>JANCRA010000078.1:0-1314471 GCA_024362935.1 Setophaga petechia
GAGCTGGCCAGAGCGCAGCACGTGCACCTCCGATGGGGACAAAACGGGTGTCTTTGCCCTGGCTGTGAGTTTCTGCAACGGGCCTTTGCTGGCCCCAAGGCCGCCTCTCCAGCAGCTCTCCATCCTCCTTCCCCCACTACATCTCCCTGCCTCTGGCGCTGGCCTGAAACCTGGCCCGGGGGCAGCTTCAGGCCCACCAGGCCCCGTGCTCCCCCTGTGTCTCTCTGGGCCTCTCCCTGCCACGCTCAGACCCTGCCACACAGACACCTCGGCACTGAGCGCTGTCTCGGGGGGCTTTGTCCCTTGCAGGCAACCGTGGTGATGTGGAAGATCCTCCAGGTGCCCCCTGTCCCACATACAGTGATGGTGTATTTCCCCCGCCTCTTTGTGCATCTGCTCTTCCAAGTGTTCTTCAGCACCCTGGATATGCCACAGGAGGTCTGTACCTTCTGGAAGGGATGCCAGGAGCGATACGGCCTTTCCACCAGCCCCAACAGGTGCTCCATCCCACTCCTACTGTCCCTGCCATGTCCCTGGGCAGGAACCAGTGCTACCAGCGTGACCTGGGCTTTGCTCTGCATGCAGGTTTGCAGTGTGGACCCTGAAGTCCCTGCTCTGCCGAATGCACTACAAGGATGTGGTGGAGGCAATGGAACTCAGTTGTGGCTGGGACACGCTGCTCTCTGCTGACACCCACCACTATGCCGTGGCTCTGCTGGCCCGGTAAGACCCCCTTCTCCCCACTGCCTCTGACATTTGTGCTCTGTGCCCAGGGAGCTCCACACAGTCCCCGAGGTCATGGACCAAAGGGCCTTGTCACTGAGGGATGGCCAAGCAGACTGGAAAAGGCTGGGAGAGGAGGGTGCCCACAAGGAGCTGCCTCCCAAATAGCCCAGGGTCCCTTGCAGGATGCTGGGGAAAGACCAGACATGTGTGTGTCACTCCTTGCAGAGGTTTGTTCCCCTGGCCAACAGCCTTGGTTCCTTTTTCTCCTGCCAGGGAGATGTGCTGTGTCTCTATTCCCTTGCGGTCCCGGATCGCTTACTACCTGCTCCAGCTGCTCAGCACACAGGAGCCACGCTGGGAGCTGCCTGCCCTGGCGTTCCTTGTGGAGGTGAGCCTGATGGCCAGCGCTGCCTGCCTGAGCTGCCTCCCAGCTCTCTGCCCTCTCACAGCCGCAGCTGCCTGGGTCGGTGCCCGTGCCCTGTGCTGCTGCCGGGGCCCAGCCCTGTGCGGCTCCGGGCTCCTGCCGGCCGGGTCCCTGTCACTGCCCTGTGCCTTTCAGGTCCTCGAGTGCCTGGATTTGAGTGAACGTGGTGCTAACAGAGTCCTGGAAATCTTGTCCAGGCAGCTGAGGAGCAAGAGCAGGGAGAAGCGTCGGCTGGCACTCAGAGCCCTTCTCAAGCTCATTGAGGAGCCCTCAATGGTGAGAAGGGGGCAGCGGCTGAGGCTCAGCTGGGGAATGCAGTCACTTGGGCTTGGCTGGGCTTTGGGTGCTGGGGCAGCTGCTCCCAGCTCTTCTGCCTCCCAGTTCAGCTGCCCGAGTGCTTCAGGACAGGCCTATGGCCTCTGGGCCCTGCAGCAGCAGGATGGAGTTTCTCAAACCTGTATTCTGCACAGGCCGAAAAAATGTGGAGCCTGACTGAAAGTCTTGTGGAGCCTCTGTGGGATGCAGATGGAGAGATAGTTAGCATGACAGTCATGCTACTCAGCTTTATCATCTTGGACAATGACATGCTGCTGCCCAGCCCCGTCACACTGCAGCTGCTTGAGGCGCTGCTGCCACTCTTTGACCACGTAAGGCTCACTGCTCCCAGCCACAGCCACTGGGTGCTGCCCGGACACTTTGTGTCCTGTGGATTTGCAGGCCTGTGCCAAGCTGAGCCCCGTGCAGCCAATGCTGATGTCTTTTTCTCTTCCTTTCATACAGGACAATAACCAGGTACAGCTGCTCTCCATACTACTCTTCCGAACATTGGTGACTCTTCCACAGGAAAGGGAAAAAAAGGCCCTGAAGACATCCCTGTGCCAGAGCCTGCTGCCACTCTACTTCCACTGCCATGATGAGAATCAGCGTGTGGCACAGGTGAGGACTCATGGGCTGCTGCTGTCCCCCTGGCAAGGCGGCTCGGCTGCTTCCTGCCCTGCACCTGCTGGGCTGCAGCCTCCTCCAGGCTGCGGCTCCTGTGCCCTGGGCTGTGGGGCCATCTCCGCATCTCTGCTGCTCTCCAGGCTTCTCAGGAAACGCTGCTTCGTGTGGCCGAGTTCCTGAAGAGGAGGGATCTTGAAAGACTGGTGAAGAGCCAGAAGCTGTGGAAGTTCAGCGACTGCCTGGTAAGGAGGGCCTGCAAGCCCCAGGCTCAGCCTGGAGAAGGCCCCTGAGGGCGGCGCTCAGTGTGCGGGGCTGGCAGCTGTGCCCCTGCCCACTGCTGCTGCAGCCAGAGGCCACGCAGGCTCTTCTCCAGGCTCCCACGGGCTCGAGCCGGGTGCCCATGGAGCCCCGGCCTGGCGGGGCTGTGGGCCGGCACCGCGGCTCCCCGGGCAGCAGCCGGCCCTCTGCCCCCTGCCCTCGGGAGCCCTTGGCCGGCGGCTGCTGGCCGCGCCTCAGGGCTGCGCGGCCAGGGGAGGCCGGGGCTGGGCGCAGGCAGCGCCCGGCCCTGGGGCGGAACCCGCGCCAAACCTTCCCTCCTGCCGCTCTCTGCAGCTGGCAGAGGACAGGAGCAGAGCGGCCGAGCACCTGCGCCGGGCCCTGCGCTACCTGGAGAGCCCACAGGAGCCCCTGCGAGAGGCGGCCGTCAGGTTCATAGGTGAGCCCCGAGCCCGTACTCCCTCTCCCCCCCCCGGCCCGGCCCGGCCCGCGGCAGCTCGGCCCCAGCCCCGCCTGCTGCCCCGGCAGCGCCAGCCGCGCCCGGCGCCGTGGAGCCCCGCCTGGCCTGGCCATTGCTGCTGCCGCCCTCTGGCAGCCGTGCCCTTGGGCGGCAGCGTGCACCAAGGGCCGGGCTGAGCCCTGCCGGGCCAGCAGCCCGTGTGGCCACAGCGCCGGCAGCGCCGCTGGCAGGGAGCTGTGCCGCCGGCGCCGTGACAGGCTCTGTGTTCACAGGCATGGCCGGGCGGCACCTGAGGGGGCAGCGGCAAGAGCTGCAGCTGATCTGCACCGGTGAGCGAGGGCAGCGGGCTGACAGCGGGGGCTGCCGGGGGGAGCTGCAAGCCCTGCCCCGGCTGCGGAGGGCTCTGCTCCCTGTGCGGACGAGGGGCGATGTGGCCAGAGCACACAGAGATTTCAGGGCCACGTGGGGGATTTGTGGCCAGCAACTTGGGGCTGGTCCCGTTGGTCCCTGCTCCCTCTTGGCCATGGCTAGAGCCAGGTGGGATCCCCTTGCAGGAGGCTCTCCCCTGGTTCCCTCAGATCTGGGATCTGACCATGGCTCTGTCCCTTTCTCTTTCAGCCCTTGAACACCTGACGGAGGACACGAGTAGTGGCATGTCAGACCTGGCACTTGAAACATTGTATGTCCTCCAGGCACTACGGAGTGAGCGATATTCCATCTTCCAGAGGGTGCAAGATCAGCTCCGCAGGGCATGGAGGACACGGCCTCGTCTGTCGGGGCTCGGCTGGCTGCGCTGCTGGAGCTCTGCAGAGAGCTGATCCCAGAGGCTCTGTCTGCTGAGGCCACCTGAGCCAGCAGGAATTTTCCATTTCTTTAAGATTGTTTTCCTTTTTTTTGTTGGTGTTTTTTTTTTTGGGGGGGAGGGGGTTTGGGGTTTTTTTAGTATATGAATATAGTGTGTTATAATACACAGACTCCCAGGAGCTTTCTTTTGCTACCCAGGGTCTGCAGGGCATAGGGGAAGAGGGGGAAAAGGGTACTTGTGCTCAGCCAGCTGCGCAGGCATGCAGCGGGGAAGGGGAAATGGCCAGAAGCCCCTTGGCCTTTGGTGGTTCTGCTGAAGCCTTTGTGCTGCCCACAGAGCGGCTGGGCAGGGGCCGCAGCTGCGGGGATCCCTGCCAGAGCGGTGCCTGGAGATGGCCACAAGCCCTGTGCCAGGCAGGAAGCGCCATCCATGTCCTCCTGCCCGTGTGCTGCTGGCTGCCTTGCCGAGGGCTCCCAGGTGCTCCTGCATGGGGCTGCTGCTCTGCAGCTGCTGTGGGGCTGCGGCGCTGCTGCCGGGCAGCTTGGCCGGGCTGGGGCAGCCCCTGAGGGGCTGGGGCGCTGGCAAGCCCTGAGCAATGGGCTCAAAGAGGCCACAAGCAGCCCCCTGGCAGCCGCCTTGTTCCTGCCAGAGTTGACTTGCAAGAGGGATCCCGGGCACTGTGGAACTAACAGCGTCAGTGTTGTTGGAAACCCAAATGCAGGGAGGTCTCAGATCTTTGGGCCTGGAAGCCAAGGCTTAGAATTAAACACAGCATTTGTGCTGAGACCTTGAAAAGGGCTTCCAAATTCAGGTGCTACAAGTGAGAATGTGGATTTGTAGTATAAAGCAGACACCCAAAGCTAAGTGGAGGAAAGTTTAGCATTTTAGAGTTTAAGATCTAGAAAAAATAAAAGTAGTTACAACTGTAAACACCAAGTTTACACTACAGTGCTGTAGTTTTGTGTGTCAGAACAGAATTGGCTGAGAAAGCTTATACTGTAGCACGAGTTCATGAGATGCAATACTGAAGGATTGGGTCAGAAACATAAATAAACTTGTTGGCAATGTTTTATTGGCCAAGAAATCCTTCAAAGTTCTTGTAAGTACAAGTCTTGTGACGTTGTGAGCCATGCAATGGAGATGTGAGCCAAACTCACCCGTCCTGTCTATGCAGAAGAGAAGAAAAAGCAATGGCATCATCTCAAAAACTCAGAGGTCCGCTCTCTAGCTCGTTCCAAATGCCTTGAAATCCCCCACAGTGGGATTTAGCTACAAATAGATGACAGGGACTCTTAGTGCTGGCTCTTTGACTCCAGAGCGGCTGCTTTAGAATCTTTCCCAGAACCCTGTGTAGTTATGTGCCAGCAATGGATCATTTGAAGAAACTTTCCCAACTGACTTGCATGGAGGCTTGTTTGAAGGGTATTTGAGGAGAAAGGCTCCTGGAAGAGATCTGGGCTTTGCATTTTGGCCTAGCTGTGTCCCCTGCTGATAGTGAAGTGTGGCATCAGCAGCAGGGCTATCTGGGCTAAAAATATCATCAAGTCACTTGCCCTTGCTCTTTTTGGCCTATAAAAGCCGGACCCACTTTCGGGGCAAATTTGGAGACCTCATCCATGGGTGGAGGGACCAGCTAGGATCTTCCCAGTTGCTGGGAAGGGTTCTCCAGGTCCCTGGTGTAAAACGGGGCTGCCCAGCAACTGCGCATCTGCAAGATGATAAACAATTGTCTTGGTTTGAAGAGAGCGGTGTCTGCTCAGGAAGGAAGAATGCTTCTCTGAAATGGAAAATGTAAATCCCCTCCTTTCAAATGATTCTCATTTAGAAATTCAAATGCTCTCAGGGAAAGATATGGAGATAGGACTGAGCCTGCTAAGCCAGGCGGTGCTTGCTGATGCTCTGAGCCCTTCCTAAAGATCCTGTCGGGCTGCCTTAGACACCTGGGGCCAGGCATTCCTTCCAGCCTGGGCCACTTTGGCTGGGCTGGGGGCGGCCCCAAGGCGGGAGGCAGTGTGTGCAAGGGCCCTGGGTGGCACGCTGCAGCACGGTCACTGTGCCATGGAACGGAACCTGGTCTCCAAGGCCCCTTTGTGACACGTGGGAAATAGAAGCTTGCCCGGGTGCTGGGAGCAGGCAAAGGGGCACAACGGGACAGAGCAGTGCTGTGAGGAGCCCCCGCACAGTGCACTCGTTCCCGTCTGACCCGGAGCTTTTCCACAGCGTTGGTCCGGCAGCTGAGCTCGAGGCCAGAGCACGAGACTCGGTGACCCGCGGCCTTCCGAGGCGTCTGTTCTGCGGCTGCCCTCAAGGGCAGAGCGTGGGACTTGGTGCCCCGGAGCTTTCCCAAAGCATCTCTCCTGCAAGTAGCTCCAGTCAGCGGCATGGAGCAGAGACCCCTGAGAGTGCCCAAGATGGCCTGGGGGGAGGAGGAGCAGGAGGAAGAAGGCCCTGGAGCTTCCCCAGCACAGGAGACTGAGGAGGTGCTGCCATTCCATGCACCGCAGAAGGGTGAGTGCCAGAGCTGGGCTGCAGGGCTGGAGCCTGCAGCCAACAGGGCCCTATGCCATGCCATGCCATGCCATGCCATGCCATGCAATCCCCTGGGGAAGGGCCCACGGACAGGACGGAAGAGGGCCCGGGCAGACACCCCGCAGTGGCCGTGCTCCATCCCCTGTTCCATCCCGGGGCTCTCCCTGCCTGGGCAGCGCAGGGCTGGCCTGTGTTCTCCGGCCTCTCCCGCAGCCCCTCAGCTCTGGCTGCGCTCGCTCTTTGCCAGGTGCAGCCCTGGAGCGCACACAGGAGCAGGAATCCAGCCGTGGCCGCTTCCGCAGCACAGCGCAGGTACCTGCAGCCCCCCCCACCTGGGCTGGGCCTGCTGTCCCTGCTCAGCCCAGCACCGTGTGTGCAGCACTCCATGCAACATCCCTGGCTTCCTGCCCTTCTCCTACAGTTTGTCTGCAAATTCATGAGGAGAATTCAGGAGGAAGAGAACAGCACCATAGGCACAGGGCTCAGACCCTACGCTCCCATCTTCTTAACTAAGACCAGCGCTGCCCTCCTGTGTATGCTTGTAGAGGAAGATTTTTACTATCCAAACCAAGTAAGCAGCCCGTGGGCAGGGTTTGATCCTCCCAGGAATTGCTTGGCCTCCCAAGCCACGCATGCTGGTCCCTGTGAGCCTTTGAGGCCACTTGGCAGTGCAGTGGGAAGGGCAGCACTTCTCTGGGGAAGCTGGCAACATTGCTCCCTCTGGCAGCTTTCCAAGTCTCCCTGTGCCTTCTCCAGGTGCCCGCCATGGTGAGGTTCATCCACCAGTGGCTCGTGGCCAATGATTGTGCTGAGCACAGGCTGGACGAGGCCCTGCTGGATCTCACTGAAGCACAGCCAAATGACGCAGTCATGGCGCTCCTGCGTGTGGCCCCGTCCTGTGACAGGTATGTGGCCCAGCTGCCCAGAGGGCTCAGGCCTCCCCAGCCCATCCCCCTGTACAGCCTGGCCCAGGTATCTGACAAACAGACTTCCAGGGCCCTCTGGCTGCTGCCTTTCCCAGCCCTGGCACGTCAGCCCCTGAGCCTGCTGCCATGCTCCCTCCCTGCCCCTCAGGGCTCTGTCCCCACCGGGCTGGGCTGCCTGGCTGCTGCTGGCCAGGGCCAGTGGGCAGAGGCAGAACTGGCAGCCAGCTCAGCTGCCCCCGGTGCTGTGTCTGAGACCCGCCCTGAGACAGAGCTCTGACCCCACAGAGCTGCCATGGCCATGTGGAAGACCATCATGGGCTCAGCCAGGACTGCGGAGCTGGCACAGATGATCCTCCTGGATGTGCTGGGGAGCTGGCCAGAGCGCAGCACGTGCACCTCCGATGGGGACAAAACGGGTGTCTTTGCCCTGGCTGTGAGTTTCTGCAACGGGCCTTTGCTGGCCCCAAGGCCGCCTCTCCAGCAGCTCTCCATCCTCCTTCCCCCACTACATCTCCCTGCCTCTGGCGCTGGCCTGAAACCTGGCCCGGGGGCAGCTTCAGGCCCACCAGGCCCCGTGCTCCCCCTGTGTCTCTCTGGGCCTCTCCCTGCCACGCTCAGACCCTGCCACACAGACACCTCGGCACTGAGCGCTGTCTCGGGGGGCTTTGTCCCTTGCAGGCAACCGTGGTGATGTGGAAGATCCTCCAGGTGCCCCCTGTCCCACATACAGTGATGGTGTATTTCCCCCGCCTCTTTGTGCATCTGCTCTTCCAAGTGTTCTTCAGCACCCTGGATATGCCACAGGAGGTCTGTACCTTCTGGAAGGGATGCCAGGAGCGATACGGCCTTTCCACCAGCCCCAACAGGTGCTCCATCCCACTCCTACTGTCCCTGCCATGTCCCTGGGCAGGAACCAGTGCTACCAGCGTGACCTGGGCTTTGCTCTGCATGCAGGTTTGCAGTGTGGACCCTGAAGTCCCTGCTCTGCCGAATGCACTACAAGGATGTGGTGGAGGCAATGGAACTCAGTTGTGGCTGGGACACGCTGCTCTCTGCTGACACCCACCACTATGCCGTGGCTCTGCTGGCCCGGTAAGACCCCCTTCTCCCCACTGCCTCTGACATTTGTGCTCTGTGCCCAGGGAGCTCCACACAGTCCCCGAGGTCATGGACCAAAGGGCCTTGTCACTGAGGGATGGCCAAGCAGACTGGAAAAGGCTGGGAGAGGAGGGTGCCCACAAGGAGCTGCCTCCCAAATAGCCCAGGGTCCCTTGCAGGATGCTGGGGAAAGACCAGACATGTGTGTGTCACTCCTTGCAGAGGTTTGTTCCCCTGGCCAACAGCCTTGGTTCCTTTTTCTCCTGCCAGGGAGATGTGCTGTGTCTCTATTCCCTTGCGGTCCCGGATCGCTTACTACCTGCTCCAGCTGCTCAGCACACAGGAGCCACGCTGGGAGCTGCCTGCCCTGGCGTTCCTTGTGGAGGTGAGCCTGATGGCCAGCGCTGCCTGCCTGAGCTGCCTCCCAGCTCTCTGCCCTCTCACAGCCGCAGCTGCCTGGGTCGGTGCCCGTGCCCTGTGCTGCTGCCGGGGCCCAGCCCTGTGCGGCTCCGGGCTCCTGCCGGCCGGGTCCCTGTCACTGCCCTGTGCCTTTCAGGTCCTCGAGTGCCTGGATTTGAGTGAACGTGGTGCTAACAGAGTCCTGGAAATCTTGTCCAGGCAGCTGAGGAGCAAGAGCAGGGAGAAGCGTCGGCTGGCACTCAGAGCCCTTCTCAAGCTCATTGAGGAGCCCTCAATGGTGAGAAGGGGGCAGCGGCTGAGGCTCAGCTGGGGAATGCAGTCACTTGGGCTTGGCTGGGCTTTGGGTGCTGGGGCAGCTGCTCCCAGCTCTTCTGCCTCCCAGTTCAGCTGCCCGAGTGCTTCAGGACAGGCCTATGGCCTCTGGGCCCTGCAGCAGCAGGATGGAGTTTCTCAAACCTGTATTCTGCACAGGCCGAAAAAATGTGGAGCCTGACTGAAAGTCTTGTGGAGCCTCTGTGGGATGCAGATGGAGAGATAGTTAGCATGACAGTCATGCTACTCAGCTTTATCATCTTGGACAATGACATGCTGCTGCCCAGCCCCGTCACACTGCAGCTGCTTGAGGCGCTGCTGCCACTCTTTGACCACGTAAGGCTCACTGCTCCCAGCCACAGCCACTGGGTGCTGCCCGGACACTTTGTGTCCTGTGGATTTGCAGGCCTGTGCCAAGCTGAGCCCCGTGCAGCCAATGCTGATGTCTTTTTCTCTTCCTTTCATACAGGACAATAACCAGGTACAGCTGCTCTCCATACTACTCTTCCGAACATTGGTGACTCTTCCACAGGAAAGGGAAAAAAAGGCCCTGAAGACATCCCTGTGCCAGAGCCTGCTGCCACTCTACTTCCACTGCCATGATGAGAATCAGCGTGTGGCACAGGTGAGGACTCATGGGCTGCTGCTGTCCCCCTGGCAAGGCGGCTCGGCTGCTTCCTGCCCTGCACCTGCTGGGCTGCAGCCTCCTCCAGGCTGCGGCTCCTGTGCCCTGGGCTGTGGGGCCATCTCCGCATCTCTGCTGCTCTCCAGGCTTCTCAGGAAACGCTGCTTCGTGTGGCCGAGTTCCTGAAGAGGAGGGATCTTGAAAGACTGGTGAAGAGCCAGAAGCTGTGGAAGTTCAGCGACTGCCTGGTAAGGAGGGCCTGCAAGCCCCAGGCTCAGCCTGGAGAAGGCCCCTGAGGGCGGCGCTCAGTGTGCGGGGCTGGCAGCTGTGCCCCTGCCCACTGCTGCTGCAGCCAGAGGCCACGCAGGCTCTTCTCCAGGCTCCCACGGGCTCGAGCCGGGTGCCCATGGAGCCCCGGCCTGGCGGGGCTGTGGGCCGGCACCGCGGCTCCCCGGGCAGCAGCCGGCCCTCTGCCCCCTGCCCTCGGGAGCCCTTGGCCGGCGGCTGCTGGCCGCGCCTCAGGGCTGCGCGGCCAGGGGAGGCCGGGGCTGGGCGCAGGCAGCGCCCGGCCCTGGGGCGGAACCCGCGCCAAACCTTCCCTCCTGCCGCTCTCTGCAGCTGGCAGAGGACAGGAGCAGAGCGGCCGAGCACCTGCGCCGGGCCCTGCGCTACCTGGAGAGCCCACAGGAGCCCCTGCGAGAGGCGGCCGTCAGGTTCATAGGTGAGCCCCGAGCCCGTACTCCCTCTCCCCCCCCGGCCCGGCCCGGCCCGCGGCAGCTCGGCCCCAGCCCCGCCTGCTGCCCCGGCAGCGCCAGCCGCGCCCGGCGCCGTGGAGCCCCGCCTGGCCTGGCCATTGCTGCTGCCGCCCTCTGGCAGCCGTGCCCTTGGGCGGCAGCGTGCACCAAGGGCCGGGCTGAGCCCTGCCGGGCCAGCAGCCCGTGTGGCCACAGCGCCGGCAGCGCCGCTGGCAGGGAGCTGTGCCGCCGGCGCCGTGACAGGCTCTGTGTTCACAGGCATGGCCGGGCGGCACCTGAGGGGGCAGCGGCAAGAGCTGCAGCTGATCTGCACCGGTGAGCGAGGGCAGCGGGCTGACAGCGGGGGCTGCCGGGGGGAGCTGCAAGCCCTGCCCCGGCTGCGGAGGGCTCTGCTCCCTGTGCGGACGAGGGGCGATGTGGGCAGAGCACACAGAGATTTCAGGGCCACGTGGGGGATTTGTGGCCAGCAACTTGGGGCTGGTCCCGTTGGTCCCTGCTCCCTCTTGGCCATGGCTAGAGCCAGGTGGGATCCCCTTGCAGGAGGCTCTCCCCTGGTTCCCTCAGATCTGGGATCTGACCATGGCTCTGTCCCTTTCTCTTTCAGCCCTTGAACACCTGACGGAGGACACGAGTAGTGGCATGTCAGACCTGGCACTTGAAACATTGTATGTCCTCCAGGCACTACGGAGTGAGCGATATTCCATCTTCCAGAGGGTGCAAGATCAGCTCCGCAGGGCATGGAGGACACGGCCTCGTCTGTCGGGGCTCGGCTGGCTGCGCTGCTGGAGCTCTGCAGAGAGCTGATCCCAGAGGCTCTGTCTGCTGAGGCCACCTGAGCCAGCAGGAATTTTCCATTTCTTTAAGATTGTTTTCCTTTTTTTTGTTGGTGTTTTTTTTTTGGGGGGGAGGGGGTTTGGGGTTTTTTTAGTATATGAATATAGTGTGTTATAATACACAGACTCCCAGGAGCTTTCTTTTGCTACCCAGGGTCTGCAGGGCATAGGGGAAGAGGGGGAAAAGGGTACTTGTGCTCAGCCAGCTGCGCAGGCATGCAGCGGGGAAGGGGAAATGGCCAGAAGCCCCTTGGCCTTTGGTGGTTCTGCTGAAGCCTTTGTGCTGCCCACAGAGCGGCTGGGCAGGGGCCGCAGCTGCGGGGATCCCTGCCAGAGCGGTGCCTGGAGATGGCCACAAGCCCTGTGCCAGGCAGGAAGCGCCATCCATGTCCTCCTGCCCGTGTGCTGCTGGCTGCCTTGCCGAGGGCTCCCAGGTGCTCCTGCATGGGGCTGCTGCTCTGCAGCTGCTGTGGGGCTGCGGCGCTGCTGCCGGGCAGCTTGGCCGGGCTGGGGCAGCCCCTGAGGGGCTGGGGCGCTGGCAAGCCCTGAGCAATGGGCTCAAAGAGGCCACAAGCAGCCCCCTGGCAGCCGCCTTGTTCCTGCCAGAGTTGACTTGCAAGAGGGATCCCGGGCACTGTGGAACTAACAGCGTCAGTGTTGTTGGAAACCCAAATGCAGGGAGGTCTCAGATCTTTGGGCCTGGAAGCCAAGGCTTAGAATTAAACACAGCATTTGTGCTGAGACCTTGAAAAGGGCTTCCAAATTCAGGTGCTACAAGTGAGAATGTGGATTTGTAGTATAAAGCAGACACCCAAAGCTAAGTGGAGGAAAGTTTAGCATTTTAGAGTTTAAGATCTAGAAAAAATAAAAGTAGTTACAACTGTAAACACCAAGTTTACACTACAGTGCTGTAGTTTTGTGTGTCAGAACAGAATTGGCTGAGAAAGCTTATACTGTAGCACGAGTTCATGAGATGCAATACTGAAGGATTGGGTCAGAAACATAAATAAACTTGTTGGCAATGTTTTATTGGCCAAGAAATCCTTCAAAGTTCTTGTAAGTACAAGTCTTGTGACGTTGTGAGCCATGCAATGGAGATGTGAGCCAAACTCACCCGTCCTGTCTATGCAGAAGAGAAGAAAAAGCAATGGCATCATCTCAAAAACTCAGAGGTCCGCTCTCTAGCTCGTTCCAAATGCCTTGAAATCCCCCACAGTGGGATTTAGCTACAAATAGATGACAGGGACTCTTAGTGCTGGCTCTTTGACTCCAGAGCGGCTGCTTTAGAATCTTTCCCAGAACCCTGTGTAGTTATGTGCCAGCAATGGATCATTTGAAGAAACTTTCCCAACTGACTTGCATGGAGGCTTGTTTGAAGGGTATTTGAGGAGAAAGGCTCCTGGAAGAGATCTGGGCTTTGCATTTTGGCCTAGCTGTGTCCCCTGCTGATAGTGAAGTGTGGCATCAGCAGCAGGGCTATCTGGGCTAAAAATATCATCAAGTCACTTGCCCTTGCTCTTTTTGGCCTATAAAAGCCGGACCCACTTTCGGGGCAAATTTGGAGACCTCATCCATGGGTGGAGGGACCAGCTAGGATCTTCCCAGTTGCTGGGAAGGGTTCTCCAGGTCCCTGGTGTAAAACGGGGCTGCCCAGCAACTGCGCATCTGCAAGATGATAAACAATTGTCTTGGTTTGAAGAGAGCGGTGTCTGCTCAGGAAGGAAGAATGCTTCTCTGAAATGGAAAATGTAAATCCCCTCCTTTCAAATGATTCTCATTTAGAAATTCAAATGCTCTCAGGGAAAGATATGGAGATAGGACTGAGCCTGCTAAGCCAGGCGGTGCTTGCTGATGCTCTGAGCCCTTCCTAAAGATCCTGTCGGGCTGCCTTAGACACCTGGGGCCAGGCATTCCTTCCAGCCTGGGCCACTTTGGCTGGGCTGGGGGCGGCCCCAAGGCGGGAGGCAGTGTGTGCAAGGGCCCTGGGTGGCACGCTGCAGCACGGTCACTGTGCCATGGAACGGAACCTGGTCTCCAAGGCCCCTTTGTGACACGTGGGAAATAGAAGCTTGCCCGGGTGCTGGGAGCAGGCAAAGGGGCACAACGGGACAGAGCAGTGCTGTGAGGAGCCCCCGCACAGTGCACTCGTTCCCGTCTGACCCGGAGCTTTTCCACAGCGTTGGTCCGGCAGCTGAGCTCGAGGCCAGAGCACGAGACTCGGTGACCCGCGGCCTTCCGAGGCGTCTGTTCTGCGGCTGCCCTCAAGGGCAGAGCGTGGGACTTGGTGCCCCGGAGCTTTCCCAAAGCATCTCTCCTGCAAGTAGCTCCAGTCAGCGGCATGGAGCAGAGACCCCTGAGAGTGCCCAAGATGGCCTGGGGGGAGGAGGAGCAGGAGGAAGAAGGCCCTGGAGCTTCCCCAGCACAGGAGACTGAGGAGGTGCTGCCATTCCATGCACCGCAGAAGGGTGAGTGCCAGAGCTGGGCTGCAGGGCTGGAGCCTGCAGCCAACAGGGCCCTATGCCATGCCATGCCATGCCATGCCATGCCATGCAATCCCCTGGGGAAGGGCCCACGGACAGGACGGAAGAGGGCCCGGGCAGACACCCCGCAGTGGCCGTGCTCCATCCCCTGTTCCATCCCGGGGCTCTCCCTGCCTGGGCAGCGCAGGGCTGGCCTGTGTTCTCCGGCCTCTCCCGCAGCCCCTCAGCTCTGGCTGCGCTCGCTCTTTGCCAGGTGCAGCCCTGGAGCGCACACAGGAGCAGGAATCCAGCCGTGGCCGCTTCCGCAGCACAGCGCAGGTACCTGCAGCCCCCCCCACCTGGGCTGGGCCTGCTGTCCCTGCTCAGCCCAGCACCGTGTGTGCAGCACTCCATGCAACATCCCTGGCTTCCTGCCCTTCTCCTACAGTTTGTCTGCAAATTCATGAGGAGAATTCAGGAGGAAGAGAACAGCACCATAGGCACAGGACTCAGACCCTACGCTCCCATCTTCTTAACTAAGACCAGCGCTGCCCTCCTGTGTATGCTTGTAGAGGAAGATTTTTACTATCCAACCCAAGTAAGCAGCCTGTAGCCAGGGTTTGATCCTCCCAGGAATTGCTTGGCCTCCCAAGCCACGCATGCTGGTTGCTGTGAGCCTTTGAGGCCACTTGGCAGTGCAGTGGGAAGGGCAGCACTTCTCTGGGGAAGCTGGCAACATTGCTCCCTCTGGCAGCTTTCCAAGTCTCCCTGTGCCTTCTCCAGGTGCCCACCATGGTGAGGTTCATCCACCAGTGGCTCGTGGCCAATGATTGTGCTGAGCACAGGCTGGACGAGGCCCTGCTGGATCTCACTGAAGCACAGCCAGATGACGCAGTCCTGGCGCTCCTGCGTGTGGCCCCGTCCTGTGACAGGTATGGGGCCCAGCTGCCCAGAGGGCTCAGGCCTCCCCAGCCCATCCCCCTGTACAGCCTGGCCCAGGTATCTGACCAACAGAGACTTCCAGGGCCCTCTGGCTGCTGCCTTTCCCAGCCCTGGCACGTCAGCCCCTGAGCCTGCTGCCATGCTCCCTCCCTGCCCCTCAGGGCTCTGTCCCCACCGGGCTGGGCTGCCTGGCTGCTGCTGGCCAGGGCCAGTGGGCAGAGGCAGAACTGGCAGCCAGCTCAGCTGCCCCCGGTGCTGTGTCTGAGACCCGCCCTGAGACAGAGCTCTGACCCCACAGAGCTGCCATGGCCATGTGGAAGACCATCATGGGCTCAGCCAGGACTGCGGAGCTGGCACAGATGATCCTCCTGGATGTGCTGGGGAGCTGGCCAGAGCGCAGCACGTGCACCTCCGATGGGGACAAAACGGGTGTCTTTGCCCTGGCTGTGAGTTTCTGCAACGGGCCTTTGCTGGCCCCAAGGCCGCCTCTCCAGCAGCTCTCCATCCTCCTTCCCCCACTACATCTCCCTGCCTCTGGCGCTGGCCTGAAACCTGGCCCGGGGGCAGCTTCAGGCCCACCAGGCCCCGTGCTCCCCCTGTGTCTCTCTGGGCCTCTCCCTGCCACGCTCAGACCCTGCCACACAGACACCTCGGCACTGAGCGCTGTCTCGGGGGGCTTTGTCCCTTGCAGGCAACCGTGGTGATGTGGAAGATCCTCCAGGTGCCCCCTGTCCCACATACAGTGATGGTGTATTTCCCCCGCCTCTTTGTGCATCTGCTCTTCCAAGTGTTCTTCAGCACCCTGGATATGCCACAGGAGGTCTGTACCTTCTGGAAGGGATGCCAGGAGCGATACGGCCTTTCCACCAGCCCCAACAGGTGCTCCATCCCACTCCTACTGTCCCTGCCATGTCCCTGGGCAGGAACCAGTGCTACCAGCGTGACCTGGGCTTTGCTCTGCATGCAGGTTTGCAGTGTGGACCCTGAAGTCCCTGCTCTGCCGAATGCACTACAAGGATGTGGTGGAGGCAATGGAACTCAGTTGTGGCTGGGACACGCTGCTCTCTGCTGACACCCACCACTATGCCGTGGCTCTGCTGGCCCGGTAAGACCCCCTTCTCCCCACTGCCTCTGACATTTGTGCTCTGTGCCCAGGGAGCTCCACACAGTCCCCGAGGTCATGGACCAAAGGGCCTTGTCACTGAGGGATGGCCAAGCAGACTGGAAAAGGCTGGGAGAGGAGGGTGCCCACAAGGAGCTGCCTCCCAAATAGCCCAGGGTCCCTTGCAGGATGCTGGGGAAAGACCAGACATGTGTGTGTCACTCCTTGCAGAGGTTTGTTCCCCTGGCCAACAGCCTTGGTTCCTTTTTCTCCTGCCAGGGAGATGTGCTGTGTCTCTATTCCCTTGCGGTCCCGGATCGCTTACTACCTGCTCCAGCTGCTCAGCACACAGGAGCCACGCTGGGAGCTGCCTGCCCTGGCGTTCCTTGTGGAGGTGAGCCTGATGGCCAGCGCTGCCTGCCTGAGCTGCCTCCCAGCTCTCTGCCCTCTCACAGCCGCAGCTGCCTGGGTCGGTGCCCGTGCCCTGTGCTGCTGCCGGGGCCCAGCCCTGTGCGGCTCCGGGCTCCTGCCGGCCGGGTCCCTGTCACTGCCCTGTGCCTTTCAGGTCCTCGAGTGCCTGGATTTGAGTGAACGTGGTGCTAACAGAGTCCTGGAAATCTTGTCCAGGCAGCTGAGGAGCAAGAGCAGGGAGAAGCGTCGGCTGGCACTCAGAGCCCTTCTCAAGCTCATTGAGGAGCCCTCAATGGTGAGAAGGGGGCAGCGGCTGAGGCTCAGCTGGGGAATGCAGTCACTTGGGCTTGGCTGGGCTTTGGGTGCTGGGGCAGCTGCTCCCAGCTCTTCTGCCTCCCAGTTCAGCTGCCCGAGTGCTTCAGGACAGGCCTATGGCCTCTGGGCCCTGCAGCAGCAGGATGGAGTTTCTCAAACCTGTATTCTGCACAGGCCGAAAAAATGTGGAGCCTGACTGAAAGTCTTGTGGAGCCTCTGTGGGATGCAGATGGAGAGATAGTTAGCATGACAGTCATGCTACTCAGCTTTATCATCTTGGACAATGACATGCTGCTGCCCAGCCCCGTCACACTGCAGCTGCTTGAGGCGCTGCTGCCACTCTTTGACCACGTAAGGCTCACTGCTCCCAGCCACAGCCACTGGGTGCTGCCCGGACACTTTGTGTCCTGTGGATTTGCAGGCCTGTGCCAAGCTGAGCCCCGTGCAGCCAATGCTGATGTCTTTTTCTCTTCCTTTCATACAGGACAATAACCAGGTACAGCTGCTCTCCATACTACTCTTCCGAACATTGGTGACTCTTCCACAGGAAAGGGAAAAAAAGGCCCTGAAGACATCCCTGTGCCAGAGCCTGCTGCCACTCTACTTCCACTGCCATGATGAGAATCAGCGTGTGGCACAGGTGAGGACTCATGGGCTGCTGCTGTCCCCCTGGCAAGGCGGCTCGGCTGCTTCCTGCCCTGCACCTGCTGGGCTGCAGCCTCCTCCAGGCTGCGGCTCCTGTGCCCTGGGCTGTGGGGCCATCTCCGCATCTCTGCTGCTCTCCAGGCTTCTCAGGAAACGCTGCTTCGTGTGGCCGAGTTCCTGAAGAGGAGGGATCTTGAAAGACTGGTGAAGAGCCAGAAGCTGTGGAAGTTCAGCGACTGCCTGGTAAGGAGGGCCTGCAAGCCCCAGGCTCAGCCTGGAGAAGGCCCCTGAGGGCGGCGCTCAGTGTGCGGGGCTGGCAGCTGTGCCCCTGCCCACTGCTGCTGCAGCCAGAGGCCACGCAGGCTCTTCTCCAGGCTCCCACGGGCTCGAGCCGGGTGCCCATGGAGCCCCGGCCTGGCGGGGCTGTGGGCCGGCACCGCGGCTCCCCGGGCAGCAGCCGGCCCTCTGCCCCCTGCCCTCGGGAGCCCTTGGCCGGCGGCTGCTGGCCGCGCCTCAGGGCTGCGCGGCCAGGGGAGGCCGGGGCTGGGCGCAGGCAGCGCCCGGCCCTGGGGCGGAACCCGCGCCAAACCTTCCCTCCTGCCGCTCTCTGCAGCTGGCAGAGGACAGGAGCAGAGCGGCCGAGCACCTGCGCCGGGCCCTGCGCTACCTGGAGAGCCCACAGGAGCCCCTGCGAGAGGCGGCCGTCAGGTTCATAGGTGAGCCCCGAGCCCGTACTCCCTCTCCCCCCCCGGCCCGGCCCGGCCCGCGGCAGCTCGGCCCCAGCCCCGCCTGCTGCCCCGGCAGCGCCAGCCGCGCCCGGCGCCGTGGAGCCCCGCCTGGCCTGGCCATTGCTGCTGCCGCCCTCTGGCAGCCGTGCCCTTGGGCGGCAGCGTGCACCAAGGGCCGGGCTGAGCCCTGCCGGGCCAGCAGCCCGTGTGGCCACAGCGCCGGCAGCGCCGCTGGCAGGGAGCTGTGCCGCCGGCGCCGTGACAGGCTCTGTGTTCACAGGCATGGCCGGGCGGCACCTGAGGGGGCAGCGGCAAGAGCTGCAGCTGATCGGCACCGGTGAGCGAGGGCAGCGGGCTGACAGCGGGGGCTGCCGGGGGGAGCTGCAAGCCCTGCCCCGGCTGCGGAGGGCTCTGCTCCCTGTGCGGACGAGGGGCGATGTGGGCAGAGCACACAGAGATTTCAGGGCCACGTGGGGGATTTGTGGCCAGCAACTTGGGGCTGGTCCCGTTGGTCCCTGCTCCCTCTTGGCCATGGCTAGAGCCAGGTGGGATCCCCTTGCAGGAGGCTCTCCCCTGGTTCCCTCAGATCTGGGATCTGACCATGGCTCTGTCCCTTTCTCTTTCAGCCCTTGAACACCTGACGGAGGACACGAGTAGTGGCATGTCAGACCTGGCACTTGAAACATTGTATGTCCTCCAGGCACTACGGAGTGAGCGATATTCCATCTTCCAGAGGGTGCAAGATCAGCTCCGCAGGGCATGGAGGACACGGCCTCGTCTGTCGGGGCTCGGCTGGCTGCGCTGCTGGAGCTCTGCAGAGAGCTGATCCCAGAGGCTCTGTCTGCTGAGGCCACCTGAGCCAGCAGGAATTTTCCATTTCTTTAAGATTGTTTTCCTTTTTTTTGTTGGTGTTTTTTTTTTGGGGGGGAGGGGGTTTGGGGTTTTTTTAGTATATGAATATAGTGTGTTATAATACACAGACTCCCAGGAGCTTTCTTTTGCTACCCAGGGTCTGCAGGGCATAGGGGAAGAGGGGGAAAAGGGTACTTGTGCTCAGCCAGCTGCGCAGGCATGCAGCGGGGAAGGGGAAATGGCCAGAAGCCCCTTGGCCTTTGGTGGTTCTGCTGAAGCCTTTGTGCTGCCCACAGAGCGGCTGGGCAGGGGCCGCAGCTGCGGGGATCCCTGCCAGAGCGGTGCCTGGAGATGGCCACAAGCCCTGTGCCAGGCAGGAAGCGCCATCCATGTCCTCCTGCCCGTGTGCTGCTGGCTGCCTTGCCGAGGGCTCCCAGGTGCTCCTGCATGGGGCTGCTGCTCTGCAGCTGCTGTGGGGCTGCGGCGCTGCTGCCGGGCAGCTTGGCCGGGCTGGGGCAGCCCCTGAGGGGCTGGGGCGCTGGCAAGCCCTGAGCAATGGGCTCAAAGAGGCCACAAGCAGCCCCCTGGCAGCCGCCTTGTTCCTGCCAGAGTTGACTTGCAAGAGGGATCCCGGGCACTGTGGAACTAACAGCGTCAGTGTTGTTGGAAACCCAAATGCAGGGAGGTCTCAGATCTTTGGGCCTGGAAGCCAAGGCTTAGAATTAAACACAGCATTTGTGCTGAGACCTTGAAAAGGGCTTCCAAATTCAGGTGCTACAAGTGAGAATGTGGATTTGTAGTATAAAGCAGACACCCAAAGCTAAGTGGAGGAAAGTTTAGCATTTTAGAGTTTAAGATCTAGAAAAAATAAAAGTAGTTACAACTGTAAACACCAAGTTTACACTACAGTGCTGTAGTTTTGTGTGTCAGAACAGAATTGGCTGAGAAAGCTTATACTGTAGCACGAGTTCATGAGATGCAATACTGAAGGATTGGGTCAGAAACATAAATAAACTTGTTGGCAATGTTTTATTGGCCAAGAAATCCTTCAAAGTTCTTGTAAGTACAAGTCTTGTGACGTTGTGAGCCATGCAATGGAGATGTGAGCCAAACTCACCCGTCCTGTCTATGCAGAAGAGAAGAAAAAGCAATGGCATCATCTCAAAAACTCAGAGGTCCGCTCTCTAGCTCGTTCCAAATGCCTTGAAATCCCCCACAGTGGGATTTAGCTACAAATAGATGACAGGGACTCTTAGTGCTGGCTCTTTGACTCCAGAGCGGCTGCTTTAGAATCTTTCCCAGAACCCTGTGTAGTTATGTGCCAGCAATGGATCATTTGAAGAAACTTTCCCAACTGACTTGCATGGAGGCTTGTTTGAAGGGTATTTGAGGAGAAAGGCTCCTGGAAGAGATCTGGGCTTTGCATTTTGGCCTAGCTGTGTCCCCTGCTGATAGTGAAGTGTGGCATCAGCAGCAGGGCTATCTGGGCTAAAAATATCATCAAGTCACTTGCCCTTGCTCTTTTTGGCCTATAAAAGCCGGACCCACTTTCGGGGCAAATTTGGAGACCTCATCCATGGGTGGAGGGACCAGCTAGGATCTTCCCAGTTGCTGGGAAGGGTTCTCCAGGTCCCTGGTGTAAAACGGGGCTGCCCAGCAACTGCGCATCTGCAAGATGATAAACAATTGTCTTGGTTTGAAGAGAGCGGTGTCTGCTCAGGAAGGAAGAATGCTTCTCTGAAATGGAAAATGTAAATCCCCTCCTTTCAAATGATTCTCATTTAGAAATTCAAATGCTCTCAGGGAAAGATATGGAGATAGGACTGAGCCTGCTAAGCCAGGCGGTGCTTGCTGATGCTCTGAGCCCTTCCTAAAGATCCTGTCGGGCTGCCTTAGACACCTGGGGCCAGGCATTCCTTCCAGCCTGGGCCACTTTGGCTGGGCTGGGGGCGGCCCCAAGGCGGGAGGCAGTGTGTGCAAGGGCCCTGGGTGGCACGCTGCAGCACGGTCACTGTGCCATGGAACGGAACCTGGTCTCCAAGGCCCCTTTGTGACACGTGGGAAATAGAAGCTTGCCCGGGTGCTGGGAGCAGGCAAAGGGGCACAACGGGACAGAGCAGTGCTGTGAGGAGCCCCCGCACAGTGCACTCGTTCCCGTCTGACCCGGAGCTTTTCCACAGCGTTGGTCCGGCAGCTGAGCTCGAGGCCAGAGCACGAGACTCGGTGACCCGCGGCCTTCCGAGGCGTCTGTTCTGCGGCTGCCCTCAAGGGCAGAGCGTGGGACTTGGTGCCCCGGAGCTTTCCCAAAGCATCTCTCCTGCAAGTAGCTCCAGTCAGCGGCATGGAGCAGAGACCCCTGAGAGTGCCCAAGATGGCCTGGGGGGAGGAGGAGCAGGAGGAAGAAGGCCCTGGAGCTTCCCCAGCACAGGAGACTGAGGAGGTGCTGCCATTCCATGCACCGCAGAAGGGTGAGTGCCAGAGCTGGGCTGCAGGGCTGGAGCCTGCAGCCAACAGGGCCCTATGCCATGCCATGCCATGCCATGCCATGCCATGCAATCCCCTGGGGAAGGGCCCACGGACAGGACGGAAGAGGGCCCGGGCAGACACCCCGCAGTGGCCGTGCTCCATCCCCTGTTCCATCCCGGGGCTCTCCCTGCCTGGGCAGCGCAGGGCTGGCCTGTGTTCTCCGGCCTCTCCCGCAGCCCCTCAGCTCTGGCTGCGCTCGCTCTTTGCCAGGTGCAGCCCTGGAGCGCACACAGGAGCAGGAATCCAGCCGTGGCCGCTTCCGCAGCACAGCGCAGGTACCTGCAGCCCCCCCCACCTGGGCTGGGCCTGCTGTCCCTGCTCAGCCCAGCACCGTGTGTGCAGCACTCCATGCAACATCCCTGGCTTCCTGCCCTTCTCCTACAGTTTGTCTGCAAATTCATGAGGAGAATTCAGGAGGAAGAGAACAGCACCATAGGCACAGGACTCAGACCCTACGCTCCCATCTTCTTAACTAAGACCAGCGCTGCCCTCCTGTGTATGCTTGTAGAGGAAGATTTTTACTATCCAACCCAAGTAAGCAGCCTGTAGCCAGGGTTTGATCCTCCCAGGAATTGCTTGGCCTCCCAAGCCACGCATGCTGGTTGCTGTGAGCCTTTGAGGCCACTTGGCAGTGCAGTGGGAAGGGCAGCACTTCTCTGGGGAAGCTGGCAACATTGCTCCCTCTGGCAGCTTTCCAAGTCTCCCTGTGCCTTCTCCAGGTGCCCACCATGGTGAGGTTCATCCACCAGTGGCTCGTGGCCAATGATTGTGCTGAGCACAGGCTGGACGAGGCCCTGCTGGATCTCACTGAAGCACAGCCAGATGACGCAGTCCTGGCGCTCCTGCGTGTGGCCCCGTCCTGTGACAGGTATGGGGCCCAGCTGCCCAGAGGGCTCAGGCCTCCCCAGCCCATCCCCCTGTACAGCCTGGCCCAGGTATCTGACCAACAGAGACTTCCAGGGCCCTCTGGCTGCTGCCTTTCCCAGCCCTGGCACGTCAGCCCCTGAGCCTGCTGCCATGCTCCCTCCCTGCCCCTCAGGGCTCTGTCCCCACCGGGCTGGGCTGCCTGGCTGCTGCTGGCCAGGGCCAGTGGGCAGAGGCAGAACTGGCAGCCAGCTCAGCTGCCCCCGGTGCTGTGTCTGAGACCCGCCCTGAGACAGAGCTCTGACCCCACAGAGCTGCCATGGCCATGTGGAAGACCATCATGGGCTCAGCCAGGACTGCGGAGCTGGCACAGATGATCCTCCTGGATGTGCTGGGGAGCTGGCCAGAGCGCAGCACGTGCACCTCCGATGGGGACAAAACGGGTGTCTTTGCCCTGGCTGTGAGTTTCTGCAACGGGCCTTTGCTGGCCCCAAGGCCGCCTCTCCAGCAGCTCTCCATCCTCCTTCCCCCACTACATCTCCCTGCCTCTGGCGCTGGCCTGAAACCTGGCCCGGGGGCAGCTTCAGGCCCACCAGGCCCCGTGCTCCCCCTGTGTCTCTCTGGGCCTCTCCCTGCCACGCTCAGACCCTGCCACACAGACACCTCGGCACTGAGCGCTGTCTCGGGGGGCTTTGTCCCTTGCAGGCAACCGTGGTGATGTGGAAGATCCTCCAGGTGCCCCCTGTCCCACATACAGTGATGGTGTATTTCCCCCACCTCTTTGTGCATCTGCTCTTCCAAGTGTTCTTCAGCACCCTGGATATGCCACAGGAGGTCTGTACCTTCTGGAAGGGATGCCAGGAGCGATACGGCCTTTCCACCAGCCCCAACAGGTGCTCCATCCCACTCCTACTGTCCCTGCCATGTCCCTGGGCAGGAACCAGTGCTACCAGCGTGACCTGGGCTGTGCTCTGCATGCAGGTTTGCAGTGTGGACCCTGAAGTCCCTGCTCTGCCGAATGCACTACAAGGATGTGGTGGAGGCAATGGAACTCAGTTGTGGCTGGGACACGCTGCTCTGTGCTGACACCCACCACTATGCCGTGGCTCTGCTGGCCCGGTAAGACCCCCTTCTCCCCACTGCCTCTGACATTTGTGCTCTGTGCCCAGGGAGCTCCACACAGTCCCCGAGGTCATGGACCAAAGGGCCTTGTCACTGAGGGATGGCCAAGCAGACTGGAAAAGGCTGGGAGAGGAGGGTGCCCACAAGGAGCTGCCTCCCAAATAGCCCAGGGTCCCTTGCAGGATGCTGGGGAAAGACCAGACATGTGTGTGTCACTCCTTGCAGAGGTTTGTTCCCCTGGCCAACAGCCTTGGTTCCTTTTTCTCCTGCCAGGGAGATGTGCTGTGTCTCTATTCCCTTGCGGTCCCGGATCGCTTACTACCTGCTCCAGCTGCTCAGCACACAGGAGCCACGCTGGGAGCTGCCTGCCCTGGCGTTCCTTGTGGAGGTGAGCCTGATGGCCAGCGCTGCCTGCCTGAGCTGCCTCCCAGCTCTCTGCCCTCTCACAGCCGCAGCTGCCTGGGTCGGTGCCCGTGCCCTGTGCTGCTGCCGGGGCCCAGCCCTGTGCGGCTCCGGGCTCCTGCCGGCCGGGTCCCCCGTCACTGCCCTGTGCCTTTCAGGTCCTCGAGTGCCTGGACTTGAGTGAACGTGGTGCTAACAGAGTCCTGGAAATCTTGTCCAGGCAGCTGAGGAGCAAGAGCAGGGAGAAGCGTCGGCTGGCACTCAGAGCCCTTCTCAAGCTCATTGAGGAGCCCTCAATGGTGAGAAGGGGGCAGCGGCTGAGGCTCAGCTGGGGAATGCAGTCACTTGGGCTTGGCTGGGCTTTGGGTGCTGGGGCAGCTGCTCCCAGCTCTTCTGCCTCCCAGTTCAGCTGCCCGAGTGCTTCAGGACAGGCCTATGGCCTCTGGGCCCTGCAGCAGCAGGATGGAGTTTCTCAAACCTGTATTCTGCACAGGCCGAAAAAATGTGGAGCCTGACTGAAAGTCTTGTGGAGCCTCTGTGGGATGCAGATGGAGAGATAGTTAGCATGACAGTCATGCTACTCAGCTTTATCATCTTGGACAATGACATGCTGCTGCCCAGCCCCGTCACACTGCAGCTGCTTGAGGCGCTGCTGCCACTCTTTGACCACGTAAGGCTCACTGCTCCCAGCCACAGCCACTGGGTGCTGCCCGGACACTTTGTGTCCTGTGGATTTGCAGGCCTGTGCCAAGCTGAGCCCCGTGCAGCCAATGCTGATGTCTTTTTCTCTTCCTTTCATACAGGACAATAACCAGGTACAGCTGCTCTCCATACTACTCTTCCGAACATTGGTGACTCTTCCACAGGAAAGGGAAAAAAAGGCCCTGAAGACATCCCTGTGCCAGAGCCTGCTGCCACTCTACTTCCACTGCCATGATGAGAATCAGCGTGTGGCACAGGTGAGGACTCATGGGCTGCTGCTGTCCCCCTGGCAAGGGGGCTCGGCTGCTTCCTGCCCTGCACCTGCTGGGCTGCAGCCTCCTCCAGGCTGCGGCTCCTGTGCCCTGGGCTGTGGGGCCATCTCCGCATCTCTGCTGCTCTCCAGGCTTCTCAGGAAACACTGCTTCATGTGGCCGAGTTCCTGAAGAGGAGGGATCTTGAAAGACTGGTGAAGAGCCAGAAGCTGTGGAAGTTCAGCGACTGCCTGGTAAGGAGGGCCTGCAAGCCCCAGGCTCAGCCTGGAGAAGGCCCCTGAGGGCGGCGCTCAGTGTGCGGGACTGGCAGCTGTGCCCCTGCCCACTGCTGCTGCAGCCAGAGGCCACGCAGGCTCTTCTCCAGGCTCCCACGGGCTCGAGCCGGGTGCCCATGGAGCCCCGGCCTGGCGGGGCTGTGGGCCGGCACCGCGGCTCCCCGGGCAGCAGCCGGCCCTCTGCCCCCTGCCCTCGGGAGCCCTTGGCCGGCGGCTGCTGGCCGCGCCTCAGGGCTGTGCGGCCAGGGGAGGCCGGGGCTGGGCGCAGGCAGCGCCCGGCCCTGGGGCGGAACCCGCGCCAAACCTTCCCTCCTGCCGCTCTCTGCAGCTGGCAGAGGACAGGAGCAGAGCGGCCGAGCACCTGCGCCGGGCCCTGCGCTACCTGGAGAGCCCACAGGAGCCCCTGCGAGAGGCGGCCGTCAGGTTCATAGGTGAGCCCCGAGCCCGTACTCCCTCTCCCCCCCCGGCCCGGCCCGGCCCGCGGCAGCTCGGCCGCAGCCCCGCCTGCTGCCCCGGCAGCGCCAGCCGCGCCCGGCGCCGTGGAGCCCCGCCTGGCCTGGCCATTGCTGCTGCCGCCCTCTGGCAGCCGTGCCCTTGGGCGGCAGCGTGCACCAAGGGCCGGGCTGAGCCCTGCCGGGCCAGCAGCCCGTGTGGCCACAGCGCCGGCAGCGCCGCTGGCAGGGAGCTGTGCCGCCGGCGCCGTGACAGGCTCTGTGTTCACAGGCATGGCCGGGCGGCACCTGAGGGGGCAGCGGCAAGAGCTGCAGCTGATCTGCACCGGTGAGCGAGGGCAGCGGGCTGACAGCGGGGGCTGCCGGGGGGAGCTGCAAGCCCTGCCCCGGCTGCGGAGGGCTCTGCTCCCTGTGCGGACGAGGGGCGATGTGGGCAGAGCACACAGAGATTTCAGGGCCACGTGGGGGATTTGTGGCCAGCAACTTGGGGCTGGTCCCGTTGGTCCCTGCTCCCTCTTGGCCATGGCTAGAGCCAGGTGGGATCCCCTTGCAGGAGGCTCTCCCCTGGTTCCCTCAGATCTGGGATCTGACCATGGCTCTGTCCCTTTCTCTTTCAGCCCTTGAACACCTGACGGAGGACACGAGTAGTGGCATGTCAGACCTGGCACTTGAAACATTGTATGTCCTCCAGGCACTACGGAGTGAGCGATATTCCATCTTCCAGAGGGTGCAAGATCAGCTCCGCAGGGCATGGAGGACACGGCCTCGTCTGTCGGGGCTCGGCTGGCTGCGCTGCTGGAGCTCTGCAGAGAGCTGATCCCAGAGGCTCTGTCTGCTGAGGCCACCTGAGCCAGCAGGAATTTTCCATTTCTTTAAGATTGTTTTCCTTTTTTTTGTTGGTGTTTTTTTTTTGGGGGGGAGGGGGTTTGGGGTTTTTTTAGTATATGAATATAGTGTGTTATAATACACAGACTCCCAGGAGCTTTCTTTTGCTACCCAGGGTCTGCAGGGCATAGGGGAAGAGGGGGAAAAGGGTACTTGTGCTCAGCCAGCTGCGCAGGCATGCAGCGGGGAAGGGGAAATGGCCAGAAGCCTCTTGGCCTTTGGTGGTTCTGCTGAAGCCTTTGTGCTGCCCACAGAGCGGCTGGGCAGGGGCCGCAGCTGCGGGGATCCCTGCCAGAGCGGTGCCTGGAG
Source organism: Setophaga petechia (assembly GCA_024362935.1). NCBI lineage: Eukaryota > Metazoa > Chordata > Aves > Passeriformes > Parulidae > Setophaga > Setophaga petechia. The sequence goes on from JANCRA010000078.1 coordinate 26,395, forward strand.
ATGGCCACAAGCCCTGTGCCAGGCAGGAAGCGCCATCCATGTCCTCCTGCCCGTGTGCTGCTGGCTGCCTTGCCGAGGGCTCCCAGGTGCTCCTGCATGGGGCTGCTGCTCTGCAGCTGCTGTGGGGCTGCGGCGCTGCTGCCGGGCAGCTTGGCCGGGCTGGGGCAGCCCCTGAGGGGCTGGGGCGCTGGCAAGCCCTGAGCAATGGGCTCAAAGAGGCCACAAGCAGCCCCCTGGCAGCCGCCTTGTTCCTGCCAGAGTTGACTTGCAAGAGGGATCCCGGGCACTGTGGAACTAACAGCGTCAGTGTTGTTGGAAACCCAAATGCAGGGAGGTCTCAGATCTTTGGGCCTGGAAGCCAAGGCTTAGAATTAAACACAGCATTTGTGCTGAGACCTTGAAAAGGGCTTCCAAATTCAGGTGCTACAAGTGAGAATGTGGATTTGTAGTATAAAGCAGACACCCAAAGCTAAGTGGAGGAAAGTTTAGCATTTTAGAGTTTAAGATCTAGAAAAAATAAAAGTAGTTACAACTGTAAACACCAAGTTTACACTACAGTGCTGTAGTTTTGTGTGTCAGAACAGAATTGGCTGAGAAAGCTTACACTGTAGCACGAGTTCATGAGATGCAATACTGAAGGATTGGGTCAGAAACATAAATAAACTTGTTGGCAATGTTTTATTGGCCAAGAAATCCTTCAAAGTTCTTGTAAGTACAAGTCTTGTGACGTTGTGAGCCATGCAATGGAGATGTGAGCCAAACTCACCCGTCCTGTCTATGCAGAAGAGAAGAAAAAGCAATGGCATCATCTCAAAAACTCAGAGGTCCGCTCTCTAGCTCGTTCCAAATGCCTTGAAATCCCCCACAGTGGGATTTAGCTACAAATAGATGACAGGGACTCTTAGTGCTGGCTCTTTGACTCCAGAGCGGCTGCTTTAGAATCTTTCCCAGAACCCTGTGTAGTTATGTGCCAGCAATGGATCATTTGAAGAAACTTTCCCAACTGACTTGCATGGAGGCTTGTTTGAAGGGTATTTGAGGAGAAAGGCTCCTGGAAGAGATCTGGGCTTTGCATTTTGGCCTAGCTGTGTCCCCTGCTGATAGTGAAGTGTGGCATCAGCAGCAGGGCTATCTGGGCTAAAAATATCATCAAGTCACTTGCCCTTGCTCTTTTTGGCCTATAAAAGCCGGACCTACTTTCGGGGCAAATTTGGAGACCTCATCCATGGGTGGAGGGACCAGCTAGGATCTTCCCAGTTGCTGAGAATGCTTCTCCAGGTCCCTGGTGTAAAACGGGGCTGCCCAGCAACTGCGCATCTGCAAGATGATAAACAATTGTCTTGGTTTGAAGAGAGCGGTGTCTGCTCAGGAAGGAAGAATGCTTCTCTGAAATGGAAAATGTAAATCCCCTCCTTTCAAATGATTCTCATTTAGAAATTCAAATGCTCTCAGGGAAAGATATGGAGATAGGACTGAGCCCGCTAAGCCGGGCGGCGTTTGCTGATGCTCTGAGCCCTTCCTAAAGATCCTGTCGGGCTGCCTTTGACACCTGCGGCCAGGCATTCCTTCCAGCCTGGGCCACTTTGGCTGGGCTGGGGGCGGCCCCAAGGCGGGAGGCAGTGTGTGCAAGGGCCCTGGGTGGCACGCTGCAGCACGGTCACTGTGCCATGGAACGGAACCTGGTCTCCAAGGCCCCTTTGTGACACGTGGGAAATAGAAGCTTGCCCGGGTGCTGGGAGCAGGCAAAGGGGCACAACGGGACAGAGCAGTGCTGTGAGGAGCCCCCGCACAGTGCACTCGTTCCCGTCTGACCCGGAGCTTTTCCACAGCGTTGGTCCGGCAGCTGAGCTCGAGGCCAGAGCACGAGACTCGGTGACCCGCGGCCTTCCGAGGCGTCTGTTCTGAGGCTGCCCTCAAGGGCAGAGCGTGGGACTTGGTGCCCCGGAGCTTTCCCAAAGCATCTCTCCTGCAAGTAGCTCCAGTCAGCGGCATGGAGCAGAGACCCCTGAGAGTGCCCAAGATGGCCTGGGGGGAGGAGGAGCAGGAGGAAGAAGGCCCTGGAGCTTCCCCAGCACAGGAGACTGAGGAGGTGCTGCCATTCCATGCACCGCAGAAGGGTGAGTGCCAGAGCTGGGCTGCAGGGCTGGAGCCTGCAGCCAACAGGGCCCTATGCCATGCCATGCCATGCCATGCCATGCCATGCCATGCCATGCCATGCCATGCCATGCCATGCCATGCCATGCAATCCCCTGGGGAAGGGCCCACGGACAGGACGGAAGAGGGCCCGGGCAGACACCCCGCAGTGGCCGTGCTCCATCCCCTGTTCCATCCCGGGGCTCTCCCTGCCTGGGCAGCGCAGGGCTGGCCTGTGTTCTCCGGCCTCTCCCGCAGCCCCTCAGCTCTGGCTGCGCTCGCTCATTGCCAGGTGCAGCCCTGGAGCGCACACAGGAGCAGGAATCCAGCCGTGGCCGCTTCCGCAGCACAGCGCAGGTACCTGCAGCCCCCCCCACCTGGGCTGGGCCTGCTGTCCCTGCTCAGCCCAGCACCGTGTGTGCAGCACTCCATGCAACATCCCTGGCTTCCTGCCCTTCTCCTACAGTTTGTCTGCAAATTCATGAGGAGAATTCAGGAGGAAGAGAACAGCACCATAGGCACAGGGCTCAGACCCTACGCTCCCATCTTCCTAACTAAGACCAGCGCTGCCCTCCTGTGTATGCTTGTAGAGGAAGATTTTTACTATCCAACCCAAGTAAGCAGCCTGTAGCCAGGGTTTGACCCTCCCAGGAATTGCTTGGCCTCCCAAGCCACGCATGCTGGTTGCTGTGAGCCTTTGAGGCCACTTGGCAGTGCAGTGGGAAGGGCAGCACTTCTCTGGGGAAGCTGGCAACATTGCTCCCTCTGGCAGCTTTCCAAGTCTCCCTGTGCCTTCTCCAGGTGCCCGCCATGGTGAGGTTCATCCACCAGTGGCTCGTGGCCAATGATTGTGCTGAGCACAGGCTGGATGAGGCCCTGCTGGATCTCACTGAAGCACAGCCAGATGACGCAGTCATGGCGCTCCTGCGTGTGGCCCCGTCCTGTGACAGGTATGGGGCCCAGCTGCCCAGAGGGCTCAGGCCTCCCCAGCCCATCCCCCTGTACAGCCTGGCCCAGGTATCTGACCAACAGAGACTTCCAGGGCCCTCTGGCTGCTGCCTTTCCCAGCCCTGGCACGTCAGCCCCTGAGCCTGCTGCCATGCTCCCTCCCTGCCCCTCAGGGCTCTGTCCCCACCGGGCTGGGCTGCCTGGCTGCTGCTGGCCAGGGCCAGTGGGCAGAGGCAGAACTGGCAGCCAGCTCAGCTGCCCCCGGTGCTGTGTCTGAGACCCGCCCTGAGACAGAGCTCTGACCCCACAGAGCTGCCATGGCCATGTGGAAGACCATCATGGGCTCAGCCAGTGTTATAAATAAGAAGCTTGACTAGGCCAATATTCAAGCAACAATCAATTTATTATTTAATATGGTAAAGTATGAGCAATACAGCGCTGGGTACAGTGGGGGAAGTTTTCCCTCCAACTGCACAACGATAATTGAGGATTACAAGTATTTATAGGGGTACTCCTCATTATTTTTCAGCAGTTTCTATTTCCAAATTATTACATCACAATTCTATACACTATTGTGATTTAATTTTTCTCAGGATGTGTTTTTAAAGGAGTATCCCCAGATGGTGGTGGTCCAGTTTCCGACAGAAGAAAGACGAATCCCCATCTGGTAGAGTCCAGCTCCTCAGATGTAGGTCCAACTTGTTAATTGCAGAGACTATAAATCTAATAACAGTGATGTCCAGCTTCCCTTGGTCGAACCCATAAATCATTGAAGTGGTGGTCATCTTCTTTTCTCAAGCTGTTTTTCTTTGCTTCAATAGGGTATGAGATAAGCATATTTCCTATATATATTCCAAGGCTATAGTTTCAAGGATACAAGTAATATTCTAAAATTATACTTCAAACGGTTATTATTGCAGAGCTCTTTATGGATTAACTATAAGCAAAAAAAAGCAACATCCTTAACGCATTAATTTCCTTAACGCTTAAATTCCAATGCTCCTTAATCAACCAGGGTTGAGTGCAAACAACAAAAAAGTAGATCCAAAGGCCTTTTTCCATGTCTTATTTTCCTCAGTTATTAGAATTCACAGCTCTCCCACTGTCGATTTCCACACATTTCGCAATCACAAATACACATATCGCCTGTTTGTACCTGACACGAAACACAGCTTTGTATATCACACCAGGACTGCGGAGCTGGCACAGATGATCCTCCTGGATGTGCTGGGGAGCTGGCCAGAGCGCAGCACGTGCACCTCCGATGGGGACAAAACGGGTGTCTTTGCCCTGGCTGTGAGTTTCTGCAACGGGCCTTTGCTGGCCCCAAGGCCGCCTCTCCAGCAGCTCTCCATCCTCCTTCCCCCACTACATCTCCCTGCCTGTGGCGCTGGCCTGAAACCTTGCCCGGGGGCAGCTTCAGGCCCACCAGGCCCCGTGCTCCCCCTGTGTCTCTCTGGGCCTCTCCCTGCCACGCTCAGACCCTGCCACACAGACACCTCGGCACTGAGCGCTGTCTCGGGGGGCTTTGTCCCTTGCAGGCAACCGTGGTGATGTGGAAGATCCTCCAGGTGCCCCCTGTCCCACATACAGTGATGGTGTATTTCCCCCGCCTCTTTGTGCATCTGCTCTTCCAAGTGTTCTTCAGCACCCTGGATATGCCACAGGAGGTCTGTACCTTCTGGAAGGGATGCCAGGAGCGATACGGCCTTTCCACCAGCCCCAACAGGTGCTCCATCCCACTCCTACTGTCCCTGCCATGTCCCTGGGCAGGAACCAGTGCTACCAGCGTGACCTGGGCTTTGCTCTGCATGCAGGTTTGCAGTGTGGACCCTGAAGTCCCTGCTCTGCCGAATGCACTACAAGGATGTGGTGGAGGCAATGGAACTCAGTTGTGGCTGGGACACGCTGCTCTCTGCTGACACCCACCACTATGCCGTGGCTCTGCTGGCCAGGTAAGAACCCCTTCTCCCCACTGCCTCTGACATTTGTGCTCTGTGCCCAGGGAGCTCCACACAGTCCCCGAGGTCATGGACCAAAGGGCCTTGTCACTGAGGGATGGCCAAGCAGACTGGAAAAGGCTGGGAGAGGAGGGTGCCCACAAGGAGCTGCCTCCCAAATAGCCCAGGGTCCCTTGCAGGATGCTGGGGAAAGACCAGACATGTGTGTGTCACTCCTTGCAGAGGTTTGTTCCCCTGGCCAACAGCCTTGGTTCCTTTTTCTCCTGCCAGGGAGATGTGCTGTGTCTCTATTCCCTTGCGGTCCCGGATCGCTTACTACCTGCTCCAGCTGCTCAGCACACAGGAGCCACGCTGGGAGCTGCCTGCCCTGGCGTTCCTTGTGGAGGTGAGCCTGATGGCCAGCGCTGCCTGCCTGAGCTGCCTCCCAGCTCTCTGCCCTCTCACAGCCGCAGCTGCCTGGGTCGGTGCCCGTGCCCTGTGCTGCTGCCGGGGCCCAGCCCTGTGCGGCTCCGGGCTCCTGCCGGCCGGGTCCCTGTCACTGCCCTGTGCCTTTCAGGTCCTCGAGTGCCTGGACTTGAGTGAACGTGGTGCTAACAGAGTCCTGGAAATCTTGTCCAGGCAGCTGAGGAGCAAGAGCAGGGAGAAGCGTCGGCTGGCACTCAGAGCCCTTCTCAAGCTCATTGAGGAGCCCTCAATGGTGAGAAGGGAGCAGCGGCTGAGGCTCAGCTGGGGAATGCAGTCACTTGGGCTTGGCTGGGCTTTGGGTGCTAGGGCAGCTGCTCCCAGCTCTTCTGCCTCCCAGTTCAGCTGCCCGAGTGCTTCAGGACAGGCCTATGGCCTCTGGGCCCTGCAGCAGCAGGATGGAGTTTCTCAAACCTGTATTCTGCACAGGCCGAAAAAATGTGGAGCCTGACTGAAAGTCTTGTGGAGCCTCTGTGGGATGCAGATGGAGAGATAGTTAGCATGACAGTCATGCTACTCAGCTTTATCATCTTGGACAATGACATGCTGCTGCCCAGCCCCGTCACACTGCAGCTGCTTGAGGCGCTGCTGCCACTCTTTGACCACGTAAGGCTCACTGCTCCCAGCCACAGCCACTGGGTGCTGCCCGGACACTTTGTGTCCTGTGGATTTGCAGGCCTGTGCCAAGCTGAGCCCCGTGCAGCCAATGCTGATGTCTTTTTCTCTTCCTTTCATACAGGACAATAACCAGGTACAGCTGCTCTCCATACTACTCTTCCGAACATTGGTGACTCTTCCACAGGAAAGGGAAAAAAAGGCCCTGAAGACATCCCTGTGCCAGAGCCTGCTGCCACTCTACTTCCACTGCCATGATGAGAATCAGCGTGTGGCACAGGTGAGGACTCATGGGCTGCTGCTGTCCCCCTGGCAAGGCGGCTCGGCTGCTTCCTGCCCTGCACCTGCTGGGCTGCAGCCTCCTCCAGGCTGCGGCTCCTGTGCCCTGGGTTGTGGGGCCATCTCCGCATCTCTGCTGCTCTCCAGGCTTCTCAGGAAACACTGCTTCGTGTGGCCGAGTTCCTGAAGAGGAGGGATCTTGAAAGACTGGTGAAGAGCCAGAAGCTGTGGAAGTTCAGCGACTGCCTGGTAAGGAGGGCCTGCAAGCCCCAGGCTCAGCCTGGAGAAGGCCCCTGAGGGCGGCGCTCAGTGTGCGGGGCTGGCAGCTGTGCCCCTGCCCACTGCTGCTGCAGCCAGAGGCCACGCAGGCTCTTCTCCAGGCTCCCACGGGCTCGAGCCGGGTGCCCATGGAGCCCCGGCCTGGCGGGGCTGTGGGCCGGCACCGCGGCTCCCCGGGCAGCAGCCGGCCCTCTGCCCCCTGCCCTCGGGAGCCCTTGGCCGGCGGCTGCTGGCCGCGCCTCAGGGCTGTGCGGCCAGGGGAGGCCGGGGCTGGGCGCAGGCAGTGCCCGGCCCTGGGGCAGAATCCGCGCCAACCCTTCCCTCCTGCCGCTCTCTGCAGCTGGCAGAGGACAGGAGCAGAGCGGCCGAGCACCTGCGCCGGGCCCTGCGCTACCTGGAGAGCCCACAGGAGCCCCTGCGAGAGGCGGCCGTCAGGTTCATAGGTGAGCCCCGAGCCCGTGCTCCCTCTCCCCCCCCCGGCCCGGCCCGGTCCGGCCCGCGGCAGCTCGGCGCCAGCCCCGCCTGCTGCCCCGGCAGCGCCAGCCGCGCCCGGCGCCGTGGAGCCCCGCCTGGCCTGGCCATTGCTGCTGCCGCCCTCTGGCAGCCGTGCCCTGGGCCGGCAGCGTGCGCCAAGGGCCGGGCTGAGCCCTGCCGGGCCAGCAGCCCGTGTGGCCACAGGGCCGGCAGCGCCGCTGGCAGGGAGCTGTGCCGCCGGCGCCGTGACAGGCTCTGTGTTCACAGGCATGGCCGGGCGGCACCTGAGGGGGCAGCGGCAAGAGCTGCAGCTGATTGGCACCGGTGAGCGAGGGCAGCGGGCTGACAGCGGGGGCTGCCGGGGGGAGCTGCAAGCCCTGCCCCGGCTGCGGAGGGCTCTGCTCCCGGGGGCAGAGCACACTGAGATTTCAGGGCCACGTGGGCCATTCCTGGCCCGCAGCTTCGGGCTGACCCCCTTGCTCCCTGCTCCCTCCTGGCCATGGCAGGAGCCGGCTGGGATGGCCCTTGCTGGGGGCTCTCCTCGGCTCCCCGCAGATGCAGGATCTGACCGTGATTCTCTTCCTGTCTCTTGCAGCCCTGGAACGCCTCACGGAGGACATGAGCAGTGCCCTGTCCGAGCTGGCAACTCAAACACTGCATGTCCTCCGGCCAATACAGCGAGGGCCATATTCCATTTTGCAGAGGCTGCACGATCAGCTGCGCAGGGCATGGGTCGCTCAGCCTTGTCTGTCGCGGCTCGGCTGGCTGCCCTGCCGAAGCTGTGTGGAGAGCTGATCCGGGAGGCTCTCTTTGCTGGGGCAACCTAAGCCAACGGGTTTTTTTTTTTTTTTCTTTAAGATTTTTCTTTTCTTCCTTTCAATATTTTATCCCATGTAAATATAGAATGTGTTAAAATACACAGACTCCCAGGATCTTTCTTTTGCTGCCCAGGGTGCGCAAGGGGTCGGAGAGGAGGGGGAAAACAGTGCCTCTGCTCAGCCAGCTGCCCAGGCGTGCAGTGCTGCAGGGGAAATGGCCAGAAGCCCCTTGGCCTGTGGTGGTTCTGCTGAAGCCTTTGTGCTGCCCACAGAGCGGCTGGGCAGGGGCCGGAGCTGCGGGGATCCCTGCCAGAGCGGTGCCTGGAGATGGCCACAAGCCCTGTGCCAGGCAGGAAGCGCCATCCATGTCCCCCTGCCCGTGTGCTGCTGGCTGCCTTGCTGAGGGCTCCCAGGTGCCCCTGGATGGGGCTGCTCTGCAGCTGCTGTGGGGCTGCGGCGCTGCTGCCGGGCAGCTTGGCCGGGCTGGGGCAGCCCCTGAGGGGCTGGGGCGCTGGCAAGCCCCGAGCAATGGGCTCAAAGAGGCCACAAGCAGCCCCCTGGCAGCCGCCTTGTTCCTGCCAGAGTTGACTTGCAAGAGGGATCCCGGGCACTGTGGAACTAACAGCGTAAGTGTTGTTGGAAACCCAAATGCAGGGAGGTCTCAGATCTTTGGGCCTGGAAGCCAAGGCTTAGAATTAAACACAGCATTTGTGCTGAGACCTTGAAAAGGGCTTCCAAATTCAGGTGCTACAAGTGAGAATGTGGATTTGTAGTATAAAGCAGACACCCAAAGCTAAGTGGAGGAAAGTTTAGCATTTTAGAGTTTAAGATCTAGAAAAAATACAAGTAGTTACAACTGTAAACACCAAGTTTACACGACAGTGCTGTAGTTTTGTGTTAGAACAGAATTGGCTGAGAAAGCTTTCACTGTAGCATGAGTTCATGAGATGAAATACAGAAGGATTGGGTCAGAAACATAAATAAACTTGTTGGCAATGTTTTATTGGCCAAGAAATCCTTCAAAGTTCTTGTAAGTACAAGTCTTGTGACGTTGTGAGCCATGTAATGGAGATGTGAGCCAAACTCAGCCGTCCTGTCTATGCAGAAGAGAAGAAAAAGCAATGGCATCATCTCAAAAACTCAGAGGTCCGCTCTCTAGCTCGTTCCAAATGCCTTGAAATCCCCCACAGTGGGATTTAGCTACAAATAGATGACAGGGACTCTTAGTGCTGGCTCTTTGACTCCAGAGCGGCTGCTTTAGAATCTTTCCCAAGAACCCTGTGTAGTTATGTGCCAGCAATGGATCATTTGAAGAAACTTTCCTAACTGACTTGCATGGAGGCTTGTTTGAAGGGTATTTGAGGAGAAAGGCTCCTGGAAGAGATCTGGGCTTTGCATTTTGGCCTAGCTGTGTCCCCTGCTGATAGTGAAGTGTGGCATCAGCAGCAGGGCTATCTGGGCTAAAAATATCATCAAGTCACTTGCCCTTGCTCTTTTTGGCCTATAAAAGCCGGACCTACTTTCGGGGCAAATTTGGAGACCTCATCCATGGGTGGAGGGACCAGCTAGGATCTTCCCAGTTGCTGAGAATGCTTCTCCAGGTCCCTGGTGTAAAACGGGGCTGCCCAGCAACTGCGCATCTGCAAGATGATAAACAATTGTCTTGGTTTGAAGAGAGAGGTGTCTGCTCAGGAAGGCAGAAGGCTTCTCTGAAATGGAAAATGTAAATCCCCTCCTTTCAAATGATTCTCATTTAAAAATTCAAATGCTCTCAGGGAAAGATATGGAGATAGCACTGAGCCCGCTAAGCCGGGCGGCGTTTGCTGCTGCTCTGAGCTCTTCCTAAAGATCCTGTCGGGCTGTCTTAGACACCTGGGGCCAGGCATTCCTTCCAGCCTGGGCCACTTTGGCTGGGCTGGGGGCGGCCCCAAGGCGGGAGGCAGTGTGTGCAAGGGCCCTGGGTGGCACGCTGCAGCACGGTCACTGTGCCATGGAACGGAACCTGGTCTCCAAGGCCCCTTTGTGACACGTGGGAAACAGAAGCTTGCCCGGGTGCTGGGAGCAGGCAAAGGGGCACAACAGGACAGAGCAGTGCTGTGAGGAGCCCCCGCACAGTGCACTCGTTCCCGTCTGACCCGGAGCTTTTCCACAGCGTTGGTCCGGCAGCTGAGCTCGAGGCCAGAGCACGAGACTCGGTGACCCGCGGCCTTCCGAGGCGTCTGTTCTGAGGCTGCCCTCAAGGGCAGAGCGTGGGACTTGGTGCCCCGGAGCTTTCCCAAAGCATCTCTCCTGCAAGTAGCTCCAGTCAGCGGCATGGAGCAGAGACCCCTGAGAGTGCCCAAGATGGCCTGGGGGGAGGAGGAGCAGGAGGAAGAAGGCCCTGGAGCTTCCCTAGCACAGGAGACTGAGGAGGTGCTGCCATTCCATGCACCGCAGAAGGGTGAGTGCCAGAGCTGGGCTGCAGGGCTGGAGCCTGCAGCCAACAGGGCCCCATGCCATGCCATGCCATGCCATGCCATGCCATGCCATGCCATGCCATGCCATGCCATGCCATGCCATGCAATCCCCTGGGGAAATGCCCACGGACAGGACGGAAGAGGGCCCAGGCAGACACCCCGCAGTGGCCGTGCTCCATCCCCTGTTCCATCCCGGGGCTCTCCCTGCCTGGGCAGCGCAGGGCTGGCCTGTGTTCTCCGGCCTCTCCCGCAGCCCCTCAGCTCTGGCTGCGCTCGCTCTTTGCCAGGTGCAGCCCTGGAGCGCACACAGGAGCAGGAATCCAGCCGTGGCCGCTTCCGCAGCACAGCGCAGGTACCTGCAGCCACCCCCACCTGGGCTGGGCCTGCTGTCCCTGCTCAGCCCAGCACCGTGTGTGCAGCACTCCATGCAACATCCCTGGCTTCTTGGCCTTCTCCTACAGTTTGTCTGCAAATTCATGAGGAGAATTCTGGAGGAAGAGAACAGCACCATAGGCACAGGGCTCAGACCCTACGCTCCCATCTTCCTAACTAAGACCAGCGCTGCCCTCCTGTGTATGCTTGTAGAGGAAGATTTTTACTATCCAACCCAAGTAAGCAGCCTGTAGCCAGGGTTTGATCCTCCCAGGAATTGCTTGGCCTCCCAAGCCACGCATGCTGGTTGCTGTGAGCCTTTGAGGCCACTTGGCAGTGCAGTGGGAAGGGCAGCACTTCTCTGGGGAAGCTGGCAACATTGCTCCCTCTGGCAGCTTTCCAAGTCTCCCTGTGCCTTCTCCAGGTGCCCACCATGGTGAGGTTCATCCACCAGTGGCTCGTGGCCAATGATTGTGCTGAGCACAGGCTGGACGAGGCCCTGCTGGATCTCACAGAGGCACAACCAGATGACACAGTCATGGCGCTCCTGCGTGTGGCCCCGTCCTGTGACAGGTATGGGACCCAGCTGCCCAGAGGCTCAGGCCTCCCCAGCCCATCTCCCTGTACAGCCTGGCCCAGGTATCTGACCAACAGAGACTTCCAGGGCCCTCTGGCTGCTGCCTTTCCCAGCCCTGGCATGTCAGCCCCTGAGCCTGCTGCCATGCTCCCTCCCTGCCCCTCAGGGCTCTGTCCCCACTGGGCTGGGCTGCCTGGCTGCTGCTGGCCAGGGCCAGTGGGCAGAGGCAGAACTGGCAGCCAGCTCAGCTGCCCCCGGTTCTGTGTCTGAGACCTGCCCTGAGACACAGGTCTGACCCCACAGAGCTGCCATGGCCATGTGGAAGACCATCATGGGCTCAGCCAGGACTGTAGAGCTGGCACAGATGATCCTGCTGGATGTGCTGGGGAGCTGGCCAGAGTGCAGCACGTGCACCTCCGATGGGGACAAAACGGGTGTCTTTGCCCTGGCTGTGAGTTTCTGCAACGGGCCTTTGCTGGCCCCAAGGCCGCCTCTCCAGCAGCTCTCCATCCTCCTTCCCCCACTGCATCTCCCTGCCTCAGGCGCTGGCCTGAAACCTGGCCCGGGGGCAGCTTCAGGCTCACCACGCCGTGTGCTCCCCCTGCCTCTCTCCGGGCCTCTCCCTGCCACGCTCAGACCCTGCCACACAGACACCTCGGCACTGAGCGCTGTCTCGGGGGGCTTTGTCCTTTGCAGGCAACCGTGGTGATGTGGAAGATCCTCCAGGTGCCCTGTCTGCCACGTATACTCAAGGTGTATTTCCCCCGCCTCTTTGTGCATCTGCTTTTCCAAGTGTTCTTCAGCACTCTGCATATGCCACAGGAGGTCGATACCTTCTGGAAGGGATGCCAGGAAGAGCACGGCCTTTCCACCAGCCCCAACAGGTGCTCCATCCCACTCCTCCTGCCCCTGCCACGTGGCCTGCCAAGGAGCCAGTGCTGCCAGCCTGACCTGGGCTTTGCTGTGCACACAGCTTTGCAGTGCACACCCTGAAGTCCCTGCTGTGCCTTCTGTGCTGTGAGGATGTGGTGGTGGCAATGGAACGCAGGTGTGGCTGGGACACGCTGCTCTCTCCTGATACCCACCACTTTGCCGTGGCTCTGCTGGCCAGGTGAGACCCCCTTCTCCCCACTGCCTCTGACATTTGTGCTCTGTGCCCAGGTGTCCCACAAAGTCCCCGTGCTTATCAGCCAGAGGGCCTTGTCACTGAGGGAAGGCCAAACACATTGGAAAAGGCTGGGAGAGGAGGGAGGCCATGAGCAACCAACTCCCAAATGGCCCAGGTCCCCTTGCTGGAAGGCTGGTGGGGAAACATGAGAACTCTGTGAGTCGCTCCTGGGAGAGGTTTGCCCCACTGCCTCAGGGACTTGTTTTCTTTTTCCTCTCCTCAGGATCATTTCCCATTCAGCCATACACTTTTGTTCCGGGATTGCATTCTACCTGCTCGCCCTGCTCAAAGAAGAGATGCCATACTGGGATTTCCCTGCCCTGGCATTCCTTGTGGAGGTGAGCCTCAAGGGCAGCGCTGCCTGCCTGAGCTGCCTCCCAGCTCTCTGCCCTCTTGTAGGCGCAGCTGCCAGGACGGTGCCCGTGCCCTGTGCTGCTGCCTGGGCCCAGCCCTGTGCGGCTCCGGGCTCCTGCCGGCCGGCTCCCCGTCACTGCCCTGTGCCTTTCAGGTCCTCGAGTGCCTGGACTTGAGGGAATGCAGTGACAGTGTTCTGGAGATCATGGCGCAGAACCTGCAGAGCGAGCACAGGGCCGGCCGTTACTTGGCACTCAGAGGCCTCGTAGTGCTGGGCAAGAATCCCTTGATGGTGAGAAGGGGGCAGTGGCTGAAGCCGTGCAGGCAGCGTGGGGCTGGGCATCGCACTCGCTTGGCCTTGCCTGGGCTTGGGATGCTGGGGCAGCTGCTCCCAGCTCTCCTGCCTCCCGCTTCAGCTGCCCCAGTGCTTTGGGACGGGCCTTTGGCCTCTGGGCCCTGCGGCAGCAGGGTGGCCTTTCACAAACTTGTGTTCCACACAGGCGGAAAAAATGTGGAGCCTGAGTGAAAGTCTTGTGGAGCTCCTGCAAGAAAATGATAGTGACATGATCAGGATGACCATTCTTCTACTCAGATACTTGCTCCTGGATACTGATGCCCTAATACCCACCCCCATCGCCCTGCAGCTGGCTGAGGCGCTCCTGCCACTCTTTGACCATGTAAGGCTCTGTGCCCACAGCCACGGCCACTGGCTGCTGCCCGGACACTTGGTGCCCTGTGGAGGTGCAGGCCTGTGCCCTGAGGGGTCTGAAGCAGCTGATGCTGAGGTCTTTTGCCCTTCCTTTCATACAGGAGGATAGCCAGGTGCAGCTGAGCTCCATGTGTGTCTTTCAAGAGATGCTGGACTTCTTAACAAAAGATGGAAGAAAGGCCCTGAAGCCCCATGTGCGCCAGAGCCTGGTACCACTCTACTTGCACTGCCATGATGAGAATCAGATTGTTGCTGAGGTGAGGACTTGTGGCCACCTGCTGCCCCCTGGCAGGGGGCTGGGCTGCCTCCTGCCCTGGCATCTTGCAGGCTGCAGCCTCCTCCAGGCTGTGGCACTAGGATACTCCTGTGCCCTGGCCTGTGGGGTCATCTGTGTCCCTCTGCTGCTCTCCAGGCCTCCCAGGAAACGCTGCATTCTGCAGCCAGATTCCTAAGGAGGAGGGATCTCGAAAAAATGCTTCCGGTGGATCAGACATGGAAGTTTGCCGAGAGCCTGGTAAGGACTGCCAAGAATCCTCAGCCTGGTGAAAGTCCCTGAGGGCGGTGCTCAGTGTGCGGGGCTGGCAGCTGTGCCCCTGCCCGCTGCTGCAGCCAGAGGCCGCGCGGGCTCTTCTCCACGCTCCCTTGGGCCCGAGCCAGGTGCCCATGGAGCCCCGGCCCGGCGGGGCCGCGGGCCGGCACCGCGGCTTCCTGGGCAGCAGCCGGCCCTCTGCCCCCTGCCCTCGGGAGCCCTTGGCCAGCGGCTGCTGGCCGCGCCTCAGGGCTGCGCGGCCAGGGGAGGCCGGGGCTGGGCGCAGGCAGCGCCCGGCCCAGGGGCTGAGCCCGCGCCAACCCTTCCCTCCTGCCGCTCTCTGCAGCTGGCAGAGGACAGGAGCAGAGCGGCCGAGCACCTGCGCCAGGCCCTGCCCTACCTGGAGAGCCCACAGGAGCCCCTGCGAGAAGCGGCCATCAGGTTCATAGGTGAGCCCCAAGCCCGTGCTCCCTCCCCGGCCCGGCCCGGCCCGGCCCGGTGCAGCTCGGCCCCAGCCCCGCCTGCTGCCCCGGCAGCGCCAGCCGGGCCCGGCGCCGTGGAGCCCCGCCTGGCCTGGCCATTGCTGCTGCCGCCCTCTGGCAGCCGTGCCCTTGGGCGGCAGCATGCGCCAGGGGCCGGGCTGAGCCCTGCCAGGCCAGCAGCCCGTGTGGCCACAGCGCCGGCAGCGCCACTGGCAGGGAGCTGTGCCGCCGGCGCCGTGACAGGCTCTGTGTTCGCAGGCATGGCCGGGCGGCACCTGAGGGGGCAGCAGCAAGAGCTGCAGCTGATCTGCACCGGTGAGTGAGGGCAGCGGGCTGACAGCGGGGGCTGCCGGGGGGAGCTGCAAGCCCTGCCCCGGCTGCGGAGGGCTCTGCTCCCGGGGCCAGAGCACACTGAGATTTCAGGGCCACGTGGGCCATTGGTGGCCAGGAGCTTTGGGCTGATCCCCTTGCTCCCTGCTCCCTCCTGGCCATGGCAAGAGCCGGCTGGCATGGCCCTTGCACGGGGCTCTCCTTGGCTCCCCACAGATCCGGGATCTGACCTTGGCTCTGTTATGTTTGCCCATCATAAAAAATCAAATCCCATCATAAAAAACCAAACAATATTTGAGATAGCTGCAATTTTAATTGAATAGTTTAAAAACTATACCTTGACAATATAATTTGATTAAAAATATGGGATAATTTGGTTCCAATAATCACGCATAAGGACAGGATAACCGTGGAGTATGGAGTGCAGGGTTCTGGACTCTTGCCACCTCACGTATGAGCTTTCCAAGTGAAGATTCCCCTTTTTATGCCATGTGTCAATGTAATCTCCTCCCATTTTCGATTCATCACACTTCTACCTCTGCCCTCAACACCACCTTTACCGCCGATGCTCCACCATTCGTTTTGGTTGTCACACAAGTCTTTGGTGGGTGTCGTTTTTTCATGAAGGCATCTCTTCTTTCTATTTGTCCTTTAATTCATGTTTGGGTTACACATGCGTACCAAGCCAATACAATGTAATCCAAAACTAACATATTACCACATTTAAAAATCAAAGCAATAAATCTCCTATAGCTAGCATTTTCCTGAGACCCAACCACATTTTTCCTTCTTTCTGTTTTTTTTTAGTAACTGTTATCTCTTGCTTTGTCCTCCTGTCATGCAACACCTGCAGGGAGGGGAGGGTGGAACCCCTCCTCTCCCTTTTTTCTTGGCATCATAACTTTTACCTCTTTTATTATTATTTCCAAATATTAATTCCTGCATCAATAATGATTACTGTTTCAATTTTGTCAGCACCAATCATACCTATTTACCACAGCTCTGTTCCTCTCTCTTGCAGCCCTCGAAAGCCTGACGGAGGACATGAGCAGTGCTGTGTCAGAGCTGGCATTTCAAACACTGCATGTCCTCCGAGCAACAGCGAGTAGGCGATATTCCATCTTCCAGAGGCTGCACGATCAGCTGCGCAGGACATGGATCACTTGGCCTCGCCTGTCGCGGCTCGGCTGGCTGCACTGCATGAGCTCTGAAGAGAGCTGATCCAGGAGGCTCTTTCTGCTGGGGCAACCTGAGCAAGCAGGGATTTTTACTTTTGTTTAAATTTTTTCTTTTCTTCCATTCTATTTTCTACCATATGTAAATATAGACTGTGTTTTAATAGACAGTAACTCAAGAGATTTTTTTTTGCTGCCCAGGGTCTGTAGTGGATAGAGGAAGAGGGGAAAAGGGTGCTTGTGCTCAGCCAGCTGCCCAGGCGTGCAGTGCTGCAGGGGAAATGGCCAGAAGCCCCTTGGCCGTTGGTGGTTCTGCTGAAGCCTTTGTGCTGCCCACAGAGCGGCTGGGCAGGGGCTGGAGCTGTGGGGATCCCTGCCAGAGCGGTGCCTGGAGATGGCCACAAGCCCTGTGCCAGGCAGGAAGCGCCATCCGTGTCCTCCTGCCCGTGTGCTGCTGGCTGCCTTGCTGAGGGCTCCCAGGTGCCCCTGCATGGGGCTGCTCTGGAGCTGCTGTGGGGCTGCGGCGCTGCTGCCGGGCAGCTTGGCCGGGCTGGGGCAGCCCCTGAGGGGCTGGGGCGCTGGCAAGCCCCGAGCAATGGGCTCAAAGAGGCCACAAGCAGCCCCCTGGCAGCCGCCTTGTTCCTGCCAGAGTTGACTTGCAAGATGGATCCCGGGCACTCTGCAGCTAACAGCATCAGTGTTGTTGGAAACCCAAATGCAGGGAAATCTCAGACCTTTGGTCTTGTCAGAAAAGCTGAGAATTAGGCACAGGATTTGATCGGAGACCTTGGAAAGGGCTTCCAAACTTAGGTGCTAGATGCAAAAATGCGGATTTCTAATTTATAGCAGAGACACGGGGTGGAAAGTTGAAGTGGAGGAAAGTTTAGAGTTTTAGAGTCCAAGATCAAGAAAAAATCATAGTAGTTACAATGGTAAACAAGAAGTTTAGGATGCAGTGCTCTAGGTTTGTGTGTCTTAGCATGATTGGCTAAGGAAGCTTACACTGTAGCATGATGTGGGAATGCAGGAAATTCCTCTGGCTGCCCTGCAGGACTCGAGACCCTGTCAGAGGGCTCAAAGGCCTTGGCACAGACCCCAAGACCCCTGTGCCTTTGATCTAACCCTTGGAAAAAATAATTACCAACCTTGTATGAAGAATGACAAGCCACAAAATTTTAAGTAGAATAATAGTGAATTTATCACAGAGTGGAAAAATAGATTTTGGGGGCTTTTAGAATGGGGCTTCAGTGGGCAAAATGGACGGATGTGGGCATGTCCAGCCTTTCTCCTCCTTCTTCTTCTTGGCCTCCATCTTCTGCTGTGATGTTGGCACTTTTAGATTGGTTTAGAGTAGAAGCTCACTGTCTAACGTAGACAATAGGTATTGGAAAGTAATTGTAAATATTGCACACGTAGTTGTTTTTAGTATAAAAAGATAACACCGCCCTGGGGGAGGCAGAGTGCCTTAGACTGTCCTGCTGAGCAGACCTCGGCAGGACAGGAGAACGAATTTTATAGATAAGATGCAATAAACAACCTTGAGACGCAGAAATGAAGAGCTCTGACTCCTTCTTCAACCACCGGGCTGGGAAAAGAGAATTTCTAACTTATCTCGGGGTCACTCTGACCAGCTAGAGACCCCGAGAGCATGAGTCCGTAAGACGAAATATTGAAGGATTGAGTCCAAAATATAAATATCCTTGTTGGCCATGTCTTCTTGGCCAAGAAATCCTTCAAAGCTCTTGTAACTACAAGTTTTGCAGCCCTATGAGCCATGTGGTGGAGATGCGAGCCAAACTCAGCCGTCCTGTCTATGCAGAAGAGAAGAAAAAGCAATGGCATCATCTAAAAAAACTCAGAGGTCCGCTCTCTAGCTCGTTCCAAATGCCTTCAAATCCCCCACAGTGGGATTTAGCTACAAATAGATGACAGGGACTCTTAGTGCTGGCTCTTTGACTCCAGAGCGGCTGCTTTAGAACCTTTCCCATAACCCTGTGTAGTTATGTGCCAGCAATGGATCATTTGAAGAAACTTTCCCAACTGACTTGCATGAAGGTTTGTTTGAAGGGTGTCTGAGGGGAAACCCTCCCAGCAGAGGTCTGGGCTTTGGCCTAGCTGTGTCCCTGCTGATTGTGAAGTGTGCCATCAGCTGCAGGTGTTTCTGGGCTAAAAATTTAATTGAGTTAGTCTGACTTGCTCCTTTTGGCCTATAAAAGCTGGATCCACTTTTGGGGCAAATTTGGAGACCTCATCTCTGGGTGGATGGACGACCTTGGATTTTCCCAATTGCTGAGAATGGTTCCCCCAGTCTCTGGTGCAAAATGGGACTGCCCAGAAAGTGCAGATCTGCAAGATGATAAACAATTTAGGCAATTGGTGATGCATCTTTCTAAATCGCTCTCATTTCTCTCCTTTTGTGAAATACAAAGCTGTGTTTCATCTCAGGTACATACAGGCAACGCGTGTATTTGTGATTGCAATATGTGTGGAAACCAACCATGGGACACTTTTAAAGTCGTATTCTAAAAGTAACTGAGGAAAGTAAAGCATGGAAGAAGGTCTTTGAACCTATCCTTTGTTCACAATAAACCTTTTTAAATCTTAAGTTGATTTAGGAACATTTGAATTATAGCTTTGAGGATGTTGCTTTTTGACAGGGACTTTCTTTTTGGAGTTAAGCCTTAAAGAGTTTTGCAGTAATAACCTTTTGAAGTATAATTTTAGAATATTGCTTGTAGTAAGGATCTTTGAAACTATAGCTTTAGAATATGTGAAAAATGCATGTATTTTATGTTTGGCTTTTTGCAAATATTAAAATGAATATTATATGTGTGGTGTTAGGAAGTAATGCTGTATTGATTCTCTTAAGTGCTGTGTTAAATATAGTTTTAGGTTATAAAAATTGTTAAAATAGAAACTGTGGTATGTAGGATGCTTTGTTTAACAGAAAGGACTTGCAGTGAGATAGCAGCCACAGGACACCTAAATCTTTCAGAGAAAAGGAATTTATTGCCTTCTTATCAGAAGAAACTAACTTCTTCCTGCCTTGAAGGTGCTGTTAGGATTAGAAGGAAGAAGTTGACACTGACCAGACAGAATCCTGTGTTTGAATGGAATTTATGCATCATGTATGAAGTGTACGAATATGGAATGGGCTATTGTTCTTAAGGGTTAATTTTTTGTTGGCAGGGGTCCTTTTTCAGGCTCGTGATGCCCAGAAAAAGGTACCCGAACATCCGTAACTCTTTGCTTTTATTGTCTCATATTGTCCTAATTTAAATTGTCCAAATCATTATGACTCTAACTGTATTACTATTTTTATAACCATTTTATTACTATAAAACTTTTAACAATTTCAAAAGCAAGTGATTGGTTTTTCACAATTTGGTAGCAGAGGATGGTTACTAACACCTCGCTGCCGGTGCTTTAGGAGAGTCAGAGTGGGGAAGGCGCGCCCTGCCCTCTTTGGCAGCCTCGCTCTGTTTCCCCTGAAGTGACCGACAGACGCAGGTTAGGATCGGTGGACAAAAGGAGGCAATAAAACCAAGAGAAGGGAAAAAGGCTCCCTACAACCGCGGTAATTGGCACCCTAAGACTAGTAGTGCACACGAAGAACCCTGGAAGGAAAAAGGATTGGTAAGTATTTCTCGGGGGGGCAGGTACGGGGGATGAATGTGTGTGAATGAGAGGCGGGCTGGTTGTCCCAGACCTGCCAAGTGAGTGCGGAGTCTCCCATGCTGCGTTTCCGTCTTTTCGAGAGAAAAACGGCCAGGAAAGAGCCGAAGCGAGTGATAAGAGAGTGAAAGAATCCCCCGGGGTAACTGGGAGTGAGTCTCAGGGAGGGGTTGGACCCCTCAGAGGTAGGGAGCAACGTTTCCTAGCCCAATCCACTAGGAAACGGGACAGGAGGGGTCCCTAAAACCAGCTGGGTTGAGGGATTTGTATTCCAAGAGCATCCAAGAGCAGGGTTGAGCAGAATTCTGTTGGAGTGAGGATATGCCCAAGAACACTCAGGGTGGGACAACACAGCTACATTGAGGGATGAAAATTTTGCCCAACAGCATCCGGGGTTGGAAAACATAGCTAGATTGAGGGATTAAAATTTTGCCCAACAGTATCCGGGGTTGGACAACACAGCCAGATTGAGGGATAAAAAATGCCCAAGAACATCCAGGGTTGGACAACACAGCCAAACAAATTAAATGCCCAAGAGCATCTGTAGTTGTACCACACCACTGGGTTGAGGGACAGAAAATGCCCAAGAGCATCTGGGGTTGAACAACACAGCTGGATTGGGGGAAAAATACCCAAGAGCATCTGGGGTTGGACAACACGGCAGGACTGAGGGAAAATTACTCGAGAGCATCTGGGGTTGGACAACACGGCAGGACTGAGGGAAAAATTGCCCAAGAGCATTAGGGGTTGGATAACACAGCTGGGTTGAGGGATATCCAATAGCACCGGGACTGGCCAGTAACACCTAAACTTGTAATAGGTGATGTGAAAGTAAAAGGTACCTTATTGTTGTTCTGTGGTGTGTGAGAGTGAGACACACACAGAGTCAGCCTCAGCTTCCCGGGCAGGTGGGAAGGGGGAGGCAGTGGAAAGAGGAGTGAGTGCCCTGCACACCAGGCCGTAGCTCCCGGGTAGGTGGGGGCTGCTGGGCCCAAGAGCAGTGAGTGACCTGCGAACCAAGCTAGCGTTCCCTGGGCATGTGAGGGGCCGTGGTTAAAGAGTGTGAAAGACACGCAGACAGCCCCACAGGTGAACGGGCATCGGAGGCGACCCGAGTCAGGGCCCTTCCAGGAGGCCCGGAGATACTGGGACCTAGAGGCCAACCCCAAGGCGAAGGGGGGGCCACAGAGACCTGTGATTTTCTGGCAATAAAGATCCACTTTGTGTCTTGAGGGTGTGAAAGAATGTGTAAGGGTGAATGAGAAATAAAAGTGAGTGAATGTAAACGAGTGAAAGTATGAGTAATGTGGATTGTGCATTTTAAGCCTTACCATATCTCCTTGGAGGGAGGTATATTGTATTAAAAAGCAGTGTGAGAAAAGGGGTTTTTTTGGGTGTAAGTAGTTGAAAGAAAAGTGGTATTTAAGTTATCAGTAAAAAGTGAAAAACAAAGATTAGTAAATGAGAAACTAATTTTAGAGATTTTAAAGGGATTAAAATTACCCAAGAGAGATAGCTATAGTACCTACTAAGGGACACCAAAAGGTAAAGATCCCAGAAATAAGGGGAAATAATTTGGCAGATCAGGAAGCTAAAGATGCAGCAGAAAATGGAGCTGAAAGAGTTAATATTAACCCAAATGAGGAAAAATTGGAAATTCCAAAGTTTAGGGAAGCAAAAAAGGGGAATTAAAACAAGATTGGTGGCAAACTAGATAAATCGGGGAAATAGAAACATCTTGGTGGAAGACAATTACATAATAAAACGTTTAATAGGGAATAGCAGAGGACATGTATGAAAGAACCTGGTGGGATACTCAGGATTTTTTTTTTTTTAAAGAACTATGGGTGCATTGGGATTTTTGGAGTAGAAAAACAAGTAACTGAAAGATGTATAATTTGCCAAAGGATAAATAAAAGGGTGATGAGAAAAACAACATGAGAAGACCGTGAGTTAGCTCGTCGACCACTTCCAAGTATCCAAGCAGAAGTTTGGATTTGTTAAACTCTGGATTTATTTGTAAAAACGGTTTAATCCAGAAGAAAAAGAGTATGCCACATGCTGGGGAGGGGGGAGGTTGTAAGAAAATAAAATTTTTGAAAGGCAATAAAAGAAAAACGGGGCAAGTATAAAGCTGGGAACAAATTGCCTCATCCATTCCCGTTTGTTCCCCCACTCGTTCGCACCACACCCCTCAGCCCATGTGCCGGCTCCGGCCCAGTCCGTCCGTCCCGGTCCGTCTGTCCCAGTCCGTCCGTCCCAGTCCGTCCGCCCCAGTCCGTCTGTCCCGGTCCGTCCGTCCCGGTCCGTCCGTCCCAGTCCGTCTGTCCCGGTCCGTCCGTCCCAGTCCGTCTGTCCCAGTCCGTCCGTCTGTCCCGTCTGTCCCGGTCCGTCTGTCCCAGTCCGGCCGCCTGTCCCGCGGCCGCTCCGCGGGCCGTGCCGGGGCTGGGGCTCTGTCCCGCCGTGTGCGCCGCGGTTCCCGCGCTGACCGCACCGAGGGGGTCCCGTCCGTCCCGTCTGTCCCATCCCCGGCTGCCCGACTCTGGTCGGCTCCCGCCGCTGCAGCCGGGCTCTGTCGCCTGTTCTGTCTCTGCCGGATCAGCCGCCATCAGCCATGCGGGGGCGATCCACGCTCCAGCTCGGCCCGCACCGGAACAGCCCCTCGGGCGATCCCGGCTGCAGACCCCGCCTGTGGAGCGCCCAGACTCGGAGCCGTGCCGATCCCCTCGGGCGATCCCGGCTGCAGACCCCGCCTGTGAAGCACCCAGACTCGGAGCCGGGCCGATCCCCTCGGGCGATCCCGGCTGCAGACCCCGCCTGTGGAGCACCCAGACTCGGAGCCGTGCCGATCCCCTCGGGCGATCCCGGCTGCAGACCCCGCCTGTGGAGCACCCAGACTCGGAGCCGTGCCGAGTGCCCCGTCCTGCCCGGAGCTCCGTTCCCTTGGAACCACAGCTCCGGCTGCTCAGGAGAACTCTCTAAAGGAATCACCTTATCGAAGCACTAAAAGTTCGGTTAAAAGAAAGCCCCCTCCTGATTCTTCCTAAAAATACGGGAGAAAGGGTATAGAAGATAAAAATCCAAAAAGTATGGGATAAAGAGATTGGTCTATGTCCATTAAGAGAGGTTCTCATAGGAGGGGACGGACCAGAGTTTGTAAATGCTCCTTTGACTTCGTCTGAGGCCTGAAATGTTAAGAAATAAATAAAAGAGATATTTGGAGAATCCCATAGGCATAGCTGAACAATTAGACCAATTTTTAAGTCCAAACATTTATACTTGAGAAGAGATGCGGTCTGTAATGAAAATCATATTTTTCTCAGGAAGAAAAGCAATTAATCAGAGCAACTGAAATAAAAGCTTGGGAAAAAGATAATCCGTGGACCCCCAGAGAAGACAAAATGCCAATTGTACCTCCTGAGTGGGGTTAAAATAATGAGGAGAGGAGTAAACACATGAATAATTATTGTAATTACATAACCAAGGGAATAAATGAGACAGCATATCAAAGGCGAAATGCAAAAACAAAAGGTTTTTGAGGGACAGCTTTTAGAGGGGAAAGAAGAAACTCCAACTAAATAGATAAGCAAACTTAAGAGAAATAGGAAAATGGTCCTAAGTAAGCAGAAGATCTGCAAATCTTTAAAGGGATGGGCACGTAGGAGGAATAGGAAGGTCATAGGCTCTAATATTTTTAGGGGGGACAAATACCATCTATAGACTGTGATAACTTCAAAAGTGGGT
This sequence comes from Setophaga petechia, assembly GCA_024362935.1. NCBI lineage: Eukaryota > Metazoa > Chordata > Aves > Passeriformes > Parulidae > Setophaga > Setophaga petechia. The sequence goes on from JANCRA010000078.1 coordinate 49,935, forward strand.
CCCCAAGGATTGCAATTTGTAATGGACACAGGGGCAGAGAGAACCTGCCTGTTAAATATTCCAAAAAGTTATAGTGTGTGTGAGCAAATATATAGTGAAAGTTAACAGGAAAAAAAAAAAAAAAGAGGAGAAAGTTTTACATTTTTGGTAGTTAAAGATGTAGTAATTGAAGGAAGAAACTAAAATTTAGATGGAAGATGTCTTATTGGTCCCAGGGACAGGTAGCAATTTATTGAGATTACCTAGATTATTGAAATATTATAGATTATAGATTGAGGGGTACACACAGGTAGCAAAATTTGTGTATGAAAAATTGACAGAAGGAGATGATATAAAACGGACTAAGGAAGATATTGTTAAATTAAAAGAGTTGTTAAAACTAGTCTAAGTTCCAGCTTTAAGCTTACCCTTGTTTGAAAAAAAATCCTTTATCATTTATACATAAATCCAGAAAATGGGGTAGCTCATAAAATTTTAATTCAGGAGTGAGGAAGAGTAAAAAATATCTAGTAGCTTTCATATCAAAGATGTTAGACCCAGTAAGCCACAGCTAGCCAGTATGTATGTAAGTTATCTAGTAAAAGAAAGTTGTAACCTTACTTTTGGAAATAGTTAGGAGCTTACTTTTGCAAGTAAATTAGTTAGGTTCACCTCCTGCCGTCTAGGTGTGTTGAATCAGAGATAAAAAAAAAAAAGGTAACAAGAGAAGAAACAGAGAAGTTGAAGAAGGGAGGTGGTTAAGAAACTCTGAGATGTTGGAATGTGAAGTGATAACATCTTTATGGTAGAAGAGAGCAGAAGTGTGAATGGGGGTTTTTTGCATGAAAGGCAGGGAAGTGTCTTAGCACATGGTTGTTAGGAGGTTATTCAGTGCCGAACTGAGGTTCAGGAGGAGTTCAGCAGAACGGGCCCTCCTCGAAGAGAAAAGAGGGTAAGTTGCCTAGAGAAAGAAAAAGAATGTCAGGAGCACCTGGGGACGCCAAGTTTGGGGCTGTCGAGGTTGGGAGGTGTCTGAGCGCTCCCTGCGAGCGGCGGGGTCTCGGGGCTGCGGCAGGGACCGATCCATGGCGGTGACCCGGCGGCGGTGCTGGCAGCACAGGACACAGGTTTGCCGGCCAGGAGCGGGCTGGCTCCGTGGCGGAACTGCCGGGGGGCTCCCAGACTGTCGGGGTCCCGAGCCCAGGATGGCAGCGTCGGGCCGGTAAGGGAGCAGAGAGAGAGAAGGAAAGAGAGGGAGAGAGAAGGAGAGAGGCCAGCACTAAAAGATTAAATCAAAGCAGAGATTGATGACTCTGCAAACCTCACAAAGTGGTTTGTTTTTTCTTAAGTAAGAAGTTTTTTTTAGGGTTTTATGTGTTTTGTTTGCTGTTAAAGAGAAGGGGTTTTTTTTCCTGAAGAAGAAGAGCCTGCTGTGGAGAAAGCTTTTAGTTAAACCCAGAAAGTTTGGTAGAAAAAGCGAATAGTAAAAGTTAATGCAGTATGATCTTTCTTTTATTACTGTGCTATTAGCAAGTCCTTTCCAGGTACTACTGAAGCAACAATCACGGAAAAAGAGTGAATTCATGCCAGCAGAATCAAAGGACTTCTGAAGAAACCTGAAAAATGGACTATCACATTTCAACCGAGTGATACCGAACTGACTTTCCAATGGGGACTGAGTGGTAAAGTTTAGGAAAACTCAAATGATCCAAGAAATGTACAAAGAATAACACTGAATTAAGAAACAAGATAACGTTTATATCACTGGTTTCAATCACTGCCTGACTAAAGCATCTCCTTGGGGGAGGAATACTTCAGATAGAAGGCTCAAGACTGTTTTTGTATTGTGACCTTAGCCTGAGAATTATACAGGGGAGAAGGGGAATTACCATTTCCATTAGTAAACTTCATTTGGTTCATTTCCAATACTGGACATGCTAGCTGGGTTATAAGTAAATGCTTTAATTGTGAAAGTAATTAGTATTGTGGTTCACAAAATTTATGCTCTTATTGCAAAAAGTGATAAAGTAATAACTTTGCTTTGTGGATGGGAATTATTACTGCCTGTTGAATGAGAGATACCTGAGGAACGGTAGGAGACCACAGTTAAAGGGTGTCAAAAACAATTTGCCTGCAAATTAGTTAAGAGAAAGTAACAAGGAAATAGAGGGCAAGGCCAGATTGGCCTCTGTATATCGCCACCGAGAAGATCAAATACACCTGCTGTGGGCTGCAACCTCACAGGCATGGGAGGTGGGACTATAAGCCATACTGGACCTCTGTTATTCCTGTTTCTGGCACTCATTTGTTGTCTTTTCCCTTTTGGGATACCAGCAGGATTGTGTCACAAATGCTACAGAAAGCATCACATGGAAAGAAACCAAAGTTCCTCTTTTATTACACGCACCTATGTCAACAGCCACTGTTATAACCCATCCAAATTAAGAACTTGTAGGTGAAACGGAGTAAATTATTGGATTACAAGAAACTTAGGAAAAAGTGGCAATAGATTTGGAACTGAATGACCAAAAGGAGAGAGATGGATTTGTTTTAAATTTAATCTTGAAGATACGGTTCAAGATTTGGTAAAAAAAAAAAAAAAAACACAGAAAACCACCAAATAATAAATGAAAAGGTAAAACCAGCACAGCAATCTAACTCTGTATTGACTCCAAATTATCTGTTGAATTGTATTACAAGACTCCAAGCAGTTATAGAAACGATAGCAAATAAGGCTGCCCAGGCATTAGAGTTAATATTAAGTCAGCTAAGCCAAACAAAAACTGTAGTGTATCAAAATAGGCTGGCTTTAGACTATTTATTGGCCAAAGAAGGGGGTGTTTGTGGAAAGTTCAATATATCAGATTGTTGAAAATTGATGACCACAGAAAAGTCATTCTAGCAAAAGCAAAAGAAATCAAAGAAGAAAAAAAAATATATATGCATATAATAACCCAGGTACCAGTAAAAAAAAATAAATTAGAAAATAATGTTAAAACCTAGTTGATGGGGTAATGTATTAGAAGGAATTAAGATCTTTCATTTTATGAGTTACAACTGTTTATATATTTCTTCCTTGTGTAGTCCCCTGTTTTATTTTGCCAGCATAGTCCAGAAGATGCAAATAGATAAGAAATATTGCTCAAGCCAAATGATTTACAAAGAATAAGAGTGGGGATTGTGAAAAATGCATGTATTTTATGATTGGCTTTTCGCAAATATTAAAATGAATATTATATGTGTGGTGTTAGGAAGTAATGCTGTATTAATTCTCTTAAGTACTGTGTTAAATATAGTTTAAAGTTATAAGAATTGTTAAAATAGAAACTGTGCTATGTAGGATGCTTTGTTTAACAGAAAGGTCTTGCAGCGAGATAGCAGCCACAGGACACCTAAATCTTTCAGAGAGAGGGAATTTATTGCCTTCTTATCAGAAGAAACTAACTTTTCCCGCCTTGAAGGCGCTGTTAGGATTAGAAGGAAGAAGTTGACACTGACCAGACAGAATCCTGTGTTTGAATGGAATTTATGCATCATGTATGAAGTGTATGAATATGCAATGGACTATTGTTTTGAAGGGTTAATCCTTTGTTAATGAGTGTCCTTTTTTGGGCTCGTGATGCCCAGAAAAAGGTACCTGGACCCTGGACGTCCGTAACTCTTTGCTTTTATTGTCTCGTATTTTCCTAATTTAAATTGTCCAAATTATTATGACTCTAACTGTATTACTATTTTTATAACAATTTTATTACTATTAAACTTTTAACAATTTCAAAAGCAAGTGATTGGCGTTTTTCACAATAAAATACATGCATTTTTCACAATAAGATCCCAGTGCAGTCTCACAAGCAGAGGCTCACCCTGATTTGCAGAAAAAACCCCGCCATTTCTAGAAGCTGTAAAGCCAGTGTGATTGATTTCAGTGCTGGACGGTGCTCTCTAAGGACATGGGCACCCCCGAAAATTCCCAAATCTATTTTACCTCTTAACTTGTTGCATATGCATGAAAGACATGTGCATATGAGAGGAATGTGGGAGCTGTCTTTACAAACCAGCTCTGGTTCTGCTGCTAGATAAAACCAGCACTGAGAGAGAAAAGAAACAATGGGAAGGATTCCACTGATCAACGGAAAAAGATATTTGCTTTTACAAATCAACTTTAGGGTTGCTGATAAATGAAATTGTACTTTGAAAGATGAAAGAAACAATGGGGGAAACCCCTAAAGTCCATAAGATTTAAAAATTAAAAGGTGGGGGTTATACATTAGAGGGAAATCATTGGTATCAGGCGTTTTTGGAAGTCTGTACCTCTCAAGTACCTCAGCCAATAGGGAAAGAGAGAAGGGAAATTGGGATAAAAAGGAGGCTTCATCCTCCAAAATTTTGAGAGTCCCCAGAGGAATGCCCCATGGTCTCTCCCTTTACTCAAATAAAGTCAAAGGCTTCTCTGTCTCCTTTTTGGACATAAACCTCTGATGTTTGTGGATTAATTTTCCTGGCACACATGTATTAAACTGTCTTATTAATTTTATGAGCCTGCCAGTTGTTTAGTCACATAGTTGTAACCCAGATTCAGTTTTTCCATCTGCTTCAGCCCCAAGGTCGGTGGAGGGCCCCCTCTCCTTATCTCTCTTCAGCTTGGATGTTTGCATTCCTCTCTAGGTAGCCTTGAATCTCCTTTGTTTTCTGTGCAGGCTTTTTTGGGAGCACACAAATTAACAGACTGCAGGAGATCAAACAGCAGACTTCAGCTAAATCTAAATTGGTTTCTACCCCGAGTTAAATTTCTAACCCACGGCTGGAGCAGCAGCTCTGGGCTGGGCTCAGGAGAAGCTCCCAGATAAGACAAGTGCAGCCAGATGCTCTCGTCCCTGAGCTTGATCACATCTTTTGTTTTCTAAAGTATCCAGTTGTTAGTGTTTCCTAGCAATTCTCTAAGTAAAAAGGAACAAAAGGACCCCCCAACATACCTTTGAACCCTAAAAATTCTGCTCTGTCCAGTTGTTTCTTCTGGTGGCATCGAGCAAAGATAGATGATCCTTGCAGGTCTTTTCCAACCTAAATAATTTCCATCTTTATCCCATCAAAACACCCAGAACTGAGATAAAAATAAAGAAATTAAACAAAGAGGTCTAAAGCTGCACCACTTCGCTGGGATTTGGAGGTGAATTTGGGGTTCAGAGGAATATCCACGAGGATGTGGGTGTGAAAAACGCCAATCACTTGCTTTTGAAATTGTTAAAAGTTTAATAGTAATAAAATGGTTCTAAAAATAGTAATACAATTAGAGTCATAATAATTTGGACAATTTAAATTAGGACAATATGAGACAATAAAAGCAAAGAGGTACAGATGTCCGGGTACCTCTTTCTGGGCATCAGGAGCCCGAAAAAGGACCCCCGTTAACAAAGGATTAACCCTTAAAAACAACAGCCTGTTGCATATTCATACACTTCATACATGATGCATAAATCCCATTCAAACACAGGATTCTGTCTGGTCAGTGTCAACTTCTTCCTTCTAATCCTAATAGCGCCTTCAAGGCGGGAAGAAGTTCGTTTCTTCTGATAGGAGGCAATAAATTCCCTTTCTCTGAAAGATTTAGGTGTCCTGTGGCTGCTATCTCGCAGCAAGATCTTTCTGTTTAACAAAGCATCCTACATAGCACAGTTTCTATTTTAACAATTTTTATTACTTAAAACTATATTTAACACAGTACTTAAGAGAATCAATACAACATTACTTCCTAACACACCACATATAATATTCATTTTAATATTTGCAAAAAGCCAATCATAAAATACATGCATTTTTCACAATCCCCACTCTTATTCTTTGTAAATCATTTGGCTTGAGCAATATTTCTTATCTATTTTCATCTTCTGGACTATGCTGGCAAAATAAAACAGGGGACTACACAAGGAAGAAATATATAAACAGTTGAAACACATAAAATGAAAGATCTTAATTTCTAGTAATACATTATCCCATCAGCTAGGTTTTTACATTATTTTCTATTTTTTTTTTTTTTTTGACTGGTACCTGGGTTATTATATGGATATATATATATTTCTTCTTTGATTTCTTTTGCTTTTGCTAGAATGACTTTTCTGTGGTCATCAATTTTCAACAATCTGATATATTGAACTTTCTACAAACACCCCCTTCTTTGGCCAATAAATAGTCTAAAGCCAGCCTATTCTGATACACTACAGTTTTTGTTTGGCTTAGCTGACTTAATATTAACTCTAATGCCTGGGCAGCCTTATTTGCTATCATTTCTATAACTGCTTGGAGTCTTGTAATACGATTCAACAGATAATTTGGAGTCAAACCAGAGTTTGATTGCTGTGCTGGTTTAAACTTTTTGTTTATTATTTGTTTTTTTAACCAAATCTTGAACCGTATCTTCAAGATTAAATTTAAAACAAATCCATCTCTCTCCTTTTGGTCATTCAGTTCCAAATCTATTGCCACTTTTTCCTAAGTTTCTTGTAATCCAATAATTTACTCCGTTTCACCTACAAGTTCTTAATTTGGATGGGTTATAACAGTGGCTGTTGACATAGGTGCGTGTAATAAAAGAGGAACTTTGGTTTCTTTCCATGTGATGCTTTCTGTAGCATTTGTGACACAATCCTGCTGGTATCCCAAAAGGGAAAAGACAACAAATGAGTGCCAGAAACAGGAATAACAGAGGTCCAGTATGGCTTATAGTCCCACCTCCCATGCCTGTGAGGATGCAACCCACAGCAGGTGTATTTGATCTTCTCGGTGGCAATACACAGAGGCCAATCTGGTCTTGCCCTCTATTTCCTTGTTACTTTCTCTTAACTAATTTTCAGGCAAATTGTTTTTGACACCCTTTAACTGTGGTCTCCTACCGTTCCTCAGGTATCTCATTCAACAGGCACTAATAATTCCCATCCACAAAGCAAAGTTATTACTTTATCACTTTTTGCAATAAGAGCATAAATTTTGTGAACCACAATACTAATTACTCTCACAATTTAAGCATTTACTTATAACCCAGCTAGCGTGTCCAGTACTGGAAATGAATCAAATAAAGTTTACTAATGGAAATAGTAATTCCCCTTCTCCCCTGTATACTTCTCAGGCTAAGGTCACAATACAAAAACAGTCTTGATCCTTCTATCTGAAGTATTCCTCCCCCAAGGAGATGCTTTAGTCAGGCAGTGCTTGAAACCAGTGATATAAATGTTATCTTGTTTCCTTATTCAGTGTTACTTGTTGTACATCTCTTGGATCATTTGAGTTTTCCTAAACTATTACCACTCAGTCCCCATTGGAAAGTCAGTTCGGTATCACTCGGTTGAAATGTGATAGTCCATTTTTCAGGTTTCTTCAGAAGTCCTTTGATTCTGCTGGCATGAATTCACTCTTTTTCCATGATTGTTGCTTCAGTAGTACCTGGAAAGGACTTCTTAACAGCACAGTAATAAAAGAAAGATCACACTGCATTAACTTTTACTATTCGCTTTTCTTCCAAACTTTCTGGGTTTAGCTAAAAGCTTTCTCAACAGCAGGCTCTTCTTCTTCAGGAAAAAAAAAAAACCCTTCTCAAAAAAAAAAGCCACTAAAAAAAAAACTGCTTACTTAAGAAAAACAAACCACTTTGTGAGTTTTGGAGTCATCAGTCTCTGCTTTGATTTTATCTTTTAGTGCTGGCCTCCCTCCCCTTCTCTTCACAGCCTTGCTGTCGATGCTGTTCTTCGCCCTTCCCCCGGTGCTGCCCCTCGGCTGCAGGGCCGGAGCAGGGGAGAGCAGCCCCGGGCATGGGGACCCTGGGGGCTGCCTTGGGTTCCTTTTGCCCTCTCTCTCTCTCTCTCTCCTTCTCTCTCTCTCTTTCCTTCTCTCTCTCGGCTCACTTACCGGGCCGACGCTGCCATCCTGGACTCGGGACCCCGACAGTCTGGGAGCCCCCCGGCAGTTCCGCCACGGAGCCAGCCCGCTCCTGGCCGGCAAACCTGTGTCCTGTGCTGCCAGCGCCGCCGCCGGGTCACCGCCATGGATCGGTCCCTGCCGCAGCCCCGAGACCCCGCCGCTCGCAGGGAGCGCTCAGACACCTCCCAACCTCGACAGCCCCAAACTTGGCGTCCCCAGGTGCTCCTGACATTCTTTTTCTTTCTCTAGGCAACTTATCCTCTTTTCCCTTCAAGGAGGACCCGTTCTGCTAAACTCCTCCTGAACCTCAGTTCGGCACTGAATAACCTCCTAACAACCATGTGCTAAGACACTTCCCTGCCTTTCATGCAAAAAACTCGCATTCACACTTCTGCTCTCTTCTGGCATAAAGATGTTATCACTTCACATTCCAACATCTCAGAGTTTCTTAACCACCTCCCTACTCCAACTTCTCTCTTTCTTCTCTTGTTACCTTTGTTTTTCTCTGATTCAACCCACCTCAGACGGCAGGAGGTGAACCTAACTAATTTACTTCCAAAAGTAAGCTTACAACTTTCTTTTACTAGATAACTTAAATACATACTGACTAGCTGTGGCCTACTGGGCCTAACATCTTTGATATGTAAGCTGCTAGATATTTTTTACTCTTCCTCACTCCTGAATTAAAATTTTATGAGCTACTCCATTTTCTGTATTTATGTATGAATGATAAAGGATTTTTCCAAACAAGGGTAAGCTTAAAGCTGGAACTTAGACTAGTTTTAACTTAACTCTTTTTATTTAACAATATCTTCCTTGGTCTGTTTTATACCATCTCCTTCTGTCAATTTTTCATACACAAATTTTGCTACCTGTGTGTACCCCTCAATCTATAATCTATAATATTTCAATAATCTAGGTAATCTCAATAAATTGCTAGCTGTCCCTGGGACCAATAAGACATCTCCCATCTAAATTTTAGTTTCTTCCCTCAATTACTACATCTTTAATTACCAAAAATGTAAAACATTATCTTTTTTTTTTTTTTTTTTTTTTTGCCCCTGTTACTTTCACTATATATTTGCTCACACACACTAGAACTTTTCTGGAATATTTAACAGGCAGGTCCTCTCTGCCCGTGTCTATTACAAATTCCAATTCTTGGGGACCCACGTTTAAAGTTATCACAGTGTCTAGATGGTATTTGTCCCCCCCCTAAAAAATATTAGAACCTATGACCTCCCTATTCCTCCTATGTGCCCATCTCTTTAAAGATTTTCAGATCTTCCGCTTACTTAGGACCATTTTCCCATTTCTCTTAAGTTTGCTTATCTATTTAGTTGGAGTTTCCTTCTGTTGGAAAAGAAATGAAATTTAGCAAAATATTTAATTATGAGTTGTGTGAATCGGTTTTTTTGTGGAAGCTGTGTGTTGAGTTTGTGTGTAACTTAGCAGGTAGTCATGAGAACTTGATAAATAATTAACTAGTATAGGGAAGATAACAAGTCTAGCCAGTTTTTCTGAGGCAGTACAATATGATAGGTATAAGATGGATGATTTTGTTTTGAACTTAGGATTGTATTGTAAGGGGGGTTTGTCGGTTATTCAAGCTGAACTGTTTCTTGGATATTTTGTTATGGATTATGTGTATAAAGAAGAGCACCTGTACCCGAGAAAATGGGGCTCTGGCTTGGGACGTGAGTCCACGGACCCTCGGGGGCCCTCAATAAAGCACCGCACAAAACTTTGCCGAGTTTTGTGTCCTTTATCTATCGGGCAACACTTCTTTCCCCTCTAAAAGCTGTCCCTCAAAAACCTTTTGTTTTTGCATTTTGCCTTTGATATGCTGTGTTATTTATTCCCTTGGTTATGTAATTACGATAATTATTAATGTGTTTACTCCCCTCCTTATTATTTAAACCCCACTCAGGAGGTACAGTTGGCATTTTGTCTTCTCTGGGGGTCCCCGCGGATTATGTTTTTCCTAAGCTTTTATTTCAGTTGCTCTGATTAATTGCTTTTCTTCCTGAGAAAAATATTATTTTCATTACAGGCCGCATCTCTTCTCAAGTATAAATGTTTGGACTTAAAAATTTGGTCTATTTGTTCAGCTATGCCTATGGGATTCTCCAAATATCCCTTTTATTTATTTCTTGACATTTCAGACCTCAGACGAAGTCAGAGGAGCATTTACAAACTCTGGTTCGTCCCCTCCTATGGGAACCTCTCTTAATGGAAACAGACGAGTCCCTTTATCCCATTCTTTTTGGATTTTTATCTTCTATAGCCTTTCTCCCGTAATTTTAGGAAGAATCAGGAGAGGGTTTTCTTTTAACTGAACTTTTAGTGTTCGATAAGGTGATTCCTTTAGAGGGTTCCCCTGAGCAGCCGGAGCTGTGGTTCCCAAGGGAACGGAGCTCAGGGCCGGACGGGGCACTCGGCATGATCCGAGTCTGGGTGCTCCACAGGCGGGGTCTGCAGCCGGGATCGCCCGAGGGGATCGGCACGGCTCCGAGTCTGGGTGCTCCACAGGCGGGGTCTGCAGCCGGGATCGCCCGAGGGGATCGGCACGGCTCCGAGTCTGGGTGCTCCACAGGCGGGGTCTGCAGCCGGGATCGCCCGAGGGGCTGTTCCGGTGCAGGCCGAGCTGGAGCATGGATCGCCCCCGCATGGCTGATGGCGGCTGATCCGGCAGAGACAGAACAGGCGACAGAGCCCGGCTGCAGCGGCGGGAGCCGAGCAGAGTCAGGGCAGCCGGGGATGGGACAGACGGGACGGACGGGACCCCCTCGGTGCGGTCAGCGCGGGAACCGCGGCGCACACGGCGGGACAGAGCCCCAGCCCCGGCACGGCCCGCGGAGCGGCCGCGGGACAGGCGGCCGGACTGGGACAGACGGACTGGGACAGACAGACTGGGACGGACGGACCGGGACAGACGGACTGTGCCGGAGCCGTACAGGGGCTGGGGGGGTGGTGCGAACGAGTGGGGAACAAACGGGAATGGATGAGGTAATTTGTTCCCAGCTTATACTTTCCACGTTTTTCTTTTATTGCCTTTCAAAAATTTTATTTTCTTACAACCTCCCCCCTCCCCAGCACGTGGTATACTCTTTTTCTTCTGGATTAACCGGTTTTTACAAATAAATCCAGAGCTTAACAAATCCGAACTTCTGCTTGGATACTTTGAAGTGGTCGACGAGCCAACTCACGACCGTCTCATATTGTTTTTCTCATCACCGTTTTATTTATCCTTTGGCAAATTATACATCTTTCAGTTACTTGTTCTTCTACTCCAAAAATTCTCAATGCACCCACAGTTCCTTTAAAAAAACGACTGCACAAAGCCTGAGTATGTCACTGAGCTTTTTTGAGACATGTCCTCTGCTATTCCCTAGTAAGCGTTTTATTATCTAATTGTCTTCCATCAAGATGTTTCTATTTCCCTGATTTATCTTGTTTGCCACCGATCTTGTTTTAATTCCCCTTTTTTGCTTCCCTAAACTTTGGAACTTCCAATTTTCCTCATTTGTGTTAATATTAACTCTTTCAGCTCCATTTTCTGCTGCATCTTTAGCTTCCTGATCTGCCAAATTATTTCTCCTTATTTCTGGGATCTTTACCTTTTCGTGTCCCTTAGTAGGTACTATAGCTATCTCTCTTAGGTAATTTTAATGCCTTTAAAACCTCTAAAACTAGTTTCTCATTTACTAATCTTTGTTTTTCACTTTTTACTGACAACTTAAATACCACTTTTCTTTCAACTACTTACAACCAAAAAAATCTTTTTCTCACACTGCTTTTCAATACAATATACCTCCCTCCAAGGAGATATGGTAAGGCTTAAAATGCACAATCCACATTACTCATACTTTCATTCATCTACATTCACTCACTTTTATTTCTCATTCACCATTACACATTCTTTCACACCCTCAAGACACAAAGTGGATCTTTATTGCCAGAAAATCACAGGTCTCTGTGGCCCCCCCTTCGCCTTGGGGTTGGCCTCTAGGTCCCACTATCTCCGGGCCTCCTGGAAGGGCCCTGACTCTGGTCGCCTCCGGTGCCCGTTCACCTGTGAGGCTGCCTGCGTGTCTTTCACACTCTTTAACTACGGCCCCTCACACGCCCAGGGAACGCTAGCTTGGTTTGCAGGTCACTCACTGCTCTTGGGCCCAGCAGCCCCCACCTACCCGGGAGCTACGGCCTGGTGTGCAGGTCACTCACTCCTCTTTCCACTGCCTCCCCCTTCCCACCTGCCCGGGAAGTTGAGGCTGACTCTGTGTGTGTCTCACTCTCACACCCCACAGAACAACAATAAGGTACCTTTTACTTTCACATCACCTATTACAAGTTTAGGTGTTACTGGCCAGTCCCGGTGCTATTGGATATCCCACAACCCAGCTGTGTTATCCAACCCCTAATGCTCTTGGGCAATTTTTCCCTCAATCCTGCCGTGTTGTCCAACCCCAGACGCTCTCGAGTAATTTTCCCTCAGTCCTGCCGTGTTATCCAACCCCAGATGCTCTCGAGTAATTTTCCCTCAATCCAGCTGTGTTGTTCAACCCCAGATGCTCTTGGGCATTTTCTGTCCCTCAACCCAGCGGTGTGGTACAACTACAGATGCTCTTGGGCATTTAATTTGTTTGGCTGTGTTGTCCAACCCTGGGTGTTCTTGGGCATTTTTTATCCCTCAGTCTGGCTATGTTGTTCAACCCCGGATGCTGTTGGGAAAAATTTTCATCCCTCAATCTAGCTGTGTTGTCCCACCCTGAGTGTTCTTGGGCATATCCTCACTCCGACAGAATTCTGCTCAACCCTGCTCTTGGATGCTCTTGGAATATAAATCCCTCAACCCAGCAGGTTTTAGGGGCCCCTCCTGTCCCGTTTCCTAGTGGATTGGGCTAGGAAACCTTGCTCCCTACCTCTGAGGGGTCCAACCCCTCCCTGAGACCCAGTCCCAGTCACCCCGGGGGATTCTTTCACTCTCTTATCACTCACTTCGTCTCTTTCCTGGCCGTTTTTCTCGCGAAAAGACGGAAACGCAGCGTGGGAGACTCCGCACTCACTTGGCAGGTCTGAGACAACCAGCCCGCCTCTCATTCACACACATTCATCCCCCCGCACCTGCCCCCCCGAGAAACACTTACCAATCCTTTTTCCTTCCCGGGTTCTTCATGCGCACTGCTAGTCTTAGGGGGCCAATTACCGCGGTTGTAGGGAGCCTTTTTCCCTTCTCTTGGTTTTATTCCCTCCTTTTGTCCACCGATCCTAACCTGCGTCTGTCGGTCACTTCAGGGGAAACAGAGCGAGGCTGCCAAAGAGGGCAGGGCGCGCCTTCCCCACTCTGACTCTTCTAAAGCACCAGCAGCGAGGTGTTAGTGACCATCCTCTGGTACCAAATTGTGAAAAACGCCAATCACTTGCTTTTGAAATTGTTAAAAATTGAATAGTAATAAAATTGTTATAAAAATAGTAATTCATAATAATTTGGACAATTTAAATCAGGACAATATGAGACAATAAAAGCAAAGAGTTACAGACGTCTGGGTACCTTTTTCTGGGCATCACAAGCCTGAAAAAGGACCCCCGTTAACAAAGGATTAACCCTTAAGAACAACAGCCTGTTGCATATTCATACACTTCATACATGATGCATAAATTCCATTCAAACACAGGATTCTGTCTGGTCAGTGTCAGCTTCTTCCTAACAGCTCCTTCAAGGCAGGAAGAAGTTAGTTTCTTCTGATAAGAAGGCAGTAAATTCCCTTTCTCTGAAAGATTTAGCTGTCCTGTGGCTGCTATCTTGCTGCAAGTCCTTTCTGTTAAACAAAGCATCCTACATAGCACAGTTTCTATTTTAACAATTTTTATAACCTAAAGCTATATTTAACACAGTGCTTAAGAGAATTAATACAGCATTACTTCCTAACACAACACATATAATATTCATTTTAATATTTGCGAAAAGCCAATCATAAAATACATGCATTTTTCACACCCAGCAAGGCCCAGTTTGGATGTGCAGCCCCCAGTTTGCCTCTCCTTTGGCCCGGGCCGGCTTCCCCCCGCCCGCAGCGGCTGGGAGCAGCCGAGAGCCCCGCGCTGCCCATCCCGACCTGTCCCGGCTCCATCGCCGCTCCGGCCCCGGGCTACGAGGGCTGCGGGAACCGGGGCGGGGGAGGAGGAGGAGGGAGGGAGGAAGAGGCGGGGCAGCAGCAGGAAGCAGAGGCAGGAGAGGGGAGGATGAATCGCGGGGCTCCGGCGCTGCCTGAACTCGCAGCGCCCCGGGAGCATCGCCCCCCATCCTGCAGGTACCCGGGCACGGGGAGCTCGGCCCAAAGATCCCGGGGGTGCCTGGGTTTGGGGTTTTTTGGGGGGATGTTTGGAGCTGTTGGGCTCCAAAGCCGAGCCGCAGATGGCCCTCGGGGGGACATGGGGGGTCCCCGGGAGGTGTTTTTGGGGGGTCCCGGTGCGGGTGGCGGCAGAGCCCCGGCGGGGGGCAGGGGGATGCGGGTCCCCCCGCGGGGGGGGTTGGGCTTTCGGCCGGGCCCTCCGAGCTCTGCCGGGGCCACGTGGGGACCGCGCGGGAGCGGCGGCACCGGCGGGGGGACACCGGCTCTGGGGAGCCCCGGGAGAGCCGCGGCTGCCCCGAGCGGGAGCCCGGAGAGAGGAGAGCCCCAGAAGGACAAAGCGGGGACCCCGACAGGGGGGGACCCCTGGGATTGCCGGGACCCGGGAATGGGGGGTGCTGGGGCTGGAGGGGCGGCACGGCCGGGAAAGGGGTTCGGGGGTGCCGGTGCCGGCAGTGGCTGCTCCCAGGATGAGCCCAGTCACACCCAGTCATTCCCTATGATGATGCAGTTTGCTCCCAGCAAGGTCCCAGTTGCTCCCAGTTCCTGCCGCTTTCATCCTGTGTGTTCCCAGTTCTCCCAGTTACCCCTGTCACTCCCAGTATGATCCCAGACTCTCCCAGCTGGGCCCCAGTCACTCCCACTTGCCCCCAGCGTGTTCCCAGTTCCCCCAGCACATTCCCAGTCGCTCTCAGTCTGGTCCCAGTCACCACCCCTATGGTCTCAGACACTCCCAGTACATCCCAGTTGCCCTGAACATTCTGGCAGTCATTGCTAGGCACTCCCAGTTCCCTCAGCATGGTTCACTTGCCCCAACTTTTCATCCCAGTTGCTCCCAGTTCCTCTAATTATGTCCCCAGTTGGCTCGCAGCATGGGCCTGGTAGCTCCCAGTAACCCCCAGCCAGGGTCCAGTCACACCCACTCTGATCCCAGTATGATCACAGCCATTCCCAGTATGATCCCAGTCACTCCCAGTCTGATACCAGTGCCCCCAGTGTGATTCCAGTTTCTCCCTGTCAATGCCAGCAGGACCCCAGGAGCCTCCAGCATGATCCCAGTGTTTCCCTATCTCTCCCAGTTTGTCCCAGTCACTGCCACTTCCTCCCAGTTGCTTTCAGCACAATTCCAGTTGCTCACACCCACTCCAGTCAATCCCAGTGTGATTCCAGTCACTGTCACTGTAATCCCAGTCTAACCCAGCATGGACCCAGCTGCTCTCATCTGATCACAGTTGCTCCAAACATAGTTCCAGTTGTTTCCATTTCCTCCCATTATGATTCCAGTTAAATTGTCCCAAATTGTCCCAATCCTTCCCAGCAGCATCCCAGTCATGCCCAGTTGCCCCAAGGATGGCCTGAGTTGTCCCCAGCATGACCCCAGCTTTTCCCAGTATGGTTCCAGTCCCCCCAGTATGGTTACAGACACTCCCAGAATATCCCAGTTGTCCTAGTATGATTCTAGTTACCTCGGAAGGATCCCAGTCTTTCCCAGTAACTCCCAGTTGCCACCAGCATGATTGCAGTTTCTGTCTATTGCACAACATATGGTCCCAGTTGCCTTCTTAGTCCCCTCAGCATGGTTCCAGTACCTTCCAGCCAATCCCAATTGCTCCCAATATATCCCCATTTTCCTCCCAACGCAGGCCCAGTAGCTCCCAGTAAGCCCCAGTCAGGTTCCACTCACACCCAGTATAATCCCAGTATTAGTGTAGCCACTCCAGTATGATCCCAGTCACTTGCAGTCTAATCCCAGTTTCTCCCAGTCACTCCCAGTCTGATGCCAGTGCCCCCAGTGTGATCCCAGTTGCTCCCAGCATGTGCCCAGCTGTTCCCAGTGTGCTTCCATCACTGCCCTTTGGTTACAGACACTCCCAGTATGGTCCCAGTAGGACCCAGTTGCCCCTGTTCTAGTCCCAGTCACTCCCCAGATGATCCCAGTCCCTCCCAGCCTGGTCCCACTCACTCGCAGTTGCCCCCAGTGTGGTCCCAGTTCTCCCCAGCATGGTCCCAGTTGTTCCCAGTGTGGTTCCAGTCCCCCCAGTATGGTTACAGACACTCCCAGTACATCCCAGTATCCCCCAGCATGTCTGTAGTCATTTCCAGGCATTGCCAGTGGCCCCAGTAAGGTGTCAGTTCTCCTAGTATGATCCCCCAGTCATGCCCAGTATATCCCAGTTGCCTCCAGCATGCATCCAGTCCTTCCCAGTTGCTCCAGTTTCCTTGCAGCATCATCCCAGTTTCTCTCAGTTGCTCCCAGTAGCCCAAAATGTGATCCCAGTTGCTCCCTTTCAACCCCAATATGATCCCAGTAAGTATCAGTTTTATCCCAGTCCCATGCCAGCCCTCCCAGTGTGGTCCCAATATAATCCCAGTTGTTTCCAGTCTCCCCCAGTATGGTCCCAGTTGCTTCCAGCATGGTTCCAGTTGCTTCCTAGATCAGCCCAGTCATTCCCAGTATGATGCCATTTGCTGCCAGCGTGCTCCCAGTTGCTCCCAATCAGGCCCAGTATGGGGGATGATGTGCAGGGTGTGTTCCCAGTCGCTCTCAGATACTCCCAGTATTAGTCCAGTCCCTCCCAGTATGATCCAAATCTGAGCCCAGTGTGCTCCCAGTCCCTGCCAGTATGAACCAGTTGTGCTCCACATGGTTCCAGTTGCTCTCTTTCACCCTCACTTTTGTTCCAGTCCCTCCCAGTAAGTCCCAGTGTAGTCCAGTTCCCTCCAGCATGTTCTCAGTCACTCCCAGTTCCTTCCAGTTTGGTTTTTGAGGGGATGTTTGGAGAATGAAGAAGTGCAAGGCTGAGCAGAAAAGGCCCCTCGGGAGGACATCGGGGGGTGGCGGTGGTGGCTGCCGGCAGAGGCAGCCTGGAGGAGCAGAGCCCTGTGTCCCCCAGGAGCCCAAAGTGGGGAGCCCAGAGAGGGGGGAGCGCCGCCATTGGCGGGAGCCTCAAGAGCCTGGAGAGGGGCAGCGGGGACTCCTTGGAGCCACTGCAGCCCCGAGCAGAGAATGCGGGGAAAAGGGAGCCCGGGAGCCCAAACAGCCCCGGCATCCTGAAATGGGGAGAGCCAAGAGGGGGGAGCTTTTGGCATTGCTGGGACTGCCAGCAGCCTGGGCAGGGCGGGCACCGAGAAGGGGGACCCCCAATCCAAGTGTGACTCTGCAGGAGCTGGGACAGGGGGGAACCCCTGGGCACCAAACGTGTGGGACCAGAGTCAGGGAACTCCTGGGAGGCTTTTTCAGGGCTTAATCTTGATGTCTGGGAGGTTTTTCTGGAGCCCAGACAGCCAGTGACTTGTAGAGATGGACTTGAGCAGAGGGACCTTCAAACTCAACGTGCTTAGCCCTTGTTTTCCCCAAACCAGGATTTCCCATTCCCAACCCCTGGGAGGCTGCGAGGAAGAGGAAGATGCCCTGGGACACTGAGGCAGGTGAGGAGGAAGTCAGTGCCCCTTTCCCCTCTGTGCTGCTCCATCTCCCAGCCCAGCACGGCCCCAGCTGCAGCACAGCCCTGGGGGGATCTCCTTGCCCTTGCCTGTGACAGGGAGGCAAATCCCATCTTGTCCTTGTCCTTCCTCGCCCAGAGCAGGAGCTGAGCATGGAGAGCAGGGAGGACAAATGCCCGCGGCAGAACCTGGTGGAAGAGGCCGTTTGGAGCGGCTCCACGGCGCAGGAAGCCACCGGGGAGGAATAGACCTGGAGATGCCGCACGAGGAGGGGCTGCAAACGCAGCTGGCGGAGATGTGAGGGGGAAAGAGCCAGCCTGGGCCGGGAAGGCGGCCGGAGATGGAGCCAGAGCTCGGAGCTGGTGCTGCATGAGCAGCTCCATGATGGGGAGAAGCCCCACACGTGTGGGGAGTGTGGGAAGAGCTTCAGGTGCAATTCTGCGCTGATTGTGCACCAGAGGAGCCACACTGGGGAACGGCCCTACGAGTGTGATCAGTGCAGGAAGAGGTTTCAGAGCAGCTCCGATCTCCTCGTGCACCAGCGCACGCACACAGAGGAGAGGCCCTTCCGCTGCCCCGACTGCGGGCAGGGCTTCAGGCAAAACGCCCATCTTGTCGTGCACCGACGCATCCACACTGGGGAGAGGCCCCACGAGTGTGAGGAATGTGGGAAGAGCTTCAGCCGGAGCTCCAACCTGATCAGCCACCAGAGGACCCACACTGGGGAACGGCCCTACGAGTGTGGGGAGTGTGGGAAGAGCTTCAGCCAGAGCTCCAACCTGATCAGCCACCAGAGGACCCACACTGGGGAACGGCCCTATGAGTGTGGGGAGTGTGGGAAGAGCTTCACGTTGCGTTCCAACCTGACTGTCCACCAAAAGATCCACAGCGGGGAGAGGCCCTACGAGTGTTCCAAGTGTGGGAAGGGGTTTCAGATCAGGTCCAATCTCCTCCGGCACTATTGGATTCACCGAGAGGAGAGGCCCTTCCAATGCCCCGACTGCGGGAAGGGATTCAAGCGCAACTCCGACCTCGTCACCCACCGGCGCATCCACACTGGGGAGAGGCCCTACCAGTGTCCCCAGTGTGGGAAGAGCTTCTCAGACCGCTCTACCTTGACCCGACACCAACGGAGGCACCGGTAAGGGAAGCCCTGCGAGTGCCCCGAGTGCGGGAAGAGCTTTCTGCGCTGCTCCAGCTCCATCCCCCACTGGAGGAGGCACTTTGGGCACAGCCCTGGTGCGCCACATTCCCTGTGATCCATGTTGGGAACACACCTGGCTGCTTCTCCTTTTTGTTTGGCCTCAATTTTTTTCTGATTTATCTTCATTCTTTAAAGGCAGCCAAAACAGGGTTAAATGAATGAAATGGATCAAATATGTCTCAAGTCCCACCAATTTAGACGTTTTCCAGGGGGAATTGATGGTTTGGGGACAATATTCTGGGGATTTGTGTGTTCTGGGGGGATTTTGAGCAGCATTCTCCATCTCTTTGCACTGCAGAAGCCAAGAGGGTCACCTCAAAACAACTTAATCCCACTGAAAACAACTGAATTTTTATTCCTACAGGCTCAATCCCACCTCAGAATGGTTTATTGCCACCACAAAAAAATGCAATCCCGTGCCAAACTCACTTGATTTGACAGCCACCAGAGTGAGATGGGATTGGAAGGAGATTGAGAGAAGTGGGATCCAAATTTGGAGCACGTGGATAGGGATTGTGTGGGGCTGGGTGGGTGGGATGTATCTGATAGCAAATAAAACTTTCAGAGTTACTGATTTCTGTCCCATTCATTACCAGTCTGTTGCAGTTCTGTTTGCAGAGTGCCACCTTCTCAGCTGATTGTGTTTCTCTTCTCCTTTCTCTCCTACCTCTCTTTCCCTGCTCTGTTTCTCTCTCAGTGTCTCCCTTGAGCCAGGGCAGCTGCCACCAAAGACCCTGCCCTGATTTAATTCCCAGTGCAGGAGCTACAACAGCCATGGGTGAAGTTCTGAAGGCTGGCAGTGAAATGTCACTGTAGGATCTTGCTCCACTTGGCTTTCGGCCCCTTCTTAAGAGGTTTGCCTTCAAGGGCAGGAACATCTTTTCCTGGCTAGGAACTGGAATTGGAGTGTGTGCTGTGCAGGACCATACAGATTGGGATCATGTGGACTGGGATCCTACAGACTGGGACTGCACAGACTGGGACCATATGGATCAGGACCATACAGACTGGGGTCATGCAGACTGGGATTGTGTGGGTTGGGATTGTACAGACTGGGATCACGTGGACTAGGGTTTCACAGGCTGGGCCCATAGGGATTAGGAGCAGAGACTGAGATCATCCAAACTGGACCATATGGACCGGGATGGCTGCACTGGATCTGTGTGAACCGAGGGGGTCCCACCCTCCCCAGGGGTCCCTCCACATCCTGCCTGGGGGAGCAGCCAAAGATCCCCGGAACGAACCCAGAGGTTCAGGAGGGATCCCAGTGCCAATCCCATTTCCAGTCCCATTTCTGATCCTGGTGCTGGTCTCAGAGAGATCCCAGCGCTGATCCCAGTCCCAGTGCTACCCTTGGTCTCTGTCTCAGTCCTGGAGCACTCCTGGCGCTGATTCCAGTCCTAGTCTTGATCTCGATCCCAGAGTGGTACCAGTCCCAGTGCCAGTGTCGGTCCTGGAGCGGTGCCATTCTCGGTGCCAGTGCTGGTGCTGGTTTCAGTGCTGGTCTCAGTCTCGGTCTCAGAGCATTTCTGGACCCAGTGCTGCTACTGGTTCTGGTCTTGGTCCCGGAGTGCTCCCAGTGCCAATCTCAGTCCTGGTCCCGGTCCCAGAGCGCTGCCAGTCTCGGTGCTGGTTCCGGTGACGCTCTTGGTCTCAGCCCTGGAGGGCTCCCGGTCTCGGTCCTGGTCCCGGTCCCAGAGCAGTCCTGGTGCGGGTGCCGGGTTCCAGTCTCGGTCCTGATCCCAGTCCTGGAGCGCTGCCGGTGCCAGTCCCAGTTCCAAAGCGCTCCTGGTGCCGGTCCCAGTGTCAGGCTTGGTCCCAGTCTTGGTCCCAGTGCCAGTTCTGGTGCTGGTTCTGGTCTGGGTCTCAGTCCCAGTCCCAGTGCCGGTCCTGTAGCGCTGCCAATCCCAGTTCCAGTGTAGGGTCTCAGTCTTCCTGCTGGTGCTGGTTCTGCTGCCGGGTTTGGTCTCGGTCGTGAGAATTTAGGCCCATTTGGGTGATTTTAGGCCAAACTGGGCAGGTTTAGGGTGGGTTTCAGACCCCTTGCAGGGATTACAATCCTTTTAGGGTGGATCTTAGGTCCCTTTGGCTGATTTTAGGCAAAAAAAGGTTGGGTTTCAGGGTGGATTTTTGGTTCCTTTGGATGTTATAAGCCCATTTGAGTGGGGTTTGGGCCTGTTAGGGCGATTTTAGGATAAACTGGGCAGTATTAGGGTGGATTTTAGGCCTCTGAGTAATTTTAGGTTGAACCAAGCCTTTTAACGGTGGTTTTAGGTCCCTTTGTGTTACAGATGGCTAATGAGATGATTGGCTCTCACAATTAAGGGATGAATACTGTGTGAATATTAAGAGAAGCTTCATTGATGTGTGATTATGTTATTGCAGTCTGTTGTTTAGGTGTCCTCTGCTCTCCCCACAGTCCCCTTTCCCCCCTATTGTCACCCTCCGACAGCCCGAGCCATCCAGGACAGGTGGAAAGAAGGCGAGGACAAAAACTTGTTCCTATGGGAGGGGGCGTGGCATGACAGCACCTGACCCTCCAATCAAGCTGCAGGAAAGCAGACTCCACCAATAAACAGCAGAGAAGAGTTGACTGACAGACTGTGGGAGGGGCCAGGGTTGGCTGATGCAATCTCTGGGGTGTAAAGGCGAAGCGTCCATCTTGAGGATGAGCCAGGCATGTGGTAGGCAACCACGAGGGGAGCTCCCAGGCCTGTTCTTCCTTATTTAGTCCTTTTGTTGTCATTTTTGTTAAGGTTGAATAAACCTTTTAAAAATTTGAAAGTCAGCAGTCGTTTCTCACAGTAACCAAGGGTTCCTTTACTGGAGTTTGGTGCATAGGAGAAACACCAACCATATGTTCTCCCAGAGGTCAAATGACACAAAATTTTACTGGCAAAGTACAGAAATCCAAGAAACTTTGGACAAAGATTTACTAAAACTTCCAATTCAACATAAAACACAATAACAGTAACTTCATCAACTCAGCCCGTTGCACCTGGAAACGTTTAATCACTTCAGTTGTTGAGGTATCAAAAGTGTTCCATATCAAGAACACTAGAAGGACAAGAAAGAGAGACAGGAAGACAAGCTCTATAGAAAGAAATGCACATGGCTGTCAAATGCTGGGGTTCCAGTGTGGGTGAGACACAAACCCCAGCCACAAAGCCCTTGTGACACATCACGGCCCCTCTGGAACAGAGAAACCATTGCTGACAGTCCAGAAGCTCATGGAACCAAGGGGCCATTGTGACAATGCAGATCCAAGGACACCATGGTGGCACTATGGAACCTCATGGGAGCAAAGAGACCATTGTGACACTCTGGTGCCTCACGGAATCAGGGGGACCATTGTGAAACTCAGGCCCCCTATGGAACCAAGGGCCAAGGATGAAGCTGTGAGGCCCATGGAACCAAGAAGCCACTGTGACACAGCGGGGCCACAGGGAGCCGAGGGGCCATGGGGACATTGCAAGGGCTCAGGGAAGCCAAGGGGCCGTTGTGACACTGCAGAAGAAAGGAGAACAGTGTGACACTGCAGGGACTCCTGGAATCAAGGAGACCCTTGGGACACTGTGGGGCCCCATGGAACCAAGGGGACAGGGAGCAAGTGTGGCTGGTTTGGCCTCCCGGGGGCAGCTGGACAGGTCTGGGTGACCTTGGCATGGTGAGGGCTGCTCCTCATCTGCCCCTGAAGCCCTGGGGCTCTGGGCTCTCCTTCCTATGGGAGAGAACTGTCCTGATCCTCCTCCAGGGCCCTATGGCCAAAACTGGGATTCCTTCTCCAAATTCCTTTACATGCAAAGCTTGTTCCCAGATGAAATCTGCCAGGAGAGACAGATCTGGCTGCCTTGGCTACCTGGGGCCACCTCTCATCTGCCTTTGAAACCTTGGGACCATGTGCTTTTCTTTCTTATGGGAAAAACCATCCATCTCAATCAGGCACTCGTGGCCAAAACTGGGCAACTGCCTCTGGAATTCCCTATATCCAAGGATAGCTGCCAGACAGAAGCTTCCAGGACTGAGAAGTCTGTCTGACCTTGGCTTCCTGAGGGCTGGCCCTCATCTGCCTCTGAAACACTGCAGCTCTGTGCTTTCCTTCCTAATAAAAAGAACTCTTCTTCCTGTCCAGGCACCCAGAGCCAAAACTGAGATTCCACCTCCAAAATGCCCCATGTCCAAGGATAGCCCCTAGACAAAAGGTGCCAGGAGAGACAGGCCTGGCTGGCTTGGCCTGAGGGTAGCCACCTCTCATCTGCTTCCAAAACTCTTGGACTTTGTGCTTTACTTTCCTTTGGAAAAAAACCCACCCATCTTTGACCATGGCAAAAACTGGGATTCCATGCTCAAAACTCTGTACATCCAAGGATTGCTCCCAGGTGAAAGCTGCCAGGACAGACAGGTCTGACTGCCCTTGGCCTCCTTGGGGCTGCCTGTCCCCTGCTTTGCAACACTGGGGCTGGGTGCTTTCCTTGCTATGGAAAAGAACTGTCCTTCTTATCTATGCAGAAACGGCTGAAATTGGGGTTCCACCTCCCAAATTCCTGATATCCAAGGGTTGCTTTCAAACAAAAGCTGCCAGGACAGAGAGGTCTGGCTTGCCTGGGCCTCTGATGGCCCTTTCATCTGCCCCTGAAACACCACTGGTGTTCTGTGCTTTCCTTCCTATGGAAAAGAACCATCCTTCTCCTCCAGTGTCCATGTCTGAAATTGGGATTCCACCTCTGAAATTCTGTATATCCAAGGGTTGCTCCCAGGCAAAATCTGCCAGTACCATCAAGGCTGGCTGGCCTTGGCCTCTGGTGGCTGCCCCTGCAGCATTGTGGCTGGGTTCTTTCCTTCCCATGGAGATCCCTGGGACACTGTGGGGACCTCATGGAACCAAGGGGATCATTGTGGCACCACTGGAGCCCATGGATCCAGGGGGATTATTTTGGCACCACTGGAGCCCATGGAACCAAGGGACCATGGTGACACTGAGGGGCTTCATGGAACCTTGGAGACCATTCCAACTTTCAGGGCCTCGTGTCACCAAGGGGGCATTATGACACCTCAGGGTCTCCTGGAAGCAAGGGACCATTGGGACACTGTGGGGCCCCATGGAACCCAGGGAACATGGAACAGCTCTGGCTGCCTTGGCCTCCTAGGGGCTCCCTGACAGCTCTGGCTGATCTTGGGATGTCAAGGGCTGCCTCTCATCAGCTCCTGGAGCACTGGAACTCCGTGCTTTCCTTGCTATGGAAAAGAACGGTCTGACTTTTCAGATGCCCATTGCCAAAATTGGTACTCTCCCTAAAGAAATTCCTATTTGCAAGGGTATCTTGCAAAACAAAACCTGCCAGCTCTGGCTGGACTTGGCCTCAGCCTCTGGTGGTAACCTCTCATCTGTCCATGAAACACTGGGGCTCTGTTCCTTCATTCCTATGGAAAAGAAGCAACCTTCTTGTCCAGGGACCACGGCCAAAATTACAATTTGGCCTCCCAAATTCTGTATATCCAAGGATTGCTTCTAGAGAAAAGTCAGGACAGACAGGTTGAGCTGGTCCTGCCCTCTGGTGATTTTCTTAGGCTATGAGCTGAATGTTTTCATTTAGAAGCACCTTGGAGAGGGACCAGAGATGTCCCAAGGAGGGGTTTGGAGGCCTTGGGCACATGAGCACTGTATAGGGCCAAAGGAGCTCTGTGCTCAGTAGGGTGGAGCAGAGCCATGAGAGTGTTTAAAGGGAGATTTCAGGGATGGTGGATCCTTTTGACATAGTGGAAAACAGCATGAGAAAGAAAGAATTAATGCCAAGGGCAGCTGGGGAGGCCCAGCCTGGCACCAGGAGAAAGGAATTTCCCTGGCAGGGCAGGGCTGTGGTGCAGCACATCCCCCAGCAGGAGCCTGGAGCAACCCAAGGCTCTGTGTGGGCAGGCAGAGGCCGGCAGGAGGCAGAGCTGTCAGCAAAGGAAGGGCCCCGCCAGGTGGGGCAGCCGGGGGATGCCGACAGCCTGCAGGGACAGAGGCGCAGGGCAGGGACACCGTGGGACAGCCTGGGCTGCACAGGGCACAGGGATGGGCAGCAGCTGCAAGACAGCCCTGCCAGAGCCAACTTGGGCAGCACTTTGGCCATGGCTGCTGGGCCTGGGCCTGAGGCCACGAGGGGACAAGTGACCCTTGCAGGCCTGGGGCCTCATTGCCTCCTTGTCCCTGCTCAGCAGCCTGGCAGGGGCTGCCCCATGCTCCTGCCCTTGGCATTGCCCATCCCCACATGCCAGTGCCCATCCCGGGAAGAGCCCTGAGCAAGGAGGGAGGGACAGGATCTGCCTGGCCAGGGGCTGGGGCTCAGGCCTTGGCCCTTTGCATTCCTGACACACATCCAGGTGTGCTCAGCACCAGAGACACCTTTGCCTTGTTTGTCTCCAGCTGTCATCACTGCCTGCAGTGTTCTGCTCTATGTGGAACCTGGGGACACTTTCTCAGTTGTGTCCCTGACAAGGATCTCTTCAAAGTCCAAGAAACTTCAGTGTTTCAATGCAACTGAGTTCTTGAGGGTTTTGTGACATCACTGAGGGGGTTCCAACATCACAGAGCTGGCTGTGTTGTCACAAAGTATGCTGTGAGGCCATAGAGCAGACTCTGCCATCATAGGGGGCAGCTCTGGCATCAGAGAATGGGTTGTGACATCACTGGGTGGCTGTGTAACATCATAGAGCAGGCTGTGACATCACAGAACAGACAGTGACATCACATGGTGACTTTGTGGCATCACAGTGTCTTCTGTGACATCACAGAGCAGCTGTAGTGCATCACATTGTGACAACTCAGGAGGCTGTTTGATATCACAAGAGGTTGTATGACATCTGGGGAGGCTGTGTGACATCATGGGGGGGTGTGTGAAATCATATGGGGGGGTGTATGACAACACAAGGGGCTGTTTGACATCACAGGGACTGTGTGAGGTCACAGGGGGGCAGTGTGACATCACAGGGGCTGTGTGAGGTCACTGGGGAGGTCACTCTGCCCCAGCCCCCCTCACAGCTCCCCCCAGAGCAGTCCAACCCTGCTCGTGCACAGCGGGGTCCCCTGTCCCCCCGGGTCCCCCCGCCCCCGGCCCCGCAGCCTCCCCCAGAGGATGTTCCACGAGATCGACCCCAGAGCCTGACACGGGGACGGGGGGACGGGGCCTTGGGGGTGGCACAGGGGGACAGGGACCCCCCGGCAGCGTCCCCATGTCCCCCAGGGCCAGAGCCTGGGCCAGGGCTCCTTCACCCTGTTACCAACGAGGCCTTGAGAGCGCTGTAAAAATCCCCAGCAAGGGATCAGCAAAAACCAGATTGAATATTAAGGGACAGCAGCACAAAGTTCCTTGGCAAGAGTCACTCTGCTCCTGACTGGACACTTCAGGCACACCAAGGAAACAAAGTAACAACAAAACAAAACAAAATCGGAACAATCAGGCCAAAAATTATTTGAGAACTGTCAGTGTGTGTGTGACAAGAAGACAGTGAAGGCAAGGATAAAAGGAATATGGCCTAAAAGCTTAACAGACCTCACACTTAACAGGACTTAATTTATACCTTGATCTTAACTGATACTTTAAATTTCACAATTTAGCAAAAAAAGAGCACTTAACGTACTTACCCTAACCTATAACCTATGACTTCGCAGTTTGAGGAAAACATTTAACAATATTTAACTTAACTAATAACTTAAATTAAACATAACAATTTAGCAAAAGAACAGCTCTTTGAAGCATTTAGCTTAGCTCAGATGTCATGACTTAACCTCACTTACAGGCCTGACTGACTCAGCTATCCAAGGCACTCCAACCCCTCAGGGAGCAGCATTTCTGCCACATTTCCCCAGCACAGGCACTCCTGTGTGCACACAGACACAAAGAGTCAGTGCAAGGCACCTGTGAGAAATTCCCCTCAGGGCAGGAAATGCTCTCTGTGGATCCTTTGGCATCTCCCCAGTGGGTGAAGGGTTGAGCCTGGAGGAGTGGAGGGATCGGCCCAGGCTCCGTCATTGTTGGGGATCCCCGAGTGCAGCAAACGGGAGAGTTCCTGGCTGGGAGAGGCCCCACTCAGAGGGAGTGGCTGGCCCAGGAGAGCTCCAAGGGCTCCTTTTGGAGTGCTGTTTGTAGGGCCCCAAGAGAGGGGCTTCAGTCCCAGCAATGGCTCATCCTGGCCGCACTTGGCACCAACAGCTTTCTTTGGCAGTGTGAGAACAGGGATGTTGTGCCACAGAGGGAACAAAACCAGTTCCCAGGGCTGCTCCTACAGAAAGCAGGAGCTGGTTGGGCAGCAGCAGTGGCTGGAGCAGACAGTGTTTGTGATGAGCTGCAGAGGAGCTGAGCCCAGGGGCTGCTGGCCAAGGCCGAGCCCCAAGGAGCATTTCTCAGCTGGCAGGGCGGGCTGAGAAGGGGAGGGGGGAATGCAGCAGCACAGGGCCCATGGAACCAAGGGAGCATTGTGACACTGTGGGGCCCTGTAAGACCAAGGGAGCATTGTGACACTGTGGGGCCCTGTGAGACCAAGGGACCATTGTGACACTGTGGGTCCTCATTGAATCATGGAGAACCCTGTGACATTGCTGGCCCTCATGGAACCAAGGGGGCCATTCTAACGCTGTGTGGCTCCATGGAATGTAGGGATCATTGTGTCACTGAGAGGCCCCATCAAACCAAGGGTCCATTGTGACACTGTGGGGCCTCATGAAACTGTGGAGACCACTATGACACTTTGGGGTGTCATGGAAACAATAAACCATCATGACACTGTGGGATCCCATGGAGCCAACGGTCCCTTGTGACATTGCAAGACCTCATGGAACCATGGACAGACCATTAAGACACTTCACAGCCTCATGGAACCAAGGGGCCCTTGTGACATTGTGCGGCACCATGGCACCAAGGAGACCATTGTGATACTCAGGGGACTCATGGGATCGTGGAGACCATTGTGACACTATTAGGCCCCATGGAATAAGCAAAGGAGTAAGCACTGTGAGGCCTCATAGAACCAGTGAGACCATTGTGACCCTGGGGGTACCAACAGAACCAAGAGAACCATTGTGATACTGTGAGGCCTTGTGAAACCAAGAGGCCTTTGTGATATAGCAGGGCTGCATGGAACCAAAGGGCCATTGTGACCTTGTGGGGCTCATGGAATAGAGGAGTCACGTGACATTGTGGGGCCTGGGGAACCACGGAGACCACTGTCAGACTACAAGGGCCTTATGAAACCTAGGGGCCACTGTGACACTGCTGGACCCCACAGAACCCAGGGTCCATTGTGACACTGCGGGTCTTCTTGTAATCAAGGGGCCAGTGTGACTCTGCTGGACCCCATGGTATCAAGGCACTGTTGTGACACTGTGGGGCCTCATAAAAGCAAGGAAACATGGAACAGGTCTGGCTGGTTTGGCCTCGCATGGATTTCCTGACTGATCCAACTGATCTTGGCATGTTGAGGGTCTCTTCTCATCTGCTGCTGAAACACTGGGGCTCCTTGCTTTCCTTCCTATGGAAAAGATCTGTCATTCTTCTCCAGGCACCCATTTCTAGAACTGGGATTTCACCTCCAAATTTCCTTATATGTAGGGATTGTTCCAATAAGAATATTGCCAGGAAAAGTCTGTCTGGCAGTCGTTTCATGAGGCTCACTTCTCATCTATCCCCAAAACACTGGGGAAGCCTCTGTGCTTTCCTTCCTAGGAAAAAGAACTGTCCTGCTTCTCCAGGTGCCCATGGTTGAGATTGGGCTTCCACCTCCAAAATTCCCTAAATCCAAAGACTGTTCCCAGACAAAATTTGCCATTTCTGACAAGTCTGGCTGGTCTTGGCCTAGTGAGGCTCTCACCTGCCTTCCAAACACTGGGGCTCTGTGCTTTCCTTCCTATGGAAAAGAATTGTCCTTCTCGGCCAGTTGAACATGGCCAGAATTGGGATTTAACTTCCAACATTGCCTGTTGTGACAGACTGGAGGAGATTGATAACTCATAACATTTCATGTGTGGGGGAGGAAGGGGCAGGTCCAGCCTTGCCCTGCCCTGGAGCCCCAATCCCCCCAGAGCCTCTATCCCAGCCCAGCAGTGGCTGCCAGTCCCTGGCACAGCACAGGCAATGCTCCACAGCCACCTCTGCAGCCCCAACCCAGCTCATGAGGGACCAAATGAGCCCAAGGCCCACCTGGGGGAAGGGCCCAGAAAGACCAAGGGGTATTGAAGGCTGACCACAAGGCAAGCACACATCTTGACCCTACCTCCTCTTGGAATTTCTGTCTGAACAGTGCTGGAATCCAGGAGTTGGTAGCTGTGTGTGTGCTCCTCTAAATTTTTTTTTCTTTCTCTATCTGTGAGAGAGAGAAAGAAAAATACTTCTTCTGTTTTTGTCATCTTGCAAATTTTGATTAACTTAAAATTGAACAGGCTTAGAGTGTGTGAAGTTGAATTCATGCTTTGAGAAGTGTTTTTTTCTTGATTGAATGTCCTATAAAGCCATTTGTGAAAATTTATTTGATTTTCTAAAGTTGCCAGTAAAGGCTGTTTTGTTGTTTTGAGCTCCTGAGAATATCTTATTGATATTTCTTAGTGCATCTAACTCAGAGTACGCAAAAAATAGAATTTCCCTTTAAATGTCTCCATGAGAGAGTTGTTTGGGGAATGGTAGTCAGGGCTTGTGTGTCCTGCTTGGCCCAGCCCAGGCAGGGCTTTTCCAGCCACATCCCACACTCCATTGCCCAGCTGGAGCCGCTGGTGCCTCTGAGTTGTGCTGCCCCAGCCCCAGGGACGCTCTCCTTGTCTGCCCATTCCCCCACGCTCTCTGGGCAGGGATGGCCTCAGTGGGGGCTGCTGACATCCTCAGCACCTTGGAGGCTGCTGCTGAATTTTCCTGCTGCAGAGGCTTGTTCAGCCTTCAGCTCTTGAGTGCAGGAATTCAATGTCCCAGGGCTCATTAACAGTCAGAACACCTGAACAAGCCAAGCCTCTGGGAGTAATTTGATTTAAGTGTCCAAATCTTGTGTGGTTAATTAGACAGATTTCAGAAGTGTATTCCAACTGAATATGTTCTATTTAAAAAGACAGTGAGAAAACTATTTTAGATGTCCTTTTTTAGGTTCTTTTTTCCCCCTGTTAATAGCAATCTCCAACTGACATTGAATCCAAGTACCTTCTCCTGCAGTTTGAACAGATATGAAAATCAAGACCCTGCATGGCTGACAATCAGTCAGACTCTGTCCCTACCCCCACCCCACCATTTCCCCCATCCCAGCCCTGGCACTCAGAGCAGCCTTGTGCAAATCTGAGCTCCCTCCAGCCCAGGCTGCACCTGCAGCTTTCAGCTCCTTGGCTCCAACTCCTACCTGCTTTCCTTGGAGAAGGAGCTGCCCGAGACACAGAGGGATGTTCATTTCTTGTCAGCCAACAAAGCCAAGGGAAGGCACAGCTCCATCCAATGCAAAAGTCATTCCTCTGCTGGATATTAAATCCACTTTCCATAGCAGGCAGTCTCAGAGCAATGGAAAACACCTTCTGTGCCCAGCACAGATCCCAAGGTCCCCCCAAACTCTCCCTGCCCCAATTCTGCCCAGATTTGCTCTTTGCACACACGAGTCACAGGCTGAAGTCAGGAGCTCCCTTCATGCCCAGAGGGAGGAAAAGAGAGAAAGGGGATGAAGAGCTCTCCTGAGCAGAGCAAAGGTCCAAGTGCCCCTGTAGTGGCAACCACAGCTCATCAGGTTTGTGTCCTTTGCGCTCAGGGACTGGTGACACTCAGAGACACAGAAAGGTTTCTTGCCAACAAACACAAGCTGAACAGTTTAATAGCCATCACAGCTCTTCCCTCAGCTCTCTGGGATGTCCCAACAGCATCTGACATGTCCCCCATCCCCCAGGCATTCCCATACAGGAGCAACTTTAGACAAAGATATAAGAAATGCAATTCTGTGATAGATATAAACACAATTAAGATGTTGACTAATGTGATATTTATTTGAACATCTAAAAGACTGGGCAACTCCCAGAACCTCTAAGCATGAAACCAGTCAGTTGAGAAGCACTTGAATGACCTGAGAGCATCTGGAGGAGGAATTCTGTGAGCAATAGGAAGAATAAAGATCCAGCTGCTCTAGTGAGGAGATGTTCTTAGACATGGCCATTTAACCAGGAGAGCTGGAAACACTTGATGGAAAAGAGAGACATTAAATAACAGATTAGTTATTGGTGACACAAGTAGATGTGAAGATCTGTATTTCTTCTCCTTTTGCCATCAGTACATTTCCAACAAAACCTCATTCCTTATGGGAAAATGTTGCCATTTCTGAAAAGTACTCAAATGACCCAGACAATAAAGATTTCTTTGCATATTATGAAACGAACAGGTATTAACACCTGTGCCCCTTTCCAAGCAGACATCAGTTGTGTGTCCATGAACAGGCAGTGCCCCTTGTGCCCTGGGGTGCCAGCTGGGATTGATCTCTTGGAGAGCACCTGAGGGAGAGCAGAGCACCTTGCAAGCTGCAGGTCCCCGCCAGCCCCACAGGGCTCCTGTCCCATCAACATCTGCTCTGCTCCAGTCTGAAACAGGGCCCAGCATGGTGCTGGGATCATCAGAGAGCTGAGGTGTGTGCTGGAATTCAATGCCCTCCCCATCCCGCAGCAGCCCTGCATTTCCCTGCTGCAGCCTTGGTCTCCAGCACAGCCATGGAGGCTCTTTGGGCTCTGGAGTGTTGCTGCAGCCCCCAAGGGCAGCTGAGCTCTGCCTTTGGCACAGTCAGGTCTGGCCAGCGCAGGCCATGCTCAGCAATTGCTTGTGTGTGTCTGGCCTTGCTGTCAGCCCCAGCAGCGGCTGCGTGGCCCCTTTGTGGCCCTGTGCTGGCCCAGCCATGGTGGCCCAGCCCCTGTGCAGGCCCAGCCCAGGCCAGGAGCATTGCGGCTGGGAATGGCCCCTGTGCCGTGGTGCCCACAGCAGCCTTGGGGCTCTGTGCCCCATGGCCTCCCTGCTGGGCAGCCTCTGCCAGCTCCTGCAGAGCCCCTGGCACCTGTGGGGCTGCACACACAGCCCTGCCCCGGGCTCTGCCGGCCTCTGGGGTCCTTGTGTCACCAAGGCTCCATTGTGACACTGCAGCACCAAGGAATTCATTGTGGCACCCTGAGGCCTCATGGAACCAAGAGGCCACTGTGACCCTGCAGGGCCTTGTGGAACCATGCAGAGCATTGTGACAGAGCAGGACCTGGTGTCACGATGCGGCCACTGTGAAACTGCAGGGCCCCATGGAACCAAGGGGCCAGTGCTGCTCCTCAGGAACTCCAGAAATGAAGGAAACATGTTTGACACTGTGGTGGCCAAGGACATTGTGACACTGTGGGGCCCAAGGATCCAAGGGACTTTGTGACACCAAGGGGTCCCAAAGGGACATTGTGAAACTGGGAGGCCTCATGGAATCATGGAGACCATTGTGACACTCTGGGGTCTCATGGAACCTTGGTGACACCAAGTTTTCTGGGAGTGTTGATCTGCTGGAGGGTAGGAGGGCTCTGCAGAGGGCCCTGGACAGGCTGGATCCAGGGCCCAAATCCAACAAGGTGATGTTTAACAAGTCCAAGTGCCAGGTCCTGCACTTTGGCCACAACAACCCCTGCAGCCCTACAGGCTGGGGACAGAGTGGCTGGAGAGCAGCAAGGCAGAAAGGGACCTGCAGGGACTGATGGACAGCAGGCTGGAAATGAGGCAGCAGTGTGCCCAGGTGGGCAAGAAGGCCAATGGCTGCTGGCCTGGATCAGGAATGGTGTGGCCAGCAGGAGCAGGGCAGTAATCCTTGCCCTGTGCTCAGCACTGGTTGGGCATCACCTCGAGTGCTGTGTCCAGTTCTGGGCCCCCTGGAGTTGGCAAGAAAAAAAAATTTGTATCAGGAAGAGTAAAGAAAGCAAAGGGGAAGCAAAGGAAATGCTGAGGGCAGTTTGAGGGTGGCTGCCAGGCAGCCCTGGCTCTGAGCAACAGCATCTGCAGTGGCGCAAGAAACTCCCAGCTGATGGGAACAAAGTTTCTGGCTGAGTGCAGTGGCCAGGACAAAGCTGAGTGCTTTCCCTGGTGTCCCCCAGCCCTTGCTGGCCCCAGGGGCTGATGGCATTTTTGCTGCCTCAGGTTCATGTCCCCACAGCACCAGCATGGGGGTGCTCCTGCCTGCTGTGTGCAATGCAAACAGGCGCTGCTGAGCCAGTGCTGCCGTGTCTGTGCCTGCAAGGATGGGGCACCTGTGTGAGCTGGGGGAGAGGCCAGGGCTGCAGAGGGGGGATGTTGTTGGCAGCTCCATCAGGACGCTCTGGGACGCTGCCCTGGGCTGTGCAGCGCACTGGGGATGGATCAGCCCCTGCTCTGCTGCTCTTTCCTGTGTGCCCCAGGGCCCTTGCAGAGCCCCAGCCATGCTGTTTGCCCCCAGCCTGCCCACGGCCAGCCTGGGCCTGCTCACGGGGGTTTTCTGTGCTGAGTATTGGCCTGGCCGTGTTCTTGAGAGAGCCTGGGCAAGGAGCCTGGAGCCCCCAGGGCCTGGCCTGAGGTGTCAGTGCTGCCCCAGCAGTGCCCATGGCCTGTCCCTGCTGCAGCCCCAGCACTGCCACCCCCAGGGCTGTGCCCGGCCCCGAGAGCACTCAGGCCCTGCAGCAACACCAGGGCCACCAGGGCAGCGGGGCAGGGCCACGGCAGCAGCACTGGCAACACCAAGTGCTGCTGCTGCTGCTGGGCACAGCTGCTGGGCCAGCCCTGATCTGCCCCAGCTCTGCACACAGACATTGCTTCTGCAGCTCCAGGGAAGGCAACAAAAGGACATCTCTGCAGAAAACTCTGCTGGGGGATCTTTTAGATCTTTAAAGCCATTGAGAGCACAGCCCCTCATTGACACAGTCTGTGGCCACAGGGAAAGTGGAGAGAAACAAAATGGTTAATGGAACAAACAATGACATTTATTTGTTGAAAATATTAAAAACTAAAATTCAGAACAAAATACCCCACAAGCAAACAAACAGAAAGTATAAAACATTACTTTTATTACAAATGATTTGCAGAAACTGGCCAGCAGTTTAATGTTTCTGAAAGCATCCAGTCATCAGTCTCCACACTGCAGCCTTGAGCTCCTGGTTCCTCAGGCTGTAGATGAGGGGGTTCAGGGCTGGAGGCACCACTGAGTACAGAACTGACAGGGCCAGATCCAGGGATGGGAAGGAGAGGGAGGGAGGCTTCAGGTAGGCAAATGTGGCAGTGCTGAGGAACAGAGAGACCACGGCCAGGTGAGGGAGGCAGGTGGAAAAGGCTTTGTGCCGTCCCTGCTCAGAAGGGATCCTCAGCACAGCCCTGAAGATCTGCACATAGGAGAAAACAATGAACACAAAACAAGCAAAAACCAGAACAGCACTACCCATAAGAGGACCAAGTTCCCTAATGTAGGAATTTGAACAGGTGAGCTTGAGGATCTGTGGGATTTCACAGAAGAACTGTCCAAGGGCATTGCCATGGCACAGGGGCAGGGAAAATGTATTGGCTGTGTGCAGCAATGCATAGAGAAAGCCACCGGCCCAGGCAGCTGCTGCCATGTGGGCACAACCTCTGCTGCCCAGGAGGGTCCCATAGTGCAGGGGGTTGCAGATGGACACGTAGCGGTCGTAGCACATGATGGTCAGGAGGAAATACTCTGCTGAGATGAAGAAGAGAAAGAAAAAGAGCTGTGCAGCACATCCTTTGTAGGAGATGTCCCTGGTGTCCCAGAGGGAATTGTGCATGGCTTTGGGGACAGTGGTGCAGATGCAGCCCAGGTCGCTGAGGGCCAGGTTGAGCAGGAAGAAGAACATGGGTGTGTGCAGGTGGTGGCCGCAGGCTACGGCGCTGATGATGAGGCCGTTGCCCAGGAGGGCAGCCAGGGAGATGCCCAGCAAGAGGCAGAAGTACAGGAGCTGCAGCTGCCGCGTGTCTGCCAATGCCAGCAGGAGGAAGTGCCTGATGGAGCTGCTGTTGGACATTTGCTGTGGTGCCTTGGCATGGGGATCTGTAAAAAATATAATTAGGAATAGTTGTGTTTGGAGAGGACTTTAAATATCCCAGCACAGCCTGGGGGCACTTTCCCCCCACTGCCTGCCCAGGGCTCTGCTGCCTGGAGCTTTCCCTGCCAGCAGCTGCTTCCCTGTGCCCAGGGCTGGGCCCTGCCAGTGCTGCCAGAGCCCAGCCCAGCCCTGGGGGCTCAGCTCTGCCCTGCAGACCCCTCCCAGCTCAGGCACTGTCCAGGGGCAGCTCTGGCTCTGCAGGCTGTGATGGCAACGTCAGAGCAACCCTGAGGGGGCTGGAAAAGTGACACTGATGCTGCACGTGAGGGGCTCTGTGCTGATTTCTGTCACTGCCTGCTTTATTCAGATCTCAGAGAAATTTTTTATTTTTCTCAGACTGAACTGAGAGATGAATATCTGTGTGCCGTTTCCATCCCAGCAACCCAGGACAGAAGAATTAAAAGCCAGATTATCCCCTTTAATGCAGCCCCTGCATTGCTGTGCTCCCTGTATAGTCCAATTTTAATTTCTGCAGTTAAATTTCATGCTGGGAGCAGTCCTGAACAAAGCAGCATTCTCCCCATACAAGGAGAACACTTCCAAGCCTTACCAGCTGTCTCCTCCCACCCAGGTCTTGTCCCCCAGTGCTGGGAGCAGCTGCCAGGGCTGGCTGAGAGCTGTCCCTGGCAGGCAGCAGAGTCCCTGCCCCAGCACAGCGCCCTGGGCTGCAGGACCCTGCTCTGCAGGACAGCCCTGGGCACCCCTGGCTGCTCTGCACAAGAGACAATCAGAGAATGTACTCACAGGCTCTGCAGGCATTGGGATGTTCCAGCTTGAGGAGATCACTGCAGGAGCTGCAGCTGCATTGTCCTGCAGCCAGAGGTTCCTGTGCCAAGGGCTGGCAGTGATTGTGCCCCAGGCACTTCTCAGCACCTTCCCAGCCCTGACTGATTGAAGCTCTCTGTGCCTCTGTGCTGTGCCCGGGCTGGCTGCAGGCAGTGCCCCAGCCCTGCTGGGCTGGCAGAAGAGCTGCTCACCAAGAGAAATGTGCTTTTGAAGCTTTGCTTGGTTACCAGGAGCTGCCTCTGTGCCAGGAGCCCAGCCCAGCTCAGCAGCACAGACACAGCACAAGGACTTGAATGAGCCTCTGGGGCTTTGTGCTCAGGCCATGAACATCAGTCCCTGAGAGGGAGCTGAAGAAACCTCTCCAGAACTCCAACTCAGAGTCCAACTCCAAAGTTTCTTGCACTTTTAATGGGTCCCACTGAGGGACATGACTGAGAAAGTGTCCCCAGGCCCCAGGCAGAGCAGAGAACTGCAGGCAGCGATGACAGGTGGGGACAAAGAGAAGCCAAGTCTTGATGCCCTGGGCCACAGCAGGGTCTGTGCCACCAAGGGCTGGGAGGAGACACCTTGTGCTGAGGCCCTGGGGCCTCCTGGCACAGCCCCAGCCAGGCTGGGCACTGTCAGCCCCTTGTCCTGCCCTCAGCATCCCCCCCTAGCCCACATCCCAGTGGCCTCAAGGATCTGCTGGAAGGAGTCCCTGGGGAGCCTTGCTCAGCAATG
Organism: Setophaga petechia; assembly: GCA_024362935.1. NCBI lineage: Eukaryota > Metazoa > Chordata > Aves > Passeriformes > Parulidae > Setophaga > Setophaga petechia. The sequence continues at coordinate 86,401 of JANCRA010000078.1, forward strand.
GCCCTGGGGGCTCCTGAATGCTCCCTGCAGGGACTGCAGGTTTTTCAAAGGACTTTGGCTTTGGCTTTTGCCTTGGGGTCTCTGAGAGGTTTGTGCAATCATGGCCTCCAATTATCTCCTTTAATGAGTCCCTGGAGAGGCTTTGTCAGTAACAACACTCAGTAGGGCTCATTAATGCTTCAAGATACTCAGTTATTTTAAAGTACTTGGTGTTTCCCTTTTCATCCAAACTCTTTGAAAAGTTTGTGCAATCATGGCCCCAATTTTCTGCTTTAACGAGTCCCTTGAGAGCTTTGTGCTGACACACAGTGGGGCTCATTAATGCCTTGAGATACTCAAGGTTTTTGAGCTTCTTTATGAATTTAAGAATACTTTTAGATACTTTAAAAGATTTTCCTTCCCACACAGAGTGTCCAAGAGGTTTTTGTGCCATCCTGGCCTCCAGTTCTCTCCTCCAAGGAGTCCATGAGGAGCCTGTGTTTGGTATCTTCCCCCTTTCTGTTTTACAACAAAGATGGAACTGAAAGAATTTTGTAAGAATTTCTAAAAGCATCCAAACAAACATGGGACAATTAACAATGCAACAACAACCACTAACAGAATTAATACTCCTGTTTTAGCTAGACATCATCCAACCCTTTAGTCCCTTGGATTGCAAGAGTTTTTTGAACCAGTCTTTGTTTTCCACTTGAAGCTTCTTGAACCCTTCCTTCAGTACCTGAATGCTCTTGTGGATTGACTCACTATGGCTCGAGATGTTCATGCAACACATCCCTCAGAGTCTACACAGCCATGCCCGTGTGCCCAGAGTAAAAACTCTATTGCTGTTCTGCAAGGTGGCATGTCTGATGGTCTCTATGTCTGAGAGCAGGCCACTCAATGGGAGGGAGGTAGCATTGGTTTGCTTACTTAACAGGCACCCCAGATGGTCTAACTGTCCTAAAGCTTTAGCTGCAGCCACCCAAGGTAGTCCAAACTGGGGGTGCTACCATCCGATATCTGGATTAAAGCTTTCAAAGCCATCTCTTTGATATCATCCAATACTTTTTTTGGGATACCTGCTGCTTGATCATCTGGTAGGCTGTGTTGTCCTTCTCGAGCTGGATGGCTGATTGTCAATTCTGCCCTTGCCTCATTATTAGCATAGTCTGCTATTAATTGATTTAGTAAACACTTCCATCCCCCTTCCCACAGTGTGTATTCTGTAGGTAATAACCACATGGTCATAATATATTTTAAATCATAAGTGGTTAAGACATGTGCTGTAAACATGGCCCTCATTAGGCCATTAAAACAAGCTAAGTCCCTCCTATGGTCTTTAGCTGCCGTACACAGCTCCTTGATTTCCCTGTAAACCCATGGCTGATACCTGGGATTCTGCCCCCTTCTTTCATAACATACGGGGGCAACGAGGAGATTCGAGACTATTTGCCAGTCTCCTTCTTTAAATGCTTCTTTCTGGATCCTTTACTAGGGATCTTCTGGGTTTGAGGCAAGGTTGCTCTGGGGAATGCCAACTGTCTTCTGGGGAGGAAGAATAATTTGGAGGAGAAACATTTGGATTAGAAATAGTGTGACAGTTTGGCTTAGTATCTTTGACCATGGGGGTTATATTGTTGCCGGAGGGTGAGGCAAAGAGCGCTGCCATTTTGTCAGGTGTTGGGGATGAAGGGCCTTGATTTAGGATGGCGGACCTCCAGGGTGGGGTTCTGGAGGCATGGCCCAGGGTGAAGGTGGAATGATTGACAGTGGGGGCATGACCCGCAGTTGTGGGGGTGGAGTCTGGAGGTTCGTTCAGGGCGGAAGAGAAGGTTGAGGTAGCAGGAAGTGGAGGAACCAAGCTGGAGGGAGGATGGTTGGGCTCCTGAACCACATTCCGGCCCCTTCCATCTTGAGTCTCCAGGGCATGATGCTCCTAGACAGCGTGGCCATTGCCATCTTGGACCATTGTGGAAGGTCTGAGAAAGGCAGGTTTGAGGGGTGGTCCTGAGTTAGGAGTGACCAATTAATTGACTTTTCATCACACTGCCTGCTGGTGAAAGGTCTCAAGGATGGTGTGGAAGATGGGGAGCATGTGGGGTGCAATGGGGTCCCTTTTGATTGAAAGGTTGTAGAATTTAACTCCCACTGAGTCCCAAAATTCAGTGGTATGGATTTCATCAGCAGAGGCATCTGGAAAATTTTTAATGGTCCACTACATGATTGATTTTAATTCGTTCTTTGAAAATATTATGTCACAATCAGTGAGAATGAAAGCATCCATATATGCTCCTTTCTACTTTGGACATCTGGCTGCCCATTTTTCTTTTTCTCTGCCTTATGGGGAAGAGCCACCAGAACACCCCAAATCAATTATGGGACATGGGTACATATTGTAAAAACACAGTGGCCAAATGGGCAATAAATGTCTTGCATTTTCCCAAACCCACCTGCAATCCTACGCAGGTGAAACTGTCATTGTCCCTTTGGATCCTGGCCAAGGTCCCTTGAAGCAACGTGGAATCCGCCGGGTCCAGCACAATCAAAAATCCCAGGGAGCACTGGTCTATCCATCAGCTAACCCCAGCTGATGTGACTGACACAGGGAGCCGTGAATGTCATGGTCCCTGCTCGGGCGCCCAATGTCACAATGAGGGTGGCTGTGACAAATCTCTCTGGTTCCCTGACTTCAGGGTGAGGGTGGTGGAAATGAAAAGGAACGAGTTTGATGGAATTGCCCAAAAGGAACTTTAGTAGCAGGGAGAAAACCAATAAACATGGAGAAGCTGAGAACAGTATGAGGGGCAGGATTAAAAAACCCGAGATAAATGGGAAGCAACAACATGTACACTTGGGGGTAGAACACTCTAGAAAAATAACCAAATAGGGGAAAAAACTAACCAATAACGAAGCAGAACTTGGACAACTTAGCATAATGACACTAAACTCTTATGAGGGAACTCTCAAGCGCACCCTAAGTAAAACGAATGATTCCTAGGACTTGAAAGTCACACTCAGTTCTTCTGGGCTACAATCTGGCTGACTCTGAGTTACAGCCAGGCTAACTCCCACACCGCTGCTTTTCACTGGCCCCTTGGGACCATGCGGCCCAAGAGAGCCACAATGATGTCCTTGGTTCCACGAGGCCCCACAGTGTCACATGAGTCTCTTGTGTCACAGTGTCACATGGTGCTCTGCAGTGCCACAATGGCCCCTTCATTTCACAAGGCCACCAGGTGTCACATTGGTCTCCATAGGAAGGAAAGCACGGAGCTCCCATATTTCAGGAGCTGATGAACGGCAGCCACCAGAGGCCAAGGCAAGCCTGACCTGTTTGTCCTGGCAGGTTTGCTTGGAGCAACCCTTGGATATTCAAAATTATGAATGTGGAATCCTAATTTCAGACATTTGTGCCTGGAGAAGGATGAATTTCTCCATACAAACAAAAGCACAGAGTCCTTTACAGTGTTTGGAAAATAGGTGAGTTCTGACATTCAGGAATTACAGACCAGCAAGACCTGTCTGTCCTGGCAGCCTTTGTCTGGCAGCAATCCTTGGATACACAGAAATTTGGAGGTGGAATCCTAATTTTGGCCATGGCTACCTGGAAAAAATGGACAGTTCTTTTCCATATAAAGAAGAGCTCAGAGCCCCGATGTTTCACGGGCACATGGGAGTGGCCTTCCACATTCCAAGGTCAGCCAGACCTGTCAGGTGACCCCTGGGAGGCCAAGGCAGCCACACCTATTTCATGTTCCCTTGGTTCCACAGGGGCCCTGCAGTGTCACAATGGTTCTCTTGCTCCCGTGATGCCCTCAGGTGTCATAATGGCCCCTTGATTACCCTAGTCCTTAAGGCTCTTAATGGTCTCCATGGTTCCACAAGGCCCCACAGAGTCATAATGGCCTCTTCCATGAGGCCCCACAGTATCACAAGAGTCTCCATGATTCTATGGGGCTTGCAATGTCACAATGGTCTCCATGGATCCATGGTGCCCTGCAGTGTCACAATGGCCCTTTGGCTCCACAAGGCCCTGAAATGCAGCAATGGCCTCTTGGTTCCACAAAGCCCTGCTGCTTCACGCTGGCCCCTTGGGACCATGCAGCCCAACAGAGCCACAATGATGTCCTTGGTTCCATGAGGCCCCACAGTGTCACAGTGGCCACTTGGATCCATGGTACCCTGCAGGGTCACAATGTTCCCCTTGGTTCCAAAAGTTCCTACAGTGTAACAAGTTTCACAAGGGCCTACAGTGTCACCATGGCCCATTGGTTCCACAATGCTCCGCAGTGTCCCAATGGTCTCCATAGGAAGGAAACAAGTGAGCCCCAGTAGTGCAGGGGCAGATGAGAGGCTGTCACCAGAGGCCAAGTCTATCCAGGCTTGACTGTATGGGAAGATTTTGTCTGGGAGTAACCCTTGGATATAGGGAATTTTAGATGCAGAATCCCAAATTTGGCCATGGATGCCTAGACAAGAATGACCGTTTTTTTCCCACAGGAATAAAAGCACAGAGCCCCAGTGCGTCATGGTCAGATGGGAAGTGGCCCTTGACATGTCAAATTCAGTGGGACCTGTCAGACAGACCCCAGGAGGCCAAACCAGGCAGACCTGTTCCATGTTCCATCGACTTCATGGGTCCTAACACTGTCACAATGGCCTGCTTGATTCCATGGGGTCTGGCAATGTCACAATGGCTTCTTGGTTTCATGAGCCCCAACAGAGTCACAAGGGTCCATTGGCCCCACGCAGCCCTGCTGTGAAACAATGGCTCCTTGTTTCTATTTTAAATCAATCACAGTCAAACCACAGTTTGATCATTGATCCTTGCTTCCATAGGATCCATGATTTTCACAATGGTCTCCTTGATTCCATGATTCCTGGATTCCACAGTCTCACCGTAGTTTCCTTGGATCTCCATTGTCACAACTGACCCGTGGTTCCATGAGGTTCTGCAGTGTCACCATGGTCACTGTCAGAGGCTGGATGAGATCGATGTCCCGAGACACCTTGGGATGCTCGGAATGCCCGTGTGGGGCCAGGGCCGGGTCAGGCCTTGGTTTGTGGTGGGACAGAGCCCCGCCCCCAGCCCTGGCCTGGCAGAGCTGTCAATCACACAGCAGGGGTGATGTTAACCCAGCTCTGATTGGCCCAGCTGTCAATCAATCAATCACACAGTAGCAGCTGGTGCTACTCTGCCTCTGATTGGACAAGCAACTGGGCAGTCCCACCCCAGGGGCGGGTCCATGAAGGCCCAGGGGGTTAAAAGCCGGAGCACGAGGCCAGCCCATGGTCTGGATCTCTGCCTTCTCCTGGGGTTCCTCTGTTGGTGATGCTGGAACTTGAGCAGTTGGTACCTATGCGTGTGTCTTTCTATGGATCTTCTGTCTTGCTGTTGTTCTCTATTTTTCCTCCTTCTAATCCTATTTACCTGTAACATTTTGGGGAAACTTAAAATCTTTAAAGTTAAAGGTTTTTAGGTTGAATGTGTGGGAATTGAGGGTACAGGGAATATTTCTCTATCTGCTCTATGGAGTCCTGACTCCCAGAGAAACACTGCCTTTAACCTTCGCCCTAGGAGAGGACTTCCAAAACTTTGCGATAGATTGGAATTTACTGAAGTGTAAAATAGATAATAGAGAATAGTATAGTATGTCACTTGGGTGAGAAATTTAGGTTTTGGGATTTTTAGTATGGTGTAGATAGGAAGCAAGACGGAGGAATTTGAATGTAGTCCCTGTCTTCTTCTTCATCTACTCCATTTTCTGCAGTGTTGCTGGCACAGGGTCATTGGTCAAGGAAAACAAAGTGCAGAGGTTATGTGGACAGTCAAGGGATGAGTTATTGGTCGATAAGTAGAAATAATGTACATTTTAAGAGTTAATTGGTTGATAAAACTTTTAAAGACCTTAAAACTGTACATTTTGGGGCCGTTTTGAGGTGTTTTTCCAGCATACTGAGCCTGGTGTGGACAGCAATGCAAAACTTTAGATAAGATAACAATGAACAAGAAGCTGAAGACTGAAAAAGTCCCATCCTTGTCCTTTTGCCTGGCACAGAACTGCTACTGGAGGATTTCCCCCATCCAGGGACCCCCCAGAAAGGCCCAGCATAAAGCAAACATCAATAATTGGTGCCCTGACAATGTTTGTAATAAGTTGGCTTTTTTCCATAAAGTTGTTTACTGAAGTGTATTGTCTTAATTGGCCAATCATGTGATGTGTGTTGATTAAATGACCAATGAGGTCCACGTGTAGAAAACCAAGATATAAAAGAAGATATTTGAATAAATGGAAGGCTTTTAGCCCTTAGCCTTCTGATCTGAGTCTGTGTCATCTCTGATTGAACGGTGATATTTGGGGATCTGTGGTGGCTGTTGGGGACCTTTTCACCATGTGACCCAACAGGAGCTCCTCTAATAAACTTTGTCGGAAGCTCCCACTGTGCCCATGACAGGAACCCCTGTGAGTGTCTGGGACATCCCGGCTCTTTGGCAGCCTGGGGACTCCTGGGATGTCACCGTGGAGCCCCCGTGAGTGCCTGTGACAGATGGGTGCTTTTGCAGCCCAAGGTCCCCTGGGATGTCACCATGGAATGGCTGTGACTGCCTCTGACCACAGGGCTCTTTACCATCCCCAGAAAGCCCTGGGAGGGCTCCATGGAGCCCCTGTCTGTGCCTGTGACATTCCAGCTCTGGAACAGCCTGGACACTCTTGGATTGTCCCCATGGAACCCCTCAGATGGCCTGTGACAAATCTGATCCTTAGCAGGCAACCATCAGCAGCCCCCTGTTGCTATGGTCAGTTTCCATGGCAACCATCCCCAGCCCCCTGTTGCTATGGTCAGTTTCCATGGCAACCATCACCAGCCCCCTGTTGCTATGCTCAGTCCCTCGGCAGCTCCATGGAGACCCCATGTCAGGGGTGGTTGCCATGGACACCAGCTCAAGCCTGCAGCCAGAGCCCGTTGCCATGGCAACCATTGGCAGCCCCATCCCCAGGCTCATGGGATCCCAGAACCACAGAATTGGCTGAGCTGGGAGGGACCCATCAGGATCCTCCAGTCCAAGTGCTGGCCCTGCACAGGACACCCCAACAATGCCAGCCTGGGCCTGGCAGCGCTGTCCAAATGCTGCTGGAGCTCAGAGAGCCCTGGAGCTGGGAGCCTTCCCTGGGGAGCCTGGGCAGGGCCCCAGCAGCCTCTGGGCAAAAACCTTTTCCTGACATCCAACCTGAGCCTGCCCTGACTCAGCTGCAGCCATTTCTCTCCCCTCCTGTCCCTGGGCACCAGAGGGAAGAGGTTCCCACAGCCCCAGCCAGGGACCCGCTCCCAAGGCTGTTGCCATGGCCACCAGGGCAGGGACCAGCTGGGATGCTCGGTTTCCATGGGCCGGGGTTCAGGAATGGGATTCCCCAATTTCCTGCTCCCACTAAAACCACACTGCCCTCGTTGCCCTCCCACCTCCTATGGAAAACACAAAAGGCAAAGATCCCGGGTTGGGATACGAAGAAATTATTAGGAAGAGCAACAAGATAAGGAACAAACAAGAACTGAAACAATACTGATAACCGAAGTGATTAGAAAAAGGGAAAACTACAACACAATTGACTGTCTCTTCCCAGCCACAATTTCCCCCTGCCTGGAAAGGACCCCCTTCTCCTCAGGAGGGAGAGACAAATTCCTTTTCCTGCCCCTGGCAATGACCTGAGGTGGGAGTGAATGTAATGTCACGGCCATGGCCAGACCCTCATGTTCTTTCATCACACATCAGGTCATTGAGAGGGGCAAGAAAAGGTACAGGTGTCTTCCCAGCATGGATCACAGGGAAAATGGATCCCAAGGACTTTTCCCAACGTGGGAACTCTAATGGGAAAAGAAGCTGGAGGTGGGCATGAAACTCTTCCTGCACTTGGGGTGCTCACAGAACTTCCCTTACTGGTGACTCCATTGGTGTCTGGTCAAGACCAAGCTCATGGAGGAGCTCTTTCCATGATGTGGAGAACTCACCGGGCCTCTCCCCAGTGTGGATGCGCCGGTGCCTGATGAGGGTGAATTTTTTTTTGAAGCCCTTCCCACAGTCAGGGCACTGGAAGGGCCTCTCATTGGTGTGAATGTGCTCATGCAGGCGGAGATTTGAGCTGGTCTGAAACCTCTTCCCACAGGTGGGGCACTCGTAGGGCCTCTCCCCAGTGTGGATGCGTTGGTGCCTGATGAGGAGGGAGTTGCGCTTGAAGCCCTTCCCACAGTCAGGGCAGCGGAAGGGCCTCTCCTCTGAGTGAATCTGCTGGTGCTTGTAGAGATCGGAGCTGGTCCGAAACCTCTTCTGACACTGGGGACACTCATAGGGCCTCTCCCCAGTGTGGATGCGTTGGTGGGTCACAAAGGTGGATCTGTGGCTGAAGCCCTTCCCACACTCCCCACACTTGTACGGCCATTTTCCGGTGTGGATCATCTGGTGGCTGATCAGGGTGCTGTTCTGCCTGAAGCTCTTCCCACACTCCCAGCACTTGTGGGGCTTCTCCCCATCATGAAACTGCTCCTGGGCCACCAGCTCTGAGCTCTGGCTGAAGCTCTGTCCACCTTCCTGGCCCAGGTTGGGTCTTTCCTCCGCGGAGCACCCTAGGCTGGGTTTGGAGCCCATCCTCATAGGGGATTTCTGGGGATTTTCCTCCCCATCGGATTCCTGCACTGTGGAGTCACTCAAAATGGCCTCTTCCATGAGGTTCTGCCAAGGAGATTTGTCCTCTGTGGTCTCCATCCTCAGCTTCTTGTCTGGGGGAGGAAGGACAAGGAGAGAATGGGATTTGCCTCCGTGCCAGAGCGAAGGGGAAGGAGATCCCCCCAGTACATTCCTGGCAGGACGGCGTTGGCAGCAGGGTTGTCCTGCAGCAAGGGGCCATGCTGGGTTGGGAGATGGAGCAGGAGAGAGGGGGAAAGGGGCACTGACTTCCTCCTCACCTGCCTGGGTGTCCCGGGGAATCTTCCTCTTCCTCGCAGCCTCCTCCTCCATCCAATCAAGATTTGGGTATGGGAAATTCTGTTCCCGGAAGAAAACAAAGGGTGCGCACATTGTCTTATGTTCTGGTTTGAAGGCAAACCTGGGGAAGAGTCTAAGTCAGAATTACAATTTAATAAGAAAATTTCAATCAAGGCAATGATACAGAAACACTGCCTTAAACTGACAGAGTCAGGATATAACCTGACACCCTGTTGGTCAGGGTGGTGGCAGCAGTCCCATTAAATGGTGGCTGCAGTCCTGTTGGAGTGATGAATGTGATTCTCTTGAGGCAGTGGTCCTGTAGAAGGTCTGATCTTCCTCTGAAGGTCCAGTGGTGGTTCTGGAGCTCTTGTCCTCTGGGAATCCAGTAGGCAAAATGCTCCTGGTGTTGAAAGCCTCAGCTTATATCCAGGTAGGAATGCTTGGATCCTCCCCCTGGGCAGAGCATCCCACAATGGGATGATGGAATTTGATCAGTCCTGCAGTGACACTCAATGGCCCATTGACAGAAGATATCTCCCCTGCAGGGCGTTATCAGGGCTGAGTCATGCAAGAGATAAAGAACACTGCCCCACCTGTCTATAGCAGTTGATGAAGATGGGGATTGAAAACATGCATTTGGTTGCATCTTCCATTGCAACCTGAAACAGTGGGGTAATCCCTGCTCAGGGGGTGAACACCACCCCCCTTACCCAAACTGGCTCAGGTGTAAAACCCCCATCCTGGGAAGGCCACACACACAGGGGACAATGTCACACTTGCCCTGCCCTCTGTGCCTGTCACTCCCTTGCCAACCCCCTTTTCTCTTTCTTTCCATCTCTCTCTCTCTACCTCACATTTACTGTTTAATAAAATCCATTTTGGATTTGTTCTCGTTAGCACCTTAACTGGGGCAGAGGCATCTCTCTACCAATTTTCTTAACCAGATTGCAACATTATTTTGGCACAGTGAGTTTAGGCACTGTTTTGTGACCCCAGGTGCCTTTGACAACAGCATGGTTCCCTCCTCTGAAGAGGTTGTGGTTCTCTATGGATGAACTCTTAAAAAATTGGACGCAGTCTCCCCTTCTTCCTGGGGAACTTATGGGAGAACTGATGAGGAAAATGGCTGTTGTGGGTGGCCAGCGTAAAGAAAATATTTTGTTGTCCTTCCTTGAAAAGTTTGTTAGAATAACTGGAGGAGAAGGAACGAATGATACCAGCAAGACTGACAAGGTTCATTCACTCTAAGGTGAGGAACACAAGGCTGCTGAAAGTCCCACAAGAAGCCCAGCTCAAGTAGCTAAATTCCCAAATAACTCCAGCCAGGGGTCTCCGGGAGGATTTTTTTGGAGGGCCTTTGGAGCCGGCAGATCCCGGACTCGAGCCCCGGGTATCTCCGGGCTCCCTTAGAGGAGCTTTTTCGGGGGCAGAGGAGCCACGATCGCCCCTCGGGAGGGTCCCGGGGGGTCCACATGGGGATGGCCCGGTACCGACGGGGCGGGACATTGGTTTGGGGATCCCCGTGAGAGCCGGGGCTGTGGAACGGGGGACCCCCGGGGCGGGGAGAGGGGAAGGGGCCGTACCGGAGCTGGGGGACCCCCGGCAGCCCGGAGATGAGGCGGGGACGGGACCCCCTGACCCTGACAGGGGCGTGTCCTGGGGTGACTTCATGATGCTCCTACCCCATCGGTCTGTTTAGCCCAGAAATGAGTTCTGCACCTTTAAGGCTGGTTCTGAGAGCCAAGGGGAGGAGGGAGAAGCTGCAGTTTGTTTTCAGACACTGTACTCACTCCTCCACATTCCAGCTCCTGGACAGACAGACAGAAGAACAGAGCTCTCCTTTGCTTTTAATTAGTTTTTAGCTTGCAGAGGCAGAGAAGTTCCCTGGACTGTGATTTTTCTTTTTCTTTGGTGCTGTTTAAACCTGATCTGGACTGAACACTCAGAGAGCACTGGCGGCTCCCACCTGTGGCCCATCTGGCCGGGCCTGGACCATGGCATTTCCAGTGCTGGAGGGACTGATAAGAGACTGATAAGAGGCAGATAGAAGACTTATAAGACTCTAAGTGAGCTGAGCTACAGCCCAAGGAGGGACTTTCTGAGTTTGTAATCTATTTTGAAGCAGCAGGAGGTTTTATTTTTTAATACTGTTCAAATTTTGTGCTGGTAAATACTTTGCCTGTTAAATATAGGGTTTTTCCACTTTTCTCCAAGGAAATCTTTTTCTGATCTGCCTGGGGGTAGGGGCTGCTTGAATCTGCTTTTTAGAGGAAACCCCTTTGAAGGTTTTCTCCCAAATTTGCCTTAAACCAGGAGAGGGGAGTGGGATAAGGGGGGAGCCACAAGTAGCAGGATTGAAGGGAGGCTGGAGAGGGGGACCTTGGGACCCTAAAACCTCCCAGAATCCATAAGCAGGATCCTGGAGAGGGGGGATGCCAGGACCCAGGGATCCTCAGCAGCCTTGAGATGGGGGACCACCAGAACCTCAGAGGGTTGAGACTAGAAATGGGAAGCTCCTGGTGGCTTTTTTTGATTCACTTTTGATTTTTGGATATCAGGTGACTTCTAGAGATGGACTTGGGCAAGAGGAATCCCCAGCCGAAGGCATTCACACCTTGTTTTTCCCCAAACCAGGATTATCCCCCAAAACATCCCTCAGCGACTTCCCCCCTGTCCCGCTCTGGGTGAGCTCAGTTCCAAACCTGACCCTGATCCTGGTCTCAATCTCAATCATGTTTAACACACAGTTCTGTGTTGTCGGTGGTCACAGGTGTTTGTTAAAGGATGGAAGAGTCAGGATCTTGATTCCATGATCAGAAGGCTTGATTTATTATATTATGATATATATACAGCATTATAACTATACTACATAGAGATAGAAAAGAAAAGGGCTTCTTCAGAAGCTGGCTATGCTAAGAGGGAGATAGAAAGAATGAATAACAAAGGTCTGTGTCTCAGCAGAGAGTAATAGCAGCTTCACCGTGAGTGGTCAGTAGATCCAAACATCTACAGGGGACCAGCCACGGGTGGACCTGTTGCATTCCACAGCAGCAGATAATAATTGTTTACATTTGTTACTGAGCTTCTCAGCTCTAGCAGGAAAAATCCTACAGAAAGGATTTTTCACAAAGAATGTCTGCGACAGTTCTGTATTTATTCTCATCCCAGTCCCAGACTTGTCTAGCCCCAGACCCAACCCCAGCCCTAAAGCAAATCCCATCTCTAGCCTTAACCCCAATCCCAGCTCTAATCCAAATCTCAGCCCCAACTCCAAGCCTAGTCCCAATTCGAGCCCCTTCCTAAATCCTCAGCCCCAAACCAAATCCCAGGTTCAGCCCTTCTGGGGCTTTGGGGGTGTCTCTGTCCCTGTGACCCCGATGATGTTTGGGTGGGGTCACAGCAGGGCTGAGAGGGACAGAGACCCCCCCGGCCTCCCCAGGGGTGAGAAGGTCGGAGAGGCCCCCAGCCCCGAGCAGCCTCAGCGGTGAGAGGGACACAGAGCCCCTGGTCCCCAGCCCTGCACAGGCATTGCCTGAGGCCAGAGGGATGGAGACCCCCCGAGCATCCCCCAGGCCGAGGGGACAGAGACCCCCGAGCATCCCCTGGGCTGAGAGGGACAGAGACTGCCCCGAGCACCCCCTGGCACAGGGGTGAGAGGGAGGGAGACCCCCCAGGCATTCCCTGGGGTGAGAATGATGGAGACCCCCTGGGGAATGGCCTGGGGTGACAGGGACAGGGACAATCCCAACAAACTCCTCCTGAGCATTCCCCAGGGCGAGAGGCAAAGAGACCCCTCGAGCATCCCCTGGGCACTGGACAAAATAAACTCAGCAGAAGTCAAACTGAACTCTTCATAAAATACTTTGGTGAATATTTCATTTTCCCACTAGTCATATGTGATGAAATCACAAACATCTCCCAAACATTAAAAAACTGACAACAGAAGCAATTCTGTGGCAGTTCCTGGTTTCATCAGTTCCTGCACATAATCCAGATCAGCTGCTGGCAGGTTCCAATGAAAGAAAAGTAGAAATTCGGCCCAATACAGATTATGAAAAGGAAGAAAACACTCTGTGTAGCTGTCACAAAGGTAACAGGGATGAAGAGAAAAAGGATTCTCAGTTTGGCAAAGCCCCCAAGCCTGGGAATTCAGGAGTTATTTGGGAATTTAGGTACTTGAGCTGGGCTTCTTGTGGGATTTTCAGCAGCCTTGTGTTCCTCAACGGCAGGTGAATGAACCTTGTGAGTCTTGCTGGTAACATTTCTTCCCTTTCCTCCAGTGATTTTAACAAACTTTTCAAGCAATAACAACAAAACATTTTCTTTACAATGGCCACCCACAACAGCCATTTTCCTCATCAGTTCTCCCAGAAGTCGCTCAGAGGAAGGCTGCATCCAAGTTTCCAAGAGTTCCTGCAGAGAGAACCAAAAGCTCATCAGAGGAGGGAACCATGCTGTTCTCAAAGGCACTTGGGGTCAGCGAACAGCGCCCTGAACTCACTGTGCCAAAATAATGTCACAGTCTGGAAAAGAAAATTATTAGAGATGCCTCTGCCCCAATTAAGGTGCTCACGAGATCAAATTCAATGTGGATTTTATTGAACAGGAAATGTGAAGTAGAGAGAGAGATGGAAAGAAAGAGAAAAGGGGAGAGAGCAAGGGAGTGACAGGGACAGAGACCTCCCCTGGAGCAGGGCAAGTGTGACATTGTCCCCTGTGTGTGTGGCCTTCCCACCTGAGCCAGTTTGGGTAAGGGGGGTGGTGTTCACCCCCTGAGCAGGGATTACCCCACTGTTTCAGGTTGCAATGGAAGATGCAACCAAATGCATGTTTTCAATCCCCATCTTCATCAACTGCTATAAACAGGTGGGGCAGTGTTCTTTATCTCTTGCATGACTCAGCCCTGATAACGCCCTGCAGGGGAGATATCTTCTGTCAATGGGCCATTGGGTGTCACTGCAGGAATGATCAAATTCCATCATCCCATTGTGGGATGCTCCGCCCAGGGGGAGGATCCAAGCATTCCTACCTGGATATAAGCTGAGGCTTGCTACACCAGGAGCATTTTGCCTACTGGATTCCCAGAGGACAAGAGCTCCAGAACCACCACTGGACCTTCAGAGGAAGACCAGACCCTTCTACAGGATCACTGCTTTGACAGAATCACGTTGATCACTCCAACAGGACTGCAGCCACCATTTAATGGGACTGCAGCCACCACCCTGACCAACAGGGTGTCAGGTTATATCCTGACTCTGTCAGTTTAAGGCAGTGTTTCTGTATCATTGCCTTGATTGAAATTTTCTTATTAAATTGTAATTCTGACTTAGACTTTCCCTCAAGTTTGCCTTCAAAAAGTACAAAAGACAATGTGCTCAAGCATTGTTTTCCTCCAAAAACAAAAATTCCTATCCCTAAAATATTGCCTGATGGAGGAGAGGGCTGAGAAGAAGAGGAAGATGCCCCAGGACACCCAGGCAGGTGAGGAGGAAGTCAGTGCCCCTTTCCCCTTCTCTCCTGCTCCATCTCCCAGCCCAGCACAGCCCCTGGCTGCAGGACAATCCCAGTGCCAACGCTATCCTGCTGGGGATGCACTGGGGGGATCTCCTTCCCCTTCCCTCTGGCACGGAGGCAAATCCCATCTTCTCCTTGTCCTTCCTCCCCCAGACAAGGAGCTGAGGATGGCGACCAGGGAGGACAAATCCCCACAGCAGGACCTCGTGGAAGAGGCCTTTTTGAATAGTGCCATGGTGCAGAATTCCAACAGGGAGAACAAGACCCAGAGATCCTACAGAAGGAGGGGCTCCAAACCCAGCCCAGGGTGCTCTTAGTAGGAAAGACCCACCCTGAGCCAAGAAGGTGGAATGAGCTTCAGCCAGATCTCGGAGCTGGTGGCCCATGAGCAGCTTCATGATGGGGAGAAGCACCACAAATGCTTGGAGTGAGGGAAGTTCTTCAGGCAGAGCAGCACCTTGATCAGCCACCAGATGATCCACACTGGGGAATGGCCTTATGAGTGTGCGGAATGTGGGAAGGGCTTCAGCTGCAGCTCCCGCCTCGTCATCAAAGCATCCACACTGGGGAGAGGCCCTACGAGTGTCCCCAGTGTCAGAACAGGTTTCAGACCAGCTCCAATCTTTTCCACCACCAGTGGATTCACACCAAGGAGAGGCCCTTCCGCTGCCCCGACTGTGGGAAGGGCTTCCAGTGCAACTCCAACCTCAACAGGCACCGGCGCACCCCCACTGGGGAGAGACCCTACGAGTGTCCCCATTGTGGGAAGAGCTTCACCAGCCTCTCTCACTTGACCAGACACCAACAGAGGCACCAGTAAAAGAAGCCTTGCAAGTGCTCTGACTGTGTGAAGAGCTTCCTGCACTGCTTCAACTCCATGCCCCAGAGGAGGATCCACGTTATTCAGAGCCCTGGTGACCCACATTCCCTGTGTTCCATGTTGGGAGGACACCTGGCTGGTTATCCTTTTGGTTTGGCCCTAATTTTCTTCTGACTTGTCTTTATCACTTAAAACCACCTGAAATAGGATTAAAAGAAAGTTATTTATTAAAGATGTCTAAAGTCCCACCATATAACAGGTATTTCAGATGGACTTAATGGTTTAAAGACATATTCTGGGGGATTAGTTGGTTCTTGGGGGATGTCAGGAGGTGTTCTCCGTCTCTTTGAACTCCAAAAATCAAGATGGTTTGATCTGTCACCTCAAAATGTCTCAATCGCACTGAAAACAACTCAATCTTATCTCAAAAGGGATCAATCCCACCTCAAATTGGCTTGTTCCCACCTTAAAAAAACTCAGTCCCGTGCCAAAATTACTCAATTCCACAGCCTCCCAGGTCAGATGGGATTGGAAGGAGACTGTGAGAAGTGGGATCCAAATTGGAGGGCGTGGCTTGGGGATTGTCTGGGGCTGCATGTGGAGGATGTATTTTGATAGTAAATAAAACTTTCAGAATATTGATTTCTCTCCCATTCATTTTCCATCAGTTCCAGTTTCTTTTTAGAGTGGCACCTTCTCAGCTCATTGTGTTTGTGCCCTCCGTTCTCTCCTGCCTTTATTTGCCCTCTCTCTTTCTCTCTCAGTTTCTCTCTGAACCAGGCAGCTCCCACCAAAGACCCTGCCCTGATTAAATTCCCAGTCCAGGAGCTACAACAACCATGGGTGAAGTTATGAAGGCTGGCAGTGAAATGTCACTGTAGGACCTTGCTCCACTTGGATTTTTGGTCCTTCTTGAGAGCTTTGCCTTCAGGGGCAGAAACATCTTATCCTGGCTGGGAACTGGAATTCCAGCCCCTGGCAGTGTGTGCCATGGATCCCAGAGGGGCATTCCCGAGGCTCCCAGGGTGCTGCTCCTGCCGTGCCTCCAGAGGAGCTGTGCAGGGCCAGGGGACAAGGTCCAGCAGCTCTGTTGGTTCTGCAGTGCCACAAGGGCCCCTGGTTCCATGAGTTTCCCTACTGCCAACAGCGGTTCCTTGGTTCCTGTGATGCCCTGCTGTGTCACCATGGATATTTGGTGCCATGAAGTTCTTCAGTGTCACAATGGCCTCCCTTGCTCCATGAGCTTCCACAGTGTCACAATGGCCTCCTTGGATGGGCAGTGTCACCATGGACCATTGGCTCCATGCAGCCCCGCTGGGTCACCATGGACTCCTTGGTTCCATGAGGTTCTGGGGGTGTCTCCTTGGTCTCCTTGGATCCACAGTGTCACAATGGACCACTGGATCCACGTGGCCCTGCTGTGTTACCATGACCCCTTGGTTCCATGACACCCCAGGGTCACAATTGACTCCTTGTTTTCACCTCGCCCCCTCAGTGTCAAAATGGTCCCTTCATTCTATGAGGAAAACAAAAGTTTTGTAAAAACATGGAAAAATCCTGCTTAATACACCGGGGAACATCTGTTGGCATTCAAGAGAGAGGTTAAAGTTGAAGATGGCACCAGCAGCTCCCATCTGCAACAGAGATCCAGGGAAAGGACAGGGACAGAGAATTCAGCTGCAAGACTCAGAGAATTCTGCTTCCAGAGATCATTTCTGCTCACACTGTCCCTTGGAGAAAGGTGACACCATTCCAGGCAGCCTGCACTGAGCAGTGGTTCCTGAGTGGGGTTTGTTGTTCAGGAAACCTGCTCAGGCCTTTCCATTCTTTCCTTCCCAACATGAAAACTTCTCCTGGGGCTGTGTGCAGGCAGAGCCCTGAGGAGAGCAGGTGGGACACGGTGCAATGGGCTGGGACATGGAGCTGCAGAGCTCAGGGGACAAGGTTCTGCTGCAGGGCACAGGGATGTCAGTCCCAGGTGGGCCATGTCAGACATGGTGAGGCTGGGGGTGAGGAGCAGCTTGTCCAAACAGGGTCAGCCCTCAAGGGGCTCATTCTTCTCTGTGCCCAGACCTCCTAAGGAGACATTCAGCATCAAGATCATCTAGGGAATGCTTCTGTCAGCTCTTCTCTGAACTGGAAAATAAAAAAAAAACCTCAGTTGGTTAATAAAAATATCATGAGGTGTACTTTGAAATCTTCCTCCTTAACAGAACAACAAACTGAGTCAAATCAGCTGCAGAAGCCCTAGAGACTTGAAGACCACTGAAGGAAGAGAAAGAGCCCCCAAGGGCTTTCTCTATTTCATTGAGCCCCACAGTGATTTAGGGGCTGAGTGCAGGACCCTCAGGCACTGACAGAAAGCTGAAGAAGCTGCTCAAGGAGTCAGAAGCAAAACTCCAAGTCCCTTGGAGCATCACTGGGCCCCACTGAGGGCAGGCAGTGCCAAAGTCTCCCCAGGGACTGCTGAGAGCAGATCCTTGAGGCCAGGATTGCAGGGAGCCAAAGGCTCTGAGCAGGGAACTGCAATGCTGAGCAAGGCCTGGGCTGGCTGGGGGAAGCAGAAAGGCCAAGCCCTGAGCCCAGCCCGGGACAGCAGGGCCTGTCCCTCACGGGTGGCTCGGGGCTGTTTGTGGGGCAGTGGGATGTGAGGGGCAGCAAGGACAAATGCCATAAGCCTGTGTGACACTCCAGATCCTCATGGAACCAAGGAGCCAGTGGGATACTGTAGGAAGTTGTGGAACCAAGTGGATCATTGTGGCACTGTTGGGGCCCATGGAACCAAGGGTCCTGTGTGACATGGCGAGGCCTCATGGAAACAAGAGGCCCTTGTGAGCCTGCAGGGCTGGAACACCCAAGAACACTGAAATGCTGGGGGTAACCAAAGGTTCCTTGACTTGAGTTTGGTGCACAGGAGAAACTCCAACCAGGTGTTCTCAACATTGGCTGATGCAAAGAATATTCTTGCTAGGAAGGGACCCCAAAGGATCATTGTGTCCAGCTCTTAAGTGAATGGCCCACACAGGGATTGAACCCAAAGCCTTGGTGATACCAGCACCATGCTCTGACCAACTGAGCTAAGAGGTCAAAATGACACCAAATTTTACTGGCAAAATATAGACAATCAATGAATTTTGGCAAAGGGTTTAATACAACATCCACTTCAATATCAAACTCTTATCATAGCATTAACTTCATTAACTGTCCTAGGGTGACGTTATGATGCTTGTATCCCCATTCATGTGTTCTGTTAATGTTGGATATTATGTTCTGTACCTTTAAGAGTGGCCCTGAAGAGTGAAAGTTTTGTTTAGGTTTTCTTATCAGCCTGGCTGGGACAGAGAGGTTTTGGGTTTTTGCTGCTTTGGCTTTTCTCTCTCTCTCTTGCTCTTGCTTGCTCTTGCTTGCTTCGCTTCTGCTTGCTTTTGCTCCTAGCTAGTTTAGCTAAACAGTACAAATTTCTTCCTGGACTGTTTCTCCTCTCTTTTTCTCTGACCATCCTGAACCTGCTCCGGACTGGGACCTGGGAAACACCGAGAGTTCACACCTTGTGGCTGCAGCAGCTGCCCCAGTGCCGGAGGGACTGAGGACAGAGTGACCACCCCACCCCCGAGTGAGACTGTCTGAATTTGTCATCTTTTTCAGAGCGGTGTCATCCGGTATTGTTCATTTTGTGTGCTGGGGGTGCTGTGCCTGTCAAATAAACAGGTTCTTTCCACTTCTCTCCGAGGAATTCTTCCCAAACCAGTTGAGGGAGAGGGGCTGTGTGGGTTTGTTTTCTGGAGAGGCCCTCGTTTGGAAATCCTCTACCAAATCTGCCCTAAACCAGTACAAAATCTTGGCACCCAACGTGGGCCTTGAGAGAGAGTGGAAAAAACCCTGTTTTGACTGCATTTTGGTTGCCATTACTCTGTGTTTGTTTAAATCAGCTAATAGCCATGGTTTTTGAACTCATAATGTGTATTGGGGTGAAGGCTTGCATGTATTTCTGGTCCCTAGGGTTTTTTGAGACCTTAATACTTTTGTGGTCGCTAGATTTATTTTCTTATCCACAAATAGTTCTAGTATTGATCTTAATACATAGTTTTTGTAGCAGAGGGGCAGTGACCAGAATAGCTATCCTGCTGGGCTTGGTGGCAATGACTTGTAAGAAGTTTATAAACATACTGAGGTCTGCTCCAGGTATGAATGGTTCCTGGCTATGGTTATGCATCCAGTTTGTTGGAGGAGGAGCAGCAGGGAATGAAGTTTTTCAGCCTTTGCTTTCCTTCTTCTCCTATGAATCGGTTGCATTACTAGTGAAGGATGTTCAGTTTCCTCTCAATGTTAAAGAAACCATCTTTCTGGTATTCAATCTGGTAACCTTCTTATATACAGCCTGCTGCTTCTCTAGAATGAGGGCTGAAATTTCTAGACGGGCTGATGAGACCCCTGACTCAGGAGTAAACCCCAGTGTGGAAAATCCCAAGTGGTGTGGAAAATGGGAGGATATGGGCCAAATCCTGAAGGAATTCTCTGACCCTATAGTTTGGGACTTTCCCCATGAACAAATTCAGAACCCAGTTGAGGTGTGGAGATATCTGAAAGAGAAGTACCAGCATGAGCCTAAGGAGAGAAAGATCATTGCAGTGTGCTAGACCCTGGCCTATGCTTATCGCACTTTGTTAGATAGTGTAGGGCAGCAGACAGAGGCAGGGGGGCAGGGAGATAAATCAGCTAGCCCAGTCACTCAAGCTGTAGCAAACACCCCAGGCTCGAAGCCAGCAGCCAAACCAGATAGTGAGCCTAAGCCAGCAGCTAAACCCATGGCTGTTGCTACCAGTACTAGAAGTGGGAAATGCACGGACAAAACAAATCAACCAGTGCATGATGATGATGATGATGATGATGATGCAGAAGAAGGAACCTCAATGCCTCCTGACATAAAATCAGGAGTCAAAGTGGCAGGTGCAAGATCAGATGCAAATATTGAGTCCTTTTCCCTGAAGGACCTCCGTGGATTACACCCGACGACCTGATGAATCCATAATTAGTTGGTTAGTTCATCTCTGGGATGCTGCAGGCGAGGCTACAATTCTGGATGGCACTGAAGCGAGGCATTTGGGGTCCCTGTCACAGGACCCTGTAATCAACCAAGGAACGATGAGGGGGGCTAATCCACACAGCCCATTTAACCTAAAAACCTTTAACCCTTAAGATGTTTAGTTACCCAACAATGTTTCAAGTAACTAAGATTAGAAGGAGAAGAAATAGAGAACATCAGAAAGACAGAAGATCCATAGAAAGACACGTATATAGGTACCAACTGCACGTGTTCCAGCATCACCAACAGAGGAACCCCAGGGGAAAGTAGGATCCAGACCTTGGGCTGGCCTTGTGCTCTGGCTTTTAACCCCCCGGACCCTCATGGGCCCGCCCCTGGATGGGACTGCCAGTTGCTTGTCCAATCAGAGTCAGGGTAGCACCAGCTACTACAGTGTGATTGATTGACAATTCAGACAATCAGAGCTGGGTTAGCACAGCATCTGCTGTGTGATTGACACCTCTGCCAGGCCAGGGCTGGGGGTGGGGCTGTGTCCCACCACAAGCCAAGGCCTGACCCAGCCCTGGCCCCACACGGGCATTCCGAGCATCCCAAGGTGTCTCGGTACATCGATCTCATCCAGCCTCTGACAGCGACCATGGTGACACTGTGGAACCTCATGGAGGCATGGGTCAGCTGTGACAATGTGGATGCAAGGACATCATGGTGACACTACGGGACCTCATGGAATCAAGGAGACCGTTGTGCAACTCAGGGGCCCTATGGATGCAAGGGTCAGTAATCAAACCTTGGGGCCCATAGAAACAAGGAGCCCTTGTGACACAGCAGAGCCCCATGGAGTCAAGGGAGCCCTGTGACTCTGCTGGGTCTCATGAAACCAAGAAGCCATTGTGACATTGCAAGACCTCATGTTACCAAGGAGAATATCGTGACAGTGTGGGGACCCATGAAATCAAGGGAACATGGAATAGGTCTGCCTGGTTTGGCCTCCTGGGGACTGTCTGGCAGGTCCCACTGAATTTGACATGTCGAGGACCACTTCTCTTGACTGTGAAGCACTGGGGCTCCATGCTTTTGTTCCTGTGGAAAAGAATTGTCTTTCTTGTCTAGGCTCACATGGCTGAAATTAGGATTCCACCTCTAAAATTCCCTATATCCAAGGGTTTCTCCCAAAAAAATCTGCCAATACAGTCAAATCTGGCTACCCTTGGTCTCTGGTGACTGCCTCATCTGCCCCGGGGCTCGGTTGTTTCCTTCCTATGGAAACCACTTTGACACTGCGGGGTGTTGTGGAGCCAAAGAGCATTGTTACTCTGTAGGAACTTGTGGAACCAAGGGGATCATTGTGACACTGTGGGTACCATGGATCCAAGAGGCCATTGTGACATTGTGGGGTCTTGAGGAACCATGGAGACCATTGTGACACTTTGGGGTCTTCTGAAATGCAGAGGACATTGTGACACTGCAGAGTACCATGGATTCAAGGGACCATTGTGACACTGTGGAGACTCATGGAACCAAGGACATCACTGTGGTTCTGTTGGGCCATATGGTCCCAAGGGGCCAGTGTGAAGCAGCAGGGCTTTGTGGAACCAAGAGGCCATTGCTGCATTTCAGGGCCTCATGGAGCCAAAGGGCCACTGTGATCCTGCAGGGCACCGTGGATCCATGGAGACCATTGTGGCATTGCAAGGCCCCATGGAATCATGGAGACCCTTCTGACACTGTGGGGCCCCATGGAACCAAAGGAACATTGTGACCCTACTGGGCCTCGTGGAAGGAAGGGGGACATTGTGACACTTTGGGAACTTGTGGAACCAAGGGAATCATTGTTGCACTACTGGGCCCCAATGGAACCAAGGGGCCATTGGACACAGCAAGGCTTCATGGAAGCAATAGACCATTGTGACACTGTGGGGCCTTGTGAAACCATGGAGACCATTAAGATCCTTAAGGACTTGTGTAATCAAGGAGCCATTATGACACCTGAGAGCATCATGGAAGCAAGAGAATGACTGTGACACTGCAAGGCCTCATGGAAGCAAGGAGCCATTGTGACACTGCAGGGCCCTGTGGAACCAAGGGAACATCAAATAGGTGTGGCTGCCTTGGCCTCCCAGGGGGTCACCTGACAGGTCTGGCTGACCTTGGAATGTGGAATGCCACTCCCATCTGCCCCTGAAACACTGGGGCTCTGGGCTTTTCTTTTTACGGAAAAGAACTGTCCATTTTTTCCAGGCAACCATGGCCAAAATTTGGATTCCACCTCCAAATTCATGTGTATACAAGGATTGCTCCCAGACAAAAGTGGCCAGGACAGACAAGTCTAGCTGGTCTTTGACTACTGAGAGGCAGCCCTCACCTTTTTTCCAAACACTGGAAAGCGCTCTGTGCTTTTCTTTTTATGAAAAAAACTCCATCCCTCTTCTGCAGGCACAAATATCTCAGATTAGGACTCCACATTCATAATTTGGAATATCCAAGGGTTGCTCCAAGCAAACCTGCCAGGACAGACAGGTCAGGCTTGCCTTGGCCTCTGGTGGTTGCCTTTCATCAGCTCCTGAAATATGGGAGCTCTGTGGTTTCCTTCCTATGGAGACCAATGTGACACCTGGGAGCCTTGTGAAATGAAGGGGCCATTGTGACACTGCACAGCACCATGGATCCAAGGGACCATTGTGACACTGTGGGGCCTCACGGAGCCAAGGACATCATTGTGGCTCTGTTGGGCCACATGGTCCCAAGGGGCCAGAGCAAAGCAGTAGTGTAGGAGTTAGCCCAGCTGTAACTCAGTTAGATAGATTTTACCCCAAAAGAATTGGGCATGAGTTTCAAGCCCTGGGAATCATTTGTTTAAGTTAGGGCGGTCTTGACAGTTCCCCAGTAAGCCTTTAGTATTGCTATGCTAACTTGTCCAAATTCTACTCCCCTATTGGTTACTTGTTTCCCTTATATGGTTATTGTTCTAGAGTGTTCTACCTGCAAGTGTCTATGTTGTTGTTTCCCCTTTGTCTCAGGTCTTAGGATCCTGCCCCTTGTACTCTGCTCAGCTTCTCCATGTTTATTGGTTTTCACCCTGGTATTAAAGTTCTTTTGGGGCAACTCCATCAAACCTGCTCCTTTTCATTTTTGCCACCCTCGCCCTGAAGTCAGGGAACCAGTGAGGTTTGTCGCAGCCACCTTCAGTGTGACATTTGGTGCCCGAACAGGGACCATGACATTCAGTCATGTCAGCTGGGGTTAGCTGACGGATAGACCAGTGCTTCCTGGGATTTTGGATTGTGCTGGGCCTGGTGGATTCATTGTTACTTCGAATGACTTTGGCCAGGATCTGCAGGGACAATGACGGTTTCACCTGCATAGGATTGCAGGTGGGTTTGGGGAAGTGCAAGGCATTTGTAGCCCATTTTTCCACTGTGCTTTTACAATATGCACCTAAGTCCCAATATTGATTTGGGGTATTCTGGTGGCAATTCCCCTAAAGTGGAGAAAGAGAAAAATGGGCAGCCAGATGTCCAAAGTAGAAAGGAGCTATATGGATGGTTTAAATTAATTCTCACGGATCATGGCAAAATATTTTCAAAGAACAGATTAAAATCAATCATGAGGTGGATCATTAAAATTTTTCCAGATGCCTCTGCTGACGAAATCCATACCACTGAATTTTGGGACTCAGTGGGAGTTAAACTATACAACATTTCGATCAAAAGGGATCCCATTGCACCCCACATGCTCCCCATCTTCCACACCATCCTTGACACCCTTCACCAGCAAGTACCTTGTTGAAAACTCGATCTGTTGTCCGCTCCTAACTCAGGATCTCCCCTCAAACCTGCCTTTCTCAGACCTTCCACAATGGTCCAAGATAGCGATGGCCACACTGTCTAGGAGCATCGTGCCCTGGAGACTCAGGACGGAAGGAGCCTGAATGTGGCTTGGGAGCCCAACCATCCTCCCTCCATCTTGGCTCTTCCTGCTACCACAACCTTCTCTTCTGCCCTGAATGAACCTCCAGAGTCCACCCGCACAACTGCGGGTCATGCCCCCACAGTCAATCATTCCACCTCCACCCTGAGCCATGCCTCTAGAACTTCATACTGGAAGTCCGCCATCCTAGATCAAGGCCCTTCCCCCCCCAACACCTGACAAAATGGCAGTGCCCTTTGCTCACCCTCCGGCAACAATATAACCCCCATGGTCGAAGATACAAAGCCAAACTGTCACACTATTTCCAATCCAAATGTTTCTCCTCCAGATGTTTCTTCCTCCACAGAAGACAGTTTGGATTTCCCAGAGCCACCTTGCCCCTCAACCCCAGAAGATCCCTAGGAAAGGAAGAAGACTGGTCATGTTTGCAGCTCATGTCTTAACCCCCTGTGATTTAAAATATATTATGACTATGATGATGTCACCTACAGAATACACCCTGTGGGAAGGCAGATGGAAGTGTCTACTAAATCAATTAATAGCAGACTATGCTAATAATGAGCCAAGGGTGGAATTGACAATCAACCATCTAGCTGGAGAAGGACAACACAGTCTACCAGATGATCAAGCAGCAGGTATCCCCAGAGAAGTATTGAATGATATCAAAGAGTTGGCTTTGAAAGCTTTAATCCAGGTATTGGATGGTAGCACCCCCAGTTTGGACTACCTTGGGTGGCTGCAGCTAAAGCTTTAGGACAATGAGACCATCTTGGGTTCCTGTTAAATAAGAACACCAATGCTACCTCCCTCACATTGAGTGGCCTGCTCTCAGACATAGAGACCATCAGACATGCCACCTTGCAGAACAGCGATAGAGTTTTTACTCTGGGCACATGGGCATGGCTGTGTAGACACTGAGGGCATGTGTTGCATGAACCTCTCCAGCCACAGTTAGTCAATCCACAAGAGCATTCAGGTACTGAAGGAAGGGTTCAAGAAGCTTCAAGTGGAAAACAAAGACTGGTTCAATAAACTCTTCCAATCCAAGGGACTAAAGGGTGGGATGATACAACAGGACAATAATTCTCTTAGTGGTTGTTGTTGCATTGTTAATTGTCTCATGTTTGTTTGGATGCTTTTAGAAAGTCTTACAAAATTCTTTCAGTTCCATCTTTGTTGTAAAACAGAAAGGGGGAAGATAGCAAACACAGGCTCCTCATGGACTCCTTGAAGAAGAGATTTGGAGGCCAGGATGGCACAAAAACCTCTCAGAGACTCACTGTGGGAAGGAAAATCCTTAAAAGTACCTAAAAGTATTCTTAAATCCATAAAGTGCCTTAAAAACCTTGAGTACCTCAAGGCATTAATGAGCCCGAGTGAGTATCAGTACAAAGCTCTCAAGGGACTCATTAAAGCAGATAACTGGAGCAATGATTGCACAAACCTCTCACAGAGTCTGGATCAAAAGTACCTTAAAATAACTGAAGTACCTTGAAGTATTAATGAGCCCCACTGAGTGTTGTTAGTGACAAAGCCTCTCCAGGGACTAATTACAGCAGATAATTGGAGGCCATGTTTGCACAAACCTCTCAGAGACTCCCAGGCAAAAGCCAAAGCCAAAGTCCTTTGGAAAACCTGCAGTCCCTGCAGGGAGCATTCAGGAGCCCCCAGGGCCATTGCTGAGCAAGGCTCCCCAGGGACTCCTTCCAGCAGATCCTTGAGGCCACTGGGATGTGGGCTAGGGGGGGATGCTGAGGGCAGGACAAGGGGCTGACAGTGCCCAGCCTGGCTGGGGCTGTGCCAGGAGGCCCCAGGGCCTCAGCACAAGGTGTCTCTTCCCAGCCCTTGCTGGCACAGAGCCTGCTGTGGCCCAGGGCACCAAGACTTGGCTTCTCTTTGTCCCCACCTGTCATCACTGCCTGCAGTTCTCTGCTCTGCCTGGGGCCTGGGGACACTTTCTCAGTCGTGTTCCTCAGTGGGACCCATTAAAAGTCCAAGAAAGTTTGGAGTTGGATTGTGCCTTGGAGTTCTGGAGAGGTTTCTTCAGCTCCCTCTCAGGGACTGATGTTCAGGGCCTGAGCACAAAGCCCCAGAGGCTCATTCAAGTCCTTGTGCTGTGTCTGTGCTGCTGAGCTGGGCTGGGCTCCTGGCACACAGGCAGCTCCTGGTAAGCAAGAAGAGCTTCAAAAGCACATTTCTCTTGATGAGCAGCTCTTCTGCCAGCCCAGCAGGGCTGGGGCACTGCCTGCAGCCAGCCCGGGCACAGCACAGAGGCACAGAGAGCTTCAATCAGTCAGGGCTGGGAAGGTGCTGAGAAGTGCCTGGGGCACAATCACTGCCAGCCCTTGGCACAGGAACCTCTGGCTGCAGGACAATGCAGCTGCAGCTCCTGGAGTGATCTTCTAAAGCTGGAACATCCCAATGCCTGCAGAGCCTGTGAGTACATTCTCTGATTGTCTCTTGTGCAGAGCAGCCAGGGGTGCCCAGGGCTGTCCTGCAGAGCAGGGTCCTGCAGCCCAGGGTGCTGTGCTGGGGCAGGGACTCTGCTGCCTGCCAGGGACAGCTCTCAGCCAGCCCTGGCAGCTGCTCCCAGCGCTGGGGAGAAGCTCTGGGGGGAAGGAGCCGCCCTGAGCAGGGCAGTGGCTGCTGCTGAGAGGGGCTGGGTGGGGCAGGGCTGCTCCCAGCTCCAGACCAGCCTGGGCACAGCTCTGGAGGGCACTTCCCTAAGAAGGTAAGCCTGGGATTGCTGGAAAGATCAGAAGCTTTCCTGAGAGTGATTTCAATTTCCTGCTTTGAGAGGGATGGGCAAGTTGGGGTGATGGCAAAAATATTTTTGCATTTTATACATTTTTCATATATTCATAGCTCTGTAAATTACTATTATATGGTTATAAATCTATAATTTTTTTTAACTGCTTTAAACTCCTAATTAACTCTATTAAACTCTTTATTACCTCGATTTAACCACAATTATACACTTATATAACCATAATCCTTAATTAACTCTAGTCGATTTCCTAACATTTCTCTTAGATTTTAGAACACTAAGCTGACTGTCTAAATACATTCCTGAAATACTGTACAGTCTTATTATCAGGAAGAGAACCTTAAAAAACTTTTTATTTTTTCACCAGAATGTGAGCAGTCATAACAAAAATTTTTGGCAAAGAAGCCCTTGGACCTATTCCAACAGGTTTAGCCAGGGGTGTGTAACTGGGGCAACTGAATCTCCTATTGGATGTTCCTGTTGAATATTCTAATTATTCAACCTTAGAAATTGTTGAAATCAGTGGACGGGTGTGTCTCATTCCCACTGGGACATCTGGAAGCTTCCAATTAATGTCTGGTTTTTACTTTACTTTTCTAAGACTTTTGCAAGGGTTTGTTTTTTTCTCTTTGGGTTATAGACAACAGGAAGATGAGAGAAGCAGAAAGGAATTGTAATCCCAGAATCCCAGAACATTCTGAGTTGAACGGGACACACAGGATCATCGAAGGAATGTTTGAACATTTACAGAGACTCCAGAACTGTAACTTTGGGTGGTCAGTCTCTCTGCTGGGAGCCTCTCAAAGGGCCCTCAGCCACTCCTCAGCCCTGGACAGCAGCAGCATCACCTCTGCAGGGCCCAGCAGGGCTCTCCTGAGCTGCCCTTGCCCAGCTGCACACAGAGCCTGCCCCAGCCAGGCCCTGCACACAGGCACGTTTCTGTAGGGCCGGGCCAGGGCACACAGGCTGGGATGGGCTCTGTGAGCGCTGGCAGGGACAAGGCTCCTCTCAGCAGGGAATGGCCAGGCCCAGGGAGATGCTCAGGGAAGGAGAGGGGGCTGAAGAGAGCAGTGCTGGGGGCAGGAGGGCACTGTTGGTGTGTGGGAGGTGCCAGGCACAGCTGGGCATGGGAACACTGCCCTGAGTGCCCGGCTGTCTCTGCCCTGCCCTCTCAGGCACAGTACCACAACATCTTCTCTTGGTTCTGCCCTGCCCTGATATTGTCACTGTTATCTGCTGCTCTCAGGGAGGCTCTGGCATTTGCAGCAGCTGAGTCAGGCTCTGCCCTTGGCATTCCTGCCAGGCAGGGCTGTCCATGGGAATGGGGTGTCCAAGCTTCCCTGGCACCTGTGGGGCTGTGGGCAAAGCAGTCCATGGGAAAGGGGAATGAGCTGAGCCCCCTCCCTGAGATCCCATCATGGGCACAGCCAGGGATCTCCTTGCTGTGCCCTTCCAGGCTTTGATCTTCCCTCCTGGGTGCCCCCATGCACAGGCTTGGCTGCTCCTGGCACACTCAGCCAGCACAACTGGAGCTCAGGCAGGGACCTGGGTGGAGGTTTCCCCAGAGCAGGAACAAGGCTGGGTGAGTCCCAGCGGGACAATCTACAGGGAATGGTACAGGTTTGGATGAAAGCAGCCCCTCCTGACTTGTCACTGTCCTCTCTCCATGAACAGGTGCCTATGCCAAGGCACAGCAAATGTCCAACAGCAGCTCCATCAGGCACTTCCTCCTGCTGGCATTGGCAGACACACGGCAGCTGCAGCTCCTGCACTTCTGCCTCTTGCTGGGCATCTCCCTGGCTGCCCTCCTGGGCAACGGCCTCATCATCAGCGCCGTAGCCTGCGGCCACCATCTGCACACGCCCATGTTCTTCTTCCTGCTCAACCTGGCCCTCAGTGACCTGGGCTCCATCTGCACCACTGTGCCCAAAGCCATGCACAATTCCCTCTGGGACACCAGGGACATCTCCTACACTGGATGTGCTGCTCAGGTGTTTCTTATTTTTTTCTTTTTTGGAGCAGAGCTTTCCCTCCTGACCATCATGTGCTACGACCGCTACGTGTCCATCTGCAAACCCCTGCACTACGGGACCCTCCTGGGCAGCAGAGCTTGTGCCCACATGGCAGCAGCTGCCTGGGCCAGTGGCCTTCTCCATGGTCTCATGCACACAGCCAATACATTTTCCCTGCCCCTGTGCCATGGCAATGCCCTGGACCAGTTCTTCTGTGAAATCCCACAGATCCTCAAACTCTCCTGCTTTAACTCCTATCTCAGGGAACTTGGGCTTCTTTCTGTTAGTGCCTTTTTAGGACTTGGATGTTTTGTGTTCATTGTTTTCTCCTATGTGCAGATCTTCAGGGCCGTGCTGAGGATCCCTTCTGAGCAGGGACGGCACAAAGCCTTTTCCACCTGCCTCCCTCACCTGGCTGTGGTCTCCCTGTTCATCAGCACTGTTATGTTTGCCTACCTGAAGCCCCCCTCTATCTCCTCCCCATCCCTGGATCTGGCCGTGTCAGTTCTCTACTCGGTGGTGTCTCCAGCACTGAACCCCCTCATCTACAGCCTGAGGAACCAGGAGCTCAAGGCTGCAGTGTGGAGACTGATGACTGGATGGTTTCAGAAACATTAAACTACTGGCCAAATTATGCAAAAAACTTGCAATAAAAGTCGTTTTTGATTCATCTTTTTGGTTTTACTGTGGAGGTTCTTTTTTCTTTGTTTTACTTTCTCAATATGGTCTAGAAAAAAGTGTCATTGTTTGTGCTATTTCTCATTTTGTTTCTCTCCAGCTTCCCTGTGGCCACAGACTGTGTCTATTAGGGGCTGTGCTCTCGGTGGCTTTAAAGGAGCTAAATGATCTCTCCCAGCAGAGTTTACTGCAGAGATGCCCTTTTGTTGCCTTCTCTGGAGCTGCAGCAGCAATGTCTGTGTGCAGAGCTGGGGCAGATCAGTGCTGGCCCAGCAGCTGTGCCCAGCAGCAGCAGCAGCACTTGGTGTTGCCAGTGCTGCTGCCGTGGCCCTGCCCCGCTGCCCTGGTGGTGCTGGTGTTGCTGCAGGGCCTGAGTGCTCTCGGGGCCGGGCACAGCCCTGGGGGTGGCAGTGCCGGGGCTGCAGCAGGGACAGGCCATGGGCACTGCTGGGGCAGCGCTGACGCCTCAGGCCAGGCCCTGGGGGCTCCAGGCTCCTTGCCCAGGCTCTCTCAAGAACACGGCCAGGCCAATGCTCAGCACAGAAACCCCCGTCAGCAGCCCCAGGCTGGCCGTGGGCAGGCTGGGGGCAAACAGCATGGCTGGGGCTCTGCAAGGGCCCTGGGGCACACGGGAAGGAGCAGCAGAGCAGGGGCTGATCCATCCCCAGTGCACTGCACAGCCCAGGGCAGCATCCCAGAGCGTCCTTATGGAGCTGCCAACAACATCCCCCCTCTGCAGCCCTGGCCTCTCCCCCAGCTCACACAGGTGCCCCATCCTTGCAGGCACAGACACGGCAGCACTGGCTCAGCAGCCCCTGTTTGCATTGCACACAGCAGGCGGGAGCACCCCCATGCTGGTGCTGTGGGGACATGAACCTGAGGGAGCACAAATGCCATCAGCCCCTGGGGCCAGCAAGGGCTGGGGGACAGCAGGGAAAGCACTCAGCTTAGTCCTGGCCTCTGCACTCAGCCAGAAAGTTTGTTCCCATCAGCTGGGAGTTTCCTGTGCCACTGCAGATGCTGTTGCTCAGAGCCAGGGCTGCCTGGCAGCCACCCCCAAACTGCCCTGAGCATTTCCTTGGCTTCACCTTTTTCTTTCTTTACTCATCCTGGTACAAGTTCTTTTTAGTGCCAACCCCATGCAGCCCAGAACTGGACATAGCACTCAAGGTGCTGCCCAACCAGTGCTGAGCACAGGGGAGGAATTACTGCCCTGCTCCTGCTGGCCACACCATTCCTGATCCAGGCCAGGAGCCATTGGCCTCCTTGGCCACCTGGGCACACTGCTGGCTCATGTCCAGCCTGCTGTCCATCAGTCCCGTCAGGTCCCTTTCTGCCTGGCTGCTCTCCAGCCACTCTGTCCCCAGCCTGTAGTGCTGCAGGGCTTGTTGTGGCCACAGTGCAGAACCTGGTACTTGGACTTGTTAAACCTCACCTTGTTGGATTTGGGCCCTGGATCCAGCCTGTCCAGTGCCCTGTGCAGAGCCCTCCTACCCTCCAGGAGATCTACACTCACACTCATGAGGCTTGGTGTCATCTGCATATTTGCTGATGGTGGACTCAATGCATTCATCCAAATCATCAATGCAGATACTGAAATCCATGCTGGCTGCCTCTGATCCCTCAGCCATCCTGTGGATGCCCTTTGATGGCACTCAAGGTGACCTGTTCCATTACCTGCAGTATCATAGACATCCTCTGTGACATCACAGAGCCAGCTGTGACATCACAGGGCAGAGGTCTGACATCACAGTACAACTATGATATCACAGAATTGGCTGTGACATCAGACATTAGAGAATGGGCTGTGACATCACAGAGCAGGCTGTGACATCCCAGAGGGGCTGTGTGACATCCCAGCAGGGCTGTGTCAGGTCACTGGGTTGGTCACTCTGCCCCAGCTCCCCCTCACAGTTTCTCCCAACAAGTCCAATGCTGTCCATGCCCAGCAGGGTCCCTGTCCCCCGGGATCCCCCCGGCCCACCTGGAGCCACAGCCTCCACCAAAGGATGTTCCACAGGATCCACCCCAGAGCCTGACATGGGGACAAGGGGCCAGGGCTGTGTGACCAGGACATCAAGGACGGGGATTATCCAGGTCACTGTGGCCTGGTTTGGGTTGCCCAGGGCAGGAAAGATGTCTGGCAGCTGGAGCAGGGTCTGGGAAGGGCCTCCAAGGTGGGGCTGGAGCCCTTGGGCTGTGAGCAGAGGCTGAGGGAGCTGGGCTTGTCCAGCCCAGAGCAGGGAAGGCTGAGGGGCTCCATCCCAGCCTGGCAGTGCCAACCAGGAGGGGATGGAGAACACAGAGCCAGGCTCTTCACTGGGGGGCCTGGTGGGAGACAAAAGCCAGTGGGTGGAAGGGGACAGAGGGGAGATCAACCAGGACAGGAGGAGATGAAATGAGTCAGGCTGGTTTCAGCATTTTTGCAATACCAAAAGCAGCCTGACCTCCCTTTGCCATCCATCACTTATAGTTATGCAAATCAGGAATTGTTCGAGCTGTTTTGATCCCACTCCAGGACGAGCATCCTGATACAAGAACTTAATTGTGTTCATATCCACCACAGAACCACATATGTCTATAAGTAATTTTAGTATGGAAATCACCTGTGGATGGTGGACTCATCAGACACTGCTGGGTCATTGCACATTACACATAGCATAGGGAAGAGTGTGATTGTTATTAAATTGTTTCCTGTTCAACTGTGGTCTGTTGCCCATGGAGAGAAACTTTCTGTGCCTCTGAGTCTCACCAGTTCCTGACCCCAAAGGACACAAACCTTATGAGTTGTGGTTCCCACTCCAGTGGTGGCACTTGCACCTCCTTCCATGCCCAGAGCAGAGCTCCCTTGTCCCAGAGAGTCCCTGGCAATGCAGGGATGAAGGAAACAGGACAGGCTGTGGGGATCGTGGGCAGGGCAGGGCCAGGGATTTGGGGTGGTTGTGAGCCCAGGGCAGGACCCAGCCCTTGGCCTTGGTGAACCTCATCCCATTGTCCTGGGCCCATGGCTCCAGCCTGTCCAGATCCCTCTGCAGAGCTTCCTGCCCTCCAGCACAGCCACACTCCCACCCAGCTTGGGGTCACCTGGGAACTGACTGAGGGTGCCCTCGATGGCCTCGTCCAGATCAGCAATAAAGAGATTGAACTGACCTGGCCCCAATCCTGAGCCCTGGGGACAGCCCTGGATGTGACTCCATTCTTCTGCTGTTCTGAGCGCCAGGGCTTGGATGAGGGAAATGGTGGGGAGGTGGTAGTGACAAAGTCTGATTGTCAACCATGAAGGGTCTTGTTTTTCATATCTGTTCCCACTGCATTAGGAGGTGTTGGGGGTCAATATCAATTGGACATTGCTGTTATCAACCTATAATTAGGAAAAGAAAACTAAAAAGGACAAAACAGTTCTCTCTGTATTGTTTTCAATACAGTATATTCACTTTGAATACACTTCTGAAATGTGTCTAATTAACCACAGAAGAATTGAAAACTTAAATTACTCCCATGAGCTTGTCTTGTTTGGGTGTTTTTGGCATATGTTTATGAGCTTTTAAAACGGAATTCCTGAACTGAAGAGCTCAAGAAAGAAGAGGCCTCTGGAGGAGTAAAATTCATCAGCAACCTCCAAGTGGTTGCAGATCCATCCCCATGAGAGCAGCAATGAGCAGAAATGGGCACAGCTTTGTGGCTGCCCCAACTTTGGCATGGGCCCTGGGCCTGGAGCAGGAGCAGCTCTTGAGGGCCCCAAGGCCGCGGCTCTTGTGCTGCCCTGGGCAGATGGGATGGCAGCAGGGGCTGCAGAGCTCTCAGCACCTCAGCCCGAGGGGAGCAGGGCAGCCAGGGAGCCTCCTTTGGCCTTGGCCAAGCACCTTCCCCCATGGCTGGGGCTGAGTCCTGTGGCAGCTGCAGCTGCTGCTGTGCCCTTGGCAGGGGCTGAGGCCGTGGTGCCGGTGGCCAGAGCAGCCTGGGCTGAGCAGAGCTGTGGGGCCAGAGCCGGCTGGGCTGGGCTGGGGAGAGGCCCTTGGTGCTGGCCAGAGCTCAGGGCAGCTGGCAGAGCTTGCAGGGATCTGGGCTGGGCTCAGAGAGCCTGGCCCAGAAACCATCAGTGTCCATCTCAGCCTGGCTGAGCATGCAGGGACCAAGAAGAGCACCCTGGCACCCACAGGTTCTCTGTGTGGGAGCTGAGCTTGTGACCCCCTGAGCCCTTCCAAGTGCTGGGGCTGCACCTCCAGCTCCAGAGGAGATGTGACAGATGGGAGCAGAGACAAAAAATTCCTGTTGTATTCTTTCCTGTGTTTGCTTATACAGGTGGCCTGGATCCATATGTAGTGGAGGTGTTTTGTGCCAGAAAACATTGGTATAGTGGTAAGAATAATATTTTTTAGCTGAAAATAATATTTAATGTATAATACACAAAGAGAAAAAAAACCCACGTATGATCTGAAGCACATATGAGTTTTTCAGAGGATCAGAGACTCATTGATGTTCCAGCAGCCAAACCTGTTCAAATACTTTCCCCAGAGCTTCCTTGAGATGAGAGGTGACCACCAGAGGCCAAGGCCAGCCAGAGCTCTCTGTCCTGGCAGCTTTTGTCTGGAAGAACCCTTGCATACAGGGAATTTTTCAGGGGGAGTATCAATTTTGGCACCTGGAAAGAGGGATGGTTCTTTTTCATAGGAAGGAGAGCCTGGAGCCCCAGTGCTCCAGGGGCTGAAAAGAGGCAGCCCTCAACATTCCAAGATCAGCTGGACCTGTCAGATGGCCCCTGGCAGGCCAAGCCAGCCAGACCTGTTCCATGCTCCCTTGGTTTCATGGCACTCTGCAGTGTCACAATATTCTCCTTACTTCTGCAGTGTCACAATGGCCCCGTGCTTCCATGAGGCCCTGCAGTGTCACAATGTTCTCCTTGCTTCTGCAGTGTCACAATGGCCCCAGGCTTCCACAAGGCCCTGCAGGGTCACAGTGGCCCTTTCGCTCTGTAGGGCCCCACAGTGTCACAATGGTCTCCATGATTCCATGGGGCCTTGCAATGCCACAATGCTCTCCACGGATCCACGGTACCCTGCAGGATCACAATGGCCCTTTGGTTCCACAAGGCCCTGAAATGCAGCAATGGCCTCTTGGTTCCACAAAGCTCTGCTGCTTCACACTGGCCCCTTGGGACCATGCAGCCCAATAGAGCCACAATGATGTCCTTGGTTCCATGAGGCCCCACAGTGTCACCAATGTCTCCACAGAAAGGAAAGCACAGAGCCCCTCGGTTTGAGGGGCTGATGAACTGCAGTCACCAGAGGCCAAGGCCAGGCCTGTCTGTCTGTCCTGGCAAGTTTTTCCTGGAGCAGTCCTTGGATATTTTAAGTTTTGAATGTTGAATCCAAATTTCTTCCCTTTTTGCCTGGAGGAGAAGGCCAGTTCTTTTCCATAGGAAGGAAAGCACGGAGCCCCTGTGTTTAAAAGGTAGATTATAGCCGGCCCTCAGGAGGCCAAGACCAGCCAGACCTGTCCGTAAGGGCAGCTTTTGTGTAGGAGCAGTCTTTGGATATAGGACTTTTGGAGGTGGAATCCCAAGTTTGGCCATGGGCACCTGGAGAAGAAGGATGGTTCTTTTCCATGGGAAGGAAAGAGCAGAGCCCCAGTGTTTCAGGGCAGAATAGAAGCGACCACCAGAGGCCAAGGCCAGCCAGAGCTGTCTGTCCTGGCAGCTCTTGTCTGGGAGTAACCCTTGCATATAGGGAATTTTGGAGGAAAAGTACCAGTTTTGTCCATGGGTGCCTGTGCAGGAGGGAGGGGTCTTCTACATAGGAAGTAAAGCACAGAGTCCCAGTGGTTGAAGGCAGGTGAGAGCAGGCTCTCAGAAAGTCAAGGTCAGCCAGGCTTGTTGGTAATGGCAGTTTTTTCTGGGAGCAATCCCTGGATATTGGGAATTTTGGAGAGGGAATCCCATTTTGGCCATGGATGCTTGAATGAGAAAGACAGTTCTTTTCCATTTGAAGGAAAGCCCAGAGCGCCAGTGTTTGAGTGGCACATGAGAAGAGACCCTCGACAATCAAAAGGTTAGTTGAAGCAGACAGGCCAAGCCAACCACAGCTGTTACCTATTCCCTTGGATCCATGGGGCCCAGCTGTGCCACACTGACCCCTTGTTTCCATGGGGCCCTGCAGTGTCACAATGGTGGTGTCATATTGGATCCTTGGTTCCATGAAGTCCAGATTTGTCACACTGGCCTCTTGTTTCCATGGGGCCCCACAGTGTCATAATGGTCCCTTGCTTCCATGAGGCCTTGCAGTGTCACAGGGGTCTCCTTGGTACCACAGTGTCACACTGGACCTTTGGTTCCATGGGGACTCACAATGTCAGAAGGGTCTCCTTGGTTCCATGAGGCCCTGCAGAGCCCCTTGATTCAACGAGGCCTCAAAGTGTCAGGATGACCTCCAGGATTCCATGAGGCCCCACTATGTCACAATGGACCTTTGGTTCCATGGGGTCCCGCCCTGTTCCATGAATTCTTAGTTCCATGGGGCCCTGTAGTGTCACAACTGTCTCCTTGGTTCCATGGTGCCACACAGTGTGACAACTGCCCTTTGACCTGCCAATGCTCCATAGTGTCACAAGGGTTCCTTGCTTCCATGAGGCCTTGTAGTGTCACAATGACCCCTTGGTTCAGTGAGGCCTTTGGTGTCACAATGGTCTCCATGATCCCATAAGGCCTTGCAGTGTCACAACAGATCATTGGTTTCATTCAGCCCCACAGTGTCACTGTGGTCCCCTTGGCTCCACAAGGCCCTGAAGTGCCACAATGGCCCTTTGGTTCCACAAGGTCTCAAAATGTAAAAATGGCCTCCATGCTTTCATGAGGCCCTGCTGGGTCACAATGGACCCTTGGTTCCATGATGCCCCAGAGTGTCACAATGGTATCCTTGGTTCCATTGAACCCTTCATCCCATGGAGACCCATGGTGTTCACTGCAGTCCCCTTGATTCCATGAGGCCCTGCCATGCTGTCATGGCTCCTTGGTTCCAGTGGGTCCCAAAGTGTCAGAACAGTCTCCATTGTTCCATGAAGCCCCAAAAAGTCACTGTCATCCCCTTGGCTCCACAGGGCCCCACAGTGTTACAATGGACTCTTGGTTCCAAGAGGTTCCTCACTCACAAGGGTCTCCTTGGATCTCCAGTGTCACAATGGTCCCTTGGCTCCATGTGACCATGCTGTGTCACAATGGCTCATGGTTCCATGAGGCCACAGAGTTTAACAAGGGACCCGTGGTTCCACGAGGCCTTGCTATGTCACAATGGAATTCTGGTTCCATGACCTTTCATACTGCCAACAGCAGTCTCCTTGGTTCTGCAGCGTCACCACGGTCCCTTTGTTCCATGATGTTTCACAGAAGAACACGGGCACCTTGGTTCCGTGAGGTTCTGCAGTGTCACAATGGACCCATGGTTCCACGAGGCCTTGCTGTGTCACAATGGTCACCAAGAGGTTTCTCAGTGTCAAAATGTTCTCCTTGGATCCGTAGTACCCCAATGGACCATTGGTTCAATGTGGCCCTATTGTGCCAAAATGGATTTTGGTTCCATGGGGTTCTGCTGTGTAACAACGAATCCTTTGTTCCATGAGTTTGCACAGTGTCACAGCTGACTCCTTGGTTCTGTGATGCCCCACCATCACCAAATCTCCAAAATATCAGAAAAAGACTCAGTAACACTAATTTCCTATTAACAAGGGTATAATTTATTCAGGCCTGAGGTCTAGTGAGGGATAACTCCTGACCTTATGTGGACATGTAATTCTACCAGCGCTGCTAAATGCACATTACAATTTACCCATTACCATAAAACCCAAATCAAGTTCCCAGATTCAGTCCCTTTTTTCCTATCACTGCATTCTTGAGCCAGATGTCTTCTTCTTGTCTTCCAGCCATCCTTGCTGGGAGAGCAGGCCCTGCATGCCTTGTTCCTGTACTTAAAGTTCACAGGCATGGTTAAAATTGAATGACACCTTTTGGTATCAGACCCAAGGCTTTCTGTGGGCAGGCAGAGGCAGGCAGGAGGCAGAGCTGTCAGCAAAGGAAGGGCCCAGCCAGGTGGGGCAGCCGGGGGATGCCGACAGCCTGCAGGGACAGAGGCGCAGGGCAGGGACACCGTGGGACAGCCTGGGCTGCACAGGGCACAGGGATGGGCAGCAGCTGCAAGACAGCCCTGCCAGAGCCAACTTGGGCAGCACTTTGGCCATGGCTGCTGGGCCTGGACCTGAGGCCACAAGGGGACAAGTGACCCTTGCAGGCCTGGGGCCTCATTGCCTCCTTGTCCCTGCTCAGCAGCCTGGCAGGGGCTGCCCCATGCTCCTGCCCTTGGCATTGCCCATCCCCACATGCCAGTGCCCATCCCGGGAAGAGCCCTGAGCAAGGAGGGAGGGACAGGATCTGCCTGGCCAGGGGCTGGGGCTCAGGCCTTGGCCCTTTGCATTCCTGACACACATCCAGGTGTGCTCAGCACCAGAGACACCTTTGCCTTGCTTGTCCCCACCTGTCATCACTGCTTCCAGTGTTCTGCTCTACCTGGAACCTGGGGACACTTTCTGAGTTGTGTCCCTGACAGGGATCTCTTCTAGTATGAGAAACTTCAGTGTTCTAATGTAACTGAGTTCTTGAGGGTTCTGTGACATCACTGATGGGCTTGTGACATCACAGAGTTGGCTGTGTTGTCACAGAGTAGGCTGTGAGGCCACAGAGCAGACTCTGTCATCATAGGGGGCAACTCTGTGGCATCAGAGAATGGGTTGTGACATCACCGGGTGACTGTGTAACATCACAGAGCAGGCTGTGACATCACAGAACAGACAGTGACATCACAGGTTGGACTGTGATATCACAGCACTGCTGTATGACATCACAGGGTGACGTCATAGAGTTGCTTATGTGACATCATGAGGATTATGTAACATCACAGGTTTCTGTGTGACATCACAGGGGCAGTGTGATGTCACAGATATGGCTGTGTGACATCACAGGGGGCTATGTGACATCATAGAGTTGGCTGAGTGACATCACAGAGGCAGTGTGACATCACTGAGATGGCTGTGTGACATTCCAGAGTTGGCTGTTTGATGTCACTGATATGGTTGTATGACATCACAGGGGCTGTGTGACATCACAGGTGCTGTGTGATATCCCAGGGGCTGTGTGAGGTCACTGGGGAGGTCACTCTGCCCCAGCCCCCCTCACAGCTCCCCCCAGAGCGGTCCAACCCTGCTCGTGCACAGCGGGGTCCCCTGTCCCCCCGAGTCCCCCTGCCCCCGGCCCCGCAGCCTCCCCCAGAGGATGTTCCACGAGATCGACCCCAGAGCCTGACACGGGGACGGGGGGCCGGGGCCCTTGGGGTGGCACAGGGGACAGGGACGCCCCGGCAGCGTCCCTGTGTCCCCCAGGGCCAGAGCCTGGGCCAGGGCTCCTTCATCCTGTTACCAACGAGGCCTTGAGAGCACTGAAAAAATCCCCAGCAAGGGATCAGCAAAAACCAGATTGAATATTAAGGGACAGCAGCACAAAGTTCCTTGGCAAGAGTCACTGTGCTCCAGATTGGACACTTCAGGCACACCAAGGAAACAAAGCAGCAACAAAATCAAACCAAATCCAGGCAATCAAACCAGAAATGAACTGAGAACTGTCCCTGTGTTTGTGTGTGTGTGTGTGACACAAGGACAGTGAGGGCAAGGATAAAAGGAATATGGCCCAAAAGCTTAACAGAGCTCAAACTTTACAGGACTTAACTTATACCTTAACCTTAACTGATACCTTCACAATTTATGAAAAGAACAGCACTTAACACTATTTAACCTAACTTAAAACCTATGACTTAGCAATTTAACAGAAGAATAACACTTAACAATATTTAACTTAGCTAATAATTCAAATTAAACTTAACAACCTTGTGACGGTGGTCACAGGGGTTTTTAGAGAATGGAAGAGATGAGGAATCTTGATTCCATTATCAGAAGGCTTGATTTATTATCTTATGATATATATATAACATTATAACTATACTACATAGAGATAGAAAGGAAAGGAGCTTCATCAGAAGCTGGCTAAGCTAAGAATAGGATAGCAAGAATGAATAACAAAGGTCTGTCTCTCGGCAGAGAGCGATAGCAGCTCCACCGTGAGTGGTCAGTAAATCCAAACATCTACAGAAGACCAATCACAGGCGGACCTGTTGCATGCCACAGCAGCAGATAATAATTGTTTACATTTGTTGCTGAAAGTTCCCAGCTCCAGCAGGAAAAATCCTAAGAAAGGATTTTTCACAAAAGATCTCAGCGACATGTCACTTTTCTTTATTTAGTTAAATTAAAAAGAAAAAAGCTGGTGTGGAATGAACAAGATATTTCTTCACCTGTAAAATCAGAATTCTATCACATCACTAAAACAATTTTACAATATAAGAAAATACAAAAACAATGCAAAGACAATTCAAGTCCAAGGAGTTGAGTTTCAGGAAAAGTCCATGGACTGAAGATGTTCCTCTGTGACATATCTGGAAGTCCTTATTGGTCCTGAAACAAGCTTCTTGCAGAAAAGTCCATCAATAGTTATCAAACAATTTCAAACAATTTCAGACAACTTCTAGAGTGTCCTACCACAGCCCTTAACTTGGGCTGAATGTGATTTTTGGCCCTTCAATCCTTTTGAGCTGCTATTGCTCTTTCAACCCTTTAATTTAATTTTTTTTTTTTTTTTTTTTTTTTTTTTTTTTGTGTTGGAAGGAGCAGCAGCAGCGGCGCACCAGAGAAAGGCCCTGGGGGCCCTGGCCCCCTGACCTGGCTCACATAAAGCTGGCCCAGGACCAGAAGAGGCAAGCAAAAGCCCCAAAACCAACAGGAGGCCAGGAGGTGAACCTGGGCCGAGCAGCCAAGCCAAGCAGCCCAGGCCCAGCCCCCGAGGCAGGTTCTGCCTTGTAACAGCCTTGCACTCTACTGCCAGTACAGTGGCAGAACGGGTGACCAAACACTTCCTTTCCCCAAAATCAGTGAGACATCCCATCAGCAGAGGAATAGAAGCTGTCCCAAGAACCCTCATCTCGGGTCTAGGAATGTTTGCTCCCCACAGCAAACGAGCGATGGTCGCTTCCTGCTGTGCCCTCTGCCTCTGCAATGCAAATACAGAAGGTGTTGATCCCATCTGCCTCCAAGCATCACCCCCACCCCCTCCAGACTGGGGAGTAAAGGCAGGCTGTTCGGAACACACTGCTCCCTCGCCGCTCGGCCGCACGAGGGCCGGGAGGGATAGCAATCTCCAAGGGGCAATCCCCAAAGAAACACCCCACAACCCGCTGAGAATGCTGACTTTGAACACAGGCAGCCGGGCTGCATGCACAGCGAGCTGTCGAGCCACGCCTCCTCCACGGAAGGAGAGGCCGGCCGCTGGTGCCGCTGCCACAGACAGCCCAGGACGGTCTGAGTTCAAACACGCCGCCAGTTCCAGGGCAGCCTCTGACGCAGACATGGAGGACGTAGTCCCCGATGGCGGCAGAACTGCTGGGGCGGCCGGTGGGGCCGGTGGAGGCAGTGGGGGTGGGCGGGAACGCGCCGCTGTTGTGCTGCTCGGCTCCGGGAGCGGCAGCGGAGGCGCGCGCTCTGCCTCTGAGGGAGGCGTGGGAAGCACCGCCGCAGCTTCCAAAAGCGGTGCATCGCTGTCGCCCAGCAACACAGGCACAGGCGGGGAAGCCGGCGGAGCCGCGGGCGGCATGGGCGGCGGCGGATCGCTCTGCTCAGCTGCAACCCCGGCGCCACCGTGGGCAGTGGCCACGCCAGCCCGGCAGGCGGGGCTCGCCCCGGAGCTCTCAGCGCCAGCCGGGGTGGCAGTGTTTCCAAGCCCACAGGCGGGGATGCTGCGCCCACAGGCTCTGCCCGAGGGACGGCCACGGGAGGGGCGGGGAGGGAAAGCACCCGCACCGCGGGCTGGGGCAGCCCCGCAATGTCGGGAGGCGGGGCCCAGTGCACCAGTGCCTCCCGCAGCTCTGTCCAGGGCAGGGTCCATGGGGCTGGCCGGGGCAGCGCTCTCGGCGACGGCCGTGGCGGCACCGCCCACTCTTCATCCCCCGTAGAGAGAGAGGTGGGGGGAGGAAGGCAGCTCCATCTGAGCATGCTCCGAAAACGCAGAGAAAAAAACTTCGGCTCCGGGCGAAACTCCGCCCCCCAGCTTGGGTTGAAAGGGGCTGGGAAGCAGCAAATCGTCCCAGCCCAAAGGGTCTTCTCCCGTGGGAGTTGGAGGAAACAGGGCGAGGCCGTTGCAGTTAGCAATCCAGGGAAACACAGCTGCTCTCCATCCCAAAACCGGGAAAAGTGCTTTAAATGTTTAATAAATCTGAGGATATTCCAAGCCTCAATCCAAAGCAAATTGGAAAATGGAGTACATGCACTCCCATACGAACACATCCGGGGCGTACAGCACATTTGTAAAAAAACCAAAAAGCTTTGCCCATCAAAAGAATTCATATAAATGTCTCTCGGATAGGAAAATTCCAATAATTCCATCCTCTTTAGCCCATTTTTGCCAGAGGGCAATAAGTTTCTCCTCTGAAAAGGAGAATGGAACCTCAGCCTCTGGGGGACAAAATCTCCAGAGTAGCAGCCACAAACTACGAATGGCCACATCTTTAGGAGGGAGAAAGCTAACAGTACCTTGAGACAGTGTCCAGCACTCTCTGGCCAGCGGCACGGTGCTGCTAGGCTTTCCAAACATCTTCCTGGAGGCTTTTCAGAAGGTTCTCTCTGTGGTCAGTCTTAGCTGTGAACTCTGTCCAAAATCAGGATCTTCAGTTCTTCAGCTCCTGGCTAGAATCCACTTCTGTGATGAGTGTTCTCTTCAGTCGAGGGTCACCAGCTGTGACGGTGGTCACAGGGGTTTTTAGAGGATGGAAGAGTCAGGGATCTTGATTCCATGATCAGAAGGCTTGATTTATTATATTATGATATATATATATAACATTATAACTATACTACATAGGACTAGAAAGGAAAGGAGCTTCTTCAGAAGCTGGCTAAGCTAAGAATAGAATAGGAAGAATAATAACAAAGGTCTGTCTCTTGGCAGAGAGCAAGAGCAGCCCTGCCGTGAGTGGTCAGTAGATCCAAACATCCACAGGGGACCAATCATGGATCCACCTGTTGCATTCCACAGCAGCAGATAACCATTGTTTACATTTGTTGCTGAAACCTCTCAGCTCCAGCAGGAAAAATCCTAAGAAAGGATTTTTCACAAAAGGTGTCTGCGACAGAAGGAGAGTTATTGTATCCCTGATATGATTCCAGCAAAATAGTGAGTGATCTTTGGGTTCCTTTATTTCTGTTTTTCTGCTCAGGACAACGTTGGTGTTGCCCCTGATTCTTCAGGAGGGAAGCCTGTGAACAGAGCTGCAGCAGAGGAAGCTGCATCTGGCACCAAGAGCTGCAGGAACAGTTCCCAGGAGCCCGAGGAGTCTGGTAAGGACAGAGCCCACACTGGTTTAGAGAGCTGTGAGATGGCTGCTCTGAGCAGGCTTGGTGCTTCCTGGTGCCTTAAGTTCAAATCCTGCACTGGAACAACCTCCCTGAGCCCTGCCCTCCACGCTGCTCCAGAGGCTCTGACACTGAGTCCTCTGCTGGGGCAAGAGACCAGGGAATAAACCTGATCTTGTGGGAGCTGTGTCACCAAGCCGGGTGTCCCAGCTTTGTGCTGAAGTTGGTGGATAAATTTGCTGCAGGGTGCCAGGGGAGGCCAGGCTGAGCGACTCTTGAAGGAACAGGGGAAAAAAAGAGCAAAAAGTCAGGGTAGAAGTCCAGATCACTGACTGTATATAGTACCAGTCTGCTGGTATTGGTCCTGACCCACAAGAAAAACAAGGAGCACAACATCAGAGGCCAACCAATTGAAAAATCACAGTAACTCCAGTATCAGAAGGAAAAGCTTGAATGACCCCTGATTAGGGAGGCCTAAGAGGAGAGAAGGAACACTTTGGATCCATTCCTTAGCCAAGCTGGTGCAGCCTGCAGGTCTCATAGGGAGCTCTGTCCCTCCCAGCCCTTCCTGCCAGAGCTGATGGTCGAGTTGGAGCAGCTGCTGCTCACTGCAGAGGGCAGTTTGTAGATGGGAGGTAATGGAGCTGGTTCATGACTCAGCTCCCAGCCCCTTCATCTTCAGCCATTTCAGTGAGGACTGAGGTCTCTCTGTCAGCTCAGAGAAAGAACAAGGCTGGGCTTCCTTGTGGCAGCTGGGACTGTCTGTGTTTCAAGCTCTTCTGGGTGCCCTTTGCACTGCAGGGCTGAGACTTTATCAAGATACTTCAATGTTTTGAAGCATGCTTTTGAAGACTTGGAATGGTCCCTGTTCCTTTAAGGGCACATTGCTTCAAATTGCCAAGTGAGAGTCTGCCTTTCAGGCTATCTTTGACAGCCCCTGGTAGAAGGACAATTGCTGCCCAAGGGAAAGGTGCAGAAGGGCCAATATTGACTGAGTGTTCCCTTTGCTTCCCAGATGCCATCTGACCAACATCTCCAGGAGGGCTGCCCTGCATGGCAGGAAGAGACAGGGGAGAGCCTGTGACCATCGGGCAGGTAGAACTCCTCTGTTTGTAGATGTGTTTATAGATTTCTATGGTTCTATTTATTTGTGGTTATAGTTCCATTTAGAGATGATAGTGTTCTATTTATATGGAAATACATAGATAGATCTGTATAGTTAAATGTGGGTATGTATATAGTTATAGATGGGATATAATTATATTTTATTATATATTTACATTTATAGATTTTCAGAGTTAGATTTTTATATGTGTAGAGTAAAATATTTATATATATATACATATGTATGAAGTTAGATTTATGAATGTGTATAGTTATATAGTAAGAGGAATAGGAATGTTTAGATGGAGAGATTGATGGATAGATTGCTGTTGGTGTACGCCTAGGCTGCATTTGTACCTCTTTCCCCCCTCGGCTGCCTTTTTCACCTCTTGCTTTTCCCCCGGTGCCCCCTGTGTCCCCTGTCCCTGTGCTGGGCCCGAGCTGGCGCCGGGCCGGGCGGAGCAGCACTTGCAGCCCCGGCTGTCCCTGGAGCGGGGGGAGCTGCCGCTGGCCCCAGGCACTGTCCCCTGAGGAGCTGCTGAAGGACGGTGAGACAGAGGGGGCTGAGGGGGCGGTGGCGCTGAAGGGACGGTGACCCTGAG
Source organism: Setophaga petechia (assembly GCA_024362935.1). NCBI lineage: Eukaryota > Metazoa > Chordata > Aves > Passeriformes > Parulidae > Setophaga > Setophaga petechia. The sequence continues at coordinate 131,316 of JANCRA010000078.1, forward strand.
CTGCTGCTGGGGCTGAGGGCTGTGGGGCAGCCGAGGGCCATGGGGACACTGAGGTGACAGGGAAGTGGCACAGGCTCCGTGTCTCAGGGGACGGGATGGCTCAGGAGGGACTGAGGGGGGTGAGAGGACTGTGAGGGGCTGAAGAAACTGAAGGGGGCTGGGGGTTCACCGAGAGCATGGCGGGGCTGAGGGGATGGAGGAGGCCAGCAGGGAGCACAGAGGGCTCCGGGGCTGCAGCTCTGCCAGGCCTTGGAAGCATTTCCAGAGCCTCCACTTTTGCCACAGCTGCCATGAAGACCTTGAGGACAGCCGGAGACTGACGGGAGGCAGCGGGGAGGAGCTGAAGGGCAGCAGCAAGAGCAGTGAACGGGGACCTGCTGCTGCCAGCCTGGAGAGAGCCTGGCTGAGGCCGCAGGCCCGGGCAGGCAGGTGGGGCTGAGGCTACCGTGGGCTGTGGCCGTGGGCACTGCCCGGCGGGGCAGGAGCGGGCCCTGCCCGTGCTGGGGCTGCTCAGCGCAGCTGCCCCGGCTGGCACAGGGGCTGTCCTTGGGCAAGGCAGCTGTGCCGGCAGGGCCCGGGAGCTGTGCCGGCTCTGCCGGGCTGCCGGGGTTGCGGGACGGTCCCGCCGCGGCTGCGCTCACCACAGCCTGGCCCGCCCGGCTGCTTTCTCCTTCCGACCCTCTGGGGAGGCTCTGACATTTCCTCTTCCCTGATGGAAGTGCAGCTGCTGCCAAGGGAAACGTCCCCATACTCACTCGGTGTTCCGTTTGCTTGCCAGATGTCCCATCTGCTGTCCCTGTCCAGGAGAGCTGCTCTGCACAGGAGGAGGACACCGAGGGAGAGGCTTTGAAGATGGGGCAGCTGGGATCCCTCTGCTTGATGTTCTGTTTACAGATACACGGACTTGAACGTAGACAGGGATTATTACATGTGTATTTCTGTATGTGGGTTGCTATTTGTATGGGTTTATTTCCATGTGTATATTCTTATATTTATGTATATTTAGTTTGTTATGAATGTATGCTATGTATATTTTTTTTTAATTACATATATGTGTATAAATTTATCTATGTATACATGGATATTGTTATATCTGTGTTAATATCTATTTCCTGTGGGTAATGTTGTGTGGGTATCTCTTTTGATATAATTTTTGTTATATGGCTTTTAAAATAGGAATATTGGTATTTGTATAGGTATATAAGTATTTTTATATGCATATTTATCTGTTTCTGGATGTAATTCTATTTACATATCTATGAAGATATTTTTGTATTCCTAGATGGGCTTAATCCTTGTAGTAATATGGAATAAAATAAGTTTTTAAATACCTAATTGATCTTTGTGTATAGTGAGTTGTTGTGGAGGTTGGCAATAAATTAACTGAAGTTGGTATTTGTATATTATTACATAGACAGGTTGCAATAATATAATAAATTCGTGGTTTTAACCTAAAATGAGATTTGTATAGTTCTATATTGTCAGCGAGGATGTAGCACTTTGTAATAAATGACATTTTGCAACTGAAATTGATTCTCGTGTATTTGTGGATCAGCAGTGCGGCTGTAGCAATCTGCAAGAAATGCCATTTGTCAGCTGCGATGGGTGTTCTGTGATTTGTGCTACCCAGAGCCATGGGCAGATGTAAACGCTGGAGGATTTTGGCCATGCAAATCTCCGGCCATGCCCAGCACGTGCCCCACGTGCACTCAGGCTGGGCAGGGGAAGCGCAGATTTGGGCTGCCAGCAGAGCCCCACGTTGGCTCAGAACTCGCTGCAAACACCTGCTGAGAAAACTCCGGGGCTCCACTGAGAGTAGAACTCCAAGCAGGAGCAACCCTGGCAGGAGAAATCATTCACAATTTAAAAAGAGAGAAAATGTGGCAAAGCAGATGTGGGGACACACTGTGAGGCTGATAAAATGCTCTGAATCACCCCTGCCTAGGCACATCTTCTGCAGAAAGGTTTTGTTAAAAACTGAACACCTCCCATGAAATACAGATTGCACTTTCCCCTTCACTTATTTTGCTGTGTGAGTGGAGACACTCTCTCCTTACCACTGAGGATTTTTGCCCTTCAGCACCTCACATTTAATCAAAGATGATGTGCTACCACTTGGCACCATCAATGAAAACAGCCCTGCCCTCGTGGCAGTGTTTGCAAAGTCTTCCCTCCTCCTGTCCCCACACGTGACAGACGGAACCATCCCCTTCTGTCCAAACTGTGCCTGAGCTGAGTGAGGGCTCCAGGAGCTCAGGAGGGTGCAAGAGCAGCGCACGTGGGAAGGTTTAGCAAAGCTTCCTAAGCACCAGTAAACTCTGGGTTTGCCAGTCTTCCCCTGCAATATTGTCCTACTCAAGAATGATCTTGGAGGACACTGTGCCTCCAGCTCACTCAAGTAAAGTTTGTTTTCTTCAAGGCTTGAATAGAGGAAAATGAAAATTGTGGTTTTTACAGTGAAATTTGGGGGTTGGTGCAGCTGGGTTTGCTCCACCATTTGCTGCGGAAAGTAGGGTAAAAGCTTTAAATTCCCAGCGGATGCTGACTACCAGCCCACACAGACCTGCATGAGGCCCAGGTGGGCTTGCTGCATGCTGGTCCAAGGGAAAAGCTGGAACAAAGTCCCCTTTTATTGCAGCTGGAGTCTGTACTGGTGTCTCCAGGGCTGTCTGTGGTAAGACACGGCAATCCAGCCAGAAACTGTGGATATGAGAGTTCCAACAGCAACCTGCTTCTCCAGGCTGAGGGATTAGGCCAGCCCGAAAGCCTGGAAGGTGCTCTGGGCACTGGAGAAGGCCAGGCTGTCCTTGTGCAGGGATGGCCTTCAAAGGGGACCTCACACCTTGTGCTGCTGACCAAGGGCAGCTGGTGGCCTTCCACAAAATGCTTCTTTTGTCCAGCTCTTGGAAAATTTCCAGCCAGCAACAATTCCTGCCGCTCACACCAGCCCTTTCCAAGCAGGAGGAATTTCAGCAGCAGCCTGACAGCTTAGTGGCAGGAGAATAAAATACTCAGCTGAGCATTATCAACTCCCTGTCAGAAGCCACATCCTCAGCCCCTCATCTCCTCCAGTTGTCTCAGATGTGGAGGACACAGCAGGAAATCTCTGATCCTGGAAGGGAAAGCAGGAGGAGGAGAGGCAGTGGCTGGTCCCTGGGGCCTTGGGAGCAGTGAGAGCCATCCAAAACAGGATCTCTGCTGGGCTGTGCAGATAAGAGTGACCAATCAGCAATGCTCTGTGTGAGACTGGAGCCATCTGTGAAAGTGAGCATGGAAATCTGACCTTGCAAAACAGAGGAAAAGGTGTCCTTGGGTATTTGCCAAAGCTTGCAGGGGCTCTGAGCCACCTGGTCTAGTGGAAGGTGTCCCTGCCCATGGCAGGGGGGTTGGATCTGGATGGTCTTTAAGGCCCCCTTCTAAGTCAAACCCCTCTGTGAGTCTGAATTACAAACCCACAATGACAAAGAGAACACAGCAGACCTGGCTGCCCACTGCATTACTGGAGGTGTCTGCAGTCACTTGTGTCACCTGGAGACTGGTTTGGATCTGGAGAAATTTTCATGGTCCCATAGTACTTCAGTGTGACTTTCCTGGTTCAAGGCCCCAAAAGATGCCAGAACAGATTATCTGCAAGCACAGAATTGGTTAAGCTGCCTGTGAACCTGATGGGAGAAGTGTATTCATGCTATTGCAGCATTTACCCTGTACAGGTGATATTTGGTTTCCATTTTGAAGATGCAATGTTCTTGCACAATGCTTGTATATGCAGAAATACTGGCTTTAAATCCTAATTCCATCTTCACACAAGGATGTGTAATCCATCAGAAATATTTGACACAGAGCCGTATTAGCTTTGGGCTCGATGGTATGGGCTGTTTAAAGTGTATGATGAGTAATGGCAGCTCTAACAAATACCCCTCTTGTTAATTTGGGTCTGCCCTTTATCAACCCTGTTGCATAGAAATCACTTCTTTACAGCAGAGACTAAATGAAATTCCTCCATACAGATGAGAATTGTGCAATTCACGCTGATTAAAGGGGAAGTTTTCAGTTATTGTGAAAGGACAATCTAGATAACCTGTTTGCTGTACATCCTGGAGGGGCTTTGCAGTTAAGAGTGAAAAGGAAAAGGACATTTCTCTTAAGAAGTGTTCTGAAAGAGCTTTTTGTATTACCAGAATCAGCTACATTGATATTGACCTCCACAATTAGAAATGCACAACAACCACTTAGGTGACTTAATCTGGTGTTGCCTCCTCTTGGGGCGTGGCGTCCCGGGTCGGGAACGGCACGGCACCAACACTTTTGCCACTCGGTCCAAGCACTCGCAGGCACCAATCTGGTCGACAGTGAATGGCCTTTATGAACGGCTGGGCAGGGTCATTGATAACAGGGGCTCACGGTGAACAACACGCGGGGCTGAGAACGGTAAAGGGGAGGGGCTCTGTCCGCCCGTAACATCGCGATAACTTGGGCCGGTCCCTGACCTCCCACATTTCCCCCCCCTTATGACTAACCAAAAACATAGAAAGTGTAAGGACTATAAAAATATAAAGGTTAGTGAAATGAAACGTGGTAAAAAACTGACAACTGGTAACAACAATGAACATTTCCGTGACTTGTCTCAAAGCAACTGTAAATGTCTAACAAACAAAATGTTAACTCTTTTAAACTGATTTTTAACAAATAATGCTAACTTATTTAAAATGTAAGGCCCAAAATCAATGCCAGGGGCATTGCAGCAAGAGGGCCTAATAAGGTGGACCCAAAGGCGATCAGTCATCAGCCAGGGGACTGGCTGAACCATGACTCAAAATATCTTTGCAGGACTTCTTCCTCAGTTTTCTGGCACTTTTGCAGAGGCTTCTCCCTGTTGAGGCCTCAAAGGGACCATGGTGACACTGTGGATCCAAGGAGACCATTGTGACTGAGGAACCTGATGGAGGCCAGAGTCCATTGCTCCACTGGGGGGCCCTGTGGAACCAAGGAGAGCACAGTGACTTTGTGGGGCCTCATGGAAAAATGGAGACTCTTCTGACACTTTGGGAACCATGGGACCCAAGGGGCCATGACAGCATGGCAGGGCCTCGTGGAATCAAGGGGACTACAGTGAACACTGTGGGTCTCCATGGGATGAAGGGTCCAGTGGAGCCAAGGATACCGTTGTGACACTCTGGGGCATCATGGTGAATTGTTAAAACTGAAAATCACAGACAAAGACTCTCTATCTGGTCAAAGTTAGAGAGTGGTATGTTTATTACACTGGTGGGCAGCATGGGGGTCATTCCCAAAATGCGTGATTGCGCCGTACAAGGATTTTTGCCTTCTATTTATTTCCCAAAATAATACATATGCACAACCCCAGCACCTCCCATCCCTGCTGTGTATTAAATGAGGTCATTAGTCTTTTACGTGTGTGCAATTCTTCTCTTGAAGAACTCCAATTTGGTGGTCTCAGATTGGGCCAGTGGTTCACAGCAATGAAGTCAGGAATGTCTTCGTCAGGTCTCTGTCACCCTCTGGCACGATCCAAGGCCCCTGCTTCATGATGGATCGGCACAGAGTCCAGGTGCTGGGCATTGTTCTACTGGTTTCAGTATGTTCCTAGAATGGTTCACTTGCTCCACTTCCTTCTACAAATGAGCTCATAGTATAGCAATTAGCTTTAGCTAATTAGCATCTAATAATCATTAACCTATCGCTGGTGTATCTAACTTCAATATGAACTGGTTCTAACCCTCAACTAAAATCTTAACCCGTTAAAATCATGATTCAGAAGAAGTTAGGCTTCTTCCTTTTATGCCCTATAGCTGGTCTAGCATTTCTTCCTTCTTTGATCCCGTTCCATGCAGCTCATCACCAGTGTAGTCCAAGGCATGCAAGCAGTGACCGTGCCCATGGACCAAGAGTTGACTACACCTAAAATGGGGCAAAGGATTATGGTGTTAAAGAAACAAAATAATATAGAAGACCCCTTCAAAGAAGCAAGATTGATTTGTGAAAAAATAAGCAAAAAATAAAGGCTAGAAAACAAGGAATATGGCTCAAGCCAAATGATTTATAAAAAGAAAGAGGGAGGATTGTAAAAACAGGCACATTATATGATGGGCTCCTCACAAATATTAAAAGGAATGCTATATGTTTTATGTTGGAAAGTTATGTTGCATTAATTTGTAGTACTGTAATAATCCTTTTTAAGTAGTGTGGTAAATATAGTTTTAGGCTATAACATAATATTAAAATAGAAACAGTGCAATATAAGATACTTTTTCTAACTAGCTGAAAGAATGGATAAGGTAATCAAGACATTCTTCGCAAAGGGATAACAGCAACAAAAAAGCAAAATCTCAAGAGAAGAATTATTGTCTCCTTATTAGGAAGAAACAGAATTTAAGGAACCAAAACACTGATCTACAAGATGAGGGAGGAAGTTAACAATAACCGGAAAACACCCTGTGTTTGAAAAGAAATTTTGAATCATGTATGAGATATATGAATATGCAACAGGCTATTGCTTTTAAGGGTTAATCCCTTGTTAGAGAGGTGTGCTTTTGTGTGGCAGAGAGCAAAACACAACCAGACGTCTGTAATTTGTTGCTTTTTATTGTCCAAATCCTTATAGCTCTAACATTTATAACAATTTTTATAACTATTTTATTACTACTAAACTTTTAAAATTTTGCAACAAGTGATTGGCGTTTTTCAGAAGACGAAAACAGAAGAAAATTAGGGCCAAAGTAAAAGGAGAAGCAGCCAGGTGTGTTCCCAACACGGATAACAGGGAATGTGAGTGACCAGGGCTGTGCCCAAAGTGCCTCCTCCAGTGCGGGAGGGAGCTGGAGCAGCGCACGAAGCTCTTCCCGCACTCGGGGCACTCGCAGGGCTTCCCTTACCGGTGCCTCCGTTGGTGTCGGGTAAAGTGAGAGCTGTCTGAGAAGCTCTTCCGACACTGGGGACACTGGTAGGGCCTCTCCCCAGTGTGGATGCGCCGGTGGGTGACGAGGTCGGAGTTGCGCTTGAATCCCTTCCCGCAGTCGGGGCATTGGAAGGGCCTCTCCTCTCTGTGAATCCAAAAGTGCTGGATGAGATGGGACCTGATCTGAAACCCCTTCCCACACTTGGAACACTCGTAGGGCCTCTCCCCGGTGTGGATCTTTTGGTGGACAATCAGGTTGGAGCTCCGTCTGAAGCTCTTCCCACACTCCCCACACTCGTAGGGCCGTTCCCCAGTGTGGGTCCTCTGGTGGTTGATCAGGCTGGAGCTGTGCCTGAAGCTCTTCCCACACTCCTCACACTCGTGGGGCCTCTCCCCACTGTGGATGCGTCGGTGCCTGACTAGATGGGAGTTGTGTCTGAAGCCCTGCCCGCAGTCGGGGCAGCGGAAGGGCCTCCCCTCTGTGTGCGTGCGCTGGTGCAGGAGGAGATGGGAGCTGCTCTGAAACCTCTTCCTGCACTGATCACACTTGTAGGGCCGTTCCCCAGTGTGGCTCCTCTGGTGCACAATCAGCTCAGAGTTCCACCTGAAGGACTTTCCACACTCCCCGCACATGTGGGGCTTCTCCCAATCATGACCCTGCTCATGCAGCACCAGCTCCGAGCTCTGGCTCCATCTCCGGCCGCCTTCCCGGCCCAGGCTGGCCCTTTCCCCCTCACATCCCCGCCAGCTGCGTTTGCAGCCCCTCCTCGTGCGGCATCTCCGGGCCTTTTCCTCCCCGGTTGCTTCCTGCGCCGTGGAGCCGCTCCAAACAGCCTCTTCCACCAGGTTGTGCCGCGGGCATTTGTCCTCCCTGCTCTCCATGCTCAGCTCTTGCTCTGGGCAAGGAAGGACAAGGACAGGATGGGATTTGCCTCCGTGCCACAGGCAAGGGCAAGGAGATCCCCCCAGGGCTGTGCTGCAGCCGGGGCCGTGCTGGGCTGGGAGATGGAGCAGCACAGGGGGGAAAGGGGCACTGACTTTCTCCTCACCTGCCTCAGTGTCTCGGGGCACCTTCCTCTTCCTCGCAGCCTCCCAGGGATTGGCAATGGGAAATCCTGGTTTGGGGAAAACAAGGGATGAGCAGGTTGACTTTGAAGGTCCCTCTGCCCAAGTCCATCTCTACAAATCGTCGGCCACCTGAGCTCCAGAAAAACCTCCCAAGACTTCCCTGTCCCTGGTCCCCCCAGATTGGTGTTCAGGGGTTCCCCCCTGTCCCAGCTCCTGGGGTCACGCTTAGGTTGGGGGTCCTGCTTCTCCTCGGTGCCTGCCCTGCCCAAGCTGCTGGCAGTGCCAGCAATGCCAAAAGCTCCCCCCTCTTGGCTCTCCCCATTTCAGGATGCCGGGGCTCTTTGTGCTCCCGGGCTCCCTTCTCCCCTCATTCTCTGCTCGGGGCTGCAGCGGCTCCAAGGAGTCCCCGCTGCCCCTCTCCAGGCTCTTGAGGCTCCCGCCAATGGCGGCGCTCCCCCTCTCTGGGCTCCCCACTTTGGGCTCCTGGGGGACACAGGGCTCTGCTCCTCCAGGCTGCCTCTGCCGGCAGCCGCCACCGCCACCCCCCCGATGTCCCCCCGAGGGGCCTTTTCCGTTCAGCCTTGGACTCCTTCATTCTCCAAACATCCCCCAAAAACCCAACTGGGAGCAACTGGGAGTGACTGGGAACATGCTGGAGGGAACTGGGCTACACTGGGACATACTGGGAGGGACTGGAACAAAAGTGAGGGGGAAAGAGAGCAACTGGAACCATGTGGAGCACAACTGGTTCATACTGGCAGGGACTGGCAGCACACTGGGCTCACATTTGGATCATACTGGGAGGGACTGGACCAATACTGGGAGTGTCTGAGAGCGACTGGGAACACACCTTGCACATCATCCCCCATACTGGGCCTGACTGGGAGCAACTGGGAGCACGCTGGCAGCAAATGGCATCATACTGGGACTGACTGGGCTGATCTAGGAAGCAACTGGAACCATGCTGAAGGCAGATGGGACCATACTGGGAGAGATTGGAAGCAACTGGGATTATACTGGGAGCACACTGGGAGGGCTGGCATGGGACTGGGATCAAACTGGAGCTTACTGGGATCATATTGGTGTCTAAAGAGAGTGACTGGGATCACACTTTGGGCTACTGGGAGCAACTGAGAGAAACTGGGATGATGCTGCAAGCAAACTGGAGCAACTGGGAAGGACTGGATGTGTGCTGGAGGCAACTGGGATATTCTGGGCATGACTGGGAGATCATACTGGGAGAACTGACACCTTACTGGGGCACTGGCAGTGCCTGGAAATGACTACAGACATGCTGGGGGATACTGGGATATACTGGGAGTGTCTGTAACCATACTGGGGGAACTGGAACCACACTGGGAACAGCTGGGATCATGCTGGGAGCAACTGGGACCATGCTGGGGGAAACTGAATCTACCCTGGAGGCAACTGGGCACGACTGGGACCCTGCTGGGAGGGACTGGGACTGTTCTTGGGACAACTGGGATCATAATGGGAGGAACTGGGAACATCCGGAACTATGCTGGGAGCAACTGGGATCACATTGGGATCACAGTGAGAGCAGCTGAGTCCATACTGGGTCACACTGGGATCTCATTGAGAGCGACTGGAATCATACTGGGATTGACTGGGAGTGGCTGGGTTTGTGGATTTTGGGGGGTTTGGATTTTGGGGGATTTTATTGGCATTTTGAGGGGGAGTTTTTCTGGGGGCATTTGGAGGTTTATTGAAATGTTTTATGATGTTTTTTTGAACTTTAGGTTTTTACTGTGATTTTTGGGGGATTTTTTGGAATTCTCAGAAATTCTAGGGGTTCTATTGGGATTTTTAGGAGATTTTTTGGGGGATTTTATTGGAATTGTGGTGGCATTTAGTGAGATTCATTGGGGATTTGGGTTTTTTGGGGATTTTTGGTGGGATTTGGGGTTTTTTGTGGGTTTTTTTGGGTGTTGCCAGGATTTCTTTACATCTTAGGGAAGATTTTGTGGGACATTTTATGGTTTTGGGGATATTTTTGGGGGATTTGTGGAGTTTAATCAGGATTTTTTGGGCTATTGGGATTTTAAAGCATTTTGTGGGCTTTTATTGGAATTCTAGGGCGTTCTGAGGGGATTTTGAGCGATTTAATTGGGGTTTAGTGGGTTTTATTGGGACTTTTGGGGGTTTTAAGGAGATTTTGGTGCCTCTGAGCCTTTTCCCACACCCAGGGAATCCCCCAAGCCCCCCTAAAATTCCATTAAAACCCCACGAAATCCCCAAAAATTACAAGAAAACCCTCAAAACCCCCAGAGAATCCCCAAAAATCCCAGTGGAACTCACGAAATTTAAAAAAACTCCCAAAAATTTCAATAAATCCCCCCCCCCCCAAAAAAAAAGCCCCATAATCCAAACAAAACCCCCAAAATCCTGAAGCCATTTATTATAATGAACAATAGTTTCTGAGAAATAAAAGAATTAAAAGACACTTAAAAGTATATCAAGGGAATCGCAGAAGTTAATAAAATAACCTAAAATACACTGTTAGGAAGAACTTTGATCAGATATCTAGATAAGTTAATAAATAATCTAAAATACACTCACAGGAGAAACTTTGGAATTAGAATATTTGAAGAAGAAAGCAGAAGTGGAAGCCAATAAGTTAAAGTGACCTGCCAAGCCGTTAAGATCAAGCCAAGTACAACAGTAACTTCTGCCAAGCCAGGGAAAAACATGCCAAGAATAACAGAAAGCCGTCCAAATTAGGAAAAGCTTAACTAAGGAAGACCAAGAATTCCCGGAAGACTCCGCCTATACCTGTGAACCCAAAATCACGTAACAGTCCCAAAACCCAATAATTCCCCCCAAACTCACACAAAATCTGCCAAACCCCAAAAAAGCCACCCCGAAATCCCTAAAAACCCTCTCAAAACCCCAAAATCTCCCCCAAACCCCCCCAGACTGTGGGGCCGTCCTGGATCAGGGGGCACCGGCCAATGGAACAGGAGCCACTGCAGGGGGCCCTCAGAGCTTTTTGGGGAGGGGGCACCATGGGAGACCCCCCAAAAACCGGGGGGGGGGGAACCCCTGCTGTGCCCCCTCCCCCCGAAACCCCCAGACCCCGGTTCAGGGTGGGCCTGGGACCCCCCGGGACCCCCAGATCTGCCCCAGGACCCCCATGAGTGCCCCCCAAGGTTGGCCCAGGACCAATCTGGGCCCCTGAATCCTCCCCAAGATCCCAAAAACCTCCCCAGGACACTCAGACCCCCCATTTCCCCCCAAAAATCATCCCAGACCCACCTGAGACCCCCCCCAAATCCATCAGACTGCCTTAAATCACCCTTAGATCCCTCAATCCCCCCCAAACCCTATAAAATCCCCTCAGACTCCACCAAAATTCCCAGACCCACCTCAGAACTCCCCGGATCCCATCACAACCCCCCAGTTCCTCTCACAACCGCCCCAAAATCCCCTCAGACTCTCCCAATTCCCCTCAGATTCCCCTAAACCCACCTGAGAACGCTCCAGACCCTCTCAAGCTCCCCCCAAAGCTCCCTAAAGCCCCCTCAGACCCACCAAAGCCCCCTCAGACCCCCTCATTCCCCCCAGGCCCACCGCACACCCCCCTGTTTCCCATCAATGCCCCCAAAAATCCCCAATTTCCCCTCAGACCCTCCCCAAACGCCCCCAGTTTTGTGGATTTTGGGGAATTTTCTTGGCATTTTGAGGGGGAGCTTTTCTGGGGGTGTTTTGGGGTTTATTCCATTTTTTTTGTCTGTTTTTGAACTTTGGGTGTTTTACTGGGATTTTGAGGGGATTTTTTGGGATTCTCAGAAATTCCTGCGTTTTTATTGGGATTTTTAGGAGATTTTGGGGCATTTTATTGGCGTTGTGGTGGCATTTAATGGGATTCCTTGGGAAATTTTGGTTTTTTGGGATTTTTTGTGGGATTTGGGGTTTTTTTTTGGGTGTTGCCAGGATTTCTTTGGATCTTGGGGGAGACTTTATGGGACTTTTTATGGTTTTGGGGACATTTTTGAAGGATTTAAGGAGTTTAATTGGGATTTTTGTGGTTATTGGGATTTCAAAGGATTTTGTGGGCTCTTATTGGGATTTTAGCATGTTCTAATGGGATTTTGAGAGATTTAATTGGGATTTTGTGGGTTTTAAGGAGATTTTGGTGCGTCTCAGCCCTTCCCCACACCTGGGGATAACCTCTAAGACCACCCATGGCCCCCAAAATTCCACTAAAAGCACCCAAAATTCCCTAAAAATTTTAAAGGATCCTTCAAAACCCCAGAGAATCACACAAAATCGCAGTGGAATACAAGAAAACTTAAAAATGCGTCCAAAATTTTCAATAAAGCCCCTCCCCAAAACAAACCACAACCCCAAAAAAATCCCTCAGAGTCCAAAACAACCCAAAATCCAGCAACCCCTCAAAAACCAGTAATTCACCCCAAAAATCCAATAATTCCCCCTTAAACTCTCAATAAAATCCCCCAAAGCCCCAAAACGCTCCCTAAAAATCCCCAAAACCCCCTCCCGAAATCTCCCAAAAATGCCCCAAATCCCCCAAACTTCCCCCTCAACCCCCCCCAGACTCAGTGGGGCCGTCCTGGATCAGGGGGCACCGGCCGGTGGAACAGGAGCCACTTCAGGGGGCCCTCGGAGCTGTTTGGGGAGGGGGCACCATGGGAGACCCCCCAAAAACCGGGGGGGGGGAACCCCTGCTGTGCCCCCTCCCCCTGAAACCCCCAGACCCCGGTTCAGGGTGGGCCTGGGACCCCCCCGGGACCCCAAATCTCCTTCAGGACCTCCCTGAGACCCCCCCAGACCCTTCCCAAGACCGGAACCAGGACCCCTCTAGGACCCTGCAGACCCCTCCCCAAACCCAACTCAGGCACCCCCAGCCCCTCCCCAGATCCCCTCTCGGGACCCCTCTTAGGACCCATCCGCACCCCCCACGTCCCCCCACAATACCCCAGGACACCTCCCCAGACCCCCCAGACCCCCCCAAACCCCCGGACCCCTCCCCAAAGCCCCCCCAGACCCCCCCGGACCCTCCCCCGCCCCCCCCGATCCCCTCTCAGGCCCCTCCCGCTCCGTTCCCGAGCCCGGGGGGTCCCGGCGGCGGCGGGGATGGCGGCGCCACTTCCGGCTCGCCTCTGATTGGCTGGGGCGCTGTGGGGGAGGCGGGCGTTGCTGAGGGTAGCCGCGTCGTGATTGGGTAGTTCAGGGATGTGCGGCGCGGTGATTGGTTGATTTGGAGCGGGGCGCGCCTCTATTGGCTGGGGAAGCCCGTGCGCGCGGTGGTGGCCGGGCGGTGGTGGGGGAAAGCGGAGCTGAGGTGGGGCCGGGGAAAACTGGGGGGGTTTGGGGCGGGTCTGAGGGGAAATTGGGGATTTTGGGGACATCGACGGGAAGCACGGGGGCTTTGGTGGATTTGGGGGGAATGAGGGGGTCTGAGGGGGCTTTGGTGGTCTGAGGCGGCTTTAGGGAGATTTGGGGGGAGCTTGAACGGGTCTGGGGCGTCCTCGGATGCGTTTAGGAGGATCTGAGGGGAATTGAGAGGTTCTGAGGGGTTTTTGAGCGATTGCAAGAGGAACTGTGGGGTTGTAAGGGGATCTGGGGGGTTTTAAGGTAGGTCTGGAGAAATTTGGGGGAGTCTGAGAGGATTTCATAGGGTTTGGGGGGGATTGAGTGGTCTGAGGGTGATTTGGGGTAGTCTGATGGATTTGGGGGGGTCTCAGGTGGGTCTGGGGTGAATTTTGGGGGAATGGGTGGGTCTGAGAGTCCTGGGGAGGTTTTTGGGGTCCAGGGTTTTTCTGGGCCAACACTGGGGGAGCTCTGGGGGGTTTGGGGTTCCTGGAGGGGTCCCGGGGGAGATTTGGGGGTCCCGGGGGGTCCCAGGCCCACCCTGAACCGGGGTCTGGGGGTTTCAGGGGGAGGGGGCACAGCAGGGGTTACCCCCCCCCCCCCCGGTTTTTGGGGGGTCTCCCATGGTGCCCCCTCCCCAAAAAGCTCCAAGGGCCCCCTGAAGTGGCTCCTGTTCCACCGGCCGGTGCCCCTGATCCAGGACGGCCCCACTGAGTCTGGGGGGGGTTTGGGGGGATTTGTGGGGATTTCGGGGTGGCTTTTTTGGGCTTTGGGAAAATTTTTTGGGAGTTTGGGGGAAATTACTGCGGTTTTTGAGGAGAATTATTGAGTTTGGGGATGGTTACATGGTTCTGGGGGGGTTTATTGATTTAGAGGGCTTTGGATTTTGGTTGTTGGGGTTGTGGGGGTTTTTTGGGGGGGGGGATTTATTCAAAATTTTGGGAGTTTTTTAAAACTTTGGGGAGTTCCACTCGGATTTTCAGAGATTTTCTGGGGTTTTTGAGGATTTTCTTGTAATTTTAGGGGATTTTGTGGGGTTTTAGTGGAATTTTGGGGGGCTTTGGGCCATTTCCTGGGTGTCGGGAAAAGGCTCAGAGGCACCAAATTCTCTTTAAAGACCCTGAAAGTCCCAATAGAACCCACAAAATCCCAATTAAATCTCTCAAAATCCCACTAGAATACCCTAGAACCTAAATAAAAGCCCACAAAATCCTTTGAAATCCTAATAACCCCAAAAATCCTGATTAAACTTCACAAATTCCCCAAAAATGTCCCCAAAACCATAAAAAGTCCCACAAAATCTCCACCAAGATCCAAAGAAATCCTGGCAACACCCAAAAGATCTTCACAAACCACCCCAAATCCCACCAAAAATCCCCCCAAAACCCCAAATACCCAATGAATCTCACTAAATGCCACCACAATTCCAATAAAATCCCCCCAAAATCTCCTAGAAATCCCAATAAAACTCCCAGAATTTCTGAGAATCAAAAAAAATCCCAACAAAATCCCAGTAAAAACCCAAAATTCAAAAAAGCATCATAAAATATTTCAATAAACTCCCAAACACCCCCAGAAAAACTCCCCCTCAAATCCCAATGTGATCCCAGTTGCTCCCAGCATAACTCCAGATGTTTCCAGTTCCTCCCATTATGATCCCAGTTGTCCCAAGAACAGTCCCAGTCCCTCCCAGCAGGGTCCCAGTCGTGCCCAGTTGCCTCCAGGGTAGATTCAGTTTCCCCCAGCATGGTCCCAGTTGCTCCCAGCATGATCCCAGCTGTTCCCAGTGTGGTTCCAGTGCCCCTAGTATGGTTAGAGACACTCCCAGTATGTTTCAGTTAGCTCAGAATGATCCCAGTCTTTCCCAGTTACCTCCAGTTTCCTCTAGCATCATCCCAGTTTCTATCTGTTGCTCAAAGGGTGGCCCCAGTTGCTCCCAGTATGATCCCAGTTGCCCCAGTTGTAGTCTCAGTCCTCTCAGCACGGTTCCAGTGCCTTCCAGCCGATCCCAGTTGCTCCCAGTGTGTCACATTTTCCTCCCAGCATGGGCCCAGTAGCTCCCAGTAAGCCCCAGTCAGGTTCCATTCACACCCAGTATAATCCCAGTATGAGTGTAGCCACTCCCAGTCTAGTCCCAGTTGCTCCCAGTCACTCCCAGTCTGCTGCCAGTGCCCCCAGTGTGATCCCAGTTGCTCCCAGCATGGGCCCAGCTGTTCCCAGTGTGCTTCCATCACTCCCCTGTGGTTACAGACACTCCCAGTATGGTCCCAGTAGGACCCAGTTCTCCCTGCTCTAGTCCCAGTCACTCCCTAGATGATCCCAGTCCCTCCCAGCACGGTCCCACTCACTCCCAGTTGCCCCCAGTGTGGTCCCAGTTCTCCCCAGCATGGTCCCTGTTGTTCCCAGTGTGGTTCCAGTCCCCCCAGTATGGTTCCAGACACTCCCAGTATATCCCAGTTGCCCCCAGCATGTCTGTAGTCATTTCCAGCCACTGCCAGTGGCCCCAGTAAGGTGTCAGTTCTCCCAGTATGATCGCCCAGTCATGCCCAGTATATCCCAGTTGCCTCCAGCATGCATCCAGTCCTTCCCAGTTGCTCCAGTTTGCTTGCAGCATCATCCCAGTTTCTGTCACTTGTTCCCAGTGGCCCAAAGTGTGATGCCAGTCGCTCCCTTTCAACCCCAGTATGATCCCAGTGAGCTCCAGTTTGATCCCAGTCCCATGCCAGCCCTCCCAGTGTGCTCCCAGTATAATGCCAGTTGCTTCCAATCTCTCCGAGTATGGTCCCAGCTGCCTCCAGCATGGTTCCAGTTGCTTCCTAGATCAGCCCAGTCATTCCCAGTATGATGCCATTTGCTGCCAGCATGCTCCCAGTTGCTCCCAGTCAGGCCCAGTATGGGGGATGATGTGCAGGGTGTGTTCCCAGTCACTCTCAGATACTCCCAGTATTAGTCCAGTCCCTCCCAGTATGATCCAAATCTGAGCCCAGTGTGCTCCCAGTCCCTGCCAGTATGAACCAGTTGTGCTCCACATGGTTCCAGTTGCTCTCTTTCCTCATCACTTTTGTTCCAGTCCCTCCCAGTATGTCCCAGTGTAGCCCAGTTCCCTCCAGCATGTTCCCAGTCACTCCCAGTTCCTTCCAGTATGATCCCATTTGCTCCCAAGCACTCCCAGTCAGCCTCAGTGTAGTGGCACTCAGTGCCAGTATGATCTCGTCACCTCCAGCATGCTCCCAGTCATTCCCAGTTGATTCCAGTTGCTCACAGCTGCTCCCAGTCACCCTCAACATAATCCCAGTCGCTCCCAGTACGATCCCAGTCCAGCCCAGTCCCTGGCAGTGCTGCCACTGCTGGGATCCCCCAGCCTTGTGTGCGTTCCCCCCTGGCGGATGTGCCGAGAGAACCAAAGGGGAGGGACCAGGGACGGGGAACTCCTGGGAGGCTTTTTCAGGGCTGAATCTTGGTGTTTGGGAGGTTTTTATGGACGGCAGGTGGCCAGTGACTTGTAGAGATGGACTTGGGCAGAGGGACCTTCAAACTCAGTGTGTGTTGGGGAAGATGAAACAGGCTTTCCTGTTCCATCAATATGATAAATATGATTGTCTGGCAAAAGATTTTGAGAATACAGAAACTATAAGCAAGATTGAAATGAAAGCGAGCTTTGAGATACCTTAGTTACTGAACAAATGGAAAACAGTGGTGTGGCCCGACTGAACATAATCCCCTTTTGATGAAACAATTCCCTCTGCTTGCAGACAGGTCCAAGGGTCAGAGCAGACCCTAGTAGCTCAGCAGAAGGGGTCCAAAGAGGAGTTTTTAGGGTTTAAAATGTAACACAGCATGGTGATGTAATGATTCTTACAGACTTTATGTAAATGCTATAGGATTTGTATCTTGTACTAGACTGGTTAGTGAGAAATAGAATATTCAACACAGAAAGAAGATTTACTGTATTTTAATGGGAACCTTACTCTCTTATGCTCTTCCCCTCTTACTCTCTTATCCTCTCATCCTCTCTACCCCTCTCTTCTCTCGGGCCTGCTCCGAGCTGTGACTGGCAGCTCCCAGCAGGGCCCTGCACCCAGACCCTTTGCAATAAACCGCAAGTTCCACGACCTGGCTGCAGAGATCTCTCGTCTCCGTCCATCCTGACCGTCCTACCCCCTGACGCTCCTACAAACGTGCTCATCCCTTGTTTTCCCCAAACCAGGATTTCCCATTGCCAACCCCTGGGAGGCTGCGAGGAAGAGGAAGATGCCCCGGGACACTGAGGCAGGTGAGGAGAAAGTCAGTGCCCCTTTCCCCTCTGTGCTGCTCCATGTCCCAGCCCAGCACGGCCCCGGCTGCAGCACAGCCCTGGGGGGATCTCCTTGCCCTTGCCTGTGGCACGGAGGCAAATCCCATCCTGTCCTTGTCCTTCCTCGCCCAGAGCAGGAGCTGAGCATGGAGAGCAGGGAGGACAAATGCCCGCGGCAGAACCTGGTGGAAGAGGCCGTTTGGAGCGGCTCCACGGCGCAGGAAGCCACCGGGGAGGAAAAGGCCCGGAGATGCCGCACGAGGAGGGGCTGCAAACGCAGCTGGCGGGGATGTGAGGGGGAAAGAGCCAGCCTGGGCCGGGAAGGCGGCCGGAGATGGAGCCAGAGCTCGGAGCTGGTGCTCCATCAGCAGGGTCATGATGGGGAGAAGCCCCACACGTGCAGGGAGTGTGGAAAGTCCTTTAGGTACAACTCCGAGCTGATTGTGCACCAGAGGAGCCACACTGGGGAACGGCCCTATGAGTGTGATCAGTGCAGGAAGAGGTTTCAGACCAGCTCCCATCTCCTCGTGCACCAGCGCACGCACACAGAGGAGAGGCCCTTCCGCTGCCCCGACTGCGGGCAGGGCTTCAGGCAGAACTCCCATCTTGTCGTGCACCAACGCATCCACACTGGGGAGAGGCCCCATGAGTGTGAGGAATGTGGGAAGAGCTTCAGCTGGACCTCCAACCTGATCAGGCACCAGAGGACCCACACTGGGGAACAGCCCTACGAGTGTGGGGAGTGTGGGAAGAGCTTCAGCCAGAGTTCCCACCTGATTGTCCACCAAAAGATCCACACTGGGGAGAGGCCCTACGAGTGTGATAAATGCAGGAAGAGTTTTCTGACCAGCTCCCATCTCCTCAAGCACTATCGGATTCACAGAGAGGAGAGGCCCTTCCAATGCCCCAACTGTGGGAAGGGATTCAAGCACAACTCCCACCTCATCATCCACCGGCGCGTCCACACAGGGGAGAGGCCCTACGAGTGTCCCCAGTGTGGGAAGAGCTTCTCACAGAGCTCTAACTTGACCCAACACCAACGGAGGCACCGGTAAGGGAAGCCCTGCAAGTGCCCCGAGTGCGGGAAGAGCTTCGTGCGCTGCTCCAGCTCCATCCCCCACTGGAGGAGGCACTTTGGGAACAGCCCTGGTGACCCACATTCCCTGTGATCCATGTTGGGAACACACCTGGCTGCTTCTCCTTTTTGTTTGGCCTTAATTTTTTTCTCTTCTCCATCTCTTTGCACTACAAAAGTTAAGAGGGATGGATCTGTCACTTCAAAACCACTCAAATCCCACTGAAAACAAATGAATTTTAACCCTTAAAGGCTCAAACCCCTCTCAGATTGCGTGTTCCCACCTCAAGAAAACTCAATCCCAGGCCAAACTCACTCCATTCCACAGCCACCAGAGTGAGATGGGGTTTGAAGGAGATTGGGAGAAGTGGGATCCCATTTTGGAGCAATGGGTTGGGGATTGTGTGGGGCTGGGTGCGTGGGATGTGTTTGATAGCAAATAAAACTTTCATAGTTACTGATTTCTGTCCCATTCATTTTCAGCCAGTTCTGTTTGCAGAGTGCCACCTTCTCAGCTGATTAAATTCTTGTAAAAGTCCCATTTTTTAAATCATCCAGCCTCTAACAATTCAAAAACCAATATCCAAAGAAAACTACACACACCCAATAAATCTTTCAAAAATAATTTTAATTGTTTTAGAGTACTTAAGGATGTTATTAAAGTTTAATTGTTTGGTTAAAATATCTGAGAAATTATAGTGGTGTTTGGTTTTGTGTTTTGTATATTTGTAATATGAATTGTTTTACTAAGGTGTGTTACATTGTATGTTAGTTGTTTTAGATATTTTTTATCTCAAATGTATTAAGTCATCGAGTTAAAACTTTCAAAAGTTTTTTCTTGGTATATAATTGTCCAGGTTTAGGGTAAATTTGGGGAAGAATCCCCCAAAGGAGCTCCGGTGGGAAAAGCAGATTCAATCGGCCCCTCCCCCCAACTGGTCCGGGAGGAAAAAATACCTCCTTGGAGAAAGGTGGGAAAAAACTGTTCATTAAACAATAAAACCAAAACAATATCAATGAGACCCCTTGCCACTCTAAAAGAGATGACAAACGGAGAAAAACCCAATCCCCGGGTTGCGGCTCAGCTCACTCAGTCTCTGATCAGTCCCTCCGGTGCTGGAATTGTCGCAGGCCAGGCCCGGCCCGGTGGGCCAGAAATGTGAGCTGCCAGTGCTGCCCTGGGTGTTCAGTCCAGAGCAGGTTTCAAGAGGTCTGAAGAAAAGGAAAAAAAAACCACAGTCCAGGGAACTTCTTTGCCTCAGCCAGCTAACACTAACTAAAAAGCAAAAGAAGAGCTCTGTCCTGCCGTCTGTCCGCAGACAACAACAGTCCAGGAGAAGGAATCTGGGGGAGTGAGAGCAGTGTCTGGAAGAAAAAAAACCCAAAAAAACTGTGCACTTCTCTCCCCCTATCACTCTGCAATAAGTCTTAAAGGTGCCAAACTTATTATTCAGCATAAACAGAGCAAGATGATTTGGGATAAAAGCACCATACAGCCAACCCAGGATAAGTGCTTACTGTGTGCAAGTGGCCATCTTGGCCTTGAGAATAAGGAGAGTGGTCCTGCCAAGAAGGTAGCTGGAATCATTCAAAGGGAAGAAAGTGTTTTTAGGAGGCTCTTGAGCACCAAAGGAGAGTTTGAGGAATGGGATTATTTCCCAAACAACTGTGTCAGGAACCAGAGTCGTGTCCCAGGCCCCGCCATATTTGATCTATGTTTGAGCAGGTTGACAAGACAATGAAGAAAAGTATCTTGTTTAACAGGTGGGACCTTGACCCTTGAAAGACAAACAATGTATTGGTCAATTGGTGGGCAGTCAAGCTTGGAAAGGGGACCAATGCATAATGGAGCCCTTGGTGGCAGGGAGTCATGGAGTCATCCTGAGCCATCATCTCACAGCCAGCCATGTGTGAACCAATGCTGTAACTGGGAAATTCCACCCCTGAGCAGGAGATACAAGGCTTGGTTCTGAACTGGAAGGGTGAGAAGGATGAGATGCACAGCGTTTTGATCCAGGGAATGTCCTGGAAGTGCACTGCCTACCTGCCCCTGCTGCCGAGCACCACACTCCATCTCCTTCTCCCGCTCCGTGGATTTTGGGAATCCAGGGGTTGGTATATATTATTTGCTACTGCAACTAATGGAATAAATTTGCTTTGCAAGCCCAGTTGTTTCTTAGGTTCTTTTCTGCATGGATCTCCTCCTGAACCTGTGGAAACAACCACCAGGGACCTACAGGACACCCCTACTCTGATGTCAATAAATTCTGAGAAGTGACTGAAATATGTCAATAAATTTGGGGTAATGTTTAGCCTGGGAGTTTCAGCAAAGTATTGAATATGTCTTAGTTCCATAGATACAAACAGGTAGGTGAGATTGCTGGGCATGCAGGGCTTAGGGAAGTGATTCCCTATGCACCCAGCACTGAAAGAAAGTAATGCCTCCTTTCTAACCCTGAGCTGGCAGCAGGGATCGGGCTCTGCTTGGTAACTTTCATTTTGGCAACTTCTGTTAGCAGGTAAGAAAGGTCAAAATGAAACTTTTTCTAGCTGGTTTATCCTTTTAGGCACCAAAACTCTGTGCCATGGGTGGCCTGGGTGTGTGCAGAGCAATGCAGCCCCCACAAAGCCTTTGGTTTCCCCACAAGTTGCCAGTTTGACTGCTGCCAAAGGGGAAGAAAGGCAGAGATGTACAGGCACCGGAGCCCTGGGCATGTCCAATAAAGGGGCAAATATGTTGGGAGATTTGTTAGGAAGCATTTCAGCTGTGATGCCAACTGTGGCTTCTCTCCTGGTTCTGTGTGTTCTAGACGAGTAATGCAATGGTTGGCTCTGACAATTAAGCAGTAGATGTAATGTGGATGTTCAAATGTGTAGTGATGATATTGTAAAATATCCTCCCATAGTCCTCTTTCCCATCCCCCTTGTAACAGCCTCAGGAGTCAGGGCATTTGGGGAGCGCTGGTTTGGGACCAGCAGGCAGGGTGTAACAACACCTGACCTCCAGTCAAGATGCAAGAAAGTAATCTGCACCAATGGACAGCAGAGAAAGAGTTGACTGACAAAACTTTTGCAGGGGCTAAGGGTATGAAAGGCAGAGCATCCTTTTTGTAGATGAACACTTTTCTGCTAGTCATGGAGACTCCCAATGCTGCAATTTTTCCTTATTCAGTCCTTTCTTAATGTTTAATAAACCTCTAAAAAGTTAAAGGAAGGGTAGTTTCTCACATGTGCAATGCTGTGGGCCATTTTCTTGGTCTGGTTTCCTTTGCTTGGGTCCCATCTGAGTGCTCAGTTGGGGTACAGGCTATAGGTGCTTGGGGCACTCTTGGAGTTCCTCTTGGATCCCCTGAACAACAGGGTTTGGCCCATGAAGGGAATTTGTGCTGCTTTGTGTTCGAGGAGAACTTCCGAAGCCATTTTGTGTTTGCTGTAGGGAAGGTTGGTTATTGCTTTGCATAAATTCCCAGACCAACATGGAGCGTTTGCTTTGTGATGTCAGGGCATGGTTGCCACCTGGTCACAGTGACATCAGAAGGTTGCCTTGGTGCAGGGAAGGCCTGAGTGTCAGAGCAGCCCTAGGCCTTGCTCAGTTGAGGAGAACTTTCCTGGTTGGCGCCTTTGTCAGGGGGTAGCTGCCCACTGACAAGAGCTCTGTGTTTTCTCGTGTTGTGGTGAACTGCCACAACACTGCTACCATGTTTCACCATCTGGCCACGGCAGCTTTTGCTGCCTATGGCATTACTTTTTCTGCCTACTACATGACACACTTCTACCGTAAGTAGAGGTTTCCCTTCTGCTTAGGTTAGGGTGTATCCTAACCTGGCTTTTGTATGTCTGCCTGCTCTTTCTTGATGGCTGAGTTTCTGATTTTGAAACAGAAAGAGCATTAGGATGCTGCTGGTTTGGTAAAGCTCCTGTCAAGGCGTTCAGCTAAAAAGGGGGTGTCTGTAGCCACAGGGGCAGCATTTGCAAGGGAACCTGCAGGGGTTCTGTTCCCTCCACGGGAGAGTCTGTGGCAGCAGAGTCTGTCATTTCCTCAGTTTGCTGGGACAAGCAAGACACCTTTGAAAATGTCAGACTGGCAGACCTTAAGGGAATGCCTTCTAAAAACTCTGCAGTTGTTCCCAGAATTCAGGGAAAGCTTCTTTCTTTCTAAGATTTGTCATGAAGGGATTTGACTGTCTATCTTGACCTTTTACTGAGTGCTAAAATAGTTATTCCCTTGGAAAGGAAGTGCAAACTCTAAAGCAGTGAGTGTCTGCTCCTGAATCCTAGATGTTCTGCTCTGCTGTTTCACAAGGAACTCCCATGGCTCAGGGGGATTTTGGGGAAACTTTTCTGGGCAACTGTTTCCTGCAAGTTAATGAGAATTAGTGCATGTAACTATATGTAAAAAAAAAAAAAAAAAAAGAGTACCTGAAGGAGAGCATTTCAGAAGCTGTTTTATGTGTTTGGTAGAACAGGAGCATTGAGTGTTAAAGAACAATTTGCATTTTCTTGATCATGTTTGTATTCATTTACTGGCTAAACAGGTCAAAGTGTCAGCAAAGGCAAGAATATGGTTCTGATGGCTTGCTGGCTTTGTGAATGAAATCTGTCTCCTGGAAGGATGTTGTGAAATGGGAAATCATCTCTATTTGGGTTGACTTGTTCTGTGGGATTCAGCAGCCCAGGCAGTTTTCTGACAGCATCTGCTTCATTTTCCCTTCCCACTACAGGTCACCTGAAGTGTATATGCAGCAGTGCAGAAGATCCTGAGGTGAGTGAGAAAGGAACATTTCATATTTGTGTTGTTTACGAATTGTAGAGGACGATGTGAGCTTGGCCAGTAGCAGTAGACTGTAGAGGACCAGCTAAGAAGGCCGAAAGAAAATCCATTTTCATGCCTGCAAAAACAATAACAAAGGCAGAGATAGATATTTTAAAATTTCCATCTCAGAGCTTTGAAGAACTAAAAACCAAGTTTTGCAAAGAGAACAACGCTTGCTGACAGCAGACAGGGAAATTTAAGCAATAGCAATTTCCTAGACAGTTTAATTAGATCATTTTAATATAAACAGAGTGACTTAGAATCCTATTCCTATCAAACTTTATGATACCTACTTGGAACATGAGGTGGTAGAAAAGGAAGGCCATCTTGCAGTGGTGCCTGCTGTATCTGCAGTGCAATGGGCACCTTTGTGGCTGGGGAGCTGCGTGGGCCAAAAGGACGCAGGGCTGGCGGCCTTGAGCAGCTGAAGATGAGGCAGCGTGTGGCCAGGGGGCCAAGAAGGCCAAGGGCACGGTGGCCTGTGCCAGCAGCAGGGGGGCAGCAGGGGCAGGGCAGGGAGCGTGGCCCTGTGCTGGGCAGCGCTGCGGCCACAGCTGGAGTGCTGTGTGCAGCTGTGGGCCCTGGGAAGCACAAAGCCATGGAGGGGCTGCAGCGTGTGCACACAAGGACAGGGGAGCTGGGCAAGGGGGTGCAGCACAAGGCCAGGGAGGAGGTGCTGAGGGAGCTTTGGCCTGGACAATGGGGGGCTCTTGAGGGACCTTCAGGCAGACTTCCATCAATCCCTGCATGACAGTGCTCAGCACAAGGGCTGTTTCCCCGCCAAACATCCCCTCACTGCATCCAAGGACTTTAGACACTGGAGTGGCTGACACTTCCATCTTGTGGTTTGTGGGTTTCCAAGGAGGAGAAGCCCTGTTCATTTTCTCTTTTTCCAGCAAGCAGGGATGCTTCTGCACAATCTTTTCTGCCCTTATCAAGCTCTGGAAGTCATTCTGCACCCTTTGTGGAACTTGATGAAGATGGAGCTTTTGGGTTTCCAGGCCTTGATGCATGGCCTTAAAGATCTCTTTGAGTTGAATAGTACCTGGGACTTTCTGCAGCCCAGGGAATCGGAGTGTGTTATGTTTGGGAATTGAGCAGGAGATCAGTGCTTTGCATTCCAGCTGTTCCTCAGAGATGACAGGAGCTGGGAGGGGCTGGGCTGCATTTCTGATTCCAGCCACTTCAGCACCGTCAGTGTGGTTGAGTCTAAGAGAACTTGCCCGAGCACAGATGCACAAAGAGTGCAGTTCCCAGTAATGCTCTGGGTCTGATTGTATTCCATAAGGACCCACACGTTCCAGGTTCCCCAAGAGTGTGCTTTTTTGAGCAACAGGAGAGAAATCCCAGGATTGCTGCTGACTGGGACACTGGCTACCAAGTTTTGATGTGTGTAGCAACAGAGAGGACAGTAAAGGGAGATTATAGTAGGGAGATCTATCTGTCTATCTTCCTACCTATCTATTGAGTTAACATTTACATAAATGAATCTTCCTGGCTCTGGTCCAAGGCAGTTGGAGGTGCAAAGGTCACCTAAAGCATCCCTTTCAGGAGAGGAATAGAGACATGTTCCCTCGACCAATTCTGAGCAGGCAGAGATGTTTCCCCCTCCAGAGATGGTGGTTTTTTCCCCTCAGAGTTGTTTTCCTCCTCTGGCCTCTTCTGCCCTTAAGGCTGCAGTTAATTCTTTAAACTTCTGCCTGTCCTAGAGAGGTGGAACAATTCCATGTTTAGGTGGTGTTTGGTGACTCTGGTCATACATGCCACGGATTACATGGCACATGGTTTCCTTCACTGGCATCCCCAGGGCTGTGTAAGTGCATTCGTTAATGGGGCCTTAGGAGAGTCTCTGTTACTGCTGGTCAGAATTCTCAGTTGACAAAAGAGGGAGAAGAAACACCTTGGTCCTCTTCCATATACTGAGGTGGCCATAGAGGTTCTCTGACTTCCATCTGAGGATCTTTCCATGCATCCTTTTCTTCTGAATGACCCGGTTTTCTAACAAGAATGTGGATGTCAGGAAGGAGGAATGCTGGTGCAGGCCTGAAGAGATCGTGAACTCCAGAAGTGTCTCTCACAAGGAGTGAGCTCACCCAGGAAGCCACCTGCAGAGCCAGGATGGAGCCGTGGGACAGGGCAGGGTGCCAGTCACTACTGAAAGACAAACAGGACATGGCAAAAGCTGAGGGAGGCTGTTGCTATAGGACACGAAAGACCACAAGCACACCCGCTCTCAAGGTGAAAGGAAAAAAGGGATGTTTATTTTTCTGACTCCAATATTTATAGTTTTCAAAGGTGACAGCGGATTGGAGGGTGACAGTGCCACCTCTCCAATGACACTGGTTAAACCAACAGTCCATCAACTCTCTCCTCCTCCATCGAAGGAATGCAAACAGTAAGTTATTTACAAGAAAGTGCGTGAGAAAATTCCCTACAAGAATGTCAACATCAGAAGACTTAGAAAATCTTAAAAAGCCAGGGTGACATCTCACCCTTTTCTGTTTAAAAAAGACAAAAAAGGAAAAGAAAATGAACAATCCGAAAAAGGAAACATCACCAATGTTCAGTGTCCATTTGCAGAGGAATCATCGGAGTGATCACTCTCATCATCTGCATCCGAGTCATCACTCAATGATTCACCCGCCTGATGCCTTTCAGGTTGGTCACGGTTTCCATCCTGCTCGTCGGCTGGATTCTGCCTCTGCGGTCGCAGGTCAGGGCGAACACATTTCGAAGGTACCCAGCGTACCCCAGTATCTGTGGATACACAAGCATACCCGCGCCCCGAAGCGATAAGGTCATAGGGACCTTCCCGCTGTTTGGTGACTAAATTCCGCACCCGAACCTTCACCCGAGGCTGATGTGCCTCATCCACAGCCTGCAACGAGAGATGGTGATTCAAAATGACAGGGTTATTTGAGTTCTGTGGCACAGTGAGATGATTAATTGTGTACAAAGCTTTTGACAACCGACTGTGTGGGGTTTCACCCTGCATTCCCCGTTTTTGTTTTTGAAGAACCCGCTTCAGAGTACCATGAGCGCATTCCACAATAGCCTGACCAGTTGGAGAATGAGGGATACCAAACTTGTGCGAGATACCCCACAACTGCAGGAACTGCCGCACCTTTTGCGATGCGTAAGCAGGACCATTGTGGGTTTTCACAGCAGAAGGTGTGCCCAGAACGGCAAAGGCCTGCCTCCAGTGGGCGAGGACATCACGGGCCTTCTCCCCAGTGTGAGCCGAAGCCCACATCGCAGAGGAGAACGTGTCCACTGTGACATGCACATACTTGAACTGACCAAACTCAGCAATCTGGGTGACATCGGTCTGCCAAAGCTCCAAGGCCCTAAGGCCTCTGGGGTTTACCCCTGCTGGCAAAGGCGGAGCAAGTGCATGGCAGTCATCACATGACTCAACAATGTCACGAGCCTCTGTTGGCATCAGCTGAAACTGCTTCTGCAGGGTATGTGCATTTTGGTGGAAAAAACCATGCGATGCCTCGGCCCGCGCGAGTGTATCAGGCTGAGGCGCCACCCACACTGGGTTAGCCAACTTGTCAGCCCTTGCGTTACCTTCCACAATAAAGCCTGGCAAATCGGTGTGACTCCTCACATGCAGAACATAAAAGGGGTGAACCTGGGCCTGAATGGCACAGCACAAGGTCTTCAGTAAATGAAACAAGGCAGGATTACTGACCTCCTTCAAAACCAAATGACCCAACTGCTGTGCGATATCAGCCACATAGGCGGAATCCGTGACCAAGTTGAAAGGTTCCTGGGAAAATTTCTCAAATGCCATGACAGCAGCCCTCAATTCAACCAATTGGGCTGACCGATCCTGATGGCCTTCCAGAACATGCCACTCAGATCCATCCCTCCAGGTAACAATGGCCTTTCCTGTTTTCCCTGAACCGTCAGTGAAGACAGTGGGTCCTTGCACAGGTTCCTGACTATTTTTGGGCCGCAAAGAAATTTGTGTGGATTTCGTCATGTGCAGTAGCCTATGGCTGGGCAGATGATAAGTGATCTGCCCTGAAAAATTTTCCAGAGCACTTTGCAGGGACACACTGTTTGCAAAGCTCCAGTCAAAAGCCTCCCATTGCACCGGGAGTATGATCTTTGCAGGATCCGCACCCATCAATTGCAAACACCGTTGCTGGCATTTGGTTATCAAACGAGCAATCAGCTCAAACAATGCAGTTGCCGTCTTCTGTGGCTGATGGGGCAGGAAGACCCATTCCAGAACGTGCAAGGAATCAGACCATTTGTCACTCCATTGGCCAATGATGCCAGTGGGATACGAATCTGGAGTGGTGATGAACACAGTGACATCAACGGAGGGGTCAATGTGATAAACTTGGCAAGCCGAAACAGCTCACTGAATTACCTCCAATGCCTTACGCGCCTCAGGGGTCAGTGTGCGAGGTGACTTTAAATCAGAGTCTCCTTTCAACAAATCATACAGAGGAGACAGCTGTGCATTGGTTATTCCCAAGCACATGTAACCAAGTGATGACACGTACCAATTTCTGAACATCATTCAGTGTCTTCTCAGAAGGCACAAATTGAACCTCCTGGTGACGGAGGTCCGTCAGAATTTTGACCCCCAATTACTTCCAAGGTGGTTGTTGTTGAAACTTTTCTGGAGCCACCTGCAGTCCATGAGCATGCAAAATATCGAGCAACCAAGGCTGAATCCTCAGCAGCTCATCCTGAGTGGATGCGGCCACCAAAATGTCGTCCATATAATGATACAGACGTGCATCAGGAAACTGTTTGGGAACTCCAGACAAGGCACGGGCCACATACCACTGGCATATGGCAGGAGAATTGCGCATTCCCTGAGGCAATGTCCTCCATTGATATCTCTGTGCAGGCTCAGCCTCGTTAATCGCTGGCACCGAGAAGGCAAACTTTGGTCTGTCATCAGGATGCAAAGGAATCGTAAAGAAACAATCCTTCAGATCCACAATGAGGACGGGCCAGTCCGCGGGAAGCATAGTAGGCGATGGCATGCTCGCCTGCAATGTTCCCATACTTTCCATCACGGCATTAATCTTTCGGAGGTCGTGCAACAACCTCCATTTCCCAGATTTCTTTTTGATGCAGAAGACAGGAGCGTTCCAGGGACTGGAAGAAGGCTCCAGATAGCCCTGGTCCAACTGCTCCTGCACCAGATTCCGAAGGGCGTCCAATTTATCTTGAGGAAGGGGCCACTGCTTTTCCCATACAGGTTTGTCCACCAGCCACTGTATAGGAGGTGTCGGACACTCTGCGCCCTTCACTGCAGTGGCCCTCATCAAAAATCCGTCCCGATGCGCACCCCCCAGACAGACAGAACATCCCTCCCCCAGAGGTTGGCAGGAGCAGAAGTAACATGAGGTCTAACCCAGGCCGTCTGTCCCTCCGGGTTTGTGACCAGCACAGGCCTCCAGTTCACATAGCATTGTGCCGTCCCTCCCAGGCCTGTGACAGATGTCCCCACTGGATCCAAGGGCCACTCCGGGGGCCAGGCGGCTAGGGAGAGAACCGTGACATCAGCACCGGTGTCAAGAAGCCCACGGAGGTGGATTTCCGATGGCGCCAAACCAGGAACAGACAGGGTACACAGCATCTCGGGACGGTCATTGGTCAGGACGGCAGTCCAGTGAACTTGAGGCAGCCCCGTGGCTCCAAAGCCACCAGCTCCACGTGACTGGTCAGCTGTCCTCTGAACAGAGGCCTTAAAAGGCACAAGTTGAGCGAGCCATGTCCCTCTCGGGATCGTGACGGGGGGGTGGGTGTGGAGACCATGGCACAAATCTGGCTTGTGAAGTCCGCTTCAATGAGCCCCAGGTGAACAATGATGCCCTGAAGGGCGGCACTGGACCTCCCCATAAGGAGAGCACTCATTCCCCCATCCAAGGGGCCAAAGGCATCCAGGGGAACCTTGCGTATCTCAGAAGATTCTAAGACAACTGTTGCTGCAGTGCAGACATCCCCACCTGCTGATCGGCGGGTGCTGGCTACAAGCCGGCAAAGGAGACCTCCATCATCTCTGGGGTCTGGAGAGAAGCTTGTGTCTGGGCGCGTCCCTCCTGCGCGCTTCCCTTTACGTTTCCCGAGCTCGGCAAGGCCTGGCCGTTAACATGAACAGTCGCCTTGCAAACATTGGACATGTGATTCGGCCTACCACACTGACCGCATAAGAACATGGGAAATTTGACCATTTGTGCTTTCTTCCTTCGCTTCTTTCCAGTCTGCGCAGTCCCCTGCTGTGGCCGTTTGCCCTGTGGCACTGCCCAAACCGGCTGCACAGCGGCAGCCACAGCGGCCAACTTCCAACCCGAGGGAACGATGTCTGCACAGGCCTCTGCCATCTTGGAGATAGTAGGGACATCAGGCAGAGCCACTATGACCCTCCTACAAGCATCATTTCAATTACACCTCACAAAGTTTGCAATCACAACCCTCCTTGCCACAGGATCAGGCACCTGCCTCTCCATGGACGCAGTCAGCCTTGCCGCAAATTCCATGAAAGGCTCATCATCCCCCTGGACAATGGTCGCAAACGGCTGCTTTGGAGCAGCCATCTCCAGGGTCTGGACAATCGCTGCCATGCACAGCGTGTGGCACTGGTCAAGCACAAGGGGATCAAATCCAACCTGCCCCTGAACATTCTCATAATGCCCTGTCCCCATCAGCATGTCAGCAACAATCCCATGCCTGGGGTCCTGCTGTGCCAGTGCAGCATTCTGCACCACTGCTTGGGCTGCCAAACGAGTCCACTTGGTCTCAAAAACACCAAGTTGCACAGGGTCAAAAAGAGAATGTGCCACACGACAGAGATCGTGAGGCGTCAACACATCCGTAGCAATCCTCCAGAGAGTCTGCATAACTTTAGCCGACCCCAACCCATGCTAAACAACTGCTTCACGGAGTTCCTTCTCCAGCTTATATGAAAGGGGTTCATGGGTGTTATGAGCAACACCCCTGAGCACAGGGAAAGCTTGGGGACCGCCTGGCAAAGCCACCGCACCTGCTGTGTCCCGGCCCTTGGGCCCCACGGGGACAAGAAGGGATGATTGATGGGAGTCAGGTCAACACCACTCACCCTTGCAGCACCGGCAGAGCCAGAGGAGCTCACTCCGCGACCCTGCAGATGCCGCGAGGAGACAGGATCATTCATCTCGTCTGTCTTAGTCTTGGCCTCTCGCCAGAAAAGCTCGGGGTGCTTTGGACGCACAGACACCTGGCACGCAGGAAGCGTCCAATGATTTGACGAGAAAGCGCCATGGCCCCGGGCGCCCACCGGCCTCCCACTGGCCGTGTCAGCAGTTGCGCTAAAGGTAAATGCCTCAGCACCCTGTCATGCCGCAGCTCCGGCAGGGGACGCCTCAGTGGACGCAGGTGCCGGCACAGCCCGCAAATCCAGCGCGGGCCGGGATGAGACCAGCGTGAGGGCCCCAGCCCCCGACACAGGGGAGGAGCGGGATGCCGAGAGAGGCGCGGCCCGCGGAGCCGCATCACTGTGGGGCGGCACAAGGGAGCTGGGCAAGCCCCCCATGAGAGCCCGTCCCAAGCTGCAAGACTCCACAGCGGGCACCGCCCCAACCGAGCGGAGAGGGGCAGGCTGCCCGCCGACCGGAGCGGGACCGGACGGAGCACCGATCGACGCCCCACCCTCAGCTACCTTCACCAACTGCGCATGCCCAGCAGGCTGCACAGACCCAGAGATGGGCAAAGCCGCCCCCCCCACTGTTGAGCCCGACTCGGGGGTGGGAGAGCCCACCCCCGCCGCGCTCAGGGGGAACGTGGTGGACACACCACAATTTGGACAAAAAGTCGTCACCAAATCAGACTCAAGTTGAGGCAGAGGCTGACCCTCAAAGGCCAGGAAGGCACAATGAGAGGGCAACCCGTCCCCCACCACGCCACCCATGCAGGGCGGAGCGGGGTGAGGACGGACCATGGAATCAAGAGAGCCCCTAGAAACCCACAGGGCTCGGACCCCCGGACCCAGGACCAGTTGGGTCTGAGCCCAATTCACCCGGGAGAGCAATGGCCATTCCCCAGCACACCGTCCTGGGGCAGGATGAGGGACTCCACATTGCACAGAAGTTCATCCTCCCCGTCGTCCATGTCTGAGACAGCAGGGCTTTCCTGGGAACTCCAAGGGGTACAAGAACCAGACCCTTGCCAAAGCTCCTCACATTTTTTTCACTGCACCAGCAGTGATCCCATGTCTACAAGGCAGTCATCAAAGAGGGCCTCCATGAGGTGGACCCCCACGAGAGACCACTCCTCCCTGGAGAACACCTTCCCAGGGACCAAAAAAACCCCTCGCTTTTGGGCCCACAGAATCAGTCTTTCAAAATCATCCCAGGAAACAGAAACCTGTTTCCACTCCAGGACCCCACTCCAGAGATCCAAAATGAGGGAATCATCCTTGAAAACCACACAGGCTGCCATTGCCCCAAGAACAGCAGGCAAAGCACCAAGAAGAGGGGGGGAAACACCTCACTGCAATCCGCGATCCGTGCCTCAGCCTAGGCTGCAATACACTGCGGCGGTCACCAGATGTCGCTATAGGACACGAAAGAGCACAAGCACACCACCGCTCTCAAGGTGAAGGAAGAAAAAGGAAGTTTATTTTTCGGACTCCAATATTTATAGTTTTACAAAAGTGATAGCGGATTGGAGGGTGACAGTGACACCTCTCCAATGACACTGGTTAAACCAACAATCTGTCAGCTCTCTCCTCCTCCATTGAAGGAAGGCAAACAGTAAGTTATTTACAAGAAAGTGAGTGAGAAAATTCCGTACAAGAATGTCAACATCAGAAGGCTTAGAAAATCTTAAAAAAACAGGGTGACACCATTCTCTCCTTGGCCTTCCTCCCCCAGGATGGAGACCAGGGAGGAAAAATCCCCGCAGCAGAACCTCGTGGAAGAGGCTGTTTTGAGTGGCTCCTTGGGACAGGAATCCAAAGGGGAGGAAAAGCCCGGGTGATCCCACAGGAGGAGGGGCTGAAAACCCAGCCCAGGGGGCTCTGAGGAGGAAAGAGCCACCCAGAGCCAGGAAGGTGGACAGAGCTTCAGCCAGAGCTCAGAGCTGGTGGTCCGTGAGCAGCTTCATGATGGGGAGAAGGCCCACAAGTGCTTGGACTGTGGGAGGAGCTTCAGGCAGAGCAGCACCCTGATCAGCCACCAGATGATCCACATTCGGGAATGGCCCTACGAGTGTGGGGAGTGTGGGAAGGGCTTCAGCTGCAGATCCACCCTTGTGACCCACCAACACATTCACGCTGGGGAGAGGCCCTACGAGTGTCCCCAGTGTGGGAAGAGCTTCTCAGACCTGCTCCAGTCTCCTCCAGCACCAGCAGATTCACACAGATGAGAGGCTCTTCCGCTGCCCTGAGTGACAGTGTTCACAGGGGTTCTTGGATGAGGGGAGAGATGAGAATGTTGACTCCATGTTCAGAAGGCTTGATTTATTATTTTATGATATATATATATATTACATTATAACTATACTAAAAAGAAATAGAAGGAAAGGTTTCCTTAGAAGCCTAGCTAAGAATAGAAAAGAAAGGAATGATAACCATGGCAGCTGGCTCAGACAGAGAGTCCAAGCTATCTGGTCTGTGGTTGGCCATTAATTGTAAACATTCAAGATGGCCCAGTCACAGACACACCTGATGCATTCCACAGCAGCAGATAACCATTGTCCACATTTTGTTTCTGAGGCCTCAGCTTCTCAGAAGAGAAAAAATCCTAAGAAAAGATTTTCACAAAAAGATGTCTGTGACAGCCCTGACTGTGGGACGGGCTTCAAGCACAACTCCACTCTCATCACCCACCAGTGCATCTGCACTGGGGAGAGGCCCTACAAGTGTCCCCAGTGTGGGAAGAGCTTCTCCCGGAGCTCTCACTTGATCCAACACCAACGGAGGCACCGGTAAGGGAAGCTCTGCCAATGTCCCAATTGTTGGAAGAGCTTCGTGCACTGCTGCAGCTTCATCTCCCATGGGAGGACCCACGTTGGGCAGAGCCCTGGTGACCCACATTCCCCGTGATTTGCACTGGGAAGACACCTGGCTGGTTGTCCTTTTGGTTTGGTCCCAATTTCCACTTGATTTTTCTTTATCACTTAAAAGCACCTGAAATAGAACTAAAAAGAAGAAATGGAACAAAGATGTCTAATGTTCCATCAGTTAACTGTTACTTGAGCAGGAATTTATGGTTTTGGGACATATTCTGGAAGATTTGTGGATTCATGTGGGATTTCAGGAAGTGTTCTCCACATCTTTGCACTGCAAAAGTAAAGATGGATTGATCTGTCACCTCACAATGACTCAGTCCCACTGAAAACAAGTCAATCTTAACCTCAAGGGGTTCAATCCAACCTCAAATTGCTTTGTCCCCACTTCAAAAAACTCAGTCCCATGCCAAAATTACTCAATTCCACAGCCTCCAGGATGAGATGGGTTTGGAAAGAGATTGGGAGAAGAGGAATCCAAATTTGAGGGTGTGGGATGGGGATTAGGGTTAGGGTTAGGCCTGGGTGTGTGTGATCTATTTTGATAGTAAATAAAACTTTCAGAACTGCTGATTTCTGTCCAATTCATTTTCCAACAGTTCCAGTTCTGTTTGCAGAGTGCCACCTTCTCAGCTGATTGTGTTTGTGTCCTCCTTTCTCTCCTGCCTCTCTTTGCCTGCTCTGTTTCTCTCTCACTGTCTCTCTTGACCCAGGGCAGCTCCCACCAAAGACCCTGCCCTGATTTAATTCCCAGTCCAGGAGCTACAAAAGCCACTGGTGAAGTTATGAAGGCTGGCAGTGAAATGTCACTGTATGGCTCTGTTGGTTCTGTAGTGCCACAAGGGCCCCTGGTTCCATGAGTTTCCCTACTGCCAACAGCAGTTCCTTGGTTCCCATCATGCCCTGCTGTGTCACCATGGATATTTGGTGCCATGAAGTTCTTCAGTGTCACAATGGCCTCCCTCGCTCCATGAGCTTCCAGAGTGTCACAATGGCCTCCTTGGATGGGTAGTGTCACCATGGACCATTTGCTCCATGCAGCCCCGCTGGGTCACCATGGACTCCTTGGTTCCATGAGGTTCTGGAGGTGTCTCCATGGTCTCCTTGGATCCTCAGTGTCACAATGGAGCACTGGATCCACATGGCCCTGCTGTGTCACCATGGCCCCTTGGTTCCATGGCACCCCAGGGGCACAATTGACTCCTTGCTTCCACGTCACCCCCTCAGTGCCAAAATGGCCCCTTCATTCCATGAGGAACACAAAAGTTTTGTAGAAACATTGTGCAAATCCTGCTCAACACACCTGAGAACATCTGTTTGCATTCAAGAGAGAGGTTAAAGGTGAGGCTGGCACCAGCAGCTTCCATGTGCAACAGAGATCCAGGGAAAGGACAGGGACAGAGAATTCAGCTGCAAGACTCAGAGAATTCTGCTTCCAGAGATCATTTCTGTTCACACTGGCCCTTGTAGAAAGGTGACACCATTCCAGGCAGCCTGGACTGAGCAGGTAGTTCCTGAGTGGGGTTTGTTGTTCAGGAAACCTGCTCAGGCTTTTCCATTTTTTCCTTCACAAAAGGAAAACTTCTCCTGGGCCTGTGTGCAGGCAGAGCCCTGAGCAGAGCAGGTGGGACAGGGTGCAATGGGCTGGGACATGGAGCTGCAGAGCTCAGGGGACAAGGTTCTGCTGCAGGGCACAGGGATGTCAGTGCCAGGTGGGCCATATCAGACATGGTGAGGCTGGGGGTGAGGAGCAGCTTGTCCAAGCAGGGTCAGCCCTCAAGGGGCTCATTCTTCTCTGTGCCCTCCTAAGGAGGCTTTCAGCATCATGATCATCAGGGGAACCTTTCTATCAGCTCTTCTCTTAACTGAAAATAAAAAAATACTGCCTTGAGTAAACAAGAAAAGTCATGAGTTGCACTTTGAAATCTTCATTCTTAACAGTACTCCAGACTGACTCCAGTCAGCTGCACAAGCCCTGGACACTTGGAGGACAACTGAAGGAAGAAAAAGAGCCTCTAAGGGCTTTCTGTATTTTGATGATCCCCATGGTGGATTTGCAGCTTAGTCCAGGACCCTCAGGCAATGAGAGAAGGCTGAAGAAGCTGCTCAAGGAGTCAGAAGCAAAATTCTAAGTCCCTTGGAGCATCACTGGGCCCCACTGAGGGCAGGCAGTGCCAAAGGCTCCCCGGGGACTGCTGAGAGCAGATCATTGAGGCCAGGATTGCAGGGAGCCCAAGGCTCTGAGCAGGGAACTGCAGTGCTGAGCAAGGCCTGGGCTGACTGGGGGAAGCAGAAAGGCCAAGCCCTGAGCCCAGCCTGGGACAGCAGGGCCTGTCCCTCACGGGTGGCCTGGGGCTGTTTGTGGGGCAGTGGGATGTGAGGGGCAGCAAGGACAAATGCCATAAATCTGTGTGACACTGCAGATCCTCATGGAACCAAGGGGCCAGTGGGACACTGGGGCCTCATGGAAACAAGAGGGCACTGTGAGCCTGCAGGGCTGTAACATCCCACAACACTGAAATGCTGGGGGTAACCAAAAGTTCCTTGACATTAGTTTGGTGCACAGGAGAAACACCAACCAGATATTTTCAGCATGCAAAGAAGATATTGTCAAGACAAAAAGAATATTCTTGGTAGGAAGAGACCCACAAGGATGATCAAGTCCAGCTCTTAAGTGAATGTCCCACACAGGATTGAACCCACAGCCCCAGTGATATCAGCACCATGCTCTAACCAACAGTGCTAAGAGGTCAAAATTACACCAAAATTTACTGGCAAAATATGGACAGTCAAGGGACTTTGGCAAATGGTTTAATACAACATCCACTTCAACATGAATCTCTTATCGTACCATTAACTTAGCCCATTTAACCTAAAAATCTTTAACCCTTAAGAGGTTACCCAAAAATATTCCAGGTAAGTAGGATTAGAAGAAGAAGTAGAGAATAACAGAAAGACAGTGTTGTCACATTATGTCACAGTACAAGCTGGTTTGTACTGCGCAATTAATTCATCTATAAATAAGATACCCAGTCGGCTCCATAAAACCGACCCCTGCATTGACTGACACTGGTCAGTCAACCTCAACTAATTACAGAACCTCAGCTAATTACATTGCATCCCAAGCTGCAGACATCTCACTGGTGCAGGAGCTGGGCAGTGTAAAAGATCAGACCAATGGGCTATCCAGACGGGGTTTTTCACACCCCTCTTTATAAAGAGGAGTTGGAGGAATAAACACTCTCTGTTGCCACATGGACATCAGGTGAGTGGTTGTCTTTGTCCCCAACCTACTCTGCCCCACAATCACAAGACAGACAGTCTATAGAAAGACACGCACATAGGTATCAACTTCTCATGGAACCATGGGTCAGCTGTGAGAATGCAGGTCCAGGGACACCACGGTGACACTACAGAACCTCATGGAGCCAACGGGGCCATGGTGACACTGTGGAGCCCCTCGGAACTGAGGAGTCCATTGTGACTGATAGGCAAGATGTCTTTACAGACAATTTGATGGGTGAATGTAGGGGTGTTAACATCCTTGCATTGGGTCTTAATGTCTCTACCAACTTCAAGCAACAGGTTTATTACAGAGCCCGGACAGCTTGGCTCCTGATACAGGCAAGTAGGTCTGCATGAGCTTGAGTTAATGAACTTTGGGTTAAAATGACAGGTTCAAGAGGGGAATATGGGGTTGGGGATTCAGGAAGGCTGTACCTTCCTCGTACCTCAACCAATGGGGAATAGAAGAGGGCAACGTGCAGCCAGGAGCTTAGGATAAAAAGAGGCTGCGCCCTCTGAAACCTTGAAGGAGAAAACCCTGTGGGCATGTGCCCTGGTGGATTCTCTCCCTTTTTTCTATTAAAGTTGAAGGATTCCTCTGTCTCCTTTATGGACACTGGCTTTTCATAGTGTGATTTTCCATACATGACACTGTGGAACATCATGGAACCAAGGAGCCATTGTGACACATAAAGGCCCTGTTGGAACAGAAAAACCATTGCTGACAGTACAGAACTCATGGAACCAAGGGGCCATTGGGACAATGCAGGTCCAGGGACACCATGGTGACACTATGGAACCTCATGGAATCAGAGAGACCATTGTGACACTCTGGTTCCTCACAGAATCAGGGGGGCCATTACAAAACTCAGGACCCCATGGAAGCAAGGGTCAAGGATGAAGCTGTGGGCCCTGTAGAACCAAGGAGCCATTGGGACACAGCGGAGCTGCATGGAGCTGAGGGGCCATGGTGACATTGCAAGGCCTCAGGGAAGCATTGGGCCATGGTGACACTGCAGAAGAAAGGAGAACACCGTGACACTACCGGGACTCATGGAATCAAGGAGACCATTGTGACACTGTGGGACCCCATGGAAACAAGGGGACAGGGAGCAGGTGTGGCTGGTTTGACCACCCAGAGGCTGCTGGACAGGTCTGGCTGACCTTGGCATGTCAAGGCTGCTTCTCATCTGCCCCTGAGGCACTGGGGCTCTGGGCTTTCCTTGAAAGAACTGTCCTTGTCCTCCAGGGGGCCATGGACAAAATTGGGATTCTTCCTCCAAATTTCCTTATATGCAAAGATTGTTCTCAGATGAAATCTGCCAGGAGGGACAGATCTGGCTGCCTTGGCCACCCAGGGTCCACCTTCCATTTGCCTTTTAAACACTGGGATCATGTGCTTTTCTTACTTAGGTGAAAAAAAAACATCCATCTCAAACCATCCAGGTACCCATAACCAAAACTGGACATCTGCCTCCAGAATTCTCTATATCCAAGGATAGCACCCAGACAAAATCTGCCAGGACTGACAAGTCTTGCTGGCCTTGGCTTCCTGAAGCCTGGCACTCATCTAGCCTTGAAACACTGGGCTCTGTGCTTTCCTTCCCAATGAAAAGAACTCTTCTTCCTGTCCAGGTGCCCATTGCCAAAATTGAGATTCCACCTCCAAAATGCCCTATGTCCAAGGATAGCCCCTAGACAAAAGGTGCCAGGAGAGACAGGTCTGGCTGGCTTGGCCCGAGACTGGCCACCTCTCATCTTCTTCCAAAACACTTGGACTTCATGCTTTTCTTTCCTATAGAACCAGTTGCCCATGGCCAAAACTGGGATTCCACCTCCAAAACTCCATACATCCAAGGATTGTTCCCAAGGGAAAGCTCCCAGAACAGACAGGCCTGGCTGCCGTTGGCCTCTTGGGGGCTGCCTCTCACCTGCTTTCCAAAAACTGACCTTGGCATGTAGAAGGCTGCTTCTCATGAGTTCCTGGATCACTGGGGCTCCGTGTTGTCTTTGGTTTGGAAAAGAAGCATCCATCTTCTCTTTTCAGATGCCCATTGCCAAAATTGGTACTCTCGCTAAAAAATTTAGTATATGCAGGATTATCTCTCAGAAACAAAACCTGGCCTTGGCCTCTGGCTGGCCTTCACCTCTGGTGGCCAGCTCTCATCTGCCCCTGAAGATGACGGGGCCTCTGTGCCTTCCTTCCTATGGAAAAGAACTGGCTTTCATGTCAAGGGACCATGGCCAAAATAAAAATTTGGCATCCCAAAATTGGTACATCCAAAAATTGCCCCCAGACAAAAGTAGCCAGGACAGACAGGTCAGGCTGGCCCTGTGCTCTGGTGATTTTCTTTGACTCTGAGCTGAATGTTTTCAATTGCAAACACCTTGGAGAGGGCCCAGAGATCTCCCAATGGGGGATTTTGCGGCCTCGGGCACATGATCACTACATATGGACAGAGGATCTCTGCTCTGTGCTATTGTGGTGGTTTTGCATCATGGATGTGATGTTCTAAGGGAAGCTGCTAGCAGTTTCCTCCATGTCTGACAAAAAACCCCAATAAATAATTAGCTTTGAGAATTGACAATCTGTTAAACCACTAAGGAAACTGAACACGCCTCTGTGAAGACACAGGTTAGTGTTGAAAAAACCTCTGGGCTTCACCCGCAAGCCCCAGCAGGGGGAGGAGAAGCCATCGGCCCCCGGCCGTGCTGCTGCTGTGCTCTGGCCTGGCTGCTGAGATCCTGGCCCTGCCCCAGCGCGGCCCATCCTGACACAGCCCCAGCGCAGCCGCTGCAGAAACCTCCATCGTAAAACAGCTCCAGCCGCAAGCACCGAGCCCGGCCGGGGTCACGGAACCATCTGCAGGCCCCGGGGGAGATATGAACTCTTTCAGTGCTTCCATCCTCCCTCGAGTGAGAGAAAAGGACAAAGTGCAGGTGCATAGAGGAGCAACATGAAGACACCAAGGTCAGTGAAGAGGTAGTTGAGTCCCAGATGGGAGGGATGAGGAGATGCCTTGATCTTGGGGCTGAAATCCTCTTGTAAAGCCATGGAGAAGGATGTAAGACTCTCTTTTTCCTGGTAAATCATTGAAAAGTATTGGGAGATTGTTGCAGTGCACTCGCTTTTCTTATTTGGACAATTGTTACAAGTTGGCTTTATTTTGCATTGTTTAATGGTATGTTCCATCCCCCCCCCCCCCCTTTTTTTTTGTGGCATGGTTTGTCCCCAGCCGGCCCCTCCCCTGGTTGAGCGAGTTGCTCATGTCACTCCCTCTCTCTCTTCTCCGACGGCCAACCCAGATACAGTTTCCCCTGTCTGTTAACTCTAATCTCCCCTCCCCGCGTTTGTCAATCTCTTCCCCAGCCCAGCCCGGCTTCTAGAAGGTTCCTCTCTACTCAAGCCGGGACTGGTCCCCTGGCCGTAGCCACACCCTTTTCCCACCTCCCATCGTATGTCATTGGTCTCATGCTCTGCCCCTCTTTCTTTCTGCCCAATTGGTGTCAGTCTCCCTTGCTCCTCCTTATTTGTATTTAAGCTGGTTGCACCCAGCTTCTCTTTGGCAAACTCCCTCAGCCCTTCCCAAGTTCACCCCCCCTCCCGCTCGAGCAATAAACCGACTCGACTTGCTGAGGTTGTTTGCTGCCTCTTTCTTCGCACCTGCTGACCTCGCTGGTGGCCTACTATTTCCCTCGTCCGAGGGTCAGGGCGCGAAGCCTACCACCTGGCTGTGGGAGGTCGTGACCCTAGGTTGAGGGTTTGCCAGACCTGCCTTCATATCGAAGCCGCCATCCGCTGCTGCAACCCTCAGCCCCTTGGACTGCTGGAATTGTGCTGCTCCTTCCTAGCCGGGAAATTTGGGAAAGCACTCCAGCAGGGCGTGGTGCCCAACATGGGGCAGAAGAGCCTAAAGATCTATTCTTTGGACTACTTTGGACCTCCGGACGAGCTCTGAGGAGCTCCTTGGCCGCTCGCCCACCCCTGTGGTAGCAGGTCTCTGTTTTGAAGAGACAGCGCTCCGGGGGATTGGATCTATGTCTCCGTGCACCTTGGAGCAGATCCAGTCAGCAGGACCTGTCAGCAACCCTCCTGTGTTACCTGGAACCTGGGTGTGGTAAAGTACCCGTTTCCCCTAGTAGTTTGGGGGTGGGTCCTCCTTTACCCGTCGGTCGCTTTTTAGCCCCCTGGGGGAACCTCTAGCACTCCGGTGTGCCGTGTTCGAGCCCCGGAGCAGCTTCTCGTTTGTGCGTCCGCGGCGCACTAGACCGTTGTCCCTGAAGTTGCCAGGTGCTTCCGTTTTGTTAGTTTTCCCTTTCTGGTTGCTGCTGGTTGAGTGTGAGCTGTTCTTTGTTTTATTGAGATGGGTGCGCGTCTCTCGACAGCTCAGAAGGAGGCTGTTTATAAAGTTATTGGTTATCTCGTTAATGCGAATTTACCCTTTAATAAGAAAGAGTTGAAACTGTTGATCAGATGGGTTTTTTCAAATTTTCCTCAGGCCTCCCCTAATGATTTTCAAAGTATACGGTTCTGGCGGGGGGTCCAAGTCAAATTAACAAATGCCACAAAATCTGGAGAATCTTCCAACTCAAAAATGTTGTTCTGGACTACTCAAATTTGTCTAGCATTAGAAAGAGCAAGAGATAAGTGAGGCGAGAAATCCCAGTGACCGACCGGTTTCGTCCCAGTTTTCCTACCCCCCTTGACCCTAAACTGTGCTCCTCTCCCTCAGCCCTTTCAAGCTCCCAGCCCTTGGAGGCGGCAGCCCCCGACAGCACCGGGCGGGGTGTCCACCTTCCCCCCAGCCCCTCTCTGGGTGTGGGACCCCTTCCCCAAAGTGGTCCATGGGCCCGGACCGCGGCGGGCCTTTCCCTGAACCCCTTTTCCCCAACCCCTTCTTCCCCGGTTTCAAATCCTGTTGACACCCCAGTTTTACAGTTCAAGCTCCCCACCACACAAGATGGTGCTCGTTTAACATCACAAAATGGTTCCAGGCGCCAAGATGGTGGGGAGCACATGTTGGAAGAGCGCCAAATGATGTCACCTTCATTTCGCTCAAGTTCTTCTTCCCAGAACCCCTTTTTCCCTACTCTCAACCCCTTCCGGCCTTTGGATCCCACCCCTGCTCCTTCAACCCCTCCTACTGCTGCTGTCCCTGCTCCTCCTCCTTATCCGGCTCCTCCCCAGGACCAACCTCCTTGTCTAAACCCGCCCTCTGACATCACTAAAAGGGCGGAGAGTTGTTCCTCCGTAAGCCCCGCCCCTGTTGCTTGCGTCACAAATTGCCCCGCCCCTGTGCTTCCTGTTTCCCACGCTCCTGCATCCGGTTCCCACGGGTCCGCCATGTTTTCCCACACCCCTTTATCGGGAGCTGAGAGATACCTAATTTCAACTAAGGGCCCGGGAGCTGGGAGCAGAAGCAAGAGAGAACAGGAACGTAAGCCGGCTTGTACCATCACAGCTGCGCCCGTTTCCTACTACCTCAGCCTGGATGGTACCACCACAACCCAATGGAACCCCATACCTCATAGCGTAATCAGAGAGCTGTGCAAAGCACAGCGAGAATTCGGCAGAGAGAATGAATATTTCTGGGGGTTGTTAAGAGCTACCGTGGTGGAAGCAGTAGTTACACCTACTGATCTCCGCTCTCTCTTCTCTTGCCTTCTTAACCCCACTGATTTTTCCATGTGGGAGAGGGGGTGGGAAAAGAGAGTAACGGAGCTGTTACCCACTATCTGGAGTGATCCCATGCTAGCCACAGATAGTGAAGGCGAGACCATTTCTAAAGACCACCTGCTGGGAAGAGGGAGATGGGCCGACGGGCATATAGCCACTGAAATCTCCTTTGAGACCTTAAAAAAATCTGCCAGGGCAGCAGAGGCTGCATTTTTAAGTTTAAGGCCAG
This sequence comes from Setophaga petechia, assembly GCA_024362935.1. NCBI lineage: Eukaryota > Metazoa > Chordata > Aves > Passeriformes > Parulidae > Setophaga > Setophaga petechia. Next base: position 174,048 of record JANCRA010000078.1, read on the forward strand.
CAGCAGCTTTAGCATCTTACACTCAATTATACCAACACGATGCTGAGCCCTTTGCAGCGTTTGTAGAGAGAGTTTGGAAAGCAGTCGAACAACAAGTCTTGGAGGAATCAGCTAGGGTACCTTTAGTGAGGGAAATTGCCATGACCCGTTCTAATAAACTTGTAAGTCTATTCTTCTCAGCCTGCCAGTCCACCCTCTACCCACGCTACAAGACATGCTGGAAGCATGCGAAGCAAAGGCGTCACTACTTGCTACCGGGGCAGGGTCATCTGCTAAGCCAGTCCTAAAGAAAGTTGCGGCCTTGGAGCAAAACCGGAGTGAACCAGGAGACCAAGAAGAGGTTGCAGCTTTCCCAGTAGCTACCTCGGGGACAAGACAGCGAGAGATGCCGCCGTGCCACCTGTGCGGCAAAACGGGGCATTGGATGCCTGAATGCCCCTGGCGGGCGGAGTTTCAAGAATTTAAAAGAAATAAAAGACTAGAAGAAGCTCGAGAAGGGCCAGCACTGCAAAAAAACTGAGGAGGAAGCGCAGCCCCCCTCCTGCACGTGGACAGAAATGTGGCGGGGATGAAACATCAGTTGGTAGCAGGGAGGGGAGGACAAAGGACATTTCTCCGCCAGCTCACGCAGCTAGTACATCTTCTACCGCACTTGACAAAAACAAGTCACTGGACCGAACATTCATTATAGACAGGCCACACCTACCCATTCTAACGACCTTTTCCATGTGCTATCCTTTTAGGCTCCAATTATCCCGCGCATTACATCTGTGAGATCATGACCCAGTGTGTCTATCCAAGTCGCCGGAGGGGTCCAACACCTGGGATCGCCTGGACAACAGGTATCTCATCATTGGGGACACAAAATACACACCTTTGGACATTTGCATTTGGCCAGCACTTTCAGCCTCTGACCAGAAACATTTCTATTTGGAATTCTATTGCACAAACCCACCTCTGTTCCTTCCTGAAGGAACTATAATTGCCCAAGCTATCCCGGTAGACCTCATAGATTACATCAAAATGGGAAAATGGGACCCTGACGATCCCGAAGAGCGTTCAGGGCTTCCATCTTTCCGGATGAGAGCCTACCGAGGAAAGGAAGGAGACCCACTCTCCATCAATTGGGTCGAGTCGATAGGAAAATCAAAACCAAGGTTATCTTGCGTTTTAAAAAGGGGCGATGACAAACTGCTGGTCAGAGCCCTTCTCGATACAGGAGCGGATGTGACGATCATTCCCACCTGGGAATGGCCGTCACAATGGGAACTGCAAAGTGCGAAAGGACACGTACGAGGTGTAGGAGGCATGTAATTGGCGCAACAGTCTAAGAGCGTCGTGCAAATTATGGGGCCAAATGGGCAATTGGCGCAAGTATGCCCATTTGTTTTAGATTATACGGAGCCCCTGTGGGGGAGAGACACCCTGGCGCAGTGGGGGGCCAAAATTGACTTCCCAGTCCCCCAGCCTTTTCAGTAGCAGCCACTGAAGAGCGCCCCACTCAGAAACTGAATTGGCTTTCAGATAAACCAGTTTGGGTGGATCAGTGGCCGCTCAATAAACAAAAGTTAAAGGCGCTCAATGAGCTCGTGGAGGAGCAACTCCGCAAAGGTCATCTTGTGGAATCCATGTCCTGTTGGAACTCCCCGGTTTTTGTCATCCGAAAGCCCAACAAGGACAAATGGAGGCTCCTTCACGACCTCAGGAAAATTAATGAAATTATCGAGGACATGGGGTCTCTCCAACCAGGGATGCCGTCCCCTGCGATGCTCCCTCAAAATTGGAATTTGGCCGTAGTAGACATCAAAGATTGCTTTTTCCAAATTCCCCTGCACCCTGACGATGCCCCGCGCTTTGCCTTCACGGTGCCCACCCTTAACCGTGAAGCCCCAAGGAAGAGATACCACTGGACCGTACTCCCGCAAGGGATGAAAAACAGTCCAACCATCTGCCAGTGGTATGTCTCTTCCTTGCTGTCTCCTGTTCGAGAACAATATGATAACGTCCTTATATATCACTATATGGACGATGTGCTAGTGTGCGCCCCCAATGATGACCTCCTGAACCATGTGCTTGGCCGTGTAACAGATTCCTTAATTGCAGCAGGATTTGAACTCCAGAGTGACAAAATTCAACGGATGCCGCCTTGGAGGTACCTCGGCCTTGAGATCAGTAAGCGGACCATTGTGCCGCAAAAATTGGCGATTAAACCCCATATTAAGACCTTGGCGGATGTCCACCAGCTGTGTGGATCTTTAAATTGGGTGAGACCTTGGCTGGGAATTTCTACCGAAGACCTGGCCCCCCTTTTCAAATTATTGCAAGGAGGAGAGGAGCTTAGTTCTCCTAAGGTACTCACCCCCGAGGCTCAGACAGCACTAGAAAAGATCCAGGGAATGTTAACATCTAGGCAGGCTCACCGCTGCCGCCCTGGTCTGCCCTTTTGATTCATCATTTTGGGCAAGTTGCCACACCTCCATGGGTTGATTTTCCAATGGGACAGGCACCCTGAAGCCCCCAGGTCACCGGGAGGCAAAGGGAGAAAGGATCGAAGCTCGAGTGACCCCCTCTTGATAATAGAGTGGGTGTTCCTCAGCCATCACCGATCCAAGAGAATGACATCGCCACAAGAGCTGATAGCGGAACTGATCCGGAAGGCTAGATCTCGGATCAGGGAGATGGCTGGTGTAGACTTAGCATGCAGTCACATCCCCATCGATACCAAAGATGGGAAGTTTCAAATTAAGATGTTTGATGGACTCTTGAGAACTAATGAAAGTTTACAATTCGCTCTCGACAGTTACACTGGGCGAGTCGAAGTTGGTCATCCAGCTCACCCATTGTTCAACAAAACTGTGCAATTCAAATTATCTCTAAAAAGAATCCAAAGCCAGGTGCCCCTCAATGCTCTAACCGTTTTCACTGACGCATCCGGGAAGTCCCAAAAGTCAGTTGTGACTTGGAAGGACCCCAGGACTCTGCAGTGGGAGTCAGATGTTCAAGAAGTTGAGGGTTCACCTCAGATTGCAGAGTTGGATGCAGTCGTTAGAGCATTTGAGTGGTTTAAAGATATCCCCTTCAATTTGATCACTGATTCGGCTTATGTAGCGGGTGTAACATCGAGAGCAGAACATGCAGTTCTTCAAGAAGTTCGCAATTTGGCCTTGTTTAAGTTGCTCTCGAGACTTGTACAGCTGATCTCCCACCGACAGCAACCATTTTATGTGATGCATGTTCAGTCTCACACTGATTTGCCTGGCTTTATCGCCCAAGGGAACCGTAGAGCAGATGCCCTTGCCTCCCCTGTCCAGATGGCGCCACTCCCGGATGTGTTCCGCCAGGCTAAAATCAGCCATCAGCTGCACCATCAAAATGCCCCTGGTCTGGTTCACCAGTTCAATATCTCTCGGGAACAGGCCAGGGTGATTGTGGCAACATGTCCTCAGTGTCAGCGAGACCAACTGCCTTCCCTACCCACAGGAGTCAACCCTCGAGGGCTTGCCAGTTGCGAGCTGTGGCAAGTCGACGTGACACATGTCATGCAATTTGGACGGCTCAAGTACGTGCATGTGTCCGTTGACTCCTTTTCCAGTGCTGCCTACGCCTCGGCCCACACAGGCGAGAGGGCCTCGGATGTTAAGAAACACCTTCTCCAGGCTTTCTCGGTGCTGGGCATTCCCAAGGCAATAAAAACTGATAATGGGCCGGCGTACCGATCCAAGGAGCTCAAGGAGTTCCTGCAGCAATGGGGAGTGGAACATACTACCGGCATCCCCCACTCCCCCACAGGCCAAGCAATAGTGGAGCGGACCCACCAGAGCTTGAAAAAGATCCTGGAACATCAAAAATCAGCAATGAAGGTGAAGTCTCCGCAGTCCAGGCTGTCGAGAGCACTGTTTACGTTAAATTTTCTTAACTGTTCTTTTGATTGTTTAGACCCCCCCCATAATTCGGCACTTTGGTTATCATGAAGATCTCAAATTAAAGAAAAAGCCCCCTGTTCTTGTCCGGGATCCAGAAACGTGGAAGATTGAGGGTCCGCACGAACTAGTGACCTGGGGGAGGGGATACGCTTGCGTGTCCACTCCCTCTGGTCTCAAGTGGGTTCCATCTAAGTTCGTGCGGCCCTTTCTTCCAAAGGGCGCTAAACCATCAGGCGCTCCAAGTCAAGTGGCGATAGCGAGCTGGCGGAGGAAGAGAAAGAAACCCAGTCCTTTTTCCCTTGATTTAACTCTGCTTTTTCAGAACTAAGCTGTTGTTTGTTTGTTGTATTCTTTAGGTCCTAATGCCCTCAGAGTCGTCCCTCCCCTGCTCACCCTACGGAGTTGGTTTCTGATCTACATTCTTTGAGGCCTCACGCCAAAATGTGATCTCTGGGTGATCTCCCAGCCAGGAGCAAATGTGTGGCAAATTCTCGCATCCTCGATGGGGCAAGATCACATATGCCTGGATGGCAACTCTGCAGATAGCCCACTTTCAGCGTGCCTTGTGGGGATCCCTCTCTCGCCGGAGAAGCTTCCTGAACCCCTAGGAACAGCGTTCATTCCGCTCCTCCCGCACCATAGTCGAGTGAGTTTTGGACATTACCCCAGGAGTGCTTGGGAGGCAGGTGTCAGTAGTCTTCCCCAGCTGACCGATCTCCCCCAAGAGTTAGCCCTGCTTAGTTCTAACCCAGCCCCGTTGTGTTTTCAGCTTTCTCCCCCATGGCAAGTGGACCCTGTGAATGGTTCGTTTAACATTTTTCGTCAGCATAAAGTGCAATTTATGGCCAAGCAATGGTGCCGTGCCACAGTCCTAATTACCTCCCCCACTTTCCTAGACCACACCGCGTTCCAGTTACCCCGAGGCGTCTTCTTTATTTGTGGAGATCAAGCATGGGTAGGCATCCCCCCTCGTTTTGTCGGAGGGCCCTGTACATTCGGGCAGCTGAGTCTTTTCTCACCCACCAAACCTCAAATCATAGATTGGATAAAAAAAAATGACTCTGTCGAATTGGCGCGCCAAAAAAGGGGCCTGGCAGACATAGGCCCCGACTGCGATTCGGACATCACACATTGGGGTTACTCCCGCTCGATGGCTACTACCATTTTGCTCCCTTGGGCAAGTATAGCCAAGGCACTCGGGGAATTGGGCTGACTCGAGTGCTGGGTGTTGAAACAGGCGAATTTTACATCAGCGACCCTAGCGGACCTCCTCTCAGACGAGGAAACTACAAGGCGCGCGATGCTGCAAAACCGAGCAGCGATTGACTTCCTCCTCCTTCTCCACCATCACACCTGCGAGGAGTTCGAAGGGTTATGCTGCTTCAACCTAACCTCCAGAGCCGAGGATGCGAGAATTTCCATTCAAAAATTAACAGATATGGTTCATGAAGTCAAAGCAGACAACGAAGACTGGCTGGGAGGTGCATTTAAGAGCTTAGGCCTCTCAGGGTGGGCAAGTTCTCTTTTAAAAGACCTCCTTATTTTTGTAATAATTTTTGTTGCTCTTCTTATTTTGTGGTCCCTGGTTAAAAGACTGGTCTCTAGATCCGTTTTGGCAGGTCCATCTGTGAGCCCGGCCACTGTGATCACCTCCTTAGCCGACTCTGAGCCACAAATCCATGAGTGCATTGAAATGGAACCACTCCCGCCGCCGAACGCAGACCCTCTCCACCCAATGGATTTGCCCTTCCTAGGGCTCCCACCGCCTCAGCACCCTGCTAGCACCACCAACGGACTTTAAAGAGACTCAGGACTCTAAAGCTGTTTTCCTTTTAACCGCACTCCCTCCTTCCTTTTTTTGTGAAAAGAAGGGGGAGATGTTGCGGTGCGCTCGGTTTTCTTATTTGGACAATTGTTACAAGTTGGCTTTATTTTGCATTGTTTAATGGTATGTTCCATCCCCCCCCCCCCCCCCCCCCCTTTTTTTTGTGGCATGGTTTGTCCCCAGCCGGCCCCTCCCCTGGTTGAGCGAGTTGCTCATGTCACTCCCTCTCTCTCTTCTCCAACGGCCAACCCAGATACAGTTTCCCCTGTCTGTTAACTCTATGTTAACTCTAATCTCCCCTCCCCGCGTTTGTCAATCTCTTCCCCAGCCCAGCCCGGCTTCTAGAAGGTTCCTCTCTACTCGAGCCAGGACTGGTCCCCTGGCCGTAGCCACACCCTTTTCCCACCTCCCATCATATGTCATTGGTCTCATGCTCTGCCCCTCTTTCTTTCTGCCCAATTGGTGTCAGTCTCCCTTGCTCCTCCTTATTTGTATTTAAGCTGGTTGCACCCAGCTTCTCTTTGGCAAACTCCCTCAGCCCTTCCCAAGTTCACCCCCCCTCCCGCTCGAGCAATAAACCGACTCGACTTGCTGAGGTTGTTTGCTGCCTCTTTCTTCGCACCTGCTGACCTCGCTGGTGGCCTACTATTTCCCTCGTCCGAGGGTCAGGGCGCGAAGCCTACCACCTGGCTGTGGGAGGTCGTGACCCTAGGTTGAGGGTTTGCCGGACCTGCCTTCATATCGAAGCCGCCATCCGCTGCTGCAACCCTCAGCCCCTTGGACTGCTGGAATTGTGCTGCTCCTTCCTAGCCAGGAAATTTGGGAAAGCACTCCAGCAGGAGATGACTTGTCCAGCAAAGGCCTCCATGCTAAAGTAAGCAAATGTTGAAGTAGCTGTGATCCTATAAGAAGTTTAACAGAGAGAGAAGAGTGATGAGACCCTGTGCCCTCAGAGAGAGAAGATCTCATTTTTCAAGATGAAGTTGATTTCAGAAACAGATGAAGTGAACCTTGGATTTTAACATCTCATCTTTAAAACAATACTCCACAAGCTGACATGGCCCATAAACACAACCGTGGGAAAAGCTGTGAAAAAATGGGAGGAACTTCATAATTGCAGATTTTCTGTGCAGCTGCTCTTTGTGGGAATTGAGAGTCATTTCTCAATGACTCCTCTCCCTAAGTGAAGTGAAGAAAGGATATTCTAGAGGTGGTAAACTGACTGAAAATTGTAGGTTTTGTCTCTTTGCAGTAGGAAAGAAAAGGTTGTAGGGGAGGAGAAGAGTTCTGAATTTTTTTTTTTATTCTTATTACTCTTCTTGTTAGTTACTGGTAATAAACTATTCTTTATACCATTTTTAAGTTTTGAGCCTACTTTGCTTTTCTCCTAATCCTACTTCACAGCAGGAAATGAGTGCATTGGTAATTAGCCAAGACTGAACACACAGCACTAATTCATGTGTTGGTCAAGAAATCTCAAACTGGTGAAACAAAACCTACAGAAAACTTCCTGCTGAACTGAACTAGACCTGAGGAAAATCAATGCAGAGCCATGGTTTGTCAGGACTTGCTTGATTCTAATGAGCCCTGTGGTGCATTTGGAGCTGAGCCCTGGAACCTCAGGGCCTGAGAGGAGATTGCACAAACCTTTCCAGGAGTCCAAGACAGAAGAAAACCCCGAAGTGTCCCAAGGTATGAATGGGTCCCACTGAGGTCCATCCCCAACACAGGCTCCTCATGGACTCCTTGGAGGAGAGAATTGGAGGCCAGGATAGCACAAAATGCTTCTCATAAATTCAGTGCAGAAAGGAAAATCCAAAGTACCTTAAACACCTCGAGTAACTCAAAATATTAATGAGCTCCACTGAGCATCAGTACCAAGCTCTCACGGGACTCGTTAAAGCAGATAATTGGGGCCATGATTGCACAAACTTTTCACAGAGTCTGTATCAAAAGGGAAACACCAAGTACCTTAAAATAACTGAAGTATCTTGAAGCATTAATGAGCCCCACTGAGTGTTGTTACTGACAAAGCCTCTCCAGGGACTAATTACAGCAGATAATTGGAGGCCATGATTGCACAAACCTCTCAGAGACTCCAAGCCAAAAGCTGAATGCGAAGCCCTTTGAAAAACCTGCACAGAGGCTCCTGGCCCAGAGGCAGCTCCTGGCAAGGGCAGCGCTGCAGAGAGACAGCTCTGGCCAGGAGCAGCTCCTGTGCACAGCCCAGCAGGGCTGGGGCACTGCCTGCAGCCAGCCCGGGCACAGCACAGAGGCACAGAGGGGTTAAACTCAGCCTGGGCTGGGAGCACAGAGCAGAGCTCACTCAGGGCTCACCAGAGCAGAAATCATCCCAGGTTTGAAATAGTCATTCCCTGGCTGTGGGAAGAGAAGCTGCAGTTCCTGCAGGGATCTCCTGGAGCTGGCACATCCCACAGCTTTCAGGACCTTTCAGGAGGACTCTCAGAGCTGGTCCAGGGCAGGGCTGTGGCCCTAGGGCAGGGCTGGCTTTCCCTGCTGCCCCAGCCCAGGCACAGCCCAAGGCAGCTCCTGTTGCCCGGCTCTGCTGCAGGGCTGAGCAGCCGGGGCTGCAGCCAGGGGTGCCCAGGGCTGTCCTGCAGAGCAGGGTCCTGCAGCCCAGGGCGGTGTGCTGGGGCAGGGACTCTGCTGCCTGCCAGGGACAGCTCTCAGCCAGCCCTGGCAGCTGCTCCCAGCGCTGGGGAGAAGCTCTGGGGGGAAGGAGCCACCCTGAGCAGGGCAGGGGCTGCTGCTGAGAGGGGCTGGGTGGGGCAGGGCTGCTCCCAGCTCCAGACCAGCCTGGGCACAGCTCCGGAGGACATTTCCCCAAGAAGGTAAGGCTGAGATTACTGTAAAGATCAGGAGCTTTCCTGAGAGTGATTTAAATTTCCTGCTTGGAGAGGGATGGGAAAGTTGGGGTGATGACAAAAAGATTTTTGCATTTTATATATATTTTTCATATATTCATAGCTCTGTGTATTACTATTATGTAGTTAAAAATCTTCAATCCTTACTTAACACTAATAAATTCCTAATTAACTATATTAAACTAATATTATATACTTATATAATTATAATCCTCAATTAACTCTAGTACATTTCCTAACCTTTCTGTTAGATTTTAAAACAACAAGCTCATTGTCTAAATACCTTCCTGAATTACTATCTTATTATCAGGCTTATTATCAAATAGTCTTCTTATCAGGAAGAGAACCTACAAGAACATTTTCTTTATTGACCAGAATATGAGCAGTCATAACAAAGAGTGAAGGCAAAGAAGCCTTTGGACCTACTCCAACAGGTTGAGCCAGGGGTGTGTAACTGGGGCAACTGAATCTCCTATTGGATGTTCCTGTTAAATATCCTAATTATTCAATCATAATAAATTGTTGAAATCAGGCCCGAGGTGTGCCCCATCCCCACTGGGACACCTGGAAGCTTCCAGTTAATGTCTGGTTTTTGCTTTACTGTTCTAACACTGTTGCAAGGGGTTTTCTTTTCTGATTATAGACAACAGGAAGATGAGAGAAGCAGAACAGGAATTGTAATCCCAGAATCACAGAACATTCTGAGTTGAAAGGGACACACAGGATCACCAAAGGAATGTTTGAACATTTACAGAGACTCCAGAACTGTAACTTTGGGTGGTCAGTCTCTCTGCTGGCAGCCTCCCAAAGGGCCCTCAGCCACTCCTCAGCCCTGGACAGCAGCAGCATCACCTCTGCAGGGCCCAGCAGGGCTCTCCTGAGCTGCCCTTGCCCAGCTGCACACAGAGCCTGCCCCAGCAGGGCCCTGCACACAGGCAGGTTTCTGTAGGGCCGGGCCAGGGCACACAGGCTGGGATGGGCTCTGTGAGCGCTGGCAGGGACAAGGCTCCTCTCAGCAGGGAATGTCCAGGCCCAGGAAGATGCTCAGGGAAGGAGAGGGGGCTGAAGAGAGCAGTGCTGGGGGCAGGAGGGCACTGTTGGTGTGTGGGAGGTGCCGGGCACAGCTGGGCACGGGAACACTGTCCTGAGTGCCCGGCTGTCTCTGCCCTGCCCTCTCAGGCACAGCACCACAACATCTTCTCTTGGTTCTGCCCTGCCCTGATATGGTCACTGTTATCTGCTGCTCTCAGGGAGGCTCTGGCATTTGCACCAGCTGAGTCAGGCTCTGCCCTTGGCATTCCTGCCAGGCAGGGCTGTCCATGGGAATGGGGTGTCCAAGCTTCCCTGGCACCTGTGGGGCTGTGGGCAAAGCAGTCCATGGGAAAGGGGAATGAGCTGAGCCCCCTCCCTGAGATCCCATCATGGGCACAGTCAGGGATCTCCTTGCTGTGCCCTTTCCAGCTCTGGGCTGCCCTCCTGGGTGCAAATCTGTGCCAGAGCCTCTGGGAGTTCCCTGAATGTCCCACGGGGAAGGGCAGAGCTGCCACAGCTGAGGAAATGCTGCTGGGTTTGCCCAGGGAGCCGTGAGTGTCCTTGGCACTGGGGGGGTGCTGAGACCTTTCCCAGAGACCTTTAGAGAGGGTGAGACATTCAGGGATCCCTCTGCTCTGCGCAGGGTCTGGTTTATCCCAGGGTGACCCAGGAGTGTGATTGTGCTCTCATTGCAGCCAGAGGTTTTCCCAGAGCAGGAACAAGGGTGGGTGAGTCCCAGCGGGACAGTCTGCAAGGAATGGCCCAGGTTTGGCTCCAAGCAGCCTCTCCTGACTTGTCACTGTCCTTTCTCCATGAACAGATCCCCATATCCAGCCCCAGCCAATGTCCAACAGCAGCTGCATCAGGCACTTCCTCCTGCTGGCATTGGCAGACACGCGGCAGCTGCAGCTCCTGCACTTCTGCCTCTTGCTGGGCATCTCCCTGGCTGCCCTCCTGGGCAACGGCCTCATCATCAGCGCCGTAGCCTGCGGCCACCACCTGCACACGCCCATGTTCTTCTTCCTGCTCAACCTGGCCCTCAGCGACCTGGGCTCCATCTGCACCACTGTGCCCAAAGCCATGCACAATTCCCTCTGGGACACCAGGACCATCTCCTACACTGGATGTGCTGCACAGGTCTTTTTTGTTGTGTTTTTCATCACAGCAGAGTATTTCCTCCTGACCATCATGTGCTACGACCGCTACGTGTCCATCTGCAAACCCCTGCACTACGGGACCCTCCTGGGCAGCAGAGCTTGTGCCCACATGGCAGCAGCTGCCTGGGCCAGTGCCTTTCTCTATTCACTGCTGCACACGGCCAATACATTTTCCCTACCCCTGTGCCATGGCAATGTCCTGGGCCAGTTCTTCTGTGAAATCCCACAGATCCTCAAGGTCAGCTGCTCAAATTCCTACATCAGGGAACTTGGTCCTCTTATGGGTAGTGCTTTTCTGTATTTTGGTTGTTTTGTGTTCATTGTTTTCTCCTATGTGCAGATCTTCAGGGTCGTGCTGAGGATCCCCTCTGAGCAGGGACGGCACAAAGCCTTTTCCACCTGCCTCCCTCACCTGGCCGTGCTCTCCCTGTTCATCAGCACTGCATTGTTTGCCTACCTGAAGCCCCCCTCCATCTCTTCCCCATCCCTGGATCTGGCCCTGTCAGTTCTGTACTCGGTGGTGCCTCCAGCCCTGAACCCCCTCATCTACAGCCTGAGGAACCAGGAGCTCAAGGCTGCAGTGTGGAGAATGATGACTGGATGCTTTCAGAAACATTAAACTGCTGGCCAGTTTCTGCAAATCATTTGTAATAAAAGTTATGTTTTATACTTTCTGTTGGTTTGCTTGTGGGGTATTTTGTTCTGAATTTTAGTTTTTAATATTTTCAACAAATAAATGTCATTGTTTGTTCCATTACCCATTTTGTGTCTCTCCACTTTCCCTGTGGCCACAGACTGTGTCAATGAGGGGCTGTGCTCTCAATGGCTTTAAAGATCTAAAAGATCTCCCAGCAGAGTTTTCTGCAGAGATGCCCTTGTGTTGCCTCCTCTGGAGCTGCAGCAGCAATGTCTGTGTGCAGAGCTGGGGCAAAACAGGGCTGGCCCAGCAGCTGTGCCCAGCAGCAGCAGCACTTGGTGTTGCCAGTGCTGCTGCCGTGGCCCTGCCCTGCTGCCCTGGTGGCCCTGGTGTTGCTGCAGGGCCTGAGTGCTCTCGGGGCCGGGCACAGCCCTGGGGGTGGCAGTGCCGGGGCTGCAGCAGGGACAGGCCATGGGCACTGCTGGGGCAGCGCTGACGCCTCCGGCCAGGCCCTGGGGGCTCCAGGCTCCTTGCCCAGGCTCTCTCAAGAACATGGCCAGGCCAATGCTCAGCACAGAAAACCCCCATGAGCAGCCCCAGGCTGGCTGTGGGCAGGCTGGGGGCAAACAGCATGGCTGAGGCTGTGCAAGGGCCCTGGGGCAGACGGGAAGGAGCAGCAGAGCAGGGGCTGATCCATCCCCAGTGCACTGCACAGCCCAGGGCAGCGTCCCAGAGCGTCCTGATGGAGCTGCCAACAACATCCCCCCTCTGCAGCCCTGGCCTCTGCCCCAGCTCACACAGGTGCCCCATCTATGCAGGTACAGACACGGCAGCACTGGCTCAGCAGCCCCTGTTTGCATTGCACACAGCAGGCGGGAGCACCCCCATGCTGTTGCTGTGGGGACATGAACTTGAGGGAGCACAAATGCCATCAGCCCCTGGGGCCAGCAAGGGCTGGGGGACACCAGGGAAAGCACTCAGCTTTGTCCTGGCCTCTGCACTCAGCCAGAAAGTTTGTTTACATCAGCTGGGAGTTTCCTGTGCCACTGCAGACGCTGTTGCTCAGAGCCAGGGCTGCCTGGCAGCCACCTCTAAACTGCCCTGAGCATTTCCTTTGCTTCACCTTTGCTTTCTTTACTCTTTCATGGCACAAATGTCTACCTATTACAAACCCCTGTTTCCTGCCCTGCACTCAGCCCCATCCCTTTCCTCTCTGGCCCCACTCCCCATTGCAGTTCCTGACTTGGCACCATGGGAATGTGCCTTAGCTACTTGGCCACCTGGGCACACTGCTGACTCATGTCCAGCCTGCTGTCCATCAGTCCCTGCAGGTCCCTTTCTGCCTGGCTGCTCTCCAGCCACTCTGTCCCCAGCCTGTAGTGCTGCAGGGGTTGTTGTGGCCAAAGTGCAGGACCCGGCACTGGGACTTGTTAAACCTCACCTTGTTGGATTTGGGCCCTGGATCCAGCCTGTCCAGGGCCCTGTGCAGAGCCCTCCTACCCTCCAGCAGATCAACACTCACATCCAGCTTGTGTCACCATGGTTCCATGAGGCCCCAGAGTGTCACAATGGTCTCCATGATTCCATGAGGCCTCCCATTGTCACAATGTCCCTTTGGTTCCATGGGAACACTCAGTTTAACAAAGTCACTTGAATCCCTGGGCCCTGCAGTGTCACAATGGATCCTTGGTTCCATGAGGTCTGGTAGTGCTGCAATGCTCTCCTTGGTTCCACAGTGTCACAATGGCCTCTTGGTCCCAAGGGCCACCACGGTGTCAAACATGTTTCCTTCATTCCAGGAGTCCCTGAGGAGCAGCACTGGCCCCTTGGTTCCATGGGGCCCTGCAGTGTCACAGTGGCCCCATCATGACACCAGGTCCTGCTCTGTCACAATGCTCTGCATGTTTCCACAAGGCCCTGCAGGGTCACAGTGGCCTCTTGGTTCCAGGAGGCCTCAGAGTGCCACAATGAATTCCTTGGTGCTGCAGTGTCACAATGGAGCTCTGGTGACACAAGATCCTGCAGTGTCACCAGAGACCCTTGGTTCCATGGGGCACCACAGTGTCCCAATTGTTCCCTCAGTTCCCAGAGTCCTTGCAACGGTGCAATGGCCCCTTGATTCCATTGTCCCCAGGCTCTCCCAAGGGTCTCCTTGGTTCCACAGTGGCACAATGGCCCCTTGGTTCCAAAAGGCCCTGCAGTGTCACAGTGGCCTCTGTGGTTCCACCAGGACCCAGACTGTCACCATGGACTCCTTGCTTCCATCCAGCCCCACAGTGTCACAATGGCCCCTTGGCTCTGTGCTGCCATGTCGTACACAGTGTCACCATGGTCCTCTTAGTGCCACCAGGCCCTGCAGTGTCACAATGGCCCCTTGCTTCCCCAGGGCCCTGCAGTGTCACAATCATCAGAGAATCAACCAGGCTGGAAAAGACCTTGGAGAGCATCAAGTCCAACCTGGGACCCAACACCACCTTGTCACCCAGACCATGGCACTCAGTTTATAAGGTTTCTATTCGAGCTAGGTCTAATGAGGTCACAGAGAACCTATCACACCTGAGATAGCCCAGCTACCTCAAATGTCATGAAATTAGCAGGATGACTTCTGAGGTTGTGTTGGAAACAGAAAAGTTTTAATAAAAGGCAAAATTACAAAGCTCTTGCAGAGAAAAACAGAGCTAGTGGGAAGAGGTTCTTGCTTCTTGCTAAAAACACCCAACAAAAGTGATGATTTCTTTTGTTCTCTTCTTTTTCTAGTGAATTACTTAGACGGGATCTTTTCGCTTCAGTCTAATTGGGTCACTTTAGTTTTGAGGTGAAGCTCCCAAGGTCCTATGAGGTGTCTTTTTACCAAATTCAGGAGAGAAACTTCTGGGCGTTTTTCATTTTTAAGGAGACAAAGGATAATTTGGTCACTCTGTCAACAGGGGGCACATTCCTACACTCAATGCCACATCCAGTCTTCCCTTAAACATTTCCAGAGATGGTGACTGACCTACCTCCCTGAGCAGCCCATTCCAATGACCAATCAAAATATTCTTTGTGTGCAGAATATTTCCTAATGTCCAATCTAAATGTCTCCTGGTTCATCATAAGGCTTTGTCCTCTTGTCCTGTCACTACTCCCTGGGTAAGGAGTTCGAGCCTCACTTGGCTGCACCCTCCCGTCAGGGAGTTGTAGAGAGTGATGAGGTCTCACCTGAGCCTCCTCTTCTCCAGGATAAACAACCCCAGCTTCCTCAGCCACTCCTCACAGGACTTGTGTTCCAGACCCCTCACAAGCCCTGTTGGCCTTCTCTGGACACGCTTCAGCCCCTCCATGTCCTTCCTAAATTGGGGGCCCAGAACTGGACACAACACTCGAGGTGCTGCCCAACCAATGCTGAGCACAGGGGAAGAATCCGTGCCCTGCTCCTGCTGGCCACACCATTCCTGATCCATAAGAGTGCCAGGGATTGGATGAGGGAAATGGTGGGGAGAGGGTGGGGACAAAGTTGGATTGATTGTCAGCCATGAAGGTTCTCAATATTTATATCTATTCAGACTGCATTAGAAGGGGCTGGTGATCAATATCAATTGGACATTGTAGATATCAAGCTATAAATAGGAAAAGAAAACAGGACAAAACAGTTCTTTCTGCAGATTCACTTTGAATACACTTTTGAACTGTGTATTAATTAACCACAGAAAAATTGAAAATTATTCCGAAGAGCTTTTCTTGTTCAGGTCTTTTGAACAAATTTTTATGGCTTTTTGAACAAATGTTTATGAGCTTTTCTCACTGAAGTATTAAACTGAAGAGCTCAAGAAAAAAGAGGCCTTTGGAGTAGTAAAATTCATGAGTAACCTCCAAGTGGCTGATGATCCATCCCCATCAGAGCAGCAATGAACAGAAATGGGCACAGCTTTGTGGCTGCCCCAGCTTTGGCATGGGCCCTGGGCCTGGAGCAGGAGCAGCTCTGGAGGGCCCCAAGGCCGGGGCTCTTGTGCTGCCCTGGGCAGATGGGATGGCAGCAGGGGCTGCAGAGCTCTCAGCACCTCAGGCCGAGGGGAGCAGGGTAGCCAGGGAGCCTCCTTTGGCCTTGGCCAAGCACCTTCCCCCATGGCTGGGGCTGAGTCCTGTGGCAGCTGCAGCTGCTGCTGTGCCCTTGCCAGGGGCTGAGGCCGTGGGGCCAGTGGCCAGAGCAGCCTGGGCTGAGCAGAGCTGTGGGGCCAGAGCCGGCTGGGCTGGGCTGGGATCAGAGAGGCCCTTGGTGCTGGCCAGAGCTCAGGGCAGCTGGCAGAGCTTGCAGGGAGCTGGGCTGGGCTCAGAGAGCCTGGCCCAGAAACCATCAGTGTCCATCTCAGCCTGGCTGAGCGTGCAGGGGCCAAGAAGAGCAACCCAGGGTCTAAAAGTTCTCTGTGTAGGAGCTGAGCTTGTGACCCCTTGAGCCCTTCCAAGTGCTGGGGCTGCACCTCCAGCTCCAGAGGAGATGTGACAGATGGGAGCTGAGACAAATAATTCCTGCTGGTTTTTTTTATTGTGTTTGCCTTTATAGTTGACTTGGATCCATTAGTAGAGGAGGAGTTTTGTGCCAGAAAACATTGGTAGAGTGGTAAGAATAATATTTTTTAGCTGAAAATAATATTTAATGTATAATACTCAAAGAGGAAAAAACCCCACATATGATCTGAAGCACATCTGAGTTTTCCAGAGGATCAGAGACTCATTGATGTTCCAGCAGTCAAACCTGTTCAAATACTTTCCTCAGAGCTTCCTTGAGATGAGAGGTGACCACCAGAGACCAAGGCCAGCCAGAGCTCTCTGTCCTGGCAGCTTTTGTCTGGGACAACCCTCACATAGAGGGAATTTTTCAGGGGGAGTATCAATTTTGGTACCTGGAAAGAGGGATTGTTCTTTTTCGTAGGAAGGAGAGCCTGGAGCCCCAGTGCTCCAGGGGCTGAAAAGAGGCAGCTCTCAACATTCCAGGATCAACTGGACCTGTCAGGTGGCCCCTGGCAGGCCAAGCCAGCCAGACGTGTTCCATGCTCCCTTGGTTTCATGGCGCTCTGCAGTGTCACAGTGTTCTCCTTGCTTCTGAAGTGTCACAATGGACCCGGGCTTCCTTGAGGCCCTGCAAGGTCACAATGGCCCTTTGGTTCTGTGAGGCCCCACAGTGTCACAATGGTCTCCATGATTCCATGGGGTTTGCAATGTCACAATGCTCTCCATGGATCCACGGTGCCCTGCAGGATCACAACGGCCCATTGGCTCCACGAGGCCCTGAAATGCAGCAATGGCCTCTTGGTTCCACAAAGCCCTGTTGCTTCACACTGGCCCCTTGGGACCGTGCAGCCCGGCAGAGCCACAGTGATGTCCTTGGTTCCACGAGGCCCCACAGTGTCAGCGTGGTCTCCACAGAAAGGAAAGCACAGAGCCCCTCGGTTTGGGGGGCTGATGAACTGCAGTCACCAGAGGCCAAGGCCAGGCCTGTCTGTCTGTCCTGGTAAGTTTTTCCTGGTGCAGTCCTTGGATATTTGAAGCTTTGAATATTGAATCCCAATTTCTGCCCTTTTTGGCTGGAGGAGAAGGCCAGCTCTTTTCCATAGGAAGGAAAGCAAGGAGCCCCTGTGTTTGGAAGGCAGATGAGAGCCGGCCCTCAGGAGGCCAAGGCTAGCCAGACCTGTCTGTAATGGCAGCTTTTGTGTAGGAATATTCTTTGGATATAGGACTTTTGGAGGTGGAATCCCAATTTTGGCCATGGGCACCTGGAGAAGAAGGATGGTTCTTTTCCATGGGAAGGAAAGAGCCACAGTGTTTCAGGGCAGAGTAGAGGCAACCAGCACAGGCCAAGGCCAGCCAGAGCAGTCTGTCCTGGCAGCTTTTGTCTGAGTGAAACCCTCACATATAGGGAATTTTAAAGGCAAAGTACCCATTTTGGCCAGAGGTGGCTGTGCAGGAGGGAGGGCTCTTTTTCATAGGAAGGAAAGCACTGAGCCTTACAGTGTCTAAAAGGCAGGTGAGAGACAGATCTCAGGAGGTAAAGGTCAGACAGACTTGTTGGTAATGGCAGCTTTATCTGGGAGCAGTCCCTGGATATTGGGAATTTTGAATCCCATTTTGGCCATGGATGCTTGAATGAGAAGGACAGTTCTATCTGAAGGAAATGGCAGAGCCCCAGTGTCTCAGGGGCACAGGAGAAGAGACCCTAGACATACCAAGGGCAGTTGGACCAGTCAGGCCAAGCCAACCAGAGCTGTTACCTGTTCCCTAGGATCCATGGGGCCCAACTGTGTCACACTGGCCCCTTGTTTCCATGGGGCCCTGCAGTGTCACATTGGTGGTGTCATATTGGATCCTTGGTTCGATCAGGCCCACCTGTGTCACACTGGCCCCTTGTTTCTATGGGGCCCCACAGTGTCACATTGGTCCCTTGTGTCCATGAGGCATTGCAGTGTCACAGGGGTCTCCTTGGTTCCATGAGGCCCTGCAGAGACCCTTGATTCAACGAGGCCTCAAAGTGTCAGAATGGCCTCCAGGATTCCATGAGGCCCCACAATGTCACAATGGAGCTTTGGTCCCATGAGGTCCCACCCTGTTCCATGAATCCTTAGTTCCATGGGGCCCTGCAGTCTCACAAGGGACTCCTTGGTTCCATGGTGCCACACAGTGTGACAACTGCCCCTTGGCCTGCCAACGCTCCATAGTGTCACAATGCTTCCATGTCACTCTTGCTTCCATGAGACCTTGCAGTATCACAATGCCCCCTTGGTTCAGTGAGGCCTTTGGTGTCACAATGGTCTCCTTGATTCCATAAGGCCTTGCAGTGTCACAACAGACCATTGGTTTCACTGAGCCCCACAGTGTCACTGTGCTCCCCTTGGCTCCACAAGGCTCTGAAGTGCCACAATGGCCCTTTGGTTCCACAAGGCCTCAAAGTTTAAAAATGGCCTCCATGGCTCCATGAGGTCCTGCTGTGTCACAATGGACCTTTGGTTCCATGAGGCCCCAGAGTGTCACAATGGTATCCTTGGTTCCATTGGACCCTTCATCCCATGGAGACCCATGGTGTTCACTGCAGTCTCCTTGATTCCATGAGGTCCTGCCATGCTGTAATGGCCCCTTGGTTCCAGTGGGTCCCAAAGTGTCAGAACAGTCTCCATTTTTCCATGAGGCCCCAAAAACTCACTGTCATCCCCTTGGTTCCACAGGGCCCCACAGTGTGACAATGGACTCTTGGTTCCATGAGGTTCCTCAGCCACAATGGTCTCCTTGGATCCACAGTGTCACAGTGGCCCATTGGCTCCATGTGGCCATGTTGTGTCACAATGGCTCTTGGTTCCATGAGGCCACACAATTTAACAACAGACCTTTGTTTCCACAAGGCCTTGCTGTGTCACAATCACTTCTGGTTCCATGAGGTTTCACACTGCCAACAGCAGTCTCCTTGGTTCTGCAGTGTCACCATGGTCCCTTTGTTCCATGAGGTTCCATAGTAGAACATGGTTACTTTGGTTCTGTGAGGTTCCACAGTGTCACAATGGATCCATGGCTCCATGAGGCCTTGCTGTGTCACAATGGTCACCAAGAGGTTTCTCAGTGTCACAATGTTCTCCTTGGAGCCGCAGTATCACAATGGACCATTGGTTCAATGTGGCCCCAGTGTGCCAAAATGGATTTTGATTCCATGGGGTTCCGCAGTGTCAGAATGGACCCTTTGTTCCATGAGTTTGCACAGTGTCACAGCTGACTCCTTGGTTCTGTGATGCCCCACCATCACCAAATCTCCAAAATATCAGAAAAAGGCTCATTAACACTTATTTCCTATTAACAAGGGTATAATTTATTCAGGCCTGAGGTCTAGTGAGGGATAACTCCTAACCTGATGTGGACATGAAATTTTACCAGCATCACTAAATATGTATTACAATTTACCCATTACCATAAAACCCACCCAAGTTCCCAGATTCAGTTTTTTTTTCTATCACTGCACCCTTGAGCCAGATGTCTTCTTCTCATCCAACCATCCTTGCTGGGAAAGCAGCCCCTGTGTGCCTTGTTCCTGTGCTAAAAGTTCACAGGCACAGTAAAAATTGAATTAACCCTTTTTGATAACAAGTCCAAGGCTTTGTGTGGGCAGGCAGAGGCAGGCAGGAGGCAGAGCTGTCAGCAAAGGAAGGGCCCAGCCAGGTGGGGCAGCCGGGGGATGCCAACAGCCTGCAGGGACAGAGGCGCAGGGCAGGGACACTGTGGGACAGCCTGGGCTGCCCAGGGCACAGGGATGGGCAGCAGCTGCAAGACAGCCCTGCCAGAGCCAACTGGGGCAGCACTTTGGCCATGGCTGCTGGGCCTGGGCCTGAGGCCACGAGGGGACAAGTGACCCTTGCAGGCCTGGGGCCTCATTGCCTCCTTGTCCCTGCTCAGCAGCCTGGCAGGGGCCGCCTCATGCTCCTGCCCTTGGCATTGCCCATCCCCACATGCCAGTGCCCATCCCGGGAAGAGCCCTGAGCAAGGAGGGAGGGACAGGATCTGCCTGGCCAGGGGCTGGGGCTCAGGCCTTGGCCCTTTGCATTCCTGAAACACATCCAGGTTTGCTCAGCACCAGAGACACCTTTGCCTTGTTTGTCCCCAGCTGTCATCACTGCCTCCAGTGTTCTGCTCTATGTGGAACCTGGGGACACTTTCTCAGTTGTGTCCCTGACAGGGATCTCTTCAAAGTCCAAGAAACTTCAGTGTTTCAATGCAACTGAGTTCTTGAGGGTTCTGTGACATCACTGAGGGGGTTGCAACATCACAGAGCTGGCTGTGTTGTCACAGAGTAGGCAGTGAGGCCATAGAGCAGACTCTGCCATCATAGGGGGCAGCTCTGTGGCATCAGAGAATGGGTGGTGACATCACTGGGTGGCTGTGTGACATCATAGAGCAAACCGTGACATGACAGAACCAACAGTGACATCACATGGTGACTTTGTGGCATCACAGTGTCTCCTGTGACATCACAGAACAGCTTTATTGAATCACTTGTGACATCACAGGAGGCTGTTTGACATCACAAGAGGTTGTATGACATCACAGGGATTATGTGACATCCCAGGGGCTGTGTGAGGTCACTGGGGAGGTCACTCTGCCCCAGTCCCCCTCACAGCTCCCCCCAGAGCAGTCCAACCCTGCTCGTGCACAGCAGGGTCCCCTGTCCCCCCGGGTCCCCCCGCCCCCGGCCCCGCAGCCTCCCCCAGAGGATGTTCCACGAGATCGACCCCAGAGCCTGACACGGGGCCGGGGGGGCCGGGGCCCTGGGGGTGGCACAGGGGGACAGGGACCCCCCGGCAGCGTCCCTGTGTCCCCCAGGGCCAGAGCCTGGGTCAGGGCTCCTTCACCCTGTTACAAACGAGGCCTTGAGAGCACTGAAAAAATCCCCAGCAAGGGATCAGCAAAAACCAGATTGAATATTAAGGGACAGCAGCACAGAGTTCCTTGGCAAGAGTCACTCTGCTCCAGATTGGACACTTCAGGCACACCAAGGAAACAAAGCAACAACAAAACAAAACAAAATCGGGACAATCAGGCCACAAATTATTTGAGAACTGTCAGTGGGTGTGTGACAAGAGGACAGTGAGGGCAAGGATAAAAGGAATATGGCCTAAAAGCTTAACAGACCTCACACTTAAGAGGACTTAACTTATACCTTGACCTTAACTGATACCTTAAATTTCACAATTTAGCAAAAGAAGAGCACTTAACCGTACTTACCCTAACCTATAAACGATGACTTCGCAGTTTGAAGAAAACATTTAACAATATTTAACTTAACTAATAAATTAAATTAGACATAACAATTTAGGAAAAGAACAACTCTTTGAAGCATTTAACTTAGCTCAGACCTCATGACTTAACCTCACTTACAGGCCTGACTGACTCAGCTATCCAAGGCACTCAGACCCCTCAGAGAGCATCATCTCTGCCACATTTCCCCAGCACAGGCACTCCTGTGTGCACACAGACACAAAGAGTCAGTGCAAGGCACCTGTGAGAAATTCCCCTGAGGGCAGGAAATGCTCCCTGTGAATCCTTTGGCATCTCCCCAGTGGGTGAAGGGCTGAGCCTGGAGGAGTGGGGGGATCGGCCCAGGCTCCGTGGTTGTTGGGGATCCCCGAGTGCAGCAAACGGGAGAGTTCCTGGCTGGGAGAGGCCCCACTCAGAGGGAGTGGCTGGCCCAGGAGAGCTCCAAGGGCTCCTTTTGGAGCGCTGTGTGCAGGGCCCCAAGAGAGGGGCTTCAGTCCCAGCCATGGTTCATCCTGGCCACACTTGGCACCAACAGCTTTCTTTGGCAGTGTGAGAACAGGGATGCTGTGCCACTGAGGGAACAAAAACAGTTCCCAGGACTGCTCCTCCAGAAAGCAGGAGCTGGCTGGGCAGCAGCAGTGCCTGGAGCAGACAGTGTGATGAGCTGCAGAGGAGCTGAGGCCAGGGGCTGCTGGCCAAGGCCGAGCCCCAAGGAGCATTTCTCAGCTGGCAGGGCGGGCTGAGAAGGGGAGGGGGGAATGCAGCAGCACAGGGTCCATGGAACCAAGGGAGCATTGTGACACTGTGGGGCCTGTGAGACCAAGGGACCCTTGTGACACTGTGGGGCCCTGTGAGACCAAGGGGGCCATTTTGACACTTTGTGGCTCCATGGAATGTAGGGATCATTGTGACACTGTGAGTCCCCATCAAACCAAGGGTCCATTGTAACACTGTGGGGCCTCATGGAACTGTGGAGACCATTACGACACTGTGGCGTGTCATGGAACCAAGGGGCCACTGTGACACTGAGGGGACTCATGGGATCATGGAAACCATTGTGATGCTGTGAGGCCCCATGCAATAAGCAAAGCATTTGAGACTGTGAGGCTTCATGGAACCAGTGAGACCATTGTGACCCTGTGGGTCCCCACAGAACCAAGAGGACCATTGTGATACTGTGGGGCCTGATGAAACCAAGAGGCCTTTGTGACACTGCATGGCTGCATGGAACCAAAGGGCCATTGTGACATTGCAGGGCCTCATGTCATCAGTGGTCCATTGTGACACTGTGGAGCCAAAGGAAACCACTGGGACACTGCAGAACAGCATGGAACCATGGGGCCATGGTGACATTGTGGAACCCCATCAAACCAAGGGATCATTGTGACACTGCAGGGTTGTGTGGAACCAAAGCTCCAGCGTGACACAGAGGGACCTCCTGTTATCAATGGTCAGTTGTGACACTGTGGAGCCAAAGGAGACCATTGTGACACTGCAAATGTCCAGGGTCCAAAGGTCCATTGTGACATTGCAGGGCTCATGGAATAGAGGAATCACATGACATTGTGGGGCCTGTGGAACCATGGAGACCATTGTGACACTGCAAGGTCTTGTGGAAATGTTGAGACCATTGTGAAACTATGGGGCCGTATGGAATCAAGAGGCCATTGTGACACTGTGGGACCCCCTCGAACCAAGGGTCCACTATGACAGTGCTGGTCTTCTTGTAATCAAGGGTCCATTGTGGCCCTATGGGGCCCCATAGAACCAAGTAGCCATTGTGGCAGTTCAGGGCCCCATAAAAGCAAGAGAACACAGATCAGGTCTGGCTGGTTTGGCCTCCCAGGAGCCACCTGACTGGTCAGGCTGACTTTGGCATGTTGAGGATCACTTCTCATCTGATACTGAAACAATGGGGCTCCATGCTTTCCTTACTATGGAAAAGAACTGCTCTTCTCAGCCAGGTGCCCAAGGCCAGAATAGGGATTTCACCTCCAACATTCCTTGTTGTGACAGACTGGAGGAGATTTTTGGCTGGAAACATTTCATGCATGAGGGAGGAAGGGGCAGGTCGAGCCTTGCCCTGCCCTGGAACCCCAATGCCCCCTGAGCCTCTATCCCAGCCCAGCAGTGGCTGCCAGTCCCTGGCACAGCACAGGCAATGCTCCACAGCCACCTCTGCAGCCCCCAGCCCAGCTCCTGAGGGACCAAATGAGCCCAAGCCCCACCTGGGGGAGGGGCCCAGGAAGACCAAGGGGTATTGAAGGCTGACCACAAGGCAAGCACTCATCTTGACCCTACCTCCTCTTGTAATTTCTATCTGAACAGTGCTGGAATCCAGAAGTTGGTAGCTGTGTATGTGCTTCTTGGGATCTTTTTTGTTTTTCTTTCTTTTTGTGTCTTCTGTTTCTGTGCTCCTGCAAATTTTGATTAACATTAAATTGAACAGGCTTAGAGTTTGTGAAGTTGAATGGGCCAAGTTAATGCTTTGAGAAGTGTTTTTGGTTGCTTGAATGTTTGTCGTAGTTTGACATGAGAAGAATTTTAAAAAGTACAAATATACCAAACTTTTTGTGTAACTGACAATCTGTTAAAGCTCTGAGATACTGAACACGCCTCTGTGAAACACAAATGTTAAAGATGAAAAATCCCAGGAACCTCCTCTTTCTTTTCCAGTCAACAAAGATGCAGCAGGCCCCAGCCCTCATCTCAACCAAAGCAAAGCAAAGCAAAGCAAAGCAAAGCAAACCAAACCAAACCAAACCAAAAAACCCTGCCGTGGGCTGAGCCCCTTCCCCCCTCCCCAGGCTGCCCCCTCCCCCATCAGCCCCATTCTAACCAAACCAAATCCCAACAACTCCCAAACAGGAAAACAAAAGGGGCTACAAAACCCCAACCAGAACAAAGCCAGACACAGCTGTTAAAATTTACCAAGTCTCCTCCCTGCAATAAAACTAAAACTAAAAACTCCTACAACTTAAAACCCATACAAAATAACCCTACAACTAAAATTAAACACAAAAAACCCCCAAAAACCAACCATAAAACCAATCCTAACACAACCCAACCACAACTTCCACCACAAGTTACCAGTGGGTCAGGTGTTAACCCTTTCAATACTTCAATCTTCAAGTAAAAGAAAAAACAAAATATAAGCATATAACAACC
The DNA here is from genome assembly GCA_024362935.1 of Setophaga petechia. Taxonomy (NCBI): domain Eukaryota; kingdom Metazoa; phylum Chordata; class Aves; order Passeriformes; family Parulidae; genus Setophaga; species Setophaga petechia. Next base: position 198,437 of record JANCRA010000078.1, read on the forward strand.
AACAGAAAACCATCAAAATCAGTCAAGAAGAAATTAAATTCCAAAAAAAGAAAAAAAGAAGAAAAAAACCTTTTATCTTAAAACTAAAATCCTCTTATAAAATATAAAGAAAAAACTCTTTTTCTTTATAACACATAAAACTATTTAAAAAATTAAATATTTGAAATAATATAAAAAAAAACCTCCATACTAAAATAAACAAATTTTAAAAACCCTGTAATTTCATATAAAGTTTAAACAGGAAAAAAAAAAGTAATCCAGTATCCCCAAGAGAAGACCTCTATTCCCAGAGATAAAAATAATTTTAAAAGTAAATAATAAAAACTTTTACCTTTAAATAACTCATCTTTAAAACAATACCCGATAAGTTGACATGCCCCATCAACAAGCTGTAAAAAAGCCTGTACCAATAAAACCAACTTCACAATAACAGTTCCCCAGACAACTGTTATCCATGACAAAATTAAAACCACAAAAACTATTTTTTCCTCTTGTAAAAAAACTCCATAACCTTAACAAGAAAAACTTCTCTCCCTAAGTAAACTAAATAAATACTATTCTAAAAATAGTAAACTAACTAGAAATTTTAAATTTACATTCTATACATTATCAGTAAAAAAAAAGTTGTAAAGAAAAAAAATGTTGTAAAAAATTTATTTTAATTCTTAATACATTTTGTTTTTTATTTTTCATAAAATTTTCTTTCTACTCTTTTAAAATTTAAAGCCTACTTTACTTTTCTCCTAATCCTATCTTTCAGCAAAATAATTACATAATAAATTAACCAACAATAAAACCCACCACACTCATCAATATATTAATTAAGAAATATCAAGATTATAAAAATCTTAAATTAACAAACCAAATCCACTAAAATGTCATATTAAACTTCTTGCCATAGATTCTCTGATTTTCTAAAGTTTCCAGTAAAGAGCTTTTTTTTTTGCTTTTGAGCTCCTGAGAATCTCTTGTTAGTATTTCTCCAGTGAGTCTCACTCAGAGTACACAAACAATTGTAATTCCTTTTAAATGTCTCCTTGAAGAGTTGTTTGGGTGATGGGGGTCAGGGCTTGTCTGTCCTGCTTGGCCCAGCCCAGGCAGGGCTTTCCCAGCCACATCCCACACTCCATTGCCCAGCTGGAGCCGCTGGTGCCTCTGAGTTGTGCTGCCCCAGCCCCAGGGACGCTCTCCTTGTCTGCCCATTCCCCCACGCTGTCTGGGCAGGGATGGCCTCAGTGGGGGCTGCTGACATCCTCAGCACCTTGGAGGCTGCTGCTGAATTTTCCTGCTGCAGAGGCTTGTTCAGCCTTCAGCTCTTGAGTGCAGGAATTCAGTGTCCCAGGGCGCATTAACATTCAGAACACCTTAACAAGCCAAGCCTCTGGGAATCATTTGATTTGTGTTCAAATCTTTTGTGTTAAATTTGACTGATTTCAGTAGTGTGTTCAAAGTGAATGCATTATTTTTAAAAAGACAGTGAGAAAACATTTTTTAGGTCCTGTTTAGGATTTTTTCCTGTTCATAAATTGATATGTGCAGTCTCCTATTGACACTGAATCAAAGTACCTCCTCATACAGTTTGAATGAATATGAAAATCAAGACCCTTCATGGCTGACAATCAATCAGACCCTGTCCCTACCCCCACCCCACCATTTCCCCCATTCCAGCCCTGGCACTCAGAGCAGCCTTGTGCAAATCTGAGCTCCCTTCAGCCCAGGCTGCACCTGCAGCTTTCAGCTCCTTGGCTCCAACTCCCACCTGCTTTCCTTGGAGAAGGAGCCGCCCGAGACACAGAGGGATGTTCATTTCTTGTCAGCCAACAAAGCCAAGGGAAGGCACAGCTCCATCCAATGCAAAAGTCATTCTTCTCCTGGACTCTGCCCTGCCCCTGATCCCCACAGCCTGTCCTGTTTCCTTCATCCCTGCATTGCCAGGGACTTTCTGGGACAAGGGAGCTCTGCTCTGGCTGTGGAGGGAGGTGCAAGTGCAGCCCCTGGAGTGGGAACCACAACTCATCAGGTTTGTGTCCTTTGGGGGTCAGGAAATGGTGAGGCTCAGAGGCACAGAAAGTTTCTCTTCATTGCCAACAGACCACAGTTGAACAGGACACAATTTAATAACAATCACACTCTTCCCTGAGCTATGTGCAACATGCCAGCAGTGTCTGATGAGTGCACCATCCACAGGTGATTTCCATACTAAAATTAATTTTAGACAAACGTGATTCTGCGATAGTTATAAACACAACTAAGTTCTTGTATCAGGATGTTCGTCCTGGAGTGGGGGCAAAACAGCCTGAACATTTCCTGATTTGCAAAGCTGTCAGGGGTGGAAGGAGAAGGGAGGTCAGGCTGCTCTTGGTGTTGAGGAAATGCTGAAACCAGCCTGACTCATTTCATCTCCTCCTGTCCTGACTGATCTCCCCTCTTTCCCCTTACACCCATTGGCTTTTGTCTCCCACCAGGCCCCCCGGTGAAGAGCCTGGCTCTGTGTTCTCCATCCCCTCCTGGCTGGCACTGCCAGGCTGGGATGAGGAGCCCCTCAGCCTTCCCTGCTCTGGGCTGGACAAGCCCAGCTCCCTCAGCCTCTGCTCACAGCCCAAGGGCTCCAACCCCACCTTGGAGGCCCTTCCCAGACCCTGCTCCAGCTGCCAGACATCTTTCCTGCCCTGGCCAACCCAAACCAGGCCACAGTGACCTGGATAATCCCTGTCCTTGATGTCCTGGTCACACAGCCCTGGCCCCTTGTCCCCATGTCAGGCTCTGGGGTGGATCCTGTGGAACATCCTTTGGTGGAGGCTGTGGCTCCAGGTGGGCCAGGGGGATCCTGGGGGACAGGGACCCTGCTGGGCATGAACAGCATTGGACTTGTTGGGAGAAACTGTGAGGGGGAGCTGGGGTGGAGTGACCAACCCAGTGACCTGACACAGCTCTGCTGGGATGTCACACAGCCCCTCTGGGATGTCACAGCCTGCTCTTTGATGTCACAGCCCATTCTCAATGTCACACAGCTGGTCTCTGATGTCACAACCAACTATGTGATGTCATATTCTGCGCTGTGATGTCAGACCACTGACCTGTGATGGCACAGCTGGCTCTGTGATGTCACAGCCCATTCTCTAATGTCACACAGCTGGTCTCTGATGTCACAGCCAACTCTGTGATGTCAGAACTCTGACCTGTGATTTCACAGCTGTCTCTCTGATGTCACAGAGGCAGTATATGATGTCATAGCTGCTCAATGACCTCACATACCCCACTCTATGATGTCATATCCCACTCTGTGACCTCATGTTACCAGATGATAAATTGTCTCCACCAGGTGTGCTGACACCTGGAGCTTGTTCTCCAAAACACCAGGCCTATGGAAACCACACAATGCCCATTGTGTGAGAAGGGAACTGGAAGTTCAGCAGCATCAGTGTCCTGCCAGCTCAGCCAGACCCACGGGAACATTGGGGTCCACGACCACCAGGGACCACCAGAGAGACCCCCAGGACAGAACAATGGCTCCTGGCCTGGATCAGGAATGGTGTGGCCAGCAGGAGCAGGGCAGTGATTCTTCCCCTGTGCTCAGCACTGGTTGGGCAGCACCTCGAGTGCTGTGTCCTGTTCTGGGCCCCCCAATTTAGGAAGGACATGGAGGGGCTGGAGCGTGTCCAGAGATGGGAAACAAGGCTGGGGAGGGGACTGGAACACAAGTCCTGTGAGGAGTGGCTGAGAGAGCTGGGGTTGTTTATCCTGGAGAAGAGGAGGCTCAAAGGAGACAAGGCGGTGTCAGGGCACAGGATGGACTTGATGATCTCCATGGCCTGATCCACTCTTGCTGATTCTGGGATTCTCTGAAACCACCCTTGGAGCAGTTGCAGGATGAGCCCTGGGCCTCCTCTTCAGCAGCTCCAGCAGCCCAGGTCCCTCAGCTTCTCCTGCCAGCCCCTAAGCCCATCCTGTCAGTCCTGCAGAGCCTCTGCAGCTCCTCCTCACTGCCCAGAACAGGGAGCCCCAGAGGCAGACACAGCAGCCCAGATGTGCCCCCCTGGCCTGGGGTGCCTCTGGCAAGGGAGCAGCACCAGGCACTGCAGGAGCCTGCAGACAATTCCTGCAGCACTTGTAGGATGATCCTGCTGCCCAAGGGACGTTCCCATGGTGCAAAGTCAGGAACTGCAATGGGGAGTGGGGCCAGAGAGGAAAGGGCAAACAGGGATGGGCTGTGTGCAGGGGAGGGAACAGGGCTGGGCAAGAGGAAGAAATTTGTACCAGTGAGGAGGAAAGAAGGCAAAGGTGAAGCCAAGGAAATGCTGAGGGCAGTTTGGGGGTGGCTGCCAGGCAGCCCTGACTCTGAGCAACAGCGTCTGCAGTGGGACAGGAAACTCCCAGCTGATGGGAACAAACTTTGTGGCTGACTGCAAAGGCCAGGACAAAGCTGAGTGCTTTCCCTGGTGTTCCCCAGCCCTTGCTGGCCCCAGGGGCTGATGGCATTTGTGCTCCCTCAGGTTCATGTCCCCACAGCACCAGCATGGGGGTGCTCCCGCCTGCTGTGTGCAATGCAAACAGGGGCTGCTGAGCCAGGGCTGCCGTGTCTGTGCCTGCAAGGATGGGGCACCTGTGTGAGCTGGGGCAGAGGCCAGGGCTGCAGAGGGGGGGTGTTGTTGGCAGCTCCATCAGGACGCTCTGGGACGCTGCCCTGGGCTGTGCAGCGCACTGGGGATGGATCAGCCCCTGCTCTGCTGCTCCTTCCCGTGTGCCCCAGGGCCCTTGCAGAGCATCAGCTGTTGCTGTCCTCGGCTGCCATGGCAACCCTCAGGACAAAGTGGTGTCAGGGCTGTTCCAGGTACTATTGCAGTGACACTCGTTGGTGCCACCAGATGCCATGGCAATGGCCACAGGGACCCGTTCCTTGGTTTGGTGCCATGGCAACCAATGCCCGGAGCCGTTGTGGTGGTTGGTGGCCATGGAAAGCTGCCCTGGGCCCCTTGCTCAGGGCTGGTGACACTGCCCAGAGCCAGAGGGGATCCCTGGCTGGGGGCTGTGCCATGGCCACCTGCCCTGTGCCGCGCTGGCCGCTCGGGCACCAGGAGCCAGCAGCCACCGGCACTGCCAGGGCCCAAGGCCAGGTCAGCCAGACAGAAAGGGGCAGGGCTGGGCACTGTTTCCATGGCAACTGGCACTGGGGGGACACCTGGGTCACCCGGCCTGGCAGTTGCCATGGAAACCCCTGGTAGGCACTGAGGGCACAGCCCCTGGCACTGAGACACTGCTGGGCCGGGTGCTGAGCACAGGGCTGAGCATGCAGAGATGGTTTTGTTCTTGCTGAGCTGCAGCACAGCCAAGGCCTGTCCTGCCCCTCGTCCAGCCACGCTGGGGAGGGGCTGGGGCTGCGGGGGAGCTGGGCAGGGACACAGCCAGGACAGGGGACCCCAACTGACCCCGGGATGGCCCAGACCAGAGCACATCATGCTCAGGGTATGACGGGGGAACAAGGAGGAAGGGGGGAATTTTGGAGGGAGGGCTTCTGCCTTGCCAGGTAACACTTAGGCAAGAGGGGGCCCTGTTTCACCAGTGGGCAGGGTCACTACCAAAGACACAGACACCAGCTTAAGGAATTGTGTCATTTATATAGTGCACAGCTGCAAAGAATTACAAAAGGATAAGCTCAGCAAAGCACATCATCATTAGCAATGAATTACAAAAGAAACTCAGCAATCCATCATAACTCATCCTTACATTTTGATAACTAACCCCTTGGTGAAACACTAGAGGTGTTTGTGGCAGACAAAGATTCTGGCTGACTATCAAGGTACAACTACAGACATCAGTAGTACTTTAGTGACATCATTCTTCATTCTTTTTTCTCAATCTCATTCGAGTTAGGAACAACAATTCTGTTGTCCATGGAGCTGGCACCATGTTAATTCCAGAATAATGCCCCGAGGCCCTTTGCTGTTCAGCTTTACCATGCTGTCTGTGGCTAACAAGGCCTGGGGGGGCCCTTCCCCCTCTGGCTGGAAGGGGCCGGGTCCCGGTCCCTGAGGGGCACCCAGGCTCCTGGATGGAATTCCTGTGCAAGTCCCTCAGTGTCACAGCAGCCTTCACATGGAGCCCCGTGGATCAGAGCATTTTCCAAAGGGGCCCTTGGGGCAAACAGGGAGATTTGGTCTGGCAGGATGTGTAAAACAATATCCTGTCAGATCTATTTGTTCTCACACAGAACACTTGGCTGCAGGGACACATTGCAATTGCTCCTGTCCAGGTTTCAGGACTCAGAGTTGTCTTTCCCAGGAGCTGTTCCTGCAGCTGCCTCAGGAGGGCCATTTGGCCTCTGGAGCCACACTCTGGCTCCATTATTAGGACTGCTGGATCCAAACCCTTTATCTCCACAAACGGTGGTGACTGGAGGTGGATCTCCTTTTTTCACAATCCTTCTTAAAATTGCAATATTGCTAATTGTGCTACCCTGCCATGGGGTTGACTAATCCAATCTTGTTCATTATTGTTTAACAGAATTACTGTAATTTCTCCTGGATATTCTGCATCATTTCCTCCTGCCATAACAGGAACACTTTGCAAGGCCAAGCTCCAAGGGAGCAGTTACCAAAGCAAAGTGTCCTGGAGGAATCTGAATTCCTGTTTCAGTATTGATAGCTCTCATTTGCTTTGAATTTATCCTAATTAATTTCAATGCATGAAGGCCCAGCCCTGCAGCCTCTGGGCTGGCCCTGCCAGGGGCCATCACAGCCAGAACAATTTCCCAGGCAGCCCAAGTCTCACTGCCCATGGTTGGATTTGCAAACTGGGGGCAGCTGTGCACAGCCAGGGGATTTCCATTTCCCCCGTGGGCCATTGTTAAGGGCATGGAGCACATCTGGGAGATGGGTTCTCCATGGGCAAAGGTTCCCATCTCCTCATTTTTTCAACAATTCCTTCACCTGTGCAACCAATCCTGCAGCTTGTGGATTGGCACATGAAAAGCCCTGTAGGCTTAATCACTGTATTTTTCACAGCAACAGACAAAGCACTCTGCATCACAGTATCAGCAAACCCTATAAAAATAGCCAATTTCCTCCCTTCCTAATTTATTCATTGTATAGAATCTCACAAAGCTGACCACTGACATTAGGGTCCTGGCCAATCCTGTTCTGTAGGGTATGTAGTGTTACATCCCTGAGCAGCCAAAGTTACCAAATTAGTATTGTCAGCACTATTTCACATTATTATTATTTTATATGTAGATATACATATTGATATAGATAGACAGATATAGACATAAATATAAAAATATACAAAAATATATATATGAAGGTCTTATTATACTATAAATACATATATAGTTATTTATTATATTGATATTTCACTTGCACAAATGCATCTGAGCTCAAGATTAAAACCTTCTTCTCTTGCTCCATGTGGGAACATTTGAAAATAATTGTTCCTTCTGAAGGTGCTCTTTCCAATGTACTCATAACAAATTTATCTTTGTCTGCCCAAACCCACAAGTTCTTTTCCTTTTCCCATATGTAATTTTTGGATGCATGTGAAGCCATCCAGGGGTTCAGCCTCTTTTACCCAACTGCCCCACTGCTCACACAGGGCTCCAACCACAGCCCACTCCAGAGCCAGGGAACTCCAGGGAAAGGCTTCCCATCTGGGAATTCCTGATGGGACTGATTCTTCACATTTACATTTAAAAAGTGACATTTTGTTGGGATCTGGCCAGACTGTGCCAGTTTTGTTTAACCAGTGGGCAAAGTCAGCACCAAAGACACAGACTCCAACTGAAGGAATCAGTGTCATTTCCTGCAGTTCAAAGCAGCAAAGAATCACAACAGGAGCAGCTCAGCAATGCACCCAACCATCCCCACCAAAGATTGCCTGCAGTGATTAACAAAGATCCAGCCCCAGTTACCCTCAGGCTTTACCATCCCCCAGATCCACACAGCACCTCGGGAAGCTGCCACAGCCAAGGGCTGCAGAGCCACTCCTGGGCACTGGGAATTCCTGCAGGTGCCTCCAGCCACAGGTGAGGCTCCAACCCCGCTGGGAGAGGGCCCAGCTCTGACAGTGCTGAATGAACAGACTGACAGCACTTCCAGTGTGGGAACATCTGGTTTCATCCTCCTCTTGGTCCCTCACAAAGCCTGGCCAGCCTGGCTCAAGGAGGAACCAAGGGAGGTGACTTTGATCCTTCAGCACCAGACAAAGGCCAGATGTCAGATTTCATGGCCTTGTCTGGCTGCTAAATACACAAAGGTCAATACAGGTTTCACTAATGAGTGGCTACATCTATCACAGTGCTAATGACCATGCATATTTCATTAGGGAGCAGATACAAAGATAACCTTTGCTTGGAAGGTTCAGCCAGAGGCCACCTTTGGCTCAGGGCCTGCTGTTCAGGCCTCACTCAGGGCTGCTGTCCAGGCCTTGGCACTTCAGGGACGTGGTTTAATGCTGGGCTTGGCACTGCTGGGTGAGTGGCTGCACTGGGTGAAGTGAGGGGTTTTTCCAACAGAAAGGATTCTGTGATTCCATGATTCTATCCACTGCATTCAGCTGGGGCTATTTTAGCAGCATTACTTTGCTCCAAAAGTTCCCTCTTGCCCAGCTCCTGTAGCCTGAGCCTTCAGCTCCTTCAGCTCCTGGTGCTGAGCTGCTTGTACTGAACGAGACGACTCGGAGAGAAGAACACAGTCCATGCAATTCCTTCTGGGACACGGAGAGGGGAGGCTGTGCAAACAGGAGCAATGTTTGCTGTGGCCTCCTCTCTGCCCTTCACGCCTTTCAGCTCTTTGAACCAGCCAAGAGCTTTCTCCAAGAGTGCAATGGAGCAGCTGTTCCTGCTCCTGGCTCTGGCTCTCTCCAGTCTCTGCCCTTGCCTGGTTCTGTCCTTCTTGCTGTGCCCTCTGTTCCCCCAGGGCTCACTGGCTGCTGCCCAGGACTGTGGCACTGGCACAGATCCAGTGCTCCAGACCCTCCTTTCTGTGCCCTTGGAGCTGCCTGGGCACAGCAGCCTTTTCCATCTGGAAGCTCCCCATGCACAGGGAGTGCCCAGCTCCGTTCCTTGCACAGCCTCCAGGAGCCCAGGGCTGCCATCTCAAGTCCCTGCTGGCACTGGGGGCTCCCAGGTGCCTCAGGCTGCTGTGACACCGCTGCCCACGGGAGGGAAGAGGGGCAGGGGCTGTGCTCAAAGTCAGCTCCATGTGGTGCTGCTGCTGCTGCTGCTGCTGCTGCTGCTGTGGGGTCATTTGTGCAGCCCTGGCCCAGAGTCAGGGATCAGATTCTGCCAGTCTCTTCCAGCCCTGGCTGCTCAGAGTTTGGGCCTTGGAGCCTCAGGTGGCCAAAGGCAGCTGCTGCTGGTCCCTCTGTGTGCCCGTGTTCAGCAGTGCTGCTCCATCAGTCTGTGCCCAGCAACGGGGAAAAGCCTCAGCCCTGCAGGGCCAGGAGCTGCCGGGCTCTGCCTGAGCAGCTCAGCCAGCAGGAAGGGAGCTGCTCCACACGGGAACCAGGAGCAAACGACATTCCTTTTATAGGACATGTTTTCTATTTAAAGGAAAAAAATGGAAAAAGGAAAAAAATAGGTAAATTGTAAAAGATAAGAATAAAATCCAAGTGTTAGTGAAAAAACATAACATAATGTTAGTGAAAAAAACAAAACATAAATGCAAAGTTACATTCTTTGCATAAAGAGGTAAAGGATCTTTTTAAAAAGAGAACTCAGTTATTTACATTGTAAATGTGCTGATGGCATGGATCCATCTTACTGACTTCAGCAGCCTTTTAAAAGATTTTGGGCTTTGTTTCCAACATTGGTATTTGAAATTGTGGTCGAAGCAAGAGGAAATTGCTTTGTGCCCTGCCAGCTCCAAGCAGGACTGGGAATGGAAACTCTGTCAAACCCCAAATCCTTTAGAAGATGACCATCCTTCTCACCCTGTGAATGAGCTGCACATTCCCTTTGAAACTGTCAGAGATTTCTTAGAGACACAAAGTCCCACTTACAGCTTTTTGCTCTGGTTTGGCAGTGCAGAAGGGCAATTCTCCATCCACCAGCTCCAGACTGCACTGCTTCAGGAGCACGGCCCACTCGCCAGCTTTGGCCCACTCGTGGCACTTCTAGAGGAGGAAGAAAGTGCAATTGCACAATTCCAGCCAATAAAGAAGGAAGAATGGGACAGACAAAACATCCTGTGCAGATCCAGGCATTCACCTGGGACTGTGGAGGGTTTGGGTCCTTGCCAGTTGGATTTGTGTCCCCAGCTGCAATCTCTGGGCCTGCAGCAGAGTCTCACTCACCTGCCAAAGCAGAAAGCTCAGGCACTGTACTCGCAAGGGGCTCGTCTGATGCAAAGCTGTCAGAGCAATGTGAGGGCAGAGCCAGCCCAGCTGGGCCCAGGGCTGAGCCCAGCAGAGCCCTGGCAGAGCCCAGAGCAGCCTCAGCACCCGCAGAGCTCGGCTGCAGGGAGAGAAAGCAGAACATGCCCGTCAGCTGAGGGCTCCTGTGCCCTTGTGCCAAGACCTGCGGTGCCCAGGCCATGCTGGCTGTGCCCAGAGCTGTGCCCAGAGCTGCCCATCCCTGCTGCCTTTGGCACAGAGCAGGAGGGCAGGACATGTGCCCAGCCTGCAGCCAGCCACGGCACATCCAGCCCTCAGCAGCTGCCCAGAGCAGGATGCTCCTGTGCTCGCTGCCAGCTCCCAAAAGCTCTGATCCCACCCTGCCAGGCACACAGGGTCCCACCTCATGCCACCCACGGCTGGAAGAAAAGCTGCTCCCAAACCATGGCCTCAGCCTTCTCCAAGGGCACGGCCCATCCATGCCACAGCTGCTCCCAAGCACTTCCCCATCCACACTGGACCACCTCAAATGCTTCCTCTGGAAAAACAAACAACACATTATTGAAAAGAGATTAGAGACAAAAAGGGAAAACAAGAAAAACAGTAAAAACTTATCTCTGTCAGGGCCTTGAGGAAGGCCCAACTCCTACATGGTAGGGAAAAACCCAGCCATGGGTGAGGGAAGCCCACACTTTCTCTCTTCCCCCCTGCACTGCCCCCCAAAATCACGGTGATCCCAAAGCAAACAAGGGCTGCTTGTGGCCTCTGAGAGCCCATTGCTCAGGGCTTGCCAGCGCCCCAGCCCCTCAGGGGCTGCCCCAGCCCGGCCAAGTTGCCTGGCAGCAGCGCCCCAGCCCCACAGCAGCTGCAGAGCAGCCCCATCCCGGGGCACCTGGGAGCCCTCAGCAAGGCAGCCGGCAGCACACGGGCAGGGGGACACGGATGGCGCTTCCTGCCTGGCACAGGGCTTGTGGCCATCTCCAGGCACCACTCTGGCAGGGATCCCCGCAGCTGCGGCCCCTGCCCAGCCGCTCTGTGGGCAGCACAAAGGCTTCAGAAGAACCACCAAAGGCCAAAGGGCTTCTGGCCATTTCCCCTGCAGCACTGCACGCCTGGGCAGCTGGCTGAGCACAAGCACCCTTTTCCCCCTCCTCCCCTATGCCCTGTGGACCCTGGGCAGCAAAAAATCGATCCTGGGAATCTGGTTATATAACACGGTCTATATTTACATGGTAAATGAAAACAAAAAACGGTAAAGATCATACTTGCAGTAAAAGAAAATTCCTGCTGACTCAGGTGGCCCCAGCAAAAAGAGCTTCTGGCATCAGCTCTCCACAGAGCTCTGGCAGGGCAGGCAGCCAAGCTGTGACAGACGAGGCCGTGTCTGCCATGCCCTGCGCAGGTGATTTCGGAGCCACTGGAACCTGGAGATGGGAGCCCGCTCTCCTGACTTGAGGATGCACAGTGTTTGAATTGCCAGGCTTCCGACGGCGAGGCTGATGTCATTTGTTTTGTCTTCGAGGGCTGCAAGAGAGAGGAACAGAGCCAAGGTCAGATGCCGGATCTGTGGGGAGCCAAGGAGAGCCCCCTGCCAGGGCCATCCCAGCCGGCTCTTGCCATGGCCAGGAAGGAGCAGGGAGCAAGGGGATCAGGCCGAAGCTGCAGGCCACCAATGGCCCAGGTGGCCCTGAAATCTCAGGGTGCTCTGACCCCCGGAGCAGAGCCCTCCGCAGCCGGGGCAGGGCTTGCAGCTCTCCCCGCGCTGTCAGCCCGCGCTGTCAGCCCGCTGCCCTCGCTCACCAGTGCAGATCAGCTGCAGCTCTTGCCGCTGCCCCCTCAGGTGCCGCCCGGCCATGCCTGTGAACACAGAGCCTGTCACGGCGCCGGCAGCACAGCTCCCTGCCAGCGGCGCTGCCGGCGCTGTGGCCACACGGGCTGCTGGCCCGGCAGGGCTCAGCCCGGGCCTTGCCGCACGCTGCCGGCCCAGGGCACGGCTGCCAGAGGGCGGCAGCAGCAATGGCCAGGCCAGGCGGGGCTCCACGGCGCGGGGCGCGGCTGGCGCTGCCGGGGCAGCAGGCGGGGCTGGGGCCGAGCTGCCGCGGGCCGGGCCGGGCCGGGCCGGGCCGGGGAGGGAGCCCGGGCTCGTGGCTCACCCATGAACCTGATGGCCGCCTCTCGCAGGGGCTCCTGTGGGCTCTCCAGGTAGTGCAGGGCCCGGCGCAGGTGCTCAGCCGCTCGGGTCCTGTCCTCTGCCAGCTGCAGAGAGCGGCAGGAGGGAAGGGTTGGCGCGGGCTCAGCCCCTGGGCCGGGCGCTGCCTGCGCCCAGCCCCGGCCTCCCCTGGCCGCGCAGCCCTGAGGCGCGGCCAGCAGCCGCTGGCCAAGGGCTCCCGAGGGCAGGGGGCAGAGGGCCGGCTGCTGCCCGGGGAGCTGCGGTTCCGGCCCGCGGCCCTGCCGGGCCGGGGCTCCATGGGCACCCGGCTCGCACCCACGGGAGCTTGGAAAAGAGCCTGCGCAGCCTCTGGTTGCAGCAGCAGCGGGCAGGGGCACAGCTGCCAGCCCCGCACACTGAGCACCGCCCTCAAGGGCCTTCTCCGGCCTGTGGCTGTGGCTTCTCACTCGTCCTTACCAGGCGCTTGCTGAACTTCCACAATTTCTGCTCCTTCACCAGCTTTTTGAGATCCCTCCTCTTCAGGAACTTGACCGCACCAAGCAGCGTTTCCCAAGAAGCCTGGAGAGCAGCAGAGATGCGGAAATGGCCCCACAGCCCAGGGCACAGGACCCGCGTCCCCGTGCCAAGGCCTGGAGGAGGCTGCGGTCCAGCCGGCGCAGGGCAGGAGGCAGCTGAGCCCCCTGCCAGGGCGACAGCAGCAGCCCACGAGTCCTCACCTCTGCCACATGCTGATTCTCATCATTGCAGTGGAAGAAGAGTGGCAGCAGGCTCTGTTGCACAGGGCTTTCCAAAGGTTTTTCTCTGTCTTCCAAGTACTCCATCATGTCTCGCATGAGTTTTATGGAGAGCAGCCGTACCTGGCTATTATCCTAGATGAAAAAAAAGGAAAAAATACCTCAGCATTGGCTCCTCCAGGCCCACCTGGGCACAGGCTGGAAATGCACAGGGCACACAGTTTCCAGGCAGCACCCAGTGGCTGTGGCTGGGGGCACAGAGCCTTACGTGGTCAAAGAGTTGCAGGAGCGCCTCAGCCAGCTGCAGGGCAATGGGGGTTGACATCAGCATGTGTTTGTGCAGGAATATAAAGCTGAGTGTGATGAGTGTCATCCCAGCTATCTCTGCATCATTGTCCCGCAGTAGGTCCATGAGGCTTTTGGTCAGGCTCCACATTCTTTCGGCCTGTGCAGAACACAAGTCTGTGAAACCCCACCCTGCTGCCGCAAGGCCCAGAGGCCAAAGGCCTGTTCCGATGCACTGGGGCAGCTGCAGCGGGAGGCAGGAGAGCTGGAAGCAGCTGCCCCAGCGCCCAAAGCCCAGGCAAGGCCAAGTGACTGCGTATCCAGTGCAGCTTCAGCCACTGCCCCCTTCTCACCATTGAGGGATCATCAATGAGCTCCAGAAGGGCCCTGAGCGCCAGGCGACGCCTCTCCCTGCACTCGCTCTGCAGGTACCTTGAAGAGACCTGCACAACACTGTCACCACATTCACTGGAATCCAGGCACTCGAGGAGCTGAAAGGCACAGGAGGGCAGTGATGGGGGAGCTGGCTGGCAGGAGACTGGAGCCGCACAGGGCTGGGCCCAGGCAGCAGCAGCAGCAGCAGCAGCACAGGGTGCGGGCACCGTCCCAGGCAGCTGCGGCGACGAGAGGGCAGAGGGCTGGGAGGCAGCTCAGCCAGGCAGCGCTGGACACCCAGCTCACCTCCACAAGGAACGCCAGGGCGGGCAGATCCCAGTGTGGCTCCTGTGTGCTGAGCAGCCGGAGGAGGTGGAGTGCAATACTGGAACACAACCGAGGACAAGCACGGCGCATCTCCCTAGGAGGCCAAAAAAGGGACCAGGAACCTGAGCAAATGTCTCCAAGGACAGGCTCACAGAGCCTGGTGGTCTTTCACCACCATCCTGCAAGGGGACCTGGGCCCTTTGGGAGGTGTCTCCTGCTGTGCTCTCTCCCATCCCAGCCTTTTCCAGTCTGCTTCGCCGTCCCTCAGTGACAAAGCCCTGTGTCCCAGGGCCACGGGGACTGTGTGGGACAGCCCGGGCACAGGGTACAAATGCCGGGAGCAAGGGGGAGAAAGGAAGTCTCACCTGGCCAGCAGACCCACGGCATAGTGGCGGGTGTCAGCACAGAGCAGCGTGTCCCAGCCACGCTTGCGTTCCACTGACACCACCAAATCCTCGTACTGCTTTCGGCAGAGCAGGGACTTCAGGGTCTGCAATGCAAACCTGTGTGCACAGCAAAGGCCAGGTCATGCTGGCAGCACTGGCTCCTTGGCAGGCCACGTGGCAGGGACAGGAGGAGTGAGATGGAGCACCTGTTGGGGCTGGTGGCAAGGCCGTGCTCTTCCTGGCATCCCTTCCAGAAGGTTTCGACCTCCTCTGGCATTTCTTCTGTGCTGAAGAACACTTGGAAGAGCAGACGCACAAATAGGCGGGGGAAATACGGCCTCACTACACGTGTGACATGGGGCTCCTGAAGGATCTTCCACATCACCACGGTTGCCTGCAAGGGACAAAGTCCCCCTGAGACAGCGCTCAGAGCCCAGGTGTCCGTGTGGCAGGGCCCGAGCGTGGCAGGGGGAGGCCTGGAGAGACCTTGGCAGGGGGAGCACAGGGCCTGGTGGGCCTGAAGCTGTCCCCGGGCCAGGTTTCAGGCCAGCGCCTGAGGCAGGGAGATGCAGTGGGGGAAGGAGGATGAAGAGCTCTGGAGAGGTGACCTAGGGGCCAGCAAAGGCCCGTTGCACAAAACTCACAGCCAGGGCAAAGACACCCGTTTTGTCCCTATCGGAGGTGCACGTGCTGTGCTCTGGCCAGCTCTCCAGCACATCCAGGAGGATCAGCTGTGCCAGCTCCGCAGTCCTGTCTGAGCCCATGATGGTCTTCCACATGGCCATGGCAGCTCTGCGGGGTTAGAGCTCTGTCTCAGGGAAGTCTCAGAAGCGGCACCATGGCCTGGGCAGCAGTGGGGATCTGAGCTGACTGCCAGCTCTGCCTCTGGCCACTGGCCCTCAGTACACAGGCAGCCCAGCTCTGTGGGGACTGGCCCCTGAGGAGCAGGGAGGGAGCATGGCAGGACGCTGGGGACTGGAAAGGAAGGAGCTAGAGGGCTCTGGAATTCTCTGTGTGTCAGACACCTGGGACAGGCTGTACAGGCTGATGGGCTGCTGAGCCCTGAGCCTTGTGGGCACATGGGCCCCGTACCTGTCACATGATGGGGCCACACGCAGAAGAGCCATCACCACATCAGTGGGCTGTGCCTCTGTCAGATCCAGAAGGGGCCTGTACAGGTTGTACTCAGGAAACTCATTGGCCACGAGGCACTGGTGGATGTACCTCACCATGGCGGGCACCTGGAGAAGGCACGGGAGACTTGGAAAGCTGCCAGAGGCAGTCATGTACCCAGCTGCCCCAGAAAAGTACTTCCCATGCCATGACACTGCCATGGCCTCAAAGCTTACAGTGAGCAGCAGGCATGGCTTGGGAGGCCAAGCAATTCCTGAGAGGATGGAAGCCAGGCCACAGGCTGCTTACTTGCTTTGGACTGGAAGGACCCTCCACCACAAGCATATCCAGCAGGGCAGCACTGCTCATGATTTTGAAGATGGGAGAGTACACTCTGACCACAGTGCCCATGATGCCGGTCTCTTCCTCTCGAATCCTCTTCATGAATTTGCCAACCATCTGTAGGAGAAGGGCAGGAAGCCAGGGATGTTGCATGGAGTGCTGCACACACGCTGCTGGGCTGAGCAGGGACAGCAGGCCCAGCCCAGGTGGGGGTGGCTGCAGGTACCTGCGCTGTGCTGCGGAAGCGGCCACGGCCGGGTTGCTGCTCTTGTGTGCGCTCTAGGGCTGCACCTGGCAAAGAGTGAGAGCAGCCAGAGCTGAGGGGCTGCGGGAGACGCCGGAGAACACAGCCCAGCCCTGTGCTCCCCAGGCAGGGAGAGCCCCAGGATGGCCCAGGGGATGGAGCACAGCCACTGCGGGGTGTCTGCCCGGCCCCTCTTTCATCCTGTCCGTGGGCATGTCCCCAGGGGATGGCATGGCATGGCATGGCATGGCATGGCATGGCATGGCATGGCATGGCATGGCATGGCATGGCATGGCATGGCATGCAATGTCACCAAGCTGGCTGCAGGCACCAACCCTGTGGACCAGCTCTGCCACTCACCCTCCTGTGGCGGCTCAAATGGCACCACCTCTTCAGTCTCCTGTTCTGGGGCAGGTCCAGGGCCTTCTTCCTCCTCCTCCACCCAGGCCAGCTTAGGCACTCTTGGGGGTCTCTGCTCCATGTCGTCTTCATCTCTGTTCCATTCTGTCCATGGGAACATCCCCAGGAGATGGGATGGGATGCCATGGGATGCAAAGGCACCAAGCTGGCTGCAGGCACCAACCTCGTCGCCCAGCTCTGCCACTCACCCTCCTGTGGCGGCTCAAATGGCACCACCTCTTCGGTCTCCTGTTCTGGGGCAGGTCCAGGGCCTTCTTCCTCCTCCTCCTGCATCCAGGCCAGCTTGGGCACTCTCGGGGGTCTCTCCTCCATGGCTGTGGCTGGAGCGCGCCCCAGCAGCGAATCCAGCCGGTGCCGCTCCTGCAGGGCCTCCTGCGCCTTCCCTGCGGGCGGGACGCGGCTGTCAGCGCTCGGCCCGGGGCCAGCAACGGCCCCCGAGCGCCCCTCAGCCGCCCCGGGCCGGCCATGCCCAGGCGTTCCGTCTTTGGAACGCGGCACGGGAGGCTCGGGGCCGGCGGCCGCGCTGCCGAGCGGCGGAGCTCGGGCCGGGGAAGCCGCAGCGGAGGCGGCGGGAGCGGCCGCGCCGCCTGTGTCCTCCGCGGGCCCCGGGTGGAGCCGAGACCGGGGCCGGGGCCGGGGTCGGGACTGGACCCTGCGTCGGGTCCGGGGCCGGGCTCGGGCCAGGCGGAGCCGAAGGGCGGCGATGCCGCCCCCGCACCAGGCACTGATGCCCGCGCAGCAGCGCCACCGCCAGCACGGCCAGAGTTGGGCGGAGGCGAGACCGCGGCGGGACGGCCGGGGCCGGGCACGGGGCAGCCCCGCCCGGGGCCGGGGGCGGGCCGGGGGCATGGCCCGGTCCGGCAGGGGAGAGGGAGGCGGGGAGAGGAGGGGGACGCCGGGCAAGGGACCCCGAGAGAAGGGTGCCCGACAGCGGGAAAGGGAGAGAAAGAGAAAGAAAAAGAGAAAGAAAAAGAGAAAGAGTATTCTAAATATCTGTTTTGCCGCTGCTGCTTCCGCCGCTGCTGCCACCGCTGCTGCTGCCGCCGCTGCTGCCGCTGCTGCTGCCAACGCTGCCGCCGCTGCAACTGAAGCACCGGGGCCGTTCGTCCCCGTGTCCGTTCCCCGCTCACCGCACGAGCCCCACGTTCGAGCCCCGCGCGCCCCGGGGACAGCCCCTGAGTCTGTCCAAACACGGGAACTTTGCAGCCTTGAGCTCAGAGGCAGTGCCCTGACTCCTGCACACTGGCACAGCAATCCCCTCGCCTGCTGCTGGGCATTGTCCTTGCTCAGGGTCAAACACTGTCAGGACACCTTCCCTTGGGGTAGGATTCCTACCTGACCCGAGCACTGCACGTGTATCTCCAGTGTTGCCTTCCAGTAAAAACAGAGGAAGGAAAGCTGTGTGTGGTCACAGTATTTTCGAGTGTCTAAAAATCACTAAGTCACCGATCTTAGAGGTGCAGTGCATCTGGAATTACTGGGATGGAGAAGTAGTGCAAGATGGAATAAGGGGAGCATAGCAATAAATAGAGGAAAACATCTTGGATTGTTTCTTTCATTTTCATTTCACTTCTGGAAGGCTGTTTCAATTTTCTAGGAATCTTCTCCTGTCTGCTCTTCCCAAGAATCTCTCATGGAGAACAAGGTCAAGCTTCTGTCACAAGATTTGCCTCCAGGAAATTATGCCACTGCTGCAATTTTCATTATGACTGTTTGTGCTGGTTTAGGGCAAATTTTGGGAGGAAACCTCCAAAAGGGGTCGGTCTAGAAAGCAAGTTCAAGCAGCCTCTCCCCCTACTAGTTCAGGAAAAGACTTCCCTCGAGAAAAGTGAAAAAAAACCCAGTTTATTTAACAAGTAAAGTATTCACAAGCATGAAAAATGAATAATATTAAATAAAACCTCTGACAGTGCTGAAGAGATGGCAAATTCAGAAAGTCCTTTTTGTGGGTTGTAATTGGCTCACTCGGTCTCTTCTAAGTCCCCCTGGCGCTGGAATGCAGCGTCCCAGACCTCAGTGGGCCACAGGTATGACCCGCCGGTGTTTCTCTGGGTTTTCAGTCCAGAGCAGGTTTAAACAGTTCCAAGAAAAAGGAAAGTCACAGTCCGAGGAACTTCTCTTCCTAAGCTAGCCTAAAACCAAATTGCTAGACCTGGGCTGTGAAGGCATCGGGAAATTTCCAAACCTGGGCACTGGCGGTCCCAGCAAACACCAGATCTGGGTGGTGCTGGAGCCAGAACCTGCAAATTTCCAAATTTTGGCTTTCTGTGCCAGCAAATCACTGGACTTGGGCTGTGCCAGCACCAGGAAGTTTCAGATCTGGGTGCTGGAGCTGCCGCAAACACCAGATCTGGGTGGTGTCATTGCCAGCAACCAAAATCTGCCGGATTTGGGCTCTGCTGGCACAAAAAAATTTCCAAATCTGGGTTCCTGTGCAGGAAACACAAGGTGTGGGCGGTGCCAGACCCAGTAGCAGGAAGCTGCCACGGGTTCTGGATTTCTGTGCCAGCAAATTGCTGCACTTGGGCTGTGGCAGAATAGGGAAGTTTCCAGATCTGGGCACTTGTAGTGCCAGCAAGCACCCCATTTCAGGCCTTAGGCTCCAGGAAGGACTGAATCTGGACCCCTTCCTCTTTTCCTTCCTTCTTTCCTTCCTTCCTTCCTTCCTGGGGTCCTGCTGCCAGGAAACACCCGATTAGACGGTGCTGGGAATGGGAAATTGCTAGGCTTTAGCTTTCTTTGCCAGCAAATTCTGGACATGGGCAGTGCTGGAAGAGGGAAATTTCCAGATGTGGGCACTGGCAGTGCCAGCGCAGACCAGATCTGGGTGGGGAATGTGCCAGCACTGGGAAATTGCCAAATGTTAACTTTCTGTGCCAGCAAACTGCTGGAATTATGCTGTGCAAGAACCTGAAAAATTCTGGATCTGGACGCTTGTGGTGTCAGCAAACACAAGATTAGGTTGCTGTAGGTACCAGGTATTTTCTTGGGTTTGGGTTTCTTTGCCAGCAAATTGCTAGACTTGGGCTGTGCCAGCACCAGGAAATTGCTAGATCTGGGCACTGGCAGTGCCAGCAAACACCAGATCTGGGTGGTGCCGGGACCAGGTATTTGCTGGATTTGGATTTCTGTGCCACCAAATTGCTGGACTTGGGCTGCATCGTGTGATAAATAGGTATGATTCGTGCTGATAAAATTGAAACAGTAATCAATATTGGTACAGTAATTAATATTTGGGAATAATAAAAATAGTTAAAAGTTGTAATGCCAAAGAAGAGAGGGAGAGGAGGGGCTCCACCCCCCCACTCCTGGCAGATGTTCACAAGGACAGGAGGAAAGATGCCAAAGATACAGTGGCTAAAAATGAGCAGAAAGGAAGCAAAACCTGGTTGGGTCCCAGAAAATGCTAATTATAAGGGATTTATTGCCTTGATATGTAGATGTAGTGATACGTTAGTATTGGTTTACATTGTACTGGCTTGGTGCGCATGTGTAACCCAAAGGTGAATTAAAGGACAAAGAGGAAGACTATGAAATCTTCATCAGACGACCCCCAAAAGAACTTGTGCGACCACCGAACCGAGTGGTGGCGCATGCGCAGTAAAGGTGGTAATGAGGGCGGAGATAGAAATATGACGAACCGAAAATGGGAGGAGATGGTATTAACCCATGGCATCTAAGGGGGTAATTTTTACTTGGCAAGCTTGTACGTGAGGTGGCAAGGGTCCCAGAGCCCTGCACTCCGTACCCCGCAGTTATCTTTTGCTTATGTGCTATTATTTGAACCAAATTATCCCTTATTTATATATTTTCTAAACTATTTAATTAAAATTGCTGCTATCTCAAATATTGTTTGTTATTTTTTTATGAAGGGATAATTGGGCAAACATAACACTGCCACCTGGATTTGTGTCCCTAGGTGCAATGTCTTTGGCTGGAGGAGAGCCTTGCTCAAGTGAGCAAGCAGAAAGATCAGAGAGGGTGCTGGGGAAGGTCTCCTGTGGTGCAGAGCTGTCAGCGCCTGTGAGGTGAGAGCAGGCCCGGCCTTGGCCGGGCTGGAGCCCCAGCAGAGACTCGGCAGAGGCCGGAGCAGGCTGAGCCCCGGCAGAGGCAGGCTGGGAGGAGGCCCTTGGAGCTGCAAGAGGCAGCAGCCGGGCCCTGGGTGCCTGTTCCTGGCAGCGGGCGAATCCTCTGCTCTCAGAGCCCAGGGGGTAGCTGGCTGCTCCCGAGGGGAAGCGCAGCCGTGCTGGGCACAGCCCAGCCTGGAGGCATTGGCCGTCTGGAGTGCGCCCAGGAGCAGAGAAAGGCCAAGGGCAGCCGAGGGCTGCTGGGCTGGCTGAGGATTCCTCCTCTTCTGCCGCTGCCCTGGAACTCCTGGCAAAGGCCAGCAGTGTGTGCAGCACCCTGGGCACCGGGGCAGGGAGCCGGGCTGCTGGGCAGGCTGGAGCACAGGGCAGCCTCCTTCAGGCCCGGCATTGTGCCAGGGGAAGCGCGGCCAGCGTGAGGCAGGGACAGCTCGGCAGGGCACATCTGCAGGAGCCAGCGCCTCACGCAGCTCTGGGAGGAAGCGCCTGCAATCCTGCAGTTCTGCACTGAGCCAGAGCAAAGATGTGAGATGCAGAGTGTTTGGCAGAAATATTCATGCCCACCAGACCAGCCTGCTTTGTGCTGTCTGGCATACAGCAAGCACTGTGCAATGCAGCTCTGAGTGGCTGGGAGAGAGGCGTTAGAAATAAACAAACTCCAAGACAATTAAATGGAGACAAAGTCATTAAAGCAAAAGAGAACCTTCTTCTTAGGAAGGATTCAACTGAGCCAGCTGTGTATCTCCCTCTCCTGAGAGCTGAACATACACACAGGCCAAGATAATGTGGCTTTTTATTGCTTTTCCCAGCCCTGGGCCATCCCTGTCCCCTTTCCCTTTGGCTGGGTACTAGGGAACTTCTCTTCTCTCCTGACAGCCTACTTTTCTGTCCCCTCTCCTCTTCTCCTACATCCCTTTTGGTCTGGTGTTCAACACCTCTCCTTTTCCAGCTCACAGCAACACTCACCAAGTTAACTGGAACAAAAGCAAACCATAACTAACACCACCTAGCACCACAGCTTTCATTCTTTTTTCTAGTAACTTTTTGGCTGCAGCAAAATATGACCTCCTATCTCCCAGAGGGAATCAGGAATGAGCCTGAGGCTTGTGCTTGGCTAGTGAACTGATTTGGAAGGGAGCAGAAGGGTTTCAGAAGGCAGTTTGTGTTTTCTTCATTAATTTCTGAAGGAAAGAGGCAATGCAGCTGCAGTCAGCAAAGCATTTGTGAGGTGCACTGACGAAATGCTTGTGAGCAACTCCCAGAGAAGGAAGGTGTTGAGAAATGTAACAAATGCTGAATTCGTTTAGCGGTACCAGACAATGTTGAGCCCTCTATTCCCTCAGTGCAGTGATTAATGCGTACAAATGTCTGTCTTAGCCTTGAGAACAAAGAGAGTGGTCCTCCTAAGAAGGTTTCTGCCCTTTGGTTGGCGCTGCGGCAGGCCCTTGGTGGCCCAGCAGGCACAGTCTGTGGCGGGCCGTGCCCAGGGGGCGGTGGCTGCGTGGGCTCCTGTGGCCCTGGCCGCTCTCAGTCTCGGCCGCGGGGGCCTCCCCTGGCTCCGGTCACGGGGCTGCTCCCGGCACAGGCAGTGGGACCGTTCCTGCTCCTGCCCCCAGGGCCGCTCCTGGCTTTGGCCGCAGCTGCTGGTGGCGCTGGGATGAGCCCCGGCAGCAGGGCCCGGCGGCCCTGATGGGAAAGAGCCCCCGACCTCGCCGGGAAGGGGCTCAGCTGTGCCCGCAGCCCCCTCGGAAGGCGGAAAGAAACAAAGAGCTTCCTGCGCTTTTTTCCTCTCTTAAATATGTTGTCCCAGAGGCGTCACCAGCTTTTCTAATTGGCTCAGCAGTGGGCCTATTTTCAGAGCCAGTCAGTGATTGGTTTGGCCTGCACGGAGAAAGCTTATAGCAGCTCCTCAGAGAAATGCCACTTTGGTGGCTGCCCTCTTTCCTCCTCTCCAAAAATTCAGCCATGCAAAACCAACAAAACCAGCCAGTCGTGGTCCTGGGGCTGGGGAACCCGGACACTCAGAGAAAACTTGAAACCTTGTGTGGAGCCATTCCAAAATCTCACATGACTTCATATCCAGACACACAGCTAAAGCCCAGCTATTCCTCTATTCTTTTTCTTTTTAACTGAGAAGGGAAGTCACAGGTGATGGGGTCTCGATTCCACATCTATTGGAATTGATAGCTATCTCTTTAAAATGCTGCAGTACTTAAGATTGTCAAATCAGCACTTCTGTGAGCATTCATTTTGCAAAACTCAATTCTGAGTAACAGTTGTAGACTAAAACAATAACATATCTCTGTAGAAATTAAATCCTATTTCAAGGAAATGAATAGCCTAGGAGTTCCGTACAAAAGAAACCAACAAACATTGTTGAAATGAAAGATGTTACTGCTACTCCTGCTGTCTGAAATACCTTTGAAATAAATTTAACAACACCCTTTGAATGTATTTGCAAGTGTACAAGTCAAATTTCAGAAGAATCAAATCGTGTCCAAGAAAATTCTACAAGGCGATGAAAAGCATATGTGCATTTCCCTTACAACCTTGGGATTTTACTCCTTAAAAATGGCAAAGTTTCCAGATCAGTCTATTTGCAAAGGAACTGTTTATCCTAATAAGTTTAGATACATTTCCCCTTTGATTACAAATAAAGCATTGCACCTTCAAGGCATATAGTCTTAACCATGGTGTCAGGTATGCACAGGTGACATTGTGCTCGTTGTCCTAAACAAGGGGAATGCAAACATATAAATCCTCTCAGACACATCAACATGCAAGCTGTTATCCAACTGCACAAACACCTTCTCTCCTAAACCAAATTAGTGCCTCTGTGTTTGCTTTCAGGAACTTAGAATGCTCTTTTTAGGACTATTAAAACAAGCAGTGTCTTTGGATTTTTACAATGTCACCAATATGAAGAAAGTCGATGTTGCAGCCAGCCAAGTTGCCTTGTGTCTGATGTAGGAAGCTAGCAGGAGGCTGTCACACAGGGATTGGCAACACCATGTACAGAAGCCTATGCCTTGGGTTTTCCTCTGCATGGTATATTTTTTCCTTGAAAGATTTATGATTTGAAATTGAATCAGAGTTAGTCAGCAAAAAGAAAAAAGGAAGGTGTTACTTGACATGGGCTAATCAACAGTTCTGATTAATTTAAAGATGTTTTTGGGGTGATGATGCAAGTTCAAGAAATAGGTTTTAGTTTGAGAAGCGTATAAGGACATGACCTCAAGGCTACAGGACAAACCATTTTTTGTTAGTTATAAATTCCTGTTATTACTTTCCTGTACTGGTTTAGGACAAATTTGGTAGAGAATTTCCAAAGGAGGGCCTCTCCAGGAAACAAACCCCCACGACCCCTTCCCCCAACCGGTTCGGGAAGAATTCCTCAGAGAGAAGTGGAAAGAACCTGTTTATTTGACAGGCACAGCACCCCCAGCACACAAAATGAACAATACCGGATGACACCGCTCTGAAAAAGACGACAAATTCAGAATGTCTCTCTCGGGGGGTGGTCGCTCTGTTCTCAGTCCCTCTGGCGCTGGGGCAGCTGCTGCAGCCACAAGGTGTGAACTCTCGGTGTTCCCAGGTCCCAGTCTGGAGCAGGTTCGGGATGGTCGAAAAAAAAGGAGAAACAGTCCAGGAAGCAATTTGGACTGTTTAGCTAAACTAGCAAGGAGCAGAAGCAAAAGCAAGCAGGACCGAAGCAAGCAAGAGCGAGAGAGAGAGAGAGAGAGAGAGAGAGAGAGAGAGACAGCAAAGTGAAAAGCAAAAGCAGCAAAAGCAAAAGCCACAGCCTATGTCTCCCAGCCAGGCTGATAAAAAAACCAAAAAACAAACTTTAACTCTTCAGGGCCAGTCTTAAAGATACAGAACAGAATATCCAACATGAACAGAACACATGAATGGGGATACAAGCATCAAAACGTCACCCTAGGGCACTCCGCCCCTTATCCCCATATCATCAACATACTACTACACATCATGCATTTTTTCACACAAAATTTCCATCTGTTCTCCAAAAATTTACAAGCAATACCCATCATGCCTTCATCACATCCCCACACTGGACCACTGAATCCAGGCCCTATACTACAGAGCTGCAGGATTCCCCCCTTTCACATTACTCACTCAAAGCTCCATCTATCACTTGCTCTGACCATCAACACTTACACATTTCCCTCTATCTCATGTCTGTATGGTTTAATGTACAGGCAATGGCAGTAACATCCAATGAACAGTGATATTACACATAGCATTCTCACCCCACAATCAGATCTCCCTGAGGTACACATCGTGTTGTTCCATCTCTTTGCATTATCCACCATGTACAACCTGGTCCCTGAGCAAAGACAACCCCACAAATGGGTTTGTCTGTACTCGAGGTAGAATTGATCCACACAGTCTTCCCTAACAAACCTCTGACATGTACCACTGGGACTTTATCTCCATCTATTACATTCAGGGATTCAGACTGGGCAGGACCTGCTCGGTTGGTGGAACCTCAGGTGTTAACCAACCAGGTGGTTTTTGCCAGATGCTGCTCCCAGTTTTTGAAAGATCCCCCACCTCATACTTTCAATGTGGTTTTTAACAGTCCGTTGTACCTCTCCACTTTGCCTGCAGCTGGTGCATGGTAGGGAATATGGTACACCCACTCCATGCCATGTTCCCTAGCCCAGGTGTTGATAAGGCTGTTCTTGAAATCAGTCCCATTGTCTGACTCAGTCCTCTCAGGGGTACCATGTCTCCACAGAACTTGCTTTTCAAGGCCCAGGATGGTGTTCCGGGCCGTAGCATGAGGCACAGGGTGGGTTTCCAACCATCCCGTGGTGGCTTCCACCATGGTCAGCACACAGTGCTTGCCCTGGCGTGTCTGGGGCAGGGTGATGTAGTCAATCTGCCAGGCCTCCCCATACTTGTACTTGGACCACCGCCCACCGTACCACAGGGGCTTCAGTCGCTGGGCCTGCTTGATGGCAGCACATGTCTCACAGTCATGGATAACCTGAGAAATACTGTCCATGATTAGATCCATCCCTGGGTCTCGTGGCCACTTATAGGTGGCATCTCTGCCCTGATGGCCTGAGGCATCATAGGTCTATCGAGCTAGGAATAACTCTCCTTTATGTTGCCCGGTCAAGGGGCTGAGCCTGCACCAAGTGCACCCTGCTGGCACTCTCCAGCTGGCAGAGGAGAGGAGCAGAGCAGCCGAGCACCTGCGCCAGGCCCTGCTGTGCCAAGACAGCCCACAGGAGCCCCTGTGAGAGGCGGCCATCAGGTTCGTGGGTGAGCTGCAATCAGCTGTGCAGGGCATGGATCACTCAGCCTTGTCTGTCACGGCTCGGCTTGCTGCCCTGCTGGAGCTCTGTGAAGAGCTGATCCGTGAGGCTCTCTTTGCTGGGGCAGACTGAGCCAGGTGGGATTTCCTTTTTTTTTAAGATTGTTCTTTTCTTCCCTTACATTTTTTATCCTGTGTAAATACAGAATGAATTTTAATATAGACTATAAGGAGCTTTCCTTTACTGCCCAGGGTCCGTAGGGCAAAGGGGAAGTTGGAGAAAAGGGTGCTTCTACTAAGCATCCTGCCCAGGTGTACAGTGCTGCAGGGGAAATGGCCAGAAGCCCCTTGGCCTTTGGTGGTTCTGCTGAAGCCTTTGTGCTGCCCACAGAGCGGCTGGGCAGGGGCCGCAGCTGCGGGGATCCCTGCCAGAGCGGTGCCTGGAGATGGCCACAAGCCCTGTGCCAGGCAGGAAGCGCCATCCGTGTCCTCCTGCCCATGTGCTGCTGGCTGCCGTGCTGAGGGTTCCCAGGTGCCCCTGCATGGGGCTGCTCTGCAGCTGCTGTGGGGCTGCGGCGCTGCTGCCGGGCAGCTTGGCCGGGCTGGGGCAGCCCCTGAGGGGCTGGGGCGCTGGCAAGCCCTGAGCAATGGGCTCAAAGAGGCCACAAGCAGCCCCCTGGCAGCCGCCTTGTTCCTGCCAGAGATGACTTGCAAGAGGGATCCTGGGCACTGTGGAACTAACAGCATCAGGGTTGTTGGAAACCAAAATGCAGGGAGGTCTCAGATGGAAACCAAAATGCAGGGAGGTCTCAGATCTTTGGGCCAAAGCTTAGAATTAAACACAGGATTTGATCTGAGACCTTGAAAAGGGCTTCCAAATTCAGGTGCTACAAGTGAGAATGTGGATTTGTAGTATAAAGCAGAGACATCCAAAGCTAAGTGGAGGAAAGCTTAGCATTTTAGAGTTTAAGATCTAGAAAAAATAAAAGTAGTTACAACTGTAAACACCAAGTTTACACTACAATGCTGGAGTTTTGTGTGTCAGAACAGAATTGGCTGATAAAGCTTCCACTGTAGCATGAGTCCATGAAATGAAATACTGAAGGATTGGGTCCGAAACATAAATAAACTTGTTGGCAATGTTTTATTGGCCAAGAAATCCTTCAAAGTTCTTGTAAGTACAAGTCTTGTGACATTGTGAGCCATGTAATGGAGATGTGAGCCAAACTCACCCGTCCTGTCTATGCAGAAGAGAAGAAAAAGCAATGGCATCATCTAAAAAACTCAGAGGTCCGCTCTCTAGCTCGTTCCAAATGCCTTGAAATCCCCCACAGTGGGATTTAGCTACAAATAGATGACAGGGACTCTTAATGCTGGCTCTTTGACTCCAGAGCGGCTGCTTTAGAATCTTTCCCATAACCCTGTGTAGTTATGTGCCAGCAATGGATCATTTGAAGAAACTTTCCCAACTGACTTGCATGGAGGCTTGTTTGAAGGGTATTCGAGGAGAAAGGCTCCTGGAAGAGATCTGGGCTTTGCATTTTGGCCTAGCTGTGTCCCCTGCTGATTGTGAAGTGTGGCATCAGCAGCAGGGCTATCTGGGCTAAAAATATCATCAAGTCACTTGCCCTTGCTCTTTTTGGCCTATAAAAGCTGGACCCACTTTCGGGGCAAATTTGGAGACCTCATCCATGGGTAGAGGGACCACCTAGGATCTTCCCAGTTGCTGGGAATGGTTCTCCAGGTCCCTGGTGAAAAACGGGGCTGCCCAGCAACTGCGCATCTGCAAGATGATAAACAATTGTCTTGGTTTGAAGAGAGAGGTGTCTGTTCAGGAAGGCAGAAGGCTTCTCTGAAATGGAAAATGTCAATCCCCTCCCTTCAAATGATTCTCATTTAGAAATTCAAATGCTCTCAGGGAAAGATATGGAGATAGGACTGAGCCCGCTAAGCCGGGCGGCGTTTGCTGATGCTCTGAGCCTTTCCTAAAGATCCTGTCGGGCTGTCTTAGACACCTGGGGCCAGGCATTCCTTCCAAGCTGGGCCACTTTGGCTGGGCTGGGGGCGGCCCTAAGGCGGGAGGCAGTGTGTGCAAGGGCTCTGGGTGGCATGCTGCAGCACTGTCACTGTGCCATGGAACGGAACCTGGTCTCCAAGGCCCCTTTGTGACACGTGGGAAATAGAAGCTTGCCCGGGTGCTGGGAACAGGCAAAGGGGCACAACGGGACAGAGCAGTGCTGTGAGGAGCCCCCGCACAGTGCACTCGTTTTTGTGTGACCCGGAGCTTTTCCACAGCGTTGGTCCGGCAGCTGAGCTCGAGGCCAGAGCACGAGCCTCGGTGACCCGCGGCCTTCCAAGGCGTCTGTTCTGCAGCTGCCCTCAAGGGCAGAGCGTGGGACTTGGTGCCCCGGAGCTTTCCCAAAGCATCTCTCCTGCAAGTAGCTCCAGTCAGCGGCATGGAGCAGAGACCCCTGAGAGTGTCCAAGATGGCCTGGGGGGAGGAGGAGCAGGAGGAAGAGGGCCCTGGAGCTTCCCCAGCAAAGGAGACTGAGGAGGTGGTGCCACTCGATCCACCGCAGAAGGGTGAGTGCCAGAGCTGGGCTGCAGGGCTGGAGCCTGCAGCCAACTGGGCGCCATGCCATGCCATGCCATGCCATGCCATGCCATGCCATGCCATGCCATGCCATGCCATGCCATGCCATGCCATGCCATCCCCTGGGGAAATGCCCACAGACAGGACGGAAGAGGGCCCAGGATGACACCCCGCAGTGGCCGTGCTCCATCCCCTGGGCCATCCCGGGCCTCTCCCTGCCTGGGCAGCGCAGGGCTGGCCTGTGTTCTTCGGCCTCTCCCGCAGCCCCTCAGCTCTGGCTGCACTCGCTCTTTGCCAGGTGCAGCCCTGGAGCGCACACAGCAGCAGGAACCCGGCCGTGGCCGCTTCTGCAGCACAGCGCAGGTACCTGCAGCCACCCCCACCTGGGCTGGGCCTGCTGTCCCTGCTCAGCCCAGCACCATGTGTGCAGCACTCCATGCAACATCCCGGGCTTCCTGCCCTTGTCCTACAGTTTGTCTGCAAATTCATGAGGAGAATTCGGCAGGAAGAGACCATCGCAATGGGCACTGGGCTCAGAGCACATTCAGAAGTCCTCGAACATGAGACCAGCCCTGCCCTCCTGTCTATGCTTGTAGAGGAAGTTTTTTACAGTCCAAAGCAAGTAAGCAGCCTGTGGGCAGGGTTTGATCCTCCCAGGAATTGCTTGGCCTCCCAAGCCACGCGTGCTGGTCCCTGTGAGCCTTTGAGGCCACTTGGCAGTGCAGTGGGAAGGGCAGCACTTCTCTGGGGAAGCTGGCAACATTGCTCCCTCTGGCAGCTTTCCAAGTCTCCCTGTGCCTTCTGCAGGTGCCCGCCATGGTGAGGTTCATCCACCAGTGGCTCGTGGCCAATGATTGTGCTGAGCACAGGCTGGACGAGGCCTTGCTGGATCTCACAGAGGCACAGCCAGATGACACAGTCATGGCGCTCCTGCGTGTGGCCCCGTCCTGTGACAGGTATGGGGCCCACCTGCCCAGAGGGCTCAGGCCTCCCCAGCCCATCACCCTGTACAGCCTGGCCCAGGTATCTGACCAACAGAGACTTCCAGGGCCCTCTGGCTGCTGCCTTTCCCAGCCCTGGCACGTCAGCCCCTGAGCCTGCTGCCATGCTCCCTCCCTGCCCCTCAGGGCTCTGTCCCCACCGGGCTGGGCTGCCTGGTTGCTGCTGGCCAGGGCCAGTGGGCAGAGGCAGAACTGGCAGCCAGCTCAGCTCCCCCTGGTGCTGTGTCTGAGACCCGCCCTGAGACAGAGCTCTGACCCCACAGAGCTGCCATGGCCATGTGGAAGACCATCATGGGCTCAGCCAGGACTGCGGAGCTGGCACAGATGATCCTCCTGGATGTGCTGGGGAGCTGGCCAGAGCACAGCATGTGCACCTCTGATGGGGACAAAACGGGTGTCTTTGCCCTGGCTGTGAGTTTCTGCAACGAGCCTTTGCTGGCCCCAAGGCCACCTCTCCAGCAGCTCTCCATCCTCCTTCCCCCACTGCATCTCCCTGCCTCAGGCGCTGGCCTGAAACCTGGCCTGGGGGCAGCTTCAGGCCCACCAAGCTGTGTGCTCCCCCTGCCTCTCTCCAGGCCTCTCCCTGCCACACTCGGGCCCTGCCACATGGACACCTGGGCACTCAGCGCTGTCTTGGGGGGCTTTGTCCTTTGCAGGCAACTGTGGTGATGTGGAAGATGCTCCAGGAGCCCCCTGTCCCACATATACTGAAGGTGTATTTCCCCCGCCTATTTGTGCATCTGCTCTTCCAAGTGTTCCTCAGCACAGAAGAGATGCCAGAGGAGGTTGATACCTTCTGGAAGGGATGCCAGGAAGAGCACGGCCTTGCCACCAGCCCCAACAGGTGCTCCATCCCACTCCTCCTGTCCCTGCCACGTGGCCTGCCAAGGAGCCAGTGCTGCCAGCGTGACCTGGCCTTTGCTGTGCACACAGGTTTGCAGTGTGGACCCTGAAGTCCCTGCTCTGCCAAAAGCAGTACAACGATGTTGTGGTGGCAATGGAACGCAGGTGTGGCTGGGACACGCTGCTCTCTGTTGACACCCGCCACTATGCCGTGGGTCTGCTGGCCAGGTGAGACTCCCTCTTCCCACTCCTCTGACATTTATTCTCTGTGCCCAGAGTGACCCACACAGTCCCCGTGGTCATGGGCCAGAGGGCCTTGTCACTGAGGGACGGCCAAGCACAATGGAAAAGGCTGGGAGAGGAGGGTGGCCAAAAGGAGGCACCTCTGGAATAGCCCAGGTGCACTTGCAGGCTGCTGGAGAAAGACCTGACTTGTGTGAGTCACTCCTGGGAGAGGTTTTATTCTCCTGGCTCACAGTCTTGCTGATTTTTCTCCTGCCAGGGAGATGTCCTGCGTCTCCATACCCTCCTGTTCCCAGATTCTTCGCTACCTGCTCCGGCTGCTCAGAACACGGGAGCCACGCTGGGATCTCCCTGCCCTGGCATTCCTTGTGGAGGTGAGCCTCAAGGCCAGCGCTGCCTGCCGGAGCTGCCTCCCAGCTCTCTGCCCTCTTGTAGGTGCAGCTGCCAGGACGGTGCCCG
Organism: Setophaga petechia; assembly: GCA_024362935.1. Lineage (NCBI taxonomy): Eukaryota > Metazoa > Chordata > Aves > Passeriformes > Parulidae > Setophaga > Setophaga petechia. Next base: position 229,670 of record JANCRA010000078.1, read on the forward strand.
TGCCCTGTGCTGCTGCCTGGGCCCAGCCATGTGCGGCTCCGGGCTCCTGCCGGCCGGCTCCCTGTCACTGCCCTGTGCCTTTCAGGTCCTCGAGTGCCTGGACTTGAGGGAACGTGATGCTGACACAGTCCTGCAAATCTTCTCAAGGTACCTGCAGAGCAAGTGCAGGGAGAGGCGTCGCCTGGTGTTCAAGGCCCTTCTCAAGCTCACTGACGATCCCTTAATGGTGAGAAGGGGGCAGTGGCTGAAGCCGTGCAGGCAGCGTGGGGCTGGGCAAAGCACTCGCTTGGCCTTGCCTGGGCTTGGGGCGCTGGGGCAGCTGCTCCCAGCTCTCCTGCCTCCCGCTTCAGCTGCCCCAGTGCTTCAGGATGGGCCTTTGGCCTCTGGGCGCTGCGGCAGCAGGCTGACCTTTCATAAACTTGTGTCCCACACAGACCAAAAAAATGTGGAGCCTGACTAAAAGACTTGTGGGGGTCCTGCGGGATGAAGATGGAGAGATAGTTAAGATAACAGTCATGGTACTCAGCTTTATAATCTTGGAGAAGGACACTCCAATACCCAGCCCCATTGCCCTGCAGCTGGCTGAGGGGCTCCTGCCACTCTTTGACCATGTAAGGTTCTGTGCCCCCAGCCACGGCCACTGGCTGCTGCCCGGACACTGGGTGCCCTGTGGAGATGCAAGCCTGCATCCAGGTGTGTGCCTCACAGCCCCTGCTGAGATCTTCTTTTCTTCTCTTCATACAGGATAATAGCCAGGTGAAGCAACTGTCCATATTGCTCTTCCAAACATTGCTGAGTCTTCCACTGCAAAAGAAAACAAAGGACCTGAAGGCAGAAGTGCGCCACAGCCTGCTCCCACTTTTCTTCCACTGCCATGATGGGAATTGGCGTGTGGCACAGGTGAGGACTCGTGGGCTGCTGGTGTGCCCTGGGAGGGGACTCGGCTGCCTCCTGCTCTGGTCACTTCCTGGGCTGCAGCCTCCTCCAGGCTATGGCACTGGGACGCCCTTACTGCACCCTGGGCTGTGGGGCCATATCCGGGGATCTGCTGCTCTCCAGGTCTCCCGGGAAACGCTGCTTCGTGTGGTCAAGTTCCTGAAGAGGAAAGATCTAGAAAAACTGGTGAAGAAGGAGAAACTCTGGATTTTCGCCAATTGCCTAGTAAGGACAGGCTGCAACCCCCACCCTCAGCCTGGAGAAGGCCCCTGAGGGCGGTGCTCAGTGTGCGGGGTGGGCAGCTGTGCCCCTGCCCGCTGCTGCAGCCAGAGGCCGCGCGGGCTCTTCTCCAGGCTCCCGTGGGCCCGAGCCGGGTGCCCATGGAGCCCCGGCCCGGCGGGGCCATGGGCCGGCACCGCGGCTCCCCGGGCAGCAGCCGGCCTTCTGCCCCCTGCCCTCGGGAGCCCTCAGGGCTGTGCGGCCAGGGGAGGCCGGGGCTGGGCGCAGTCAGCACCCGGCCCAGGGGCTGAGCCTGTGCCAACCCTTCCCTCCTGCCGCTCTCCCCAGCTGGCAGAGGACAGGAGCAGAGCAGCCAAGCACCTGCACCAGGCTCTGGGCTACCTGCAGAGCCCACAGGAGCCCCTGCGAGAGGCGGCCGTCAGGTTCATGGGTAAGCCCCGAGCCCGTGCTCCCTCCCCGGCCCGGCCCGGCCCGGCCCGGCCCGCGGCAGCTCGGCCCCAGCCCCGCCTGCTGGCCCGGCAGCGCCAGCCGGGCCCGGCGCCGTGGAGCCCCGCCTGGCCTGGCCATTGCTGCTGCCGCCCTCTGGCAGCCGTGCCCTTGGGTGGCAGCGTGCGCCAAGGGCCGGGCTGAGCCCTGTCGGGCCAGCAGCCCGTGTGGCCACAGCGCCGGCAGCGCCGCTGGCAGGGAGCTGTGCCTCCAGCGCCGTGACAGGCTCTGTGTTCACAGGCATGGCCGGGCGGCACCTGATGGGGAAGAGGCAAGAGTTCCAGCTGATCTGCACTGGTGAGTGAGGGCAGTGGGCTGACAGCGGGGGCTGCCAGGGGGAGGCTGCAAGCCCTGCCCCGGCTGTGGAGCGCTCTGCTCCCTGTGCAGACGAGGGCTGGCCTGGGCAGAGCACACACACAGAGATTTCAGGGCCACAGGGCGGGGGGGGTTCATGGCTGCTCTTCAGGCTGATCCCCTTGCTCCCTGCTCCTCTCTGGCCATGGCAAGAGCCGGTTGGGATGGCCCTGGCAGGGGGCTCTCCTCAGCTCCCCACATATCTGGGATCTGACCTTGGCTCTGTTCCTCTCTCTTGCAGCCCTGGAAGACATGGAAAATGACATCAGCCTCTCTGTGAGAAGCCTGACAATTCAAACTTTGCATATTCTCAGGGCAGTACACAGAAGTCAGTATTTCACCTTTAAGAATCTGCCCGATCTACTTCGCAGGGTGTGGAAGACAGGGCAACATCTGCTGGGACGCAGCAGGCTGTGCTGCTGGAGCTCTGCAGCAATGTGATCCCAGAGGCTCTGTCTGCTGGTGCCACCTAAGCCAGCAGGGATTTTTCAGTTATTCTTTTCTTCTTTTTGTTTTTCTTTTGTATGTAAATAGAGAATGTGTTATAATAGACAGAGTCCCAGGATCCTTCTTTTGCTGCCCAGGGTCCGTAGGGCATAGGGAAAGAGGGGAAAAGAGTGCTTGTGCTCAGCCAGCTGCCCAGGCGTGCAGTGCTGCGGGGGAAATGGCCAGAAGCCCCTTGGCCTTTGGTGGTTCTGCTGAAGCCTTTGTGCTGCCCACAGAGCGGCTGGGCAGGGGCCGCAGCTGCGGGGATCCCTGCCAGAGCGGTGCCTGGAGATGGCCGACAAGCCCTGTGCCAGGCAGGAAGCGCCATCCGTGTCCTCCTGCCCGTGTGCTGCTGGCTGCCTTGCTGAGGGCTCCCAGGTGCCCCTGCATGGGGCTGCTCTGGAGCTGCTGTGGGGCTGCGGCGCTGCTGCCGGGCAGCTTGGCCGGGCTGGGGCAGCCCCTTAGGGGCTGGGGCGCTGGCAGGCCTTGAGCAATGGGCTCAAAGAGGCCACAAGCAGCCCCCTGTCAGCTGCCTTGTTCCTGACAGCCCGCTGCTCTGGTGCTTCTTCAATGGGTGGTGTGAGGGACCCCCTGGAATGAGGCGTGGAACCCTGGTCCCGGCCTTTCAGGGCTGTGAGGCCAGGAGTTGTGGGCCTGGGCGTGTGCCCTCCCTGTGCTCCAGACTGGAGCCCCCGGCCCCTCAGCCTTAGGCATTGAGCTCCACTGCCTGCTTGCCAAGTCTTGTTCCTGTTCCCGTGGGAGAGGCCGAGCTCTGTGGCTTTAGGCCCCAATGAGCCAGAAGAGCAGCAGCTTTGAGCCCAGAGGGGCCACAGAAAAGCCCTCTGGAAAAAGGGCATTCCTGGCATTCCCAGGGCAGGGACACATGAGAGTGTGGCGGGCTCCTTCAGGGTGCCACGCTGGCTTTGCACTGGGCCACCTCCCTGTGTGCAGGGCTGGATCTTTGCTTTGCTGTCCTCGGCCTTTTGCCGTCTGGCCCCTTTGGCTGCCTGCAGAGAGGGGCAGCCCTATAAGGAGGGTGAAAGGCCCTGTCTCCAACACCTCAATGGGGAAATGGAGCTCTCCCGGCCCTCAGCCCATGCTGTCAGCAAAGCAGAGCCTTTTCCCTAGCCCTGACGGATTTCTTCCTGCTGCTGGCCCCTGGCCACCATGACCCACTGCACTCGCTCTGAGTCACCTACAGGATGGCTGGTGCCTCTTGATTTGCAGACGGGACGTGAGGGGCACTGATGGAAAGGTGGGTGTCGCAATGCTGAGGGCACGCACGGGTCACTGAGCAGACGTGAGGCTTCCCCAGCAGGTTGCAGGTGCCTTCTGTGTCACTGAAGGGAAGGCAGATGCCCCGTGTGTCGCTGAGGCGTCATGACAGGCTCTGAATGGGATGCAGATGCCCTGCATGCCACTGAGGCCAGTGAGAGTCCCTGAGGGGAGGCGGGTGTCTGTCGTGTCCCTCAGGGTACGGCGGTGTCACTGAGGGAACGTGAGCGTTACTCGAGGGGGACACGGGCACGCCGCAGGTGGCTGAGCGCACATGCCGCTGGCTGAAGGGACGCCGGGGCCGCTGAGGGGCCGTGGGCTCGCCCTGAGGGACACGGCAGGGCCGGGCCGGTCCCCGCTGCGCCGCCGCCGCCCGCTCCCCTCAGCCGCAGGGAGCGTTTCCCGCCCAGACGCGGGCGGCCCCGCCCCGCCGCTCCCCTCAGCCGCGGGCGGCAGCTCGAACCCGCTGGGGCCGCCCCGCGGGGCCGGGCGCCGGGCGGCTTTGCAGAAGCCCTGGGGGAGCTGTCCCGAGGCTGCCCTGCGCTCATACACACCGAGGAGCATGGGCCAGGGTTGCCTCAGCGCCAGGGAGTGTTTCACTTTGCCAGGGGTAAAGCTGCAGCTGCTTACAGGGACAGAACTTCACAGCACAGGAATGCTGGAATTACCTGGTGGCACCTGTAGGGCACGGAATGAACATTTGGGCTTTCAAGTTGAGGTAATCACTAGACTATGAGAATAATGAAATTGGAGGTGATCTGTCGAGTACATGTAGTGGATGTTTGAGCAGAAAGATCTGAGGTGATCTCCGGGAGAAAAAATTGCTTTTGAGGCAAAGTCTGAATAATTTCTAGAGGGCACATAGAGATCGTTTTGTGACAAAACCTGAGGTAAATGTTAGGGCAAAGACAGAACATTTAGGGGTAAAATCTCAGGTTCTCTTACTTCCCACTCCCTCATCCCATGCCCCAGCAGGGGAGCTTTGCCCTCCCTGTGCCCAGCCAGCCCAGCCTGGGCACCTCGGGGGTGCCCCCACCCTCCTGCTGGGGGGGTGTCCCGGCCTCGAGGGCTTCTGCCGCAGGCCTGGGAGACGCTCTGGGCAAGCGTCAGAGCAGCCGGGTGCCAGGGACAAGGCGGCTGCCTGGGGGCTGCTTGTGACCTCTGACACCCAATTCCTCAGGGCTTCCCACCGCCCCGGCTCCTCAGGAGCCTCCTGGTGTTCTGCCAATTGACTGAGGCGATGTAAAGGACACACCACTGGAAATAATGTTCTGATTTTACTGGGAATGTGAAGGAAACATAATGTAAGATGATACATCCAACAAACAATGTGTGCTTGGTTTTAATGACAAGCAAAAACAAGCAAGGTAGTGCACCTAAATCAGTACTATAAGAGAGAAAGGAGAGTGATTTAGAAAGATGCATCACCAATTGCCTAAATTGTTTACCATCTTGCAGATCTGCACTTGCTGGGCAGCCCGATTTTACACCAAGGAACGGGGGAACCATTCCCAGCAATTGGGAAAATCCTAGGTCATCCATTTACCCAGAGACGAGGTCTCCAAATTTGCCCTGAAAGTGGATCCAGCTTTTATAGGCCAAAAAGAGCAAGTCAAAGGGACTCAATTCTATTTTTAGCCCAGAAACACCTGCAGTTTATGGCACACTTCACAATCAGCAGGGACACAGCTAGGCCTAAACCCAGACCTCTGCTGGGAGGGTTTCACCTCAAATACCCTTCAAACAAACCTTCATGCAAGTCAGTTGGGAAAGTTTCTTCAAATGATCCATTGCTGGCACATAACTACACAGGGTTATGGGAAAGTTTCTAAAACAGCTGCTCTGGAGTCAAAGAGCCAGCATTAGGAGTCCTTGTCATCTATTTGTACCTAAATCACACTTAGGGGGATTTGAAGGAGTTTGGAACAAGTTAGAGACCAGACCTCTGAGTTTTTTAGATGATGCCATTTCTTTTCCTTATCTTCTACATAGATAGGAAGGATGAGTTTGGCTCACATCTCCACCACAAGGCTCAGAAGGTCACAAGACTTCTAGTTATAAGACATTTTAAGGATTTATTGGCCAATAAAGCATTGCCAACAAGGATATGTATGTTCCTGACCGAATCCTTCAGTATTTCATCTCATGGACTCATGCTACAGTGTAAGCTTTCTTAGCCAGTTATTACTTTATGACACACAAACCCAAAGCACTGCATTCAGACCTTTGTGTTTACATTTAAAACTACTTTTATTTTCTCTGCATCTTAAACTCTAAAATGCTAAACTTTACTCCACTTAGCTTAATATGCCTGTGCTTTATATTAGAAATCCACATTCTGGCTTCCAGCACCTAAGTTTGGAAGCCCTTTCCAAGGTCTCAGCTCAAATCCTCTGTTTAATTCTAAGCCTTGGCTTCCAGGACCAAAGATCTGAGACCTCCCTGCGTTTGGGTTTCCAACAACCCTGATGCTGTTAGTTCCACAATGCCCGGGATCCCTCTTGCAAGTCAACTCTGGCAGGAACAAGGCGGCTGCCAGGGGGCTGCTTGTGGCCTCTGACAGCCCATTGCTCAGGGCTTGCCAGCGCTCCAGCCCCTCAGGGGCTGCCCCAGCCCGGCCAAGCTGCCCGGCAGCAGCGCCGCAGCCCCACAGCAGCTCCAGAGCAGCCCCATCCAGGGGCACCTGGGAGCCCTCAGCAAGGCAGCCAGCAGCACACGGGCAGGGGGACACGGATGGCGCTTCCTGCCTGGCACAGGGCTTGTGGCCATCTCCAGGCACCGCTCTGGCAGGGATCCCCGCAGCTGCGGCCCCTGCCCAGCCGCTCTGTGGGCAGCACAAAGGCTTCAGCAGAACCACCAAAGGCCAAGGGGCTTCTGGCCATTTCCCCCGCAGCACTGCACGCCTGGGCAGCTGGCTGAGCACAGGCACCCTTTTCATCCTCCTCCCCCCTAAGCCCTGCCGATCGTGGCAAGGAAAAGATTCTGGGAGTCTGTCTACTATATATATATTTTATTTACACACAAAAGAAAAATGAAAAAATGAAAACAAAAATCTTGAAGAAAAACAAAATCCCTGCTGGATGAAGTGGCCCCAGCAGACAAAGTCTTCGAGATCATCTGTCCACAGAGCTCCAGCAGCACAGCAAGGCTCTGCTGCAGAAACGAGGCCGTTTCTTCCACGCACTGCGGAATTGATCTAGCAGCTTACGCCATGCGGAGTAGGGAGCTCTCTGTACAGCCTGGAGAACGAACCCAGCTTCAGCTGACAGATTCCTGATGGCAGGACTGCTGTCATATGCCATTTCTTCTAGAGCTGCAAGAGACAGGAACAGAGCCAAGGTCAGGTTCCGGATCTTCGGGGAGCTGAGGAGAGCCCCCTGCCACGGCCATCCCAGCTGGCTCTTGCCATGGCCAGGAGGGAGACGGGACCAAGGGGATCAGCTCGAAGCTGCTGGCCACCAATGGCCAACGTGGCCCTGAAATTTCAGTGTGCTCTGCCCCCGGGAGCAGAGCCCTCCGCAGCCGGGGCAGGGCTTGCAGTTGCCCCCGGCAGCCCCCGCTGTCAGCCCGCTGCCCTCACTCACCAGTGCAGATCAGCTGCAGCTCTTGCCGCTGCCCCCTCAGGTGCCGCCCGGCCATGCCTGTGAACACAGAGCCTGTCACAGCGGCACAGCTCCCTGCCAGCGGCGCTGCCGGCGCTGTGGCCACACGGGCTGCTGGCCCGGCAGGGCTCAGCCCAGCCCTTGCCGCACGCTGCCGCCCAAGGGCACGGCTGCCAGAGGGCGGCAGCAGCAATGGCCAGGCCAGGCGGGGCTCCACGGCGCCGGGCCCGGCTGGCGCTGCCGGGCCAGCAGGCGGGGCTGGGGCCAAGCTGCGGCGGGCCGGGCCGGGCCGGGCTGGGGAGGGAGCACGGGCTTGGGGCTCACCCATGAACCTGATGGCCGCCTCTCGCAGGGGCTCCTGTGGGCTCTGCAGGTAGCGCAGGGCCCGGCGCAAGTGCTCGGCCGCTCTGCTCCTGTCCTCTGCCAGCTGCAGAGAGCGGCAGGAGGGAAGGTTTGGTGCGGGCTCAGCCCCTGGGCCGGGCGCTGCCTGCGCCCAGCCCCGGCCTCCCCTGGCCGCACAGCCCTGAGGCGCGGCCAGCAGCCGCCGGCCAAGGGCTCCCGAGGGCAGGGGGCAGAGGGCCGGCTGCTGCCCGGGGAGCCGCGGTGCCGGCCCGCAGCCCCGCCGGGCCGGGGCTCCATGGGCACCCGGCTCGGGCCCACGGGAGCCTGGAGAAGAGCCCACGCGGCCTCTGGCTGCAGCAGCGGGCAGGGGCACAGCTGCTAGCCCCGCACACTGAGCACCGCCCTCAGGGGCCTTCTCCAGGCTGAGCCTAGAGGTTCTCGGCTCTCCTTACCAGGCCCTCGACAAACCTCCAGGTCTGATCCACCTGGAGCATTTGTTCGATATCCCTCCTTTTCAGGAATCTGGCTGCACAATGCAGTGTTTCCCGGGAGGCCTGGAGAGTAGCAGAGAGGCACAGATGGCCCCACAGTCCAGGGCACCGGATCATTCTGGTGCCACAGCCTGGAGGAGGCTGCAGCCTGCAAGGTGCCAGGGCAGGAGGCAGCCCAGCCCCCTCCCAGGAGGACAGCGGGTGGCCAAAAGTCCTCACCTCAGCAACAATCTGATTCTCATCATGGCAGCGGAAGGAGAGTGGGAGCAGGCTCTGGCGCACGTGGGACTTCAAGGCCTTTCTTCCATCTTCGGTTAATAACTCCAGCATCTCTTGAAAGACACACATGGAGCTCAGCTGCACCTGGCTATCCTCCTGTATGAAAGGAAGGGCAAAAGACCTCAGCATCAGCTGCTTCAGACCCCCCAGGGCACAGGCCTGCACCTCCACAGGGCACCGAGTATCCGGGCAGCAGGCAGTGGCCGTGGCTGTGGGCACAGAGCCTTACATGGTCAAAGAGTGGCAGGAGCGCCTGAGCCAGCTGCAGGGCGATGGGGGTGGGTATTGGGGCACCATTATCCAGAAACACATATCTCAGTAGAAGAATGGTCATCCTGATCACGTTGCTATCATTGTCCTGCAGGAGCTCTACAAGACTTTCACTCAGGCTCCACATTTTTTCAACCTGTGTGGAACACAAGTTTGTGAAAGGCCACCCTGCTGCCGCAGGGTCCAGAGGCCAAAGGCCTGTCCCGAAGCACTGGGGCAGCTGAAGCGGGAGGCAGGAGAGCTGGGAGCAGCTGCCCCAGCGCCCCAAGCCCAGGCAAGGCCAAGCGAGTGCGTTGCCCAGCCCCACGCTGCCTGCACGGCTTCAGCCACTGCCCCCTTCTCACCATCAAGGGATTCTTGCGCAGCACTACACTTCTGAGTGCCAAGTGACGCCTAGCCCTGTGCTCGCTCTGCAGGTTCTGTGCCATGACCTCCAGAACACTGTCACTGCATTCCCTCAAGTCCAGGCACTCGAGGACCTGAAAGGCACAGGGCAGTGACAGGGAGCTGGCCGGCAGGAGCCCGGAGCCGCACATGGCTGGGCCCAGGCATCAGCACAGGGCATGGGCACCGCCCTGGCAGCTGTGCCTATGAGAGGGCAGAGAGCTGGGAGGCAGCTCAGTGAGGTAGTGCACCTGGAGAAGGCACGGGGAAACCTGGAAAGCTGCCAGATGGAGCAAAGTTTCCAGCTTCCCCAGAAAAGTTCTTCCCTTCCCACTGCACTGCCATGGCCTCAAAGGCTCCCAGACACCAGCAAGTGTGGCTCGGGAAGCAAGGTGACTCATGGGATAATTGAAGCCTGGCCCCAGGCTGCTTACTTGTTCTGGCCTGGAAACAGCCTTCTCCAGGAGCAAATGCAGCAGGGCATCACTGGTCTTACGTTGGAGGAGCTCAGAGTGTGCTCTGAGCCCAGTGCCCATGGTGTTGGTGTCTTCCTGCTGAATGCTCTTGGTGAATTTGCAAACGAGCTGTAGGAGAAGGGCAGGAAGCCAGGGATGTTGCATGGAGTGCTGCACACACGGTGCTGGGCTGAGCAGGGACAGCAGGCCCAGCCCAGGTGGGGGTAGCTGCAGGTACCTGCGCTGTGCTGCGGAAGCGGCCACGGCCGGGTTCCTGCTCCTGTGTGCGCTCCAGGGCTGCACCTGGCAAAGAGCGAGTGCAGCCAGAGCTGAGGGGCTGCGGGAGAGGCCGGAGAACACAGGCCAGCCCTGCGCTGCCCAGGCAGGGAGAGGCCCGGGATGGCCCAGGGGATGGAGCACGGCCCCTGCGGGGTGTCTGCCCGGGCCCTCTTCCGTCCTGTCTGTGGGCATGTCCCCAGGGGATGGCATGGCATGGGGCGAAGCTGGTTGCAGGCACCATTCCTGCGGCCCAGCTCTGCCACTCACCCCGCTGTGGCAGCTGGAACGGCACCACCTCCTTGGTCTCCAGTGCTGGGGCAGTTCCAGGGCCTTCTTCCTCCTCCTCCCCCCAGGCCATCTTGAGTGCTGTTGGGGCTCTCTGCTCCATGTCAGTGACTGGAGCTGCTTGCAGGAGAGATGTCTTCGAAAAACTCCAGGGCACCAAGTGCCACACTGTGCCCTCAAGGGCAGCTGTAAAAGAGAAGCCTCGGGGAGACCATGGGTCAGCAAGTCCTGTGGTCTGGCCTCGAGCTCAGCTAAAGGAACAACGCCTCAGAAAAGCTCCGAGTGGGACACACACGAGCGTGCTCTGCGGGGGCTCCTCATGGCACTTCTCTGTCCCGTTGTGCCCCGTTGTGTACTCCGAGCACTCGGGCAAGCTTCTATTTCCCACGTGTCACAAAGGGCCCTTGGACACCCTTTCCATGTCACAGTGACCATGCTGCAGCCTGTCACCAAGAGCCCTTGCACACACTGCCGCCTGCCCTGGGGCCTTCCCCAGCCCAGCCAAAGTGGCCCAGGCTGGAAGGAATGCCTGGCCCCAGGTGTGTAAGGCAGCCCCACAGGATCTTTAGGAAGGGCTCAGAGCATCAGCAAACGCTGCCCTGCTCTGCGGGCTCAGGGCAGCAGAAGGAGCTCCCAGGGCTGCCGACGCAGCCGTGCCGGGAAGGGCACGGGGCCTTCCAGGGAAGCTGGCACGGCCGCCTTGGGACACATCCCGGCCCGTGGCCATCCTAAAGCCGCGGGTGTGACACGCACAAGGAACGTGTGGGCCTGGGCACCAACGCTGCTCTGAGCCCTGGGGCCCGGGCAGCGCTGCCATCAGCAGCTGTGGCAGAGTCCCTGCCCAAGCAGAGCTGCCACCCCCCGAGCCCTGGCAGTGCTGGTGCCTGTCTCCTGCCCCAGAGACCTGTGCCCCCGGGGGCTTCTGTGCCACAGGGAGCCAAAGTCCACATGCATTGGGGGCTGATGGCAGGAGCACCTGGAGCAACTGCTGGCAACACTTGGTCTCTGTCAGAAGGCAGAAGCTGTTAGTCAGTCCTGAAAGGATTTTTTCATGGAAGGGATTGGCAGTAGCACCACAACACCATCAGCTGCTGAGCTTCCCTGGACAATTTGATTGTATGGAGGCACTGTCATGTTTTAATGTGATCTTCTGTCAGTTCTTCTGGGAAAAACACTAGCCCAGTCTGTGATGTTCAATGCTTCAGTTGCTGCCCATCTGTCTGTGTTGTAGCTGATGCAAGGCAAATATTTCCTCCCGACCCAAAGAGCCTGAAAAGTCCCAGGGCTACATCTCTTTTTGATTTTTTTAATGTTTTCCAGAGCCTGCTAATCATTTTCAAGGTTTTCTCCCTATGCCTAGGGTGGAAACTTCTCCAGAAGTTCTGCTGTTCCATCTTTTTGCATTTAGTGAAAGCTACCTGCAGTGACCAGTCGATCAAAGCCTTGGGAAAACCTGAACTCCTGGGTGAAGCTGGGCCAAACATTTCCCTTCCAGATCTGAAGCCATTAAGTACCAAGGACTGTCCCCAGTGTCATACCCTGTCCCCTGTAAGTGTGCTGATGCCATTTAAGAGGGGTTTCCAATGAAAACTACTTTTAACAGTTTTGTAATTTCTGCATTAGCATTCAAATCCTTGACCAGAAAAATCCCATGGAGACATTTCTGGGATTCCTAAATACCAAAGCTGTCATTTTCATCCTGGATTTCAGAGTCTCTGAACGGAGTCTCTCACACAAGGGTTTAGTTTTCAACACTACAGAAAAACACCCTGGTGTTGAGCTGTACCTTTACATCGGCATGTACTCCTAATGATTACCTTAGGCAGGAGCAGCAAACCCAGGAATGAGCCAAAGAGGCAATTCCTGCAAGGCAGAGGGCAGTGACAGGGAGCCGGCCAGCAGGAGTCCGGAGCCGCACAGGGCTGGGCCCAGGCAGCAGCACAGGGCACGGGCACCATCCTGGCAGCTGTGGCTGTGAGAGGGCAGAGAGCTGAGTGGCCGGCTGGCTCCTGAAATTCCACAATGCACAGGATGTCTCCCAGACCCAAGCTACCACCACAGCCAACTTGGGCCGCTTTGACAATGCCAAGCACTTTTATGTTGTGTTATTTGTTTTCTTCCTGTTCTCCCCTGTTTATGGTATCACCCTAAGTTGCCTCCCCTTCCTGAAATGTCAGTCCCATCCCCACATCTCCCCAGTCCCTGGAAACTTCCCTGTCAACCCTCCTATCCCCTCCCTGGCACCTTGTCTGTCACTTGGCTCCCCATCCCCGTTCTCCAGAAGCTTCCACAAAGGGCACTGAGTGATTGGTCAAGGGCCAGGGGTCCCTCCTACCACGTTCCCTGATGTGTTGTTCTGTTTGTCAGTTACTCCTTGTTTCACTCCCCATTATCCCCTCATTGGTGGATAGCAGCATCCCTCCCTTATTTCCACCACCCCAGGAAAAGGTGCTGCTCCAGTCTCTTTGGGGGCTTTCCAGAGCTGTATCCCCTGAGGCTGGGAGTTCTCCAGAGCTTCTAATAAAATGTTGGATTATAACCCTCTGGATTGTCTACTCGTGTCCTTCACCGTCATTGGCCGTGTCTCCCCAAAGACAGGGATCACAACCTATGTGCTTTGGCACTTCCAAGCCTAGAGGAGTGTCCCCCTCAGACGGCAGGGTTGGATCTAGCAGGGAGGCACCAAGATCTAGCAAGTGGTCACTGGGTGGACGCTGTGAAAAAGCTCCTCCTGCAAACTGACACCAGGAACCTGGGCTGGTGAGATTTGTTTGCCAGGGAAAGGGGCAGCCCTTGGTGTACAGGGGCCTGTGGCCAGAGGGGCCGGCTAGCTGTGGAAATTCTGCATTGTGCAGGATGCCTCCCAGACCCAAGCTGGCACCAGTGCCAACTCGGGCTGGTTTGACACTGCCAAGAGCCTCTTGCAAACTGGCACCACGAACCTGGGCTGGTGAGATTTGTTTCCCACAGGAAAGGGCTGGTGTCAGCCTATGGTGCTGAGTGGCTGACTGCCTGCTAGGGTTCTGAAAACACAAATCCCAGTGCCCCAGGCACACTGCAGCTGCAAAAGGCATCCCAAAGGGGAACACACAACTGCCAAAGCATGGCTTCCTCCACAGCTCTTTCCTTGGAACCAGCTTTAGCCCTAGGCTGTGTTTATTGCCTAGGGTTAGGCTTAGGGTTACGCCTAAGGTTAGGGTTCTGAAAACCACAAAGCCCAGAGCTCCAGGCACACTGAAGCTGCAAAAGGCATCCCAAGGGAAACACAGAACTGTCAAGACATGGCTCTCTCTCTCCACAGCTCCCCACTCAGGGCCACAAGCCCCTGGAGACCAACTTCTGTTGTTTTCCCTGAGAAACGATCTCACCTGCCCAGGTTCCTGATGGCAGTGTGCAGGAGGCATTTGACTCTTCCAGGGAAACTGTGTTTTATTTTGCTGCAGCTTTGGTGTGGGAGATACGGGGTTTCCCCCTCCTAACTCTTTCCTTCTCCCCTCAGCCCTCCTCTCTAATGTCCCCTTCTCGCTCCTCACCCCTGCTCAAACTTCCACCCTGCCCCTGCCCCTTCCCTCTCTCCCCCCACTGCCCACCTGTGACTCTCTGCAGCAGCACGTAGGAGCCCAAACACGGGGACAGTGCGGCCCTCGCAGCAGGACAACACCCAAATGAGACAGGCAGGGACAATGTGTGTGGGCTGCAGGGTGTCACCAGGGGCTGGGGGCTGAGGGGAGGGGGCTGCAGGGTGACACAGGGCAGCTGAGAGGCACAAGGGGCATTTAGGAGCAAAGGTGGGGCCTCCAGGGTGGCACAGATGCTGAGAGGCTGCAGTGGGGAACTTGAGGGTGACACAAAGAGGCTGAGGGGCAGGGGGTGCCTTGAGGGGCAAAGTGGGGGGTGCCTGAGGGTGACAGGTGAGCCAGCCCTCACACCACCCCTAACCTCACCCTAAAATCCACCCCTACCCGGGTGGAGAGTGCACGGTGGAGGTCAGGGGGCCAAGGGACAATGTTGGGGGGGTTGGGGTGACACACGGACATTGAGGGCTGAGGAGCAAAGAGGGGGGGGCCTTGACAGGTGGAGAGCTGACACTGAGGGTTAGGGGTGCAAAGAACACAGGGTACCAGGTAGGGTTAGGGTACAGGTGCATCCCTAATGGTGGGACAGCCCCAGAGCCCTCCCAGCAGCTACAGGCTGTTACCCCAGTTAAAACGTAGAGATGATGTTTGGAGGCTACAGAGGTACAGGTAGAGATTGGCGGCTGAGCAGTTTTTTAGGTTATTTTTTTAGGGTTTTTTTAGGGCTTTAAAAGGATATTTTAGGGGGGTTTTTTGCAGGAGTTTTTTTAGGAATTTTCTGGGAATGTTTAGGATACCTTTAGTGCTTTCAAAAGTATTTTTTAGGGTGTTTTAAAGGCTGTCTTACTACTAATTGGAATTTTTAAGGTATTTTTGGCATATTTTGGGGGCTTTTTTAGGACTACTTAAACATTTTTAGGACTAATGAGAGTATATGGAGGACTTTTTTAGGACTAGGGTATTTCTAGGGTTTTTGAAGGAAATTTTTAGGCTTTTTTAGGGTCTTAGCAGGGCATTTTAAAGATTTATGGGGTATTCTTAGAGCTCTTTTAGGACTATTTAGAGATTTTTAAAGGCTCTTTGGGGATTTTTAGGGGCTTTTTAAAAGTAGGGTATTTTTAGGGTATTCTGAGGCTATTTTTAGGTTTTTGTGGGGAGTTTAGGACACTTTGAAAACTAGGGCTTTTTTAGGGAATTGATAGGGTTTTTTTAGGGTCTTATCAGGGCATGACAGAGGCTGAGGGGTACTGTAGGGGCTTGAGGGTGGCAGAGGCTGGGAGCTGAGGGAGGAGCAGAGAGAGGGGACAGTGGGTGACACACAGAGATGCTGAGAGTGGCAGGGGCAGCTGGAGGGTGACACCGAGAAGCTGGGGGCTGAGGGGCGAAGGAGAGGGATTAAGGGTGACACACAGGAGCTGAGGGGCAGCTGAGAGAGGGCCTGAGGGTGACAGCCAGACCCTGAGGGGCAGAGGGAGGGCTTGAGGGGTAAAGGGAGAGGGCTTTGAGGGCTGGACAGTGCAGTGGAGATCAGGGCTACAGGGTGCAGCTTAGGAGGCAAGTTAGGGTACAGGTGAAACACCCCTCAACCCAGCCCTAAGCTCAGCCTAAGCAGCCCCAGCCTCTTCCCCCAACAGCAGCACAACACAGCAACCCTAACAGCGAGACCAGAGTGGAACCCACCTGGTGAGACACAACAGCAACCCTCACACCAGGACAACAAGAGAACTCTCAGAGGACAAGATCCATGGCAGAAAGGTAGGGAAGACATCTGAGGGTTAGAGAGAAACAGGTGGGGCTTGGAGGCTGCACAGGTTTTTATCAGGATTTTTCCACAACTTCTAAGGATATAAAGGGGATACTTGAAGGGTATTTAGGAAATTTTTGGCTTAGCATTAGACTAAGGCGCTATTTACTGCCTAGGGTTAGGGTAACACCTAGAATTACACCTAGGGTTAGGGTTTTGAAACCACAAAGCCCAGAGCTCCAGGCACACTGCAGCTGCAAAAGGCATCCCAAGGGGAACACACAGTTGCCAAAGCATGGCTTCCTCCACAGCCTTTTCCTTGGAACCAGCCTTAGCACTAGGCTGCGTTTAGGGCCCAGCATTAGGGTTAGGGTTACAGCTAGGGTTAGGGTTTTGAAACCACAAGGCCCAGAGTTCCAGGCAAACTTCAGTTGCAAAAGGCATCCCAAGTGGAACAGAAAACTGCCAAAACATTGCTTTCTCTTAAGCCTTTTACTTTGAATCACCTTTAGGCACAGTGCCCGTCTGGCTGCTGAAATTCCGCATTGCACAGGATGCCTCCCAGACCCGAGCTGGCACCTCTTGCAACTCAGGCTGGTTTGACAGTGCCCAGTGCCTCCTGCAATCTGCCATCAGGAACCTGGGCTCGTCAGTTTTGTTTGCCAGGGAAATGGGCCGGAGTTGGTGTTCCGGGGCTTGTGGCCTGGAGTGGCTGACTGGCTCCTGAAATTCCGCGTTGCCCAAAACCCTTTAGTCCTAACTTTGGAAAGAGATAACAGGCAGAAAATAAAGCGATGTTGTTCAGCATGTAGCATAGGGCAGAGATGTTTGAAATTGGTTAAAAAGCACGAGGAAGATTGTGTTCTAGGTGTCCAAGCCTTACAGCTGAGTTAGCCCAGGCCAGCTTGGGTACACTCCCCCTCACGCAACCACTCCGCCCCCCGAATTCAACCCAAATGGCAGTGAGGATGAGATGAATAATCCTGGTGAGGGGACAATTTCAGAGCCCCAGTGACAACACATACAAGGAATAAAACGAAGAAAGCATTGCCTTTAGTCACCCCCTTCAGGCAAGTAGTGGGTCCCACAGGAGAAGCCATGTGCATGAACATCTGCTTTTCTACTGGTGACCTGAATTGCTGGCGGGAAAAAGTTAAAATTTATAGAGAAAACCCTAGCAACGTAGCAAAAAGATTTGAGTTCATAGCCAAGAATCAAGACCCAGACTGAGGTGATACTGATTTCATGTTGACAGAGCTAAGAAAACCAGCAAAAGAGTTGGTGATAAAGGTAGCCAGAGCACATGTGCAGGGACAAATTGCTAGTGGAGCCTTACAAGGTACAGTGGACCAGTTGTTTCCTATTGTAAACCCTTTGTGGGACCCGAATGATGCAGGCAACTGTGCAATGTTAACCAGATTCCAGGAACTAGTCAAATTTGAATTAAAAAATGCCATTCCAAAAGCAATAAATTTGTCAGGAATATATAATGTTACACAGGGATAGCACAAGTGGGGTCTTGTTAAGAGTAGAAAAGTTGCCCATTTTTTTTAAAAGGTTGCAGAGTTCACAGGTTGGGCCAGTTGCTGCCAGGGTGGAGTTCTAACTGTTGTTGTAATCACCTGTTGTTAATAGTTTTTTGTTAACTACCTGTTATTGATAGTTGGGAATTCCCATTTTTTGTCGGCTAACACCCTTCTGCTTCCTGGAGGATGGCACCAGGGACACTGAAGAGGAGGGGACATCGGGGTTGGCATGCAAATGACGTCAGGGCTTGCAAGCAAATGAAGAAACCTCTCACCAAACCTAGCAAAAACCCCTAAAAAAAACCGAGCCAACACGGAACTGAGGGGTCGCAGTGATGTCTAGACATGAGGAACAGAATCCAGTGTCTGCTAAGACCCTTTTTACCCCTCACCCTAACCTAAATTATGTTGGCTGGATAGAGGACTTCAAATGTCAAACCAGATAATCGGGAATCTCCTGGTGCTCTCATGAGGATAGAAGCCCCAGCTCTGCCTGCAGACCAGCGGACAAAGCTGCACTTTTCCTCCTCCTCCGTGCCACTACTGGAAACAGCGATGGCGTAAGCACGACCCGTCGGTTCTTCCCACCCGAGCTGATTTTTAATGAAGGCATTAGAAAGGAGAAAGATCTCCTGCCCTATTTATTTCACTTCCAGGAGTTATCTATTCATCACCTCCTTTCACCGCAGGCTCTGTCCAGGCTCCCACGGGCCCGAGCCGGGTGCCCTTGGAGCCCCGGTCCGGCGGGGCTGCGGGCCGGCACCGCGGCTCCCCGGGCAGCAGCCGGCCCTCTGCCCCTGCCCTCGGGAGCCCTCGGCCGGCGGCTGCTGGCCGCGCCTCAGGGCTGTGCGGGCAGCGGAGGCCGGGGCTGGGCGCAGGCAGCGCCCGGCCCAGGGGCGGAGCCCGCGCCAACCCTTCCCTCCTGCCGCTCTCTGCAGCTGGCAGAGGACAGGAGCCGAGCACCTGCGCCGGGCCCTGCGCAACCTGCAGAGCCCACAGGAGTCCCTGCGAGAGGCGGCCATCAGGTTCATGGGTGAGCCCCGAGCCCGTGCTCCCTCCCCGGCCCGGCCCGGCCCGGCCCGCCGCAGCTCGGCCCCAGCTCCGCCTGCTGGCCCGGCAGCGCCAGACGGGCCCGGCGCCGTGGAGCCCCGCCTGGCCTGGCCATTGCTGCTGCCGCCCTCTGGCAGCCGTGCCCTTGGGCGGCAGCGTGCGGCAAGGGCTGGGCTGAGCCCTGCCAGGCCAGCAGCCCGTGTGGCCACAGCGCCGGCAGCGCCGCTGGCAGGGAGCTGTGCCGCCGGGGCCGTGACAGGCTCTGTGTTCACAGGCATGGCCGGGCGGCACCTGAGGGGGCAGCGGCAAGAGCTGCAGCTGATCTGCACTGGTGAGTGAGGGCAGCGGGCTGACAGCGGGGGCTGCCGGGAGGAGCTGCAAGCCCTGCCCCGGCTGTGGAGGGCTCTGCTCCCGTGGGCAGAGCACACTGAGATTTCAGGGCCACGTGGGCCATTCGTGGCCAGGAGCTTCGGGCTGATCCCCTTGCTCCCTGCTCCCTCCTGGCCGTGGCAAGAGCCGGCTGGGATGGCCCTTGCACGGGGCTCTCCTCGGCTCCCCGCAGATGCAGGATGTGACCGTGATTCTGTTCCTGTCTCTTGCAGCCCTGGAACGCCTCACGGAGGACATGAGCAGTGCCGTGTCCGAGCTGGCAACTCAAACACTGCATGTCCTCCGGCCAATACAGCGAGGGCCATATTCCATCTTGCAGAGGCTGCACGATCAGCTGCGGAGGGCATGGATCGCTCAGCCTTGTCTGTCGCGGCTCGGCTGGCTGCCCTGCCGAAGCTGTGTGGAGAGCTGATCCGCGAGGCTCTCTTTGCTGGGGCAACCTAAAAGCCAGCGGGGTTTTTTGTTTTCTTTAAGATTTTTCTTTTCTTCCTTTCAATATTTTATCCCATGTAAATATAGAATGTGTTAAAATACACAGACTCCCAGGATCTTTCTTTTGCTGCCCAGGGTCCGCAAGGGGTCGGGAAGGAGGGGGAAAACAGTGCCTGTGCTCAGGCAGCTGCCCAGGCGTGCAGTGCTGCAAGGGAAATGGCCAGAAGCCCCTTGGCCGTTGGTGGTTCTGCTGAAGCCTTTGTGCTGCCCACAGAGCGGCTGGGCAGGGGCCGCAGCTGCGGGGATCCCTGCCAGAGCGGTGCCTGGAGATGGCCACAAGCCCTGTGCCAGGCAGGAAGCGCCATTCGTGTCTTCCTGCCCGTGTGCTGCTGGCTGCCTTGCTGAGGGCTCCCAGGTGCCCCTGCATGGGGCTGCTCTGGAGCTGCTGTGGGGCTGCGGCGCTGCTGCCGGGCAGCTTGGCCGGGCTGGGGCAGCCCCTGAGGGGCTGGAGCGCTGGCAGGCCCTGAGCAATGGGCTCAAAGAGGCCACAAGCAGCCCCCTGGCAGCCGCCTTGTTCCTGCCAGAGATGACTTGCAAGAGCGATCCTGGGCACTGTGGAACTAATAGCATCAGGGTTGTTGGAAACCCAAATGCAGGGAGGTCTCAGATCTTTGGTCCTGGAAGCCCAGGCTTTGAATTAAACACAGGATTTGAGCTGAGACCTTGGAAAGGGCTTCCAAACTTAGGTGCTGGAAGCCAGAATGTGGATTTCTAATATAAAGCACAGGCATATTAAGCTAAGTGGAGTAAAGTTTAGCATTTTAGAATTTAAGATGCAGAGAAAATAAAAGTAGTTTTAAATGTAAACACAAAGGTCTGAATGCAGTGCTTTGGGTTTGTGTGTCATAAAGTAATAACTGGCTAAGAAAGCATACACTGTAGCACGAGTCCATGAGATGAAATACTGAAGGATTCGGTCAGGAACATACATATCCTTGTTGGCAATGCTTTATTGGCCAATAAATCCTTAAAATGTCTTATAACTAGAAGTCTTGTGACCTTCTGAGCCTTGTGGTGGAGATGTGAGCCAAACTCATCCTTCCTATCTATGTAGAAGATAAGGAAAAGAAATGGCATCATCTAAAAAACTCAGAGGTCTGGTCTCTAACTTGTTCCAAACTCCTTCAAATCCCCCTAAGTGTGATTTAGGTACAAATAGATGACAAGGACTCCTAATGCTGGCTCTTTGACTCCAGAGCAGCTGTTTTAGAAACTTTCCCATAACCCTGTGTAGTTATGTGCCAGCAATGGATCATTTGAAGAAACTTTCCCAACTGACTTGCATGAAGGTTTGTTTGAAGGGTATTTGAGGTGAAACCCTCCCAGCAGAGGTCTGGGTTTAGGCCTAGCTGTGTCCCTGCTGATTGTGAAGTGTGCCATAAACTGCAGGTGTTTCTGGGCTAAAAATAGAATTGAGTCCCTTTGACTTGCTCTTTTTGGCCTATAAAAGCTGGATCCACTTTCAGGGCAAATTTGGAGACCTCGTCTCTGGGTAAATGGATGACCTAGGATTTTCCCAATTGCTGGGAATGGTTCCCCCGTTCCTTGGTGTAAAATCGGGCTGCCCAGCAAGTGCAGATCTGCAAGATGATAAACAATTTAGGCAATTGGTGATGCATCTTTCTAAATCACTCTCCTTTCTCTCTTATAGTACTGATTTAGGTGCACTACCTTGCTTAACCAAGCACACATTGTTTGTTGGATGTATCATCTTGCATTATGTTTCCTTCACATTCCCAGTAAAATCAGAACATTATTTCCAGTGGTGTGTCCTTTACATCGCCTCAGTCAATTGGCAGAACACCAGGAGGCTCCTGAGGAGCCGGGGCGGTGGGAAGCCCTGAGGAATTGGGTGTCAGAGGTCACAAGCAGCCCCCAGGCAGCCGCCTTGTCCCTGGCACCCGGCTGCTCTGGCGCTTGCCCAGAGCGTCTCCCAGGCCTGCGGCAGAAGCCCTCGAGGCCGAGACACCCCCCCAGCAGGAGGGTGGGGGCACCCCCGAGGTGCCCAGGCTGGGCTGGCTGGGCACAGGGAGGGCAAAGCTCCCCTGCTGGGGCATGGGATGATGGAGTGGGAAGTAAGAGAACCTGAGATTTTACCCCTAAATGTTCTGTCTTTGCCCTAACATTTACCTCAGGTTTTGTCACAAAATGATCTCTATGTGCCCTCTAGAATTTATTCAGACTTTGCCTCAAAAGCAATTTTTTCTCCTGGAGATCACCTCAGATCTTTCTGCTCAAACATCCACTACATGTACTCGACAGATCACCTCCAATGTCATTATTCTCACAGTCTAGTGATTACCTCAACTTGAAAGCCCAAATGTTCATTCCGTGCCCTACAGGTGCCACCAGGTAATTCCAGCATACCTGTGCTATGAAGTTCTATCCCTGTAAGCAGCTGCAGCTTTACCCCTGGCAAAGTGAAACACTCCCTGGCGCTGAGGCAACCCTGGCCCATGCTCCTCGGTGTGTATGAGCGCAGGGCAGCCTCGGGACAGCTCCCCCAGGGCTTCTGCAAGGCCGCCCGGCGCCCGGCCCCGCGGGGCGGCCCCAGCGGGTTCGAGCTGCCGCCCGCGGCTGAGGGGAGCGGCGGGGCGGGGCCGCCTGCGTCTGGGCGGGAAACGCTCCCTGCGGCTGAGGGGAGCGGGCGGCGGCGGCGCAGCGGGGACCGGCCCGGCCCTGCCGTGTCCCTCAGGGCGAGCCCACGGCCCCTCAGCGGCCCCGGCGTCCCTTCAGCCAGCGGCATGTGCGCTCAGCCACCTGCGGCGTGTCCGTGTCCCCCTCGAGTGACGCTCACGTTCCCTCAGTGACACCGCCGTACCCTGAGGGACACGACAGACACCCGCCTCCCCTCAGGGACTCTCACTGGCCTCAGTGGCATGCAGGGCATCTGCATCCCATTCAGAGCCTGTCATGACGCCTCAGCGACACACGGGGCATCTGCCTTCCCTTCAGTGACACAGAAGGCACCTGCAACCTGCTGGGGAAGCCTCACGTCTGCTCAGTGACCCGTGCGTGCCCTCAGCATTGCGACACCCACCTTTCCATCAGTGCCCCTCACGTCCCGTCTGCAAATCAAGAGGCACCAGCCATCCTGTAGGTGACTCAGAGCGAATGCAGTGGGTCATGGTGGCCAGGGGCCAGAAGCAGGCAGAAATCCGTCAGGGCTAGGGAAAAGGCTCTGCTTTGCTGACAGCATGGGCTAAAGGGCCGGGAGAGCTCCATTTCCCCATTGAGGTGTTGGAGACAGGGCCTTTCATCCTCCTAATAGGGCTGCCCCTCTCTGCAGGCAGTCAAAGGAGCCAGACGGCAAAAGGCGAAGGACAGCAAAGCAAAGATCCAGCCCTGCACACAGGGAGGTGGCCCAGTGCAAAGCCAGCGTGGCACCCTGAAGGTTCCCGCCACACTCTCATGTGTCCCTGCCCTGGGAATGCCAGGAATGCCCTTTTTCCAGAAGGCTTTTCTGTGGCCCCTCTGGGCTCAAAGCTGCTGCTCTTCTGGCTCATTGGGGCCTAAAGCCACAGAGCTCGGCCTCTCCCACGGGAACAGGAACAAGACTTGGCAAGCAGGCAGTGGAGCTCAATGCCTAAGGCTGAGGGGCCGGGGGCTCCAGTCTGGAGCACAGGGAGGGCACACGCCCAGGCCCACAACTCCTGGCCTCACAGCCCTGAAAGGCCGGGACCAGGGTTCCACGCCTCATTCCAGGGGGTCCCTCACACCACCCATTGAAGAAGCACCAGAGCAGCGGGCTGTCAGGAACAAGGCAGCTGACAGGGGGCTGCTTGTGGCCTCTTTGAGCCCATTGCTCAAGGCCTGCCAGCACCCCAGCCCCTAAGGGGCTGCCCCAGCCCGGCCAAGCTGCCCGGCAGCAGCGCCGCAGCCCCACAGCAGCTCCAGAGCAGCCCCATGCAGGGGCACCTGGGAGCCCTCAGCAAGGCAGCCAGCAGCACACGGGCAGGAGGACACGGATGGCGCTTCCTGCCTGGCACAGGGCTTGTTGGCCATCTCCAGGCACCGCTCTGGCAGGGATCCCCACAGCTCCAGCCCCTGCCCAGCCGCTCTGTGGGCAGCACAAAGGCTTCAGCAGAACCACCAAAGGCCAAGGGGCTTCTGGCCATTTCCCCCGCAGCACTGCACGCCTGGGCAGCTGGCTGAGCACAAGCACTCTTTTCCCCTCTTTCCCTATGCCCTACGGACCCTGGGCAGCAAAAGAAGGATCCTGGGACTCTGTCTATTATAACACATTCTCTATTTACATACAAAAGAAAAACAAAAAGAAGAAAAGAATAACTGAAAAATCCCTGCTGGCTTAGGTGGCACCAGCAGACAGAGCCTCTGGGATCACATTGCTGCAGAGCTCCAGCAGCACAGCCTGCTGCGTCCCAGCAGATGTTGCCCTGTCTTCCACACCCTGCGAAGTAGATCGGGCAGATTCTTAAAGGTGAAATACTGACTTCTGTGTACTGCCCTGAGAATATGCAAAGTTTGAATTGTCAGGCTTCTCACAGAGAGGCTGATGTCATTTTCCATGTCTTCCAGGGCTGCAAGAGAGAGGAACAGAGCCAAGGTCAGATCCCAGATATGTGGGGAGCTGAGGAGAGCCCCCTGCCAGGGCCATCCCAACCGGCTCTTGCCATGGCCAGAGAGGAGCAGGGAGCAAGGGGATCAGCCTGAAGAGCAGCCATGAACCCCCCCCGCCCTGTGGCCCTGAAATCTCTGTGTGTGTGCTCTGCCCAGGCCAGCCCTCGTCTGCACAGGGAGCAGAGCGCTCCACAGCCGGGGCAGGGCTTGCAGCCTCCCCCTGGCAGCCCCCGCTGTCAGCCCACTGCCCTCACTCACCAGTGCAGATCAGCTGGAACTCTTGCCTCTTCCCCATCAGGTGCCGCCCGGCCATGCCTGTGAACACAGAGCCTGTCACGGCGCTGGAGGCACAGCTCCCTGCCAGCGGCGCTGCCGGCGCTGTGGCCACACGGGCTGCTGGCCCGACAGGGCTCAGCCCGGCCCTTGGCGCACGCTGCCACCCAAGGGCACGGCTGCCAGAGGGCGGCAGCAGCAATGGCCAGGCCAGGCGGGGCTCCACGGCGCCGGGCCCGGCTGGCGCTGCCGGGCCAGCAGGCGGGGCTGGGGCCGAGCTGCCGCGGGCCGGGCCGGGCCGGGCCGGGCCGGGGAGGGAGCACGGGCTCGGGGCTTACCCATGAACCTGACGGCCGCCTCTCGCAGGGGCTCCTGTGGGCTCTGCAGGTAGCCCAGAGCCTGGTGCAGGTGCTTGGCTGCTCTGCTCCTGTCCTCTGCCAGCTGGGGAGAGCGGCAGGAGGGAAGGGTTGGCACAGGCTCAGCCCCTGGGCCGGGTGCTGACTGCGCCCAGCCCCGGCCTCCCCTGGCCGCACAGCCCTGAGGCGCGGCCAGCAGCCGCTGGCCAAGGACTCCCGAGGGCAGGGGGCAGAGGGCCGGCTGCTGCCCGGGGAGCCGCGGTGCCGGCCCATGGCCCCGCCGGGCCGGGGCTCCATGGGCACCCGGCTCGGGCCCACGGGAGCCTGGAGAAGAGCCCGCGCGGCCTCTGGCTGCAGCAGCGGGCAGGGGCACAGCTGCCCACCCCGCACACTGAGCACCGCCCTCAGGGGCCTTCTCCAGGCTGAGGGTGGGGGTTGCAGCCTGTCCTTACTAGGCAATTGGCGAAAATCCAGAGTTTCTCCTTCTTCACCAGTTTTTCTAGATCTTTCCTCTTCAGGAACTTGACCACACGAAGCAGCGTTTCCCGGGAGACCTGGAGAGCAGCAGATCCCCGGATATGGCCCCACAGCCCAGGGTGCAGTAAGGGCGTCCCAGTGCCATAGCCTGGAGGAGGCTGCAGCCCAGGAAGTGACCAGAGCAGGAGGCAGCCGAGTCCCCTCCCAGGGCACACCAGCAGCCCACGAGTCCTCACCTGTGCCACACGCCAATTCCCATCATGGCAGTGGAAGAAAAGTGGGAGCAGGCTGTGGCGCACTTCTGCCTTCAGGTCCTTTGTTTTCTTTTGCAGTGGAAGACTCAGCAATGTTTGGAAGAGCAATATGGACAGTTGCTTCACCTGGCTATTATCCTGTATGAAGAGAAGAAAAGAAGATCTCAGCAGGGGCTGTGAGGCACACACCTGGATGCAGGCTTGCATCTCCACAGGGCACCCAGTGTCCGGGCAGCAGCCAGTGGCCGTGGCTGGGGGCACAGAACCTTACATGGTCAAAGAGTGGCAGGAGCCCCTCAGCCAGCTGCAGGGCAATGGGGCTGGGTATTGGAGTGTCCTTCTCCAAGATTATAAAGCTGAGTACCATGACTGTTATCTTAACTATCTCTCCATCTTCATCCCGCAGGACCCCCACAAGTCTTTTAGTCAGGCTCCACATTTTTTTGGTCTGTGTGGGACACAAGTTTATGAAAGGTCAGCCTGCTGCCGCAGCGCCCAGAGGCCAAAGGCCCGTCCTGAAGCACTGGGGCAGCTGAAGCGGGAGGCAGGAGAGCTGGGAGCAGCTGCCCCAGCGCCCCAAGCCCAGGCAAGGCCAAGCGAGTGCTTTGCCCAGCCCCACGCTGCCTGCACGGCTTCAGCCACTGCCCCCTTCTCACCATTAAGGGATCGTCAGTGAGCTTGAGAAGGGCCTTGAACACCAGGCGACGCCTCTCCCTGCACTTGCTCTGCAGGTACCTTGAGAAGATTTGCAGGACTGTGTCAGCATCACGTTCCCTCAAGTCCAGGCACTCGAGGACCTGAAAGGCACAGGGCAGTGACAGGGAGCCGGCCGGCAGGAGCCCGGAGCCGCACATGGCTGGGCCCAGGCAGCAGCACAGGGCACGGGCACCGTCCTGGCAGCTGCACCTACAAGAGGGCAGAGAGCTGGGAGGCAGCTCCGGCAGGCAGCGCTGGCCTTGAGGCTCACCTCCACAAGGAATGCCAGGGCAGGGAGATCCCAGCGTGGCTCCCGTGTTCTGAGCAGCCGGAGCAGGTAGCGAAGAATCTGGGAACAGGAGGGTATGGAGACGCAGGACATCTCCCTGGCAGGAGAAAAATCAGCAAGACTGTGAGCCAGGAGAATAAAACCTCTCCCAGGAGTGACTCACACAAGTCAGGTCTTTCTCCAGCAGCCTGCAAGTGCACCTGGGCTATTCCAGAGGTGCCTCCTTTTGGCCACCCTCCTCTCCCAGCCTTTTCCATTGTGCTTGGCCGTCCCTCAGTGACAAGGCCCTCTGGCCCATGACCACGGGGACTGTGTGGGTCACTCTGGGCACAGAGAATAAATGTCAGAGGAGTGGGAAGAGGGAGTCTCACCTGGCCAGCAGACCCACGGCATAGTGGCGGGTGTCAACAGAGAGCAGCGTGTCCCAGCCACACCTGCGTTCCATTGCCACCACAACATCGTTGTACTGCTTTTGGCAGAGCAGGGACTTCAGGGTCCACACTGCAAACCTGTGTGCACAGCAAAGGCCAGGTCACGCTGGCAGCACTGGCTCCTTGGCAGGCCACGTGGCAGGGACAGGAGGAGTGGGATGGAGCACCTGTTGGGGCTGGTGGCAAGGCCGTGCTCTTCCTGGCATCCCTTCCAGAAGGTATCAACCTCCTCTGGCATCTCTTCTGTGCTGAGGAACACTTGGAAGAGCAGATGCACAAATAGGCGGGGGAAATACACCTTCAGTATATGTGGGACAGGGGGCTCCTGGAGCATCTTCCACATCACCACAGTTGCCTGCAAAGGACAAAGCCCCCCAAGACAGCGCTGAGTGCCCAGGTGTCCATGTGGCAGGGCCCGAGTGTGGCAGGGAGAGGCCTGGAGAGAGGCAGGGGGAGCACACAGCTTGGTGGGCCTGAAGCTGCCCCCAGGCCAGGTTTCAGGCCAGCGCCTGAGGCAGGGAGATGCAGTGGGGGAAGGAGGATGGAGAGCTGCTGGAGAGGTGGCCTTGGGGCCAGCAAAGGCTCGTTGCAGAAACTCACAGCCAGGGCAAAGACACCCGTTTTGTCCCCATCAGAGGTGCACATGCTGTGCTCTGGCCAGCTCCCCAGCACATCCAGGAGGATCATCTGTGCCAGCTCCGCAGTCCTGGCTGAGCCCATGATGGTCTTCCACATGGCCATGGCAGCTCTGTGGGGTCAGAGCTCTGTCTCAGGGCGGGTCTCAGACACAGCACCAGGGGGAGCTGAGCTGGCTGCCAGTTCTGCCTCTGCCCACTGGCCCTGGCCAGCAGCAACCAGGCAGCCCAGCCCAGTGGGGACAGAGCCCTGAGGGGCAGGGAGGGAGCATGGCAGCAGGCTCAGGGGCTGACGTGCCAGGGCTGGGAAAGGCAGCAGCCAGAGGGCCCTGGAAGTCTCTGTTGGTCAGATACCTGGGCCAGGCTGTACAGGGTGATGGGCTGGGGAGGCCTGAGCCCTCTGGGCAGGTGGGCCCCATACCTGTCACAGGACGGGGCCACACGCAGGAGCGCCATGACTGTGTCATCTGGCTGTGCCTCTGTGAGATCCAGCAAGGCCTCGTCCAGCCTGTGCTCAGCACAATCATTGGCCACGAGCCACTGGTGGATGAACCTCACCATGGCGGGCACCTGCAGAAGGCACAGGGAGACTTGGAAAGCTGCCAGAGGGAGCAATGTTGCCAGCTTCCCCAGAGAAGTGCTGCCCTTCCCACTGCACTGCCAAGTGGCCTCAAAGGCTCACAGGGACCAGCACGCGTGGCTTGGGAGGCCAAGCAATTCCTGGGAGGATCAAACCCTGCCCACAGGCTGCTTACTTGCTTTGGACTGTAAAAAACTTCCTCTACAAGCATAGACAGGAGGGCAGGGCTGGTCTCATGTTCGAGGACTTCTGAATGTGCTCTGAGCCCAGTGCCCATTGCGATGGTCTCTTCCTGCCGAATTCTCCTCATGAATTTGCAGACAAACTGTAGGACAAGGGCAGGAAGCCCGGGATGTTGCATGGAGTGCTGCACACATGGTGCTGGGCTGAGCAGGGACAGCAGGCCCAGCCCAGGTGGGGGGGGCTGCAGGTACCTGCGCTGTGCTGCAGAAGCGGCCACGGCCGGGTTCCTGCTGCTGTGTGCGCTCCAGGGCTGCACCTGGCAAAGAGCGAGTGCAGCCAGAGCTGAGGGGCTGCGGGAGAGGCCGAAGAACACAGGCCAGCCCTGCGCTGCCCAGGCAGGGAGAGGCCCGGGATGGCCCAGGGGATGGAGCACGGCCACTGCGGGGTGTCATCCTGGGCCCTCTTCCGTCCTGTCTGTGGGCATTTCCCCAGGGGATGGCATGGCATGGCATGGCATGGCATGGCATGGCATGGCATGGCATGGCATGGCATGGCGCCCAGTTGGCTGCAGGCTCCAGCCCTGCAGCCCAGCTCTGGCACTCACCCTTCTGCGGTGGATCGAGTGGCACCACCTCCTCAGTCTCCTTTGCTGGGGAAGCTCCAGGGCCCTCTTCCTCCTGCTCCTCCTCCCCCCAGGCCATCTTGGACACTCTCAGGGGTCTCTGCTCCATGCCGCTGACTGGAGCTACTTGCAGGAGAGATGCTTTGGGAAAGCTCCGGGGCACCAAGTCCCACGCTCTGCCCTTGAGGGCAGCTGCAGAACAGACGCCTTGGAAGGCCGCGGGTCACCGAGGCTCGTGCTCTGGCCTCGAGCTCAGCTGCCGGACCAACGCTGTGGAAAAGCTCCGGGTCACACAAAAACGAGTGCACTGTGCGGGGGCTCCTCACAGCACTGCTCTGTCCCGTTGTGCCCCTTTGCCTGTTCCCAGCACCCGGGCAAGCTTCTATTTCCCACGTGTCACAAAGGGGCCTTGGAGACCAGGTTCCGTTCCATGGCACAGTGACAGTGCTGCAGCATGCCACCCAGAGCCCTTGCACACACTGCCTCCCGCCTTAGGGCCGCCCCCAGCCCAGCCAAAGTGGCCCAGCTTGGAAGGAATGCCTGGCCCCAGGTGTCTAAGACAGCCCGACAGGATCTTTAGGAAAGGCTCAGAGCATCAGCAAACGCCGCCCGGCTTAGCGGGCTCAGTCCTATCTCCATATCTTTCCCTGAGAGCATTTGAATTTCTAAATGAGAATCATTTGAAGGGAGGGGATTGACATTTTCCATTTCAGAGAAGCCTTCTGCCTTCCTGAACAGACACCTCTCTCTTCAAACCAAGACAATTGTTTATCATCTTGCAGATGCGCAGTTGCTGGGCAGCCCCGTTTTTCACCAGGGACCTGGAGAACCATTCCCAGCAACTGGGAAGATCCTAGGTGGTCCCTCAACCCATGGATGAGGTCTCCAAATTTGCCCCGAAAGTGGGTCCAGCTTTTATAGGCCAAAAAGAGCAAGGGCAAGTGACTTGATGATATTTTTAGCCCAGATAGCCCTGCTGCTGATGCCACACTTCACAATCAGCAGGGGACACAGCTAGGCCAAAATGCAAAGCCCAGATCTCTTCCAGGAGCCTTTCTCCTCGAATACCCTTCAAACAAGCCTCCATGCAAGTCAGTTGGGAAAGTTTCTTCAAATGATCCATTGCTGGCACATAACTACACAGGGTTATGGGAAAGATTCTAAAGCAGCCGCTCTGGAGTCAAAGAGCCAGCATTAAGAGTCCCTGTCATCTATTTGTAGCTAAATCCCACTGTGGGGGATTTCAAGGCATTTGGAACGAGCTAGAGAGCGGACCTCTGAGTTTTTTAGATGATGCCATTGCTTTTTCTTCTCTTCTGCATAGACAGGACGGGTGAGTTTGGCTCACATCTCCATTACATGGCTCACAATGTCACAAGACTTGTACTTACAAGAACTTTGAAGGATTTCTTGGCCAATAAAACATTGCCAACAAGTTTATTTATGTTTCGGGCCCAATCCTTCAGTATTTCATTTCATGGACTCATGCTACAGTGGAAGCTTTATCAGCCAATTCTGTTCTGACACACAAAACTCCAGCATTGTAGTGTAAACTTGGTGTTTACAGTTGTAACTACTTTTATTTTTTCTAGATCTTAAACTCTAAAATGCTAAGCTTTCCTCCACTTAGCTTTGGATGTCTCTGCTTTATACTACAAATCCACATTCTCACTTGTAGCACCTGAATTTGGAAGCCCTTTTCAAGGTCTCAGATCAAATCCTGTGTTTAATTCTAAGCTTTGGCCCAAAGATCTGAGACCTCCCTGCATTTTGGTTTCCATCTGAGACCTCCCTGCATTTTGGTTTCCAACAACCCTGATGCTGTTAGTTCCACAGTGCCCAGGATCCCTCTTGCAAGTCATCTCTGGCAGGAACAAGGCGGCTGCCAGGGGGCTGCTTGTGGCCTCTTTGAGCCCATTGCTCAGGGCTTGCCAGCGCCCCAGCCCCTCAGGGGCTGCCCCAGCCCGGCCAAGCTGCCCGGCAGCAGCGCCGCAGCCCCACGGCAGCTACAGAGCAGCCCCATGCAGGGGCACCTGGGAACCCTCAGCAAGGCAGCCAGCAGCACATGGGCAGGAGGACACGGATGGCGCTTCCTGCCTGGCACAGGGCTTGTGGCCATCTCCAGGCACCGCTCTGGCAGGGATCCCCGCAGCTCCGGGCCCTGCCCAGCCGCTCTGTAGGCAGCACAAAGGCTTCAGCAGAACCACCAAAGGCCAAGGGGCTTCTGGCCATTTCCCCTGCAGCACTGCACACCTGGGCAGGATGCTTAGTAGAAGCACCCTTTTCTTCAACTTCCCCTTTGCCCTACGGACCCTGGGCAGTAAAGAAAAGCTCCTTATAGTCTATATTATAATACATTCTGTATTTACACAGGATAAAAAATGTAAGGGAAGAAAAGAACAATCTTAAAAAAAAAGGAAATCCCACCTGGCTCAGTCTGCCCCAGCAAAGAGAGCCTCACGGATCAGCTCTTCACAGAGCTCCAGCAGGGCAGCAAGCCGAGCCGTGACAGACAAGGCTGAGTGATCCATGCCCTGCACAGCTGATTGCAGCTCACCCACGAACCTGATGGCCGCCTCTCACAGGGGCTCCTGTGGGCTGTCTTGGCACAGCAGGGCCTGGCGCAGGTGCTCGGCTGCTCTGCTCCTGTCCTCTGCCAGCTGGAGAGTGCCAGCAGGGTGCACTTGGTGTAGGCTCAGCCCCTTGACCGGGCAACATAAAGGAGAGTTATTCCTAGCTCGATAGACCTATGATGCCTCAGGCCATCAGGGCAGAGATGCCACCTATAAGTGGCCACGAGACCCAGGGATGGATCTAATCATGGACAGTATTTCTCAGGTTATCCATGACTGTGAGACATGTGCTGCCATCAAGCAGGCCCAGCGACTGAAGCCCCTGTGGTACGGTGGGCGGTGGTCCAAGTACAAGTATGGGGAGGCCTGGCAGATTGACTACATCACCCTGCCCCAGACACGCCAGGGCAAGCACTGTGTGCTGACCATGGTGGAAGCCACCACGGGATGGTTGGAAACCCACCCTGTGCCTCATGCTACGGCCCGGAACACCGTCCTGGGCCTTGAAAAGCAAGTTCTGTGGAGACATGGTACCCCTGAGAGGACTGAGTCAGACAATGGGACTGATTTCAAGAACAGCCTTATCAACACCTGGGCTAGGGAACATGGCATGGAGTGGGTGTACCATATTCCCTACCATGCACCAGCTGCAGGCAAAGTGGAGAGGTACAACGGACTGTTAAAAACCACATTGAAAGTATGAGGTGGGGGA
The DNA here is from genome assembly GCA_024362935.1 of Setophaga petechia. NCBI lineage: Eukaryota > Metazoa > Chordata > Aves > Passeriformes > Parulidae > Setophaga > Setophaga petechia. The sequence continues at coordinate 261,273 of JANCRA010000078.1, forward strand.
TCTTTCAAAAACTGGGAGCAGCATCTGGCAAAAACCACCTGGTTGGTTAACACCTGAGGTTCCACCAACCGAGCAGGTCCTGCCCAGTCTGAATCCCTGAATGTAATAGATGGAGATAAAGTCCCAGTGGTACATGTCAGAGGTTTGTTAGGGAAGACTGTGTGGATCAATTCTACCTCGAGTACAGACAAACCCATTTGTGGGGTTGTCTTTGCTCAGGGACCAGGTTGTACATGGTGGATAATGCAAAGAGATGGAACAACACGATGTGTACCTCAGGGAGATCTGATTGTGGGGTGAGAATGCTATGTGTAATATCACTGTTCATTGGATGTTACTGCCATTGCCTGTACATTAAACCATACAGACATGAGATAGAGGGAAATGTGTAAGTGTTGATGGTCAGAGCAAGTGATAGATGGAGCTTTGAGTGAGTAATGTGAAAGGGGGGAATCCTGCAGCTCTGTAGTATAGGGCCTGGATTCAGTGGTCCAGTGTGGGGATGTGATGAAGGCATGATGGGTATTGCTTGTAAATTTTTGGAGAACAGATGGAAATTTTGTGTGAAAAAATGCATGATGTGTAGTAGTATGTTGATGATATGGGGATAAGGGGCGGAGTGCCCTAGGGTGACGTTTTGATGCTTGTATCCCCATTCATGTGTTCTGTTCATGTTGGATATTCTGTTCTGTATCTTTAAGACTGGCCCTGAAGAGTTAAAGTTTGTTTTTTGGTTTTTTTATCAGCCTGGCTGGGAGACATAGGCTGTGGCTTTTGCTTTTGCTGCTTTTGCTTTTCACTTTGCTGTCTCTCTCTCTCTCTCTCTCTCTCTCTCTCTCTCTCGCTCTTGCTTGCTTCGGTCCTGCTTGCTTTTGCTTCTGCTCCTTGCTAGTTTAGCTAAACAGTCCAAATTGCTTCCTGGACTGTTTCTCCTTTTTTTTCGACCATCCCGAACCTGCTCCAGACTGGGACCTGGGAACACCGAGAGTTCACACCTTGTGGCTGCAGCAGCTGCCCCAGCGCCAGAGGGACTGAGAACAGAGCGACCACCCCCCGAGAGAGACATTCTGAATTTGTCGTCTTTTTCAGAGCGGTGTCATCCGGTATTGTTCATTTTGTGTGCTGGGGGTGCTGTGCCTGTCAAATAAACAGGTTCTTTCCACTTCTCTCTGAGGAATTCTTCCCGAACCGGTTGGGGGAAGGGGTCGTGGGGGTTTGTTTCCTGGAGAGGCCCTCCTTTGGAAATTCTCTACCAAATTTGTCCTAAACCAGTACAGGAAAGTAATAACAGGAATTTATAACTAACAAAAAATGGTTTGTCCTGTAGCCTTGAGGTCATGTCCTTATACGCTTCTCAAACTAAAACCTATTTCTTGAACTTGCATCATCACCCCAAAAACATCTTTAAATTAATCAGAACTGTTGATTAGCCCATGTCAAGTAACACCTTCCTTTTTTCTTTTTGCTGACTAACTCTGATTCAATTTCAAATCATAAATCTTTCAAGGAAAAAATATACCATGCAGAGGAAAACCCAAGGCATAGGCTTCTGTACATGGTGTTGCCAATCCCTGTGTGACAGCCTCCTGCTAGCTTCCTACATCAGACACAAGGCAACTTGGCTGGCTGCAACATCGACTTTCTTCATATTGGTGACATTGTAAAAATCCAAAGACACTGCTTGTTTTAATAGTCCTAAAAAGAGCATTCTAAGTTCCTGAAAGCAAACACAGAGGCACTAATTTGGTTTAGGAGAGAAGGTGTTTGTGCAGTTGGATAACAGCTTGCATGTTGATGTGTCTGAGAGGATTTATATGTTTGCATTCCCCTTGTTTAGGACAACGAGCACAATGTCACCTGTGCATACCTGACACCATGGTTAAGACTATATGCCTTGAAGGTGCAATGCTTTATTTGTAATCAAAGGGGAAATGTATCTAAACTTATTAGGATAAACAGTTCCTTTGCAAATAGACTGATCTGGAAACTTTGCCATTTTTAAGGAGTAAAATCCCAAGGTTGTAAGGGAAATGCACATATGCTTTTCATCGCCTTGTAGAATTTTCTTGGACACGATTTGATTCTTCTGAAATTTGACTTGTACACTTGCAAATACATTCAAAGGGTGTTGTTAAATTTATTTCAAAGGTATTTCAGACAGCAGGAGTAGCAGTAACATCTTTCATTTCAACAATGTTTGTTGGTTTCTTTTGTACGGAACTCCTAGGCTATTCATTTCCTTGAAATAGGATTTAATTTCTACAGAGATATGTTATTGTTTTAGTCTACAACTGTTACTCAGAATTGAGTTTTGCAAAATGAATGCTCACAGAAGTGCTGATTTGACAATCTTAAGTACTGCAGCATTTTAAAGAGATAGCTATCAATTCCAATAGATGTGGAATCGAGACCCCATCACCTGTGACTTCCCTTCTCAGTTAAAAAGAAAAAGAATAGAGGAATAGCTGGGCTTTAGCTGTGTGTCTGGATATGAAGTCATGTGAGATTTTGGAATGGCTCCACACAAGTTTTTCAAGTTTTCTCTGAGTGTCCGGGTTCCCCAGCCCCAGGACCACGACTGGCTGGTTTTGTTGGTTTTGCATGGCTGAATTTTTGGAGAGGAGGAAAGAGGGCAGCCACCAAAGTGGCATTTCTCTGAGGAGCTGCTATAAGCTTTCTCCGTGCAGGCCAAACCAATCACTGACTGGCTCTGAAAATAGGCCCACTGCTGAGCCAATTAGAAAAGCTGGTGACGCCTCTGGGACAACGTATTTAAGAGAGGAAAAAAGCGCAGGAAGCTCTTTGTTTCTTTCTGCCTTCCGAGGGGGCTGCGGGCACAGCTGAGCCCCTTCCCGGCGGGGTCGGGGGCTCTTTCCCATCAGGGCCGCCGGGCCCTGCTGCCGGGGCTCATCCCAGCGCCGCCAGCAGCTGCGGCCAAAGCCAGGAGCGGCCCTGGGGGCAGGAGCAGGAACAGCCCCGCTGCCTGTGCCGGGAGCAGCCCCGTGACCGGAGCCAGGGGAGGCCCCCGCGGCCGAGACTGAGAGCGGCCAGGGCCACAGGAGCCCACGCAGCCACCGCCCCCTGGGCACGGCCCGCCACAGACTGTGCCTGCCGGGCCACCAAGGGCCTGCCGCAGTGCCAACCAAAGGGCAGAAACCTTCTTAGGAGGACCACTCTCTTTGTTCTCAAGGCTAAGACAGACATTTGTATGCATTAATCACTGCACTGGGGGAACAGAGGGCTCAACATTGTCTGCTACAGCTAAACGAATTCAGCATTTGTTACAATTCAACTTTTTCTCAACACCTTCCTTCTCTGGGAATTGCTCACAAGCATTTCGTCAGTGCACCTCACAAATGCTTTGCTGACTGCAGCTGCATTGACTCTTTCCTTCAGAAATTAATGAAGAAAACACAAACTGCATTCTGAAACCCTTCTGCTCCCTTCCAAATCAGTTCACTAGCCAAGCACAAGCCTTAGGCTCATCCATGATTCCCTCTGGGAGATAGGAGGTCATATTTTGCTGCAGCCAAATAGTTACTAGAAACAAGAATGAAAGTTGGTGCTAGGTGGTGTTAGTTATGGTTTCCTTTTGTTCCAGTTAACTTGGTGGGTGTTGCTGTGAGCTGGAAAAGGAGAGGTGTCGAACACCAGACAAAATGGGTTGTAGGAGAAGAGGAGAGGGGACAGAAAAGTAGGCTGTCAGGAGAGAATAGAAGTTCCCTAGTACCCAGCCAAAGGGAAAGGGGACAGGGATGGCCCAGGGCCGGGAAAAGCAATAAAAAGCAGCATTATTGTGAAAAATGCATGTATTTTATGATTGGCTTTTCACAAATATTAAAATGAATATTATATGTGTTGTGTTAGGAAGTAATGCTGTATTAATTCTCTTAAGTACTGTGTTGAATATAGCTTTAGGTTATAAAAATTGTTAAAATAGAAACTGTGCTATGTAAGATGCTTTGTTTAACAGAAAGGACTTGCAGCAAGATAGCAGCCACAGGACACCTAAATCTTTCAGAGAAAGGGAATTTATTGCCTTCTTATCAGAAGAAACGAACTTCTTCCCGCCTTGAAGGCACTATTCGGATGAGAAGGAAGAAGTTGAGACTGACCAGACAGAATCCTGTGTTTGAATGGAATTTATGCATCATGTATGAAGTGTATGAATATGCAACAGGCTGTTGTTTTTAAGGGTTAATCTTTTGTTGGCAGGGGTCCTTTTTCGGGCTCGTGCTGCCCAGAAAAAGGTACCCGGAGGTCCGTAACTCTTTGCTTTTATTGTCTCGTATTGTCCTGATTTAAATTGTCCAAATTATTATGACTCTAATTGTATTACTATTTTTAGAACCATTTTATTACTATTAAACTTTTAACAATTTCAAAAGCAAGTGATTGGCGTTTTTCACAATTTGGTAGCAGAGGATGGTTACTAACACCTCGCTGCCGGTGCTTTAGGAGAGTCAGAGTGGGGAAGGCGCGCCCTGCCCTGTTTGGCAGCCTCGCTCTGTTTCCCCTGAAGTGACCGACAGACGCAGGTTAGGATCGGTGGACAAAAGGAGGCAATAAAACCAAGAGAAGGGAAAAAGGCTCCCTACGACCACGGTAATTGGCCCCCTAAGACTAGCAGTGCGCACGGAGAACCCGGGAAGGAAAAAGGATTGGTAAGTATTTCTCGGGGGGCAGGTACAGGGGGATGAATGTGTGTGAATGAGAGGTGGGCTGGTTGTCCCAGACCTGCCAAGTGAGTGCGGAGTCTCCCATGCTGCGTTTCCGTCTTTTTGCGAGAAAAACGGCCAGGAAAGAGCTGAAGCGAGTGATAAGAGAGTGAAAGAATCCCCCGGGGTAACTGGGACTGGGTCTAAGGGAGGGGTTGGACTCCTCAGAGGTAGGGAGCAAGGTTTCCTAGCCCAATCCACTAGGAAACAGGACAGGAGGGGCCCCTAAAACCTGCTGGGTTGAGGGATTTGTATTCCAAGAGCATCCAAGAGCAGGGTTGAGCAGAATTCTGTCGGAGTGAGGATATGCCCAAGAACACTCAGGGTGGGACAACACAGCTAGATTGAGGGATGAAAATTTTGCCCAACAGGATCCAGGGTTGAACAACATAGCTAGATTGAGGGATTAAAATTTTTGCCCAACAGGATCCAGGGTTGAACAACACAGCCAGATTGAGGGATTAAAATTTTTGCCCAACAGGATCCAGGGTTGAACAACACAGCCAGATTGAGGGATAAAAAATGCCCAAGAACATCCAGAGTTGGACAACACAGCCAAACAAATTAAATGCCCAAGAGCATCTGTAGTTGTACCACACCGCTGGGTTGAGGGACAGAAAATGCCCAAGAGCATCTGGGATTGGACAACACGGCAGGACTGAAGGAAAATCACCCGAGAGCATCTGGGGTTGGACAACATGGCAGGATTGAGGGAAAAATTGCCCAAGAGCATTAGGGGTTGGATAACACAGCTGGGTTGAGGGATATCCAATAGCACCGGGACTGGCCAGTAACACCTAAACTTGTAATAGGTGATGTGAAAGTAAAAGGTACCTTATTGTTGTTCTGTGGTGTGTGAGAGTGAGACACACACAGAGTCAGCCTCAACTTCCTGGGTAGGTGGGAAGGGGAGGCAGTGGAAAGAGGAGTGAGTGACCTGCACACCAGGCCGTAGCTCCCGGGTAGGTGGGGGCTGCTGGGCCCAAGAGGAGTGAGTGACCTGCGAACCAAGCTAGCGTTCCCTGGGCGTGTGAGGGGCCGTGGTTAAAGAGTGTGAAAGACACGCAGGCAGCCCCACAGGTGAACGGGCACCGGAGGCGACCCGAGTCAGGGCCCTTCCAGGAGGCCCGGAGATACTGGGACCTAGAGGCCAACCCCAAGGCAAGGGGGGGCCACAGAGATCTGTGATTTTCTGGCAATAAAGATCCACTTTGTGTCTTGAGGGTGTGAAAGAATGTGTAAGGGTGAATGAGAAATAAAAGTGAGAGAATGTAGATGAATGAAAGTATGAGTAATGTGGATTGTGCATTTTAAGCCTTACCATATCTCCTTGGAGGGAGGTATATTGTATTGAAAAGCAGTGTGAGAAAGAGGGTTTTTTGGGTGTAAGTAGTTGAAATAAAGTGATATTTAAGTTGTTAGTAAAAAGTGAAAAACAAAGATTAGTAAATGAGAAACTAATTTTAGAGGTTTTAAAGGCATTAAAATTACCCAAGAGAGATAGCTATAGTACCTACTAAGGGACACGAAAAGGTAAAGATCCCAGAAATAAGGAGAAATAATTTGGCAGATCAGGAAGCTAAAGATGCAGCAGAAAATGGAGCTGAAAGAGTTAATATCAACCCAAATGAGGAAAAATTGGAAATTCCAAAGTTTAGGGAAGCAAAAAAGGGGAATTAAAACAAGATTGGTGGCAAACAAGATAAATCGGGGAAATAGAAACATCTCGATGGAAGACAATTAGATAATAAAACGCTTACTAGGGAATAGCAGAGGACGTGGATGAAAGAGCCTGGTGGGATACTCAGGCTTTGCGTGATTTTTTTTTTTAAAGAACTATGGGTGCATTGAGATTTTTGGACTAGAAAAACAAGTGACTGAAAGATGTATAATTTGCCAAAGGATAAATAAAAGGGTGATGAGAAAAACCACATGAGAAGGCCATGAGTTAGCTCGTCGACCATTTCCAAGTATCCAAGCAGAAGTTTGGATTTGTTAAACTCTGGATTTATTTGTAAAAACGGTTTAATCCAGAAGAAAAAGAGGATGTCACATGCTGGGGAGGGCGGAGGTTGTAAGAAAATAAAATTTTTGAAAGGCAATAAAAGGAAAACGGGGAAAGTATAAAGCTGGGAACAAATTACCTCATCCATTCCCGTTTGTTCCCCACTCGCTCGCACCACAACCCCCCAGCCCCTGTGCCGGCTCCATCCCAGTCCGTCCGTCCCAGTCCGTCCGTCCCAGTCCGTCTGTCCCGGTCCGTCCGTCCCGGTCCGTCTGTCCCGGTCCGTCCGTCCCTGTCCGTCTGTCCCGGTCCGTCTGTCCCGGTCCGTCTGTCCACGGCCGCTCCGCGGGCCGTGCCGGGGCTGGGGCTCTGTCCCGCCGTGTGCGCCGCGGTTCCCGCGCTGACCGCACCGAGGGGGTCCCGTCCGTCCCGTCTGTCCCATCCCCGGCTGCCCTGACTCTGCTCGGCTCCCGCCGCTGCAGCCGGGCTCTGTCGCCTGTTCTGTCTCTGCCGGATCAGCCGCCATCAGCCATGCGGGGGCGATCCACGCTCCAGCTCGGCCCGCACCGGAACAGCCCCTCGGGCGATCCCGGCTGCAGACCCCGCCTGTGGAGCACCCAGACTCGGAGCCGTGCCGATCCCCTCGGGCGATCCCGGCTGCAGACCCCGCCTGTGGAGCACCCAGACTCGGAGCCGGGCCGATCCCCTCGGGCGATCCCGGCTGCAGACCCCGCCTGTGGAGCACCCAGACTCGGAGCCGTGCCGATCCCCTCGGGCGATCCCGGCTGCAGACCCCGCCTGTGGAGCACCCAGACTCGGAGCCGTGCCGATCCCCTCGGGCGATCCCGCCTGCAGACCCCGCCTGTGGAGCACCCAGACTCGGAGCCGTGCCGAGTACCCCGTCCGGCCCTGAGCTCCGTTCCCTTGGGAACCACAGCTCCGGCTGCTCAGGGGAACTCTCTAAAGGAATCACCTCATCGAAACACTAAAAGTTCAGTTAAAAGAAAACCCTCTCCTGATTCTCCGAAAATTACGGGAGAAAGGCTATAGAAGATAAAAATCCAAAAAGAATGGGATGAAGAGATTGATCTATTTCCATTAAGAGAGGTTCTCATGGGAGAGGACGGACCAGAGTTTGTAAATGCTCCTTTGACTTCGTCTGAAGTCTGAAATGTTAAGAAATAAATAAAAGGGATATTTGGAAGATCCCATAGGCATAGCTGAACAATTAGATCAATTTTTAAGTCCAAACATTTATACTTGAGAAGAGATGCGGTCTGTAATGAAAATAATATTTTTCTCAGGAAGAAAAGCAATTAATCAGAGCAACTGAAATAAAAGCTTAGGAAAAAGATAATCCGCGGGAACCCCCAGAGAAGACAAAATGCCAACTGTACCTCCTGAGTGGGGTTAAATAATAAGGAGGGGAGTAAACACATGAATAATTATCGTAATTACATAACCAAGAAAATAAATGAGACAGCATATCAAAGGCGAAATGCAAAAACAAAAGGTTTTTGGCGGATAGCTTTTAGAGGGGAAAGGAGAAACTCCAACTAAATAGATAAGCAAACTTAAAGAAATGGGAAAATGTTTCTAAGCAAGTGGAAGATCTGAAAATCATTAAAGAGATGGGCACATAGGAGGAATAGGGAGGTCATAGGCTCTAATTTTTTTAGATGGCAACAAATACCATCTAAACACTGTGATAACTTTAAAAGTGGGTCCCCAAGACTTGGAATTTGTAATGGACACAGGGGCAGAGAGAACCTGCCTGTTAAATATTCCAAAAAGTTATAGTGTGTGTGAGCAAATATATAGTGAAAGTAACAGGGAAAAAAAAAGAGGAGAAAGTTTTACATTTTTGGTAATTAAAGATGTAGTAATTGAGGGAAGAAACTAAAATTTAGATGGGAGATGTCTTATTTGCCCCAGGGACAGGTAGCAATTTATTGAGATTACCTAGATTATTGAAATATTATAGATTATAGATTGGGGGGTACACACAGGTAGCAAAATTTGTGTATGAAAAATTGACAGAAGGAGATGGTATAAAACGGACCAAGGGAGATATTGTTAAATTAAAAGAGCTAAGTTAAAACTAGTCTAAGTTCCAGCTTTAAGCTTGCCCTCGTTTGAAAAAATCCTTTATCATTCATACAAAAATCCAGAAAATGGAGTAGCTCATCAAATATTAATTCAGGAGTGAGGAAGAGTAAAAACATATCGAGTAGCTTACATATCAAAGATGTTAGACCCAGTAAGCCACAGCTAGCCAGTATGTATTTAAGTTATCTAGTAAAAGAAAGTTGTAAGCTTACTTTTGGAAGTAAATTAGTTAGGTTCACCTCGTGGCGTCTGAGGTGTGTTGAATCAGAAAAAAAAAAAAAAAGGTAACAAGAGAAGAAAGAGAGAAGCTGAAGTAGAGTTAAGAAACTCTGAGGTGTTGGAATGTGAAGTGATAACATCTTTATGGTAGAAGAGAGCACAAGTGTGAATGCAAGTTTAATGCATGAAAGGCAGCGAAGTGTCTTAGCACAGGGTTGTTAGGAGGTTATTCAGTGCCGAACTGAGGTTCAGAAGGAGTTTAGCAGAACGGGCCCTCCTTGAAGAGAAAAGAGGGTAAGTTGCCTAGAGAAAGAAAAAGAATGTCAGGAGGAGCTGGGGACGCCAAGTTTGGGGCTGTCGAGGTTGGGAGGTGTCTGAGCGCTCCCTGCGAGCGGCGGGGTCTCGGGGCTGCGGCAGGGACCGATCCATGGCGGTGACCTGGCGGCGGCGCTGGCAGCACAGGACACAGGTTTGCCGGCCAGGAGCGGGCTGGCTCCGTGGCGGAACTGCCGGGGGGCTCCCAGACTGTCGGGGTCCCGAGCCCAGGATGGCAGCGTCGGGCCGGTAAGTGAGCAGAGAGAGAGAAGGAAAGAGAGAGAGAGAGAAGGAGAGAGAGAGAGAGGGCAAAAGGAACCCAAGGCAGCCCCCAGGGTCCCCATGCCCGGGGCTGCTCTCCCCTGCTCCGGCCCTGCAGCCGAGGGGCAGCACCGGGGGAAGGGCGAAGAACAGCATTGACAGCAAGGCTGTGAAGAGAGGGGGAGGGAGGCCAGCACTAAAAGATAAAATCAAAGCAGAGACTGATGACTCTCCAAACCTCACAAAGTGGGTTTTTTTTCTTAAGTTAGAAGTTTTGTTTTAGTTTTTTTGTTTGTTTGTTTGTTTGTGTTTTGTTTGCTGTTAAAGAGAAGGTTTTGGTTTTTTTTTTTGTCCTGAAGAAGAAGAGGCTGCTGTGGAGAAAGCTTTTAGCTAAACCCAGAAAGTTTGGAAGAAAAGCGAATAGTAAAAGTTATTGCAGTATGATCTTTCTTTTATTACTGTGCTATTAAGAAGTCCTTTCCAGGTACTACTGAAGCAACAATCATGGAAAAAGAGTGAATTCATGCCAGCAGAATCAAAGGACTGGTGAAGAAACCTGAAAAATGGACTATCACATTTCAACCGAGTGATACCGATCTGACTTTCCAATGGGGACTGAGTGGTAATAGTTTAGGAAAACACAAATGATCCAAGAAATGTACAACGAATAACACTGAATTAAGAAACAAGATAATGCTTACATCACTGGTTTCAAGCACTGCCTGACTAAAGCATCTCCTTGGGGGAGGAATACTTCAGATAGAAGGATCAAGACTGTTTTTGTATTGTGACCTCAGCCTGAGAAGTATACAGGGGAGAAGGGGAATTACCATTTCCATTAGTAAACTTTATTTGATTCATTTCCAATACTGGACATGCTAGCTGGGTTATAAGTAAATGCTTAAATTGTGAGAGTAATTAGTATTGTGGTTCACAAAATTTATGCTCTTATTGCAAAAAGTGATAAAGTAATAACTTTGCTTTGTGGATGGGAATTATTAGTGCCTGTTGAATGAGAGATACCTGAGGAACGGTAGGAGACCACAGTTAAAGGGTGTCAAAAACAATTTGCCTGCAAATTAGTTAAGAGAAAGTAACAAGGAAATACAGGGCAAGACCAGATTGGCCTCTGTATATCGCCACCGAGAAGATCAAATATACCTGCTGAGGGTTGCAACCTGTGAAAAACGCCAATCACTTGCTTTTGAAATTGTTAAAAGTTTAATAGTAATAAAATGGTTCTAAAAATAGGAATACAATTAGAATCATAATAATTTGGACAATTTAAATCAGGACAATATGAGACAATAAAAGCAAAGAGTTACGGACCTCCGGGTACCTTTTTCTGGGCATCAGGAACCCGAAAAGGGACACCCGTTAACAAAGGATTAATCCTTCAAAACAACAGCCTGTTGCATATTCATACCCTTCATACATGATGCATAAATTCCATTCAAACACAGGATTCTGTCTGGTCAGTGTCAACTTCTTCCTTCTAATCTCAACAGCGCCTTCGAGGTGGGAAGAGGTTCGTTTCTTCTGATAAGAAGGCAATAAATTCCCTTTACTCTGAAAGATTTAGGTGTCCCCTGGCTGCTATCTCACTGCAAGACCTTTCTGTTAAACAAAGCATCCTACATAGCACAGTTCCTATTTTAACAATTTTTATAACCTAAAACTATATTTAACACAGTATTTAAGAGAATTAATACAGCATTACTTCCTAACACCACACATATAATATTCATTTTAATATTTGTGAAAAGCCAATCATAAAATACATACATTTTTCACAATCCCCACTCTTATTCTTTGTAAATCATTTGGCTTGAGCAATACTTCTTAGCTATTTTCATCTTCTGGACTATGCTGGCAAAATAAAATGCTACTACACAAGGAAGAAATATATAAACAGTTGTAACATGTAAAATGAAAGATCTTAATTTCTTCTAATGCATTACCCCACCAGCTAGGTTTTAACATTATTTTCTAATTTTTGGACTGGTACCTGGGTTATTATATGCAAATATATTTTTTTTCTTCTTTGATTTCTTTTGCTTTTGCTAGAATGACTTTTCTGTGGTCATCAGTTTTCAACAATCTGATTTATTGAACTTTCCACAAACACCCCCTTCTTTGGCTAATAAATAGTCTAAAGCCAGCCTATTCTGATACACTACAGTTTTTGTTTGCCTTAGCTGACTTAATTATTAACTCTAATGCCTGGGCAGCCTTATTTGCTATCATTTCAATAACTGCTTGGAGTCTTGTAATACGATTCAACAGATAATTGGGAGTCAATACAGAGTTAGATTGCTGTGCTGGTTTTACCTTTTGGTTTATTATTTGCTTTTTTACCAAATCTTGAACCGTATCTTCAAGATTAAATTTAAAACAAATCCATCTCTCTCCTTTTGGTCATTCAGTTCCAAATCTATTGCCACTTTTCCCTAAGTTTCTTGTAATCCAATAATTTACTCCGTTTCGCCTACAAGTTCTTAATTTGGATGGGTTATAACAGTGGCTGTTGACATAGGTGCGTGTAATAAAAGAGGAACTTTGGTTTCTTTCCATGTGATGCTTTCTGTAGCATTTGTGACACAATCCTGCTGATATCCTGAAAGGGAAAAGACAACAAATGAGTGCCAGAAACAGGAATAACAGAGGTCCAGTATGGCTTATAGTCCCACCTCCCATGCCTGTGAGGTTGCAACCCACAGCAGGTATATTTGATCTTCTTGGTGACGATATACAGAGGCCAATCTGGCCTTGCCCTCTATTTCCTTGTTACTTTCTCTTAACTAATTTGCAGGCAAATTGTTTTTGACACCCTTTAACTGTGGTCTCCTACTGTTCCTCAGGTATCTCTCATTCAACAGGCACTAATAATTCCCATCCACAAAGCAAAGTTATTACTTTATCACTTTTTGCAATAAGAGCATAAATTTTGTGAACCACAATACTAATTACTCTCACAGTTTAAGCATTTACTTATAACCCAGCTAGCATGTCCAGTATTGGAAATGAATCAAATAAAGTTTACTAATGGAAATGGTAATTCCCCTTCTCCCCTGTATACTTCTCAGGCTGAGGTCACAATACAAAAACAGTCTTGATCCTTCTATCTGAAGTATTCCTCCCCCAAGGAGATGCTTTAGTCAGGCAGTGCTTGAAACCAGTGATGTAAGCATTATCTTGTTTCTTAATTCAGTGTTATTCGTTGTACATTTCTTGGATCATTTGTGTTTTCCTAAACTATTACCACTCAGTCCCCATTGGAAAGTCAGATCGGTATCACTCGGTTGAAATGTGATAGTCCATTTTTCAGGTTTCTTCACCAGTCCTTTGATTCTGCTGGCATGAAATCACTCTTTTTCCATGATTGTTGCTTCAGTAGTACCTGGAAGGACTTCTTAATAGCACAGTAATAAAAGAAAGATCATACTGCATTGACTTTTACTATTTGCTTTTCTTCCAGACTTTCTGGGTTTAGCTAAAAGCTTTCTCCACAGCAGCCTCTTCTTCTTCAGGGAAAAAAAAAAAAAAAACCAAAACAAAAACAAAAAACCCTTCTCTTTAACAGCAAACAAAACACAAAAAACCCTAAAAAAAACCCTTCTTACTTAAGAAAAACAAATTACTTCATGAGGTTTGAAGAGTCATCAGTCTCTGCTTTGATTTTATCTTTTAGTGCTGGCCTCCCTCCCCTCTCTTCACAGCCTTGCTGTCAATGCTGTTCTTCGCCCTTCCCCCGGTGCTGCCCTCGGCTGCAGGGCCGGAGCAGGGGAGAGCAGCCCCGGGCATGGGGACCCTGGGGGCTGCCTTGGGTTCCTTTTGCCCTCTCTCTCTCTCTCCATCTCTCTCTCTCTCTCTCCTTCTCTCTCTCTCTCTTTCCTTCTCTCTCTCGGCTCACTTACCGGCCCGACGCTGCCATCCTGGACTCGGGACCCCGACATTCTGGGAGCCCCCCGGCAGTTCCGCCACGGAGCCAGCCCGCTCCTGGCCGGCAAACCTGTGTCCTGTGCTGCCAGCGCCGCCGCCGGGTCACCGCCATGGATCGGTCCCTGCCGCAGCCCCGAGACCCCGCCGCTCGCAGGGAGCGCTCAGACACCTCCCAACCTCGACAGCCCCAAACTTGGCGTCCCCAGCTCCTCCTGACATTCTTTTTCTTTCTCTAGGCAACTTATCCTCTTTTCTCTTCCAGGAGGGCCCGTTCTGCTAAACTCCTTCTGAACCTCAGTTCGGCACTGAATAACCTCCTAACAACCATGTGCTAAGACACTTTTCTGCCTTTCATGCAAAAAACTTGCATTCACACTTGTGCTCTCTTCTACCATAAAGATGTTATCACTTCACATTCCAACATCTCAGAGTTTCTTAACCACCTCCCTACTTCAACTTCTCTCTTTCTTCTCTTGTTACCCTTTTTTTTTTTTTTTCCCTGATTCAACACACCTCAGGCGCCACGAGGTGAACCTAACTAATTTACTTCCAAGAGTAAACTTACAACTTTCTTTTACTAGATAACTTAAATACATACTGGCTAGCTGTGGCTTACTGGGTCTAACATCTTTGATATGTAAGCTACTCGATATGTTTTTACTCTTCCTCACTCCTGAATTAAAATTTTATGAGCTACCCCATTTTCTGGATTTTTGTATGAATGATAAAGGATTTTTTCAAACAAGGGTAAGCTTAAAGCTGGAACTTAGACTAGTTTTAACTTAACTCTTCTATTTTAACAATATCTTCCTTGGTCCGTTTTATATCATCTCCTTCTGTCAATTTTTCATACACAAATTTTGCTACCTGTGTGTACCCCTCAATCTATAATCTATAATATTTCAATAATCAAGGTAATCTCAATAAATTGCTAGCTGTCCCTGGGGCCAATAAGACATCTTCCATCTAAATTTTAGTTTCTTCCTTCAATTACTACATCTTTAATTACCAAAAATGTAAAACTTTATCTTTTTTTTCCTTTTCTTTTTTTTTTTTTTTTTTTTTTTTTTGCCCCTGTTACTTTCACTATATATTTGCTCACACACACTATAACTTTTTTGGAATATTTAACAGGCAGGTTCTCTCTGCCCCTGTGTCTATTACAAATTCCAATTCTTGGGGACCCACTTTTAAAGTTATCACAGTGTTTAGATGGTATTTGTCCCCCCCAAAAAATATTAGAGCCTATGACCTCCCTATTCCTCCTATGTGCCCACCTCTTTAAAGATTTTCAGATCTTCCGCTTACTTAGGACCATTTTCCATTTCTCTTAAGTTTGGTTATCTATTTAGTTGGAGTTTCTTCTTTTCCCTCTAAAAGCTGTCCCTCAAAAACCTTTTGTTTTTGCATTTGGCCTTTGATATGCTGTCTCATTTATTCCCTTGGTTATGTAATTACGATAATTATTCATGTGTTTACTCCTCTCCTCATTATTTAAACCCCACTCAGGAGGTAGAGTTGGCATTTTGTCTTCTCTGGGGGTCCCCGTGGATTATCTTTTTCCCAAGCTTTTATTTCAGTTGCTCTGATTAATTGCTTTTCTTCCTGAGAAAAATATTATTTTCATTACAGACCGCATCTCTTCTCAAGTACAAATGTTTGGACTTAAAAATTGGTCTAATTGTTCAGCTATGCCTATGGGATTCTCCAAATATCCCTTTTATTTATTTCTTAACATTTCAGACCTCAGACGAAGTCAAAGGAGCTTTTACAAACTCTAGTCCGTCCTCTCCTATGGGAAATTCTCTTTATGGAAACAGACCAGTCCCTTTATCCCATTCTCTTTGGATTTTTATCTTCTATAGCCTTTCTCCCGTAATTTTAGGAAGAATCAGGAGAGGGTTTTCTTTTAACTGAACTTTTAGTGTTTCGATAAGGTGATTCCTTTAGAGAGTTCCCCTGAGCAGCCGGAGCTGTGGTTATCAAGGGAACGGAGCTCAGGGCAGGACGGGGCACTCGGCATGACTCCGAGTCTGGGTGCTCCACAGGCGGGGTCTGCAGGCGGGATCGCCCGAGGGGATCGGCACGGCTCCGAGTCTGGGTGCTCCACAGGCGGGGTCTGCAGCCGGGATCACCCGAGGGGATCGGCACGGCTCCGAGTCTGGGTGCTCCACAGGCGGGGTCTGCAGCCGGGATCGCCCGAGGGGCTGTTCCGGTGCGGGCCGAGCTGGAGCGTGGATCGCCCCCGCATGGCTGATGGCGGCTGATCCGGCAGAGACAGAACAGGCGACAGAGCCCGGCTGCAGCGGCGGGAGCCGAGCAGAGTCAGGGCAGCCGGGGGTGGGACAGACGGGACGGACGGGACCCCCTCGGTGCGGTCAGCGCGGGAACCGCGGCGCACACGGCGGGACAGAGCCCCAGCCCCGGCACGGCCCGCGGAGCGGCTGCGGGACAGGCGGCCGGACTGGGAGAGACGGACCGGGACAGACGGACTGGGACGGACGGACTGGGACAGACGGACTGGGACGGACGGACTGGGACAGACGGACCGGGACAGACGGACTGGGACGGACGGACTGGGACAGACGGACCGGGACAGACGGACTGGGACAGACGGACTGGGACGGAGTCGGCACAAGGGCTGGGGGGGTGTGGTGCGAACGAGTGGGGGAACAAACGGGAATGGATGAGGTAATTTGTTCCCAGCTTTATACTTTCCCCGTTTTTCTTTTATTGCCTTTCAAAAATTTTATTTTCTTACAACCTCCCCCCTCCCCAGTACGTGGTATACTCTTTTTCTTCTGGATTAAACCGTTTTTACAAATAAATCCAGAGCTTAACAAATCCAAACTTCTGCTTGGATACTTGGAAATGGTCGACGAGCCAACTCACGACCTTCTCATATTGTTTTTCTCATCACCTTTTTATTTATCCTTTGGCAAATTATACATCTTTCAGTTACTTGTTCTTCTACTCCAAAAATTCTCAATGCACCCACAGTTCCTTTAAAAAAACGACTGCACAAAGCCTGAGTATGTCACTGGGCTTTTTTGAGACATGTCCTCTGCTATTCCTTAGTAAGCATTTTATTATCTAATTGTCTTCCATCGAGATGTTTCTATTTCTCCGATTTATCTTGTTCGCGACTGATCTTGTTTTAATTCCCCTTTTTTGCTTCTCTAAACTTTAGAATTTCGAATTTTTCCTCATTTGCATTAATATTGAGTCTTTCAGCTCCATTTTCTGCTGCATCTTTAGCTTCCTGATCTGCTAAATTATTTCCTCTTATTTCTGTCATTTTTACCTTTTGGTGTCCCTTAGTAGGTACTATAGCTCTCTTAGGTAATTTTAATGCTTTAAAACTTCTAAAATTAGTTTCTCATTTACTAATCTTTGTTTTTCACTTTTTACTAACAACTTCAATACCACTTTTCCCAAAGAAACCCTTTTTCTCACACTGCTTTTCAATACAATATACCTCCCTCCAAGGAGATATGGTAAGGCTTAAAATGCACAATCCACATTACTCATACTTTCATTCATCTACATTCTCTCACTTTTATTTCTCATTCACCCTTACACATTCTTTCACACCCTCAAGACACAGAGTGGATCTTTATTGCCAGAAAATCACAGGTCTCTGTGGCCCCCCACTTCGCCTTGTGGTTGGCCTCTAGGTCCCAGTATCTCCGGGCCTCCTGGAAGGGCCCTGACTCGGGTCGCCTCCGGTGCCCGTTCACCTGTGGGGCTGTCTGCGTGTCTTTCACACTCTTTAACCACGGCCCCTCACACGCCCAGGGAACGCTAGCTTGGTTCGCAGGTCACTCACTGCTCTTCGGTCCAGCAGCCCCCACCTACCCGGGAGCTACGGCCTGGTGTGCAGGTCACTCACTCC
Organism: Setophaga petechia; assembly: GCA_024362935.1. Taxonomy (NCBI): domain Eukaryota; kingdom Metazoa; phylum Chordata; class Aves; order Passeriformes; family Parulidae; genus Setophaga; species Setophaga petechia. The sequence continues at coordinate 278,737 of JANCRA010000078.1, forward strand.
TCTTTCCACTGCCTCCCCTTCCCACCTACCCAGGAAGTTGAGGCTGACTCTGTGTGTGTCTCACTCTCACACACCACAGAACAACAATAAGGTACCTTTTACTTTCACATCACCTATTACAAGTTTAGGTGTTACTGGCCAGTCCCGGTGCTATTGGATATCCCTCAACCCAGCTGTGTTATCCAACCCCTAATGCTCCTGGGCAATTTTTCCCTCAATCCTGCCGTGTTGTCCAACCCCAGATGCTCTCGAGTAATTTTCCCTCAGTCCTGCCGTGTTGTCCAACCCCAGATGCTCTTGGGTATTTTTCCCTCAATCCAGCTGTGTTGTTCAACCCCAGATGCTCTTGGGCATTTTCTGTCCCTCAACCCAGCGGTGTGGTACAACTACAGATGCTCTTGGGCATTTAATTTGTTTGGCTGTGTTGTCCAACTCTGGATGTTCTTGGGCATTTTTTATCCCTCAATCTGGCTGTATTGTTCAACCCTGGATCCTGTTGGGCAAAAATTTTTCCCTCAATCTAGCTGTGTTGTCCAACCCCGGATGCTGTTGGGCAAAATTTTCATCCCTCAATCTGGCTGTGTTGTCCAACCCCGGATGCTGCTGGGCAAAATTTTCATCCCTCAATCTAGCTGTGTTGTCCCACCCTGAGTGTTCTTGGGCATATCCTCACTCCGACAGAATTCTGCTCAACCTTGCTCTTGGATGCTCTTGGAATACAAATCCCTCAACCCAGCAGGTTTTAGGGGCCCCTCCTGTCCTGTTTCCTAGTGGATTGGGCCAGGAAACCCTGCTCCCTACCTCTGAGGGGTCCAACCCCTCCCTTAGACCCAGTCCCAGTTACCCCGGGGGATTCTTTCACTCTCTTATCACTCGCTTCAGCTCTTTCCTGGCCATTTTTCTCGAGACAAGATGGAAACGCAGCATGGGAGACTCCGCACTTGGCAGGTCTGGGACAACCAGCCCGCCTCTCATTCACACACATTCATCCCCCCCGTACCTGCCCCCCGAGAAATACTTACCAATCCTTTTTCCTTCCCGGGTTCTCCGTGCGCACTGCTAGTCTTAGGGGGCCAATTACCGCGGTTGTAGGGAGCCTTTTTCCCTTCTCTTGGTTTTATTGCCTCCTTTTGTCCACCGATCCTAACCTGCGTCTGTCGGTCACTTCAGGGGAAACAGAGCGAGGCTGCCAAACAGGGCAGGGCGCGCCTTCCCCACTCTGACTCTCCTAAAGCACCGGCAGCGAGGTGTTAGTAACCATCCTCTGCTACCAAATTGTGAAAAACGCCAATCACTTGCTTTTGAAATTGTTAAAAGTTTAATAGTAATAAAATGGTTCTAAAAATAGTAATACAATTAGAGTCATAATAATATGGACAATTTAAATCAGGACAATATGAGACAATAAAAGCAAAGAGTTACGGACCTCCGGGTACCTTTTTTTGGGCATCATGAGCCCGAAAAAGGACAGTCGTTAACAAAGGATTAACCCTTAATAACAATAACCTGTTGCATATTCATACACTTCATACATGATGCATAAATTCCATTCAAACACAGGATTCTGTCTGGTCAGTGTCAACTTCTTCCTTCTAATCCTAACAGCACCTGCAAGGCGGGAAGAAGTTAGTTTCTTCTGATAAGAAGGCAATAAATTCCCTTTCTCTGAAAGATTCAGGTGTCCTGTGGCTGCTATCTTGCTGCAAGTCCTTTCTGTTAAACAAAGAATCCTACATAGCAGTTTCTATTTTAACAATTTTTATAACCTAAAACTATATTTAACACAGTACTTAAGAGAATTAATACAGCATTACTTCCTAACACAACACATATAATATTCATTTTAATATTTGCGAAAAACCAATAATAAAATACATGCATTTTTCACACCCAGCAAGGCCCAGTTTGGATGTGCAGCCCCCAGTTTGCCCAGTTTGCCTCTCCTTTGGCCCGGGCCGGCTTCCCCCCGCCCGCAGCGCCTGGGAGCAGCCGAGAGCCCCGCGCTGCCCATCCCGACCTGTCCCGGCTCCATCGCCGCTCCGGCCGCGGGCTGCGAGGGCTGCGGGAGCGGGGGAGGAGGAGGAGGAGGGAGGAAGAGGCGGAGCGGCAGCAGGAAGCAGAGGCAGGAGAGGGGAGGAGGAATCGCGGGGCTCCGGCGCTGCCTGTACTCGCCGCACCCCGGGAGCATCGCCCTCCATCCTGCAGGTACCCGGGCACGGGGAGCTCGGCCCAAAGATCCCAGGGGTGCCTGGGTTTGGGGTTTTTTGGGGGGATGTTTGGAGCTGTTGGGCTCCAAAGCCGAGCCGCAGATGGCCCTCGGGGGGACATGGGGGGTCCCCGGGAGGTGTTTTTGGGGATCCCGGTGCGGGTGGCGGCAGAGCCCCGGCGGGGGGCGGGGGGATGCGGGTCCCCCCCCGGGGGGGGTTGGGCTTCCCGGCCGGGCCCTCCGAGCTCTGCCAGTCACTCCCTGTCTGATACCAGTGCCCCCAGTGTGATTCCAGTTTCTCCCTGTCAATGCCAGCAGGACCCCAGGAGCCTCCAGCATGATCCCAGTGTTTCCCTATCTCTCCCAGTTTGTCCCAGTCACTGCCACTTCCTCCCAGTTGCTTTCAGCACAATTCCAGTTGCTCACACCCACTCCAGTCAATCCCAGTGTGATTCCAGTCACTGTCACTGTGATCCTAGTCTAACCCAGCATGGACCCAGCTGCTCTCACTCTGATCCCACTATGATCCCAGTTACTCCAGAGCATAGTTCCAGTTGTTTCCATTTCCTCCCATTATGATTCCAGTTAATCTTAAATTGTCCCAATCCTTTCCAGCAGCGTCCCAGTCATGCCCAGTTGCCCCAAGGATGGCCTGAGTTGTCCCCAGCATGACCCCAACTTTTCCCAGTATGGTTCCAGTCCCCCCAGTATGGTTACAGACACTCCCAGAATATCCCAGTTGTCCTAGTATGATTCTAGTTACCTTGGAAGGATCCCAGTCTTTCCCAGTAACTCCCAGTTGCCACCAGCATGATTGCAGTTTCTGTCTATTGCACAACATATGGTCCTAGTTGCCTTCTTAGTCCCCTTAACATGGTTCCAGTACCTTCCAGCCAATCCCAGTTGCTCCCAATATATCCCCATTTTCCTCCCAACACAGGCCCAGTAGCCCCCTGTAAGCCCCAGTCAGGGTCCATTCACACCCAGTATAATCCCAGTATGAGTGTAGCCACTCCCAGTATGATCCCAGTCACTCCCAGTCTGATCCCAGTTGCTCCCAGTCACTCCCAGTCTGATGCCAGTGCCCCCAGTGTGATCCCAGTTGCTCCCAGCATGGGCCCAGCTGTTCCCAGTGTGCTTCCATCACTCCACTGTGGTTACAGACACTCCCAGTATGGTCCCAGTACGACCCAGTTGCCCCTGCTCTAGTCCCAGTCACTTCCCATATGATCCCAGTCCCTCCCAGCATGGTCCCAGTTGTTCCCAGTGTGGTTCCAGTCCCCCCAGTATGGTTACAGACACTCCCAGTACATCCCAGTTGCCCCCAGCATGTCTGTAGTCATTTCCAGGCACTGCCAGTGGCCCCAGTAAGGTGTCAGTTCTCCCAGTATGATCCCCCAGTCATGCCCAGTATATCCCAGTTGCCTCCAGCATGCATCCAGTCCTTCCCAGTTCCTCCAGTTTGCTTGCAGCATCATCCCAGTTTCTGTCACTTGTTCCCAGTAGCCCAAAGTGTGATCCCAGTCGCTCCCTTTCAACCCCAGTATGATCCCAGTAAGCTCCAGTTTGATCCCAGTCCCATGCCAGCCCTCCCAGTGTGCTCCCAGTATAATCCCAGTTGCTTCCAATCTCTCCCAGTATGGTCCCAGTTGCCTCCAGCATGGTTCCAGTTGCTTCCTAGATCGGCCCAGTCATTCCCAGTATGATGCCATTTGCTGCCAGCGTGCTCCCAGTTGCTCCCAGTCAGGCCCAGTATGGGGGATGATGTGCAGGGTGTGTTCCCAGTCGCTCTCAGGTACTCCCAGTATTAGTCCAGTCCCTCCCAGTATGATCCAAATCTGAGCCCAGTGTGCTCCCAGTTGCTGCCAGTATGAACCAGTTGTGCTCTACATGGTTCCAGTTGCTCTCTTTCAGCCTCACTTTTGTTCCAGTCTCTCCCAGTATGTCCCAGTGTAGCCCAGTTTCCTCCAGCATGTTCCCAGTCACTCCCAGTTCCTTCCAGTATGATCCCATTTGCTCCCAAGCACTCCCAGTCAGCCTCAGTGTAGTGGCACTCACTGCCAGTATGATCTCGTCACCCCCAGCATGCTCCCAGTCATTCCCAGTTGATTCCAGTTGCTCACAGCTGCTCCCAGTCACCCTCAACATAATCCCAGTCACTCCCAGTACGATCCCAGTCCAGCCCAGTTGCTGGCAGTGCTGCCACTGCTGGGATCCCCCAGCCTTGTGTGTGTTCCCCCCTGGTGGATGTGCCAAGAGGACCAAAGGGGAGGGACCAGGGATGGGGAACTCCTGGGAGGCTTTTTCAGGGCTGAATCTTGGTGTTTGGGAGGTTTTTATGGACCCCAGGTGGCCAGTGACTCGTAGAGATGGACTTGGGCAGAGGGACCTTCATACTCAATGTGTGTTGGGGAAGATGAAACAGGCTTTCCTGTTCCATCAGTATGATAAATATGATTGTCTGGCAAAGATTTTGAGAATACAAAAACTATAAGCAAGATTGAAATGAAAGCAAGCTTTGAGATACCTTAGTTATTGAACAAATGGAAAACAGTGGTGTGGCCCGACTGAACATAATCCCCTTTTGATGAAACAATTCCCTCTGCTTGCAGAAAGGTCCAAGGGTCAGAGCAGACCCTAGTAGCTCAGCAGAAGGGGTCCAAAGAGGAGTTTTTAGGGTTTAAAATGTAACACGGTGTGGTGATGTAATGATTCTTACAGACTTTATGTTAATTCCATAGGATTTGTATCTTGTATGAGACTGGTTAGTGAGAAATAGAATATTCAACACAGAAAGAAGATTTATTGTATTTTAATGGGAACATTACTCTCTTATGCTCTTCCCCTCTTGCTCTCTTATCCTCTCATCCTCTCTACCCCTCTCTTCTCTTGGGCCTGCTCCGAGCTGTGGCTGGCAGCTCCCAGCAGGGCCCCGCACCCAGGCCCTTTGCAATAAACCACAAGTTCCACGATCTGGCTGCAGAGATCTCTCGTCTCCGTCCATCCCGACCGTCCTACCCCCTCATGCTCCTACAAATGTGCTCATCCCTTGTTTTCCCCAAACCAGGATTTCCCATTGCCAGCCGCTGGGAGGCTGTGAGGAAGAGGAAGATGCCCTGGCACACTGAGGCAGGTGAGGAGGAAGTCAGTGCCCCTTTCCCCTCTGTGCTGCTCCATCTCCCAGCCCAGCATGGCCCCGGCTGCAGCACAGCCCTGGGGGGATCTCCTTGCCCTTGCCTGTGGCACGGAGGCAAATCCCATCCTGTCCTTGTCCTTCCTCTCCCAGAGCAGGAGCTGAGCATGGAGAGCAGGGAGGACAAATGCCCGCGGCAGAACCTGGTGGAAGAGGCCGTTTGGAGCGGCTCCACGGTGCAGGAAGCCAGCGGGGAGGAAAAGGCCCGGAGATGCCGCACGAGGAGGGGCTGCAAACGCAGCTGGCGGGGATGTGAGGGGGAAAGAGCCAGCCTGGGCCGGGAAGGCGGCCGGAGATGGAGCCAGAGCTCGGAGCTGGTGCTCCATGAGCAGGGTCATGATGGGGAGAAGCCCCACACGTGCAGGGAGTGTGGAAAGAGCTTCAGGTGGAACTCCTACCTGATCAGGCACCAGAGGAGCCACACTGGGGAACGGCCCTACGAGTGTGGGGAGTGTGGGAAGAGCTTCAGGAGGAGCTCCAACCTGATCAGGCACCAGAGGATCCATACTGGGGAACGGCCCTATGAGTGTGATCAGTGCAGGAAGAGGTTTCAGAGCAGCTCCCATCTCCTCAGGCACCAGCGCACACACACAGAGGAGAGGCCCTTCCGCTGCCCCGACTGCGGGCAGGGCTTCAGACAGATTGCCCATCTTGTCAGGCACCGACGCATCCACACTGGGGAGAGGCCCCACAAGTGTGGGGAATGTGGGAAGAGCTTCAGCCGGAGCTCCAACCTGATCTACCCCCAAAGGACCCACACTGGGGAACGGCCCTACGAGTGTGGGGAGTGTGGGAAGAGCTTCAGCCAGAGCTCCAACCTGATTGTCCACCAAAAGATCCACACTGGGGAGAGGCCCTATGAGTGTGATAAATGCAGGAAGAGGTTTCAGATCAGGTCCCATCTCATCAAGCACTATTGGATTCACAGAGAGGAGAGGCCCTTCCAATGTCCCGACTGCGGGAAGGGATTCAAGTGCAACTTCACCCTCATCAACCACCGGCGCATCCACACTGGGGAGAGGACCTACAAGTGTCCCCAGTGTGGGAAGAGCTTCTCACAGAGCTCTAACTTGACCCGACACCAGCGGAGGCACCGGTAAGGGAAGCCCTGCGAGTGCCCCGAGTGCGGGAAGAGCTTCATGCGCTGCTCCAGTTCCATCCCCCACTGGAGGAGGCACTTTGGGTACAGCCCTGGTCACTCCCATTCCCTGTGATCCATGTTGGGAACACACCTGGCTGCTTCTACTTTTGGTGTAGCTTTATCTTTTTTTTCTATTCTCCATCTCTCTGTACACCAAAAACCAATAGGGATGGGTCTGTCACTTCAAAACCACTCAAATCCCACTGAAAATAACTGAATTTTAACACAAAAGGGCTCATTCCCACCTCAAATTGCTTTTTCTCTTCTCTAAAACCTCCATCCCACGCCAAACTCACTCCATTCCACAGCCACCAGGGTGAGATGGGGTTGGGAGGTGATTGGTAGATGTGGGATCCCAATTTGGTGTGGTGGGATAGGGATTGTGTGGGGTGGCTGGGTGGGATGTATTTGATAGCAAATAAAATTTTCATAGTTACTGATTTCTGTCCTGTTCATTTTTACTCAGTTCTGTTTGCAGAGTGCTGCCTTCTCAGCTGATTAAATTCCTATAAAAGTCCCATTTTTTAAATCATCTAACCTCTAAGAATTCAAAAACCAATATCCAAATAAAACCACTTACACACAATTAAACTTTTTACGCTTTCACAGGAGAGTGAACGTGTTTTTCACAGGCAGCTCCACAGAAACTGGAAAACGTGGGGGTTCCCAGGAGGGGCCCGCTGATCCAGGGCATCGAGGCGCTGCCTGCAATCGTCCATCACCGCCCATAAGGAGCCTCCAGGGCTTTGCCCTCCATGAGCTGCAGCAGATGTGTCAGGAAAGGTGACAAGAGCCCGTGGAATGGTCCTTGTTGCAGGCAGATTAGCCACTTGTAGCTCTTCAGAATTCCCTCCCATGAAAAACAAAAAAACTTAAACCATTCCTAAATGTGAAAAACACATTCACTCTCCTGTGAAAATGTATAAAATTTAAAAAAAGGCAATGGGAGACCAGGACCATGGAGCAAAGGTTATCACGGCCGGGTGCATCTTGGTACTCAGCCAGGAGCACCCTGTGACCTTTGGGGATCCCCCTGAAATACCTTTCCCTTACAGCAGCCTGTTGCATATTCATAGCCCCTCATGCATAGTATACTTTTCCCCCAAACTATTTTACATGTTCCAAGAACTATTTAGCATGGCTCTTCCTTGGATCTGCCTTTTTAGACCATGAAGATTCCTTGTTTGTGGTTTTAGTCCATTGTTACAGCCTCCAGTTTTTGGGCTTAGGTCCACTCTGACTCCGACAAATTTAGGTTTTGGGATTTTTAGTTTGTTGTGGAGGAGAACAAAATGGAGGGCACAAGGTGTCAGCCTGGGTTTCTTCTTCATGTTTCTTCCTTTTTCTTCATGGATCTGAGTGGCTTTTTGCAATTTGGCAGAAATTCTGCATTGCAGGCTCTTTAGGATCGGTTATTGGGTTAAAAGGGAAAATAATCTAGGTGTCAGTTCGTAATTGGATAGTTTAGTCTTAAAAGACCTTGGAACGAGATTGTTGGCCATTTTGTGCCTTCTAATGAAAAGCTGCTGAGCTCATAGTAATGAGGCTGTTTTCCTGACAAGAAATAATAAACACTTGAGTCTGAACATGAATTACCTCTCAAGTGCCTTCAGTCCAGAGCCAGTGAAACCGACAACTGGTACCCCACAGCTTGAGGTAGTGCCAAGGCAGAACTTGTTCATGCTTTTTTCTCCTGGTGATTTTATAATCCCATGCAGACTGATACCAAACCTGTGCTGGTGACAAAAGATTGACCTTGGCATCCTGGGGCACTTTCTGGGTGGGTGTTTGAATCTGCTTTTCCAGGCCTGGGGGTGAGCAGGGTGAGGCCGAGGCCTGGGGCCTCCAGCTGGCGCCGGGGAGCCCCCGGGGCAGTGGCGAGGGGCGGCCCTGAGGGGCGGCACAGGGGGCATTTCCCCCGAGCGGGCGGGCGGGCGAGCGGCGGGGAAAGGCGCCCTGGGCACAAGGGCCGGCACAAGGGCCCCGGCTCTCTGCAGCGCGGGCGGCCCAGCGCCAATCGCTGCTCCCGGAGCCGCTGCCAGGGCCGGGTCTCCTCCCCGCCGCTGACCCTGCACCTGCAGCGCTGCCTCCAGCTCTGCCGGGCTCCCCGGCACGGACGGCAAGGACGGGGACACGCTGCAGCAGGGGCCCAGCAGGGACACCCAGATGGTGCCAGGGCTGCAGCTCCTCTCCTGCAAGGAAAGGCTGACACAGCTCGGCTTCTTCAGCCTGGCAAAGAGACTCAGACTTGATCCAGCTGTGGCCTTCCAGTGCCTGAGGGCAACCCACAGGAAAGCTGGACAGGGACTTTGTACGAGGGCAGGCAGGGACAGGACAAGGGAGAATGGATCCAAATGGAGAGAGATAAGGTTTAGGTAAGGGATTCAGCAAAAAGACCCTCCTGGAACAGTTTGCCCAGAGAAGGTGTGGATTTTGAGAAGAGGAAATCAGAAGAATGAGAGGGGGAGAGATCCACAGTCGGCCTTGGATCCAGGATGGGCCCATTTGCCATGGATCCATCATCCTGTGGTAGGTGCTGAGTTAGAAATGGGCTCCCTGAGCCTGGATCACCGGCCAGTGCCCAGACAGCAGCAGAGCAGAGGTGGCTGAGCCCCACTGAGCCCAGGCTGTTTGTAGAGGGAGCAGCCTTGGCCAGCAGCTGCTTCTCTCCCTGTGTGGGAGTTGTCACCTTGCAGCTCTCAGTCTGTGGAAATAGAACACAGTGCTGAGTGTTAGAAGGGGAGCACTTGGATAACAAAGTCCTGTGCTCCTGGGCCAGGGAGTTTGGTAATTGCCCAACTCTGTAGGAGCTTTGTGCCTTCACTGAATGGATTTCAAAGCTGCTCCAGGTGCATGGGAAGGAAACCACAGAATCACAGTATGTTAAGGATGGAACAGACCTTAAAGATCATCTAGTGCCAAGGCCCCTGCCATGGGCAGGGACACCTCCCCCTAGAGCAGGTAGCTCCAAACCCCATCCAGCCTGGTTTGGAACACTTGCAGGGCTGGAACCTCCACAACTTCCCTGGGGAACCTGCTCCAGTGTCTCACCACCCTCACAGTAAAAAATTTCTTCCCTAATATCTAACCTAAATTTCCTTTCTTTCAATTTCTACCCATTTCATTCAATTTCTACTCCTTGGCCTGCCACTACAGGACACCAGAGATGTTTTAAACTCAGCAAACTGGTGGCTCAAATTGGAAAGCAGCCTGAGGAATGGGTTAGAAATTAGAAGTCAGCCCCAAGGGAGATCTCCTGAGGGAAGAGAAGGGTGCATTTCTTCTCCTGCAGCATCAGGAGCTGGTTGCATCCAGCTCAGAGTCAGGGGCTAGCACTGAGGCAGCCTGTAAAATCCAGTGTGACAGAGGGAATGATTGTCCTGCAATGGACATCTCTCCCCAGGCCGTGAGAGCAGGCTGCCCCTGCAGCTCAGAGGGGAGGGCCAAGGACCCTTGGTTGAACTCAGCTCTCAGACTCTGAACCTTGGGAACATTTTTGTCAACACTCCCCATGTCTATGAGGTGAGCAGCAGGGCTTGGGATGGATCCTGATGGCTCCTGAGGCAGCAGCAAGCCTGGTGCAGCTGTGCCTGCTGCCAGGAATTGCTGCCAGCCTGGGAACTTGTGAGGAGGGAATATTTGATGGACTGCTCAAATCTGGGGGGTCACAAAGGTGTGTCTGCTGCTCCTGAAGCCCCAGCCCCTGCTTTTGGGCAGCCTTCCTGCAAAACAACCCCTTGGCCCATGAAACCAACCCTGGCTCCAAAAGCTGCTTGTTCAGAGGCTTTTGTGGCAGTGCAGACACAAGGCCCCTTTGCACTGGGCTCTGCAGAAGCAGCTGCAGCAAACTGGCTGCCTTTGAGCTTCAGCCCACTGCCAACAGCTCTCAGTCAAGTGTCCCTGCTTATTCCTGTAAGTCACAGGAAAGCCTTGGGAGTTCTCTCCCTTGCTGAGCAGTCCCTCACCACACTTCAGCCTTGGTGCATCTCTGGCTCTAGAAAGAGAAAAGTGTTCCTGGGAATAAAGCAAAGGATTTTTCTACCTATTTGCCTCCCCCCCAACAGTGTCAAGCTTGCAAAAAAATCATGAGAGAGCAACTGAAGAGGTAGAAAATGAGGCACTGCATCATGCCAGACACTTTCAAAAGCTTGGCTGGGGAAGAGAAAGACACCCTGAGTTTTCTTACTAAAAGATGATGGTGTCTGTACATTTTGATGCTGATGCCTCATTCTCAGTGTATTGTTTTCATGGTCTGGGAAGAGGTGAATGAGTAGATGGTGCTGTTGGAGCTGAGCTCACTGGGGCAGCAGCAGCTCTGGGGTGATTCCCTACGCAGCTGCAATCAGCCCACGTTGCTCTCAGGGCCAGCTCTCAATGAGCCTGGTGCTGCTGGGCAGAGGTGCACTGCTCTGTGCCCATGGGATAAGCCCAGGGTGACTGCAGTTCTGTGGAGTTGCCACTGCTCTGCATGAAAACCCAAAGGCAGAACTTGTCCTGTTGTATCTTTTGACTTCTGCCATTCAGCAGCACAAAGCATCTTCTGCCTTTGCTGGGTGTTCATTGCATCATGGGACAAGAACTCACAAGAAGGGAAGGTTCTATATGGATTTCCATTTCACTTTCTTGCTGCTGCAGGTGAAACTGATGAACCAAGGAGCACCTGATGCTCCCTTCACCTGTATCCCCTCAGCCACCAACGTGGGCTTGTGCTTTGAGTTTGCACCCGAGCAGGGCATCATTGCAGCAGGTGGGAGCCAGACTGTGCAATCTCCTTCAGTGCCACCGTGCTGGGGAGCTTTGAGGAAGAATTCCAGTTCAGTGTGGCTGGATCTCCTGCGCCTGCCATCCTGACCATCAAGTGAGGACCCTGGGAGCTGAGTGGGCACATCTTTGGCTGTCTCTGGGACATCCCCCACCTACCACCTTTTGGGGTGGAGCAGAGAAAAAAGGTGTTTCCTGAGGTCTGAATCTCTGCTGTGCTGCTGGCATTGCTTTAGTGTGAGGATGCCTCCTGCCCTGGGTGGTAGCTGGGAGCTGGAATGACTCCTCCCTGCAGGGATCTCCCTGTGCCTTGGGCCGTGGCAGGCAGTGGGATGGATCAGCTTTGGGCAGCAGCTGCTCTGGGATGTCCCACGTGAACACCCAGCAAGGCCCCCAGGGCTTTGCAGATGGGCCAGCCTGGGTGATTCTGCCCCAGCAGCAGCAGTGTTTGTAAAAACTTGTGTGAATAATCCATGCCAGATGGGCAGCAGCAGCCTCAGCTCAGCTCTCATGGCCATGCTGTGGGGGCCAAGCTGTGCTCCCAGCTCCTGTGCACAGAGGGCTCTGGGGCCTCCTTTGCACAGCCAGCACAGGGCTGATGTGGGAGTCAGGAACTGTGCAGCAGGAACTGTGCCAAGGACTTGGGCACTGTCCCGTGGGCTGGTGCCATGGCAAGAGACAATCCTGGCCCAGCCAAAGGGAGAAGGGCTGATCAGAGGGGAGGCAGAGCTCAGTGCTCAGCACCACAGCAGCGTGAGGCCTTGTCCCTGCCAGCCTGAGCCATGTGCTGCCAGGATAATGCAGTGAAGCGGGAGAGCTGATGCTGGCTGCTCTGCAGCTTTGGAGCTGGGCTGCTGCTCTTGGGGGGCACTGGCTCAAGGCAGTAAAGAAATGAAAGCAATCTGCACTGGATGATACCAATAAGATAAGGGAGATGGATAAAAAAGAACAAGGAAGTTATTCCTTAGCTGGAGAAAATGGTGAGTAGGTGTGCCCATAGTGGAGAAACAATGATGCTGGCTTTGTTTTTGGAGGAAAAGTGCTGTTTTTTTATTTTGGAAATCAAGAGGGAACCTTTCACCATCAAAGAATTTATTCTCCTCTGTCCCTCCCCCAAAGTGGTCATGGGGTGTTTCTGCATAAGCAGCTTTCTCCTTGAGCAAGGGCAGGTGTCTCTTGTTGAGATGTGCAGAGCAGAGCCAGGGGCAGTCCTGTGAGTTCAACACAAGGCCCAGGTCACTGCTCCTTGATTTTGAACCAAAAGGCAGAGTGGGCACTGATTGGCATCAACTGGTGAGTGTTGTGCAGCCTCAGGTGCTGATTTCAGTGGGTGTTGGTGACTTTTGGAGTGTGTCTGCTGAGTTCAAGGACAGGTTTGTCGCTGACACCTTTTGTGAAAAATCCTTTCTTAGGATTTTTCCTGCTGGAGCTGAGAAGTTTCAACAACAAATGTAAACAATTATTATCTGCTGCTGTGGAATGCAACAGATCCACCTGTGATTGGTCTTCTGTAGATGTTTGGATTTACTGACCGCTGACGGTGGAGCTGCTATCACTCTCTGCCGAGAGACAGACCTTTGTTATTCATTCTTTCTATTCCTATTCTTAGCTTAGCCAGCTTCTGATGAAGCTCCTTTCTTTCTATTCCTATGTAGTATAGTTATAATATATATATATATCATAAGATAATAAATCAAGCCTTCTGATAATGGAATCAAGATTTCTGCGTCTTCCATCCACTAAAAACCCCTGTGACCACCGTCACAAGGTTGTTAAGTTTAATTTGAGTTATTAGGTAAGTTAAATATTATTAAGTGTTTTTTCTCTGTTAAATTGCGAAGTCATAGGTTTTAAGTTAGGTTAAATAGTGTTGAGTGCTGTTCTTTTGCAAAATTGTGAAGTGTAATGTACCAGTTAAGGTGGAAATTAACTCCTGTTAGGTTTGAGCTCTGTAAACTGTTGGGCCATATTCCTTTTATCCTTGCTCTCACTGTCCTTGTGTCACACACACACAAGGAAAGTTTTTGGTTCATTTCTGGTTTGATTGCCTGGATTTTGTTTGGTTTTGTTGCTGCTTTGTTTCCTTGGTGTGCCTGAAGTGTCCAGTCAGGAGCAGAGTGACTCTTGCCAAGGAACTTGGTGCTGCTGTCCCTTAATATTCAATCTGGGTTTTGCTGCTCCCTTGCTGGGGATTTTTTCAGCGCTCTCAAGGCCTCGTTGGTAAAAGGGTGAAGGAGCCCTGGCCCAGGCTCTGGCCCTGGGGGACACGGGGACGCTGCCGGGGGGTCCCTGTCCCCCTGTGCCACCCCCAGGGCCCCGGCCCTCCGTCCCCGTGTCAGGCTCTGGGGTCGATCTCGTGGAACATCCTCTGGGGGAGGCTGCGGGGCCGGGGGCGGGGGGACCCGGGGGGACAGGGGACCCCGCTGTGCACGAGCAGGGTTGGACTGCTCTGGGGGGAGCTGTGAGGGGGGCCGGGGCAGAGTGACCTCCCCAGTGACCTCACACAGCTCCTGTGATGTCACACAATCCCTGTGATGTCATACAACCATATCTGTGATGTCACACAGCCAACTCCGTGGTGTCACACTGCCCCTGTGATGTCACACAGAAAACTTTGATGTTACATAATCCTCATGATGTCACAGAACCATCTTTATGATGTCACCCTGATATGTCATACAGCAGTGCTGTGATATCACAGTCACCCTGTGATGTCACAGCCTGCTCTGTGATGTTACACAGCCACCTGGTGATGTCACAACCCACCCTCTGATGCCACAGAGCCACACTCTGTAATGGCAGAGTCTTCTCTATGGCCTTTCATCCTACTCTGTGACATTACAGTCAGCTGTGTGATGTCACAACTCCCTCAGTGATGTCACAAACCCCTCAAGAACTCAGTTACATTGAAACGCTGAAGTTTCTCGTACTTTGAAGAGATCCCTGTCAGGGACACAAGTGAGAAAGTGTCCCCAGGTTCCACATAGAGCAAAACACTGGAGGCAGTGATGGCAGCTGGGGACAAGCAAGGGAAAAGTGTCTCTGGTGCTGAGCAAACCTGGATGTGTGTCAGGAATGCAAAGGGCCAAGGCCTGAGCCCCAGCCCCTGGCCAGGCAGATCCTGTCCCTCCCTCCTTGCTCAGGGCTCTTCCCGGGATGGGCACTGGCATGTGGGGATGGGCAATGCCAAGGGCAGGAGCATGGGGCGGCCCCTGCCAGGCTGCTGAGCAGGGACAAGGAGGCAATGAGGCCCCAGGCCTGCAAGGGTCACTTGTCCCCTCGTGGCCTCAGGCCCAGGCCCAGCAGCCATGGCCAAAGTGCTGCCCAAGCTGGCTCTGGCAGGGCTGTCTTGCAGCTGCTGCCCATCCCTGTGCCCTGTGCAGCCCAGGCTGTCCCATGCTGTCCCTGCCCTGCGCCTCTGTCCCTGCAGGCTGTCGGCATCCCCCGGCTGCCCCACCTGGCTGGGCCCTTCCTTTGCTGACAGCTCTGCCTCCTGCCTGCCTCTGCCTGCCCACACAAAGCCTTGGCCTTGATACCAAAAGGTGTCATTCAATTTTTATTGTGCCTCTGAACTTTTAGCACGGGAACAAGGCATTCACGGGCTGCCTTCCCAACAGGAATAGTTGGAAGAGAAGACATCTGGCTCAAGGGTGAAGTGATAGAAAAGAGAAGGACTGAATCTGGGAACTTGGGATGGGTTTTATGGTAATGGATAAATTGTAATACACATTTAGCGACGCTGGTAGAATTACATGTCCACATAAGGTTAGGGGTTATCCTTCACTAGACCTCAGGCCTGAATAAATGATACCCTCTTAAACAGCAAAGTAGTGTTGATGAGTCTTATTGTGATGTTTTGGAGATTTGGTGACAGTGGGGCCTCACAGAACCAAGGAATCAGCTGTGACACTGTGCAATCTCATGGAACAAAGAGTCCATTGTGACACAGCAGAACCCCATGGAACCAAAGTCCATTTTGGCACATTGGGGCCACATTGAACCAATGGTCCATTGTGATACTGCAGATCCCAGGAAACCATTGTGACTCTGAAAAACCTCTGGGAACCAAGGGGCCCTGGTGACACAGCAAGGCCTCGTGGAACCATGGGTTCTTTGTGATACTGCAGAACCTCACAGAACCAAGGTGACGCTGTTCTACTATGGAACCTCATGGAACAAAGGGACCATGGTGACACTGCAGAACCAAGGAGACTGCTGTTGGCAGTGTGAAACCTCATGGAACCAGGAGTCCATTGTGACGCAGCAAGGCCTCATGGACCCAAGGGTCCATTGTTAAACTGTATGGCCTCATGGAACCATGAGCCATTGTGACACAGCGTGGACACATGGAGCCAAGGGGTCACTGTGACACTGTGGATCCAAGGAGACCATTGTGAGTGAGGAACCTCATGGAACCAAGTGTCCATTGTCACACTGTGGGGCCTAGGGGAACCACAGGTATGACAGTGACTTTGTGGGCCCTCATGGAAAAATGGAGACTGTTCTGGCACTTTGGGACCCAATACAGCAGTGCAGGGTCTCATGGAACCAAGAGGACTACAGTGATCCCTGTGGGTCTCCATGGGATGAAGTGTCCAGTGGAACCAAGGATACCATTGTGACACTCTGGGGCATTATGGAACCAAAGGTCAATTGTGACACAGCAGAACCTCATGGAACCATGGAGGCCATTTTTACACTTTGAGGCCTTGTGAAACCAAAGGGACATTGTGGCACTTCAGGGCCTTGTGGAGCCAAGGGGACCACAGTGACACTGTGGGGCCAGTGAAACCAATGGTCTGTTGTGACACTGCAAGGCCTTATGGAATCATGGTGACCATTGTGACACCAAAGGCCTCACTGAACCAAGGGGCCACTGTGACACTAAAAGGCCTCAAGGAAGCAAGGAACCATTGTGACACTATGGAGTGTTGGCAGGCCAAGGGGCAGTTGTCACACTGTGTGGCACCATGGAACCAAGGAGTCCATTGTGACACTGCAGGGCCCTGTGGAACTAAGGATTCATGGAACAGTGCTGGAACACATGGAACCAAGGGGTCCATTGTCACATTGCGGGGCCTCATAAAGGATGTGGCATCCTGGAGGCCATTATGAGACTTTGAGGCCTTGTTGAATCAATGAGCTCTGCAGGGCCTCATGGAACCTTCTGACACTGTGAGTCCCTGTTGAACCAAGGGTCCAGTGTGACAGCAAGGAGTTGTTGGCTGTTGTTGGCAGTACAGTAGCTCATGGAATCAAAAGTCCACTGTGAAATTGTGCGGCCTCATGGAACCATGGAGACCATTATGACACTTAAGTACCCACTGGAACCAAGGGGCCTTTGTGACACCACAGGGTCTCATATAACCAAGGCAACCACTGTGACACTGCAAGGCCTCATGGAACCAGTGGGCCATTGGGGCATTGCACAGTCCTATGGAAACAAGGAAACCATTTTGTCACTGCAAGGCCTCATGGAAGCAAGGAGCCATTGTGACACTGTGGAGCCAAAGAGACTATTTTTATATCACTGGGCCTCATGGAAACAAAGATCTGTTGTGATTCTACAGGGCCTCATGGAACCAAGGGGAAATTGTGATGCTGCAGGACCCCAAGGATCCAAGAACATGGAACAGGTCTGGCTGGCTGGGCCTCCTGGGGGCTGCCTGACTGGTCCAGCTGACCTTGGCTTGTTGAGGGTCACTTCTCTCAGCCCCGAAACCCTGGAGTTCTGTGCTTTCCTTCCTGTGGGAAAGAACTGTCTTTCTTCCTCCAGGGGTTCATAGCCAAAATTGGGATTTCTCCTCCAAATTTGATTATATCCAAGGATTTTTCCCATATGAAACCTGCCAGGACAGACAGCTCTGCCTGGCCTTGGCCTCTTGGGGGCCAACTTTCATCTGCCTTCAAAAAAGTGGGGGCCTGTGCTTTTCTTCCCATGCAAAAAAACATCTCTCAAGTCCAGGCATCCATGGCCTCCAAAATTTCTTATACCCAAGGATAGCTCCCAGACAAAGGCTGCCAGGACTGTCTAGGTTCCCTTGGTTTCCTGAGGGCCAGCGCTCATCTGCCTTTGAAACACTGGGGCTCTGTATTTTCCTTCCTATGGAAAAGAACTGTCTTTCTCGTCCAGATGCCCATAGACAAAAGTGGGGTTTGGCCTCCCAAATTCTGTCTATCCAAGGATTCATGCCTGACAACAGATCTGGCTGGCCTTGGCCTCCTTGGGGCCGCCTCTAACGAGCCCTTGAAACACTGGGATCCACCCTTTCCCTCCTATGGAGAACTGTCATTCTAGCCCAGGAAAGGCTGAAATGGAATTCCACCCCTAAAACTCCCCAAATATCCAAGGGTTGCTTTCAGACTAAAGTTGCAAGGACAGGCAATTTGAGGTGTCATGAAACCATGGGGCCATTGTGAAACTGCAAGACCCCATGGAGCCAAAGGTCCATTGTGACATTGCAAGGGCTTATGGAACCATGGAGAGACAATTAAGACACTTCACAGCCTCAAGGAACCCAGAGGCCATTGTGACACTGAAGGAGACCATGGAACCAAGGAGACCAATGTGACACTAAGGGGACTCAGGAATCATGGACACCATTGTGACACTATGAGGCCCCATGGAACCAGTGAGACCATTGTGACCCTGGGGGTCCCCACAGAACCAAGAGGACCATTGTGATACTGTGGGGCCTCGTGAAACCAAGACGCCTTTGTGACACTGCAGGGCTGCAGGGAGCCTAGGGGCCATTGGGACATTGTGAGGCCTCATGTCATCAGTGTTCCATTGTGACACTGTGGAGCCAAAAGAGACCATTGTGACACTGCAAACCCCCAGGGTCCAAAGGTCCATTGTGACATTGCAGGGCTCATGGAACAGAGGATCATATGATGTTGTGGGGTCTGTGGGACCATGGAGACCATTGTGACACTTTGGGCCCTTCTGGAACCTAGAGGCCACTGTGACACTGTGGGACCCCATGGAATTAAAGCACCATTAGGACACTGTGGGGCCTCTTGGATCCAAGGCACCATTGTGACACTGTGGGGCCTCACAAAACCAAAGGAACACAGAACAGATTTGGCTGGTTTGGCTTCCCAGGGGCCACCTGACTGGTCCAGCTGACCTTGGCATGTGGAGTGTCTCTTCTCATCTGCTGCTGAAACACTGGGGCTCCATGATTTCCTTCCCAAAGGAAAATAACTGTTCTTATCCTCATGGCATCCCTGGCCAGAATTGGGATTTCATCTCCAAATTTCCTTATATCCAGGGATTGTTCCAATAGGAATATTGCCAGGACAAAAGTGGTTGGCTATGGCTTCATGCAGTTCACCTCCCATCTATCCCTAAAACACTGGGGAAGGCTTTGTGCTTTCCTTCCCATGGGAAAGAACTGTCCTGCTTTTCCAGGTGCCCATGGATGAGACTGGGTTTCCACCTCCAAAATTCCCTACATCCAAAGACTACTCCCAGACAAAATCTGCCATTACTGACAAGTCTGGCTGGCCTTGGCCCAGTGAGGTTCTCACCTGCCTTCCAAACGCTGGGGCTCGGTGCTATGGAAAAGAATTGTCCTGCTAGTCCAGGTGCCCATGGCCAGAATTCGGTTCCACCTCCAACGGTGCCTTAGTGCGACAGACTGGAGGAGATTGTTGGCTGGAAACATTTCCTGTGCGTGGGAGGAAGGGGCAGGTCCAGCCTTGCCCTGCCCTGGAACCCCAGCCCTGCCCTGCCCTGGAACCCCAATCCCCCCAGAGCCTCTATCCCAGCCCAGCAGTGGCTGCCAGTCCCTGGCACAGCACAGGCAATGCTCCACAGCCACCTCTGCAGCCCCCAGCCCAGCTCCTGAGGGACCAAATGAGCCCAAGGCCCACCTGGGGGAAGGGCCCAGGGAGACCAAGGGGTATTGAAGGCTGACCACAAGGCAAGCACACATCTTGACCCTGGATCCTTTTGGAATTTCCATCTGAACAGTCCTGGAATCCAGGAGTTGGCAGCTGTGTGTGTGCCTCTCTCTGTCTTTTTTGTCTTTCTCTCTTTCTGGGTCTTGTGTTTCTGTGCTCCTGCAAATTTTGATTAACATTAATTTGAACAGTTTTAGAGTTTGTGAAGTTGAATGGGCCAAGTCAATGCTTTGAGAAGTGTTTATTGTTGATTGAATGTCTGTTGTAGTTTGACATGAGAAGAATTTTAAAAAGTAATACAAAACTTTTTGTGTAACTGACAATCTGTTAAACCACTAAGATACTGAACACGCCTCTGTTAAACACAAATGTTAAAGATTAAAAATCCCAGCAACCTCCTCTTTCTTTTCCAGTCAGCAAAGAAGCAGCGAGCCCCAGCCCCCATCCAAGCCAAACCAAACCAAACCAAACCAAACCAAACCAAACCAAACCAAACCAAACCAAACCAAACCAAGCAGCCCTGCCCTGGGCTGAGCTCCTTCCCCCTCCCCAGGCCGCTCCCTCCCCATCAGCCCCATTCTGACCAAACCAAACCAAATAACTCCCAAACAGGAAAACAAAAGAGGCTACAAAACCCTGACCAGAACAAAGCCAGCCACAGCTATTAAAATCTTACCATCAAGTCCTCTCCCCCCAACACAACTCAAACCAAAAACCCCTACAACTTACAACCCATCCAAAATAAACCTACAACTAAAATTAAACACAAAAAACCTCAAAAACCAACCATAAAACCAATCCTAACATAACCCAACCACACTTACACCACAAGTTACCAGCGGGTCAGGTATAAATCCTTTCAATACTTCAATCCTCCCTCAAGTAAGGGAAAAAACCAAAATACAAACATTTAAAAAATAAACCATAAAACAATCAAAGTCAGTAAAGAAGAAATTAAATCCCAAATAAAAAGAAAAAAATACTTTAAACCTAAAACTAAAATCCTCTTATAAACTACAAAAAAAAACGCTCTTTTTCTTTTTTTATACATTAATCAATAAAAAAATTAAAATATTCAAAATAATATCAAAACAAACCCTCCATATTAAAATAAATAAATGTAAAACAATGTGTAATTTCATAAAAAGTTTAAGCAGAAAGAAAAAAAAATCCAGTACCCCCAAAAGAAGATCTCTATTCCCAGAGATAAGAATAATTTTTAAAGTAAATAATGCAAATTTTACCTTTAAATAACTCATCTTTAAAACAAAATCCCATAAGTCGACATGGCCCATCAAAAAGCTGTAAAAAAACTTGTAGCAATAAGAACAGCTTCAGAATAACAAAGTTCCCCAGACAACTGTTACCCATGACAGAATTACGAACAACAAAAAAATATTTTCTTCTCTCGTGAAAAAACTCCATAACCTTAACAAGAAAAACTTTTCTCCCGAAGTAAACCAAAAAAAGACTATTCTAGAAATAGTAAACTAACTAGAAATTTTAAGTTTTTTTTCTTTACATTGCCAGTTAAAAAAAAAAAAGTGGTAAAGAAAAAAAAAGTGTTTTGAATAATTTATTTTATTTCTTACTACCTCTTTTTTTTATTTACTTTTAAAAAATTTTCTTTATACCCTTCTAAAATTTTAAATCTACTTTACCTTTAACCTAATCTATTCTCACAACAAAATAAATACATAAATAACTGACACTAAAACCCACCACACTCATCAATACATTATTTAAGAAATCTCAAAATTAGAAAAATCCTAAATTAAAAAACCAAAAGGCTGTTTTGATCTTTTGAGCTCCTGAGAATCTCTTGTTGGTATTTCTCCAGGGAGTCCAACCAGAGTACACAAACAATTGTAATTCCTTTTAAATGTCTCGTTGAGAGAGTTTTTTAATGGACGAGGGTCAGGGCTTGTGTGTCCTGCTTGGCCCAGCCCAGGCAGGGCTTTCCCAGCCACATCCCACACTCCATTGCCCAGCTGGAGCCGCTGGTGCCTCTGAGTTGTGCTGCCCCAGCCCCAGGGACGCTCTCCTTGTCTGCCCATTCCCCCACGCTCTCTGGGCAGGGATGGCCTCAGTGGGGGCTGCTGACATCCTCAGCACCTTGGAGGCTGCTGCTGAATTTTCCTGCTGCAGAGGCTTGTTCAGCCTTCAGCTCTTGAGTGTAGGAATTCAGTATCCCAGGGCTCATTGACATTCAGAACACCTTAACAAGCTAAGCCTCAGGGAATAACTGGATTTTAATTTTCAAATTTTTTGTGGTTAATTAGACATCTCTCAGTAGTATATCCGCAGTGAATACACTCTATTTAAAAAGACAGTGAGGAAAAGGTTTTTTCAGGTTCTGTTTAGATTTTTTCCCCTGTTAATTGATATGTGCAATCTCCAATTGACATTGAATCCAAGCGCCTCCTCATGCAGTTGGAATAGATATGAAAATCAAGACCCTTCATGGCTGACACTCAATCAGACTCTGTCCCTACCCCCACCCCACCATTTCCCCCATCCCAGCCCTGGCACTCGGAGCAGCCTTGTGCAAATCTGAGCTCCCTCCAGCCCAGGCTGCACCTGCAGCTTTCAGCTCCTTGGCTCCAACTCCCACCTGCTTTCCTTGGAGAAGGAGCTGCCTGAGACACAGAGGGATGTTCATTTCTTGTCAGCCAACAAAGTCAAGGGAAGGCACAGCTCCATCAAATGCAAAAGTCATTCTTCTCCCTGGCTCTGCCCTGCCCCTGATCCCCACAGCCTGTCCTGTTTCCTTCATCCCTGCATTGCCAGGAATTTCCTGGGACAAGGGAGCTCTGCTCTGGGCATGGAGGGAGGTCCAAGTGCCACCACTGGAGTGGGAACCACAACTCATCAGGTTTGTGTCCTTTGGGGGTCAGGAGCTGGTGGGACTCAGAGGCACAGAAAGTTTCTCTTCATGGCCAACAGACCACAGTTGAACAGGACACAATTTAATAACAATCACACTCTTCCCTGAGCTATGTGCAATGTCCCAGCAGCGTCTGATGAGTGCACCATCCACAAGTGATTTCCATACTAAAATTAATTTTAGACAAACGATGGTTCTGCGATAGATATAAACACAACTAAGTTCTTGTATCAGGATGCTCATCCTGCGGTGGGGGCAAAACTGCTCCAACAATTCCTGATTTGCAAAGCTGTCAGTGGTGGATGGAGAAGGGAGGTCAGGCTGCTCTTGGTGTTGAGGAAATGCTGAAACCAGCCTGACTCATTTCATCTCCTCCTGTCCTGGCTGATCTCCCCTCTTTCCCCTTCCACCCATTGGCTTTTGTCTCCCACCAGGCCCCCCGGTGAAGAGCCTGGCTCTGTGTTCTCCATCCCCTCCTGGCTGGCACTGCCAGGCTGGGATGAGGAGCCCCTCAACCTTCCCTGCTCCGGGCTGGACTCGGAGGGAGCCCAGCTCCCTCAGCCTCTGCTCACAGCCCAAGGGCTCCAGCCCCACCTTGGAGGCCCTTCCCAGACCCTGCTCCAACTGCCAGACATCTTTCCTGCCCTGGGCAACCCAAACCAGGCCACAGTGACCTGGATAATCCTTGTCCTTGATGTCTTGGTCACACAGCCCTGGCCCCTTATCCCCATGTCAGTCTCTGGGGTGGATCCTGTGGAACATCCTTTGGTGGAGGCTGTGGCTCCAGGTGGGCGGGGGGATCCCGGGAGACAGGGACCCTGCTGGGCATGGACAGCATTGGACTTGTTGGGAGAAACTGTGAGGGGGAGCTGGGGCAGAGTGACCAACCCAGTGACCTGACACAGCCCTGCTGGGATTTCACACAGCCCCTCTGGGATGTCACAGCCTGCTCTGTGATGTCACAGCCCAGTCTCTAATGTCACATAGCTGTTCTCTGATGTCACAGCCTGCTCTGTGATGTCACAGAGACAGTCTCTGTGACATCACAGAGACAGTCGATGATGCTGTAGCTGCTCAATGACCTCACATACCCCACTCTATGATGTCATATCCCACCCTGTGACCTCATGTTACCAGATCATAAATTGTCTCCATCAGGTGAGCTGACAGCTGGAGCTTTTTCTCCACAACCCCAGTTGTATGGAAACCACACAATGCCCATTGTGTGAGAAGGGAACTGGATGTTCACCAGCCTCAGTGTCCTGCCAGCTCAGCCAGACTCACTGGAACATTGGGGTCCAGGACCACCAGGGACCACCCGAGAAACCCCCAGGACAGAAGAACATATGGGTAAAGGTGAGGGGAAATGTGTTAATGATTTTGGGGAAATGATTATCATATGTGTGTTTAGTCAGGGACAATCAATACAGAAAATAAACAGAAACTTTCCTGTACTCAGCATGCACAACTGTGTAGAAGCTCTCCCCCATGCATCCCGCTGAATAAAGAATGCTGCTGCTTAATGCTGCATTGGGGTTTAGGAGTTTTCTATTTTACCAAATTTTTGGTAACACTCCCACTGCCAAGGAAAGCTCTGTCTGCTGCTGTTCACAAACAGAGAAGGGCTGGTGGCAGATGTGGGGCTCAGAGGCTGCCTGGGGCACAGTGACCAAGAAATAATCAAGTTTTCAATATTCTGTGAAAGAAGGAGGGGCAGCAACAAAATTTCTACACTGGAATTAGGAACGGCAGACTTTGGCCTGTTTAGATTTGGGGAGCACCAAATCAGGCACTGATTTTTTGAAGGGACACAGCCCTTAACAACAAAGGGGTCCAGGAAGGACAGACACGCTTCAAGAAAGTAATCTTAAGG
This sequence comes from Setophaga petechia, assembly GCA_024362935.1. Classification (NCBI taxonomy): domain Eukaryota; kingdom Metazoa; phylum Chordata; class Aves; order Passeriformes; family Parulidae; genus Setophaga; species Setophaga petechia. The sequence goes on from JANCRA010000078.1 coordinate 302,706, forward strand.
GGGAAGGAGCTGCCTGTCCCAGTGTGGCAAAAGATGAGCAAGTGAGGAAAATGACTGTCCAGGCTGCCCACGGAGCTTTTGTGGGAACTCTTGGGGGAAAAAGGACCAGCAACTCAGGAAGTGTTTCAGGATGTTGTTACATTATGCAGAAAGAGAAGTTGAGAGGTGAAAGCTCAATTAGAGCTTAACGGGGTGGCTTCTGTAAAAAGAATAAAAAGTGTTTTTATATAAAAATTTATAGCAAAACGAGGGATAAGGAGAACCTCTACTCTTTATTGGATGCAGTTGAGAATAGAGTAACTGAAGATAAGTAAAAGACTGAGCTACTTAATATCTTGTTTTTCCATTTTCAATATTAGGCCAGGTTGTCCTCAGGACAAATGTTCTCCTGAGCTGGTAGATGGGCACAGGGAGCAGAACAGCCCCCTGGAATCCAGGAGGAAGCAGCTGGTGACCTGCTGAGACACTCAGATGCTCACAGGTGTATGGGATCAGATGGGATCCATCCTAGGGGGATGAGGGAGCTGGTGAATGAGCTCCCCAAGCTGCTCTCCATCATTTACCATCAATCCTGGCTCCCCAGGGAGGTCCCAGAGGACTGGAGGTGCCAGTGTGAGCCCATCCCCAAGAAGGGCTGGAAGGAGGATCTGGGGAACTCCAGGCCTGTCAGCCTGACCTGGGTGCCCGGCAAGGTTATGGAACAGATCATCTTGAGTGCCATCACAGGGCACCCACAGGATGGCCCAGGGATCAGAGCCAGCCAGCATGGATTTAGGGGTGGCAGGTCCTGCCTGACCAACCTGGTCTCCTTTTATGACCAGGTGACCCACCTGTGGATGTGGGATAGGCTGTGGATGTTGTGTGCCTGGACTTCAGCAAAGCCTTTGACACTGTCTCTGACAGCATTCCCTGGAAAAGCTGCAGCCCACGGCTTGGGCAGGTTCCCTCCTTGCTGGGAGATTTAAGAGCTGGCTGGAGGCTGGGCCCAGAGAGTGGTGGGGATGGTGCTGCACTCAGCTGGTGTCCAGGCACTGGTGCTGTCCCCAGGGATCTGTGCTGGGCCCAGTCCTGTTTAATATCTTCACTGATGATCGGGGTGAGGGGATCGAGTCCCCCATTCGCAAATTGCAGATGGCACCAATCTGGGTGTGAGTGTGGATCTGCTGGAGGGCAGGACAAGAAGACACAGCCTTAAGCTGCACCAGGGGAGGCTCAGGCTGGACAATAGGAAGAAGTTCTTCACAGAAAGGGTGAGTGGGAACTGGAATGGGCTGGCCAGGGGGGAGGTGGCAGAGTCACTGTCCCTCTCCAGTGGCACTTAGTGGCATGGTCTGGGTGACAAGGCAGTATTAGGGCATTGGTTGGACTTGATGATCCCAAAGGTCTTTTCCAACCTACTTGATTCTGTCATTCTGTGATGATTGGGACACTCTGGGGCCATTGTGACATTTCAGGGCTTTGTGGAACTAAGGGAACCATGGCGACACAGTGCAGCCCCATAGAACCAGGGGTCCATGGTGGTGCTGTGGGGCCAAATGGAACCAGGGAGTGCCCTGTGACACTCTGGGTCCTTGTGGAACCACAGAGGCCATTGTGACACTGCAGGGCCTCGTGTAACCAAGGGGTTTCATCATTTTGACACTGTAAAACCATTGGGAGGCTCCAGGGCCCAGTGGAACCAAGGGACCGTTCTGACACTGCGGGGCCTCATGGAACCAAGGGGACATTGTGACACTGCAGGATCCTGTGTAACCAAGGGGCCACTGTGACACGATGGGGCCTCAAGGAATCTGGAAGAACATTGTTACACTGTGTGGCCTCCTGGAAACAAGGAGTCCATTGTGACACTGAGAGGACTTGTGGAACCACAGGGACCATTGTGACAAAGTGGGACCGCATGTGACCATGGGGCCACTGTGACACTCTGGGGCTACATGGAACCAAGGGGCCACTGTGGAACTACAGCACCAATGAGATCATTGTGATACTGTGAAGCCCCATGGAACCAAGGAGGCCATTGTTGCTCTGCATGGTCTCATGGAACCAAGGGGACCAGTGTGACAGTGCAGGGCCTGGTGTAACCGAGGCCTTTGTGACACTGAGGGGCCCCATGGAACCAAAGACATCTTTGCAGATGACACCAAGTTGGCTGCGAGTGTTGATCTGCTGGAGGGTAGGAGGGCTCTCAGACAGACCTGGACAGGCTGGATCCAGGGCCCAAATCCAACAAGGTGAGGTTTAACAAGTCCCAGTGCCGGGTCCTGCACTTTGGCCACAACAACCCCTGCAGCATTACAGGCAGGGGACAGAGTGGCTGGAGAGCAGCCGGGAAGAAAGGGACCAGCAGGGACAGATGGACAGCAGGCTGGACATGAGGCAGCAGTGTGCCCAGGTGGGCAAGAAGGCCAATGGCTCCTGGCCTGGATCAGGAATGGTGTGGCCAGCAGGAGCAGGGCTGCTGTGCTAGCACTGATCTATCCCCAGATATGCACAACAGACATTGCTGCTGCAGCTCCAGAGAAGAGAACACAACGGGATCTCTGGAAAAAAACTTTGCTGGAAGATCCTTTAGGTCTCTTAAAGGCAACAAGAGCAAAGCCCTTCACCAACTTGGTCTCTGGCCACTGGGAAGGTGGAGAGAAACAAAAAGAAAAATGGCAAAACCAATGGCTTTAATTTCTGGAAAATATTAAAAAACTGAAACACAGGGGAAAAAAGAACAAACCCACAACAAACCCAAAAGAAATATCAATGGTGATTTATATTACATGTCCCTGCTGCAGCCCCTGGCACTGCCACCCCCAGGGCTGTGCCCGGCCCCGAGAGCACTCAGGCCCTGCAGCAACACCAGGGCCACCAGGGCAGCGGGGCAGGGCCACGGCAGCAGCACTGGCAACACCAAGTGCTGCTGCTGCTGCTGGGCACAGCTGCTGGGCCAGCACTGATCTGCCCCAGCTCTGCACACAGACATTGCTGCTGCAGCTCCAGAGAAGGCAACAAAAGGACATCTCTGCAGAAAACTCTATTGGGAGATCCTTTAGTTCATTTAAAGCCACCAAGAGTACAGAACAGAATGTGTCGACACAGGGGACTTGGAGAGTAACAAAATAAAAATTTGCTCAAACAATGATCTTTCTTTGTGGACAATATGGAAAATGTAGAACACAGAAACAGAATCCCCCAAATGAGAAGAGCAAGAGCTATCAAAGATGACTTGTATTACAAGTGATTTGCAGAAATTGGCCAGCAGTTTATTGTCCCTGAAAGCATCCAGTCATCAGTCTCCTCACTGCAGCCTTGAGCTCCTGGTTCCTCAGGCTGTAGATGAGGGGGTTCAGGGCTGGAGGCACCACCGAGTACAGAACTGACAGGGCCAGATCCAGAGATGGGGAGGACATGGAAGGGGGCTTCAGGTAGGCAAATGTGCCAGTGCTGATGAACAGGGAGACCACAGCCAGGTGAGGGAGGCAGGTGGAAAAGGCTTTGTGCCGTCCCTGCTCAGAGGGGATCCTCAGCACAGCCCTGAAGATCTGTACATAGGAGAAAACCATGAACACAAAACAGCCAAATACTAAAAAAATGGAAAACACAATGATTCCAAATTCCCTGATGTAGGAATTGGAGCAGGAGAGCTTGAGGATCTGTGGGAGTTCACAGAAGAATTGGCCCAGGGCATTGCCATGGCACAGGGGCAGGGAAAATATTTTGGCCGTGTGCATGAGAGCATTGAGAAAGCCACAGGCCCAGGCAGCTGCTGCCATGTGGGCACAAGCTCTGCTGCCCAGGAGGGTCCCGTAGTGCAGGGGTTTGCAGATGGACACGTAGCGGTCATAGCACATGATGGTCAGGAGATAGTATTCTGCTCCCATGAATAACAGAAATAAAAAGAGCTGTATAGCACATCCTGTGTAGGAGATGTTCCTGGTGTCCCAGAGGGAATTGTGCATGGCTTTGGGGACAGTGGTACAGATGGAGCCCAGGTCGCTGAGGGCCAGGTTGAGCAGGAAGAAGAACATGGGCGTGTGCAGGTGGTGGCCGCAGGCTACGGCGCTGATGATGAGGCCGTTGCCCAGGAGGGCAGCCAGGGAGATGCCCAGCAAGAGGCAGAAGTGCAGGAGCTGCAGCTGCCGCGTGTCTGCCAATGCCAGCAGGAGGAAGTGCCTGATGGAGCTGCTGTTGGACATTTGTTCTGCCTTTAGCATGAGGATCTGTAAGAGAAGTAATCATGGAATAGTTGTGTTTGGAGAGGGCTTTAAATATCCCAGCACAGCCTGGGGGCACTTTCCCCCCACTGCCTGCCCAGGGCTCTGCTGCCTGGAGCTGTCCCTGCCAGCAGCTGCTTCCCTGTGCCCAGGGCTGGGTCCTGCCAGTGCTGCCAGAGCCCAGCCCAGCCCTGGGGGCTCAGCTCTGCTGTGCAGACCCCTCCCAGCTCAGGCACTGCCCAGGGGCAGCTCTGGCTCTGCAGGCTCTGATGGCAGCGTCAGAGCAACCCTGAGGAGGCTGGAAAAGTGACACTGATGCTGCCTCAAAGGGATCCTGTGCTGATTTCTGTCATTGCCTGGTTTATTCAGATCTGTGAGATTTTTTTTAATTCTCAACCTCAACTGAGAGACGAATATCTCTCTGCAATTTCCCATCCAGGCAACCCACAGCAGTAGATTAGAAAAGTAGATACTTTCCTTTTATGAAACCCCTGACTCACTGTGCTCCCTGTATAATCTTCTTGGAAATGTTCTACAGTTAAATGTCATGCTGGGAGCAGTCCTGAACTATGCAGCATCCTCCCCACACAAGGAGAACACTTCCAAGCCTTACCAGCTGTCTCCTCCCACCCAGATCTTGTCCCCCAGGGCTGGGAGCAGCTGCCAGGGCTGGCTGAGAGCTGTCCCTGGCAGGCAGCAGAGTCCCTGCCCCAGCACAGCGCCCTGGGCTGCAGGACCCTGCTCTGCAGGACAGCCCTGGGCCCCCCTGGCTGCTCTGCACAAGAGACAATCAGAGAATGTACTCACAGGCTCTGCAGGCATTGACATGTTCCAGCTTGAGGAGATCACTGCAGGAGCTGCAGCTGCATTGTGCTGCAGCCAGAGGTTCCTGTGCCAAGGGCTGGCAGTGACTGTGCCCCAGGCACTTCTCAGCACCTTCCCAGCCCTGACTGATTGAAGCTCTCTGTGCCTCTGGGCTGTGCCCGGGCTGGCTGCAGGCAGTGCCCCAGCCCTGCTGGGCTGGCAGAAGAGCTGCTCATCAAGAGAAATGTGCTTTTGAAGCTCTGCTTGGTTACCAGGAGCTGCCTCTGTGCCAGGAGCCCAGCCCAGCTCAGCAGCACAGACACAGCACAAGGGCTTTAATGAGCCTCTGGGGCTTTGTGCTCAGGCCCTGAACATCAGTCCCTGAGAGGGACCTCAAGAAACCTCTCCAGAACTCCAAGTCACAATCCAACTCCAAACTTTCTTGGACTTTTAATGGGTCCCACTGAGGGACACAACTGAGAAAGTGTCCCCATGCCCCAGGCAGAGCAGAGAACTGCAGGCATTGATGACAGGTGGGGACAGAGAGAAGCCAAGTCTTGGTGCCCTGGGCCACAGCAGGGTCTGTGCCACCAAGGGCTGTGAGGAGACACCTTGTCCTGAGGCCCTGGGGCCTCCTGGCACAGCCCCAGCCAGGCTGGGCACTGTCAGCCCCTTGTCCTGCCCTCAGCATCCCCCCCTAGCCCACATCCCAGTGGCCTCAAGGATCTGCTGGAAGGAGTCCCTGGGGAGCCTTGCTCAGCAATGGCCCTGGGGGCTCCTGAATGCTCCCTGCAGGGACTGCAGGTTTTTCAAAGGACTTTGGCTTTGGCTTTTGTCTTGGAGTCTCTAAGAGGTTTGTGCAATCATGGCCTCCAATTATCTGCTGTAATTAGTCCCTGGAGAGGCTTTGTCAGTAACAACACTCAGTGGGGCTCATTAATGCTTCAAGGTACTTCAGTATTTTAAGGTACTTTATGTTTCTCTTTTGATACAGACTGTGTGAGACGTTTGTGCAATCATGGCCCCAATTATCTGCTTTAACGAGTCCCTTGAGAGCTTTGTACTGACACTGAGTGGTGCTCATTAATGCCTTGAGATATTCAAGGTTTTTAAGGTACTTTATGGATTTAAGAAAAGTTTTTGATACTTTTAAGGATTTTCCTTCCCACACTGAGTCTTTGAGAGATTTTTGTGCCATCCTGGCCTCCAATTCTCTCCTCCAAGGAGTTCATGAGGTTCCTGTGTTGGATATCTCCCCCCTTTCTGCTCCACAACAAAGATGGAACTGAAAGAATTTTGTAAGTCTTTCTAAAAGCATCCAAACAAACATGGGACAATTAACAATACAACAACAACCACTGAAAGAAATAATAGTCCTGTTTTAGCTAGACATCATCCAACCCTTTAGTCCCTTGGATTGGAGGAGTTTTTTGAACCGGTCTTTGTTTTCCACTTGAAGCTTTTTGAACCCTTCCTTCAGTACCTGAATGCTCTTGTGGATTGACTCACTGTGGCTGCAGGGGTTCATGCAACGCATCCCTCAGAGTCTACACAGCCATGCCCATGTGCCCAGAGTAAAAACTCTATTGCTGTTCTGCAAGGTGGCATTTCTGATGGTCTCTATGTCTGAGAGCAGGCCACTCAATGTGAGGGAGGTAGCATTGGTTTGCTTCCTTAACAGGCACCCAAGATGGTCTAACTGTCCTAAAGCTTTAGCTACAGCCACCCAAGGTAGTCCAAACTGGTGGTGCTACCATCCGATACCTGGATTAAAGCTTTCAAAGCCATCTCTTTGGTATCATCCAGTACTTCTCTGGAGACACCTGCTGCTTGATCATCTGGTAGGCTGTGTTGTCCTTCTCCAGCTGGATGGTTTGTTGTCTATTCCGCCTTTGTCTCATTATTAGCATAGTCTGCTGTTAACTGAATTAGTAAACACTTCCATCCCCCTTCTCACAGGGTGTATTCTGTAGGTGACGACAACATGGTCATAATATATTTTAAATCATAGGGAGTTAAGACATGCTGTAAACATGGCCCTCATTAGGCCACTAAAACAAGGTAAGTCCCTTCTATGTCTTTAGCTGCCCTATACAGATCCATGATTTTCTCGTAAACGAATGGTTGATATCTGGGATTTTTCCCCCTTCTTTCATACAGGGGCAACAAAGAGTTTCAAGGCTATTTGCCAGTCACTTTCCTTAACTGGAGGCATGGCCCAGGGTGGAGAGGATGATTCACAGTGGGGCATGACCCACAGTTGTGGGGGTGGAGTCTTGAGGTTTGTTCACGGTAGAAGAGAAGGTTGTGGTAGCAGGAAGTGGAGAAACCAAGATGGAGGGAGGATGGTTGGACTCCCGAGCTACATCGGGTACCTTCTGTCTTGAGTCTCCAGGGCATGATGCTCCAAGACTGCGTGGCCATTGCCATCTTGGACCATCATGAAAGGTCTGAGAAAGGCAGGTTTGAGGGGAGGTCCTGAGTTAGGAGTGACCAATGGATTGAGTTTTCGACACAGTGCTTGCTGGTGAAGGGTCTCAAGATTGGTGTGAATAATGGGGAGCATGTGGGGTGTAATGGGGTCCCTTTTGATTGAAAGTTGTACAGTTTAATACCCACTGAGTCCCAAAATTCAGTGGTATGGATTTCATCAGCAGAGGCGTCTGGAAAATTTTTCATGATCCACCTCAAGATTGACTTCAATTTGTTCTTTGAAAATATTTTGTCATGATCAGTGATAATTAAAGCATCCATATATGCTCCTTTCTACTTCGGACATCTGGCTGCCCATTTTTCTCTTTCTCTGCCTCATGGGGAAGACCCACCAGAACACCTCAACTCAATTATGGGACGTGGGTGCATATTGTAAAATCCCAGGGGCAAAATGGGCAATAAATGTCTTGCATTTCCCCAAACCCACCTGCAATCCTATGCAGGTGAAACCATCATTGTCCCTGCTGATCCTGGCCAAGGTCCCTTGAAGCAACAATGAATCCGCCAGGCCCGGCACAGTCCAAGATCCCGAGGAGCACTGGCCTATCCATCAACTAACCCCAGCTGACGTGACTGACACAGGGAGCCCTGAATACCAGGGTCTCTGCTCGGGTCCCAAAAGTCACAATGAGGGTGGCTGTGACAAACCTCTCTCGTTCCCTGATTTCAAGGTGAGGGCGGCAAAAAATGAAAAGGAGCGTGTTTGATGGACTTGCCCACAAGGAACTTTAATAACAGGATGAAAAACAATGAACATGGAGAAGTTAAGCACAGTACAAGGGGCAGGATCCTAAGACCTGAGACAAAGGGGAAGCAACAACATGTACACTTGAGGGTAGAACACTTTAGAAAAATAACCCTATATGGGAAACAAGTAACCACTAGGGGAGTAGAATTTGGACAAGTTAGCATAGCAACACTAAAGGCTTATTGGGGAACTGTCAAGATCACCCAAATGTAAACAAATGATTCCTAGGGCTTGAAACTCATGCCCAATTCTATTGGGGTAAAATCTGTCCGACTCTGAGTTACAGCTGGGCTAATTCCCACAGCGCTGCTCTGCACTGGCCCCTTGGGACCATGTGGCCCAACCGAGCCACAATGATGTCCTTGGTTCCACGAGGCCCCACAGTGTCACAATGGTCCCTTGGATCCATGGTGCTCTGCAGTGTCACAATGGCCCCTTCATTTCAGCAGACTCCCAAGTGTCACATTGGTCTCCATAGGAAGGAAACCACGGAGCCCCCATGTTTCAGGAGCTGATGAACGGCAACCACCAGAGGTCAAGGCGAACCTGACCTGTGTGTCCTGGCAGGTTTGCTTGGAGCAACCCTTGGATATTTGAAATTATGAATGTGGAGTCCTAATTTAAAACATTTGTGCCTGGAGAAGAGGGATGGGGTTTTTGCATAAAAAGGAAAGCACAGAGCCCTTTCCAGTGTTTGGGAAACAGGTGAGTGCTGGCACTCAGGAGTCAGACCAGTCAGACTTGTCTGTCCTGGCAACTTTTGTCTGGCAGCAATCCTTGGATACACAAACATTTGGAGGTGGAATCCTAATTTTGGCCATGGATGCCTGGAAAAAATGGACAGTTCTTTTCCATAAAAAGAAGAGCCCAGAGCCCCGATGTTTCAGGGGCAGATGGAAGTGGCCTTCCACATTCCAAGGTCAGCCAGACCTGTCAGATGACCCCTAGGAGGCCAAGGCAGGGTGACCCCCTGGGAGGTCAAGGCAGCCACACCTATTTCATATTCCCTTGCTTCCACAGGGCCCTGCAGTGTCACAATGGCTTCTTGCTTCCATGAGGCCTTGCAGTGCCACAATTGTTCTCTTGCTTCCATGATGCCCTCAGGTGTCATAAAGGCCCCTTGGTTACACAAGTCCTTAAGGATCTTAATGATCTCCATGGTTCCACAAGGCCCCACAGTGTCACAATGGTCTGTTGGTTCCACGAAGCCTTGCTGTGTCACCATGACCCCTTGGTTCCATTGGGGCCCAGTACTGCAACAATGATCCCCTTGGTTCCACAAGTTCCCATAGTGTCACAATGGCCCCTTCCTTCCATGAGGCCCTGCAGGGTCACAATGTTCCTTTGGTTCCATGGGGCCCCACAGTGTCACAATGGTCTCCATGATTCCATGGGGCCTTGCAATTCCACAATGCTCTCCATTGATCCATGGTGCCCTGCAGGATCACAACGGCCCTTTGGCTCCATGAGGCCCTGAAATGCAGCAATGGCCTCTTGGTTCCACAAAGCCCTGCTGCTTCACACTGGCCCCTTGGGACCATGCAGCCCAACAGAGCCACAATGATGTCCTTGGATCCACGAGGCCCTACAGTGTCACAATGGCCCCTTGGATCCATGGTACCCTGCAGGGTCACAATGTTCCCCTTGGTTCCACAAGTTCCTACAGTGTAACAGGTTCCACAAGGGCCTGCAGTGTCACCATGGCCCATTGGTTCCACAATGCTCTGCAGTGTCACAATGGTCGCCATAGGAAGGAAACAAGTGAGCCCCAGTGGTGCAGGGGCAGATGAGAGGCAGTCACCAGAGGCCAAGTCTAGCCAGGCTGGACTGTACGGGCAGATTTTGTCTGGGAGTAACCCTTGGATATAGAGAATTTTAGATGCAGAATCCCAATTTTGGCCATGGGCGCTTAGACAAGAATGAAAGTTCTTTCCCATAGGAATAAAAGCACAGAGCCCCAGTGCTTGACAGTCAGATGGGAAGTGGCCCTTGACATGTCAAATTCAGTGGGACCTGTCAGACAGCCCCCAGGAGGCCAAACCAGGCAGACCTGTTCCATGTTCCATCGACTTCATGGGTCCTAACACTGTCACAGTGGTGTCCTTGATTCCATGAGGTCTGGCAATGTCACAATGGCCTCTTGGTTTCATAAGCTGCAACAGAGTCACAGTGGTCCCTTGGCTGCATGCAGCCTCGCTGTGTCACAAGGGCTCCTTGTTTCTATGGGCCCCACTGTTTGATCATTGACTCTTCCTTCCATAGGGCCCCTGAGTTGCACAACGGTCTCCTTGATTCCATGAGGTTCCACAGTCTCACCATAGTTTCCCTGGATCTCCATTGTCACAACTGAGCCACGGTTCCATGAGGTTCCCCAGTGTCACCCTGGTGTCCTTGGACCCACATTGTCACAACTGACCCATGGTTCCATGAAGTTCCGTAGTGTCACCGTGGTCGCTGTCAGAGGCTGGATGAGATCGATGTTCCGAGACACCTTGGGATGCTCGGAATGCCTGTGTGGGGCCAGGGCCGGGTCAGGCCTTGGTTTGTGGTGGGACAGAGCCCCGCCCCCAGCCCTGGCCTGGCAGAGCTGTCAATCACACAGCAGGGGCAGTGCTAACCCAGCTCTGATTGGCTGAACTGTGCATCAATCACACACTAGCAGCTGGTGCTACCCTGACTCTGATTGGACAAGCAACTGGCAGTCCCACCCCAGGGGCGGGCCAATGAAGATCCAGGGGGTTAAAACCCAAAGCACTGGGCCAGCCCAGGGTCTGGATCCTGCCTTCTCCTGGGGTTCCTGTGCTGACAATGCTGAAACCCCAGCACTTGTTACCCATGTGTGTATCTTTCTATGGAACTTCTGTCTTTCTGTTTTTCTCTATTTCTTCTCCTTCTAATCCTACTTACCTGGAACATTTTTGGCTAACTTCATATGTTAAGGGTTAAAGGATTTTATGTTAAATGTGTGGGAATCCAGGGCAGAGGGAATATTTCTCTGTCTGCTCTGAGGGGTCCTGACCCCCAGAGAAAGACTGCCATTAACCTTTGCCCATGGAGAGGACTTCCAAGACTTTGAGATAGATTAGAATTTACCAAAGTGTGAAATAGGTAATAGAGAGTACCTATGTTCTTTGGGTGACAAATTTAGGTTTTGAGATTTTTAGTATGGTGTAGATAAGATGCAAGATGCAGAACCTTAGCCCTGTCTTTTTCATCTACTCCATTTTCTACTGTGTTGGTGGCACAGGGTGATTGGTCAAGGAAAGCACAGTGCAGAGGTTACATGGACAGTCAAGGGATGAGTTATTGATAGATAAGTAGAAATAATGTATGTTTTAAGAGTTAATTGGATGAGACAACTTTAAAAGACTTTGGTACCATACATTTTAGAGCCATTTTGTTGTGCTTTTCCATTGTGCTGAGCCTGGTGTGAACAGCAATGCAAAACTTTAGATAAGATAACAATAAACAAGAAGCTGAAGACTGAAAAAGTCCTGTGCATCTCCTTTTACCTGGCACGGAACTGCTACAGGAGGGTTTCCCCCATCCAGGGAGCCCCCAGAAAGGCCAAACATATAACAAACATCAATAAGTGGTGCCCTGACCATGTTTGTAACAGGTTGGCTTTTTTCCATAAAGTTGGTTACTGAAGGGTGTTGTATTAACTGGCCGATCATGTGAAATGTGTTGATTAAATGACCAATGAGGTCCACCTGTAGCAAACCAAGATATAAAAGAAGAGGATTTAATAAAAGGGTGGCTTTTAGCCCTTAGCCTTCTGATCTGGGTGTTGCGGTGCGCCCCCGCAGTCTCCCTCCCCCTTCCCGGTTCAGTTCAACTTTAATTTATTGTATTGTAATGTATTAGTTTCAATTACCCAAGATGGCGCTTGCCAGGTTTCCCCTCCCCCTGTTTTTCCCTCTGCAGGGCTGTCCGTCATTTGGTTGCTTGGTTACTCCCGCCTTTTTGTATCTTTTAAACCCCCACCCCTGTATGCTGAGTTGTCAGCCTGCTTGCCTGTCACTCTCTGTCCCTGCCTGCTTCTCCAGAACATTCCCCCCAGGACAGAGGGTGATTGGGCAGGAGAGGGCTGTCCCACCCCTTATGTAATTTCATTTGTTGCCTCCCCATGTCTGTTATGTTATGTTCCAAGGTTATTGGCCAGGGGAAGGGGTTCACCTCCCCCTGGTCCCCCTATATATGTTATGTTCTCCCCGCCCCTCGGGGCAGTTCCCTGCAGCCTCCCCCCCCTGTCAGTACCCTTCGCTCCCTTCAATAAACCTTCCCTCTGCTGTGGAGAACTGCTGCCTCACGCCTGGTCCTTCACCTTCGTTCGTGCTGTCGCCTCTGTACCTCAGCCTGCTGGAGCTGCCTCCTCCACCTCAGACGTGGAGGGAGCTCCGAGAAGGGCATCGATTCCCAGTTGCTCCTTTTGGAGATCCTGGACTTTGCAGCTGCCCGTGCCCGGAAGAACAGGCTGTTGGCTGTGCATCTCTGTGGGCCAGCCGGGCTCAGATTCGGCACCGCCACATCTGGGTCTGTGTCATCTCTGACTTAGCAGTGACAATCCCGATATCCAAGGGTTGCTTTCAAACAAAGGCTGCCAGGACAGAGAGGTCTGGCTGGCCTGGGCCTCTGATGGCCACCTTTCATCTGCCCCTGAAACACCGCTGGTGTTCTGTGCTTTCCTTCCTAGGGAAAAGAACCGTCCTTCTCCTCCAGTGTCCATGTCTGAAATTGGGATTCCACCTCTGAAATTCTGTATATCCAAGGGTTGCTCCCAGGCAAAATCTGCCAGAACCATCAAGGCTGACTGGCCTTGGCCTCTGGTGGCTGCCCCTGCAGCACTGAGGCTGGGTTCTTTCCTTCCCATGGAGATCCCTGGGACACTGTGGGGACCTCATGGAACCAAGGGGATCATTGTGGCTTCACTGGAGCCCATGGAACCAAGGGGATCATTGTGGCTTCACTGGAGCCCATGGAACCAAGGGGATCATTGTGGCTTCACTGGAGCCCATGGAACCAAGGGGATCATTGTGGCACCACTGGAGCCCATGGAACCAAGGGGATCATTGTGGCACCACTGGAGCCCATGGAACCAAGGGGATCATTGTGGCACCACCGGAGCCCATGGAACCAAGGGGATCATTGTGGCACCACTGGAGCCCATGGAACCAAGGGGCCATGGTGACACAGAGGGGCTTCATGGAACCTTGGAGACCATTCTAACTTTCAGGGCCTCGTGTCACCAAGGGGCATTGGGACACCTCAGGACGTCTTGGAAGGAAGGGACCATTGGGACACTGTGGGGCCCCATGGAACCCAGGGAACATGGAACAGCTCTGGCTGGCTTGGCCTCCCAGGGGCCACCTGACAGCTCTGGCTGATCTTGGGATGTCAAGGGCTGCCTCTCATCAGCTCCTGGAGCACTGGGGCTCCGTGCTTTCCTTGCTATGGAAAAGAACCGTCCGCCTTTTCTGCTGCCCATTGCCAAAATTGGTACTCTCCCTAAAGAAATTCCTACTTGCAAGGGTATCTTGCAAAACAAAACCTGCCAGCTCTGGCTGGCCTTGGCGTCTGGTGGTCACCTCTCATCTGTCCACGAAACACTGGAGCTCTGTTCCTTCATTCCTATGGAAAAGAACAGGGCTTCTTGTCCAGGGACCATGGCCAAAATTAGCATTTGGCCTCCCAAATTCTGTATATCCAAGGATTGCTCCCAGACAAAAGTAGCCTGAACAGACAGGTCGGGCTGGCCCTGTCCTCTGGTGATTTTCTTAGACTATGAGCTGAATGTTTTCATTTGGAAGCACCTTGGAGAGGGCTCAGAGATGTCCCAAGGAGGGGTTTGGAGGCCTTGGGCACATGAGCACTGTATAGGGACAAAGGAGCTCTGTGCTCAGTGGGGTGGAGCAGAACCATGAGAGTGTTTAAAGGGAGATTTCAGGGATGGTGGATCCTTTTGACATAGTGGAAAACAGCGTGAGAAAGAAAGAATTAATGCCAAGGACAGCTGGGGAGGCCCAGCCTGGCACCAGGAGAAAGGAATTTCCCTGGCAGGGCAGGGCTGTGGTGCAGCACGTCCCCAGCAGGAGCCTGGAGCAGCCCAAGGCTTTGTGTGGGCAGGCAGGGGCAGGCAGGAGGCAGAGCTGTCAGCAAAGGAAGGGCCCAGCCAGGTGGGGCAGCCGGGGGATGCCGACAGCCTGCAGGTTTGCTCAGCATCAGAGACACCTTTCCCTTGCTTGTCCCCACCTGTCAGCACTGCTTCCAGTGTTCTGCTCTACCTGGAACCTGGGGACACTTTCTCAGTCCTGATCTTCATTGGGACCCATTAACTCTCCAAGAGAACTTCTATAGTTCAATCTGACTTTGAGTTCTTGAGAAGTTCTTTGAGCCCTCTCTGAGGGACTGAGTCTGATGCAAAGAGCACCAAAGCCCCAGAGGGTCATTAAAGTCCTTGTGCTGTGTCTGTGCTGCTGAGCTGGGCCGGGCTCCTGGCCCAGAGGCAGCTCCTGGCAAGGGCAGCGCTGCAGAGAGACAGCTCTGGCCAGGAGCAGCTCCTGTGCACAGCCCAGCAGGGCTGGGGCACTGCCAGGGCCCCTCAGGGACACCAGCAGGGCACAGACAGAGCTCACAGGGGCTCAGCACCGGCAGGGGCTGTGGCATGGCCCAGAGGGGGCTGTGTCACAGCAGCACCTCTGGGGCTGTGTCATAGAGGCCCAGAGCAGCTGTGATGTCAGCAAGGGGCTGTGTGACAGCACAGAGTGGGCTGTGTGACAGCACTGAGGGGGTTGTGATATCACAGAGCTAGCTGTGACATCATAGAAGGCGGTTCTGTGACATCACAATGTGTTTTGTGACATAGAGTATGATATCATAGAGCAGCTGTGTGATGTTACAGAGAAGGCTGTGACATCACAAGGTGACTGTGACATTACAAAGCTGCTCAGTGACATCACACAGCAGCTGAATGACATAATATAGAGGCTGTGTGACATAACAGAGTGGTTGGGGACATCATAGGATACATTGTGACATCACAGGTAGCCTGTTACATTACAGGAGCTGTGGGACATCACAGGTGACATTGTGAAACCGCAGGGGCTGTGTGACATCACCAGGGCAGTGTGACATCCCAGGGGCAGCGTGACATCTCGGGGGCTGTGTGAGGTCACTGGGGAGGTCACTCTGCCCCGGCCCCCCTCACAGCTCCCCCCAGAGCAGTCCAACCCTGCTCGTGCACAGCGGGGTCCCCTGTCCCCCCGGGTCCCCCCGCCCCCGGCCCCGCAGCCTCCCCCAGAGGATGTTCCACGAGATCGACCCCAGAGCCTGACACGGGGACGGGGGGCTGGGGCCCTGGGGGTGGCACAGGGGGACAGGGACCCCCGGCAGCGTCCCCGTGTCCCCCAGGGCCAGAGCCTGGGCCAGGGCTCCTTCACCCTGTTATAGATAAATATCATATATTTGGATTTTGTAAATATTAAAATGGATTTTATATGTGTGTTGTTGAAATAACTTTGTTCTGAAGATATAGTTTTTATTTCTGTGGTTAATTAAGCTCAGTGATATAGCTGCTTGTGTTAAACTGCCTGCTTGGATGGGATAACATCCAGTGCACACAGGATGAGGACACCTGGACAGATCTGCCAACTATCAGCACTCCCCGTCTGAAGGCAGAGTGGACCAAGGCCCAAAAACTGGAGGTGATAAAGAGAAGGAGCCAAAACCACAGCCAAGAAACACACATGCTCTGAAAAGGCAGACCCAGGGAGGGGCCATGTAAATCGTTCCTGGGATATGTAAAGTAGTTTATGGATATGCACGAGGGTCTATGAATATGCAACAGGCTGATGCAAGGGGAAAGGTCAGTCTCCTCTGGCTTTTGATCTCCTCCCCAGAAAGGTTGCAGTTCTTTGTCTCCTCTTCACAAGGGGCACAGTCCTTAGGGTTTGGTCTCGGCTTTGGCATGGGGTGTTGTGTTTTGGATGATGATGACTCCCACCTAAAATTCCCCCCAGAACTCCCAAATTTCCTCAAAACGCCCCGAACTTACCCCCAGCCCCTCAGGATTACATTTTTGTTAATTTCAGGCAATTTTGGGTGGATTTGTGGGGGTTTTGGTACCTCCTGGACACCAAATTTGGGGTAGGATTCAAACCCAGCCAAAATCCCGCCCCAAATCTCTTCAAAAGCCCCCAAATTTTTTCCAACCCCCTGGGGACAGATTTTGGGTGGACTTGGGGTAAATTTGGAAGAAATTTTGACTGATTTTGGTATCTTGTGGATGCCCAAGCAGGTGAAGGATTCAAACCCAGCCAAAATCCCCCCAAATTCCCTCAAAACCCCACTCAAATTTTCCCCAGAGCCCCTCAGGATGGGTTCTGAGGTAATTTTGGGTGGATTTGGGGTAATTTTGGGCCCTTTTGTGAAGCGGCGAGGGCCCCGGGCGCAGGGCTTGAAGCGGGGCTGAGCAGCAGGGCAGGAAGGGGGGGGGAGGGAGGGAGGTGTGAAACCCCCCCGAGGATCCCCTGATGGGGACACCCCTCAAAAGTTCTGTGCCAGGACTGAGAAACGAACGGGACTTATGGCTTTTTGGTCTTCAGGCTGTTGTTTATTTCTCTCTTATCAACAGCTCAGCACGCCGGCTGCACACCAGACTCAGCGTACAGAGAAGGCACCAAAAGTCACAAGACACACACGTTCAAGGTGTTTTAAAACGATTTTGTCCAATTAATTCTTAGAACACATTTTATTTCTACCTTTCTGCCAGTAACTAATTCTTTGTCTGCCACTCAGCATCTGCATTGCAGCTCTTTCCAACCAATCACCCTGTGCTCCCAACACAGCAGAAAATGGAGGAGATGAAGAACAAGCACATCAGACAATGCCCAAAATACTCCACCTTCTTTTCTATCCACCCTCATACTAAAATCCCAAAGCTCTCAGTTTTTCACCCTGTGATAAACTACACTACTATCTATTTCACACACTCCTAGATTCCAGTTCATCCCAAAGTCTTGGAAGCTTTCTCCATGGACAAAGGTTAAAAGCAGTGTTCTCCTGGGGATCAGGACTTCTCAGGACAGGCAGGGAGACACTCCCTGAGCCCTGGGTTCTAACAGCAGGGGGGAAGGGGAGGCTGGGGACAGGAAAAGAAGGACTGAGGCAGGAAAAAGGGGAACCTTAAACAGCGTGGTAAGCACCATTTCTAGAGGCAGGGCCTGGGACAGCATGGCCGTCACCTTCCCGGGTAGGTGTGGATGCACAATCCAGGTAAGATTTCCCATGGATTGGTCTGGGAAACATCAGGGGATTGGAGATGAGGAATTCTGAACAACCTCACAGGTGGTGTTGGTGACAATTGTTTTCCTTATGGGTTGTTTACTCCAAGGGGTGTTTTCTTAATTAGCCAATCATGTGAAATGTAAAATAACCAATCAGGTCCAACTGTATCAGGACCGAGTATAAAAAATTATTTTCCTAATGAAGATGATTATTGGCCTTCTGAAGATGCATGGAGTGTGTCACTCATTTATCCGTGTCATTTCTGACTCAACAGTGACAGGCAGGGAAGGGGGGACATGGAAAGACGGGGGAAGGAGGACACAGGACAGAGAGAGGACGGCAGCGCTCCCCTGTCACCTCTGCATGGATTCTGTCCCTTGTTCTGCCCTCAGGAAAAGGGGGACAGGGTGGCACAGAGTGCTGGGAAGGATGAAAGTTCGACAAGAAACTTTAACAGATATGTGTGCTTGGCAGAAAGATTTTTGAATGTAGAATCTGAAGAAGGAACAGAAATGAAAGCAAGTTTTGATATAGAAGAAAAGAACTGCTTAGCCAGTCTTACTGGATAACTAAGAAGGCAAAGGGTATTTTACTCACAAGACAGAAGATATTTTTACCAAGCAAAAAGATTCCACAAGCAAAGGAGACTGACCATGTTGCAAGTAGAAAAAGGTCTCAGAATTGTCCACTGCAAGAAAGCTAAAAACCAACTTCAGGCTTAAACTGTAACATACTAACTTTTAGTGATTGGAGAATGGTAACATCAATATGATAATTATAGGAGTTATGATAGGCTATAGGTAAAAGTAAAGGTATAGATTGGTTCTTCTGTGTCAAGATGCACAGCAAAGAAGAGTATACAATGCACTGCAACCAAAGCTAAAGGGTCTCCAGGCTTGTGTGCAGCTGAAGCTGACAGCTGTAGTCAGAGGCTCTGTCACCCACGACCCTGGACTGCTGTAACATCTTGGATACAATAAACTGCATTTTGAGGAGATGCCTGGAGTCCCATCTCTCTCATTCAGGCTCTTACGGGAGAGGGACACGGGGCGATCGAGAGACGGCAGCAACTCCGTGCCGGGCTGGCAGTTTGCACTCCTTGCTGCACTCGGAAGGAAAGATATGGGGCAGTGTTATAGATACATATGATAATACTGGCTTTTTGGAAATATTAAACCGGATTTTATATGAGTGATGTTAAAGTAACTTTGTTGTCAAGATACATTTTTTATTTCTGTCGTTAATTTAGCTCAGTGAAATAGCTGCTTGTGTTAAACTGCCTGCTTGGATGGGATAACATCCAATGCACACAGGATGAGGACACCTGGACAGATCTGCCAACTATCAGCACTCATCGTCTGAAGGCAGAGTGCACCAAGGCCCAAAAACTGGAGGTGATAAAGAGAAGGAGCCAAAACCACAGCCAAGAAACACATATGCTGTGAAAAGGCAGACACAGGGAGGGCCCATGTAAAATCGTTCCTGGGATATCTAAAGTAGTTTATGGATATGCATGAGGGTCTATCAATATGCAACAGGCTGCTGTAAGGGGAAAGGTATTTCAGGGGGATCCCCGAAGGTAATAGGGTGTCCACACTTTCCAGTGGCCCCAGTAAGGTGTTAGTTCTCCCAGTATGAAGTCCCTGCCGGTATGAAGCAGTTGTGCTCCACATGGTTCCAGTTACTCTCTTTCACCCTCACTTTCATTCCAATCACTCCCAGTATCTCACAGGGTACGCCAGTTCCCTCCAGCACCTTCCCAGTCACTCCCAGTTCCTCCCATTATGATCCCATTTCCTCACAGCTACTCCTACTCAGCCTCAGTGTAGTGGCACTCACTGCAAGTATGATCCCAGCCACCTCCAGCATGTTCACAGTCATTCCCAGTTGATTCCAGTTGTTCACAGCTGCTCCCAGTCACCCTCAACATAATCCCAGTCACTCCCAGTACGATCCCAGTGCAGCCCAGTCGCTGGCAGTGCTGCCACTGCTGGGATCCCCCAGCCCTGTGTGCGTTCCCCCCTGGCGGATGTGCCCAGAGTAGCCCCAAGGGCTGGCAGTGGCCAGGCAGGGTCCCAGCAAGGCCCAGTTTGGATGTGCAGCCCCCAGTTTGCCCAGTTTGCCTCTCCTTTGGCCCGGGCCGGCTTCTCCCCGCCCGCAGCGGCTGGGAGCAGCCGAGAGCCCCGCGCTGCCCATCCCGACCTGTCCCGGCTCCATCGCCGCTCCTGCCCCGGGCTGCGAGGGCTGCGGGAATGGGGCACCGAGGGTGTGGCTGCTGCTGGGGGAGGAGGAGGAGGGAGGGAAGGGCAGGGATGGAGGGGGAGGAGGAGGCGGGGTTAGCGAGGAGGAGGGATGGAAGAGAAGGGGGAGGAAGAGGAGGGACAAAGGAGCATCAGAGAAAGGAGAAAACCACGCGGTCGACTCTTCCTGAATTTGCAGCTCCGACCTGTGGGATCCCTGCCCCGCCATCGCGCAGGTAAGCGGGGAGAGGGAGCTCAGCTCAGATATCCTGGGGGTTCCCTGGGTTGGGCTATTTATAACCTCCAGCATCCCGGAGAGATGGAAAAGGGGGAACTTTTGGGATCGCTGGGTCTCCCAGCAGCCTGGGCAGGGCGGGCACCGAGGAGAAGGGGGACCCCCAGTCCCAGTGTGACCCCCAGGGGCTGGGACAGGAGGGAACCTCCCCGGGCACCTGCGGGATGGGGCC
This sequence comes from Setophaga petechia, assembly GCA_024362935.1. NCBI lineage: Eukaryota > Metazoa > Chordata > Aves > Passeriformes > Parulidae > Setophaga > Setophaga petechia. Next base: position 322,945 of record JANCRA010000078.1, read on the forward strand.
GATGCTCCCGGGTTCCGGAGTTCAGGCAGCGCCGGAGCCGCGCGATCCCAGCCGTCCTCTGCTCCCGCCGCTTCCTGCTGCCGCTCCGCCTCTTCCTCCCTCCCTCCTCCTCCTCCCCCGGTCCCGGAGCCCTCGCAGCCGCGGGAGGGGCGGGGATGGAGCCGGGACAGGAACGGAGCGAGGGCTGGGGGGGATGGCAGCAGTGGGAGTGACTGGGCTGTACTGGGATCATGCTGGGAGCAGCTCCCGGGTGACTGAGTTCTACCGGGACCGTACTGGGATCACACTGGGAGTGAGGAGGAGCAGCGCGATGGCTCCAGCGCTGGGGCTGGGGGCGCTTCTGGGGCCCCGGGTGGGGGCGGCGAGAGCTGAGGGGGACCCCCGGCACCGGGACTCTCTGATCGCCCATCCCGGAGCACCGGGGGCCCCTGAACCCCCATTCCTGGGCGCCGGGATCCCTCCGCACCCCCATTCCCGGGCATGGGATCCACCCTGCACACCCTTATCCGGCACCAACAACCCCCGCACCCCCTTCCCGCCCATCCCGCCTCTCCCAGCCCCCAGAGCCCCCTTTTCCTTCACCCAGAGACCCCCTGGACCCCAATTCCTGCCTTTCCCAGCCCCCAGCCCCTCCTCTCCTCAACACCGAGGACAGCCGGGACCCCTATTCCCAGCCATCCTGGCTTTTCCCACCTTTTTCTGGGAATGGGCAACACCGGGGACCCTTGAAGCTCCCTTTCCTGGATGCAGGAACCCCCTTAGTCCAGCCCGTCCCCCCTCTGCCCACCGCAGCCTCCCCTTTTCTCAGTCCTGGAACCCCCAAACCCCGTTCCCTGCTCTCCCAGCTCTCCCTTTGGTTCCCTCGTGCCCCCCCAGCCCCCAAATCTCGGTGTCCCCCCAGTTCTCCTGTCCCTGCGTTCCCTGCCCGTGGCGCTGTCGGAGCCCAGCCCGGGGTTCCCCCAGTTGGTGTCCATGGGGTCCCTGGCTGGGATCCCCTTCCAGCGGGATCTGGGCAGAGCCAGAGCCGGCACCATGAGCGGCACCGGCACGGAGCTCCCGGGGAGCTGCCACTGCTGCAGCTGCATCCTGCCATTCCCAGTTGCTCCCAGTCACTCCCAGTATGATGCCAGTGACCCCCAGTGTGATCCCAGTTGCTCCCTGTCAATGCCAGCATGATCCCAGGAGCCTCCAGTATGATCCCAGTGACTCCCAGTCTCTCCCAGTTTATCCCAGTCACCTGCAGAATGCTCCCAGTCACTCCCAGTTCCTCCCAGTTGCTTTCAGCATGATTCCAGTCCTCACAGCCACTCCCAGTCAATCCCAATATGATTCCAAGCACCCTCAGTGTGATCCCAGTCTCACCCAGCATGGATCCAACTGCTCCCACTGTCATCCCAGTATGATCCCAGTTGCCTCCAGTATAGTTCCACTTGTTCCCAGTTCCTTCCAGCATGATCCCAGTTGTCCCTAGAATAGTCCCAGTCCCTCTCAACATGGTCCAACTCACTCCCAGTTGCCCCCAGCATGGTCCCAGCTGTTCCCTCTGTGCTTCCAGTCCTCCCAGTTTGGTCACAGACAGTCCCAGCATATCCCAGTTAGCCTAGTACAGTTCTAGTTAGCTCAGAATGATCCCAGTCTTTCCCAGTTCCTCCCAGTTGCCTCCAGCATGATCCCAGTTTCTGGCAGTTGCCCAAAGTGTGTTCCCAGTGGCTCCCAGGATGACCCCAGCAGGAGCAGTAGTCACTCCCAGTATGATTCCAGTCACCCCCAGGATGACCCCAGTCAGTCCCCGATACTCCCAGCATTATTGCAGTCATGCTCAGAGTGACTCCCTGGCACTCCCAGTGTGGGCCAGGTTGCTCCCAGTCACTTCCAGTATGGTTCCAGTCAGAGCCAGAACCTTCCCAGTCACTCCCAGTATGATCCCAGCCATTTCCCATAGGATCCCAGCATGGGCACAGCTGCTCCCATGATCATCCAGTGTGGTTCCAGTTGCTCCCATTTAGCCCCAGTGTGGTTTCAGTCTCTCCCAGTGTATCCCAGTTGCTCCCAGCATGTTCCCAGTCACTGCCAGTTGCCCTGAGTTGCTTCCAGCCTGATGCCAGTTGCTCACAGCCACTCCCAGTCACCCCCAGTGCAGTCCCAGTGGTTGCCAGCATGATCCAGTATGATGCCAGTCACTCCCAGCATTGGCCAGCATCTCCTACTGTGATCCCAGTAGGATCCCAGTAGCCTCTAGGACGGTTCCAGTCAATCCCTCTTCCTCCCAGTGTGATCCCAGTTGTCCCTAGTATCGTCCCAGCTACTACATAGATGATCCCAGCCCCTGCCAGCAGGGTCCCAGTCATGCCCAGTTGCCCCCAGTGTACACCCAGTCATTCCCACTCGCTCCCAGGTACCCCCAGCATGGGGTGCCAGTTCTTCCCAGCATGGTCCCACCTGTTCCCAGTGTGGTTCCAGTCCCCTGAGTATGGTTAACAGACACTCCTGGTATATCCCAGTGTCCCTCAGCATGCTCACAGTCATTCCCAGTCACTCCCAGTACAAACCAGTCCCAGTGCTGCCACTGCTGGGATCCCCCAGCCCTGTGTGCGTTCCCCCCTGGCGGATGTGGCGAGAGGAGCCCCAAGGACTGGCAGTGGCCAGGCAGGGTCCCAGCAAGGCCCAGTTTGAATGTGCAGCCCCCAGTTTGCCCAGTTTGCCTCTCCTTTGGCCCGGGACGGCTTCCCCCAGCCCGCAGCGGCTGGGAGCAGCCGAGAGCCCCGCGCTGCCCATCCCGACCTGTCCCGGCTCCATCGCCGCTCCTGCTGCGGGCTGCGAGGGCTGCGGGAACGGGGCACCGAGGGTGTGGCTGCTGCTGGGGGAGGAGGAGGAGGGAGGGAAGGGCAGGGATGGAGGGAGAGGAGGAGGGAGGAGGCAGGGTTAGGGGGGAGGAGGAGTCATGCAGGAAGAGAGATGGAAATATGAGAAAGAGGTGGGGTTAGAAAGGTGGAGGAGGGGAGATGGAAGAGAAGGGGCAAAGACGGATCTAGCAAAGCAGAAGGAACCACGCGCTCGAGCCCTCCTGAATTCGCAGGCCCCACCCCTGGGATCATCGCCCCCACCCTCATCCTGCAGGTGAGCGGGGAGGGGTTGCTTGGCCCAGATATCCCGGGGAGTCCCTCCCATTTGGGTTTTTGGGGGGATATTTGGAGAATGAAAAAGTCCAATGCTGAGCGGAAAAGGCCCCTCGGGGGGACATCGGGGGGTGGCGGTGGCGGCTGCCGGCAGAGGCAGCCTGGAGGAGCAGAGCCCTGTGTCCCCCAGGAGCCCAAAGTGGGGAGCCCAGAGAGGGGGGAGCGCCGCCATTGGCGGGAGCCTCAAGAGCCTGGAGAGGGGCAGGGGGGACTCCTTGGAGCCGCTGCAGCCCCGAGCAGAGAATGAGGGGAGAAGGGAGCCCGGGAGCCCAAAGAACCCCGGCATCCCAAAATGGGGAGAGCCAAGAGGGGGGAGCTTTTAGCATTGCTGGCACTGCCAGCAGCCTGGGCAGGGCGGGCACCGAGGAGAAGGGGGACCCCCAATCCAAGTGTGACCCCAGGAGCTGGGACAGAGGGAACGTCTAAATGCCAAAGAGGAGGGAGCAGGGTCGGGGAAGTCCTTTTTCAGGGCTGAATCTTGGTGCATGGGAGGTTTTTCTGGAGCCCAGATGCCTGTTGACTTTTAGAGAGGGACTTGGGCAGAGGGACCTTCAAACTCAACGTGTTTATCCCTTGTTTTCCCCAAACCAGGATTTCCCATTCCCAACCCCTGGAAGGCTGTGAGGAAGAGGAAGATGTCTTGGGACACTGAGGCAGGTGAGGAGGAAGTCAGTGCCCCTTTCCCCTCTGTGCTGCTCCATCTCCCAGCCCAGCACAGCCCCGGCTGCAGCACAGCCCTGGGGGGATCTCCTTGCCTTGCCTGTGGCACGGAGGCAAATCCCATCCTGTCCTTGTCCTTCCTCGCCCAGAGCAGGAGCTGAGCATGGAGAGCAGGGAGGACAAATGCCCGCGGCAGAACCTGGTGGAAGAGGCCGTTTGGAGCGGCTCCACGGCGCAGGAAGCCAGCGGGGAGGAAAAGGCCCAGAGATGCCGCACGAGGAGGGGCTGCAAACGCAGCTGGAGGGGATGTGAGGGGAAAAGAGCCAGCCTGGGCCGGGAAGGCGGCCGGAGATGGAGCCAGAGCTCAGAGCTGGTGCTCCATGAGCAGGGTCATGATGGGGAGAAGCCCCACACGTGCATGGAGTGTGGGAAGAGCTTCAGCCGGAACTCCGAGCTGATCAGGCACCAGAGGAGCCACACTGGGGAACGGCCCTACGAGTGTGATCAGTGCAGGAAGAGGTTTCAGACCAGCTCTGATCTCCTCAGGCACCAGCGCACGCACACAGAGGAGAGGCCCTTCCGCTGCCCCGACTGCGGGCAGGGCTTCAGACACAACTCTGATCTTGTCAGGCACGGACGCATCCACACTGGGGAGAGGCCCCATGAGTGTGAGGAATGTGGGAAGAGCTTCAGCCAGAGCTCCACCCTGATCAGGCATCAGAGGACCCACACTGGGGAACGGCCCTACGAGTGTGGGGAGTGTGGGAAGAGCTTCACTCTGCGTTCCAACCTGATTGTCCACCAAAAGATCCACACAGGGCAGAGGCCCTACAAGTGTTCCAAGTGTGGGAGGGGCTTTCAGATCAGGTCCTATCTTCTCAAGCATTATTGGATTCACAGAGATGAGAGGCCCTTCCAATGCCTCAACTGTGGGAAGGGATTCAAGCGCAACTCCAACCTCGTCACCCACCGGCGCATCCACACTGGGGAGAGGCCCTACGAGTGTCCCCAGTGTGGGAAGAGCTTCTCCAGGAGCTCCCACTTGACCCGACACCAACAGAGGCACCTGTAAGGGAAGCCCTGCGAGTGCCCCAAGTGCGGGAAGAGCTTCGTGCGCTGCTCCACCTCCATCCCCCACTGGAGGAGGCACTTTGGACACAGCCCTGGTCACTCACATTCCCTGTGATCCATGTTGGGAACACACCTGGCTGCTTCTCCTTCTAGTTTCACCTTAATTTTATTTTCTTCTCCATCTCTTTGCCCTCCAAAAGTCAAGAGGGATTCATCTGTCACCTCAAAACCTCTCAAATCCCACTGGAAACAAGTGAATTTTAACCCATAAAGGCTCAAACCCCTTTCTGATTGCGTGTTCCCACCTCAGAAAAACTCAATCCCAGGCCAAACTCCCTCGATTCCACAGCCACCAGGGTGAGATGGGGTTGGGAGGAGATTGGGAGAAGTGGGGTCCCAATTTGGAGTGGTCGATGGGGATTGTGTGGGGCTGGGTGTGTGGGATGTGTTTGATAGCAAATAAAACTTTCAGAGTTACTGACTTCTGTCCCGTTCATTTTCAGTCAGTTCTTTTTGCAGAGTGCCGCCTTCTCAGCTGATTAAATTCCTATAAGAGTCCCATTATTTAAATCATCTAGCCTCTAACAATTCAAAAACCACTATCCAGATAAAACCATACACACCCAATAAGTCATTTATAATAATTTTAATTGTTTTAGAGTACTTAAGGATGTTATTAAAGTTTAATTGTTTGGTTAAAATGTCTCAGAAATTATAGTGGTGTTTGGTTTTGTGTTTAGTGTATTTGTAATACAAATTTTTTTACTAAGGTGTGTTAGATTGTATGTTAGTTTTTTTTAGATATTTTTTATTTCAAGTATATTAAGTCATCGAGTTAAAACTTTCAAAAGTTATTTCTTGGTATATAATTTATTTATATTTATTGGTAATGTTATAGTAATAGTTATTGTTTTTTTGGCTTGAATCATTATTGGAGTATTGTAAGTAAGAACTGAAGTTGCTATATTTAATTTTCATTATAATTATTTCACTTTATTTATTTATTTATTTATTTATTTATTTTTCATTTCAATCTAATTTTTTAAAATGAGAGGAAGCAAGTTCAAGGGCAGGAACATTTTTTCCTGGCTGGGGATTGGAATTCCAGACCCTAGGAGTGTGTGCAGGACCACACAGACTGGGATTCTGGTAGAATCCCAATTTTGGCCATGGCCATCTGGAGAAGAAGGATGGTTCTTTTCCATGGGAAGGAAAGAGCGGAGTCCCAGTGTTTCAGGGCAGAATAGAAGCGACCACCAGAGGCCAAGGCCAGCCAGAGCTGTCTGTCCTGGGAGCTCTTGTCTGGGAGAAACCCTTGCATATAGGGAATTTTGGAGGAAAAGTACCAGTTTAGTCCATGGGTGCCTGTGAAGGAGGGAGGGTTTTTTTCCATAGGAAGTAAAGCACAGAGTCCCAGTGGTTGAAGGCAGGTGAGAGCCAGCTCTCAGGAAGTCAAGGTCAGCCAGGCTTGTTGGTTGTCGGGACCCAGGACATCCCTCTGGCTGTCCTGAGCAGCCAAGACCCTTGCCAGGGGGCTCGGAGACCCTGGCACAGAGCCCAAAATGCCTCTGTGAGTTTGGTTATGGCCCGTGGAGCAAGTTACCAACCTTATATGAAGATCAGCAAGCCACAAGAGTTTAAGTAGAATATTAGTGAAATTATCACAGGGTGAATTATGTATTTTAGGACTACTGTACAGGGGGGTTATATCCCTGTACAGGGGAGTTATGGAGACAAGATGGAGGAATCGGAGCGTGCCTCGTGCTTCTTCTTGGCCTCCATCTTCTGTAGTGATGTTGGCACTTACTTATTGGTTTAGAGTAGAAGCTCACTGTCTAACATAGGTGATGGGTATTGGGGAGTAATTGTAAATATTGTACACGTAGTTTGTAGTATAAAGACATAACACCACCCCGGGGGCAGGCAGAGTGCCTGTGGCTGCCCTGCTGAGCAGATCTCTACTGGGCAGAAAGAAAATTTTTTAGATAAGAATTAATAAACAACCTTGAGACCGATAGATGAAGAGCTCTGACTCCTTCTTTAAGCGCCGGGCTGGGAAAAGAGACTTTGGAATTATTCTCGGGGTCACTCTGACAAACTAATGATCTCGACAATTGGCGTCTCTGGGTGGGCACTTGGCAAGCAGCCAGCCACCAGCCATCAGCCGCTGAAATCCAGCCCGAGAAGGAAAGAAAACAGGCACTCTCAAGAAAAAAAAAAAGAAAGAGAAAAAGTCCAGAAAGACCATCTCGACTTCTGCCGAGAAGATTCGTTTCAAGCTCGACCTGGAAGGAGGACGACCAGAAGCCGGCCTGGAAAATCCTCACCTGTGAGCTGCTGGACAGTGACCAGGGCAAACTCCGGACTGACCTTGCAGATGATTCAGCTTTTGGTAAGAAAGGTCAAAATTGAGACCATGGGGGATACATGCTCCCAGGAATAACCTAGCATCTTGTCAGCCCTAGAGGGCTTGACAGACACATACCCTGTAAAAATCCCTGAAAAAAGATGAAATTGCTGGCAGCAGCCAGGATTATGTTAGCGGCGACCTTAGCAAATAAGGTCATTTAGCTGCGGATACCTCGGAAGCGGGGGGGGGGGGAAGAGCGAAGTCCTAAAAGGAGATTTGCTGTAGTCCCCGTTACGGGAGCTAATTCCCGGGGAAAGTAGACGAAAAGAGGAGTTACCGCCTCCTGTCCCAATCGGGGGGAGGGGGAAGGGAAGTCATCCTGCTAATCAGCAGGTGGTAATTGCCTTTACCGAGCAGGAAGGGGCAAAAGCAATTCCTACCAAACAGATGTGGGAGGAATTGGCATTATCTCCAGAGTCCCCAGGGTCCCATGGGTCCCCAGAACACCCAGGAACCCCAGGATTTTGAGGGGGAGGAGGGCGGAGGGGGTCGGGGAATCTGGGGGAGAACTGCTTCTTAGCGACTGGCGAACCCGTGCCACGGTAGCGCCAGCCGGCCAGCAGCCCGGGGGAGCCGCAGAGGCGGCCGTGGGGGTTGTGGAGGCCGGCGGGGGGGCCACGGCGGCAGCGAGGGGAGTCACAGACACAGCAGCAGCGGGGCGGTCAGCAGCCGTCCAGGACACGGCCGGCGGCTGCGGGGGCAGCGCCGAGCGGAGCGGGGCCAGGCGGAGCGGAGCGCCAGTCCGCGGGGAGGCGGGGGATGCAAGTTTTGCAGCGATTTTTGCGAGCACAGCGCCGGGAGCGGCGGCAGATCCTGCTAGTGCAGTGCCGAAGGTCCACAGGACGGGCAGGGCTTGCAGAACTTCTCGGAAAGATTCGTAATGCACGGGTTAATGCGCTAGGGTGGGCTGGCTTTCCCGGGGCGACTGCAGCGTCCCAAGCTGCAGCCACAGCTAGACGCAAGGGGTGTGCTTTGAAGAGGAATCCGGAAGTAAGGATGCAAGAGATGGGCCCGTATCGTGGCAAAGGCAAAATTAAAAGCAGGGACCGCTCGCACCGGTTGCGGGCGCTGGCACAGAGCCAGAACGGGATCGGGGCAGCGCCGGTGTCGGTCACAGGCGGGGGGGGGGGCGTTCCCGAAGCCGCGCCTGCGCCGAGACGAGCGCAGGGGAGGCGCGGTCAGGATGGGAGTGCCCACACTCCGTGACGGCACAGGCAGAGACGGGGCGCGGTCCGGGTACAGAGGGTCCCGAGGTACCGGCCCTTCTCCGGTCCCACGGCAACGGTCACGCAGCCAATCGCAGCAGCCAGCACACAGTTTCAGCCTCCAACAAAATATCAAGTTAGAGATTTTGTGCGGATACAGCACATGTTGTGTGGGGCACATAGAGCTCCTAAACAGTCCGGTTCCACAGAAGTGACAGAAACAGTATTTACCAGATGATCAAGCTTCAGATGCAAAAGATGGACATGTAGAAAAGCTGTCCAAAATCAGAGTAAAGTGTGAAAGCACCAGGCTTTTGCTCAAGATACAGATAAAAAGGGAAAGCAGTGCAAATCAATGTTGTTACAAATATGATGTAGATGGAAATCTATTGTGAATAATGCCTCTCAGGGAGGGAAATGACCATATAAAGATAGAAGTATTAGTCTTGATTCAAGTACCTGAAATGTCTCTGAAGACAGAGCATTTGAGAAATATCAGTCAGATCCTATTTGTGGGGTCATCAGTTGATTCCTCAGTGGTTCAGAGTTTTGTTGGTATTGAGTCTGTAACCTTTGTTGGTTTGAATTTTATAGGTGACACTGATAAATAAGGATTGTTATTAATGCTGTATAAATACTTTTAAAAGGTTGTTATAACCCCTTCAAACATTTCCTGTTGATAAGTTGATTATATAATGAGAATTCTCAGAATTTATGATAAGAATTATTAGCAAGGTATTGTAATATTTACAGCCAGCTTTTATATGTTTCACTATCTCTTTGTGTGATCATCTACAAGATGTGTGTCTTCAGAATCTTGTCTTATATTTCTTGACTACTCATGGTTTTTGGGTTTCTTTTAAATCCAGATTGCCATTTTCATGGTTTTCTTCAGTTATTATATCTTCAGTTTTTATAGAGGTACTGCATGCCGAAAATTCAAGAGTTTTGCTGTGTTTGAAGAATTTCTATCCTGACAGAAGTTTCGGAGGGATTCATCTATTTAATGGTTTGATTGATCTTTAATCCTAAGATTTCCTATTCATAATTGTTGTTTTTAAGAGTCTTGTTTTAAAATGTATTAAGTGATATCCATTAATTAGAGTTCGAACTCTGGCCAGGTTCTAACTCTACTTGAATGGAATGATTGACGATCAGCCCAGATGTTTTCTGCATCAAAAACTATTCAAGTCCTTTTGGCTTGGCAATTTGACCATATATGATAGCTGAGCCTGCCTTCAAAGGGAATCTGGAGAAACATGAATCCGGACATGAGTTCTCCAGTTCTCTGTTGTTTTAAGGTTCATCAGCTGTCGCAGACTCTGGGATGACAGTTCAGTGTTGTAGTGATTGATAACTGTATAATCTCAGATGTGTTATCTGTTATGTGTATTATCTGATAGATTTCTATTTGCTGTTATCTTACATTTCCCTATGTAATATTGCATAGAGACTGAAACAGAGTAGATATATAAGGGCACATTTTTCACCTTCAAGATTTTGAGATAATCCTCCAGTCCCTGCGGGGATGTGGATTTGTTTGTGTTTTAGCAGGTGCAGAAGTCCAGGTAGATCTCAGTAAACAATGTGAAACTTGATCAAGTGCGTGAGAATGCTGACAAGAAGCATGAGCAAGAAAATACTGACCATTTCACAAGCAGAAGAAAAAAATGATGCAGAGATGTGGACTGTACAGAGATTCCAACCTTTGTGTTTCACCCACAGAAGATTGTGGACTTTGGGTTGCTTCATGGATGAGAGCCCTGCAGTGATACCTACAGGTGTCTGGAAGTTCGCCCCAGAGACAGGACTTTTAATAATTGGTAAAAACAGAGCAGCAAGTAACTATTTGCTGCTGGCACATGGACACAGGTGTGAAGAATTTGAAAAGATGTACTGCATGAACATGTCAGATCATTCAAAATCAATTTATGAAAACATCAAAAGTTACAAGGAAGTGTTAACAAACTTAGAGAGGTCACTAGATCCTGGATGGTTGATGTAGTTAGATTTTTTAACCTTTCACCATTGTAGAAAGTACCTTTAAAGGTAGGTTATTACATTTTGACAAGGCTTGTGGTTCTTCTGCTCATCTTACCATGCATCTGCGTGTGCATGTAGTGGGCCATGAACGAAGTTGCAAAAGGGGTGTTTTTTAGTGCAAAGAGAGGGGGGAGATGTCGGGATTCAAGACATCCCTCTGGCTGTCCTGAGCAGCCAAGACCCTTGCCGGGGGGTTCAGAGACCCTGGCACAGAGCCCAAAATGCCTCTGTGAGTTTGATTATGGCCCGTGGAGCAAATACCAACCTTCTATGAAGATAGCAAGCCACAAGAGTTTAAGTAGAATATTAGTGAAATTATCACAGGGTGAATTATGTATTTTAGGATTACTGTACAGGGGGGTTATATCCCTGTACAGGGGAGTTATGGAGACAAGATGGAGGAATCAGGGCGTGCCTCGTGCTTCTTCTTTCTTCTTCTTGGCCTCCATCTTCTGTAGTGATGTTGGCACTTACTTATTGGTTTAGAGTAGAAGCTCACTGTCTAACATAGGTGATGGGTATTGGGGAGTAATTGTAAATATTGTACACGTAGTTTGTAGTATAAAGACACAACACCGCCCCGGGGGCAGGCAGAGTGCCTGTGGCTGCCCTGCTGAGCAGATCTCTGCTGGGCAGAAAGAAAATTTTATAGATAAGAACTAATAAACGACCTTGAGACCGAAAGATGAAGAGCTCTGACTCCCTTTTTAAGCGCCGGGCTGGGAAAAGAGACTTTGGAATTATTCTCGGGGTCACTCTGACAAACTAATGATCCCGACAGGGATGGGGACAAATTGTTATTGATTGTTAACCATAAATGGTCTTGATTTTCATATCTGATAATAATGCATTACAAGCTGGTGGGGATTAATAGAGCTTGGCCATTGATGATATCAATCCATAAACAGGAAAAGACAACAGGACAAAACAGTTCCCTCTGCATTTTTTCCATTACAATATATTCACTTTGAATATATTTTTTTAATGTGTCTAATTAATCACAGAAGAATTAATTTATTCCCATGGGCTTTTCTTGTTCAGGTGTTTTGAGTAAATGTTTATGAGCTTTTTGCTTGAAATTCCTGAAGTGAAGAGCTCAAGAAAGAAGAGGCCTCTGGAGGAATAAAATTCATCAGCAACCTCCAAGTGGCTGAAGATCCATCCCCATCAGAGCAGCAATGAACAGAAATGGGCACAGCTTTGTGGCTGCCCCAGCTTTGGCATGGGCCTTGAGCAGAGGCAGCTCTTGAGGGCCCCAAGACCGGGGCTCTTGTGCTGCCCTGGGCAGATGGGATGGCAGCAGGGGCTGCAGAGCTCTCAGCACCTCAGCCCAAGGGGAGCAGGGCAGCCAGGGAGCCTCCTTTGGCCTTGGCCAAGCACCTTCCCCCATGGTTGGGGCTGAGTCCTGTGGCAGCTGCAGCTGCTGCTGTGCCCTTGGCAGGGGCTGAGGCCGTGGGGCCAGTGGCCAGAGCAGCCTGGGCTGAGCAGAGCTGTGGGGCCAGAGCCGGCTGGGCTGGGCTGGGGAGAGGCCCTTGGTGCTGGCCAGAGCTCAGGGCAGCTGGCAGAGCTTGCAGGGAGCTGGGCTGGGCTCAGAGAGCCTGGCCCAGAAACCATCAGTGTCCATCTCAGCCTGGCTGAGCGTGCAGGGCCAAGAAGAGCACCTCAGGGTCCGCAGGTTCTCTGTGTGGGAGCTGAGCTTGTGACCCCTTGAGCCCTTCCAAGTGCTGAGGCTGCACCTCCAGCTCCAGAGGAGGTGTGACAGATAGGAGCAGAGACAAATAATTCCTGCTGGATTGTTTATTTTGTTTCCTTTTACAGGTGACCTGAAGTAATATGTAGATGAGGTATTCTGTGTCAGATAACACTGGCAGAGTGATAGGAATAATATTTTTTAGCTGAAAATAATATTTCATGCATAATACGCCATAAGAAAAAAACGACACGTGATCAGAAGAGCATCTGAGTTTTTAAGAATGTGACACTCATTGATGTTCCAGCAGGTCAAACCTGTTCAAATACTTTCCTCAGGGCATCCTTGAGATGAGAGGTGACCACCAGAGGCCAAGGCCAGCCAGAGCTCTCTGTCCTGGCAGCTTTTGTCTGGGAGAACCCTTGCATATAGGGAATTTTTCAGAGGTAATATCAGTTTTGGCCCTGGGCACCTGGACAGACGGATGGTTCTTTTCCATAGCAAGGAAAGCATGGGGTCCCAGTTCTCCAGGGGGTTATGAGAAGTAGTCCTCAACATTCCAAGATCAGCTGGGCCTGTCAGGTGGCCCCTGGGTGGCCAAGCTGGCCAGACCTGTTTCATGTTCCCTTCGTTTCATGGTGCTCTGCTGTGTCCCCATGTTCTCCTTGCTTCTGAAGTGCTGCAATGGCCCCGTGCTTCCATGAGGCCCTGCAGTGTCACAATGGCCCTTTGGCTCCACGAGGCCCTAAAATGCAGCAATGGCCTCTTGGTTCCACAAAGCTCTGCTGCTTCACACTGTCCCTTTGGGACCATGCAGCCCAGCAGAACCGCAAAAATGTCCTTGGTTCCACAAGGCCCCACAGTGTCACAATGACCCCTTGGTTCCATGAGGCCTCACAGTGTCACACTGATCTCCACAGAAAGGAAACCTCACAGCCCCCATGTTCCCCTGTCTGTGACACCCCAGGAGCGACAGCCCCAGTGTTCCCTCCCTGGAGATGCTCCAAGGGAAGCGTCCAGAGCCATGTCCACTCAATGGAACTGACCAGCCACTGACCACTGATGAACTGCAGTCACCAGTGGCCAACACCAGACAGATCTCTCTGTCCTGGCAGGTTTATCTGGGATCAAGCCTTGGATGTTTGAAGTTTTGAATGTTGAATCGCAATTTCAGCCCTTTTTGCCTAGAGGAGAAGGCCAGTTCTTTTCCATAGGAAGGAAAGCAAGGAGCCCCTGTGTTTGGAAGGCAGATAAGAGCCAGCCCTCAGGAGGCCAAGGCCAGCCAGACCTGTCTGTAATGGCACCTTTTGTGTAGGAACAATCTTTGGCTATAGGACTTTTGGAGGTGAAATCCCAATTTTGGCCATGGGCATCTGGAGAAGAAGGATGGTTCTTTTCCATGGGAAGGAAAGAGCAGAGCCCCAGTGTTTCAGGGCAGAATAGAAGCGACCACCAGAGGCCAAGGCCAGCCAGAGCTGTCTGTCCTGGGAGCTCTTGTCTGGGAGAAACCCTTGCATATAGGGAATTTTGGAGGAAAAGTACCAGTTTAGTCCATGGGTGCCTGTGCAGGAGGGAGGGTTTTTTTCCATAGGAAGTAAAGCACAGAGTCCCAGTGGTTGAAGGCAGGTGAGAGCCAGCTCTCAGGAAGTCAGGGTCAGCCAGGCTTGTTGGTAATGGCAGTTTTTTTCTGGGAGCAATCCCTGGATATTGGGAATTTTGGAGAGGGAATCCCATTTTGGCCATGGATGCTTGAATGAGAAAGACAGTTCTTTTCCATTTGAAGGAAAGCCCAGAGCCCCAGTGTTTGAGTGGCACATGAGAAGAGACCCTCAACAATCAAAGGGTAGTTGGAGCAGGCAGGCCAAGCCAACCACAGCTGTTACCTGTTCCCTTGGATCCATGGGGCCCAGCTGTGCCACACTGACCCCTTGTTTCCATGGGGCCCTGCAGTGTCACAACGGTGGTGTCATATTGGATCCTTGGTTCCATGAGGCCCACCTGTGTCACACTGGCCTCTTGTTTCTATGGGGCCCCATAGTGTCACAATGGTCCCTTGCTTCCATGAGGCCTTGCAGTGTCACAGGGGTCTCCTTGGTTCCATGAGGCCCTGCAGAGCCCCTTGATTCAACGAGGCCTCAAAGTGTCATAATAACCTCCAGGATTCCATGAGGCCCCACAATGTCACAATGGACCTTTGGTTCCCTGGGGTCCTGCACTGTTCCATGAATCCTTAGTTCCATGGGGCCCTGTAGTGTCACAAGGGACTCCTTGGTTCCATGGTGCCACACAGTGTGACAACTGCCCCTTGGCCTGCCAACACTGCATAGTGTCACAATGGTTCCTTGCTTCCATGAGGCCTTGTAGTGTCACAATGGCCCCTTGGTTCAGTGAGGCCTTTGGTGTCACAATGGTCACCATGATTCCATAAGGCCTTGCAGTGTCACAACAGACCATTGGTTTCACTGAGCCCCACAGTGTCACTGTGGTCCCTTTGGCTCCACAAGGCTCTCAAGTGCCACAATGGCCCTTTGGTTTCACAAGGCCTCAAAGTGTAAAAATGACCTCCATGGTTCCATGAGGCCCTGCTGGGTCACAATGGACCTTTGGTTCCATGATGCCCCAGAGTGTCAAAATGGTATCTGTGGTTCCATTGAACCCTTCATCCCATGGAGAGCCATGATGTTCACTGTGGTCCCCTTGATTCCACGAGGCCCTGCCATGCTGTAATGGCCCCTTGGTTCCACAGGGCCCCACAGTGGAACAATGGGCTCTTGGTTCCATGAGGTTCCTCAGTCACAATGGTCTCCTTGGATCCACAGTGTCACAGTGGCCCCTTGGCTCCATGTGGCCACGCTGTGTCACAATGGCTCGTGGCTCCATGAGGCCATGCAGTTTAACAGTGGACCCTTAGTTTTCCGAGGCCTTGTTGTGTCACAATGGACCTCTGGTTCTATGAACTTTCATACTGTGAACAACAATCTCCTTGGTTCTGCAGTGTCACCATGGTCCCTTTGTTCCATGAGGTTCCATAGTAGAACATGGTCACCTTGGTTCTGTGAGGTTCCGCAGTGTCACAATGGCCCCTTGGTTCCATGAGGTTTCTCAGTGTCACAATGATCTCCTTGGAGCTGCAGTATCACAATGGATCATTGGTTCAATGTGGCCCCAATGTGCCAAAATGGATTTTGGTTCCATGGGGTTCTGCTGTGTCACAATGGACCCTTTGTTCCATGAGTTTGCTCAGTGTCACAGCTGACTCCTTGGTTCTCTGAGGCCCTGCCATCATCAAATCTCCAAAATATAAGAATAAGACTCGCTAACACTAATTTGCTATTTGAGAGTATCATTTATTCAGGCGTGAGGTCTAGTGAGGGATAACTCCTAACCTTATGTGGACATGTAATTCTACCAGTGTCTCTAAATGTCTATTACGATTTATCCATTACAATAAAACCCGCCTCAAGTTCCCAGTTTCAGTCCTTTTTTCTATCACTGCATTCTTGAGCCAGATGTCTTCTTCTCTTCCAACAATTCCTGCTAGGAAAGCAGCCCCTGAATGCCTTGTTCCTGTGCTGAAAGATCACAGGCACAGTTAAAATTGAATTAACCCTTTTGGTATCAAGCCCAAGGCCTTGTGTGGGCAGGCAGAGGCAGGCAGGAGGCAGAGCTGTCAGCAAAGGAAGGGCCCAGCCAGGTGGGGCAGCCGGGGGATGCCGACAGCCTGCAGGGACAGAGGCGCAGGGCAGGGACACCGTGGGACAGCCTGGGCTGCACAGGGCACAGGGATGGGCAGCAGCTGCAAGGCCCTGACAGAGCCAACTGGGGCAGCACTTTGGCCAGGGCAGACACAAAGGGCACCAAATCCCAAGAGGGTCATTAAAGTCCTTGTGCTGTGTCTGTGCTGCTGAGCTGGGCCCGGTTCCTGGCCCAGAGGCAGCTCCTGGCAAGGGCAGCGCTGCAGAGAGACAGCTCTAGCCAGGAGCAGCTCCTGTGCACAGCCCAGCAGGGCTGGGGCACTGCCAGGGCCCCTCAGGGACACCAGCAGGGCACAGACAGAGCTCACAGGGGCTCAGCACTGGCAGTGGCTGTGGCATGGCCCAAGGGGGCTGTGTCACAGCAGCACCTCTGGGGCTGTGTCATAGAGGCACAGAGCAGCTGTGATGTCAGCAAGGGGCTGTGTGACAGCACAGAGTGGGCTGTGTGATGTCACAGATTGGGTTGGGACATCACAGATTTTGTTGTGTGAGGTCACTGAGAAGCTACAGCATCATAGAGGGGATTGTGTGACATCACAGAGCAGGCTGTGACACCATAGCATGGCTGTATGGCATCATAGAGTGGACTGTCAAAGCATGTGCTGTGACATTACAGAGTGTCAATGTGACATCACAGAGAGGGTTTTGTGACATCATTCAGGGGTTGTGACATCATAGAGTGAGCTGTGACATCACAGAATAGGATATGAAGTCATAGAGCAGATTCTGCCATCATAGAGTGTGGCTCTGTGACATTAGAGAATGGGTTGTGACATTACCGGGTGGCCATGAAACATCATAAAGCAGGCTGTGACATCAAATTACAGACAATGACATCACAGAATAGACAGTGACATCACAGAGTCTTCTGTGACATCACAGAGCAGCTGTATGATATCACAGGTTGACATCACAAAGAGGCTCTGTGACATCATAGGGGGCTGTGTGACATCAGAGGAAGGGTTTGTGGCATCACAAGTGCTCTGCGACATCAGAGACGGCTGTGTGACATCACAGAGATGGCTGTGTGACATCACAGAGGCTGAGTGAGGGCCCTGGGGAGGTCACTCTGCCCCGGCCCCCCTCACAGCTCCCCCCAGAGCAGTCCAACCCTGCTCGTGCACAGCGGGGTCCCCTGTCCCCCCGGGTCCCCCCGCCCCCGGCCCCGCAGCCTCCCCCAGAGGATGTTCCACGAGATCTACCCCAGAGCCTGACACGGGGACGGGGGGCCGGGGCCCTGGGGGTGGCACAGGGGACACGGGGACGGGGGGCCGTGGCCCTGAGGGTGGCACAGGGGGACAGGGACCCCGCAGCAGCATCCCCGTGTCCCCCAGGGCCAGAGCCTGGGCCAGGGCTCCTTCACCCTGTTACCAACGAGGCCTTGAGAGCGCTGAAAAAATCCCCAGCAAGGGATCAGCAAAAACCAGATTTAAAATTAAGGCACAGCAGCACAAAATTCCTTGGCAAGAGTCACTCTGCTCCTGACTGGACACTTCAGGCACAGCAAGGAAACAAAGCAACAACAAAACCAAACAAAATCGGGACAATTAGGCCAGAAATTATTTGAGAATTCTCAGTGTGTGTGTGACAAGAAGACAGTGAGGGCAAGGATAAAAGGAATACGGCCCAAAAGTTTAACAGAGCTCAAACTTAACAGGACATAATTTATACCTTAACCTCAACTGATACCTTCAACTTTACAATTTAGCAAAAGAACAGCACTTAACAGTACTTAACGTAACTTTTAACCTATGACTTTGCAATTTAACAGAGGAATTACACGTAACAATATTCAACTTAGCCTAAAACATATACTAAACATAAAAACTTAGCAAAAGAACAACTCTTAGCAGCATTTAACTTAACTTAGACCTCGTGAATTAACCTCACTGATATCTGGATGTCTGACTGACTCAGCTATCCAAGGCACTCAAACCCCTCAGAGAGCAGCATTTCTGCCACATTTCCCCAGCACAGGCACTCCTGTGTGCACACACACACAGAGTCAGTGCAAGGCACCTGTGAGAAATTCCCCTGAGGGCAGGAAATGCTCCCTGTGGATCCTTTGGCATCTCCCCAGCGGGTGAAGGGCTGAGCCTGGAGGAGTGGGGGGATCGGCCCAGGCTCCGTCGTTGTTGGGGATCCCCGAGTGCAGCAAACGGGAGAGTTCCCAGCTGGGAGAGGCCCCACTCAGAGGGAGTGGCTGGCCCAGGAGAGCTCCAAGGGCTCCTTTTGGAGTGCTGTGTGCAGGGCCCCAAGAGAGGGGCTTCAGTCCCAGCCATGGTTCATCCTGGCCGCACTTGGCACCAACAGCTTTCTTTGGCAGTGTGAGAACAGGGATGTTGTGCCACTGAGGGAACAAAAACAGTTCCCAGGGCTACTCGTCCAGAAAGCAGGAGCTGGTTGGGCAGCAGCAGTGGCTGGAGCAGAGAGTGTTTGTGATGAGCTGCAGAGGAGCTGAGCCCAGGGGCTGTTGGCCAAGGCTGAGCCCCAAGGAGCATTTCTGAGCTGGCAGGGCGGGCTGAGAAGGGGAGGGGGGAATGCAGCAGCACAGGGCCCATGGAACCAAAGGACCATTATGACACTGTGGGGCCCTGTGAGACCAAGGGACCATTGTGACACTGTGGGACCCTGTGAGACCAAGGGACCATTGTGACACTGTGGGGCCTTTTGAGACCAAGGGACCATTGTGACACTGTGGGGTCCTGTGAGACCAAGGGACCATTGTGACACTGTGGGGCCTTCTGGAACTGTGGAGACCATTATGACACTATTAGGTGTCATGGAACTATGGGGCCATTGTGGCACTGTAAGACTCAATGGAGGTAGTGGTCCCTTGTGACATTGCAAGGCTTCATGGAACCAAGGAGAGACCCTTAGGAACACTTCAACACCTCATGGGACCAACGGGCCATTGTGACACTGAGGGGCCTCATGGAATCATGGAGACCATTGGTGGGGGTCCCCACAGAACCAAGAGGACCATTGTGATACTGTGGGGCCTCATGAAACCAAGAGGCCTTTGTGACATTGCAGGGCTGCATGGAACCAAAGGTCCATTGTGACATTGCAGGGCCTTGTGTCATCAGTGGTCCATTGTGACACTGGGCAACCAAAGGAGATGATTGTGACATTGCAGGGCTGCATGGAACCGAAGGGCCATTGTGACATTGTGGAACCATCAAACCAAGGGTTCATTGTGGCACTGCAGGGCTGCATGGAACCAAAGCTCCAGGGTGACACTGAGGGGCCTCCTGTCGTCAATGCTCCATTGTGACACTGTGGAGCCAAAGGAGACCATTGTGACACTGCAAACCCCCAGGGTCCAAAGGTCCTTTGTGACATTGCAAGGCTCATGGAACAGAGGAGTTAGATGACATTGTGGGGCCTGGGGAACCATGGAGACCATTGTGACACTGCAAGGCCTCATGGAATCATTGGGACCATTGTGACACTTGGGGCCTTCTGGAATCTTGGGGCCATTGTGACATTGTTGGACCCCATGGAAACAAGTCACCATTATGGCACTGTGGGGTCTCATGGATCCAAGGCACTGTTTTGACACTGTGGGGCCCCACAAAACCAAGGGAACACAAAACAGATTTGGCTGGTTTGGCCTCCCAGGGACCACCTGACTGGTCCAGCAGACCCTGGCATCTTGAGGGGGTCTACTCATCTGCTGTTGAAATACTGGGGCTCCGTGCTTTCCTGCCCAATGGAAAAGAGCTGTCCTTCTTCTCCTGGCACCTCTGGCCAGAATTGTGATTTCACCTCCAAAATTTCCTTATTTCCAGGGATTGTTCCAATAAGAAGATTGCCAGGGCAAGTATGTCCTGCAGTGATTTCACAAGGACTGCTTCCCATCTGTCCCCAAAACATTGGGGAAGGCTCCGTGCTTTCCTTCCCATGGGAAAGAACTGTTCTGCTTCTCCAGGTGCCCATGTCTGAGACTGGGATTCCATCTCTAACTGTCCCTAAAACCAAAGATTGCTACCAGACAAAATCTGCCATTCCTGACAAGTCTGGCTGGCCTTGGCCTACTGAGGCTTTCACCTGCCTTCCAAACATTTAAGCTCTATGCTTTCCTTCCTATGGAAAAGAACTGTCCTTCTCCTCTAGGAGCCTGTGGCCAGAATTGCATTCCACCTGCAACATTGAATTTTTGGACAGACTGGAGGAGATTTTTGGCTGGAAACATTTCATGTGGGGGGGGGAAGGGGCAGGTCCAGCCTTTCCCTGCCCTGGAACTCCAGCCCTGCCCTGCCCTGGAGCCCCAACCCCCCCAGAGCCTCTATCCCAGCCCAGCAGTGGCTGCCAGTCCCTGGCACAGCACAGGCAATGCTCCACAGCCACCTCTGCAGCCCCAGCCCAGCTCCTGAGGGACCAAATGAGCCCAAGCCCCACCTGGGGGAAGGGCCCAGGGAGACCAAGGAGTATTGAAGGCTGACCACAAGGCAAGCACACATCTTGGCCCTACCTCCTCTTGGAATTTCCATCTAAACACCCCAGGAATCCAAGAGGTGGTAGCTGTGTGTGTGCCTCTCTGTACCTTTATGTCTTTCTCTCTTTCTGTGTCTTCTTCTTCTGTTTTTGTGCTCCTGAAAATTTTGATTAGCTCAAAATTGCACAGGCTTAGAGTTTGTGAAGTTGAATGGGCCAAGTCAATGCTTTAAGAAGTTTTATTTTGTTGATTGAATGTCATAGTTTGACATGAGAAGAATTTTAAAAAGTAATACAAAACTTTTTGTGTAACTGACAATCTGTTAAAGCTCTGAGATACTGAACACTCCTCTGTGAAACACAAATGTTAAAGATGAAAAAAACCAGGAACCTCCTCTTTCTTTTCCAGTCGACAAAGAAGCAGTGGGCCCCAGCCCCAGCCCACATCTCAACCCAACCCAACCCAACCCAACCAAACCAAACCAAACCAAGCAACCCTGCCATGGGCTGATCCCCTTCCCCCCTCCCCAGGCTGCCCCCTCCCCATCAGCCCCATTCTGACCAAACCAAACCCCAACAACTCCCAAACAGGAAAACACAAGAGGCTACAAAGCCCCAACCAGAACAAAGCCAGCCACAGCTGTTAAAATCTTACCATCAAGTCCTCTCCCCACAAAACAACTAAAATCAAAAACTCCTACAACCTACAACCCACAGAAAATACCCATAAAACTAAAATGAAACACAAAAAAATCCCCCCAAACCCAACCATAAAACCAATCCTAACATAACCCAACCACAACTTCCACCACAAGTTACTGGCAGGTCAGGTGTTAATCCTTTCAATACTTCAATCCTCCTTCAAGTAAAAGAAAAAAAAAAAACCAAAATAAAAGCATATTAAAAAAAACAACATAAAACCATCAAAGCCAGTAAAGAAGAAATTAAATCCCAAATAAAAAAGAAGAAAAGATAACTTAATCTTAAAACTAAAATCCTTTTATAAACTGTAACAAAACAAATCTTTTTCTTTATAGCACAAAAAACTATTTAAAAAGTTTAAAATTAATATCAAACAAAAACCTGCATGCTAAAATTAAACATAATTAATGTAATTATGTTTAATTTCATAAAAAGTTATTTACAAAAAGTATAAACAGGGGAAAAAAAGTAGTCTAGTATCCCCAAGAGAAGATCTCTATTCCCAGAGATAAAAATAATTTTAAAAGTAAAAAATAAAAACTTTTACCCTTAAAGAACTCATCTTTAAAACAATACCCCACATGTTGACATGGCCCTTCAACAAGCAGTAAAAAAGCTTGTACCAATAAAACAGCTTCACCATAAGAGAGTTCCCAACATAACTGGTATCCATGAAAGAATTAAGAATCACAAAAAACCTATTTTTTCCTCTTGTGAAAAAATCTCCATAACCTTAACAAGAAAAACTTCTCTCCCAAAGTAAAATAAAAAGACTAATCTACAAACAGTAAACAAACTAGAAATTTTAAGTTTACTTTCTTTACATTATCAGTAAAAAGAAAAAGTTATATAGAAAAAAAGTGTTCTAAAGAGTTCATTTTAATTCTTACCACTTTTTTCTTTTTCAATTTACTTTTAATAAAAATTTCTTTATACCTTTTTAAAATGTTAGGCCTACTTTACCTTTCCCATAATCCTATCTCACAACAAAATAAATACATAAATAATTAATCGACATTAAAACCCACCACACTCATCAATACATTAAGAAATCTCAGTATTAGAAAAATCTTAAATTAATGAACCAAAACCACTGCAATCTCAAAATAAACCGTTTGCCAAAGTTTCTCTGATTTTCTAAAGTTAACTGTAATGACTGTTTTGTTGTTCTGAGCTCGTCAGAATCTCTTGTTGGTATTCTCCAGTGAGTCCAAACAGAGTACACAAACAAGTGTAATTCCTTTTAAATGCCTCATTGAGAGAGTTGTTTGGTGGATGGCAGTCAGGGCTTGTGTGTCCTGCTTGGCCCAGCCCAGGCAGGGCTTTCCCAGCCACATCCCACACTCCATTGCCCAGCTGGAGCCGCTGGTGCCTCTGAGTTGTGCTGCCCCAGCCCCAGGGACGCTCTCCTTGTCTGCCCATTCCCCCACGCTCTCTGGGCAGGGATGGCCTCAGTGAGGGCTGCTGACATCCTCAGCACCTTGGAGGCTGCTGCTGAATTTTCCTGCTGCAGAGGCTTGTTCAGCCTTCAGCTCTTGAGTGCAGGAATTCTGTGTCCCAGGGCTCATTAACATTCAGAACACCTTAACAAGCCAAGCCTCTGGGGATAATTTTATTTTCATTTCAAATCTTTTGTGGTTAAGTAGATCTCAGTAGTGTATTCAAAGTGTATGCATTATATTTAAAAAGACAGTGAGAAAAGATATTTTAGGTTCTGTTTATTTCTGTTTCCCTGTTAATGAATTGATATGTGCAATCTCCAATTGTCACTGAATCCAAGTACCTCCTCAAACAGTTGGAATAGATATGAAAATCAAGACCCTTCATGGCTGACAATCAATCAGACTCTGTCCCCACCCCCACCCCACCATTTCCCCCATCCAAGCCCTGGCACTCAGAGCAGCCTTGTGCAAATCTGAGCTCCCTCCAGCTCAGGCTGCACCTGCAACTTTCAGCCCCTTGGCTCCAACTCCCACCTGCTTTCCTTGGAGAAGGAGCTGCCCGAGACACAGAGGGATGTTCATTTCTTGTCAGCCAACAAAGCCAAGGGAAGGCACAGCTCCATCAAATGCAAAAGTCATTCCTCTGCTGCTATTAAAGCCACTTTCCACAGCAGACAGTGTCAGACACCTTCTGTGCCCAGCACAGATCCCAAGGCCCCCCAAACCCTCCCTGCCCCAATTCTGCCCAGATTTGCTCTTTGCACACAAAAGTCATACACTGAAGTCAGGAGTTCCCTCCATGCCCAGAGGGAAGGAAAAGAGAGAAAGAAGTTGAAGAGCTCTCCTGTGCAGAGCCGAGATCCAAGTGCCCCTACAGTGGGAACCACAACTCATCAGGTTTGTGTCCTTTGGGCTCAGGGCCTGGTGACACTCAGAGGCACAGAAAGGCTTCTTGCCAAAAAACACAAGTTGGACATTTGAACAGTTTAATAACCATCACTGGTCTTCCCTCAGCTCTCTGGGATGTCCCAGCAGCATCTGACATGTCCCTCACTCATCCCTAAAGAATTCCTGTGCAGGAACTTTTGTGATAAAGACATAAGAAAATGTAGTTCTGTGATAGACATAAACACAATGAAGATGTTGTGTAATGTGATATTTATTTGATCTTCAGAAAGATTGAGCAACTCCCTGCAGCTCAAAGCAAGAAACCAGTCAGTTGAGGGGCAGTTTAGTGACCAGAGAGCATGTGGAAAAGGGAAATCTTCAAGCAAAGGGAAGGACAAAGATCCATCTGGTTGAGTCAAGAGATGTTCTTAGACATGGCCATTTAAACAGGACAGCTGGAAACACCTGAGGGAAAAGAGGGATCAAATAATAGACTGAATACTGTTATGAGAAGATCAGTATTTCTTCTTCTGCCATCAGTATAGTAACAGGAAATGCCCTGTACTGGTGGGTAAATTTGGCCATTTCTTAAAAGTACTCAAGTAGCCGTGCTGGGGTGAATGAAACAGGAAAGCCTTATAAATATGATTGCCTGGCAAAATATTTTGAGAATATAGAAACTATAAGCGAGATTGAAATGAAAGCAAGTTTTGAGATCCCTTAGTTACTGAACAACTGGAAAACAATGGTGTGGTCGGCTGAAGGTAATCCCCTTTTGATGAAACAATACCCTCTGCTTGCAGACAGGTCCAAGGGTCAGAGCAGACGCTGCCAGCTTGGCAGAAGGGGTCCAAAGAGGAGTTTTTAGGGTTTAAAATGTAACACAGTATGGTAATGTAGCGATTCTTATAGGTTGTATGGAAATGCTATAGGATTTGTATATTGTACTAGATTGGTTAGTGAGAATCAGAATATTCAACAAAGAAGATGATTTATTGTATTGTAACGGCAACTTCGATCACCCTTATTTCTTCCCTTCCCTTCTCTTCTCTTTGCTCTTTCCACTGCATCTTCCACTTCTTCCTACACTCTTAGTTCTCACCCCTTTACTCTCTTACGTTCTACCCCTCTCTTCTCTTGAGCCTGCTCCGAGCTGCAGCTGGCAGCTCCCAGCAGGGCGCTGCACCCACGCCCTTTGCAATAAACCCCAAATTCCACGACTTGGCTGCAGACATCTCTTGTCTCTGTACGTCCCTACCGTGCAACCCCCGTACCCGCTCCGACATAGCCCAGATAATAAAAATGTACTTGTCTATTGTGAAACTGGCAGGTATTAAAACCTGTGCCCCTTTCCAGGCAGACATCAGTTGGGTTGCCATGAGAGGGCAATGCCACTTGTGCCCTGAGGTGCCCAGCTGGGATTGGATCTCTCCGAGAGCACCTGAGGGAGAACAGAACACCTTGCAAGCTGCAGGTCCCTGACAGCCCCACAGGGCTCCTGTCCCATCAACATCTGCTCTGCTCCAGTCTGAAACAGGGCCCAGCATGGTGCTGGGATCATCAGAGAGCTGAGGTGTGTGCTGGAATTCAATGCCCTCGCCATCCCACAGCAGCCCTGCATTTCCCTGCTGCAGCCTTGGTCTCCAGCACAGCCATGGTGGCTCTTTGGGCTCTGGACTGTTGCTGCAGACCCCAAGGGCAGCTGAGCTCTGCCTTTGGCACAGTCAGGTCTGGCCAGCACAGGCCATGCTCAGCAATTGCTTGTGTGTGCCTGGCCTTGCTGTCAGCCCCGGCAGCGGCTGCGTGGCCCCTTTGTGGCCCTGTGGTGGCCCAGCCATGGTGGCCCAGCCCCTGTGCAGGCCCAGCCCAGGCCAGGAGCATTGCGGCTGGGAACGGCCCCTGTGCTGTGGTGCCCAGAGCAGCCTTGGGGCTCTGTGCCCCATGGCCTCCCTGCTGGGCAGCCTCTGCCAGCTCCTGCAGAGCCCCTGGCACCCCTGGCACCCTGCCCCGGGCTCTGCCGGCCTCGGGGGTTCTTGTGGAACCCACCAGCAATTGTGCCACTGAAGAACAAAGGAGACCCTTTGGAGAGCCTGGGGACAATGGAATCAAGGGGTCATTGCTCCATTGCAAGGACTCTGGGAACAATTGTGACACTGTGGTGCCCATGGAGCCAAGGGTCCCTGGTGTCACTGCAGGATCTTGTGTCACCAGGGCTCCACTGTGACACTGCAGCACCAAGGAATCCATTGTGGCACTCTGAGGCCTCATGGAGCCAAGAGGCCACTGTGACCCTGCAGGGCCTTGTGGAACCATGCAGAGCATTGTGACAGAGAAGGACCTGGTGTCATGATGGAGTTACTGTGACCCTGCAGGGCCCCATGGAGCCAAGGGGCCAGTGCTGCTCCTAAGGGACTCCTGGAATGAAGGAAACATGTTTGACACCATGGTGGTGCTTGGGACCAAGAGGCCATTGTGACACTGTGGAACCAAGGAGAGCATTGCTGCTCTCAGAGACCACATGGAACCAAGGATTTACTGTGACACTGCAGGGCCTTGGAGGACCAAGGCGCCATTGTGACGCTGCAGGGCCCAAGGATCCAAGGGACTTTGTGACACCAAGGGATCCCATGGAACCAAACAGACATCGTGACTCTGAGAGGCCTCATGGAATCATGGAGACCATTGGGACAATCTGGGGCCTCATGGAACCGTGGTGACACCAAGTTGTCTGGCAGTGTGGATCTGCTGGAGAGTAAGAGGGCTCTGCACAGGGCCCTGGACAGGCTGGATCCAGGACCCAAATCCAACAAGGTGAGGTTTAACAAGTCCAAGTGCCGGGTCCTGCACTTTGGCCACAATAACCCCTGCAGCACTACAGGCTGGGGACAGAGTGGCTGGAGAGCAGCCAGGCAGAAAGGGACCTGCAGGGACTGATGGACAGCAGGCTGGACATGAGCCAGCAGTGTCCCCAGGTGGCTGAGAGGCCAAGGGACATTCACAAGGTGCAAAGTCAGGAACTGAAATGGGCAGTGGGGCCAGAGAGGAAACGGCAAAAAGGGATGGGCTACTTGCAGGGGATGAAACAGGGTAGGGTAATAGGAAGAAATTTGTACCAGGGCATAGTAAACAAAGCAAAGGTGAAGCCAAGGAAATGTTGAGGGCTGTTCGGGGGTGGCTGCCAGGCAGCCCTGGCTCTGAGCAACAGCGTCTGCAGTGGCACAGGAAACTCCCAGCTGATGGGAACAAACTTTCTGGCTGAGTGCAGAGGCCAGGACAAAGCTGAGTGCTTTCCCTGGTGTCCCCCAGCCCTTGCTGGCCCCAGGGGCTGATGGCATTTGTGCTCCCTCGGGTTCATGTCCCCACAGCACCAGCATGGGGGTGCTCCCGCCTGCTGTGTGCAATGCAAACAGGGGCTGCTGAGCCAGTGCTACCGTGTCTGTGCCTGCAAGGATGGGGCACCTGTGTGAGCTGGGGGAGAGGCCAGGGCTGCAGAGGGGGGATGTTGTTGGCAGCTCCATCAGGACGCTCTGGGACACTGCCCTGGGCTGTGCAGCGCACTGGGGATGGATCAGCCCCTGCTCTGCTGCTCCTTCCCGTGTGCCCCAGGGCCCTTGCAGAGCCCCAGCCATGCTGTTTGCCCCCAGCCTGCCCACGGCCAGCCTGGGGCTGCTCACGGGGGTTTTCTGTGCTGAGCATTGGCCTGGCCGTGTTCTTGAGAGAGCCTGGGCAAGGAGCCTGGAGCCCCCAGGGCCTGGCCTGAGGCGGCAGCGCTGCCCCAGCAGTGCCCATGGCCTGTCCCTGCTGCAGCCCCGGCACTGCCACCCCCAGGGCTGTGCCCGGCCCCGAGAGCACTCAGGCCCTGCAGCAACACCAGGGCCAGCAGGGCAGCGGGGCAGGGCCACGGCAGCAGCACTGGCAACACCAAGTGCTGCTGCTGCTGCTGGGCACAGCTGCTGGGCCAGCACTGATCTGCCCCCAGCTCTGCACACAGACATTGCTGCTGCAGCTCCAGAGAAGGCAACACAAGGGAATCTCTGCAGAAAACTCTGCTGGGACATCCTTTAGTTCCCCTAAAGCCACCGAGAGTTAAACCCCTCATCAACATAGTCTTTGGCCGCAGGGAAGGTGGAGAGAAACAAAATGAGAAATGGCACTAACAATGACATACTTTTTGGTGGACAATATGAAAAAAGTAATGCAAGTCATTTGCAGAAATTGACCAGTAGTTTAATGTGGACAGTTTTTTATTGAGACATAGTCGATGGGAAAAGAGACATGAGAAAGTACATCTGAGAAAGCAACAGCTGCCTAATTCAAAGACATGGTTTCTTTGAGCAAGAAGTTGTTTAAGAAAATATGTGATAACAGGAAGTAAAAAAGAAGCCACAAACATCTTGAGAAAGGTGGGACTGACTTTTTATAGCTGACCAATAGTGAGCTCTATTTTTGCAATACGTATGAGCCTTATTACTGTGATTATAAAAGTGTGCGTATTAATCAATAAATTTGAGACTTGTCGGTCATCAGCGGATGAGCAGCTCCCCCATCTACCTTGTCAGTTTAATGTTTCTGAAACCATCCATTCGTCAGTCTCCTCACTGCAGCCTTGAGCTCCTGGTTCCTCAGGCTGTAGATGAGGGGGTTCAGAGCTGGAGGCACCACCGAGTACAGAACTGACAGGGCCAGATCCAGGGATGGGGACGACATGGAGGGGGGCTTCAGGTAGGCAAACACTGCAGTGCTGATGAACAGAGAGACCACGACCAGGTGAGGGAGGCAGGTGGAAAAGGCTTTGTGCCGTCCCTGCTCAGAGGGGATCCTCAGCACGGCCCTGAAGATCTGCACATAGGAGAAAACAATGAACACAAAACAGCCAAACGATAAACAGATGGAAAACACAAGAAGCCCAATTTCGCTCAGATGGGTGTTGGAGCAGGAGAGCTTGAGGATCTGTGGGATTTCACAGAAGAACTGGCCCAGGACATTGCCATGGCACAGGGGCAGGGAAAATGTATTGGCCGTGTGCATGAGAGCATTGAGAAAGGCACTGGCCCAGGCAGCTGCTGCCATGTGGGCACAAGCTCTGCTGCCCAGGAGGGTCCCGTAGTGCAGGGGTTTGCAGATGGACACGTAACGGTCGTAGCACATGATGGTGAGGAGGGAATACTCTGCTGACAGGAAGAAGAAAATTAGAAACAGCTGAGCAGCACATCCTGTGTAGGAGATGATCCTAGTGTCCCAGAGGGAATTGTGCATGGCTTTGGGGACAGTGGTGCAGATGGAGCCCAGGTCAGAGAGGGCCAGGTTGAGCAGGAAGAAGAACATGGGCGTGTGCAGGTGGTGGCCGCAGGCTACGGCGCTGATGATGAGGCCGTTGCCCAGGAGGGCAGCCAGGGAGATGCCCAGCAAGAGGCAGAAGTGCAGGAGCTGCAGCTGCCGCGTGTCTGCCAATGCCAGCAGGAGGAAGTGCCTGATGGAGCTGCTGTTGGACATTTCCTAAGGTGCCTTGGCATGGGGATCTGTAAACAAAGTAATTATGGAATAATTTGGTTTTGAGAGGGCTTGAAATATCCCAGGACAGCGTGGGGGCACTTTCCCCCCACTGCCTGCCCAGGGCTCTGCTGCCTGGAGCTGTCCCTGCCAGCAGCTGCTTCCCTGTGCCCAGGGCTGGGCCCTGCCAGTGCTGCCAGAGCCCAGCCCAGCCCTGGGGGCTCAGCTCTGCCCTGCAGACCCCTCCCAGCTCAGGCACTGCCCAGGAACAGCTCTGGCTCTGCAGGCTCTGATGGCAATGTCAGAGCAACCCTGAGGAGGCTGGAAAAGCAACACTGAAGCTGCCTCTAATGGGCCCTCTGCTAATTTCTGTCACTGCTGGGTTTAGTAAGATCAGAGAAATTTATTTTTTTTTTCTTGCCCCGATCTGGAAGATGAACATCTATGTACAAATGCCATCCAGGAAAATTCGAGCAGTAGATTAATAAAGTAGGATTTGCCCTTTTATTAAGCCCCTACCTCGCTGTTCTCCCTGTATAACATACTTGGAAATGTTCTGCAGTTAAACGCCATGCTGGGAGCAGTCCTGAACAATGCAGCACCCTCCCCACACAAGGAGAACACTTCCAATCCTTACCAGCTGTCCCCTCCCACCCAGATCTTGTCCCCCAGCGCTGGGAGCAGCTGCCAGGGCTGGCTGAGAGCTGTCCCTGGCAGGCAGCAGAGTCCCTGCCCCAGCACAGCACCCTGGGCTGCAGGACCCTGCTCTGCAGGACAGCCCTGGGCACCCCTGGCTGCTCTGCACAAGAGACAATCAGAGAATGTACTCACAGGCTCTGCAGGCATTGGGATGTTCCAGCTTGAGGAGATCACTGCAGGAGCTGCAGCTGCATTGTCCTGCAGCCAGAGGTTCCTGTGCCAAGGGCTGGCAGTGTTTGTGCCCCAGGCACTTCTCAGCACCTTCCCAGCCCTGACTGATTGAAGCTCTCTTTGCCTCTGTGCTCTGCCCAGGGTGGCTGCAGGCAGTGCCCCAGCCCTGCTGGGCTGGCAGAAGAGCTGCTCACCAAGAGAAATGTGCTTTTGAAGCTCTCCTTGGATACCAGGAGCTGCCTCTGTGCCAGGAGCCCAGCCCAGCTCAGCAGCACAGACACAGCACAAGGACTTGAATGAGCCTCTGGGGCTTTGTGCCCAGGCCCTGAACATCAGTCCCTGAGAAGGAGCTGAAGAAACCTCTCCAGAACTCCAAGGCAGAATCCAACTCCAAACTTTCTTGGACTTTTAATGGGTCCCAGTGAGGGACACGACTGAGAAAGTGTCTCCAGGCCCCAGGCAGAGCAGAGAACTGCAGGCAGTGATGACAGGTGGGGACAAAGAGAAGCCAAGTCTTGGTGCCCTGGGCCACAGCATCAGGGTCTGTGCCACCAAGGGCTGGGAGGAGACACCTTGTGCTGAGGCCCTGGGGCCTCCTGGCACAGCCCCAGCCAGGCTGGGCACTGTCAGCCCCTTGTCCTGCCCTCAGCATCCCCCCCTAGCCCACATCCCAGTGGCCTCAAGGATCTGCTGGAAGGAGTCCCTGGGGAGCCTTGCTCAGCAATGGCCCTGGGGGCTCCTGAGTGCTCCCTGCAGGGACTGCAGGTTTTTCAAAGGACTTTGGCTTTGGCTTTTGCCTTGGAGTCTCTGAGAGGTTTGTGCAATCATGGCCTCCAATTATCTGCTGTAATTAGTCCCTGGAGAGGCTTTGTCAGTAACAACACTCAGTGAGGCTCATTAATACTTCAGGGTACTTCACTTATTTTAATATTCTTGGTGTTTCTCTTTTGATAGAAACTCTGTGAGAGGTTTGTGCAATCATGGCCCCAATTATCTGCTTTAACGAGTCCCTTGAGAGCTTTGTACTGACACTTTGAGGAGCTCATTAATACTTTGAGATATTCAAGAATTTTTAAGGTACTTTATGGATTTAAGAATACTTTTAGATACTTTTAAGGATTTTACTACCCACACTGAGTCTCTGAGAGGTTTTTGTGCCATCCTGGCCTCAAATTCTCTCATCCAAGGAGTCCATGATGAGCCTGTGTTGGGTATCTTCCCCCTTTCTATGTTACGACAAAGATGGAACTGAAAGAATTTTGTAAGTCTTTCTAAACGCATCCAAACAAACAGTGGACAATTAACAATGCAACAAAAACCACTAAGAAAATAATAGTCCTCTTTTAGCTAAACATCATCCAACCCTTTAATCCTCAGGAATGGAAAAGTGTATTGAACCAGTCTTTGTTTTCCACTTGAAGCTTCTCAAACCCTTCCTTCAGTACCTGAATGCTCTTGTGGATTGACTCGCTGTGCCTGGAGAGGTTCATGCAACACATCCCTCAGAGTCTACACAGCCATGCCCATGTGCCCAGAGTAAAAACTCTATAGCTGTTCTGCAAGGTGGCATGTCTGATGGTCTCTTTGTCTGAGAGCAGGCCACTCAATGTGAGGGAGGTAGCATTGGTTTGCTTACTTAACAGGCCCCCAAGGTGGTCTCATTGTCCTAAAGCTTTAGCTGCAGCCACCCAAGGTAGTGCAAACTGGGGGTGCTACCATCAGATACCTGGATTAAAGCTTTCAAAGCCATCTCTTTGATATCATGCAATACTTTTCTGGACACACCTGCTGCTTGATCATCTGATAGGCTGTGTTGTCCTTCTCCAGGTAGATAGCTGATTGTCAATTCCGCCCTTGCCTGATTATTAGCATAGTCTGCTATTAATTGATTTATTAAACACTTCATCCCCCTTCCCACAGGGTGTATTCTGTGGGTGACAACAACATGGTCAGAATATATTTTAAATCATAGGGGGTTAAGACATGTGCTGTAAACATGCCCCTCATTAGGTCATTAAAACTAGGTAAGTCACTCCTATTGTCTTTAGCTGCCCTACACAGATCCTTGATTTCCCCCTAAACCAATGGCTGATAGCTGGGATTCTGCCCCCTTCTTTCATAACATACAGGGGCAACGAGGAGTTTCAAGGCTATTTGCCAGTCTCCTTCCTTAACTGGAGGCATGGCCCAGGGTGGAGAGGATGATTGACAGTGGGCGCATGACCCACAGTTGTGGGGGTGGAGTCTGGAGGTTCGTTCAGAGTGGAAGAGAAGTTTGTGGTAGTAGGAAGTGGAGGAGCCAAGATGGAGGGAGGATGGGCAAGCTCCCAAGCCGCATTCCGGCTCCTTCCATCTTGAGTCTCCAGGGCATGATGCTCCAAGACAGTGTGGCCATTGCCATCTTGGACCATTGTGGAACGTCTGAGAAAGGCAGGTTTGAGGGGAGGTCCCGAGTTAGGAGTGACCAATGGATTCAGTTTTCAACACACTTCTTGCTGGTGAAGGGTCTCAAGGATGGTATGGAAGATGGGGAGAATGTGGGGTGCAATGGGGTCCCCTTTGATCAAAAGGTTGTTCAATTTAACTCCCACTCAGTCCCAAAATTCAGTGGTATAGATTTCATCAGCAGAGGCATCTGGAAAATTTTTAATGAACCATTTCATGATTGATTTTAATTTGTTCTTTGACAATATTTTATTATGATCATTGAGAATGAAAGCATCCATATATGCTCCTTTCTACTTTGGACATCTGGCTGCCCATTTTTCTCTTTCTCCACCTTAGGGTGAACAGCCACTGGAACACACCAAATAAATTATGGGACTTTGGTGCATATTGTAAAAACACAGTGGCAAAATGGTCAATAAACGTCTTGTGTTTTCCAAACCCACCTACAATCCTATGCAGGTGAAATTGTCTTTGTCCCTGTGGATCCTGGCTGAGGTCCCTTGAACCAACGATGAATCTGCCGGCCCAACACAATCCCAAATCCCAGGGAGCGCTGGCCTATCCATCAGCTAACCCCAGCTGACGTGACTGACACAGGGAGCCCTGAGTGTCATGGTCCCTGTTTGGGCGCCAAATGTCACAGTGAAGGTGGCAGGAACAAACCTCTCTGGTTCCCTGACTTCAGGGTGAGGTTGGCAAAAATGAAAAGGAGTGGGTGTGACGGTGTTCACAGGGGTCTTAGGATGAGGGAAGAGACGAAGATGTGACTCCATGTTTCAGAAGACTTGATTTATTTTTTATGCTATGTATTATAATTAAACGATACTAAAAGAAGAGAAGAAAGGATTTCATCAGAAGGCTAGCTAAGAATAGAATAGCAAAAAATGATAACAAAAGCTTTTATCTCAGACAGAGAGTCCAATCCAGCTGACTGTGATTGACCATTAATTAGAAACAACTCTACGAAATCAATCACAGATCCACCTGTGGCATTCCACAGCAGCAGATAATCATTGTTTACATTTTGTTCCTGAGGCCTCTCAGCTTCTCAGGAGGAAAGGATTTTTCATAAAAGATGTCTGCGACAAGCAGATTTGATGGAGTTGCCAAAAAGAACTTTAATACCCAGGTGAAAAACAATGGACATAGAGAAGTCGAGCACAGTACGAGGGGCAGGATCCTAAGGCCTGAGACAAAGGGGAAGCAACAACACAGACACTTGGGGCTAGAAAACTAGAATAACCATACTGAAGAAACAAGTAACCAATAAACCAATAGGGGAGTAGAATTTGGACAACTTAGCATAACAACACTAAAGGCTTATGGGGGAGCTCCCAGGCTCACCCTAAGTTAAATCAATGATTCCTAGGACTTCAAACTCATGCCCAGTTCTTCTGGGGTAAAATCTGGCTGACTCTGAGTTGCAGCCAGGCTAACTCCCATATTGCTGATTTGCACTGGCCCCTTGGGACCATGTGGCCCAACAGAGCCCCAATGATGTCCTTGGTTCCACAAGGCCCCACAGTGTCACAATGGTCCCTTGGATCCATGGTGCTCTGCAGTGTCACAATGGCCCCTTCATTTCACAAGGCTCCCAAATGTCACATTGTTCTCCATAGGAAGGAAACCATGGAACCCCATGTTTCAGGAGCTGATGAACGGCAACCACCAGAGGTCAAGGCAAGCCTGTCTGTCCTGGCAGGTTTGCTTGGAGCATCCCTTGGATATTTGAAATTATGTGAGTGGAGTCCTACTTTCAGACATTTGTGCCTGGAGAAGGATGATTTTTTCCATACAAAGAAAAGCCCAGAGCCCTTTCCAGTGTTTGGAAAACAGGTGAGTTCTGGCACTCAGGAGTTAAAGACCATGCAGACCTGTCTGTCCTGGGAGCTTTTGTCTGGCAGTAATCCTTGGATACAGAGATAATTGGAGGTGGAATCCCAATTTTAGCCATGGATACCTGGAAAAGACGAACAGTTCTTTTCCATAAAAAGAAGAGCCCAGAGCCCCAGTTTTTTAGGGGCAGATGGGAGTGGCCTTCCACATTCCAAGGTCAACCAGACCTGTCAGGTGACCCCTGGGAGGCCAAGGCAGCCACACCTCTTTCATGTTCCCTTGGTTCCACAGGGGCCCTGCAGTGTCACAATGTTCTCTGACTTCTGTGATGCCCTCAGGTGTCATAATGGCCCCTTGATTACACAAGTCCTTAAGCATCTTAAAGGTCTCCATGGTTCCACAAGGCCCCACAGAGTCATAATGGCCTCTTCCTTCCATGAGGCCCCACAGTGTCACAAGAGTCTCCATGATTCCATGGGGCTTGCAATGTCACAATGGTCTCCATGGAATCATGGTGCCCTGCAGTGTCACAATGGCCCTTTGGCTCCACAAGGCCCTGAAATGCAGCAATGGCCTCTTGGTTTCACAAAGCCCTGCTGCTTCACACTGGCCCCTTGGGACCATGCAGCCCAACAGAGCCACAATGATGTCCTTGGTTCCATGAGGCCCCACAGTATCACAATGGCCCCTTGGATCCATGGTACCCTGCAGGGTCACAATATTCCCCTTGGTTCCAAAAGTTCCTACAGTGTAACAAGTTTCACAAAGGCCTGCAGTGTCACCGTGGCCCATTGGTTCCACAATGCTCCGCAGTGTCACAATGGTCTCCATAGGAAGGAAACAAGTGAGCCCCAGTAGTGCAGGGGCAGATGAGAGGCTGTCACCAGAGGCCAAGGCTAGCCAGACTTGACTGTAAGGGCAGATTTTGTCTGGGAGTAACCCTTGGATATAGGGAATTTTAGATGCAGAATCCCAAATTTGGCCATGGATGCCTAGACAAGAATGACAGTTTTTTTCCCACAGGAATAAAAGCACAGAGTCCCAGTGCGTCATGGTCAGATGGAAGTGGCCCTTGACATGTCAAATTCACTGGGACCTGTCAGACAGCCCCCAGGAGGCCAAACCAGACAGACCTGTTCCATGTTCCATCAACTTCATGGGTCCCCACACTGTCACAATCGCCTCCTTGATTCCATGAGGTCTGGCAATGTCACAATGGCTTCTTGGTTTCATGAGCCCCAACAGAGTCACAAGGGTCCACTGGCCCCACGCAGCCCCACTGTGAAACAATGTCTCCTTTTTTCTAGTTTAAATCAATCACAGTCAAACCACAGTGTGATCATTGATCCTTGCTTCCATAGGATCCATGATTTGCACAATGGTCTCCTTGATTCCATGATTCCCGGATTCCACAGTCTCACCATAGTTTCTTTGGATCTCCATTGTCACAGCTGACTCATGGCTCCATGAGGTTCCGCAGTGTCACTGTGGTCACTGTCAGAGGCTGGATGAGATCATTGTCCCGAGACACCTTGGGATGCTGGGAATGCCCGTGTGGGGCCAGGGCCGGGTCAGGCCTTGGTTTGTGGTGGGACAGAGCCCCGCCCCCAGCCCAGCCCTGGCAGAGCTGTCAATCACACAGCAGGGGGTGGTGTTAACCCAGCTCTGATTGGCCCAGCTGTCAATTAATCAATCACACACTGGCAGCTGGTGCTACCCTGGCTCTGATTGGACAAGCAACTGCCAGTCCCACCCCAGGGGTGGGCCCATGAAGGCCCAGGGGGTTTAAAGCCAGAGCACAAGACCAGCCCAGGGTCTGGATCCTGCCTTCTCCTGGGGTTCCTCTGTTACTGATGCTGGAACCTGAGCTGTTGGTACCCATGTGTGTGTCTTTCTCTGGATCTTCTGTCTTTCTGTTGTTCTCTATTTCTTCTCCTTCTAATCCTACTTACCTGGAACATTTTTGGGTAACTTCACATGTTAAGGGTTAAAGGATTTTAGGTTAAATGTGTGGATATCCAGGCCACAGGGAATATTTCTCTGTCTGCTCTGAGGAATCCTGAGCCCAGAGAAACACTGCCTTTAACCTTTGCCCATGGAGAGGACTTCTGAGACCTTGAGATTGATTAGAATTTATCAAAGTGTGAAATAAATTAGAGGGTAGTATATTATGTCACAAGGGTGAGAAATTTAGGTTTTGGGATTTTTAGTATGGTGCAGATAAAAAGGAAAATGGAGGAATAGGGGTGTAGTCCCTCTCTTTTTCTTCTTCATCTACTCTGTTTTCTGCACTGTTGGTGGCACAGGGTCGTTGGTCAAGGAAAGCACAGTGCAGAGGTTTTGTGGACAGCCAAGGGATGAGTTGTTGCTAGATAAGTAGAAATAATGTACGTTTTAAGAGTTAATTGGATCAGATGACTTTAAAAGACCTTGAAAACGTAAATTTTGGGGCCATTTTGAGGTGTTTTTCCAGCGTGCTGAGCCTAGTGTGGACAGCAATGCAAAACTTTCGAAAAGATAGCAATAAACAAGAAGCTGAAGACTGTAAAAGTCCCATGCATGTCCTTTTACCTGGCACAGAACTGCTACTGGAGGATTTTCCCCATCCAGGGACCCCCAGAAAGGCCCAGCATAAAACAAACATCAATAACTGGTGCCCCAATAATGTTTTTAATAAGTTGGCTTTTTTCCATAAAGTTGTTTACTGAAGGGTGCTGTCTTAATTGGCCAATCATGTGAAATGTGTTGATTAAATAACCAATGAGGTCCACCTGTAGAAAACCAAGTTATAAAAGAAGAGATTTGAATAAATGGAAGGCTTTTAGCCCTTAGCCTTCTGTTCTGAGTCTGTGTCATCTCCGATAGACCAGTGACATTTGGGGATCTGTGGGGGCTATTGGGGCTCCTTTCTGCACCATGTGACCCAACAGGAGCTCCTCTAATAAACTTTGCCTGAAGCTCCCACTGTGCCCATGACAGGAACCCCTGTGAGTGTCTGGGACATCCCGGCTCTTTGGCAGCCTGGGGACTCCTGGGATGTCACTGTGGAGCCCCCGTGAGTGCCTGTGACAGATGGGGTGCCTTTGCAGCCCAAGGTGCCCTGGGATGTCACCATGGAATGGCTGTGACTGCCTCTGACCACAGGGCTCTTTACCATCCCCAGAAAGCCCTGGGAGGTCTCCATGGAGCGCCTGTCACTTCCTGTGACATTCCAGCTCTGGAACAGCCTGGAGACTCTTGGAAAGTCCTCATGGAACCCCTCTGGGGCCTGTGACAAATCTGATCATCAATAGGCAACCATCAGCAGCCCCCTGTTGCTATGGTCAGTTTCCATGGCAACCATCTCCAGCCCCCTGTTGCTATGGTCAGTTTCCATGGCAACCATCCCCAGCCCCCTGTTGCTATGGTCAGTTTCCATGGCAACCATCACCAGCCCCCTGTTGCTATGGTCAGCCCATTTGGCAGCTCCATGGAGACCCCATGCCAGGGGTGGTTGCCATGGCCACCAGGGCTGGGACCAGCTGGGATGCTCGGTTTCCATGGGCCAGGGTTCAGGAATGGGATTCCCCAATTTTCTGCTCCCACTAAAACCGTGCTGCCCTCACTGCCCTCCCACCTCCCATGGAAAGCACAAAAGTAAAAGATCCCGGGCTAGGATAAGAACAATTTATTGGCAACACCAACGAGTTAAGGAACAAAGAGGAACAGAATCAAAATTGATAACAGAAGGGATAAAAAAACACAATCTTTACAGGGAACACTACAACACAACTTACTGGGTCTGCCTGGCCACAATTTTCCCTGCTTGAAAGAACACCCTTCTCCTCAGAGAGAAAGAGAGAGACAGAGTAGTCCCTTTCCTGCCCCTGGCAATGACCTGAGGTGTGAGTTAATGTAATGACAGGGCCATGGTTAGACCCTCATGTTCTTCCATCAAACATTAGGTTATTGGCAGGGGCAGGAAAAAGGGACAGGTGTCTTCCCAGCATGGACCATGGGGAACAAGGATATCCAGGGCTTTTCCCAATGTGGTTTCTCCCATGGGGGATGAAGTTGGAGCAGTGCATGAAAATGTTCCTGCAGCTGGGACATTGGCAGGGCTTCCCTTACTGGTGACTCCATTGGTGTCGGGTCAAGTGAGAGCTGGTGATGAAGCTCTTCCCACACTGGGGACACTCGTAGGGCCTCTCCCCAGTGTGGATGCGCTGGTGGATGATGAGGGTGGAGCTGTGCTTGAAGCCCTTCCCGCAATCAGGGCAGAGGAACGGTCTCTCCTCTGTGTGAATCCGCTTGTCCAGCCAGAGATTGGAGCTGCACTGAAACCTCTTCCCACACTGGGGACACTCGTAGGGCCTCTGTCCAGTGTGGATGCGCTGGTGGATGGTGAGGTGGGAGTTGCGCTTGAAGCCCTTCCCACAGTCAGGGCAGCGGAAGGGCCTCTCATCCGTGTGAATCTGCTGATGCCTGAGGAGATGAGAGCTGGTCTGAAACCTCTTCTGACACTCGGGACACTCGTAGGGCCTCTCCCCAGTGTGGATTCGCTGGTGGGTGACGAGGGTGGAGCTGTAGCTGAAGCCCTTCCCACATTCCCAACACTTGTAGGGCCGTTCCCCGGTGTGGATCATCTGGTGGCTGATCAGGGTGCTGCTCTGCCTGAAGCTCTTCCCACACTCCAAGCACTTGTAGGGCTTCTCCCCATCATGAAGCTGCTCATGGACCACCAGCTCCAAGCTCTGGCTGAAGCTCTGTCCATCTTCCTGGCACAGGGTGGGTCTTTCCTCCTCAGAGCCCCATGGGCTGGGCTTGGAGCCCCTCCTCACGGGGGATCTACAGGGGCTTTTCCTCCCCATGGGATTCCTGTCCCAAGGAGCCGGTCAAAACAGCCTCTTCCAGGAGGTTCTGCTGTGAGGATTTGGCCTCCCTGGTCTCCATCCTCAGCTTCTTGTCTGGGGGAGGAAGGACAAGGAGAGGATGGGATTTGCCTCCATGCCAGAGGGAAGGGGACAGAGATCCCCCCAGTGCATCCCCAGCAGGACGGGGTTTGCACTGATGCCGAATTTTGCCCCAAAAGGCGAAATGAACTGCCCACAGACAGAGTTTGAGGCCTATAGGCAGGAGGTATTTAATCCACAACGCGTTGGAGAAATCCTAATTAGATTTCTGATTTATGAACAGCAAAAGCAGGTTTTTATACAATTTTAACATAGATTACATCATTCATTATATGCATATTCATAGGTAGGCAGGTGTATAGGTGGAGTCTTCCGGGAATACTTCGTCCCCCTTGGTTAAACTTTAAGCTTTTTCCTAATTTGGGCATCTTCCTGTTATTCCTGGCATATTTTTCCATGGCTTGGCAGAAATTATTGTCTTACTTGGCTCAATTCTAACGGCTTGGCAGGTCACTTTAACTTATTGGCTTCTTTTTCTGCTTTCTTCTTCAAAAATTGGTTTCTTCTTCAAATATTGGTTTCTTCTTCAAATATTATAATTCCAAAGTTTCTCCTGTGGGTGTATTTTAGATTATTTAATCTAGATATCTGATCAAAGTTCTTCCTTACTTAAATATGTGATCAAAGCTCTTCCTTACTTAAATATCTGATCAAAGCTCTTCCTAATAGTGTATTCTTTGGGTTATTTACTTACCTAGATATCTGATCGAAGTTTTTCCTAACAGTGTATTTTAGATTATTTACTTACCTAGATATCTGATCAAAGTTCTTCCTAACAGTGTATTTTAGATTATTTATTAACTTCCTCGATTCTTCTCGTTATACCTGTAAGTGTCTTTTAATTCTTTTATTTTTCAGAAATTATTGTTCATTTTATTAGATGGCTTCATTCCCCCCTTTTCTTATAACTTACGAATTCTTTCGTCAAATTCTAGTCCTATAGGGCGCTGATATGCTCGTACCATAGCCTAAATCAACTGGGTCCTTTTCATTACGATTCTTAGTCTCCACCACATAAAGATATTTGTGAGAGTTAATAGTAACAGGACTATAATTACAATTAGCATCGGGTGCACTAGGTAGTTAAAGACCTTTGTAGCTGTTGGGGAGTATCCTATAAAGATATCCCACCAATGATGCCGACCTACTTGTTCTACTTCGGTCAGGACATTCTTTATTTTTTCTGAATTATGTTCTACTTGCCATACCATTCGTTTAGTTGTTTCATTCACCCTTTGCACTAATTTCTTTACGTTAGGATGTGCAAGCATTGCTTTGAGGACTTTGACGTCCATTCCTATTTGTAATTTCGGTATCTCTTGATATAGGTTGAAATCTGCGTTAATCAGCTGTTGAGTAGTTATTGGGACAGTATAATGAAAATCACAACTTACTATCTTGGTGAAGTTGCATACACAGAAGTTAGTGTTGTTAGTCTCTTCTTGGCAATTATCTATAGTGACGTTGTCACAAGCTGTCCTCACGCAAGCGCACCCATTCCCTATATAATAAACTTGCGATTGTGTTCTATTATGTGGAAGCATCTCAAAGGTACATACACTATTTTCGGCATCTAAGCATAAATCTTCTGCTTCTACTACAGCATTTTCGCAGACATAGCCTAATTGTCTTCTAGGAATACATGCTTCTGTGCTAACCGATTGCCACTTATTTTTGGTATTATCATAACAGGCCTAGACATTATGGTCTATTGGCTTGACAATGACATTTTGATGTATTGTCCCTAGGGTGAGGATAGGAAAGATAGCTCTCTCCTCTGCTGCACTAATGGTGAGGACATAGGCTTCAATATGTTCTTGGTGGGGCTCATAAGTAAAATTTACTAATTGCCACCAGGCTTGGTGATCCTTCTCAAATTGTGTAGTATGATTGTCCTTTAATATTGTTTCTCTTATTTCTTGAGGTAATATGCCTGACATTCCTTCTCTTATTATTCCTGCCGCTACTGATTGCACCCATTGTTGCGTCTGAGGGCATTGGATAGCGAGTGCAATATCTTTGTTAAGTTCCCCTGTATAATTAGCGAGCTTCAAAA
Source organism: Setophaga petechia (assembly GCA_024362935.1). Lineage (NCBI taxonomy): Eukaryota > Metazoa > Chordata > Aves > Passeriformes > Parulidae > Setophaga > Setophaga petechia. The sequence continues at coordinate 364,079 of JANCRA010000078.1, forward strand.
AGTCCTCTGCGGTGTGGTTTGCTACCATGCTTAGCAATTTTACTACTAGTGATTGTGTTTCTGCTAATGTAAGTATGGATGAGCTGAGGGGCATTTTGAGCTTTCCTAAGTCCGGTGTGACGGTACTTAATTTGTTCACTAATACCTCTTGATCTATCGTGTTTAATATACCAAATCCGGTGCCAATCTACCCACTTATATCTCTTTGTGCTCTCCTATGATGAGACCTTGTGGCTAGCCATGCATTCCATCCCTTAAGACTTTGCTGTATAAATGGTCGGCAATCTTTCTGCAAATGGGTGATATCGGTGTGAATGTTCATCTGCACCTTTTTCAGGGAATAAGTGGGGTCTAACAATAATTTTAGTTCGTTGGATTTTCGTATCACCTGGGGCCCTACAAAGGTTAGGTTATGTACTACTTTACATTCCACTGGTGGGGTGGTTTCTTGGGGCAAGTCTAGACCCGGATACAAAGGGATCACGTCTCCCGGTAATGCCACCTTATATCCGACAGCGCGCTTAGGGAAGCTCAAACTCTGTTCTAGCATTTTCAACTCCCTTTCACATGTGAACGTCATTGATTGATCCAATCTAAATGCCATCTCACACTGTGCTCTCCCTTCCTCAGGACCACTAGACGCTACAATCTTTCCCGCAGGGAAGAGAAGAGGGTAAAGGTCCAGGGTTATGTTTTGAGGATGTAGTTCTCCGAGCGAATCTTCTGTATAAATTACTGAGTTTTGGGGTTGTAATCCGGGTGGATCTTCCTCAAAGTCACCTCACTGGCATGAAATTGGGCCCTTTTGTTGAATCCAGACAGTGGGCTTGCCCATTTTCACTGGACTAAAAGTAATTAGGTTATGTTCAAAGGCGGGCAACAAGGGTTGAATTGTTAATACTAGACGTCTCGTTTTTCCTTCTACTGGATCAAGTTCTCGACACCCGACTTGGATTTGGTCTCCTTTATATGCTACCATGGAGGGCTGACTCCATACTTTACTTGCGTATGGCTGATTGTTACGTAAGGCATAAACCTCAAAATAGGGTCCCTTTGTTTCCGACTCCGGGTGGATACACTGGTGTGCATTAGACCATGGGTCTATTGGTGCAGAGTCTTGGGAAAGAACTATACTTATCAGTCCAACGATCAGGGTTGTAAAGGTCTGAGGTGGAGTCGGGATCATGATGTCTGTTCCTCTTGTTTCTCCGGAGCTTTCTTGACCCGTGAGTAATGGATCCACGTAGGTCGCTCCTTGATCCGAACCGCGGTGAAGGTAGTCAGCAGCACTTGGAAAGGTCCCTCCCACTTCTCTTGTAGGGGTTTTCCTAAAAGATTCTTGACATATACCCAATCACCGGGATTAAACGGATGCAATTTGCAATCAGGTTGTTTAGGTTGATGCTCTATCACCACAGTAGCATTCTTATCGAACTGTTTCCCCACTGTAATTACATAATCATGAATGTACTGATTACCGATTTGGTCTATAGCGTCCCCATTTACAACTTGCATAGCATAAGGTCTACCATACAAAATTTCAAATGGGCTTAACTTTTCCTTTGATCTTGGTTTGACTCTCAACCTAAGCAGAGCGATAGGCAAAGCTTGGTGCCACTGCAAATTAGTCTCCTGGCATATTTTGGCAATTTGCTGTTTAATAAGATGATTCATTTTTTCGACTTGCCCACTGGCCTGTGGACGGTAAGGCGTGTGTAGTTGCCATTTGATTTGTAATGCTTTGCTTATTGCTCTTACCACTTTCGCGCAGAAATGTGTACCCCTATCGGAGGAAATGCTCTTCGGTACCCCAAACCGTGGAATAATTTCATTCAACAGCACTTTAGTCACTTCTCTTTCCTTGTTTGTCCTGCAAGGGAAAGCTTCAGGCCACCCAGAAAATGTATCAGTTAATACCAACAAATACCGATACCCCCCTTTTCTTGGGAGTTCAGAAAAATCAATTTGCCATACTTCACCTGGGAATTTACCTCGATTTATGGCTCCTAGGTGTACCTTGGTTCCCGTATTCGGGTTGTTTTTCAGACACCGCTCGCACTGGGATGTAACATGCTTTACCGTGGTAAATAATTTCGGTCCTGCTATCCTGGCTTGCAAGTATTGGTAGAGCGGATCTAGACCCCAATGGGCCTTTTCATGCTCTGTCTTTACAATCTGCCACATTAGGTTCCCTGGTATTACCAACTGTCCTGTCTCTAATTGTCCCCATCCATTATCTAACAGTTTACCTTTATTCCTTTGAATCCATCTATGATCTGATTCCTGATAATCTGGTTTGAGGTTCATATCCAGCTCTCCTGGTATTAGAGCTGTTATTGTTACCTTTCCGGTCCTTGCAGCAGCTAGTTTAGCTTCTGCGTCTGCTTTTCTATTCCCAACTTCTGGTGCAGTGTTACCTTTTAGGTGTCCCTTACAATGCATTATGGCCACTTGTGCTGGGAGTTGGACTGCTTCTAGCAATCGCAGAATTTCCTCTGCATGTTTGACCGTTTTCCCTTGAGTAGTCAACAGTCTTCTCTCTCTCCAGATGGCTCCATGAGCGTGCACAACAGAGAAGGCATACTTAGAGTCCGTCCAAATATTTATTCGCATGTTCTCTGCCAATTCCAGGGCTCGTATCAGAGCTATCAGTTCTGCCTTCTGGGCTGAGGTCCCTGCAGGCAAAGGGTTTGACTCGATTACCTTTTCTGTGGTAGTCACTGCATAACCAGCCATTCTTATTCCTTGTTTTACGAAGCTGCTACCGTCCGAGAACCAGTTGTCTGCATCTTCGAATGGCTCTTCTTTGAGATCCGGGCGGCTGGAGTAAACGGCTTCGATCGTTTCCAGGCAATCGTGCTCGATGGGTTCTGCTGGAGTCTTTCCTTCTAGGAATGAAGCTGGGTTGACAATGTTAGTTACCTGAATAGTAATGTCATCTGATTCAGCTAAGATAGCTTGGTACTTTAGGAATCTGGAAGGTGACAGCCAGTGATTCCCTTTCTGTTCTAATACAGCAGACACAGTGTGAGACACTAACACAGTCATTTTCTGGCCCAGCGTGAGCTTTCTGGCCTCTTCAATGTTGATTATCACTGCGGCCACTGCTCTCAGACAGCCAGGCCATCCTTTACTCACTTCATCCAACTGTTTGGAGAAGTAGGCCACAGCCCTTTTATGTGGTCCTAACTGTTGTGCCAGGACTCCTAGGGCCATTCCTTGTCTCTCATGAGAAAACAGCCAGAATGGTTTTGTCACATCTGGAAGACCCAAGGCTGGTGCTCTCATGAGTTCCTGTTTCAGTCTCTTATAGGCTCCCTCCGCCTCGGGAGTCCAAACTAGGACACCCTTACTTTCCCTCAGTAAATCATAGAGTGGTTTGGCGAGTATTCCGTATTGATAGATCCATAGCCGACACCAACCTGTCATCCCCAGGAAGGCACGCAAGTCTCTCACCGTCTCTGGTTTAGGCATTTGGCAGATGGCTTCTTTTCTGGCTGCTCCCAGGGATCGCTGTCCTCTGGAAACTTCATATCCCAGATACACCACTTCTTTTTGTACCAGCTGTGCTTTCTGTTGAGAAACTCGATATCCACTTAAACCCAGAAAGTTTAACAGGGAAATAGTCCATGCAATGCATTCTTCTTCTGTTTCTGTTGCTATTAGGAGGTCGTCTACGTATTGCAAAAGAGTACCATCTCCCAGCGGCCTTTCCCACTGTTCTAATTCTTTAGCTAATTGATTCCCAAAAATTGTAGGGCTGTTTTTGTACCCTTGTGGTAACACTGTCCAGGTGAGTTGGGTTTTTCTTTCCCTATCTACAGATTCCCATTCAAACGCAAAGATTTTTTGGCTCTCCGGAGCTAAAGGAAGGCAGAAGAATGCATCTTTTAAATCTAACACTGTGAACCATGTCAAGTTATCTTTTAATTTAGTTAAGAGTGTGTAAGGGTTAGCAACTACCGGATGTAGCGTCTTGGTTATCTCATTTATTGCCCTCAGGTCTTGGACTAATCTATAAGTCCCGTTTGGTTTCTTTACTGGCAGAATCGGGGTGTTAAAATCTGATTCACATTCTATCAATAGCCCTAATTCTAGAAACCTTTTGATTATGGGCTCAATTCCTTTTCTATCTTCTAACCTCAGTGGGTATTGTTTCCTAACTACCGGCCTTGCTCCAGGTATAAGTTCAATAATGATAGGTGTCGCTTGTTTTGATTTCCCAGGTATATCAGTAGCCCATACGAATGGATATGTTTCATTCAGGATACGCTCAATATTGTGGCCTTCAGGCTTCGGTTCTATACAGCTGATTGTTAGGCTTAGGGCTGTAATCAGTTGCTCTTCACTTACTTGAAATTCCAATTTGTCTTTGTTGAATTTTATTATGGCTCCCAAGTTCTCCAGTAAATCTCTTCCTAGTAGAGGCTTTGGTGAATTTGGCAAATACAAAAACTGGTGAATCCCTATTTGTTTCCCAATTTTGTATTTGATAGGTTTCAAAAAGTAAGCTTTTTCTGGTTGGCCTGTTGCTCCCACAACTTGTACAAATTCATCACTTTTAGGTACCAATTCTTGATTTAAAACTGAAAATGTTGCTCCTGTATCAATCAAAAAATCCAATTCCTTTTTACCTTCCCCTAGCTCCATTTTAACCAGTGGGTCTGCTAGGGTACGGCCCACCGGTCCCTCTCATTCACTGTTCTGGTGTGCGATGGTAGTAGTTTCCATTGATCTTTCTCTTAATTGAGGGCACTCATGTTTCCAGTGTCCCGTTTGGAAGCAGTAGGCACACTGGTTTGGCCCTATTCTTGCTGGGTGGGGTTGGAATCTCCCTCCCCCTCTCACCGGGTAGCCTCTACCCCTACCCCTGGTATTAGGTCTCAAATGATTTGTATTTTGAGCTGCTACTGCTACAGCTACTACTCGAGCTAGCCTTTTATCTTCTTTTTTCTTTTCCTCAATTTCTCTATTATTGTATACCTTCCATGCCTCATTCAGCAATGTCTCCAGGTTTTTGTTTGCTGGATGTTCAAGCTTTTGTAATTTCTTCCTGATGTCTGGATTACTCTGTCCCATCATTAATCCTAACAGGTGTTGTTTCCCTTCTTCCGTTGCTGGGTCCAGGGGTGTGTATTGTCTCATGGCTGCCCTAAGTCTATCCAAAAACTCTGATGGGGTCTCATCCTTTCCCTGCCTGATGTCATATAGCATCGACCAATTGACAGCCTTAGGGATTGCATTACGCAAGCCCATTGCTATCAGTTTCCTATACTGCACTAGCCGCTGATAGTGCTCTGCATTGCCCGGGTCCCATTCTGGTTTGTTGCTGGGAAAATTATCTTCTAATCTCCCTGATAATACTTGAGCATGCCGTCTTCCTGTTTCCAATACGAGTTCCCTTTCGGTATCTGTCAGCTCCGACAACATCACCTCTATATCCTCCCAATCAATATCTAAATTCTTTGCCATTAATTCAAACCTCCTCGCTACTCCCTCTGGATTCCTCCTGAAGTTCCTTGCTTCATCCCTCCAATTGTTCAGATCACTCGTCGAGAATGGCACCTTTATTCTAGTCCTTTCCCCTACCATTGGCATAACTTGTCGGAGAGGAGCTATCGTATGATTCTCTTCCTCTCTTTGCTTTGCCTCCTCCCGTGCCACAGATCTGGTATAATACGAGTGACTGCTGCCCTCCCCGGGATCTTCTTCCTGTGCCTTAAAGTCTTCCCTATTCTTCTTCTCTTTTCTCTTTCCCTTTTCCTGTTCATTTTCACCTTCTATTTCAATTAACTCTTTTCCTACTACTCCCCCAGCCTCCTCATCTTCTGTACCCCTTCCATCTCTCTTATCCTCTATCTTAATTACTATATTCAACTTCTGCGAGTTGTCCTCTGCTTCCTTTTCGCATGTCTCACTATCATTCTTCTCACTGTATTTCAGCTTAGAGACATCGCCTCCCAGTGAGTTACTTTTGTCTCCAGTCCTTGGTGTGCTGGTTTCCATCCTATAGGTACCTGATTTCCATAAACTTTCATTCCTAGATGTGCTATTATCCCCACATGGACTTAGTTCGGGTAGGCTGCGTGTCTCCCTTCGGCTCTCCGCTCCATGTGGACTGCCTTCTTCCCTCCCGACTTCCAGTCTGGGTGGGCTGCCAGCATCCCTGTAGCTCCCCAACCCCTGTGGACTATCTGGTCTCTGCGGGCTGCTTTCCCTCTCATCAATCCCCGATTTTGATGGGCTATCCTCCTCCCACCTTTTGTCTAGCTTCTGAGGGCTGTGCCCAAACTTAGATTTCCACCATCGTTCTAGTTCTTTTAATGGGCTAGGATCCCCTTGTTCTTCTTTTGGCCTGGGAAGAGGCCCTTCCCGTCCTGGAGCGAATGGATGGTATTCCCACAGGCTTATTTCGCTCTCCTTTCCACTGTCCCTTCTTGTTAACTTAAGACATTGTTGCCCAATACTGCATGCATCACAGCAACGTTCTTTAGGCTTTGAACCTTTCTTATCTTTTTCCAGGGCTAGTACCAGGGGGTCTTGAGGTGCTACATTTACCCCGCACTCTTTTTGCCACTCTGGTTTATTTCTTAGAGTAAAGAACATGTCCGCATACATCACTTCGTCCCACTTATTAAGTCGGCGAAGGAAAAGCATCAGTTGTAGGAGAGTGTTATAATTAATTGTTCCCTCGGGCGGCCATTTCTCATTGTCATCTAACTTATACAATGGCCACCACTGTGTACAATACTTAAGGAGTGTCTTTTTACTAATGTTTCCCCCCGGGATCCCTCCCAAGTCCTTCCAATGCTTTAGGATACATCCTAAGGGGGTTTTCATATTTACGTCCTTACTCTGTTGACCTCCCATTGCTATTCTCTGTGTCTGTGTTTCTTGTTTAACCGGAACAGTTTTTGTCCCAAATACACTATATGCCAAATTTTTTTTTTTTTTTTTTTTTTTTTTTTTTTTTTTTTTTTTTTTTTAACACTTCACACACAATTTCCAATCGCTTTGTCCGTTTCCGACCTGGCTTCTCGCGAAGGACAGGAACTGCGGAGCGGGACTCCCTCTCGCTTCGCAGCCAGGCTGCGTCTCAATCACCCTCACTCATACACACACAACTTGTATGAATTAGTTCCTACCTTATGGTCTATATCAGAAAAGACTGTTTTACCAGGTAGGGTCCCGAGAAGTCGCCTACAGATCTTGAGATACCGGGTTACCAGATTCATGCAATCAATATAACAGTTGTAGGAGTGACAAGTTTCCTCCCGGGATTGAAACGTACGTATATCAAGACGTTTCCTGTAAGATTTCACAAGAGTACCACAAACTGACCGAGCTCTTTCCCGGTCTCAGAGAGCAATTCACAATGTTATAACATTAAACACAATGTTAAAACAGTTTCCCATATAATAAGAACAAAACCAAAGATACCAAACAAATACTTCAACAGGGATTCTTTACCAGGGCGTCCCCCGGCTTACCCTTACGAGTGGTCACGTCTGACCCCCGTTTCCCAATAAAGCGCTTTACCACAAACCTAGAAACAAAGATAAATACCTCTTAATTTGGAGTGGGAAATGCAGAAAGTTCTTGTCCACCGATGCGCGTTGGCTGGGGGACGGGGATCTCCTCCGACAGAATTCCGTCCGGGGCCCTGAAGAGGTCCCCCTTCCCCGAGCCAAGGCTCGGAAGGACCCTTCTGTCCCTTCGTGGTCACCAAAAATGATGCCGAATTTTGCCCCAAAAGGCGAAATGAACTGCCCACAGACAGAGTTTGAGGCCTATAGGCAGGAGGTATTTAATCCACAACGCGTTGGAGAAATCCTAATTAGATTTCTGATTTATGAACAGCAAAAGCAGGTTTTTATACAATTTTAACATAGATTACATCATTCATTATATGCATATTCATAGGTAGGCAGGTGTATAGGTGGAGTCTTCCGGGAATACTTCGTCCCCCTTGGTTAAACTTTAAGCTTTTTCCTAATTTGGGCATCTTCCTGTTATTCCTGGCATATTTTTCCATGGCTTGGCAGAAATTATTGTCTTACTTGGCTCAATTCTAACGGCTTGGCAGGTCACTTTAACTTATTGGCTTCTTTTTCTGCTTTCTTCTTCAAAAATTGGTTTCTTCTTCAAATATTGGTTTCTTCTTCAAATATTATAATTCCAAAGTTTCTCCTGTGGGTGTATTTTAGATTATTTAATCTAGATATCTGATCAAAGTTCTTCCTTACTTAAATATCTGATCAAAGCTCTTCCTAATAGTGTATTCTTTGGGTTATTTACTTACCTAGATATCTGATCGAAGTTTTTCCTAACAGTGTATTTTAGATTATTTACTTACCTAGATATCTGATCAAAGTTCTTCCTAACAGTGTATTTTAGATTATTTATTAACTTCCTCGATTCTTCTCGTTATACCTGTAAGTGTCTTTTAATTCTTTTATTTTTCAGAAATTATTGTTCATTTTATTAGATGGCTTCAGCACGGAAGTTGTCCTGCAGCCAGGGGCTGTGCTGGGCTGGGAGATGGAGCAGGAGAGAGGGGGAAAGGGGAACTGACTTCCTTATCACCTGCCTGGGTGTCTCGGGGAATCTCCCTCTTCCTCGCAACCTCCTTCTCCATCTGGCACAGTTTTGGGGATGGGAAATCCTGTTTTGGGAGGAAAACAAGGGATGGGCACACTAAATTTTGTGCTGGTTTGAAGGCAGACCTGGGGGAGAATCTAAGCCAGAATTATGATTTAATAAGAAAATTTCGATCGAGGAAATGATACAGAAACACTGCCTTAAACTGACAGAGTCAGGATATAACCTGACACCCTGTTGGTCAGGGTGGTGGCTGCAGTCCCATTAAACGGTGGCTGCAGTCCTGTAAGAGTGGTGAATGTGATTCTGTCCAAGCAGTGATCCTGTAGAAGGGTCTGGTCTTCCTCTGATGGTCCAGTGGTGGTTATGGAGCTCTCGTCCTCTGGGAATCCAGTAGGCAAGCTGCTCCTGGTGTTGCCAGGCTCAGTTTATATCCAGGTAGGAATGCTTGGATCCTCCCCCTGGGCGGAGCATCCCACAATGGGATGATGGAATTTGATCAGTCCTGCAGTGACACTCAATGACCCATTCACAGAAGATATCTCCCCTGGAGGGCATTATCAGGGCTGAGTCAAGGAAGAGATAAAGAGCACTGCCCCACCTGTTTATAGCAGTTGATGAAGATGGGGATTGAAAACATGCATTTGGTTCCATCTTCCATTGCAGCCTGAAACAGTGGGGTAATCCCTGCTCAGGGGGTGAACACCACCCCCCTTATCCAAACTGGCTCAGGTGTAAAACCCCCACCCTGGGAAGGCCACAAACACAGGGGACAATGTCACAGTTGCCCTGCTCCAGGGGAGGTCTCTGTCCCTGTCACTGCTTTGCTCTCCCCCCACTTTTCTCTTTCACAGACTGGGGGGCTTTGCAAAATGTAAGAATAATTTTTCTCTTTGTCTCTGTCACCTTTGTGAGAGCTACACAGATCTGTCCTTTCCTTTTAATACTCTGTCTTGGGCCAGATTTCCACTTTTATGAGAATGTGCCAGCAGCTGAGCTGGAGCTCTGCAGGAACCAATTTAGCTTGGAATTGCCACATCCCTGCTTCTATTTTTGATTTATTAATATTTGGGATTTGTTTGTGTTTTCATAACATGTAACTTGAGGAAAATTCAAATATTCATCGAAGTATTTTATGCAGAGTTAAGTTGGATTTCTACCAAGTTTATTTTTTCCAGTTCCCAGGAGATGCTTGAGGGGTCTCTGTGCCTCTGACCTTGGGGGATGCTCAGGAGGCGTTTGCTGGGATTGTCCCTGTCCCTGTCACCCCAGGCCATTCCCCAGGGGGTCTCCATCATTCTCATCCCAGGGAATGCCTGGGGGGTCTCCCTTCCTCTCACCCCTGTGCCAGGGGGTGCTCAGGGCAGTCTCTGTCCCCTCACCCTGGGGGATGCTCGGGGGGTCTCCATCCCTCTGGCCTCAGGCAATGCCTGTGCAGGGCTGGGGACCAGGGGCTCTGTGTCCCTCTCACCGCTGAGGCTGCTCGGGGCTGGGGGGGCTCTCCCACCTTCTCACCCCTGGGGAGGCCGGGGGCGTCTCTGTCCCTCTCAGCCCTGCTGTGACCCCACCCAAACATCATCGGGGTCACAGGGACAGAGACACCCCCAAAGCCCCAGAAGGGCTGAACCTGGGATTTGGTTTGGGGCTGAGGATTTAGGAAGGGGCTGGAATTGGGGCTGGGGTTGGAGTTGGGGCTGAGATTTGGATTAGAGCTGGGATTGGGGTTAAGGCTAGACATGGGATTGGCTTTAGGGTTGGGGTTGGGATTGTGTCTGAGGTTAGACGAGTCTGGGACAGGGATGAGATGGATTATAGAACTATGAGTGTGTCTAAACATGGAGTGAGATTGAGACCAGGATCAGGGTCAGGTTTGGGACTGAACTCACCCAAAGCAGGACCGGGGTGATGTCACGGTGGGAAGATTTGGTAAAAATCCTGGTTTGGGGAAAAAGAAGGTGTGAATACCATGGTTTGGGGATTCCTCCCACCCAAGTCCATCTCTACAAGTCACCTGATGTCCAAAAATTAAGAGTGAATCAAAAAATACTACCAGGAGTGTCCCATTTCCATTCTCATCCCTCTGGGTTCCTGGTGGTCCCCCGTCTCAGGGTTGCTGGGGATCCCATGGGTCCTGGGGATCCCCCCCTCTCCAGGGTCCTGCTTAGGGATGCTGGGGGGTTTTGACGTCCCCCTCTCCAGCCTCCCCCCAATCCACTCACTTGGGGTACCCCCCTCTTCCTACCACCCTGTCCTGGTTTAGGGCAAATTTGAGAGAAAATCTCCAGAAGAGTTTCCTTTAGAAAGCAGATTCAAGCGGCCCCTCCCCCAACCGGATCGAAAAAAGATTTCCACGTAGGAAAGGAGAAAAACCTATTTATTTAACAGGCAAAGCATTCACCAGCACAAAAAAAAAAAAAAAAAAAGATCAAAATTAAACAATAAAACTCTTGTCACTCCAAAGGAGATGACAAACTCAAAAAGTCCCTCCGTGGGCTGTAGCTGGGCTCACTCAGTCTCTTATCAGTCTCTTATCAGTCCCTCCAGTGCTGGAAATGCCGCGACCCAGGCCCGGCCCAGTGGGCCACAGGTGGGGCTGCCGGTGGTGTTCTGGGTGTTCAGTGCACAGCAGGTTTAAACAGCTCCAAAGAAAACGAAAAATAACAGTCCAGAGAACTTCTCTGCCTCAGAGAGATAAAAACTAACTAAAAGCAATGGAGAGCCCTGTCCCGCCCTCTGCCCATCCAGGAACCGGAATGTGGAAGAGTGAGGGCAGTTTCTGAAAACAAACTGCAGCTTCTTCCTCCTCCCCTTCACTCTCAGAACCAGCCTTAAAGGTGCAGAACTCATTTCTGGGCTAAACAGACCAATGGGGTACGAGCATCATGAAGTCACCCCAGGACACGCCCCTGTCAGGGTCAGGGGGTCCCGTCCCCGCCTCATCTCCGGGCTGCCGGGGGTCCCCCAGCTCCGGTATCGCCCCTTCCCCTCTCCCCGCCCCGGGGGTCCCCCGTTCCACAGCCCCGGCTCTCACGGGGATCCCCAAAACCAATGTCCCGCCCCGTCGGTACCGGGCCATCCCCACGTGGACCCCCCGGGACCCTCCCGAAGGGCGATCGCGGCTCCTCTGCCCCCGAAAAAGCTCCTCTAAGGGAGCCCGGAGATATCCGGGGCTCGAGTCCGGGATCTGCCGGCTCCGAACACTCTCCAAAAAATCCTCCCGGAGACCCCTGGCTGGAGCTATTTGGGAATTCAGCTACTTGAGCTGGGCTTCTTGTGGCACTTTTAAAGCCTTGTGTTCCTCACCTTAGAGTGCATGAACCTTGTCAGTCTCGGTGGTAACATTTGCTCCCTCTTCTCCCATGATTTTAACAAACTTTTCAAGGAAGGACAACAAAATATTTTCTTTTTCTCTGGCCACGCACAACAGCCATTTTCCTCATCAGTTCTCACATAAGTTCCCCAGGAAGAAGAAGAGACTGCATCCAAGTTTTCAAGAATTCCTCCAGAGAGAACCACAACCTCCTCTTTGGAGGGAACCATGCTGTTGTCAAAGGCACTTGGGGTCAGAAAACAGTGCCTGAACTCATTGTGCCGAAATAATGTGGCAATCTGGTTAAGAAAATTATTAGAGAGATGCCTCTGACCAAATTAAGGTGCTAATGAGACCAAATCCAAAGTGGATTTTGTTGAACACTAAATGTGAGGTAGAGAGATGGGAAAAAAGAGCAAGGGAGTGACAGGGACAGAGACCTCCCCTGGGGCAGGGCAAGTGTGACATTGTCCCCTGTGTGTGTGGCCTTCCCAGGGTGGGGGTTTTACACCTGAGCCAGTTTGGATAAGGGGGGTGGTGTTCACCCCCTGAGCAGGGATTACCCCACTGTTTCAGGCTGCAATGGAAGATGGAACCAAATGCATGTTTTCAATCCCCATCTTCATCAACTGCTATAAACAGGTGGGGCAGTGTTCTTTATCTCTTCCATGACTCCGCCCTGATAACGCCCTCCAGGGGAGATATCTTCTGTGAATGGGTCATTGAGTGTCACTGCAGGACTGATCAAATTCCATCATCCCATTGTGGGATGCTCCGCCCAGGGGGAGGATCCAAGCATTCCTACCTGGATATAAACTGAGCCTGGCAACACCAGGAGCAGCTTGCCTACTGGATTCCCATAAGACAAGAGCTCCAGAACCACCACTGGACCATCAGAGGAAGACCAGACCCTTCTACAGGATCACTGCTTGGACAGAATCACGTTGATCACTCCAACAGGACTGCGGCCACCATTTAGTGGGACTGCTGCCACCACCCTGACCAACAGGGTGTCAGGTTATATCCTGACTCTGTCAGTTTAAGGCAGTGTGTCTGGATCATTGTTTTGATCATAATTTTCTCATTAAATTGTAATTCTGACTTAGACTCTCCCCCAGGTTCGCCTTCAAACCCGAACAAAAGACAATGTGTGCACCCTTTGTTTTCTTTCCAGAACAGAACTTCCCATTCCCAAACCTTGACTCAATGGAGGAGGAGGAGGCTGCAAGGAAGAGGAAGGAGCCCAGGGATACCCCGGCAGGTGAGGAGGAAGTCAGTGCCCCTTTCCCCCTCTCTCCTGCTCCATCTCCCAGCCCAGTACAGCCCCCGGAAAAAAACACAATGTGTGCACCTTTTGTTTTCTTCCCAGAGCAGAATTTCCCATTCCGAAATCTTGATTGGATGGAGAAGGAGGCTGCGAGGAAGAGGAAGGAGCCCAGGGATCCCCAGGCAGGTGAGGAGGAAGTCAGCGCCTCTTTCCCCCTCTCTCCTGCTCCATCTCCCAGCCCAGCACAGCCCCCAGCTCCAGGACAACCCTGCTGCCAACCCTGTCCTGCTGGGGATGCACTGGGGGGATCTCCTTCCCCTTCCCTCTGGCACAGAGGCAAATCCCATCCTCTCCTTGTCTTTCCTCCCCCAGGGAAGAAGCTGAGGATGGAGACCAGAGAGGACAAATCTCCTTGGAAGAACCTTGTGGAAGAGGCCTTTTTGAGTGATTCTACAGTGCAGAATTCCAATGGGGAGGAAAATCCCTGCACATTCCACAGGAGGAGGAGCTCCACACCCAGCCCAGTGGGCTCTGAGGAGGAAAGACCCATCCAGAGCCAGGATGGTGGACAGAGCTTTAGCCAGAGCCCAGAGCTAGTGGTCCCTGAGCAGCTTCATGATGGGGAGAAGCGCCACAAGTGCTTGGAGTGTGGGAAGAGCTTCAGGCAGAGCAGCACCCTGATCAGCCACCAGATGATCCACACTGGGGAATGGCCCTACAAGTGTGGGGAATGTGGGAAGGGCTTCAGCTGCAGCTCCACCCTCATCATCCACCTGCACATCCACATGGGGGAGAGGCCCTACGAGTGTCCACAGTGTCAGAAGAGGTTTCGGACCAGCTCCCATCTCCTCCAGCACCAGCAGATTCACACCGAGGAGAGACCCTTCCTTTGCCCTGAGTGTGGGAAGGGCTTCAAGCAAAACTCCCACCTCGTCACCCACCGGCGCATCCACACCGGGGAGAGGCCCTACGAGTGTCCCCAGTGTGGGAAGAGCTTCACCACCAGCTCTCACTTGACCCGACACCAACGGAGCCATCGGTAAGGGAAGCCCTGCCAATGCCCCAGCTGCAGGAACATCTTCATGCACCGCTCCAACTTCATCCCCCATGGGAGAAACCACATTGGGAAAAGCTCTGGATATCCTTGTTCCCCATGGTCCATGCTGGGAAGACACCTGTCCCTTTTCCCTGCCCCTGCCAATGACCTGATATTTGATGGAAGAACATGAGGGTCTGGCCACGGCCATGTCATTAGATTCAGGTCATCACACCTCAGGTCATTGCCAGGGGCAGGAAAGGGACTCTGTCTCTCTCTGTCCCTGAGGAGAAGGGTGTCCTTTCAAGCAGGGAAAATTGTGGCCAGGCAGACCCAGTAAGTTGTGTTGTAGTGTTCCCTGTAAAGATTGCTTTTTTTTATCCCTTCTGTTATCAATATTGTTTCTGTTCCTCTTTGTTCCATATCTCGTTGCTGTTCCCAATAAATTGTTCTTATCCCAGCCCGGGATCTTTTCCTTTTGTGCTTTCCATGGGAGGTGAGAGGGCAGAGAGGGCAGCGCGGTTTTAGTGGGAGCAGAAAATTGGGGAATCCCATTCCTGAACCCTGGCCCATGGAAACCGAGCATCCCAGCTGGTCCCAGCCCTGGTGGCCATGGCAACCACCCCTGGCATGGGGTCTCCATGGAGCTGCCAAATGGGCTGACCATAGCAACAGGGGGCTGGTGATGGTTGCCATGGAAACTGACCATAGCAACAGGGGGCTGGGGATGGTTGCCATGGAAACTGACCATAGCAACAGGGGGCTGGAGATGGTTGCCATGGAAACTGACCATAGCAACAGGGGGCTGCTGATGGTTGCCTATTGATGATCTGATTTGTCACAGGTCTCAGAAGGGTTCCATGGGGACTTTCCAAGAGTCTCCAGGCTGTTCCAGAGCTGGAATGTCACAGGCAGAGACAGGGGCTCCATGGAGACCTCCCAGGGCTTTCTGGGGATGGTAAAGACCTGTGTGGCCAGAGGCAGTCACAGCCATTCCATGGTGACATCCCAGGGCACCTTGGGCTGCAAAGGCACCGATCTGTCACAGGCACTCACGGGGGCTCCACGGTGACATCCCAGGAGTCCCCAGGCTGCCAAAGAGCCGGGATGTCCCACTCACAGGGGTTCCTGTCATGGGCATAGTGGGAGCTTCAGGCAAAAGCTTATTTCTTTATTGGAGAAACTCCTGTTTAGTTATGCGGTGGAGAAATGACACCAAAAAGACACCATGGTTCCTCAAAGCCCTGCAGGGCCCCTAGACATCTAAAATTCCTTCTATGAGAGAAGACTGGGACTGGCTGGATCCAATCCCAGCCCCAGAATTTTTCAAAGGTGTAAAAGATTGAACAGGTGGAATTCAAATTTAGCACAATTTGTCCCACAGGATTAATGATAGAATACCAGATTAATTTATATAAGTATGTCTCTGGCTTATTCTGATCATGATCAGACAGAAAGATCTTAACCAGAGTTATTTACTCCAAAATGCGGGAGCTATAACAAGTATTAGAATACAGTGCTCTAGGCAGCAATTTTGAAGTCAACAGGGCCTTGCTGGAGTTGTTGGAGCCCACTGCAGGCAGAGCCTCCTGTTCCAGCAGGAACTGCCTTTCCTGTGCCATGAGCAGGGCAGGTCCCGCTGCAGGAAAAGCCCCAGGCCAGCCCCAGCACAGGGAAGGCCTCGGGCACAAGGGCAGAGTGCCGTGCTGGGAGCTGTGCCAGGGAGAGCCTGAGGCACCAAAGGCACCTTGGCAGCAGCAGCTGCTTGCAGGCCATGGCCAGAAGCCTCCCTTGGCAGCCCGGCCTGGTGGCCACCACTGCAGAGCTGCTGCCTCAGGGCTCATTCCTGCCTGGGCTCTGAAAAGCCACTTCTGCTCCAGGAGCCTGACTGGGAAGCCATTGGCCCCAGCACCTTGGGAACAAGATATTAATGACAAAACTCTTCATGCCAGCAGAGCCAAGGCAGGGGCAGAGGAAAGGGGAGAGCCAGGCCCAGGGGACAGGGCTGCTATGGTGATGGCTGTGAGGTCACTGCCCCTGCAGCAGCCTGGCTGCCCTCAGCAGACATTGTGGCCAGAAGCGTTGTGAGGGCACCCAGCACATCAGAAAACCCACACTACAGGAATTCTGTCCTTTGGTAGGGCAGGGGGTTTCACTGGGTCAGGTTGGACAAAGCTCCTTCTTTTGGACAATTCCTGGGATGGGGAATCCAATTCTTTGGAAAAACAGTTGCAGTTTAATGCCACTTTAATAATTGTAAAATATATCCTCCTTCTAACAAATATAAATCCGCCATAATTGAGTTTAGAGATATTGACCCTTCTTCTGTTACTGAAAGATTTGGGAGAAAATAACTTTAATCACAATTTTTCCATTTTCACAAGCCTTTTATTTTTTTTTTGAAAAATCCCTCAAGATGGGGTTTGGAGGCTTCATCACAAAACAAAAAGGAAGAGTCTGCAAGCTCTGGGGTCAGTGGTGTGGAGACCGAGGACAGAACAGGAGTAGCCTGGGAGGGATGGAACACTGGTTCCAGAGAGGCTGGAGCATTTCTTCGTAGTGGGAATGAGCCTGAAGAAGACATAATAGCACTGAGGACAGCTGGGGAGGTGCAGAGTGGACACCAGGAGAAAGGAATTTCCCTGCCAGGGCAGGGCTGTGGTGCAGCATGTCCCCCAGGAGGAGCCTGGAGCAGCCCAAGGCTCTGTGTGGGCAGGCAGGGGCAGGCAGGAGGCAGAGCTGTCAGCAAAGGAAGGGCCCAGCCAGGTGGGGCAGCCGGGGGATGCCGACAGCCTGCAGGGAGAGAGGAACAGCTTTGCTCAGCACCAGAGACATCTCTCCTTTGCTTGTCCCCATCTGTCATCAGTGTTCTGCTCTACCTGGAACCTGGGAACTCTTTCTCAGTCTTGTGACTCACAGGGATCTATTTAAAGTACAAGAAAATTCAGTGTTTCAATCATAAATTGAGTTCTTGAGAAGTTCTTTGAGCCCTCTCTGAGGGACTGAGTCTGATGCAAAGAGCACCAAAGCCCCACAGGGTCATTAAAGTCCTTGTGCTGTGTCTGTGCTGCTGAGCTGGGCCCGGTTCCTGGCCCAGAGGCAGCTCCTGGCAAGGGCAGCGCTGCAGAGAGACAGCTCTGGCCAGGAGCAGCTCCTGTGCACAGCCCAGCAGGGCTGGGCCACTGCCGGGGCCCCTCAGGGACACCAGCAGGGCACAGACAGAGCTCACAAGGGCTCAGCACTGGCAGGGGCTGTGGCATGTCCCAGAGGGGGCTGTGTCACAGCAGCACCTCTGTGGCTGTGTCAAAGAGGCACAGAGCAGCTGTGATGTCAGCAAGGGGCTGTGTGACAGCACAGAGTGGGCTGTGTGAGGTCACAGATTGGGCTGTGACATCACAGAGTTTGTTGTGTGAGGTCATTGAGCAGCTAAAGCATCATAGAGAGGATTCTGTGACATCAGAGAGCAGGCTATGACATCATGGCATGACTGTGTGACATCATAGAGTGGAATGTGAGGTCGAAGTGTGTGCCGTGACATTACAGATTGGCACCATGACATCACAGAGAGGGTTTTGTGACATCACTGAGGGGGTTGTGACATCACACAACTGTCTGTGACATCATAGTGTGAGGCCATAGAGCAGACTCTGCCATCATAGAGGGTGGCTCTGTGACATCAGAGAGTGGGTTGTGACATCACTGGGGAGGTCACTCTGCCCCAGCCCCCCTCACAGCTCCCCCCAGAGCAGTCCAACCCTGCTCGTGCACAGCGGGGTCCCCTGTCCCCCTGGGTCCCCCCGCCCCCGGCCCCGCAGCCTCCCCCAGAGGATGTTCCACGAGATCGACCCCAGAGCCTGACACGGGGACGGGGGGCCAGGGCCCTGGGGGTGGCACAGGGGGACAGGGACCCCCGGCAGCGTCTCCATGTCCCCCAGGGCCAGAGCCTGGGCCAGGGCTCCTTCACCCTGTTACCAACGAGGCCTTGAGAGTGCTGAAAAAAAATTTTTTGCAAGCGATGAGCAAAAACCAGATTGAATATTAAGGGACAGCAGCACAAAGTTCCTTGGCAAGAGTCACTCTGCTCCTGACTGGACACTCCAGGCACACCAAGGAAACAAAGCAACAGCAAAACCAAACCAAATCCAGGCAATCGAACCAGAAATGAACTGAGAACCGTCCCTGTGTGTGTGTATAACACAAAGGCAGTGAGGGCAAGGATAAAGGAATACGGCCTAAAGCTTAACAGAGGTCAAATTTAATAGGACTTACCTTAACCCTAACTGATACCTTAAAAGATCAGCACTTAACAGCATTTGACCTAATGTATAACCCATGGCTTACTAATTTGAAGGAGGAATAACACCTACCAGTATTTAACTTAGCTAATAACTTACATTAAAAGTTATTAACAACAACTTCACAAAAACACAACTCTTAGAAATATTTAACTTATTTAACTCTGGGGGGGCACTAGGACCCCTCAGAGAGCAGCATTTCTGCCACATTTCCCCAGCATAGGCACACCTGTGTGCACACAGACACTAAGAGTCAGTGCAAGGCACCTGTGAGAAATTCCCCTGAGGGCAGGAAATGCTCCCTGTGGATCCTTTGGCATCTCCCCAGCGGGTGAAGGGCTGAGCCTGGAGGAGTGGGGGGATCGGCCCAGGCTCCGTCGTTGTTGGGGATCCCCGAGTGCAGCAAACGGGAGAGTTCCCGGCTGGGAGAGGCCCCACTCAGAGGGAGTCGCTGGCCCAGGAGAGCTCCAAGGGCTCCTTTTGGAGCGCTGTTTGCAGGGCCCAAGAGAGGGGCTTCAGTCCCAGCCATGGTTCATCCTGGCCACACTTGGCACCAACAGCTTTCTTTGGCAGTGTGAGAACAGGGATGTTGTGCCCCTGAGGGAACAAAAACAGTTCCCAGGGCTGCTCGTCCAGAAAGCAGGAGCTGGTTGGGCAGCAGCAGTGCCTGGAGCAGACAGTGTTTGTGATGAGCTGCAGAGGAGCTGAGCCCAGGGACTGTTGGCCAAGGCCGAGCCCCAAGGAGCATTTCTTGCTGGCAGGGCGGGCTGAGAAGGGGAGGGGGGAATGCAGCAGCACAGGGCCCATGGAACCAAGGGAGCATTGTGACACTGTGGGGCCCTGTGACACTAAGGGACCATTGTGACACTGTGGGGCATTATGGTATCATGGAGAGCACTATGACATTGCTGGGCTTCATGGAACCAAGGGGACCATCGTGACACTGGGTACCTCTATGGAATGTAGGGCTCATTGTGACACTGAGAGGCCCCATCAAACCAAGGGTCCATTGTGACACCATGGAGTTTCATGGAACCATGGAGACCAGTATGACACTTTGGGGTGTCATGGGACCGAGGGGCCATTGTGACGCTGCAAGACCCCATGGTCTCACAATGGTGTCAAAGGTCCATTGTGGCATTTAAAGGCCTCATGGAATCATGGAGAGACCATTAGGACACTTCACAACCTCATGGAACAATGGAGACCATTGTGACACTTTGGGGTGTCATGGAACCAAGGGGCCATTGTGATACTGAGGGGACTCATGGAATCATGGAGACCATTGTGACACTATGAGGTCCCATGAAATAAGCAAAGCATTGTGACACTGTGAGATCTCATGGAATCATTGAGACCATTGTGACCCTGGGGTTCCCCAGAGAACCAAGAGGACCATTGTGATCCTGTGGGGCCTCGTGAAACCAAGAGGCCTTTGTGACACTGCAGGACTGCATGGAACCAAAGGTCCATTGTGACATTGCAGGACCTGATCTTATCAGTGGTCCATTGTGACACTGTGGAGCCAAAGGAGACCATTGTGACTCTGCAAACCCTGATGATTCAAAGGTCCATTGTGATATTGCAGGTCTCATGGAACAGAAGAGTCACCTGACATTGTGGGGCCTGGGGAACCACAGGAACCATGGGGACACTGCAAGGCTTCATGGGGACCACTGTGAAACTGCAGAGCCTTTTGGAACCTGGGGGCCTCTGTGCCACTGTGGGACCCCATCAAACCAAGGCTCCATTGTGACACTGCAGGTCTTCTTGTAATCAAGGGGCCATTGTGACACTGCTGGACCCCCTGGAAACAAGTCACCACTATGGCACAGGGGGGCCTTGTGGACCCAAGGCACCATTATGACACTGTGGAGCCCCACAAAACCAAGGGAACACGGAACAAAACTGGCTGTTTAGCCTCCCATGGACTGCCTGACTGGTCCAGCTGACCTTGGCATGTTGAGGGTCTCTTCTCATCTGCTCCTGAAACACTGAGGCTCCATGCTTTCCTTCCTATGGAAAAGAACTCTCTTTCTCCAGGCACCTATGGCCAGAATTGGGATTTCACCTCCAAATTTCCTTATATCCAGGGATTGTTCCTGTTGGAATATTGCCAGGACAAGTCTGGTTGGCAATGTTTTCATGAGGGTCACCTCCCATCGGTCCCCAAAAGCCTGGGGAAGACTCCGTGCTTTCCTTTCCATGGGAAAGAACTGTTCTGCTTCTCCAGGTGCCCATGGCTGAGATTAGGCTTCCGCCTCCAAAATTCCTTATATCCAAAGACTGCTCCCAGACAAAATCTGCCATTCCTGACAAGTCTGGCTGGCCTTGGCCTAGTGAGGCTCTCACCTGCCTCCCAAACACTGGGGCTCTGTGCTTTCCTTCCTATGGAAAAGAACTGTTCCCCTCATCCAGGTGCCAATGGCAAGAATTGGGATTTCCCCTCCAACATTCCCTGTTGTGACAGACTGGAAGAGATTGCTGGCTGGAAACATTTCATGTGTGTGGGGGAGGAAGGGGCAGGTCCAGCCTTGCCCTGCCCTGGAAGCCCAGCCCTGCCCTGCCCTGGAACCCCAATCCCCCCAGAGCCTCTATCCCAGCCCAGCAGTGGCTGCCAGTCCCTGGCACAGCACAGGCAATGCTCCACAGCCACCTCTGCAGCCCCCAGCCCAGCTCCTGAGGGACCAAATGAGCCCAAGTCCCACCCGGGGGAAGGGCCCAGGAAGACCAAGGGGTATTGAAGGCTGACCACAAGGCAAGCACACATCTTGACCCTGCATCCTCTTGGAATTTTTGTCTAAATAGTGCTGGAATCCATGAGTTGGTAGCTGTGTGTGTGCTTCTCTATATCTTTTTCGTCTTTCTCTTTTTCTGTGTCTTCTGTTTCTGTGCTTTTGCAAATTTTGATTGACATTAAATTGAACAGGCTTAGAGTTTGTCAAGTTGAATGGGCCAAGTCAATGCTTTGAGAAGTGTTTATTGTTGATTGAATGTCTGTTGTAGTTTGACATGAGAAGAATTTTAAAAAGTAATACAAAACGTTTTTGTGTAACTGACAATCTGTTAAACCACTGAGATACTGAACACGCCTCTGTGAAACACAAATGTTAAAGACGAAAAAACGCAGGAACCTCCTCTTTCTTTTCCAGTCAACAAAGAAGCCACTGCCCCCATTTCAACCAAACCAAACCAAACCAAACCAAACCAAACCAAACCAAGCAACCCTGCCATGGGCTGAGCCCCTTCCCCCCTCCCCAGGCTGCCCCTCCCCATTGGCCCCATTCTAACCAAACCAAATCGCAACAACTCCCAAACAGGAAAACAACAGAGGCTGCAAAACCCCAACCAGAACAAAGCCAGCCACAGCTATTGAAATCTTACCATCAAGTCCCCTCCCCCCAACACAACTCAAACCAAAAACCCCTACAGCCTACAACCCATACAAAATAACCCTACAACTAAAAACTTAAACACAAAAAAAGCCAAAAACCGAACATAAAACCCATCCTAACACAACCCAAACCACAACTTCCACCAGAAGTTACTGGCACATCAGGTCTTAATCATTTCAATACTTCAATCCTCCCTCGAGTGAAAGAAAAAAAAAAAAATGCAAGCATATAAAAAAACAATATAAAGCCATCAAAGTCAGTAAAGAAAAAATTAAATCCCAAATAAAAAAAAAGAAAAATACCTTAATATTAAAACTAAAATCCTCTTATAAAGAAAATACTCTTTTTCATTAGAAAATATAAAACTATTAAAATATTCAAATTAATATCAAACAAAAACATTCATACTAAAATAAACAAATTTACTGTTAAAACAACAGTAAATTCATCAAAATTTTAAACAAGGAAAAAAAAAAATCCAGTATCCCCAAGAAAAGATCTGTATTTCCAGAGAAAAAAATTATTTTTTAAGTAAATTATAAAAATTTTTACCTTTAAAGAACTCATTTTTAAAACAATATCCCATAAGTTGACATGGCCCATCAACAAGCTGTTAAAAACCTTGTAGCAATAAAAACAACTTCCCAATTACAAAGTTCCCCAGACAACTGTTATCCATGACAAAATTAATAACCACAAAAAACCTAATTTTTAATCTTGTAAAAAAAAAATCCATAACCTTAACAAGAAAAACTTCTTTTCCAAAGCAAACTAAAAAAAATATTATTCTAGAAATAGTAAACTAACTAGTAATTTCTAGTTTTTTAATGTTGTCAGCAAAATAATTGTAAAGAAAAAGATGTTCTAAAGAGTTTCTTTTAATTCTTACTAGCTTTTTTCTTTTATTTACTTTTAATGAATTTTTTAATACCCTATTAAAATTTTATGCCTACTTTACCTTTCTTGCAATCCTATCTCACAACAAAATAAATACATAAATAATCAACTGTCATTAAAACCTACCACACTCATCAATACACTGTTAAAAAGTCTCAAGAATAGAAAAATATGAAATTAACAAACCAAAACTACTACAATGTCATCCTTAACGCTTTGTCAAAGTTTGTCTGATTTTCTAAAGTTGCCAGTAAGACTGTTTAGTTCTTTTGAGCTCCTCAGAATATCTTGTTGGTATTTCTACAGGACATGCAACTCAGAAAACACAAACAATTGTAATTCCTTTTAAATGTCTCCTTGAGAGAGTTTTTTGGGGGATGGCAGTCAGGGCTTGTGTGTCCTGCTTGGCCCAGCCCAGGCAGGGCTTTCCCAGCCACATCCCACACTCCATTGCCCAGCTGCAGCCGCTGGTGCCTCTGAGTTGTGCTGCCCCAGCCCCAGGGACGCTCTCCTTGTCTGCCCATTCCCCCACGCTCTCTGGGCAGGGATGGCCTCAGTGAGGGCTGCTGACATCCTCAGCACCTTGGAGGCTGCTGCTGAATTTTCCTGCTGCAGAGGCTTCTTCAGCCTTCAGCTCTTGAGTGCAGGAATTCAGTGTCCCAGGGCTCATTAATATTCAGAATACCTTAACAAGCCAAGGCTCTGGGAATAGTTTGATTTCAGTTTTCATATCATTTGTGGTTAATTTGATTGATTTCAGTAGTATGTTCAAACAGAATGTATTCTACTTATAAAGACAGTGAGAAAACTTTTTTTAGGTCCTGTTTAGGTTTTATTCCTGTTCATAAATCAATATGTGTAGTCTCCATTTGACACTGAATCCAAGTACCTCCTCATACAGTTTCAATGGATATGGAAATCAAGACCCTTCATGGCTGACAATTAATCACACTCTGTCCCTACCCCCACCCCACCATTTCCCCCATCCAAGCCCTGGCACTCAGAGCAGCCTTGTGCAAATCTGAGCTCCCTCCAGCCCAGGATGCACCTGCAGCTTTCAGCTCCTTGGCTCCAACTCCCACCTGCTTCCCTTGGAGAAGGAGCTGCCCGAGACCCAGAGGGATGTTCATTTCTTGTCAGGCAACAAAGCCAAGGGAAGGCACTGCAACATCCAATGAAAAAGTCATTCCTCTGCTGGATGTTAAATCCACTTTCCACAGCAGACAGTCTCAGTGCAATGGAAAACACCTTCTGTGCCCAGCACAGATCCCAAGGTCCCCCCAAACCCTCCCTGCCCCACTTCTGCCCAGATTTGCTCTTTGCACACACAAGTCACAGCTGAAGTCAGGAGCTCCCTCCATGCCCAGAGGGAGGAAAAGAGAGAAAGGGGATGAAGAGCTCTCCTGTGCAGAGCCAAGGTCCAAGTGCAGCCCCCTGCAGTGGGAACCACAACTCATGAGGTTTGTGTCCTTTGGGCTCAAGGATTGGTGACACTCAGAGGCACAGAAAGGTTTCTTGCCAACAAACAGAAGCTGAACATTTGAAAGGTTCAATACCCATCACAGGTATTCCCTCGGCTCTCTGTGATGTCCCAGCAGCATCTGACATGTCCACCATTCCCAAGGGATTTTTGTATAGGAAGAGTTTTGGACAAAGACATAGGAAAATGTAATTCTGTGATAAATATAAGCACAATTAGGATGCTGTCTAATGTGATATTTATTTGAATTTCAGAAAGATTTGACAACTCCCTGATGTTCAAGGCATGAAACTGTTATGAACTGAATTTTGTTAAATTTTATATCAGTAGAAACCAGAGCTGCCGAGGCAGAACTGCTGGGCAGGGTTACTTGTTATGTTAACTATAAGTCGTTAGAGTTGATAGTTCTCTTTGTATCACTTAACGACCCTAGCCAGGGCAGGTAGATAGCCCTCCTTTTGTGTTGCTGGGGAGGAGGGAGGCATTACAATATGTAGATTTTGAGAACCACTGTACCATGGGACGTATTGAACTTATAAAAACCCCAAAACCAACGAGCCAAATATAAAATTGAAGAATTAGAATGATTCGTGGATGTGAGGAATAGAGTGCTAGACCTGCAGAGATGTTGAGAGACCTTAGTGCCCCTCGCCCTGACTAGAGAAGCTGCCTGGGACCAAGACCTGGAGCTGAGAAGCAGGGAAAAGCGAGAAATACCGGGGTCCCGCCCAGACGTTCCTGTGAGGATCGGACCCCTGGCTCTGCCCCTTGTGGACAAAGCTGCACATCCTCCTCCTCTGAGCCACGCTGGGAAGAAGACGGAGACGGCCGCCTCGTCGAGCTTCCTAATCCTGAGCTGATCCCTTTAATAAAGGCGTTAAAAGGAGAGAAGTCTCCTGCCCTGTTGAGTTTTATTTCAGCTGGGGGCTCGTCCGGGATTGCCACGCCTGCAGAGGACACCAGGACCAGCCATCTTGGACCTCGAGGACAGCTGGCAACCAGGACCAGAGAAGAAGATCGGCTCAGGACCAGTGACGCAGAGGAGCACCGGATTGGTGAGAACTATCCGGTGGCGGGCGAGGGAGACGAGTGAGTGTGTGTGAGTGAGATGGAGGCCGGCAGATCGGACTTCCGAAGCGATAGTGGACCCCTCAGTACCGCGTTTCTGGACTCCTGCGAAGGTGCCAGCCGGGAACAGGGGGAAGCGTGTGGAATTGGCGTGAGTGAGTTGTCTCCTGAGGGGGAAAGAGGGCACCCCCCCTCCGGGCGTGCGGAGGAAATAGTGTATGAGTGGCACGCACCCCAAAGGTTCTGACGAAGGATGTCAGGCAGATTGTAAGTCCCGAGAAGGATTCGGGCAACCTCACAAGCCCTGCAGGCATATTAAGTCCTGGCGGAGGAGGCCAGGCACAAATACCAGCGAAGGCTCGGTAGGCTGGGGATTTGTTTTTAAGTCCTGATACGGTGTTGGAAGGTTGGGCACACCATACATCAGGCAGTGTTTATCCTGACTGAGGAGGTCAGGCACGAACCAGCTTTTTACGCTGGGTTTCGTGTGTTCAAGTCCTGATAGACATAAGACCTGACGCGGAAAGTTAGGCTATTGACGAGATCAGGCAGTTGTTACAGTATAAAGTCCTGAGCTTCAGGCAGCTAAATTTTTTTGAGATTACCTGTCGGTAGAGACACCTTTGAGATCTGAAGAGATGGGAGGGTGCAATAGTAAAAAAACAGGCAAGAGACTAAGGAATATACCTCTCGGTAGCCCCTTAGGGGAACTGTTAGAAAAATGGGATTTGATAGAGGACACAAAGGGATTAGATAAGATAAAGATGATCCACTACTGTGTAGAAGTCTGGCCAGAATTAGAAATGCAAGGAGGATGGCCTTGGTGTGGGACAAGAGACAAGTGGATATGCCAGCAACTGAGTAATTATCTGACAGCTCGAGGAGATACTGATCCTGAGCAATTACTGTATGTAGATTGCTGGTTAAAGAGTGCTATTGAAGACAAAGAAGTACGAATTTGTAAAGTGCAGAAGAAAAAAGATGGGAATGAAGGAGGGGAGGCTGGAATTGGTAAAAGATGGGACCCCCTAGATTATTTGCCTCCTGCTGCCCCTCCACCTCACAATCCTCTTGCTCAGGCACCTCCAATGGCAGGCCCGGTTCTTCCCCCGGCTGCCATCCCATTACCGCCCCCTCAAATTCATTCTTCTACTTCTTCGCCTTCCCCTATGATAGACTCAGTATCTCCCCTAGTAACCACTCCCTCACCTTCCCCTTTGGCTCCTCCAGTTCCTTCTGCACCACCACAAGTGACTACTCCACCTGCTGCATTCTCCACCCCTTCTCTAACTCCGCCTAATAACTCTTTTCCCCCTGCAATCGCTGTCCCTTTACCTCCTCCTAGTTGGGATACAAATGCCTCCTTGTCTGGTAAACTACTATCACCAAATACACCTGCTGATCTGCAGAAAGTTCAGGGTAACCCGGATATCCCTCAAACTAGTTTGGCATCTGAAGATGGGCCTTACTGTGGTACCAGATCCAAGACCTCCAAGGCAGAGAGACTTTTTCCCCTCAGAGAAGTTCCTATGGGAGGAGCAGTGGGAGGTGTTGGCTTTGTGAATGCTCCTCTAACAGCTTCTGAAGTGAGGGGATTTAAGAAAGAGTTGGGGCATTTAGTTGAGGACCCAGTGGGCATAGCCAACCAAGTGGATCAATTCTTAGGTCCAAATATCTACACTTGGGGGGAGATGAATTCTATTTTAAATATATTATTCTCCTCAGAAGAGGTACAGATGATTAAGGCGGCTGGCATAAGACTTTGGGAGAGAGATAACCGTCCAGGACCCCAGGTGCAATCCGGTGAACAAAAATTGCCCCTAACAGATCCCAACTGGAACCCTAATCAGGAGGAGGGGAGGAAGGCCATGATGGAATATAGATCTTTAATGATTCGGGGGATCAAAGAGTCAGTTCCCAAAGGAACTAATACCAAATTGGCATTTGAGGGTACACAAGAAAAGGATGAAACTCCTGCTGCTTGGCTTAATCGCCTAAAGCGGAACTTCCAGTTATACTCTAGAATAGACCCAGACACCACAGAAGGTCAAATGCTACTGAAAGTCCAATTTGTTACCAAATCTTGGCCAGATATACGGAGGAAACTGGAAAAGATTGAAGAATGGCAAAACAAGGACATTAATGAGTTATTAAGGGAGGCATTGAAGGTGTATTTAAGGAGGGACGAAGAAAAGGCAAAGGCCAAAGCTAGAATCATGGTCGCTGTGGCTAGAGAAAGCGGGGGAGCAAGCAATTCTATACCACGATCCAAGGTAGTAAAAGATAGTGTGGGGTGGGTGGGTCCACCGCCAGGAGGAGGCAAAGATAGGCCTCTTAGGCAGTCAAGTACAAGAGAAATGGAGAGACCTCAAACCTCTATGAGTGAAAAGCGCTGCTATTATTGTGGAGAGGCAGGACACATCAGGAGGTTTTGTAAAAAGCTCAGTCTCGATGTGGCAATAGCCAGGGAACAAGATAACTTAGAAAGAGTTCTTAGAGGTGATGATTAGGGGTGTCAGGGGCTTTACACCTTAGGGGACCCAATGCAACATCTAGAAGAGCCCTTGGTAAACTTTGAAGTGGGACCCCTAAATGAAGAATTTGAATTTTTAGTTGATACAGGAGCAGATAAGTCCTGTCTCAACAAAATACCGAAAGGTATGGAAATTGGGAAAAAATTCTGTGAAGTTTTAGGTGCTGAAGGGAAACCATTTAGAGCATCAGTGATTGAAGATGTAAAAATTATTGGAAACGCAAGAGAGTGGGAAGCTAATTTTATTTATCTGCCTAAACTAGAAAAAAGTTTGTTAGGAAGGGATCTGCAAGTTCATTTGGGGGTCGGGATTGTTCCAAGAGAGGGGAGGATGGTAGTACAAGTGATTAAGTTATCCCAAGGCGATGTTGCAGAGATAAACCCCGAGGTATGGGCTGAAGGGGGGAAGCGAGGCTTATTGGATATTCCACCCATAACAATAAAAATGCAAGATGATACTTCACCCATACGGGTTAAACAGTATCCGCTTTCCCTAGAGGGAAAGAAGGGGCTTGCCATAGTTATTGAACAACTGTTGCAAGAGGGAATCTTAGAACCCTGTATGTCACCACATAATACTCCTATGCTGGCAGTCAAGAAAGCAGAAGGGAAATATAGGCTGGTACAAGATCTGAGGGAAGTCAATAAAAGGACCATTGCCAGACATCCAGTTGTGTCAAATCCATATAGTCTCCTAAGTCGGATTCCAAGGGAACATGCTTGGTTCACTGTTATAGATTTGAAGGATGCTTTCTGGGCGTGTCCTCTGGCAATAGAGTGTAGAGATTAGTTTGCCTTTGAATGGGAGGACCCGAGTACAAAAAGGAGGCAACAGCTGAGGTGGACCCGATTGCCACAGGGGTTCACTGAATCCTCCAATCTCTTTGGACAAGCTTTAGAAAGTTTAGTGGAACAATTTATCCCTGAAGAAGAAGTGCAGATCCTGCAGTATGTTGATGATCTGATGGTGTCAGGGAAGGGAAAGGAGCAGGTCAGAAAAACTAGCATTAAGCTTTTGAATTTTCTGGGGGAAAAAGGACTAAAGGTTTCCCAGGAAAAATTACAATTTGTGCAATCAGAAGTAACATACCTGGGGCACATAATAGGAGGAGGGTATAAGAAGTTGAGCCCTGACAGAATTTCAGGTATTTTAGCTCTCCCAGCCCCAAAAACAAAAAGGGATGTGAGAAAACTCCTGGGCCTGTTCGGATATTGCAAGTTATGGTTAGATCAATATTCGCAGAGTGTAAAATTTTTGTACAGTAAATTAGTAGCTCCAGATCCCCTAATTTGGACAGCTGAAGATGATCAACAATTGGAGAACCTAAAAGATAAATTGTCTTCTGCCCCAGTCCTAAGCCTACCAGACCCCAAGAAGAGCTTTGACCTGTTTGTGAGTGCGGAAGGAGGTATAGCGTATGGTGTACTAACTCAGGAGTGGGGAGGTTGCAGAAAACCTGTAGCTTATATTTCTAAATTGTTAGATCCAGTGGCTAGAGGCTGGCCAGTGTGTATACAAGCAGTAGCAGCAACTGCAGTCCTGATAGAAGAAACCCAAAAACAGACCTTACAAGGAAAAATTAAAGTGCATACTCCCCATGATCTTACAGCAATACTGAGACAGAGGGCTCAGCAGTGGTTAACTGATGCCAGGATACTAAAATATGAGATAATACTAATGAACACACAAGACTTAGAATTTATCACATCTAATGCCCTCAATCCAGCACAATTTTTAATGGGAGAACCTATAGAAAATTTAGAACATGGTTGCCTTGAATTGGTTGACCTCCAAACAAAAATAAGAGAAAATTTAGAAGATCAGCCTCTAGCAACTGGAAGAATCTTATTTATAGATGGCTCTTCAAGAGTAGTAGATGGAAAAAGGGTTTCAGGTTATGCCATTGTAGATGGAGAAACATTACAGATTAGTGAAAAAGGGAAACTATCCCCAGATTGGTCAGCCCAAAGTTGTGAAGTATATGCCCTGAAAAGGGGATTAGACTTACTGGAGGGGGACCGGGGAACCATTTATACGGACTCCAAATATGCATTTGGCATAGTACATACTTTTGGAAAACTATGGGGAGAGCGTGGGTATTTAAGCTCAAAGGGAAAAAGCTTAGCCCATGAGAATCTGGTTAGATCTGTATTAGAAGCTCTGCAGAAACCTATAGAAATAGCAGTGGTCCATATAAAAGGGCACCAAAGAGGAGACAGTCTTGAAGTCAGAGGAAACCGACTGGCTGATCAGATAGCAAAAGAAACAGCTCAAGCCGTAGCAAAAATAATCCTAGAGAACATTATCCCCAGATATGGAATGGTGAACACTATAGACTCAGACCGAGGCCCACATTTTGTGTCCCGAACATTGCAAAATATAATTGAAGCATTACATACTCCGTGGCACCCCCAGAGTTCTGGGAGAGTAGAGCGGATGAACAAAACTCTCAAAAATGTATTAACTAAATTGATAGAAGAAACAAAAATGAATTGGCTAAAATGCTTACCCCTAGCGCTTTTGCGCATCAGAACAAGACCTCGGTCTGACATAAGAATTTCACCTTATGAAATGATGTTTGGGCTGCCATTTCTGTTAACACCATATAGCACGGGAGACTATCTAGAAGAGGAAGAAGCTACAAGAAAGTATTTAGAGGTAATTGGAAGAACTCTGGAAAGACTTAGAAAAAAGGGATACCTCCCCCAAACTTCCCCTCTGGACACAAAGGTTCATAACATTAGCCCAGGAGATCGGGTTTTGATAAAATCATGGAATGCAGGATCATTAATGCCTAAATTTGAAGGCCCCTTTCAGGTACTCCTCATCACTAATTCGGCTGTGTGGACCAGGGAAAAAGGTTCCACTCACATTACGAGAATAAAAGGGCCAGTTTCACCCCCAGGTACGGGACCAGATACGACATCAGCTTCTCCCTCTGGCATTGGGCCAGACACCACACCACTCTCACCTCCGGGCACTGGACAAGAGTCAACCACATCACAAGTGAATTCACCTCAGTATACTGTAATAAAAGGACCAAAAGATTTAAAGTTATTAAAAACATTTCAAAAGAAGTGAGAAGATTAACATGTGTAAACACTCAAAAACAAACTCCTACACCTGATTCCAGTTAGTAAGATAACTTAAAGATTTTCAAAAAAGAAGTATAGGAAAAAGTAGACCTTTTCACTATAGGTATACTTGTAAAATTACTCTCTTTACTATGTTTATTTTTGTGTTTTATTAAAATCGTAGTATTAGCTGTACAAACCAACCTAAAGAAACCAAGAAAAGTAACAAAGTTAAATAATCATGATTACCAGAGTGCTCAGGAAATTTTTAATCAATACAAATTGCAAGTTGATGCGAGCTTAAGCTCGATCAAAGTAAAAGAGAGGAGTCTGTTATGAACTGAATTTTGTTAAATTTTATATCAGTAGAAAAAAACTAAGTTACAGCATCTATAAACCAGAGCTGCCGAGGCAGAACTGCTGGGCAGGGTTACTTGTTATGTTAACTATAAGTCGTTAGAGTTAATAGCTCTCTTTGTATCACTTAACGACCCTAGCCAAGGCAGGTAGATAGCCCTCCTTTTGTGTTGATACATTTCTCCTTATCAGGCAGGGAGAATCTGGAGAGGAAGGAGGCATTACAATATGTAGATTTTGAGAACCACTGTACCATGGGACGTATTGAACTTATAAAAACCCCAAAACCAACGAGCCAAATATAAAATTGAAGAATTAGAATGATTCGTGGATGTGAGGAATAGAGTGCTAGACCTGCAGAGATGTTGAGAGACCTTAGTGCCCCTCGCCCTGACTAGAGAAGCTGCCTGGGACCAAGACCTGGAGCTGAGAAGCAGGGAAAAGCGAGAAATACCGGGGTCCCGCCCAGACGTTCCTGTGAGGATCAGACCCCTGGCTCTGCCCCTTGTGGACAAAGCTGCACATCCTCCTCCTCTGAGCCACGCTGGGAAGAAGACAGAGACGGCCGCCTCGTCGAGCTTCCTAATCCTGAGCTGATCCCTTTAATAAAGGCGTTAAAAAGAGAGAAGTCTCCTGCCCTGTTGTGTTTTTATTTCAGGTTAGGTGACACCAGCAGACAGAGCCTCTGGGATCACATTGCTGCAGAGCTCCAGCAGCACAGCCTGCTGCGTCCCAGCAGATGTTGCCCTGTCTTCCACACCCTGCGAAGTAGATCGGGCAGATTCTTAAAGGTGAAATATTGACTTCTGTGTACTGCCCTGAGAATATGCAAAGTTTGAATTGTCAGGCTTCTCACAGAGAGGCTGATGTCATTTTCCATGTCTTCCAGGGCTGCAAGAGAGAGGAACAGAGCCAAGGTCAGATCTCGGATATGTGGGGAGCTGAGGAGAGCCCCCTGCCAGGGCCATCCCAACCGGCTCTTGCCATGGCCAGAGAGGAGCAGGGAGCAAGGGGATCAGCCCGAAGAGCAGCCATGAACCCCCCCGCCCTGTGGCCCTGAAATCTCTGTGTGTGTGCTCTGCCCAGGCCAGCCCTCGTCTGCACAGGGAGCAGAGCGCTCCACAGCCGGGGCAGGGCTTGCAGCTCCCCCTGGCAGCCCCCGCTGTCAGCCCGCTGCCCTCACTCACCAGTGCAGATCAGCTGGAACTCTTGCCTCTTCCCCATCAGGTGCCGCCCGGCCATGCCTGTGAACACAGAGCCTGTCACAGCGGCACAGCTCCCTGCCAGCGGCGCTGCCGGCGCTGTGGCCACACGGGCTGCTGGCCCGGCAGGGCTCAGCCCGGCCCTTGGCGCACGCTGCCGCCCAAGGGCACGGCTGCCAGAGGGCGGCAGCAGCAATGGCCAGGCCAGGCGGGGCTCCATGGCGCCGGGCCCGGCTGGCGCTGCCGGGGCAGCAGGCGGGGCTGGGGCCGAGCTGCCGCGGGCCGAGCCGGGCCGGGCCGGGGCGGGGAGGGAGCACAGGCTCGGGGCTCACCCATGAACCTGACGGCCGCCTCTCGCAGGGGCTCCTGTGGGCTCTGCAGGTAGCCCAGAGCCTGGTGCAGGTGCTTGGCCGCTCTGCTCCTGTCCTCTGCCAGCTGCAGAGAGCGGCAGGAGGGAAGGGTTGGCACAGGCTCAGCCCCTGGGGAGGGCGCTGACTGCGCTCAGCCCCGAACTCCCCTGGCTGCACAGCCCTGAGGCGCGGCCAGCAGCCGCTGGACAAGGGCTCCCGAGGGCAGGGGACAGAGGGCCGGCTGCTGCCCGGGGAGCCGCGGTGCCGGCCCATGGCCCCGCCGGGCCGGGGCTCCATGGGCACCCGGCTCGGGCCCACGGGAGCCTGGAGAAGAGCCCGCACGGCCTCTGGCTGCAGCAGCAGGCAGGGGCACAGCTGCTAGCCCCGCACACTGAGCACCGCCCTCAAGGGCCTTCTCCAGGCTGAGGGTGGGGGTTGCAGCCTGTCCTTACTAGGCAATTGGCGAAAATCCAGAGTTTCTCCTTCTTCACCAGTTTTTCTAGATCTTTCCTCTTCAGGAACTTGACCACACGAAGCAGCGTTTCCCGGGAGACCTGGAGAGCAGCAGAACCCCGGATATGGCCCCACAGCCCAGGGTGCAGTACGGGCGTCCCAGTGCCATAGCCTGGAGGAGGTTGATGCCCAGGAAATGACCAGAGCAGGAGGCAGCTGAGTCCCCTCCCAGGGCACACCAGCAGCCCACAAGTCCTCACCTGTGCCACACGCTGATTCCCATCATGGCAGTGGAAGAAAAGTGGGAGCAGGCTGTGGCGCACTTCTGTCTTCAGGTCCTTTGTTTTCTTTTCCAGTGGAAGACTCAGCAGTGTTTGGAAGAGCAATATGGACAGTTGCTTCACCTGGCTATTATCCTGTATGAAGAGAAGAAAAGAAGATCTCAGCAGGGGCTGTGAGGCGCACACCTGGATGCAGGCCTGCATCTCCACAGGGCACCCAGTGTCCGGGCAGCAGCCAGTGGGCGTGG
The DNA here is from genome assembly GCA_024362935.1 of Setophaga petechia. Classification (NCBI taxonomy): domain Eukaryota; kingdom Metazoa; phylum Chordata; class Aves; order Passeriformes; family Parulidae; genus Setophaga; species Setophaga petechia. Next base: position 397,927 of record JANCRA010000078.1, read on the forward strand.
CTGGGGGCACAGAACCTTACATGGTCAAAGAGTGGCAGGAGCCCCTCAGCCAGCTGCAGGGCAATGGGGCTGGGTATTGGAGTGTCCTTCTCCAAGATTATAAAGCTGAGTACCATGACTGTTATCTTAACTATCTCTCCATCTTCATCCCGCAGGACCCCCACAAGTCTTTTAGTCAGGCTCCACATTTTTTTGGTCTGTGTGGGACACAAGTTTATGAAAGGTCACCCTGCTGCTGCAGCGCCCTGAGGCCAAAGGCCCGTCCCAACGCACTGGGGCAGCTGAAGCGGGAGGCAAGAGAGCTGGGAGCAGCTGCCCCAGCGCCCCAAGCCCAGGCAAGGCCAAGCAAGTGCGTTGCCCAGCCCCACGCTGCCTGCGCAGCTTCAGCCACTGCCCCCTTCTCACCATTAAGGGATCGTCAGTGAGCTTGAGAAGGGCCTTGAACACCAGGCGACGCCTCTCCCTGCACTCGCTCTGCAGGTACCTTGAGAAGATTTGCAGGACTCTGTCAGCATCACGTTCCCTCAAGTCCAGGCACTCAAGGACCTGAAAGGCACAGGGCAGTGACAGGGAGCCGGCCGGCAGGAGCCCAGAGCCGCACATGGCTGGGCCCAGGCAGCAGCACAGGGCACGGGCACCGTCCTGGCAGCTGCGCCTACGAGAGGGCAGAGAGCTGGGAGGCAGCTCAGGCAGGCAGCGCTGCCCTTGAGGCTCACCTCCACAAGGAATGCCAGGGCAGGCAGATGCCAGCGTGGCTCCCGTGTTCTGAGCAGCCGGAGCAGGTAGCGAAGAATCTGGGAACAGGAGGGTATGGAGACGCAGGACATCTCCCTGGCAGGAGAAAAATCAACAAGACTGTGAGCCAGGAGAATAAAAACTCTCCCAGGAGTGACTCACACAAGTCAGGTCTTTCTCCAGCAGCCTGCAAGTGCACCTGGGCTATTTCAGAGGTGCCTCCTTTTGGCCACCCTCCTCTCCCAGCCTTTTCCAGTGTGCTTGGCTGTCCCTCAGTGACAAGGCCCTCTGGCCCATGACCACGGGGACTGTGTGGGTCACTCTGGGCACAGAGAACAAATGTCAGAGGAGTGGGGAGAGGGAGTCTCACCTGGCCAGCAGACCCACGGCATAGTGGCGGGTGTCAACAGAGAGCAGCGTGTCCCAGCCACACCTGCGTTCCATTGCCACCACAACATCGTTGTACTGCTTTTGGCAGAGCAGGGACTTCAGGGTCCACACTGCAAACCTGTGTGCACAGCAAAGCCCAGGTCACGCTGGCAGCACTGGCTCCTTGGCAGGCCACGTGGCAGGGACAGGAGGAGTGGGATGGAGCACCTGTTGGGGCTGGTGGCAAGGCCATGCTCTTCCTGGCATCCCTTCCAGAAGGTATCGACCTCCTCTGGCATCTCTTCTGTGCTGAGGAACACTTGGAAGAGCAGATGCACAAATAGGCGGGGGAAATACACCTTCACTATATGTGGGACAGGGGGCTCCTGGAGCATCTTCCACATCACCACAGTTGCCTGCAAAGGACAAAGCCCCCCAAGACAGCGCTCAGTGCCCAGGTGTCCGTGTGGCAGGGCCCGAGCGTGGCAGGGAGAGGCCCGGAGAGAGGCAGGGGGAGCACACGGCCCGATGGGCCTGAAGCTGCCCCCGGGCCAGGTTTCAGGCCAGCACCTGAGGCAGGGAGATGCAGTGGGGGAAGGAGGATGGAGAGCTGCTGGAGAGGCAGCCTTGGGGCCAGCAAAGGCTCGTTGCAGAAACTCACAGCCAGGGCAAAGACACCCGTTTTGTCCCCATCGGAGGTGCACGTGCTGCGCTCTGGCCAGCTCCCCAGCACATCCAGCAGGATCATCTGTGCCAGCTCCGCAGTCCTGGCTGAGCCCATGATGGTCTTCCACATGGCCATGGCAGCTCTGTGGGGTCAGAGCTGTGTCTCAGGGCGGGTCTCAGCACCAGGGGGAGCTGAACTGGCTGCCAGTTCTGCCTCTGCCCACTGGCCCTGGCCAGCAGCAGCCAGGCCACCCAGCCCGGTGGGGACAGAGCCCTGAGGGGCAGGGAGGGAGTATGGCAGCAGGCTCAGGGGCTGATGTGCCAGGGCTGGGAAAGGCAGCAGCCAGAGGGCCCTGGAAGTCTCTGTTGGTCAGATACCTGGGCCAGGCTGTACAGGGTGATGGGCTGGGGAGGCCTGAGCCCTCTGGGCAGGTGGGCCCCATACCTGTCACAGGACGGGGCCACACGCAGGAGCGCCATGACTGTGTCATCTGGCTGTGCCTCTGTGAGATCCAGCAGGGCCTTGTCCAGCCTGTGCTCAGCACAATCATTGGCCACGAGCCACTGGTGGATGAACCTCACCATGGCGGGCACCTGGAGAAGGCACAGGGAGACTTGGAAAGCTGCCAGAGAGAGCAATGTTCCCAGCTTCCCCAGAGAAGTGCTGCCCTTCCCACTGCACTGCCAAGTGGCCTCAAAGGCTCACAGGGACCAGCATGCGTGGCTTGGGAGGCCAAGCAATTCCTGGGAGGATCAAACCCTGCCCACAGGCTGCTTACTTGCTTTGGACTGTAAAAAACTTCCTCTACAAGCATAGACAGGAGGGCAGTGCTGGTCTCATGTTCGAGGACTTCTGAATGTGCTCTGAGCCCAGTGCCCATTGCAATGGTCTCTTCCTGCCGAATTCTCCTCATGAATTTGCAGACAAACTGCAGGAGAAGGGCACGAAGCCGGGGATGTTGCATGGAGTGCTGCACACACGGTGCTGGGCTGAGCAGGGACAACAGGCCCAGCCCAGGTTGGGGTGGCTGCAGGTACCTGCGCTGTGCTGCGGAAGCGGCCACGGCTGGATTCCTGCTCCTGTGTGCACTCCAGGGCTGCACCTGGCAAAGAGCGAGTGCAGCCAGAGCTGAGGGGCTGTGGGAGAGGCCGGAGAACACAGGCCAGCCCTGAGCTGCCCAGGCAGGGAGAGCCCCGGGATGCTCCAGGGGGATGGAGCACGGCCACTGCGGGGTGTCTGCCCGGCCCCTCTTCCATCCTGTCTGTGGGCATTTCCCCAGGGCATGGCATGGCATGGCATGGCATGGCATGGCATGGCATGGCATGGCATGGCATGGCGCCAAGTTGGCTGCAGGTTCCAGCCCTGCAGCCCAGCTCTGCCACTCACTCTCCTGCGGTGGACTGAACGGCACCACCTCTTCAGTCTCCTGTGCTGGGGCAGCTCCAGGGCCTTCTTCCTCCTCCTCCTCCATCCAGGCCAGCTTGGGCACTCTCAGGGCTCTCTGCTCCATGGCTGTGGCTGGAGCGCGCCCCAGCAGCGAACCCAGCCGGTCCCGCTCATGCAGGGCCTCCTGCGCCTTCCCTGCGGGCGAGACGAGGCTGTCAGCGCTCGGCCCGGGGCCAGCAACGGCCCCCGAGCGCCCCTCAGCCGCCCCGGGCCGGCCATGCCCAGGCGTTCCCTCTTTGGAACGCGGCACGGGAGGCTCGGGGCCGGCGGCCGCGCTGCCGAGCGGCGGAGCTCGGGCCGGAGAAGCCGCAGCGGAGGCGGCGGGAGCGGCCGCGCCGCGTGTGCCCTCCGAGGGCCCCGGTGGGAGCCGAGACCGGGGTCGGGGCCGGGGTCGGGCCAGGCGGAGACGAAGGGCGGCGATGCCGCCCCCGCACCAGCCACTGATGCCCGCCCAGCAGCGCCATCGCCAGTGCGGCCAGAGCCGGGCGCAGGCGAGACCGCGGCGGGACGGCCGGGGCCGGGCACGGGGCAGCCCCGCCCGGAGCCGGGGGCGGGCCGGGGGCATGGCCCGGCCCGGCAGGGGGAGAGGGAGGCGGGGAGAGGAGAGGGACGCCGGGCAAGGGACCCCGAGAGAAGGGTGCCCGACAGCGGGAAAGAGAGAGAAAGAGAAAGAAATAGAGGAAGAGAAAGAAAAAGAGAAAGATCGTTAAGTGTATCTGTATATCTGCTTCTGCTGCTGCTGCCGCCGCTGCTGCCGCTGCTGCTGCCAACGCTGCCGCCGCTGCTGCCGCCGCTGCAACTGAAGCACCGGGGCCGTTCGTCCCCGTGTCCGTTCCCCGCTCGCCCCACGAGCCCCACGTTCGAGCCCCGCGCGCCCCGGGGACAGCCCCGAGTCTGTCCAAACAAGGGAACTTTGCAGCCTTGAGCTCAGAGGCAGTGCCCTGACTCCTGCACACTGGCACAGCAATCCCCTCGCCTGCTGCTGGGCATTGTCCTTGCTGAGGGTCAAACACTGTCAGGACACCTTCCCTTGGGGTAGGATTCCTACCTGACCCGAGCACTGCACTTACATCTCCAGTGTTGCCTTCGAGTAAAAACAGAGGAAGGAAAACTATGTGTGGCTCACGGTATTTTCGAGTGTCTAAAAATCACTAAGTCACCAATCTTAGAGGTGTGGTGCATCTGGAATTACTGGGATGGAGAAGTAGTGCAACATGGAAAAGGGGAGCATAGAAATACATAGAGGAGAACATCTTGGATTGTTTCTTTCATTTTCATTTCACTTCAGGAAAACTGTTTCAGTTTTCCAGGAATCTTCTCCTGTCTGCTCTTCCCAAGAATCTCTCATGCAGAACAAGGTTAAGCTTCTCTAACAAGATTTGCCACCAGGAAATTATGCCACTGGTGAAATTTTCATGATGACTGTTTGTGCTGCCTTAGGGCAAATTTTGGGAGGAAACCTCCAAAAGGGGTCCGTCTAGAAAGCAAGTTCAAGCAGCCCTTCCCCCTACTAGTTCAGGAAAAGACTTCCCTGGAGAAAAGTGAAAAAACCCCAGTTTATTTAACAAGTAAAGTATTCACAGGCATGAAAAATGAATAATATTAAATAAAACCTCTCACAGTGCTGAAGAGATGGCAAATTCAGAAAGTCCTTTTTGTGGGTTGTAGTTGGCTCACTCAGTCTCTTCTAAGTCCCTCTGGTGCTGGAATTAGCATCCCAGACCTTCATGGGCCACAGGTGTGAGCTGCTGGTGTTTCTCTGGGTTTTCAGTCCAGAGCAGGTTTAAACAATTCCAAGAAAAAGGAAAGTCACAGTCCGAGGAACTTCTCTGCCTAAGCTAGCTAAAACCAAATTGCTAGACCTGGGCTGTGAAGGCATCAGGAAATTTCCAAGTCTGGGCACTGGCAGTCCCAGCAAACACCAGATCTGGATGGTGCTGGAGCCAGAACCTGCAAATTTTCAAAGTTTGGCTTTCTGTGCCAGCAAATCACTGGACTTAGGCTGTGCTAGCACCAGGAAGTTTCAGATCTGGGTGCTGGTGCTGCCAGCAAACACCAGATCTGGGTGGTGTCGTTGCCAGCGACAGAAATCTGCCGGATTTGGGCGCTGCTGGCACCAAGAAATTTCCAAATCTGGGTTCCTGTGCAGGAAACACAAGGTGTGGGTGGTGCCAGACCCAGTAGCAGGAAGCTGCCACGGGTTCTGGATTTCTGTGCCAGGAAATTGCTGCACTTGGGCTGTGTCAGAAAAGGGAAATTTCCAGATCTGGGCACTGGTAGTGCCAGCAAACACCCCATTTCAGGCTTTAGGCTCCAGGAAGGACTGAATCTGGACCCCTTCCTCTTTTCCTTCCTTCTTTCCTTCCTTCCTTCCTGGGGTTCTGCTGCCAGGAAACACCCGATTAAATGGTGCTGAGAATGGGAAATTGCCAGGTTTTAGCTTTCTTTGCCAGCAAATTCTGGACATGGGCGGTGCTGGAAGAGGGAAATTTCCAGATGTGGGCACTGGCAGTGCCAGCGCACACCAGATCTGGGTGGGGAATGTGCCAGCACTAGGAAATGGCCAAATGTTAACTTTCTGTGCCAGCAAACTGCTGGAATTATACCGTGCAGGAACCGGAAAAATTCTGGATCTGGGCACTGGTGGCGTCAGCAAACACAAGATTAGGTTGCTGTAGGTACCAGTTATTTGCTTGGTTTTGGGTTTCTTTGCCAGCAAATTGCTGGATTTGTGCTGTGCTGGTACCAGGAAATTGCTGGATCTGGTTATTGGCAGTGCCAGCAAACACCAGATCTTGGTGGTGCCAGGACCAGGCATTTGATGGGTTTTGGATTTCTGTGCCAGCAAATTGCTGGACTTGGGCTGTGCTAGCCCTGGGAAATTTCTGTATCTGGGCACTTGCACAGCAAACACCAGATCTGGGTGGTGCTGGTGGCAGCACCGGGAAGCTGCTGGGTTCTGGCTTTCTTTGGCAGAAAATTGCTGCATTTGGGTTGTGCTGGCACTGAGAAATTGCCAGATGCTAATTTTCCGTGCCAGCAAATTGCTGGAATTATGCTGTGCAGGCATCTGAAAAATTCCAGATCTGGGCACTGGCGGTGTCAGCAAACACGAGATCAGGTTGGTGTCAGCACCAGGTATTTGCCTGGTTTTGGCTTTCTTTGCCAGCAAATTGCTGCACTTGGGCTTTGCCAGAATAGGGAAATATCCAGATCTGGGAACTGGCAGTGCCAGAAAACATCACATTTCGGGAAGGACTGGATTTGGACCCATTCCCTCCCTGCCTCCCTCCTTCAAGAAGCTGCCAGAGGGGCTGGAGAGCAGCCAGGCAGAAAGGGACCTGCAGGGACTGATGGACAGCAGGCTGGACATGAGCCAGCAGTGTGCCCAGGTGGCCAAGAAGGCCAATGGCTCCTGGCCTGGATCAGGAATGGTGCGGCCAGCAGGAGCAGGGCAGTGATTCTTCCCCTGTGCTCAGCACTGGTTGGGCAGCACCTCGAGTGCTGTGTCCAGTTCTGGGCCCCCCAATTTAGGAAGGACATGGAGGGGCTGGAGCGTGTCCAGAGAAGGGCAACGAGGCTGGGGAGGGGTCTAGAGCACGAGTCCTGTGAGGAGTGGCTGAGGGAGCTGGGGCTGTTTTTCCTGAAGAATTGGAGGCTTGGGAAAGATAAGGCAGCGTCAGGGCACAGGTTGGACTTGATGATCTCCATGGCCTGTTCCAGCCTTGCTGATTCTCGGATTGTCTGAAACCACCCTTGCAGCAGTTGCAGGATGAGCCCTGGGCCTCCTCTTCAGCAGCTCCAGCAGCCCAGGTCCCTCAGCTTCTCCTGCCAGCCCCAAAGCCCATCCTGTCAGTCCTGCAGGGTAATAGGAAGAAATTTCTACCAGGAAGAGTAAAGAAAGCAAAGGTGAAGCCAAGGAAATGCTCAGGGCAGTTTGGGGGGGGGGGGGCTGCCAGGCAGCCCTGGCTCTGAGCAACAGCGTCTGCAGTGGGACAGGAAACTCCCAGCTGATGGGAACAAACTTTCTGGCTGAGTGCAAAGGCCAGGACAAAGCTGAGTGCTTTCCCTGGTGTCCCCCAGCCCTTGCTGGCCCCAGGGGCTGATGGCATTTGTGCTCCCTCAGGTTCATGTGCCCACAGCACCAGCATGGGGATGCTCCCGCCTGCTGTGTGCAATGCAAACAGGGGCTGCTGAGCCAGTGCTGCCGTGTCTGTGCCTGCAAGGATGGGGCACCTGTGTGAGCTGGGGGAGAGGCCAGGGCTGCAGAGGGGGGATGTTGTTGGCAGCTCCATCAGGACGCTCTGGGACGCTGCCCTGGGCTGTGCAGCGCCCTGGGGATGGATCAGCCCCTGCTCTGCTGCTCCTTCCCGTGTGCCCCAGGGCCCTTGCAGAGCCCCAGCCATGCTGTTTGCCCCCAGCCTGCCCACGGCCAGCCTGGGGCTGCTCACGGGGGTTTTCTGTGCTGAGCATTGGCCTGGCCGTGTTCTTGAGAGAGCCTGGGCAAGGAGCCTGGAGCCCCCAGGGCCTGGCCTGAGGCGTCAGCGCTGCCCCAGCAGTGCCCATGGCCTGTCCCTGCTGCAGCCCCGGCACTGCCACCCCCAGGGCTGTGCCCGGCCCCAAGAGCACTCAGGCCCTGCAGCAACACCAGGGCCACCAGGGCAGCGGGGCAGGGCCACGGCAGCAGCACTGGCAACACCAAGTGCTGCTGCTGCTGCTGGGCACAGCTGCTGGGCCAGCACTGATCTGCCCCAGCTCTGCACACAGACATTGCTGCTGCAGCTCCAGAGAAGGCAACACAAGGGCATCTCTGCAGAAAACTCTGCTGGGACATCCTTTAGTTCCTATAAAGCCCTCGAGAGTGCAGCCCCTCATTGACACAGTCTATGGCCATTGGGAAGACGGAGAGAAAAAAAAGAGAAATTGCACAGACAATGACATTTCTTTGTGAGCAATATGGAACAAATAAAGAAAAGAAAGCAAAAAACTAAACCAACAAGAATATCAAAGATTATTTTTATTACAAATAAATTGTAAAAACAGGCTAACAGTTTAATGTTCCTGTAAGCATCCCATCATCAGTCTCCACACTGAAGCTTTGAGCTGCTTGTTCCTCAGGCTGTAGATGATGGGGTTCAGGGCTGGAGGCACCATTGAGTACAGAACTGACACTGCAAGATCCACGGATGGGGAGGACGTGGAGGGGGGCTTCAATTGAGCAAATATTCCAGTGCTGAGGAACACGGAGAGCACGGCCAGGTGAGGGAGGCAGGTGGGAAAGGCTTTGTGCCATCCCTGCTCAGAGGGGTTTCTCAGCACGGCCCTGAAGATCTGCACATAAGAGAAAACAATGAACACAAAACAACCAAGTCCTAAACATACACTGACAGCGATGAGCCCAAGTTCCCTGAGGTTAGAGTGTGAGCAAGAGAGCTTGAGGATCTGAGGGATTTCACAGAAGAACTGGCCCAGAGCATTGCCATGGCACAGAGGCAGGAAAATGTATTGGCCTTGTGCAGCAGTGAATAGAGAAAGGCACTGGCCCAGGCAGCTGCTGCCATGTGGGCACAAGCTCTGCTGCCCAGGAGGGTCCCGTAGTGCAGGGGTTTGCAGATGGACACGTAGCAGTCATAGCACATGATGGTCAGGAGGAAAAGCTCTGCTGAGATGAAGAACACAAAAAGAATAGTTGGTCTGCACATCCAGTGTAGGAGTTGTCCCTGGTGTCCCAGAGGGAATTGTGCATGGCTTTGGGCACAGTGGTGCAGATGGAGCCCAGGTCAGAGAGGGCCAGGTTGAGCAGGAAGAAGAACATGGGCGTGTGCAGGTGGTGGCCGCAGGCTACGGCGCTGATGATGAGGCCGTTGCCCAGGAGGGCAGCCAGGGAGATGCCCAGCAAGAGGCAGAAGTGCAGGAGCTGCAGCTGCCGCGTGTCTGCCAATGCCAGCAGGAGGAAGTGCCTGATGGAGCTGCTGTTGGACATTTGCAGTGCTGCCTTGGCATGGGGGACTGTAAGAAAAGAAATCATGGAATAGTTGTGTTTGGAGAGGACTTTAAATATCCCAGCACAGTCTGGGGGCATTTTCCCCCCACTGCCTGCCCAGGGCTCTGCTGCTGGAGCTGTCCCTGCAAGCACCTCCTTCCCTGTGCCCACAGGATCTGGGCGCTGCCCACACGATCCCGTTGCTGCCCTCAGGATCCGAGTGCTGCCCACATGATCCAAAAGCTGCCTGCAGGATCTGGATGCTGCCCACACGATCCAAAAGCTGTCCGCAGGATCTGGATGCTGCCTGGTCGATCTGGGCACTGCCCACAGCATCCTGGGGGCACCCACGGGGATCCAGGTGCGGCCCACACGCCTCAGGCTCTGCCCATAGGATCCAGGAGCTCCCGTCAGGATCCAAACTCGGCCCAGACGATACAGGCAATGCTCTCACAATCCAGGAGCCGCCCACACGATCCGGGCCCTGCCCACTCACCGCGGCGCCGCCCTCAGGACGCCGTCCCGCCCCCACGGCCCTCAGGGCAGAAGGCGGGAATGGAGGGGCCTGAGGCGAGTGCCGGCAGCGGCAGGGCTCGGTTTCATTGGTCTTTGTTTCTCAATGTCCAGGGGCTGTCAAAATCCATATTTTTCCTTGTTGAGCAAGCCCCAGGGCGCCCACCCCTGCGCAAACACCTTGTAACAGAACGCACGTTCTACCTGTGTCCCGCACAAAGGCAGGAATGGCAACAGGAATTTGCACACTGGGCTTTGCCTCCAGACCCTGGACCTGCAGCTGTGCCCAGAAAAGCAGCAGACAGGGAGGTGAAATATTCAGAAGCATTCAAAGACTGAATCCTTTAGCCCGTGCCACTCTTAAGTCAAGCTTACTGCATCAGTTCATATCACGACACACCTGAGCCTAAGGGGATCCTGACCAGAATCACAACTAAACTCAGCTTCAGGCCAGATGTCACAGCAATTCAGAGCAGCATTTGTGCAGTTCGTACCTTTCATGAGATGAACAACCACATGTGGTATTCTTAGACAAAGATACAACTAGGAAAAGGCACACTTGAAAGCGCTTGCAGTGTAGGACTTCCAGTCACTTTAGGAAGGAAGTCTTTTGACTTCAATTAAAGTCGAAGAGATACTGAAACAGTCCAGCCCATCATGGGTCTTTGGTCTCTTTCGTTTCAAAATTCTATTCCAACAACGCATCAGCGGATTCTTTTCCTTTGCCTCATGAACCTTGTGAGCTGTCCTGTGTATTACTCTGCATTATAAAGTGAGAAAGATGGACTTCTTGTCTGTGCCCAGAGTGTTAGCGTTCAAAAACACATAATCACGGAGTGATTATATGCGGTGCTTTTTATTAAGAGCTCTGGGAATTGGGGTATACAACCTAAATCTAATTCCGACCATACATTCGAGGTGAACGTGTTTTATACTCTATCATTACATAACTTTCATGTTAATTATTAAACTTACATTGTTCTGTTGTATACGTAGATTCGTACGGTATAATAATTATACTTAATTACTAAACAATCATCACATCTAACAATTATATCATTTATCATACTGCTTATTCAGGTGCAGTGTTCTGAGAAAAGCACAAAGCCTAACATCTTAGAGTTCTATCTTTGACATTTTCTCGTGTTCCACTATCATTCTCCCCCCTTTGAAAGCATTTTCACCTCACTATAGGTGTAAATGTTTTCACTTGATACAGTCTTTTTTATTCTTCAATTTATACTCGATTCTTCAAATTCAGGGTTGATGTAAACATTGTTGTGGATGCTGTCACGAACTGGAGAACTAGAGGATGGTGGACGCGGATCTCGTGTTAGTGCTTTTATTATCTTCTGGTTCTAGGATGTTTTCTTCTGTATCTCTCTCTTTAAGATGCTGTAAACTAACTAAATTGTTAAGAATATGATTAGTAAGATTATCACATTCTCAATGATAGATTTAATCTATGAATTCACATTTTATTTTAATCTTGTAAAGATTTTTCTTAACTAGCTTGTAGTCATATCTTTTTGTTCTTCTTGTGTTTCATGCTCTATTTGTTTTAACTTACTGATGTCATATTCTACATTTGCAGTTACATTTGGGATATGAACGCAGCAATGATCAACCTGTCTTTTTAAAAATCTACATACTCTATGCTCTTTCAGAAGTAACAAATCTAAGGCTAATCGATTTTGTAAAGTTATTTTTGTGGTGGCTTGTAATTGTATGTTTAATTCTTTAAATTTTTCTCGGGTGACTCTTGCCAGTCTACTTACTTGACTTGTAAGTTTGTACAGCATCTCTCTACTCTTATAATTTGCTATAGGACTAAGCAATGACTCTAGGACTCACTTAAATTTCACTCCACTAGAGGGTTTTTGTTAAGTGTCATCTGGATCTTCATTGCCTAGAACTTCTCGTCTTGTTTTTATCTGTAGAAGTTCATGTTTTCTGTTAAATGGGGACTTTTTCTAAATTGGACATAAGGTTGGAAGGCTTAAAGTAATCTTTTTTACTTTCTCATCTACAGGTAGATGTGTTGTCTAGGTACTATTACTTGCTGCTTATACAAATTGTCTTGGACTTCGGATTGTAATTCTGGTACATCTTATAACTGCTTTATAATTCACTCTGCTTTGTTTATGTTTAATCTCTCTGCAAGCACAACTAATTTGTAGGGCTATTGTCAGGGGTGGCATCTGTTTTATCCCTGCATCATCTGAAGTGCAGTCATAAGTTTTATTGTATGCTCATTAACTTGCTTTGTCTGTTTTCGTTCTGCTACTCGTGGCAGTGTTTGTTATTGCTGGATCTGTTTTATTCTCAGGACTTTTTCACTTAATACACTAAGAGGTGTTTGCTATATATTGGAATCTTTGAAGAATACTCACAGACTACGCACTCTCTTAAGGCTCTATCTGATTTTTCTGATCTTTGGCTTCACACTTTTACACTAGAGTGATTCTTGTAACATTTTTTATGACTTGTTTACATGTAATTGTTTTGTACTCTTGTATTTCAGGTAATTTTGATGTTATGATTTTCTAATTTACTGGATCTCTTGCTGTTTTTGGTATTGGCAGACAGGCAGTTATTTTACTGGTGTTTTAAATTTTGGCAAAATCTTTGACTAATCTAATCATTATATTCTCAGCCTGAACTGCATTAGGAACATTTATCACTTGTGTTTTTGTTTGTACTTCTCTCTTCATTTTAGAATGAAGAGTAGTTTGTTGATCATTTTGCATTCTACATCTCAAAGGCATTAATGACTATAATATTAATACAAGCATTCTTAAAGTAAAACACATCTTATCTGTAGCTTTGTCAGTTCCACATTTTACACAGTCCGTGATCCGGGATGGACTTTCTTCACCCGGGTATAGTGAATCCAGGGGTCCACGCTGGCTACTTTGACTGCTGTGAAGGTGGTCAGTAGTACCTGATGGGGTCCACTCTACTTTTTTTTCAGCGGTTCTTCGTTCTAGTTTTTGATGTACACCTTGTCTCCTGGATGCATGTTATGAACTGGATTCTCGAGAGTCAGTGGTCTGTTCTACACGAGGATGCTCTGGAGTCAAGCTAAAGTTTTCTCGAGAGACAGAACATAATTATACACTTGCTGCTTGCCTGTGACATGTACATTAGGGTTAGGCTCAAGAGATTCATATGGTTTCTCATACAATATCTCACAAGGACTGACTGACATCTCACTCTTAGGCTTTATCTGAATTTTCAACAATGCTATTGGCAAGGCTTGGGGCCACTGCAATTTGGCTTCTTGGCATATCTTACTGATTTGTCTTTTTAGTGTCTGATTCATCTTCTCTAACTGTCTACTTGACTGGGGTCTCTACGGTGTGTGGAGGTCTTAAGTTATCTCTAGCAATTTACTTATTTCTCTTACTACTGTAGTTATGAAATGGGGCCCCCTATCTGATGATACTCTTAGAGGTACTCTGAATCTGGGAATAATCTCTTGTAGTAACCACTTAACTGTTTCTTTTGCTTGGTTCGTGTGACAGGGAAGGGCTTCTGGCTACTTAGAGAAGGTGTCAACTCTCACTAACAGGTATTTGTATTTTTGAGTCTTTGGCAGTTCTACGAAATCTACTTGCTAATAGTCTCTTGGCTCTATTCCTATCCGAATTCTTCCTAGCTGTGCCTGTCGCCTAGCTACTGGGTTGTTTTTCAAGCAGATATCACATTTTGACATTACTGATTTTGCCATTGTTAACATCCGTACTGAAATTAAACTCTGTTTTAGCAATTTCACTAATGCCTCTGCTCTCTAGTGACAATCGTTATGTTTAATCTGTAGAACTTCTCTCATTATCAAGGGGGGTACTACTATTTGTCTTTGTGCAGTCACATACTATTTTTCTGATTTCTTTTGTGCATTTAGTAAACGTGCCAGTCTCTTATCTTCTACTGAGTATTTTGGGTTTGGAGGCAAATTGAATTGGGACACATTAGGCTTTAAAGGTATCAATGCTATTATTGTTTGCACATTTCGAGCAACCTGTAGGGCTGCCCAGTCTGCTTTTCAATTTCTCTCACAGATTTTGGAGTTTCTTGATTGGTGTGCTTTGCAGTGTATGATTGCTACTTGTTCAGGTTTTTGTACTGCCTTTATCAATTGCAGGACTGCATCTTGATGTTTAATGTGTGTACCTTGAGAAGACAGTAGTCCCCTTTCTTTCCACAGTGCTCTATGTACATGCACTACTCTAAAAGCATATTTTGAGTCAGTCTAGATATTTACTTTCTTCTTTTCACTTAATTTTAGTGCTCTGGTTAAAGCAACTAATTCTGCCTTCTGGGCAGATGTATTTGGTGGTAATGCCTTTGCTTCCACTACTGTATTGACTGTTGTTACCGCATATCCAGCGTATCTGGTTCCGTTTTCCACGAAGCTGCTCCCATCTGTAAACAGCTCCCACTCCGGCTACTCTAGTGGGACATCTCTCAGGTCTTCTCTTGCTGAATAGGTGTACTCTATTACTTCTACACAGTAGTGCTCTAATGGGCTTTCTTCAGTTGCGGTACTTAGGAACAAAGCTGGATTCAAGAGGTTAGTTGTTTTTAATGTGACATCATTTTGCTCAGTCAGGTTTACTTGGAATTTCATTATCTTGCTGGGAGATAGCCAATAGCTTCTCTTCTGCTCTAAGACAGTGGTTACCATGTGTGGTACATAGACATCGATGTGCTGTCTCATAGTGAGCTTCCTGGCTTCTTGTATCAGTATCACAGTAGCTGCGACTGTCCGTAGACATGAAGGCCACCCGGCACTTATGTTGTCAAGTTGTTTGGAAAAATAGCTCACTGGCCTTTTCTAGCTTCCCAGATGTTGGGTGAGGACTCCTAGTGCTAGGCGTAGCTTTTCATGTACAAACAGCTGAAAATCTTTAGACAGATCAGGTAACTTTAATGCTGGAGCAGTTGTCAGTGCTTCTTTTAATTTTAGGAAGGCTTCTTTCTGTGGCTTGCCCCAGGTGAATGGCTGCGTCTTCTGGGCTTCGTACAGGGGTTTTGCAATCAGTCTATAGTTTATGATCTACAGGCGACACCATCCTGCCATCCCGAGGAAGACTTGCAGCTCATGTAAATTCTGGGGCTCTGGAATAGCACAAATAGCTTGGATACGATTAGTACCTAGTTTTCGTTGTCTTTGTGAAATTTCACATCTCAGGTAAATCACAGTCTGTTGGGTAATTTGTGCCTTTCCTCTGGATACTTTGTAACCTCCCATTCCCAGTGAATTTAAAATCTCAATGGTTACTTTTATACAAGTTGCTTTTTCTTCTGTAGCTATTAGAATATCATCAACATATTGCAACAATAAGTATTGATCTCTTGGTACTTGCCCATTTTTGGTCCAAATCTCTAGTTCTTTTGCTAGTTGGCTTCTGAACAGGGTCAGACTGTTCTTGTAGTCTTGTGGAAGTCGTGTCCAGGCAAGTTGGGTTTTTCTTCTGTTCCTTGAGTTTTCTCACTCAAATGCAAACAGTTTTTTACTTTCTTTGTCAAGGGGGACGCAGAAAAAGGCATCTTTTAAATCGATTACAGTAAACTATTTATATTTTTCTTTTACGGATGTTAACAATGTGTAGGGATTTGTTACTACTGGATACATGTCTTTTGTTATTTTATTTATTGCTCTCAAATCTTGTACTAATCTATAGTCACTATTTGTTTTTTTTACTGGAAATATAGGTGTACTAAATTTTGATTTACATTCTTCTAAAATTTGGTATTTCAAGAATTTCTCAATTATCTTTACTATTCTTTGCTGTGTTTCTGGTTTTATGGGATACTGTTTGACTTGCACAGCCTTCGCTCCTTCTTTTAATTCTATATGCACTGGTTGTGCCAATTTAGATTTCCCTGGTATATCTGTCTCCTATACAGAAGGAATCACTGCATCTTCTACTTCTTTAGGGATAGAAGGAACAGGTTTTTCTTTAATCATTAATATCTGTCCCGTCTTTGATTCGGGTATTTTCATTATAAGTTCTCTATTTTTAAAGGTTATTACTGCATCAAGTTTTGCCAGCAAATCTTTCTCTAAAAGTGGAATTGGACACTCAGATACATATAGGAATTCGTGTGTTATAGCTTTATTTCTAAAACACAAATCTAGTGGCTGCAGGAATGGCCGTTTTTCTTCTTTTCTTGTAGCGAAGACTATTGTTGTTTCTTTGTCTCCAATTTGTCTTTGTAAATCATTCAATACTGAGTAAGTAGCTCTTGTATCTATTAGAAATCTGACTTCTTTATGTCCTAATTGTATATTTATAACAGGTTCCTTAGCTTGTTTTACTGGTTCTATGTCTAGTCAGTTGGTATACTCTCTCAAAACTATCTCTTTAGTAGCTTGCTGGAACTGATTGTCTTGGTAAAACCAGTTATGCGGTTTTTCTGGACACTCATTTTTCCAATGGCCCTCCCGCTTACAATACGCACACTGACTTAGGGTTAACCCCTGTGTAACGGGTCACCTACCTCGACCGTTTTTGTTGTGACCCCTGAAATTTGGGTTCCCTCTTCTTTGTACTACTGCCAGAAGGTTCTGCTGCTGCCTTTTATTAGCTTCTCTTTCGCGATTATTATATACTTTCTAAGCAACTTCAAGTAGTTTATCTAAATTCTTTAGGTCTTCCCCTTCTAATTTTTGTAATTTTCTACGAATGTCATTCTGTGATTGGCTCAAGAATATGAGAGCAAGCTGAACTTTTGCTTTTTCTGTGTCCATTTGGAGATCTGTATATTTTCTTGCTACCTCCTTAAGCCTCTCTAAAAACGCAGTGGGAGATTCTTTCTTTTCTTGCCTAACTTCATACAGTTTAGATTAATTTATAGTTTTGGGTACAGCTTTCTGAATTCCTATTTGGATCTATTCTTGATATTTCCGTAGTCTCTTCATATCACCAAATAAATTAGGGTCTCAATTTGGGTCTTCAGTTGGGAAATTCACATCTAAATTCTCTGTTACTAGCCCATTTCTGATATCTTCTTTTGCCCTCTCTTTGGCTGCCTTAAGTACTATCTCTTTCTCAGTCGAATCCATCAGAGTATTTAATATTACTTGTATATAATTTCAGTCAGGATTTTGAGTTGTTATAACTATTTTTACTACTCGTGCCATTTTATCAGGATTTTCTCTATAAGTTCCGGATGTTTGTTTCTAAATAACCAAATCTGCCGGAGTAAAAGGCACTTTTACAAATACTGGCCCTTCTATTCCTACACCTTGCCGTAAGGGGGCAATTACAGTCCGTTTTTGTCTGCCCATGTCTTTTCTATCTAAAACTGGGGCAAGGGTAGACCGACTCCTGGTTCTGTGGGTTACTGGGGTCGTTGACTCTCTCTCTCTCTTTTCTACTGCAGTTAGATTTTGCTCATCTTCTGAGGAAGAGGAATCAGGTGATGATGCGAGAGGAGGATAAAGAGGGAAGGGTGTACTAGATGAGACAGGTTCAGGGCTAGGTGGGTTAGGAGCAGGCAGTGGGATAGGGGCCAATGAAGCAGGTGGGATAGGGTTAGGTGCTCTTGTTCCTATTGGAGCTACCTCTAAATCAATATCTGTATAATCTTCCCTACTCAGGCTTTCTTTCAACACCAAGTGTTCTAAACAACGTTCCTCATAAACACCACACTTATTATTTGCAGATGTTTTAACCACCAATAATCCACATTCATCCTGCCATTCTGGCTTTCCCCGCAAAGAGAAAAACAAATCAACATATGGAACTTCATCCCATTTTCCTTCTTGTTTACAAAATTACATTAACTGTGAAATAGTGTTATATTGCAGAGTACCGTATTTTGGCCATTTTTCGCCATTCTCCAGGGCACATTCTGGCCACCATGAATTACAATAATCAATCAACTTAGTTTTACGTAATTCGTTCCCAAAATTACCCTGTTTCCAGTGTGCTAATAAGCACCCCAAAGGAGAAGCTTGTGGGATAGGGGTGTTACTGCCCAAAATCCCTTTAAGTTTCTCCATACCAGATATACCAGACTGCCGAACCCGCAACGCTTTCGCAATTGTCTTACGGAACGGCGCCTAGGCTTATACCACCAGGAATTCCTTTAGCCAAACCAAGCGCAGCTTTCGCCGCGTCTTATTGGCAGGCACCCGGACCAGGATAAAAGCACCTTACCTTTCTCCCGGGGACGTTGTGAGCGGCGGAAGCGGTCGCGGCCGATGGGCTCCCCGAGAATCCCTCGGTGCCGGCTGGAGCGTGACCGAGTCTCGAACTCGCTCAGCAGCACTCACAGGGCCCCATCTGGGTCGCCAAAATGTTAGCGTTCAAAAACACATAATCACGGAGCGATTATATGCGGTGCTTTTTATTAAGAGCTCTGGGAATTGGGGTATTACAACCCAAATCTAATTCCGACCATACATTCGAGGTGAACGTGTTTTATACTCTATCGTTACATAACTTTCATGTTAATTGTTAAATTTACATTGTTCTATTGTATACGTAGATTCTTACGGTATAATAATTATACTTAATTACTAAACAATCATCACATCTAACAATTATATTATTTATCACACTTTTTACGCAGGTGCAGTGTTCTGAGAAAAGCACAAAGCCTAACATCTTAGAGTTCTATCTTTGACATTTTCCAGTGTTCCACTATCACAGTAAGCTACTTTTGTACCCTTGGCCAGGCTCCAAACTTGACCAATGGACAAAGGTTAGAAGGTTTACAAGTGACCAACAATAGGGTTAACAAGACTTTTCTCATAAGGGTACAAAGATATGTTGTGAGTCTGGGGTCAAAACACCTCTCTGCTGCTGTGTCAGCATTCTTGTTGTTAAATCCTCCACAGTGCCTTGGCAAGGCTTGTGGTGTTTACTACAATTCCACTTTCTGTTTTTATGAAAAAGGGTTTGCTATGGTTCTTTTGAAACAGTGGACAAGGCACGAGAACATAGCTAGTATAATAACAATAACAAGGAGAATTAACAACATTCCCTTAACCAAAGATGCAGCCCATCCTGTTAATCCCCACTGACCAAAAGGTTCATTGACCCAGTCTGGGATTCTTTCTACTTTCAAGTCCTTCA
The DNA here is from genome assembly GCA_024362935.1 of Setophaga petechia. Classification (NCBI taxonomy): domain Eukaryota; kingdom Metazoa; phylum Chordata; class Aves; order Passeriformes; family Parulidae; genus Setophaga; species Setophaga petechia. The sequence continues at coordinate 416,735 of JANCRA010000078.1, forward strand.
CGAGATCTTTCAGTTTCTGGATGTTCGCATGGATGGATTACGAGCGCGAAGAGAGGTTGAAGCAGCACTTTCCTTCGAAGTCCTCACATCCGTGTCTGTGGGCAAGCAGCAGGAAGTCGATTGCTGCTCGATTTTGGAGCGAAGCCTGTCTGGTGGTTTCTTCTTCCTTTAAGAGATCACTCAGGGCTGCAGATGTGGCATTAGCTTGTTTGCTGAGCCAGCACCCAAGGTGATTGATTTCACCGAGGGCTTTAGCAGCAGCTACCCAGGGTAAAAACAGGGAGACAGCAATCTTTTTTGGTTTGTTCCAATCGTATAATTTAGGATCACAATTTTTATCAAATTCAGTGTAGGACCTTTTTAGGCATTTTGATTCATTTTCCTTTTTCCATTTATGTAATAGAGTGATATTTGGAGTAAGGGTAAAAAGTCTTCCACGGGTACAGGGACCTCCCTGGAGTCGGGAGGGGATCTCAGCCCATACTCTGTCACCACAGATGAGAAACATTCCCTTGGGTAATACTTTGGGATGGTGGGAAGACACAGAAATCGCACGAGCCGTGTAATTGCACCAGTCATGAGAGTTATAGGCTTTGTTAATTGGTGATACATTTTTTTGATATGTGTTTTTGTGTTGGTCTGTCGGGACTCAGGACATCCCTCTGGCTGTCCTGAGCAGCCAGGACCCCTGCCAGGGGTCTCAGAGACCCTGGCACAGAGCCCAAGGTGCCTCTGTGGGTTTGATTATGGCCCGTGGAGCAAATTACCAACCTTATATTAACACCAGCAAGCCACAAGAGTTTAAGTAGAGTATTAGTGAAGTTATCACAGGGTGAAATATGCATTTTAGGATTTTGGTACAGGGGGGTTATGGAGACAAGATGGAGGGAACTGGGTGTGTCCAGCCTTTCTCCTTCTTCTTCTTAGTCTCCATGTTCTGTGGTGATGTTGGCACTTACTTATTGGTTTAGAGTAGAAGTTCACTGTCTAGCTTAGGTGATGGGCATTGGGAAGTTATTGTAAATATTGCACATGTAGTTTTTAGTATAAAGACATAACACCTCCCCGGGGGCAGGCAGAGTGCCTGTGGCTGCCCTGCGGAGCTGACCTCAGCAGGGCAGGAGAAAATTTTTATAGATAAGATAAAATAAACAACGCTAAGACTGAGAAATGAAGAGCTCCGACTCCTTTAAGCGCCGGGCTGGGAAAAGAGACTTTGGAATTTTTCTCGGGGTCATTCTGACAAACTAATGATCTCGACAATTGGCTTCCCTGGGTGGGCACTTGGCAAGCAGCCACGCCACCAGCCATCAGCTGCTGAAATCCAGCCCGAGAAGGAAAGAAAACAGGCACTCTCAAGAAAAAAAAAAAAAAAGTCCAGAAAGACCATCTCGACCTCTGTTGAGAAGATTTGTTTCAACCTCGACCTGGAAGGAGGATGACCAGAAGCCAGCCTGGGAGAACCTCACCTGTGAGCTGCTGGACAGTGACCAGGGCAAACTCCGGACTGACCTTGCAGATGATTCAGCTTTTGGTAAGAAAAGTCAAAATTGAGACCATGGGGGATACATGCTCCCAGGAACAACCCAGCATCTTGTCAGCCCTACAGGGCCTGACAGACACATACCCTGTAAAAATCCCTGAAAAAAGATGAAATGGCCATGAAATTGCTGGCACCAGCCAGGATTATGTTAGAGGCGACCTCAGCAAATATAAGGAGGTCAGCCGGGCAGCGTTTAGCTGCGGATACCGCGGAAGCGGGGGGGGGAAGAGCAAAGTCCTAAAAGGAGATTGGCTCTAGCCCCGTTAGATCACGGGAGCTAATTCCCGGGGAAAGTAGACGAAAAGAGGTGTTACCGCCTCCTGTCCCGATAACCCGAACACCAAAGAGACCCCCAAAGCGCCCTGAAACCCCAGAATATACAGGGGATTCAGGCAGCGACTCAGATACAGATACGATCCCAAGTGCAGATGAACTGGGGTTTTCCCCGAGCGAGATCGAGGAATTGGGTGGTCCCGAAGGGACGTGCCCCCCCAATCCACGGGAACCTGGGAAACAGGGGTTGGGATCGGCTGCAGAGTCGGAGGGACTGGGAATCAGTTCGGGGGGAGGGGAAGCGCTTTCTCGAGGCAGCGACACGGCGGGAGTGGAGCCGGCAGCGCTGGTTGGCGGGGGGGGCAGCGATGGAGGCGGGGGATGTAAGTTTTGCGGCGATTTTTGCGAGCACAGCGCCGGGAGCGGCGGCAGATCCTGCTAGTGCGGTGCCGAAGGTCCACAGGATGGGCAGGGCTTGCAGAACTTCTCGGAAAGACTCGCAAAGCACGGGTTAATGCGCTAGTGTCGGCCAGCTTTCCCAGGGCGACTGCAGCGTCCCAAGCTGGCGCCATACCTAGATGCAAAGGGTATGCTTTGAAGACGAATCCGGAAGTAAGGATGCGGAGATGGGCCCGTATCGTGAGACAGGCAAAAAACTAAAAGCAGGGCAGGGACCACACGCACCGGTTGCGGGCGCTGGCACGGAGCCAGAACGGGACCGGGGCAGCGCCAGTGTCGGTCACAGGCGGGGGGGGGGCGTTCCCGAAGCCGCGCCTGCGCCGAGACGAGCGCAGGGGAGGCGCGGTCAGGGTGGGAGCGCCCGCACTCCGTGATGGCACAGGCAGAGACGGGGCGCGGTCCAGGTACAGAGGGTCCCGAGGTACCGGCCCTTCTCCGGTCCCACAGCAATGGGCACGCAGCCAATCGCAGCAGCCAGTACACAGTTTCAGCCTCCAACAAAATATCAAGTTAGAGATTTTGTGCGGATGCAGCACATTTTGTGTGGGGCACACAGAGCTCCTAAACAGTCCGGTCCCACAGAAGTGACAGAAACAGTATCTACCAGATGATCAGGCTTCAGATGCAAAAGATGGACATGTAGAAAAGCTGTCCAAAATCAGAGTAAAGTGTGAAAACACCAGGCTTTTGCTCAAGATACAGATAAAAGGGGAAACCAGTACAAATCAATGTTGTTACAAATATGATGTAGATGGAAATCTATTGTGAATAATGCCTCTCAGGGAGGGAAATGACCATATAAAGATAGAAGTGTTAGTCTTGATTCAATTACCTGAAATGTCTCTGAAGACAGAGCATTTGAGAAATATCAGTCAGATCCTATTTGTGGGGTCATCAGTTAATTCTTCAATGGTTCAGAGTTTTGTTGGTATTGAGTCTGTAACCTTTGTTGGTTTGAATTTTATAGGTGACACTGATAAATAAGGATTGTTATTAAAGCTGTATAAATACTTTTAAAAGGTTGTCATAAACCCTTCAAACATTTCCTGTTGATAAGTTGATTATATAATGAGAATTCTCAGAATTTATGATAAGAATTATTAGCAAGGTATTGTAATATTTACAGTCAGCTTTTATGTGTTTCACTATCTCTTTGTGTGATCATCTACAAGATGTGTGTCTTCAGAATCTTATCTTTTATTTCTTGACTACTCATGGCTTTTGGGTTTCTTTTAAATCCAGATTGCCACTTTCGTGGTTTTCTTCAGTTATTATATCTTCAGCTTTTATAGAGGTACTGCATGCCAAGAATTCAAGAGTTTTGCTGTGTTTGAAGAATTTCTATCCTGACAGAAGTTTCGGAGGGATTCATCTATTTAATGGTTTGATTGATCTTTAATCCTAAGGTTTCCTATTCATAATTGCTGTTTTTAAGAGTCTTGTTTTAAAATGTATTAAGTGATATCCATTAATTAGAGTTCGAACTCTGGCCAAGTTCTAGCTCTACTTGAATGGAATGATTGACAATCAGCCCAGATGTTTTCTGCATCAAAAACTATTCAAGTCCTTTTGGCTTGGCAATTTGACCATATATGATAGCTGAGCCTGTTTTCAAAGGGAGTTTGGAGAAACATGAATCCGGACATGAGTTCTCCAGTTCTCTGTTGTTTTAAGGTTCATCAGCTGTTGCAGACTCTGGGATGACAATTCAGTGTTGTAGTGATTGATAATTGTATGATTTCAGATGTGTTATTGGTTATGTGTATTATCTGATTGATTTCTAATTGCTGTTATCTTACATTTCCCTATGTAATATGGCATAGAGATTGAAACAGAGCAGATGAATGTTTTATTTTCATATAAGGGCACATTTTTCACCTTCAAGATTTTGAGATAATCCTCCAGTCCCTGCAGGGATGTGGATTTGTTTGTGTTTTAGCAGGTGCAGAAGTCCAGGTAGATCTCAGTAAACAATGTGAAACTTGATTAAGTGTGTGAGAATGCTGACAAGAAGCATGAGCAAGAAAACGCTGACCATTCCACAAGCAGGAAAAAAAAAATATATATATATATATGCAGAGATGTGGACTGTACAGAGATTTCAACCTTTGTGCTTCACCCACAGAAGATTTTGGACTTTGGGTTGCTTCATGGATGAGAGCTCTGCAGTGATACCCACAGGTGTCACTGGAACTCTGTCCCAGAGACAGGACTTTTTAATAATTGGTAAGGACAGAAGCAGCATCCTTGGACTTGTCATTTATCCTTCGATCGTTCCAGCAAATCAGAATGAAGAGTTGACAGTTTTAGCTAAAGCTCTTCGACCACCACTGACTGTTCCAGAGAATACCCTGGTAGCCAAAAGCTCTTGCTTTGCCACCACATGCAGCAGAACAAGGCATGCCGGTGTTTGATCAGCAGGACTTTCTTTCTGGAGACCATGTCCATGGAATTCTCCAGTGTTTGTCATTCGGAAGAAAACTTCAGACTCAGGGAGACTGCTGCATGACCTCAGGAAGATCAGCATAGTCATTGAGGACATGAAACTGCTTCGACAGGGACCTCCTTCACTCTCAATGATTCCCAGATTGGCCACTTGTGATCATTGATCTCGAGGACTCTTTCTTCAGTATCCTGCTCCATCCAGATGATGCTCCTCCACTTGCATTCTATGTTCCAAGCATCAACAGAGAACAGTCTCTGCAAAGGTACCAACATAACAGGAGCTGCAAGAAACTCCTGACTGTATGATTGCAGAGGTGCAAAAGGCAGGACTGAAAATCAGTGTTTAAAAATTCAGAAGATCACACCGTGGAAATATCTAGGGTGAAAAATCTCAGAGCGAACGATAAGACCACAGAAGATAGAAGTCAGCTGCAAAGTCAGCAATTTGCATGACCTACATCAGCTGCTCAGAGAAATCGACTGGATGAGACCAACCATGGGGATCACAAATGATGACATCACAGAGGCTCAATCTTTTGAGAGAGGACAATTTGACAATGACATCAAATCTCCCAGAACTCTTACACCTGAAGCGCAGAAAGAATTTCAGAAAATTACAAAGGTCTCCAAAGACAATCCTCACAGACCTGGAGATGGCATTCCAAACTGTCATAAAAGCAAGGACAAGGTTGCTGACAATGTCAGGCAGGAATTTTTCTACAATTCATTTACCATTGAAGAAAGATTATTTTGACTAAGCAATGCAGAAATCAAAAGGCTTGTTAATATCATTGTTAAAGTAGCCAGGCATTTGCATGACTTGTTTTCCAGATCACAGATTGCTGAAATCAAAAATATGTTATAGGGAAAGACAAAGAATAAGTGAGGAACTTACTTATTGATTAGGATAACAATATTCACTAATGGTTCTAGAAAAAAATCTCACAAATCAGTAATCATGTGGCAGAATTCAGTCACAGGGGAATGGGACTCAGATGTAAAAATAGTCCAAGGTTCACCATAGATTGTGGAATTGGCAGCAGTGGTCAGGGTCTTTCAATTGTTCTACCAACCTCTCAAATCTGATCACAGATTCAGTATATGATGCAAATATGGTCAGGTGATTGAAGGGTTCATTTTTGAAAGAAACAAGCAGTGACATTTTAAATTCTTACTTATCATGTATGGGGGCACTACTGGAAAACAGAGAGCACAAATATTTCATCATTCACATTAAGGCATACTTGTCCCTTCCAGGATTTTTAGCAGAAGGAAAGCCCAGGCAGACAAGCTAACCATGCTCATTTCACAGACTTTACTGGATATTTTGAGCAAGCAAGGTTGAGCTATGCGTTTTTTTCATCAAAATGCATAAGCACTGATGGAATCCTTTTGCATCTCAAAAAGCCAGGCAAGGGAAATCATTAGTGCTTGCCCAAATTGTCAGTTTGGGCAGTCACCTGCATCCACAGGAGCGGTCAATCCGGGAGGATTGCAGGGCCTCCAGCTGTGGCAAGTGATGTCACACAATATCCATCTTTGGGAAGCTCAGAAATATCCAGGTCTCAATTGATACATTCTCAACAGCTCCTTTTTCAAAACCCGATCCACCAATTCTCAGGCATTTTTATAACACTACCCAGGCAAAACTAAGGGAGAATCCTTTAGTTTTGATCAGAAATCCAGAGGTAGGACAGGTTGAGGGTCCTCTCAAACTAATCACGTAGAGCAAAGGTTTAGCTTGTGTTTCTACAGGGTGAGATCCGAAGAAGGTGTTGGCGAGACTCGTGGAGCCCTACAGGACTCGGACGCAGGAAGACACGGATCCCGGAACCGAAGAGGCAAGCACACAGACAGAGGCAGAAGACAAGACTGTGAACATCTCCTCGAACAGCACATAAAGGGTTCAAGGACTTGGGGTTTCTCTCAGGGGCTTGAGTGTCATGGCATGGAAAAACTTCTCACAAAGAGTGAAGCCATGAGCTTGAGATTTGATCAGGTATTGCTCATGTCCCTCATTCTTCCATCTATTGCCTTAGGCAATGGAGGAGATTTATCCATGGTCCAGCCAAAACAAAGTGTTTGGGGGGCTTTGGCAAATGCAGCAGGTTTGCATGACATCTGCTTGGCATGTTCAGGGCCAGGGAGATCGTTCTCAATGTATCTGGTGGGTTTGCCAGTGAATGAATGGCCAATTCCAAAAAATACTTCTATAAAGCATTCACAGGTCATTTCAAATCCTGTGGATGAGTAACATCTTTGGACACAGTTCTTCCCTGTGACTCCTTTTGAACCTGAGGAACTGGAAATTCTTGGGTCAGCAAAAATGAATTTTTGTATACAATTTTGAACTTTTGAAAGTGACACAAACAGAAAATAAGACAATGTCACTCCAAAATCATCATTTTTATAGGAACACATCTGCTTGGTGCAAATACACCAAGGTGACAGCCAAAGCATCCCTCCAAGTTTCAGCACAATTACCACAGGGAATTTTATTTTTATCTGTGGAGACAAAACTTGGCCTGCTATCCCTGCGGGTGTCAAGGGTGGTCCATGCAGCAAAGCAAGAGTTTCATTGCTAACACCCGACTGGAGAATTTTTGAAAGAGTAAAAACACACAAGGGGAAAAGATCAGTGGAACAATACAGTCCAAATTGTGATAATCATGTACACACATGAGACAAGGCTTGGAGAATTGCAGTTGCAATTTTCTCCCCACAGGCAGCATCAGGGGTGGACTCAGTTGGATCATATGGGTTTCTGGCTGAGCAAGCATGCTTGAGCTGTTTTTCTTACACTGAGTGAAATGCTTGAGCTGTTTCTCTTACACCCAGTGAGATTCTAACAGACATCAGCAGTAAGACGAGCAACTCTCCAAAACAGAGCAGCAAGTGACTATTTGCTGCTGGCACATGGATACAGGTGTGAAGAATTTGAAGGGATGTGCTGCATGAACATGTCAGATCATTCAAAATCAATTTATGAAAACATCAAAAAGTTACAAGAAAGTGTTAACAAACTTGGGGAGGTCACTAGATCCTGGATGATTGATGTGGTCCGATTTTTTTTTTAACCTTTCACCATTGTGGAAGGTACCTTTAAAGGTAGGTTATTACATTTTGACAAGGCTTGTGGTTCTTCTGCTCATCTTACCATGCATCTTTGTGTGCATGTAGTGGGCCATGAACAAAGTTGCAAAAGGGGTGTTTTTGGTGCAAAGAGAGGGGGGAGATGTCGGGACTCAGGACATCCCTCTGGCTGTCCTGAGCAGCCAAGACCCTTGCCAGGGGTCTCAGAGACCCTGGCACAGAGCCCAAAATGCCTCTGTGAGTTTGATTATAGCCCATGGAGCAAATTACCAACCTTCTATGAAGATCAGCAAGCCACAAGAGTTTAAGTAGAATATTTGTGAAATTATCACGGGGTGAATTATGCATTTTGGGATTTTGGTACAGGGGGGTTATGGAGGCAAGATGGAGGGAACTGGGTGTGTCCAGCCTTTCTCCTTCTTCTTCTTAGCCTCCATCTTCCGTGGTGATGTTGGCACTTACAGATTGGTTTAGAGTAGAAGCTCACTGTCTAGCATAGGTGATGGGTATTGGGGAGTAATTGTAAACATTGCACACGTAGTTTGTAGTATAAAGACATAACACCACCCCGGGGGCAGGCAGAGTGCCTGTGGCTGCCCTGCTGAGCAGATCTCTGCTGGGCAGAAAGAAAGCAAATTTTTTAGATAAGAATTAATAAACGACCTTGAGACCGAGAGATGAAGAGCTCTGACTCCTTCTTTAAGCGCCGGGTTGGGAAAAGAGACTTTGGAATTTTTCTCGGGGTCACTCTGACAAGCTAACGATCCTGACAATTGGGGACTGAGGCACTTTCCAGCACAGTTTTGGATCTTGTTGTGGAGGAATCCTGGGGATTTTCTGTTCCCTGTGTGGAGATCTGGTTCTCCTTTGTAGAGCTGTCTCTCCTGGCCGCGTTACCCATCCTTGGTTGGCCCTTGGCAGAACTGCCCCTCACATCTGGGGCCTTGGCCTAAGGGGAGAGAGAAAAGGGAGGGAGAGCTGAGCCCTGAGACTCATCATCCTGGAAAGCAAAATGGGGGTTTGTTCACCAGCAGAAGAGAGAAGAAGTAAATAAGTCCACCTGCCCATGGACTTGGTCTTCCTTACTGATGTTTGCTTTGCCTAGGACTCCCCTGCTCCCTCAGGACCCTCTCCTCAAAGGAAGTTGAGGGTTTCAGTGATTTTTTCCCTCTTGTCTTGCAGAACTGCTCTGTCTCCAGCAGAGCTGTCTCTTTTGTCCCACCCCTGACAGAAAGCAGACCTGCAGACACGGGGCCCCATCACATCTTCACAACCTCTCCACAATGATCCTTTTCCACCCAGCCTGTCCCCCATGCACCCATCAGGCCTGGTCCCTGCCCTGGCACCTTCTGCAGCACCCACCAGATTGTCTCCCATGGCAGCAGCTCCTGGTGCCACGATGGTGAAGGGCTCCACACGCTCTGCAGGGCCCAACCTCTCCTCTGGGCACTCGAATGTGGAGAGCACAGCAGTGCGGGGAAGGGAGGCCCTTTGGGATGCAGTCCCAGATGTTCCTGCAGCTAAAACAGAAGAGAAAATCCTGCTCATCCTTCTGCCACCTTCATCCTCACAACTCCTTCTTTAAAGGCATTGAGCTTTTGGCAATGGGGTTTTTCACTTCTGTGAAGCACAAGTGCTTTGTTATGCCCAGTGGGGTGAGCAGTGTGAAAAATGCCAATCACTTGTTTTTAAAATTTTAAAAGTTTAATAGTAATAAAATGGTTATAAAAAATAGTAATACAATTAGAGTAATAATAATTTGGACAAGATGAATTAGGACAATATGACACAACAAATATAAAGAGTTATGAATGTCTGGGTACCTTTTTCTGGGCAGCAGGAGCCCGAAAAAGGACCCCTGTTAACAAAGGATTTACCCTTAAAAACAACAGCCTGTTGCATATTCATGCACTTCATACATGATGCATAAATCCCATTCAAACACAGGATTCTGTCTGGTCAGTGTCAGCTTCTTCCTCTGAATCCTAACAGCGCCTTCGAGGTGGGAAGAAGTTTGTTTCTTCTGATAAGAGGGCAATAAATTCTTTTTCTCTGAAAGATTTGGGTGTCCTGTGGCTGCTATCTCGCTGCAAGCTCTTTTTTTAAAAAAATATATCCTACACAGCACAGTTTCTATTTTAACATTTTTTATAACCTAAAACTATATTTAACACACTACTTAAGAGAATTAGTACAGCATTACTTTCTAACACAACACATATAATATTCATTTTAATATTTGCAAAAAGCCAGTCATAAAATACGCATTTTTCACAGTGGGCTCTCGAGCAGAGACAAGAGCTACAAGTGGGACCAGGAGAGAAACCTCTCCCGAGTGACTCAGCTGAAGGAAACAATGGCCATGAGCTGCCCTGTCCTGGACTGTTTATCATGATTTCCAGGCTGGAAGCTCTGAACAGACTTGGACACAGAGCACTCCCACTTTCTGCCCATCTGAGGGATGGTGGTAACCTCCCCATCCACACAGGTGATACAGAGTCATTGTGGAACATCATCAGGGGCCTGGACAAGGCTCTGTGCCATTATCACCTGTGGGGACACAATGCTCCAGGGCCCATGAGCATGGCAAGCTCGGGATCTGAGCCTTGCAGGGTTTTACCTGCTCGTTGGTTGGCAGCTTCCCATCCCTCAGGATGTCCCAGATCATGGCCTTTGGGTGTGTGACCTGCACGTCCAGGCCCTGCACCCTGACATGCTCATCCCTGACTGCCCCTTCTGCACCCTGGCTTTGTGTCTCCAGCTGAGATGACTGAAGACTCCTTTGGCCTCCATGTTTTTGTTTAGCCTCCTTCACCTTCTCCTTAGGCTCCTGACCTTTGCTTTCAGCTGAAGGCTGGGCCCCTGCCCTGGCCTTGAACTTTGCCTGTCGAGTCTTCAGCCTCTCCTGTGCTTCCCAGTCCTCCAGCACCTGTGGGGGCAGTGTCCCACCCACGGCGCGTGGAGGCATCAGAAAGCTCTTTTGGTGCCCAGACCCCAGAGCCATCTGCAGGATCTTTGTGTGTGTAGGGAACAGAAACCACAGCAAGGTTCCTTTTCTCATCTCACACACTCAACAAACTCCATTTCTGTCTTCTCCCTCCTTCCCAACAACACCAACTATTGAAGTCTTCCCACAGTGAGTCAGCAGAGCTGGCCTTGCCCTGGGGATTGCCTCCATCTCCCTGGCACAAGCCTGGCAATGCTGGAGTGCTGTGAAGCTTGGGCAGCGTGTCCATGGGGACCAGACCTGCCTTCTCACCTTCTCCTCCTCAAGGTTCTGCTCATCAAAGTCCAGGCAGTAAAACTCAATGGGGAAGGTGCACGGGTTCTTCACCACCACTGTGGCCTCCACGCCATCACTGCCCATCAGCACCCGTCCCATCTTCAGTGCTGGGTGCTGAACTCCAACCGTGCCTCCAGACCCTGTCCTGAGAGCTGCAGCTTTAAGTAATTGCTGCTCCCACAAATGTTGAGCTTCAGCTCATTCTTGTACGACCTCTGAAAAGAGAAAAGTGCAGAAGAGTCATCCATGAAGTCCCAGGTGACAGGACCCCAAATACAAAGCTTGCCCCAAGGTCAGGGTGTTACCAGTCCCTCCAAGGTGAACGGAAACCAGATATTTGTTTATGCTAAGGACTACATAAATTATAATAACCAAGTATTTATTTATTCTAGGGACTACATAAATTATAATTACCAAATATTTATTTATGCTAGGGACTACATAAATTATAATCACCAAATATTTATTTATGCCTGGGACTACAGTGTCTGTGTCCTGGGTCTGAGTAACTGGCATGAACCCTGGTGTGCACTGAAACTGGGTATTTGGTATCAGATGGATGTGCAATGGACTGTCAGGCGTTTTCACCTCGTCATGCAGGAGTGCAATGCTCATGGGAAGGGCCCTCGGGGCTGCAGTGTCCAGACATGGCCCTGGCACTGCTGTATCAGGCAAACACCAGCTCCAGCAGAGAGGCAAATGAGCTCTTGCTGGCCAGATAAAAGGGTCATCTTCCTGCTTAGTGTTGGGCTCTGGGCCAAGCCAGACATAAGATGGTTACAACTCTCAAGCAATTAAAAGAACCCTGGGACTGTTTGTGAGCACAGAAGCACTTGTGTCCATGCTGGGACACACTGCCAGTTCCTCAGACCCAGCAGCCACAGGCAAACGCCATTTTTGGGAATGCTTTGTCCTTTCAGTTGAATCCCCAGCTGCACGGGAATGTGCAGGCAGGCCAGAGCCCCGGGGACTGCTGGCAGCACAGCACTACAGGTGACTGTCCTGCCGTGCTCAGCAAGGTGTCTGGGGGCTGTTTTGTCTGTCAGTCCTGCAGCAGGATCAGCCCAGGCTTGGCCATTCCAGGATTATCCTCAGCGAGGGGGCAGCTGCTCTGCACCGAGTGCTGCAGCTGCAAATGCAGCTAGGCAAGGGGGAGGCTGAGGGCAGCTGGGCACATCCCCCCATGTGCCAAGAGGCAGCCTCAGAGCCCTGATGGTCCCTGTGCTCTTTGCTGTGGTCTTACACTAGCTGTAATCTGATCCCCAGACCCTGGGGAAATGGCTTCTTTTCCCATGGAAAATGTTTGGGGCCACTCTGTTTGGGGCCACTCGCCCTGGCCAACAGTGGGGTGTCAAGGGAGAAATTGGCAAACTTTGCTGGATTTCTCCAAAACTAAAGCTGCCAGCAACTAGGACCCTGCAAGTCCTCAGAGCCCCAAAAGCCACCTCTGAGCTAATACCCAGACCCTGGGGAAATGACTTCATTTCCCATGGAAAATGGGCATTTCAGAGCACATCTCACGGGAGAGCTCTGTGGGGTGAACCGAGCCACGCTGAGTACGGGGCTTGCAGAAAGCTCCCTGTGAAGGCAGAGCTCCCACCACACTCTCTGCACCAGGCCCTCAGTTCCAGATCGCCCTGACAGCCTCCCAGGCTGACACCTGCCAATCTCACCTCCTCCTTGGGTGTAAACTGGATTTGTAAATCCTGCCACCGTCCTGGATCAAGGGTTCCTTGGCAGGGTGTCACTTCAAAGGGACAGGGCTCATCCTCCAGCGCCTGCTGCTTCTGACCTACATTTTTGTTCTGGGCACAGAAACCAATTGTGTGAGGTCTCCTCGTGCTCTGAGACACTGACACGGTGCTGAGAGCCCCACAGACAAACCAAGCGTGGCCCCCATAGCCTAGAGCTGGAGGGAAAACCTCACCCAGGGTAGGCAGATAGGGAGCTACTGTCCTCAGAGGAGGAGGAATGGGTGAAGATGGCAGAAAAGCAAAGATCTGCTCATGGAACAGGTCCAGGCAAACCAGTCTTGATCTAGACCCTCAGAAGCTTCCTCAAACACGCTGCAGACCCAAGTGCTCCGGAAGCCACAGGAGCAGAAAGGGCAAGAGACACAAAGAAAACCTAACCCAGAAGTTACGTTGTCACTAGACATCTGTCATGAAAAATCTTTTCTTTAGGATTTTTCCTCCTGAGAAGCTGAGAGGCCTCAGGAACAAAATGTAAACAATGGTTATTTGCTGCTGTGGAATGCAACAGGTGGATCTATGATTGGCCCATGTTAGTTGTTTCTAATTAATGACCAATCAAAGCCCAGCTGGCTCGGACAGAGAGTCCGAGCCACCAACTTTTGTTATCATTCCTTCCTATTCTATTCTTAACTAGCCTTCTGAAGAAATCCTTTCTTCTACTCTTTTAGTATAGTTTTAATGTAATATATATAATAAAATAATAAATCAAGCCTTCTGAAACATGGAGTCAGATCCTCGTCTCTTCCCTCAGCCCGAGACCCCTGTGAACGCTGTCACACTACGTGTTCAATGTCCCCTGTGCTTTACCTCCAGAGCAGGCTTGCTGGCAGTAATGAACCATGTGCAGGGCACCTGGAACCAGTTGTAGAGCCGGATGGTCTCAACCTGGCACTGCCCAACGAGGGTGTCAGAGAACTGCAGGGTTTTCTTGCAGAGCTTGAGCGGCACTTCCAACACGGTGGCGCGGAGGCGGATGTGAGACGTGGGGCCTTTCATCACCTGGAGAAGGACAGAGAGTTCAGCAGAGGGTGCAGGTGACATCTGCTGCTGTGCCCAGCCTGCTGCCTGCCCCAGGAGCTGTGGTACCTCTATGGGCAGCAGCACATCCACGGCACTCTGGGGCTGCTGGGCACTTTCAAAGCGCACGTCAAACGCCACGCTGCGCCTGGGGGGCAGGCTCTGCATCAGGCCTAGGTCCACGCTGAAACCTTGAAGGGATGAACACAAAGCAGCTGAGATACACTGTGGGAATCCACAAAATCAGAGGGTTTAGGGAAAGCTGCAAAAGGCAGGCCTCAGAGACAACAGAACTGTGATTAGAGCTAAACAGCAGCCATGAGATAGGTCAGCAGAAAAATTATTTAAACTGTAGAAAAGCAAAGACAAATAGAACAATGGTCTGTGTATTAATGCTTGTCTAGAATAACTCCCTAAGCTACAGAAAGCTTATCCAGCAAGATATTAGGAAGTTTGAAGCTTAATAATGGAGCTCTGTGCATTGTGTTATAAGGCTTACAAGCAGGTATTGTATTCAAAATAAGCAACATTGTTTAAACCAAAGGTACGTGTGCTTATGGTGATTGGATAGAACTACTGTCAATGTGCTTTTGCTTTGTGTGATTGGTCAAAAACTTATAAAGTAAGTTGTAACATAAGTTCTTGGTCTGATGCCTGGGATGTGAGCTGCTGGCATCTTCCCATTGTCATCACCATGTAATGAGACTGATGCTGGAAAATAAACCAGCTCAAGGCAGTTCCACAGCAGCCCCATCCCGTTTGTGGTCAGTAATAGCCCCTGGCTGGCATCAATACACCAGAAACACAAAATGTGTCCTAAGCACGTTAAGGCCTTACAGGTGTCCTGGCTGAGAGGTCTGGGAAAAGCTCCATGCTGTGCTGTGACCTGGACAAAAACTCAGAGTGCCCCTGAACACCCCTCAGACACAGTGAGCCACTGTGTGAGGGAAGGGCAGCCTTGCCTCAAGGCCTCCTTTGGAAGCCTCTTTTGATCCACAGGAGGATCTCACAGGCTGCTTCCTCAATAAAGGCTGAACACAAGTGCTGTGACAGTGTGAACTCCAACTAAAGCTCTTCCAAAACACAGCAGACCCCACTGGTTGGCAAAACGAGCCCACAGAGTGCCCAAAGAAACTTGCTGCTCATGGGAGCCAAGGGCAGAAGATGCTGAGAGGTGCTGAGCCCATCTGCCCCTGCACTGAAGCATTAGGGCACTCACAGGCAGGCCAGGAGAGATCCCTGGGCATGGATGGCCAGGAGAATTCTGCCTCTAAAGCTCCCAGCAGGGGCACTGAAAAGAAAAAGCTCCAAAACCTCCCCAAGTTCAGTGGCTTAAGCCAACCTGTCTGAGACACCTCCTTCAAGGCCACAGGAAGCGTCTCCAGCACTGCTTACCTGTGCCCTGCAGGGCAGATACATCCACCTGGAAGAACACTGGGATCTGCCCAGGGTTGGTGATCTCCAGAGTGCTGCTCTCAGTGAAACCCTTCAGGACAGGGCCCATGTCCAGGACATACTCGGGCAGCTCAACTCTGCAAGGAGGATTGGGACAGTCCTTAAACCACAGCCTGGCTACACGCCCAAGGGGACAGCCACAAATAAAGTGGGTATTTCCTTATTCACTGCTGTAAAAACTCAGCTCAAGCCCATGAAACCCATGGCCTGACCACCTGGCAAAGAGTTTGGCAAGTCAGGAGGAGTGCAGGTCCTAGGTTTTATCAGCTACTAATGGTACCTGAAAATAAAATTATTTAAAAGGGACACTGGCTACAGCTCCTCTGCCATCAAAACCCAGTACGGCTGAGCCCACTGCTCTCAGTGAAACTGCTTAGCCTGGTGTACAGCCTGAGCCTGGAATTGCTTTGGGGCCTAGGAATGAGATTTGCCTGCACAGGAAATCTCCATTGTTCTGCAGCCAGATCACATGAGCTGTTCTGCAGAGCATCTTCTTCCTGAATTGAAGCCTCCTGTGCTTGTGCTGCATCGTGATGGTGCAAAGGGACCCACCAAGTCCCCTAGATAAGCCCTGGCACCCCACCAGGGTTCAAGCCATCTGATTTGGGGTGTTCAAGGGTTTGCTGACACGTGCACTTCCCTTCTCCTTTTGTTTAGTGTGCTCTGTTGGTTGGAACCAAGACATCAGCTGGGAGTTGTCTCTTTCAGAGCTGGGCAGCAGGGACAGAATTGAGGCTGTCTGGAAGGGCTTGGAGGGGTGCACTGGGTGCCCCCAGCTCTAGGGACAGAGCCCCACAGCTGTGGGGAGCTGAGCAGGCCTTCCCTGGGGAAGGGAGGACACTGCACTGCTGACATGCAGCGTGTCACAGCCAGCAGGAGCAGAGCCCTGCTGGAGTCCAGGCTGTTCCCAGCTCTGCAGACCCAGGGAGCTCTCAGGAGAAGGGGACATGGCTGGGTGGTTTGCAGAGATAACCAAAACTCCACAACTTTTGTGAAAGTTGTAAAGCTGGTATGTTCATTACAGCGCTGGACGCATGTGGGAATCATTCCCCTAAAATGACATGTGTACTTCTGGGAACTTCAGGTCCTTTTTTATCCCCCTCTCAAATACATATGCATACAATTTCACAACAGGTTCATGCATATTCATTTTTATGAATTTTGCACGACATTTGCTGCTAATTCTTTATCAGAAAGAATTCCTAGGTCAGGTTGACGTGCTCTCACAGCAGTCTCTGTCTCTCTCTATCACCTTCTGTCTCCCTCCCCCTTATCTCTGTCTTTCACTGAAGCAGTTTTTCTGAGCCTGGGCTTTTAGAGTCAGACTACACATCAAGCTACATATTTAAAGATGTACATTCCACCTAAATCAAAATGGATTCCTGCCCTGGAAAATTTCTACTCTGCCTCACTGGCTGTTCCCCACGGGGCACCTGGAGATGGGGATGGGAGTCCCTACTCACTTGACAAGGCTCTGGCACAGGTGTTTGGCAGGGAACCCGCACTTCTGGGGCTGGGATGTGAGCTTTTCCTGCAGCTCCAGAGCAGCCTTCTCTATCAGCATCCTCAGCGTGCTTATCTGCAGCTGAGTGTTTGGCTGAGGAAAGGGAAGACAGGGGCTGGTTAGCAAAGGTCCTTCCTGTGGGAATCTACAAAATTAGAGGATTTTGGGAAAGCTGCAAAAGGCAGGCCTCAGAGACAGCAGAACTGTGATTAGAGCTAAGCAGCAGCCATGAGATAGGTCAGCAGAAAAATTATTTAAAGAGTAGAAAAGCAAGAACAAATAGAACAATGGTCTGTGTATTAACACTTGTCTAGAATAACTCCCTAAGCTACAGAAAAGTTTATCTAGCACGACATGAAGAAGCTTGAAGCTTAATAATGGAGCTCTGTGCATTGCATTTTAAGTCTTACAAGCAGGTATTGCATTCTAAATAAGCAAGCATTGTTTTAACCAAAGGTACGTGTGCTTATGGTGATTGGATAAAACTACTGTCAATGTGCTTTTGCTTTGTGTGATTGGTCAAAAAGTTGTAAAATAAGTTGTAGCATGAAGTTCTTGGTCGGCTGCCTGGAATATGAGCTGGTGACATCTTCCCATTGTCATAACTGTGTAATGAGACTGATGCTGAAAAATAAACCAGCTCAAGGCAGTTCCACAGCAGCCCCATCCCATTTGTGATTTGTACAGAGCCCCCGGCTGGTGTCACTTCCCAAGGCCCAGCTTGCAGCTGGGAAAGGATCCCACCCTGCTCCTGTTGGGAGGGGCTGTGGCTCCTCCTGTCTGGCTGCTCAGTGCCTGTGACACCTCCTGCTCTCTCAGCCAGGACCTCATCTCCAGGGAAGCAACTCCAGCATCTCTGCCTGCCCAGACACCGTCAGCAAAGCTGCTCTGGCCAGGCAGACAGACAAGCCAGGAACCCTCCAGAGCTCCAGACACTTGCCTGCCCCCAGCCAGGACCAAGGCAGCTGGGACAAAAACTGTCCTGAAAGGGAACCAGGACCAAGCCTCTGGAGATGAGCAGGGCCAGCACAGCCCCAGGGCACAATCAGGCAGGTGCTGTTAAGGTCTGTAAACCTGGCAGGGCTTGGGTTGGGACCAACAAACTGCCCAGTAATGACCTGCATCTCCCTCAAAGCACCATCAACTCCATCCCTGGAGCATGGCCTTCAGCATCTCTCCCTGGGGTAGCCAGCAAGCTGCTGCAGCCCCAGAGGAGACCATGACCAGAGGGGCAGCCCTAGGGCCAATGCTGAGGTGACACCTGGTTGTCAGTGGGCAGGGAGGTCCCAGGTGCCATCGGGACACCAGGAAGCTGCTGTAGGGTGCAAGGGGCTCAGATGACACGGAGAGGGTGGCATGTGCCAAACGGGGCTGCAGCTGTTCTTACTGCAATGCCAGAGCCAAGCAAACAGGGCTGCAGGTCCTGAGTCTTCAGGTTCCAAGTCTCTGAGGTCTGAGTCTCTGGGGTCTGAGTTTTCAGGCTCTGAGACATCAAGGTCTCACTCTTCGGGCTCTGAGTCTTCTTCTGAACAACTTGAAATTTATTCCTCTGCTTGTACTCTTGCAGGTATTTCATGGGCTGTTTCAATGGCTTCTTGTCATTTTCATTTTCTGAAGGAAGAAAACATCCACAAAGAGAAGTGTGAGCAAAGTGCCAGTCCCATTGAAGCTGGGAAGTCCCCACCTCCCAACATTCCAGAAAGAAATCCCTCAAGCCATCTATGGGAAGTGGATGCTGCTGCTCCTCTCTGAATCCTTGTGTTCGCTCCCACCCACCTCCCTCCCCACAGAGGAGCATCTCATCCCCTGCAGTGTCACACAAACCCAGCCCTGCCAGAAGCCCTGCCAGCCTCTCTCACAGCCTTCCCAAGCCTGTCAGTCCAGCCATCACCCTTCAGGACCCTGCCAGATGTGCTGGCAAGCTGGTTCCTGGGACAAAGCCCACGTGGGATCCTCTGCTCAAGACTCATGAAGCAACCAGGGGGCTTGACTTGGTCTGGGAGTCCTGCAACCCTCCAGGCCTGGTAGAGGTGAGCATGAGCTGCCCTATGGGCCTGTGGTGGGGAACAAAAGCAGAGGGGCCCTTCCTGGGGGCAGACAGGCAGTGCCCACCTCTGATGTTCCAGGGCAGGTTCACACTGATCATGGGGCAGGTCGCTTCTCCTCTCAGGCAGATATTTTCTGGCTCCAGGTCACCCACTTGGAGCTGGTAAATCCTGCTGAAAGCTCCTGGTAATGCCGGCAGGTAAGAGAATTTCAGCACTTGCTTCTGGCCAGGTGCAAGGAAGCCCTGCAGGGACAGGAGGAGAGGGAGGGAATGCATCAGAGTGTTTGATGGGGGTGGCTCAGGGGACAGACAGGTTCTCATCTAGAAGGAACCATCAGAGCACATCACCTTAGTGATAAAGATATTACAGTGCTGGCTTTCACAACTGCTAGAGTAAATACTATGTGGTTTATAATGTTGACTTTTGTAAAAAGTTTCACTAAAGTTAAGAGTTCTTTTAATGCAAATGTTGTGTTGTGAGATACCAATGTTGGTGAAGAGTTGTTGTAATATTAACATTTAACCAGTGAAGGAACAGAAACCTGTTGAATGTGTTGAAAAGTAACAAATGGCCACCACTAGGACAACTGCACATGCTCCAAAAGGGTGGGACAGAGGAGGAACTAGGTTAAAATGTTTGAATATGTATAACCATTTGTAAATATGTTGATACAATGCCCAGGGTGTATAAAGGGTGTTGCTGTGTTGATTGCTGTGCCTCTGGCTGCAGCCAAGCACCCAGTGCTGTTACTTCTGCTTTTATTGACTTTGTCCCCTATTGTCTCTTCTTTCTTTCTTTAAATTTTAACTGAGGAATGCCCTTCCCTTCTTACACCATCTGCCTTCCTCGTGCCCAAAAGGTCGAGCCTCTGACCCTGGGGTGCAGTGAGTCCTCTCCAGGGCTCACGAGGCTGCAGCCCCAGCACAGCCCGATGTGAGCACAGCTCTGCTTCTCCTGGGGTTTGCCCTCTGCCAGCAAGAGCCTGCCTCAGCAAAAAAGGCTCTGCTGCTGCTGCTGCTGCTGCTGTGGGAGGGAAGTCTCTGCTCTCAGCAGGGCCAGCAGCTCCTCTCATCTCCTGTAGGGGATGATTTATTAAAAATATGGATATTGATCTAGTACCGATATCCAACTGTGAGGGCCAAAACTCTCTAACAGTTTAAAGTTAGAAAGTGTGTGTTTATTGTGGGATAGCTCCCAAATACACACAGCAATTTACAGGTGATTACAGAGTGCTTTTATCTATACAAGTACTGAATATCCAAAATACAAATCCATATTCATAACCTTGGTACATCCCAGTCCTCGCTTCGTATGGTAATTAGTTCAGAAGCTTTTAAGCATGGTAATTAGTTCAAAAGCTATTAAGCATGGTAATTAGTTCAAAAGCCATTAAGCATGGTAATTAGTTCAAAAACTATTAAGCATGCATAGTTTGTTCCTTGAAATGGGTCGGTGGTCCCTTTTATGGGGAGGGGACCCAAAATGAGGAAGTAAACGAAGTCTTCCTCGTTCTGACCTTTCCACCTTTTCAATGCAAATATGACAAATGAACCCTTGGTAGAACTCCCATTCCCCATCTTCAATTGGTTTCAGAACAGAGGAGGGCCACAATTGTCTGATGTTCCTAAAAGCTATTTATCAGCTCTATATTCTTCATTATAAACCCAGCCAACCAAACATTATGTTGACAAGCAATCAATTATTAGTTAACTACTAACTCTTAACTTCATCAAGGCCTACCCGTTTATTTTGATTAACTCCAATAAAGCTTATTTCTAACTAAAACCTCAGCTCCTATAAAATCCCTAAATTCTTTAAGGTTTATGTCTCAGGAACAGGCATGAAGAATTGGGAAAGCCAATCGCTTCCTGTTCCCCCTGCAAGGAGGGACAAAGGCAGGAGCGCTGCTTTGGCTCAAAGACATCCAGGCAGGGCTGGGGAGCTTGGACAGTGCTGGGATGCTGCTAATACTTGTGTTTGTGCCTTATTTTCATCCAAGAAATCCATCAAAAAGAATTCTCCTCTGCTGCCCTCACAGCAGGACAGGGCAGTGACCAACACCCTTGTGCCTCCCGCCGGTGTCTGCCCTGGGACAGCAGAGCCACCACCCACCAGCCCAGGCCATGGGGAGTCTGTCAGGAGAGTGTGGGAATCTGTAAAATCAGAGGGTTTTGGGAAAGCTGCAAAGGCAGGCCTCAGGGACAGCAGAACTGTGAGCAGAGCTAAGCAGCAGCCATGAGTTAAGTCAGCAGAAAAATTATTTAAACTGTAGAAAAAGCAAGAGCAAACAGAACAATAGCCTGTGTATTACCGTTTGTCTGAATAGCTCTCTAAGCTGCAGAAAGTTTATCTAGCAAGGTATTAAGAAGGTTAAAGCTTAATAATAGAGCTCTGTGCGCTGTGTTTTAAGGCTTACAAGTATTGTATTCTAAATAAGCAAGCACTGTTTTAACCAAAGGTATGAGTGCTTATGGTGATTGGATAGAACTACTGTCAATGTGCTTTTGCTCTGTGTGTTTGGTCAAGAAGCTTATAAAGTAAGTTGTAACATTAAGTTTTTCGGCCTGCTGCCTACATTGTGAGCTGCTAGCATCTTCCCATTGTCATAATCATGTAATGACACTGATGCTGAAAAATAAACAGCTCAAGGCACTTTCCATAGCAGCCCTGTCTCGTTCATGGTCTGTAAATAACCCCCCTTGCCAGCGTCAGAGAGCACTTGTTTGACCTCCTCTGCCCCCAGCAGAAATTGCTTACAGCCCTCTCTCTCTCATGGCTGGGTTTGGATTTTCCCCTCTGACTTTTTTCTCCCTTTCCCCCCACTCTTTTTTCCCTTTAACACCCTTCTGGGCCACCTGGCACAGGGCTGGGGTCATCACTTGTGCTACTTACAGTGCTGGGCTTGACCAGAAACACACCAGGCAGATGCTGGTCTGCAGGGCACGGGCTCAGCACCCAGCTGAATTCACTCCTGCCAGTGTTCTCCAGGCTGATCCTGCTGTGACCAACTTCATTAAACATCTGGAGAGAAGGCACAGCAGAGGGAAGTTACAGACCCAGGCCTGCTGCTGGGAATCCCCTTCCTCTCTCTGGGGCTTGAGAGCAGACACATTGTGGGAGCAGGGAGGAGATTGGGGCACTTGGGAACCTGGGGAAGCCCCAGGCACAGGGCACTGCACAGCCCCAGGGACCTCTGGCAGCACACAGAGCTGGGGTAACAACCACATGAGGGCCAGCAAGAAATGAACCAGGGCACACAGGCCCTCTGCACTCTGAGGGGGCACCAACAGCCAGGAGAAACAGGGACAGCACTGAGGCATTCCAGGAGAAAAGGCACCTGCATGCAAGCCTTGGCAAGCAACAGGGGACTCACACAGGGCAACACAGACAGGGCCAGCAGCTGGAAATATCTGTGGGCTTTCAACTGGAAAAGAGTCAAGTGGGGATTATTCTGGGACAGTCTCTCCAACCAGAGTGACTGGAAGCCCAAATTCTTCCCTTGATTATTTGTGGATTAAGCAATAGCTCTAGGCAGGAGCATCTCCTTGGAGGTCAGGCTTTAGGCATGGACCAGCAGAGGGATGTCTCAGAGCCAAGGCCCTCAGAGTATCCCCACCGGGACCCTGCCTGGCCCAGGAGGCAGTGTCAGGTACCCTGAAAAAGAGGCATTCCCAACATTTTTGTGTGGTAATCCACAAAATCAGAGGGTTTTGGGAAAGCTGCAAGAGGCAGGCCTCAGAGACAGCAGAACTGTGATTAGAGCTAAACAGCAGCCATGAGATAGGTCAGCAGAAAAATTATTTCATCTGTAGAAAAGCAAGGACAAATAGAACAATGGTCTGTGTATTAACACTTGTCTAGAATAACTCCCTAAGCTACAGAAAAGTTTATCTAGCAAGATATTAGGAAGTTTGAAGCTTAATAATGGAGCACTGTGCATTGCATTTTAAGGCTTACAAGCAGGTATTGTATCCTAAATAAGCAAGCATTGTTTTAACCAAAGGTACGTGTGCTTGTAGTGGTTGGATAGAACTACTGTCAATGTGCTTTTGCTTTGTGTGATTGGTCAAGAAGCTTAGAAAGTAAGTTGTAATATTAAAGTTCTTGCTCTGCTGCCTGGGATGTGAGCTGCTGGCATCTTCCCATTGTCATCACCATGGAATGAGACTGATGCTGGAAATAAACCAGCTCAAGGCAGTTCCACAGCAGTCCTGTCCCGTTTGTGATTTGTACAGAGCCCCCAGCTGGTGATATTTTTGGAGATGGCCATTTCCAACCAGCCTGGATGCCAGGTGTGTCCTGTTGCTGTAGAGCGGACACGGCACAAAGCACCAAGACTCCATCAGAAGGGTGCACGAGAGGGATTTATTATAGCAACATGTTGGTTTCATAGTTTTTCAAGAGATTTACATTTACTGAACAGGCACATTCACTGCCCATTAGTCATAAGAAAGAAACAAAGTCCTCAATAGGTGAGCAAGGAGCCACATCATTCTGGGGGCCAGCTAAAGTCTGTATCTTTCAACTTTCTCTCTTCCATCACGCTGTCATAGGGATAGCCTTGGTGTCTTCCTCAAGAGAGACGCGGGGCTTTCCTTATCTTTGGGAAGCCTTTGCTGGCTCACAAGAACAGCACAAAATGCCTTTCCTACATGTCCCTCAAAGGTTGCACTTCCAAGCCCCAGAGCCAACAAAGGGGCTGGGTGTGGGAGTGTCAGGGGGTAGCACGGTCAGGACAGACAGAGACAAGAGATCTCTGAAGCCAGGTCGTGGAACTTGTGGTTTATTGCAGAGGGCCTGGGTGCAGGGGCCTTTTGGAACTTGGGGTTTATTGCAGAGGGCCTGGGTGCAGGGGCCTTCTGGAACTTGGGGTTTATTGCAGAGGGCCTGGGTGCAGGGGCCTGCTGGGAGCTGCCAGCCACAGCTCAGAGCAGGCCCGAGAGAAGAGAGGGGTAGAGAGGATGAGAGGGTAAGAGAGTAAGAGGGTAAGAGAGTAAGAGGGTAAGAGAGCAAAAGCAAACGAGAGTAACAGGGGCAAGAGAGCAAAAGGCAAGAGCGCAAAGTTCCCGTTACAATACAATAAATCATCTTCTGTGTTGAATATTCTGATTCTCACTAACCAATCTAGTACAAGATACAAATCCTATAGCATTTATAGACAGCCTTTAAGAATCACTACATTACCATACTGTTTTACATTTTAAACCTTAAAAATTCCTCTTTGGACCCCTTCTGCCAAGCTGGCAGGGTCTGCTCTGACTCTTGGACTTGCCCGCAAGCAGAGGGAATTGTTTCATCAAAAGGGGATCACCTTCAGCAGGCCACACCTTTGTTTTCCCATTGTTCAGTAACTAAAGGATCTCAAAGCTTGCTTTCATTTCAATCTCGCTTATAGTTTCTATATTCTCCAAATCTTTTGCCAGACAATCATATTTATAAGGCCTTCCTGTTTCATCTTCCCCAACAGCCGGGAAGGGGAGCCAGCCCTGGCTCGAGGCGGGCAGGAACCCGCTGGCTGTGGTTCTGAGGCAAGGAGCTGTGCCAGGGGCCATGTGTGGTACCTGCAGGCCACAGTTGATCTCCTGGAGGCTCAGGGAGTAGCTGGCCCGTGAGGCAATCGGCTCCACCTCGTAGCTGGGGCCTCCCTCCATGCGGCACAGTGCCCTCGCACCGGCCATGGTGTCCTGGGGGCCAGAGAAGCTGAAGGAGACCTGCTGTCCCTGTCCTGGCTGCAGCACACCCGACTGCGGCACGGTGCTGAAAGCCTGCAGGGAGGACAGCAGAGACTGAGTGTGGGAATCCACAAAATCAGAGGATTTTGGGAAAGCTGCAAAAGGCAGGCTCCAGACAGCAGAACTGTGATTAGAGCTAAACAGCAGCCATGAGATAGGTCAGCAGAAAAATTATTTCATCTGTAGAAAAGCAAGGACAAATAGAACAATGGTCTGTGTATTAACACTTGTCTAGAATAACTCTCTAAGCTACAGAAAAGTTTATCTAGCAAGATATTAGGAAGTTTGAAGCTTAATAATGGAGCACTGTGCATTGCATTTTAAGGCTTACAAGCAGGTATTGCATTTAAAATAAGCAAGCATTGTTTTAACCAAAGGTACGTATGCTTGTAGTGGTTGGATAGAACTACTGTCAATGTGCTTTTGCTTTGTGTGATTGGTCAAGAAGCTTAGAAAGTAAGTTGTAATATTAAAGTTCTTGCTCTGCTGCCTGGGATGTGAGCTGGTGGCAAGTAAGACAGATTCCCTCTTACCTTCTCCACTTCCAGGGGAGTGTGCGCTGCATCCAGGGAGGACGAGATTCCTGCCAGCCCTGCTGGGAGCTGAGGGTGTTCAGGAGTTTGTGCAGGCACCTGAAAAACAAGACATTTTCTGTGCCAGGAGGAAGAGACAGCCACTTTGCAAAGTGTCAGGTTATGAGACAGCTTCAGCGTCACCCTGGTTTTTTAAGATTTTCTAAGCCTTCTGATATTGACATTCTTGTAGTGAACTTTCTCACTTTCTGTAAATAACTCATTGTTTTGCATTCCTTTATGGAGGAGGAGAAAGTGGATGGACTGTTGGCTTGACCAGTGTCATTGGAGAGGTGACACTGTCACCCTCCAATCCACTGTCACTATTGGAAAACTATAAATGTTGGAGTCAGAAAATAAACTTCCCTTTTCCTTCACCTTGAGAACAGCGGTGTGAGCTTGTGTTCTTCCGTGTCCTACAGTGACACTTCAGGGCCAGCAGTGCAATGCCAGCCCTTGGGTGAAAGCAGAGTCCTGCAAACAGGGAGTCTGGCTGCCTTGGGAAGAGGCTCCATGGAGATCAGGACTCATCCCAGCTTGCTCTGGGAAGGAAGCTGGAGGTCTGACCATCATGATGCAGATGAAAGCCTCATCTTACATTGTGAAGGAAACCAGGCAAAAAAAAATCCCACACTCAACAGAAGTCTGTAGGATCTGAGCAGGCTTCTCCAAGGAAAACTCTCCTATTTCTCCCTCACACAGCCCATACCCAGCCACAGGTCCTGCTGCCCATGGGCACAGCACAGCAGGGCAGCAAAAAGGGAGGTCAGCACGAGCATGACCTAGTGCTGGCAGGCTGGGGAGGCAACACAAGCACAAGGTGTACAAGAAAATCTACCTCTGCTCCTGGAGATTGGGCAAAATCCCACGATTCTCTCAGGGCTGTGGGTGGCTCCTCCACATTTCTAATCCTGAAGCGTCTCCTTAGAGATGCCGAGGAATCCAAACTGGGTCTCTTCCCCTTTGGTGGTTGGGGTTGGAATTTAGATGGGTAAGGCTCACATCTGGAAAAGAACAGAGCTGTGAACAGGGACTGCAGTGGGAGGGAGGGACACCTGCACGAGCAGCTCCTGGTCAGGATGCAGCCCCTGGCTGGGTGCTGGTGCATTGAACTGAGAAATGGTTTGACCCAGCCCTTCCCAACCCAGGCTGGAGCAGGTCTGCTCTAAAGGCAGCCCAGGGATGACACTGAGGTGCTGCAGCAGCTGCACCTGCTTGCACTGAGCAACTGCAGAGGACAGGGATGAATGTCACAGACATCTTTTGTGAAAAATCCTTCCCTTAGGATTTTTCCTCCTGAGAAGCTGAGAGGCCTCAGAAACAAAATGTAAACATTGATTATCTGCTGCTGTGGAATGCAACAGGTGCATCTGTGATTGTCCCATGTCAGTTGCTTCTAATTAATGGCCAATCACAGCCCAGCTGGCTCGGACAGAGAGCTGAGCCACGAACCTTTGTTATCATTCCTTCTTATTCTATTCTTAGCTAGCCTTCTGAGGAAATCCTTTCTTCTACTCTTTTAGTATAGTTTTAATGTAATAGATATCATAAAATAATAAATCAAGCCTTCTGAAACATGGAGTCAAATCCTTCTCTAAGCCTTCTGAAACATGGAGTCAGATCCTCATCTCTTCTCTCATCCTAAGACCCCTGTGAACATGGTCACAGATGAACACCTTGTGGGGATGCCAAAAGCACAGTGGGAGAGGGAAAGACAGAGAAGGCAAGCAAAAAGGTGAGATTTGAGGAAAAAAGGTGAGATTTCAGGCACTGAGCTGCAGACCCAGCCAGTGATGAGCCAGCACAGCAAACCCCAGTGTCCAACACCAGAAACTCTGCAGCTCCACCAGGGATTTATCAGGAATGTTCCCCTGACACTGCTGGGGGGTTGGTTGACATTGTGCAACCCTCCCAGGTGACTCAGGTCACATTCCCCATTTTCAATTGAAGCTCAGGGTAACTCTGCTGGTGTTTCTGATGCCACGTGAGGGACACAGCTGAGCCATGCCTGCCTGTCACCCTGCTGAGCTGCAACTGCCCCCCACAGCCAAACATGACCTGGATGCTCCCTTCCCAGACAGGCATTCAGGGCCTGCAATCACCTGCTCCCCAAAGAATCACTGCCTTTAGCTTTGGAGCTTGTGACCTAAGGCTGGGTTTCATTTCTGGATTAGGGCAGTCTCATCATAACCCCCAAGAGATCCCTAATCATCCACTGCACTGTCTTTAGTTTTAATGAATGGTTTGAGGCAACTTCCCAGGACCATGGTGCCCAGACAATGCCATTTTTCACTCTAAAGTAGAAACTCTCAGGGAGGCAGGGAGAGGAGATGATGTGATGAACAAGTCCTGCTGTCCAGCAGTACAGAACCCATAAGGGACATGTTGCAAGGGAAAAGTCAAAAAGAGCAACAGGTGTCACAAAAAAAGGAGTGGTGTCCACTGAAAGGTGACCCCTGGGAAAGAAATCATCCTGGCAGTAAAGGAGTTGTCTCAGAAAAGGAGGAAAGGGAAGGGAACAGGATGCTCAGCATCAGCCCAGGCACTGGGGAGCTCCTCCTCTGGTGTTGGGACTTTCTGGGCATCCTCCAGCACAATACCAGGGAGGAAGGCGAGGAGCAGAGAGCAGCTCCTGCAGAGAGGACCCATCCCAAAGCAGAGGGGCCAGAAGGGCCTCCAGCAGCACTGGGGGAGCTGGGACTGGGAGCCTTTCATCAAGGTGGACACGGCCTCAGGCCACAGAGGTCTGAGAAAGCAGCTTTCACCCCAGCTTTCCTTCCCAGGGAAACCACTATGGGGGCTGTGCAGCACCAAACTGGTGGAAAACCAATCCCTGAGCATCCAGCCTGAGCACAGCTGGTCAGTGTTATCTGTCAGATCCCAGGCAAACAGCTTTGTGCTTTGCCAAGCACATAAAGGCCACCAGTGTAAGAGCCTGAATGCGGGATGTGGGACTCCAGGCAGCTCTCCAAAATGCAGTTTATTGTATCCAACAGGTTACAGTAGTCCAGGGTCGTGGGTGACAGAGCCTGAGCCTACAGCTGTCAGCCCCAGCTGCAGGCAGGCCTGGAGACCCTTTAATTTTGGTTACAATGCATTCTATACTTTTCTTTGCTGAGCATCTTCATACAGAAGAACCAATCTATACCTTAACTTTTGCCTATAGCCAATCATAACTACTATCATTACCATATTCATGCTACTATTCTCCAATCACTAAAAGTTAGTACATTACATTACAGTTTAAGCTAACAGTTGTTTTTTAGTTTTCTTGCAGTGGAAAATTCTGAGACCTTTTTTATACTTGCCACATCAGCAGGCTTGCTTGCCTGTGCTATCTTCTTGCTTGGTAAAAACATCTTCTTGTTTTAGGTGGGTTTAGGTGGGCTTGTTCTAAGCCATAAAACCCCCTTCTAACTAACACACCCTTTGCCTCCTTGGTTATCCAGTAAGACTGGCTCAGCAATTCTTTTCTTCTATATCAAAACTTGCTTCCATCTCTATTCCCTCATCAGACTCTACATTTAAAAATCTTTCTGCCAAGCATTCATATCTGTGAGACATTCTTGTCAAACTTTCATCCTTCCCAACACAGCAGCAAGAAGAGCTTTGAGGAGAGGGCCAAGGTGCACATACCTCAGCCTGTTGCCCTGGCTGCTGGAACAGACTGACCAGTGGTGCTGCACAGGGAGGGAGCTGCAGTTGGTCATCTCCAGAGAACGCTTCTCTTCTTCTCCAGTGCCACCCACCAGGCAGCCAAACTCCAGGGAGCTGGGCTGGATTTGGAGATTTGGGGAGTGGGCTTCTCCCCAAAGGCTGGCACGGGACACTGGGGAGGTGTCACTGAGGGAAGAGGTCTTGGTGTAGGTAGAGCCTAGGAAAAGGACACAAATGCCCATTTAGGCACCAATTATGGCATGACTCCTGCTGTGAATATCCTGGCAGGATGAAAGTGTGATTGGAGTTTAGCTCTTTGTTATCTGAACTACAGCTGCATGAGGAATTAATGGTCACTGAGTTCCCTTGGACACTGATTCCAGCCTGCAGCCTTGGCAATGCCCACTCCCAGCCCTGCTGAACACTGCAAGCTTCTCTCCCTCTGATGGGGAGGAGCTCCCTCCCCTGCCCCAAACCAGCACCAGTGATCTCTCAGGGATGAGTGTGCACCCAGACCCAGCATTTACTCTGAGAATTCAAGCTGTCAAATTCTCTGTTCAGCCTGCCAACACTCCCACCCTTTTCAAGGTACACAAAGGGTGAGTCAACATAAGCTCACAGCCCTGCTGGCCACTGGGATTGCTGCTGCCTTTCTTGTTTCATTTATTCAAAAGGCAATTTAACAAGTGCCTCAGTGCTGGTGCAGGGTAGGGAAGAAGCAGCTCAGGAAAGGCAATTTGTTTTCTTAAGAAGTTCATGAACTTCACTGTTATGGGTTTAGGCTTGGTAGTGAATGTTCCCCTTGGTCTGGGAAGGGGGATAGGGGTTTTGGCTCTGAGAGTGCCTTTCCTTTCCTTTCCTTTCCTTTCCTTTCCTTTCCTTTCCTTTCCTTTCCTTTCCTTTCCTTTCCTTTCCTTTCCTTTCCTTTCCTTTCCTTTCCTTTCCTTTCCTTTCCTTTCCTTTCCTTTCCTTTCCTTTCCTTTCCTTTCCTTTCCTTTCCTTTCCTTTCCTTTCCTTTCCTTTCCTTTCCTTCTGCCTATGATCATAACTACACCGAAGGGGAAAACCAGCACTTGGCAGGTTGGAAACTTCTCTTGTTGTGTTGTTGTTTGTGCTGATATATTCCAGTAAAGAGTTGTTATTCCTTTTCTCATCTTTTTGCCTGGAAGCCCTGCAATTTCAAAGGGATAATAATTTGCAGGGCTCATCTTTCCATTCCAGAAAGATTCCTGCCTTCCTTGGCAGACATCTCTCTTTTAAAGCAGGACAGGGACACCAGAAAATTTCTATTCCTTGGTTCTATTGGATCTCACAATGGCAAAATGCCCCCTGAGGCACCAGCAGCCCTGCAGTTCACACCCTGAAGAGGCTGCTGTGGCAGACCATGAGCAAGGGATGCTTTTATGTTCAAGTGCTCCATTTTGGAAGGCACAGATCAGGGAACACTCACCAGGGGAGATGTCCCCAAAGTCGAGCTCATTGACCTCAAAGTGTGAACTCGGTCCGGTGACACAGCCCCTGCATGGCCAGGACACAGGAGAAATGGTTTGGTTAAAGGGAATTAAAGCAAAGCTGTCATGGCTCAGGGGTGTAAAACCTGGTGTCAGAGCACTGTGGGTTTCCAATGAACACAGCACCATGTGCTCAGCACAGGGCCCTGTGCACAGGAGGCACCTAAAGCCAAGTGGCACCAGCAGCCAACAGCCACTGATGGGCTTTGGGCACAGGGCAGGCAGGAAAAGCCCCTGAGCTGCTGGTGGTGCCATGAAGGACTCTGAACAAACACCCACTGAGGCTCTGTGCCTCAGTTTCCCCACCTGTAATGTGAAGGACATAGAGGTGTCCCCAGAAACTTCTGTAAGCAGCCTTTCCTGCTTTGCTCCTTCTTAGCTGGAACTGCTGCTCCCATGGAGGAGCTTTCTCAGGATTTTGACCCACACAATCATGACAGACAGAGTTCTGAGACATGAAGCCAGGGGAGCCCCAAACATCCTCTGAGAAGAGCAGCAACAGTACTACATAGGGGACAGATGGATCCTGGAGGAAAGAACCAGCTTGTCATAAGTGCACCAGCTGGCACAGCCAAGAGCAAGAGCTTCAACAACCAAACTTGGCTGTCCTGAATGGAGCACAGCACCTCACCTGTCCTTGAACTCTCTCCAAAAGTCACCAACATCCACTGAAATCAGCACTTGAAGTTGCACAACACTCACCAGCTGATTTCATGGTTGATGCCAATCAATGCCCACTCTGCCCTTTGGTTCAAAATCAAGGAGCAGTGACCTGGGCCTTGTGTTGTACTCACAGGACTGCCCCTGGCTCTGCTCTGCACATCTCAACAAGAGACACCTGCCCTTGCTCAAGGAGAAAGCTGCTCATGCAATAACATCCCATGAGCAGTTTGGGGGAGGGACAGAGGAGAATCGATTATTTGATGGTGAAAGGTTCCCTCTTGATTTCCAAAGAAAACCAGCAGCACTTTTCCTCCAAAAACAAAGCCAGCAGTCTTGTTTCTCTACTATGGGCAGAGCTACTCACAGCTTTTCTCTTGCTCAGGAATTACTTTCCTGCTTTTTTTAATCCATCTCCCTCATCTCATTGGTACAATCGACTGCAGTTTGCTTTCATTCCTTCACTGCCTTGAGCCAGTGCCCCCCAAGAGCAGCAGCCCAGCTCCAAAGCTGCAGAGCAGCCAGCATCAGCTCTCCTGCTCACACTGCATTATCCTGCAGCACATGGCTCAGGATAGCAGGGCCCAGCCCAGTGCTGCTGTGGTGCTGAGGACTGAGCTCTGCCTCCCCTGTGATCAGCCCTTCTCCCTTGTGCTGGGCCAGGATTGTCTCTTGCCATGTGCTCCAGACTGCAATGCAAGATGTTTTGAATTACCATCTGTATGGCAGATTACCTTTGTCAAGTGGGCAGTTTGCCTTATCTCTCTCTTTGAGTGACCACAATCACTCCTCCCTCCAAAGGGGACATCTGCTGATAACAGCTATTGAATGTCACTGCATGACTGATAAGAACTGGAACACCCCATTGGGAGATGCTCCGCCCAGGGGGAGGAGCCAAGCATTGCTACCCAGATAGAATCCAGAGGTTTTTGGGACACCAGCACGGCTTTCTCCATGGGATTGCCCAGAGGAACAGCAGCTGCCTCTTCTCCCACTGGATCTTCAGAGGAAGAATACATCCTTCTCTACACATCCCCCTTGCTCCAACAGAACCACCCCTGACACTGCAGGAGGACTGCAGCCACATTTCCAATTAGATTGCTACCAGCACCCCACACGGTGTCAGGCTGGGTTCTGACTCTGTCAGTGCTGTTTTAGTTCACTGCATTGTTGATTTTATCCTTTTATCTTTTCTTCCCTATTAAAGAACTGATATTTCCTGCTCCCATATTTTTGCTTGAGAGCCCCTTAATTTAAAATTTACAGCAATTCAGAGTAGTGGGGAGGGTTTACATTCTCCATTTCAGGGGAGGCTCCTGCCTTCCTCAGCAGACTCCTGTCTTTCCAAACCAAGACACCATGGCCCCAGCCCATGGATGGTGCCCAAGTCCTTGGGACAGTCCCTGCTGCACATTCCCTGACTCCCACATCAGCCCTTTGCTGGCTGCGCAAAGGAGGCACTAGAGCACCCTGTGCCTGGTGTTTGTGTGAGCCACTCTGAGCCACCCTGTTTATGTGGCTAAAACAACATCCTAGATATCTGTTTGTGTGTTCTTGTGAATCTGTATTCCACCATATTTTAGTAATGTTCTTGAAGTTTTTTAACTTCATCATCATCACCACTTTTACTACACTATGCTAACTGTACAAATATTACTTGAGAAGTTTACATTTTAGAAATGAAAAACATGTGAATTTTTAATCAAATTACTTACTCTTTTCTTGATGAACCATAACACCAGAATACTAGCAAAAACTACTCATGGAGTTTTTTTTCCAAAATAAAACAACCTAAAAGTGAATAATTAAAATATAAAGCTGAATGCTCTTAGAGCTGAAGTTATGTCCTCAGGGGACATTTTGCTTCCATCAGCAAGACCTGGAACCAACTTTAGGGTTTTTTGTAGTGCATCTCAATGCATAATGACACATTTTAGTAACTGCTGAACACAATATGTAACAGAGGCCTGATTCCTAAATCATGTTTCTTGCAATACTTCTTATCTGTAAGCCTTCTTCTACTTTGTAACAGTATTGCTGCAGTGGAATTTTCTTGACGTATTTAAAATTACCAAACAGACACTAAGAATCTGTGAACACCCAAAGATAACTGCATGCAGTGTTGTCACAGTTTGCAATACACAGAATTTACTAAAATGTACTCAGTCATTTGCCTTCACTTTTTTGATAGAGCACTTTTACAAGCACAACTTTTTAAATAGGTTTTTAATTTTGTGTACTTCCTATTGTTTGTATTAGAGTTTGGAAATAAAACTCTGTGTACAGGAGCTGGGAGCACAGCTTGTGCCCCACAGCATGGCTGGGAGAGGTGAGCTGAGGCTGCTGCTGCCCATCTGCCATGGATTGTTCCCAGGAGATTTTACAAACCCTGCTGCTGCCCATCTGCCATGGATTGTTCACACAAGATTTTACAAACACTGCTGCTGCCCATCTGCCATGGATTGTTCACACAAGTTTGTACAAACACTGCTGCTGGGGCAGAATCAGCCAGGCTGGCCCATCTGCACAGCCCTGGGGGCCTTGCTGGGTGTTCAGGTGGGACATCCCAGAGCAGCTGCTGCCCAAAGCTGATCCATCCCACTGCCTGCCACGGCCCAAGGCACAGGGAGATCCCTGCAGAGAGGAGTCATTCCAGGTCCCGGGTACCCACACAGGGCAGGAAGCATCTTTGATAGTAAAAGGTTTTAAAATCATAACATTTGGGGAATCAGAAAGAAGCTAGACTTAGTGGGGCCCTGGAAAAATGTTAAAAACAGAGTCTGAAAATGTTAGGCTTTGTGTTTGCCAGATCATGTGAAATTGCACCTGCGTAAGCAGTATATGATAAATGATATAATTGTTAGATATGATGATTGGTTAGTAATTGAATATAATTATTGTTTAATCGTAAGAAGAATCATGAGAAACTATGTTAGAAGTTTGAGGGGGACCACGAGGAGCCAATGCTTGGATGAAATCTATGTATACAATAGAACAATATAAGTTTAATAATAAACATGAAAGTTATATAATGATAGAATATAAAAACATGTTCATCCTGAACCTGTGTTGGAGATTTGGGTTTGTACCCCTTACACCCAGAGCTCTTCAATAAAAGCACCTGCATATAATCATTCTCGTGTTTATGTGTTTCTGAACACTAACATGCTCACACTAAGGCAATGCCAGGATCAGAGCAGAGATTCAGACCTCAGGAAACACCTCTTTTCTCTGCTCCACCCCAAAATGAGGTAGCTGGGGATGTCCCAGAGACAGCCACAGATGTGCCCACCCAGCTCCCAGGGTCCTTACCTGACACCCAGCATTGCAGACATGGGAGATCCAGCCACGCTGAACTGGAATTCCTCCTGAAACCTCCCAGCTACGGTGGCACTGAAGAACATCTGAATAGTCTGGCTCCCACCTGCTGCAATGATGCCCTGCTCGGGTGCAAACTTGAAGCAGAAGCCCACGTTTGCAGCTGAAGAGATATAGGTGAAGGCAGCATCAATAGCTCCCAGGTTCAGCAGTTCCACCTGCAGCAGCAAGAGAGCAAAGTGGAAATCCATGTGGAACCTTCCCCTCTTGTGAATTACTGTCTAATGATGCAATTGATACCCAGAAAAGGCAGACAATGCATTGAACGGCAAAAAAACACAACAGGACAAGTTCTGCCTTTGGGTTTTCATGCAGAGCAGTGGTAACTCCACAGAACTGGAGCCCACAACCTGGGCTTATCCCATGGACACAGAGCAGTGCACCTCTGCCCAGCAGCACCAAGCTCATTGAGAGCTGGCCCTGAGAGCAACGTGGGCTGATTGCAGCTGCGTAGGGAATCACCCCAGAGCTGCTGCTGCCCCAGTGAGCACAGTTCCAACAGCACCATCTGCTCATCCACCTTTCCCCATGCCATGAAAACAATACATTGATTATGAGGCATCAGCATCAAAATGTACAGACAGCATCATCTTTCAGAAAGAAAACTCAGGGTGTTGTTCCCTTCCACAGCCCAGCTTTTGAAAGTGTCTGGCATGAGGTAGTGCCTCATTTTCTACCTCTTTCTGCTGATCTCTCTTTGGTTTTGTTTTTTTTTTGGTTGGTTTTTTTTTTTTTTTTGTTTGTTTGTTTGTTTGTTTTTTGCAAACTTGACACTACTGGGAGGAGGCAAACAGGTAGAAAAATCCTTTGCTTTATTCCCAGGAACACTTCTCTCTTTCTAGAGCCAGAGATGCACCAAGGCTGAAGTGTGCTGAGGGACTGGCCAGCAAGGGAGAGAACTCCCAAGCCCTGTGCAAGGGCCAGCACTGAGCCAGGAGGCTGCATGGCTTTCCTGTGACTTCCAGCAATAAGCAGGAGACACTTGACTGGGAGCTGTCTGCAGGGGGCTGAAGCTCAAACGCAGCCAGTTTGTTCCAGCTGCTCCTGAGCAGCCCAGTCCAAAGGTGCCTTGTGTCTGCACTGCCACAAAAGCCTCTGAACATCCCTTTTTGACCCAGGCTTGGTTTCATGTGCCAAGGGGTTGTTTTTGCAGGAAGCCTCCCAGCTGATCCCCAAAGCAGGGGCTGGGGCTTCAGGAACAGCAGACTCACCTTTCACACCCCCCAGATTTCACCAGTCCATCAAATATTCCCTGCTCACAACTGCCCACGTTGGCAGCAATTCCACAGCTCCACCAGGCTTGCTGCTGCCTCAGGAGCCATCAGGATCCATCCCAAGCCCTGCTGCTCACCTCATAGACATAGGAGTTGTCCATAGAAATGCTCCCAAGGTCCAGTCTAGGAGAGCTGAATTCAATCAAGGGTCCTTGGCCTTCCCCTGAGAGGCGCAGGGGCAGCCTGCTCTCACGGCCTGGGGAGAGATGTCCATTGCAGTACAATCATTCCCTCTGTTATCCTGCCTTTTCCAGGCAGCCTCAGTGCTGGTCCCTGACTCTGAGCTGGATGCAACCAGCTCCTGATGCTGCAGGAGAAGATATGGACCCTTCTCTTCCCTCAGCCTTGGGGCTGACTTGCAATTTCTAACCCATCCCTTGGGCTGGTTTCCCATTCCAGCCACCAGTCTGCTGAGTTTAAAACATCTCTGGTGCCCTGTAGTGACAGGCCAAGGAGTAACAGGTAGAAATTGAAAGAAAGGAAATGTAGCTTAGATATTAGGAAGAAATGTTTTACTGTGAGGGTGGCGAGACACTGGAGCAGGGTCCCCAGGGGCGTTGTGGAGGTTCCAGCCCTGAAAGTGTTCTAAGCCAGGCTGGATGGGGCTTGGAGCTACCTGATCTAGGGGGAGGTGTCCCTGCCCAGAGGCCTTTAAGGTCCATTCCATCCTTACCATACTGTGATTCTGTGCTTTCCTTCCCATGCACTTGGAGGAGCTTTGAAATCCATTCAGTGAAGGCACAAAGCTCACCAAGAGTTTGGCCATTGCCAAACTCCCTGGCCCAGTAGCACAGGACTTTGCTGGCAAAGTCCCCAACTCCTGACACTCAGCATTGTGCTCTGTTTCCACAGACAGGGCTGCAAGGGGTCAGTGCTCAAGGGAGCACCAAGGCTGCTCCTTCTACCAACAGCCTGGGCTCAGGGGGGCTCAGCCACCCCTGCTCTGCTGGTGTCTGGGCACTGGGAGGTGATCCAGGCTCAGGCAACACATTTCCAACTCAGCTCCTGCTGCCTGATGATGGATCCATGTCAAATGGACCCATCCTGGAGGCCAGGGGCCTGGAGGTGCAGCCATGATATTTTCTGAAAAATCCTTTCCTTAAGATTTTTTCTCCTGAGAAGCTGAGAGGCCTCAGGAACAAAATGTAAACAATGGTTATCTGCTGCTGTGGAATGCAACAAGTAGATTGGTGATTGGTCTCCTAGAGTTGTTTCTACCTAATGGCCAATCACAGTCAGCTGGCTTGGACTCTGTCTGAGACACAAGCTTTTGTTATTATTCTTTCTTTTTCTATTCTTAGCCAGCCTTCTGATGAAATCCTTTTTTCTACTCCTTTAGTATGGTCTTAATATAATATATATCATAAAATAATAAATGAAGCCTTCTGAAACATGGAGTCAGACCCTCATCTCTTCCCTCATCCTCGGACCCCTGGGAACACCATCACATGGAGGGGCTCAGTGCTTGTTCACTAAAGCTGCTCTGCTCTGGAGCTCTCTGGCCTTTGAGGAAATGCTGGCAAAGCCATGGCATGACAACCTCTCCCTGCACTGCCTGGGTTGTTCTGGGATCCAGACACAGCATTCTGAGCCCTGGCCTGGCACAGGAGACTCCCTGGAGGCTGCAGGGCCAGGGGAATGTGCCAGCACTGCCCTGCTGACCAGGGACTCTGCCCAGCAGCTCCATGGGAGCCCAGCGGGCTCAGGTTGGCACCAAGGCTTCACTGAGGGGAGAGAAGCAGGGCAAAGGAGCTGCACCTGAGATGTTGCAGTAAGCCACACTTAGATACTCCAGGCCTTCCAGGGGTTTGAAGGTCACCTTGATTTCAGCCAAACAATTCGGCCCGATCTCTCCCTCCTACAACAGAAAGAGACAGCAAAACACTCATCTTCAAACTTCACATTGCTTGTTTGCAACCACAGCCCTGTAAGCCTTTGTTTAGAGCATCAGTGATGAGTGAACAACACAAGGAGCCCAAGGAAACCCTCCAAACCCAGCTCAACACAGCGCTGGAAGCTCTCAATGCTCAGCTGATCAGCTCCCACTCTCCACAATATTCCTGCTGCCCTGACACAAGCTCTTGGTCACATCATGCTGCTGTCAGCTACAGTGGGATGTACATGCCACCGTGCACTGGTGGCTCTTCACAAGAAGAGAACACGATCCCCTTCCTTGAAAATAAAAATTTTACTTTAACCTCCTTTGAAAGAAAGCAGAGGTTGGCATTATTCTGGGCTTTGCTCCAAGATGAGAAGGGATGTTGCACTGTGCAGACACCAGGCATTCATCGTCTCTCCCAATGCCAGTGCTCAGAATCAGGGCTCTGGCTGATGGGAGGACGTGGTGGTTTGCTTGCACAAACAGAAAGGGAAAAGGTTTTCTGTCCCTGTGTGCAGGAGAACTCCCAAGGCCCATTTCAACCTTCCACCCTCGTGTCCAGGCTCACAGAGCACACTGGAAGGGACACTCAGAGATAGTGCAAGGTGTGCTTACAGGAGGGGATTGGCATTAACCTTGGGCTGAATTTGGCTATTGCTGGTTGGGGATATGTGTACAAATCACAAACGGGATGGGGCTGCTGTGGAACTGCCTTGAGCTGGTTTATTTTCCAGCATCAGTCTCATTCCATGGTTATGACAATGGGAAGATGCCAGCAGCTCACATCCCAAGCAGCAGACCAAGAACTTCATGTAACAACTTACTTTCTAAGCTTCTTGACCAATCACACAAAGCAAAAGCACATTGACAGTAGTTCTATCCAACCACTACAAGCACACGTACCTTTGGTTTAAACAATGTTGCTTATTTTGAATACAATACCTGCTTGTAAGCCTTAAAATACAATGTATAGAGCTCCATTATTAGGTTTTAAACTTCCTAATATCTTGCTAGATAAACTTTCTGTAGCTTAGAGAGCTTTTCTAGACAAGCGTTAATACACAGACCATTGTTCTATTTGTCTTTGCTTTTCTACTTTTTAAATAATTTTTCTGCTGACCTATCTCATGGCTGCTGCTCAGCTCTAATCACAGTTCTGCTGTCTCTGAGGCTTGCCTTTTGCAGCATCCCAAAACCCTCTGATTTTGTGGATTCCCACATTTGGCCTCCTTTTCCCAGCAAACCATTGCAAGCTTCAGGTCAGTGTGTGTGAGCTGGCAGTGCTCCAGCAGCCTCTGCTGAGCCCCACGTGTTGGAGAGCCCCTGCCTACAAGAACTGCTCCCTGTGACACTGCAAGGACACGCACGCAGCGCCTTGAGCTCGAGCCTGGCAGCAGAGCTGGGCTTTGTCAGGCTCCCAGCCCTGCCTCGAGCCTCCAGGGCAGAAATGCTTTTAGAATTTTAGCATTTTTAGGCGAGCTCTGCAACCACACCAGAAACTCAATGTCCTCCCTCCCAGCACACGGAGCCAGATGAGGATCTGCTGAGTGACTGCAGCCGGGGGCAGAGTGGGTGGGAGGAGGAAGAGGAAGAAGAAGAGGAGGAAGAAGAGGAGGAAAATGGGGTTCTCAGTGTGAAATGCAAAGCTGTGTTTCGTGTCAGGTACATACAGGCAATGTGTGTATCTGTGATTGTCATATATGTGGAGACCGACAATGGGACAGCTGCAAATTCTAATCATAACTGAGGAAAGTAAAGCATGGAAGAAGGCCTTTGAACCTATATTTTATTTGCAATTTAGCTTGGTTGATTTAAGAGCATTGGAATTAAAGCGTTAAGGATGTTGCTTTTTGCTTGTAGTTAACCCTTAAAGAGTTCTGCAATAACAACCTTTTGAAGTATAATTTTAGAATATTGCTTGTATCCTTGAAACTATAACTTTGGAATACATATAAAGGAAATATGCTTATCTCACACCTTAATAAAGCAGAGAAAAGCAGCTTGAGAAAGGAAGATGAACATCAACTCAAGGATTTATAGTTTCCACCAAGGGAAGCTGGACATCACTGTTATGAGATTTATAGTCTCTGCAATTAAAAGGTGGACCCAGATCTGGGGAGCTGGGCTCCTCCAGATGGGATACTCCTTCCTTCTTTTGGAAACTGGACCACCAACATCTGGAGATACTCCTTTTGGGATACATCCTGAGAAAAACTAAATCACAATACTGTATAGAATTGTGACATAAAAATTTGGAGTAGAAAGTGCTGATGAGTAAAAATTGGAATAGAAACTGCTGAGAAAGCTGAGGAGTGCCCCTATAAATACCTGTAAGCCTCAACTATTGGTGTGCAGTTGGAGGGAAAACTTCCCCCACTGTACCGAGTGCTGTGCTGCTCATACTTTTCCATATTAATTAATAAATTGATTTCTGCTTGAATATTGGCCTAGTCAAGCTTCTTATTTATAACATCAGCTGTCACTCACCATTGGCTCAATGAGAAAAATGTCATCGGAGAACAGCATGGGGTCTTGGTGCACCTTTGCCATCTCCCCCTGGAGCCTCAGGAGGGCAGCGCGATCTTCACCAGAGCCCTTCTCCTTCGCTGCTGCTCTCTCCTCCTTTAATTCCTCCAGCCACAGCTCCCTCTGCATCCACAGGAATCGACGCTGCCTGCAGCCACAGGAGAGACAAAGCCAGCAGAGGGTTTCATAAGCAGCCACAGGAGAGACAAAGCCAGCAGAGGGTTTCATAAGCAGCCACAGGAGAGACAAAGCCAGCAGAGGGTTTCATAAAGCCACATATTGGCAGAGAGAAATGTGAGCGCAGGAGAGCAAAGCACCCGGGGAGGGGCAGCAGTGTGAGAAATGAGTAATGAGATGATTTATGGAAAAGCAGGGTGCCCCAAGACAGGGAATGATTGGCAGCTGACTCCATTAATCCACAATGCTGAACAGTTGCTATATTATATTATATTATATTATATTATATTATATTATATTATATTATATTATATTATATTATATTATATTATATTATATTATATTATATTATATTATATTATATTATATTATATTATATTATATTATATTATATTATATTATATTATATATCACATCATATCATATCATATAATATCATATCATATCGTAGATACATACTATACTACAAAGAATACTAAAGAAAACTCGTGACTGTCTCCAGACAGCCAGGACACAGCTTTCTCCAATTGCCCAAGGAAACAAAACAATCCTCAGCAGAATCCAACTGACAAATCACTTCAGGCAAACAATCTTCCTAAAACATTCCACATGTGCAAAAACAACAGAAGCAGCAAGTAGAGGTAAGAATTGTGTTCTCCTTCTTCTCTCTGTGCTTCTCCAGGGAAAAAGCCCAGAGAGAGAGAATTATGTCTCTCTGTTCAGAGAATGTGAATGCCACAATGATTGACTCTCACAATTAACAGATAAATATAATATCTCTAGCTTAAAAACAAAATTTTTACCCCCTGAATTGTTATCAAGGGACAGCTGGGGTTGGGATATTTGGGAGGGTCAGCTTGTCACTACCAATCAAGATTTGAGGAAGTAAACTCCACCACTGGACAGTGAAGAAGGAATCAATGGTCAGAATTTTGGGAGGGGCTAAAGGGTTAAAAGGTGAAAATTCCATTGTGTGGGTGAGAACATGGTGGGGAAAATCCTTTGCTCCCAGCGCCATAACATTTTCTCTATTCAGTCTTCTGTTGTATTTTTGATAAGGTTGAATAAACCTTTCTGACCTTATGAAAAGGGAGTGGCTATTTCTCCCAAACAGCAGCTCCCCAGCAAGGGCTGACC
Organism: Setophaga petechia; assembly: GCA_024362935.1. Classification (NCBI taxonomy): domain Eukaryota; kingdom Metazoa; phylum Chordata; class Aves; order Passeriformes; family Parulidae; genus Setophaga; species Setophaga petechia. The sequence continues at coordinate 458,112 of JANCRA010000078.1, forward strand.
CCAAGCCATGGGGTCTCAGATGGATCAGAGGATAACTTGTTGTTCCCTGGCCCAGCAGGGAGTTTTACTCCACACCTGCAGGCTCAGGAGAGGTTTCCAAAGCCAGCGTCCCTGCAGAGAACCTCCTGGCTCAAAGCCTCTGCCAAACCAAGGGAGAATCCAGCGGCCACTTCAGGTGCCTTTTCCTACCACTGAGCTGCTGGGGGAGGCAGAGAAATTTGCTCTGAACTTGCCAAATTTGCTCTGAACCAGGACAAATGGTCATGGAGCAGGACTTCCCGGGGAAGGGGAGACAAAGATGGGTTGCAGCTATGTGCTACAAGCACTGTGAAAAATGTGTATTTTATGATTGGCTTTTCGCAAATATTAAAATGAATACTATATGTGTTATGGTGGAAAGTTATGTTGTATTAATCCTTTTTCTGGAGTGCTATACTAATCTTTTTAAGTAGTATGGTGAATATAGTTTTAGGCTACAGTAACTATGTGATTTAAGATATTTTTCTAACTAGCTCAAGGAGAGATAACAGCAACAGGACACCAAAAATCCCAAGAGAAGAATTGCTGCCGCCTTACTGGGGAGAACCAGACTTCGAGGGACCAAGATGATTGATTTACAAGATGAGGGAAGAAATTGACAATAACCAGAAAACACCCTTTGTTTGAAAAGGATGTTTGCATCATGTATGAGATATATGAATATGCAACAGGTTATTGCTTTTAAGAGTCAATCCTTTATTAGTAAAGTGTGTTCTGTGGCAGAGCAGAGCACCCAGATGTCTGTAATTCTTTGCTTTTTTTATTGTCCTTTAGTGTCCAAACTCTCATTGTCCAAATTCTTACTACTGTAATTTTTCTTACTATTTTTATAACTATTTTATTACTATTAAACTTTAAAAACTTTTACAACAAGTGATTGGCATTTTTCACAAGCATCACTCTTTGTTCCTTCCATTTTGGACCTGCCCTGTTCCCTACTCTGCCTTTCATAAGAGCATCCCAGAGCACTTCCAAAGGAAATGAATGAATTCAGGCACCACACCCCTTCAGAGGGACATTCAAGGTTTTATATGCATGAAAACAGAGGCTCTGAGAGGGGAAGGGACTTTGCTGTGCAGGAGGGAGACAGCAAACTCCTGGAGAGCCCTTTTCATGAGCCAGAGCTTTTTGGCTCCCATCCCAGTGCATGGCAGTGGAATGTCCTGAGAGGGAAAGGATCCTGCACTATCTCCTCTCATTAAAAATGTCCTCTCTGCTCTGAGATCTCAAAAGCTGCTCTGACAACAGGACAGTGGCCTTGGAACTACAAACATGCCCAAGACTGGAAATAAGGAAGAACAAAATGTCCTGGTGACAGTCTAGGACACAACCTGGCACAAAACCAGATGAAATTGGGAAAAAACCCACAAAACCAAAACCAGGCTGAAGTTTACTTTGGGGAAATCTAGTTGTTTCTGAGGGGAAAATGGATCACCTGGGGTCCAGGCTGAGGCAGGCAAGTGGGAAAAATAGGAATAAACAGCCCAGGGAAGTAGCCAGAGAAGGCCATGGGATTTTCTTTTAACACACAGAGCTTGTATGGGAGTCAGACCCTGTGTAAGGAGATGGAGAACAGTGGAAAACCAGGAAGCTCGGGGCACTAAAGAACCCTCTCACCAGCCATTCAGGTGGGCAAGGGTCGCTCTCCTGGTCCTTTGCAGGCAATTGAAAATGGCTCTGGGGAGTGCAAGCGACCTGGCCTGCAGCAAACAGGGGCTTGCACACAGCAGTTCTGGCCCAGCAGTTTTGGCCCAGCAGTTCTGGCGATTTTCAGGTTTTGTGTGGCAGTTGGCACAAGCAGGCTGAGCAGAAAGGCTGCAGCCACCCACCCTCCTTGTGTAGTGGGTTGTGTCTTTTTGCTGGTTGTGAGGTGCTTTCTTGCTTTCTTTCTTTCTTTCTTTCTTTCTTTCTCTCTCTCTCTCTCTCTCTCTCTCTTTCTTTCTTTTTTTCTCTCCTTCTTTCTCTCTTTCTCTCTTTCTTTCTTCTGCTTTTCCTTCCCCCAGCAATGGTTCACAAATGATGAAAAGCCATTGTTGCTGCTGCTGCTCCAGCAGGAGCGCACTCACTCAAAGAGAACCCGCAGGAAGGACGCAGCTGTGCAGGCCCTGGCTGCAGGCAGGCTCTGAGCCTGGTGCTGAGGTCAGAGCACAGTGCCAGAGACACCTGTGTGTGCTGTGAGCAGCTGAATACTCTGCTCTGCCCAGTGCCAGAGCTTAAGGGAGAAGTGGAAAGGCTGAGGAGCATCAGGGAGAGTGAAACAGAAATAAACGGGTGGAGTTACACCCGTCCAGCCCTGAGAGAAGCTCAGCAGGAGCCAGGGGAGCCCTGCCCTTCTTGGGATCAGGCACCTAGGAGACAGTGGGGAATGGAAATGGGTCTCTGCTGGGGAGGTAATAAAATTCCATCCTTGTTGGGAAGGATGAAAGTTTGAAAAGAAAGTCTCACAGATATGTATGCTCAGCAGAAAGATTTTTAAATGTAGAATTAGATGAAGGAATAGAGATGAAAGCAAGTTTTGAAAGAGATGAAAAGAATTGCTGAGCCAGTCTTACTGGATAACCAAGGAGCCAACGGGTGTGTTAGTTAGAAGGGTGTGTTGTTTAGAGCAAAGGATAAACCCACCTCAAATAAGAAGATGTTTTTACCAAGCAAGAAGATAGCACAGGCAAATCAAGTCAGCAAAGTTACAAGTAGAAAAAAAGTCTCAGAATTTTCCACTGCAAGAAAACTGAATAACAATTTCTTGTAATGTACTGACTTTTAGTGATTGGAGAATAGTAACATGCATATGGTAATTACAGTAGTTATGATAGGCTATAGGTAAAAGTTAAGGTATAGATTGGTTCTACTGTATGAAGATTCTCAGTAAAGAAAAGTATAGAATGCATTGTAAACAAAATTAAAGGGTCTCCAGGCTTGTGTGCAGCTGGGGCTGACAGCTGTAGGCACAGGCTCTGTCACCCACGACCCTGGACTGCTGTAACCTCTTGGATACAATAAACTGCAGTTTGGAGAGCTGCCTGGAGTCCCACATCCCTCATTCAGGCTCTCAATCCTGACCCCCATCACCTGCCCAGGTGCCCTGACAGAACAGGTGTGAGGCCCTGGCTCCAGAGAGTCAGGCAGATGACACTAAAGAACAAATTCTGTCTGCAAAATCTGCCAGTTGCACTTGGTCTGTCAGACAGATCACAGCCTCAGGTCTTGAGAAGAAAAGAAGGGAAGTGGTAGTAGGTGACTCCCTTCTAAGGGGAACTGAGGGCCCTGGGTGTCCATGGATCCATTCACAGGGCAGTCTGCTGCCTCCCTGGGCTCCAGGGACTGGATATCACCAGGAAATTCCCTAATGACTCAATGAACTTCATCTCTTCACCACTGCCTGGGGTACAGTGACTGTGAAATAACAGAGTTCTCAATATTGGGTGAAACAAGGAGGGGCACCAACAAAACTTCCACTGTGGACTTGTGGAGGGCAGATTTGGCCTGTTCAAGAGGCTGATTAGGAGAGTACCCTGGGCAACAGCCCTTAAAAACAAAGGGGTCTAGGAAGGATGGACACACTTCAAGAAAGAAGTCTGGAAGGCACAGGAACAGACTGTCCCTGTGTGTGGAAAGACAAGCTGACAACCAGCCTGGATGGGCAAGGAGCTTTTGAAGGAACCAAGGGAAAAAAAGAGGGTGTATCACCTTTGGAAAGAGGGTGAACTGTTTGAGGATGTTGCCAGGTCATGTAGGAAGAAGATTAGAGGGGCAAAAGCCCAATTAGAACTTGAGGAAATCCAGTCATTGCAACCAACTTTTCCTTCCCAAAATGCCATCCCTGGTTGGAGTTTCAATGGAACTGGAATGCTAAGTGCTGAGCTCCTAAAGCCCAGGGACACACACCCCAGTGCCAGGCATGGTTTACTTGGCCTAAAGCATTCAGAAGCACCAACACCCCCCTGGGGCCACACGTCAGTTTCAGTCTTGGGCCATGGATCTCACTGAAATGCATCTTTCAAACCAACCTCCTCTTCTCTTTAATCTCTTCTTCCTCAGTAGGAAAAGTCTTCCACTGGAAGTGGGCTGTGATGTTGCTCCTGTTTTCAATGAACAGGGTTCTGTGGTTTGACGTGGTGATGAAAGTCTTGTCAAATTCCACTAAATTTGTGCTCAAGCCAGCATTGACTTCTACAGTTTCTCCGTGCAGGTTTGTGTGGATATTTTCTTCACCTGGAACAAAGCAAAGGGGAGTCTTTGCTCAGCTCAGTTGCTGATGGAAGCACAAGGAACAGAGCAATCCACAGGGCACTGAAGGAAGTGTCACAGCTTTTAGCTGTGTTAGCAGTTCTGTGGGTCAGTACATTTATCACATCCTGACAGCTCTGTGTGCACAGTGTGAGGATGTCCTGGGCACCTCCTTAAACAGAATCACACAGAATCACAGAATCACACAGAATCACAAGGTTGGAAGAGACCTTCAAGATCATAGAGTCCAACCTGTTCCCTGACACCTCAACTAAACCCTGGCACCGAGTGCCACATCCTGTCTTTTATAAACACCCCCAGGGATGGTGACTCCACCTCCTCCCTGGGCAGACCATTCCAGTACTTTATCACTCTTGCCATGAAAAACTTTTTCCTAATATCAAGCCTATATTTCCCTTGACATAGCTTGAGACTGTGTCCTCTTGTTCTGTCAGTTGCTGCCTGGAGAAAGAGACCAACCCCACCTGAGTACAAACACCCTTCAGGAAGTTGTAGAGAGTGATAAGGTCACCTCTGAGTCTCCTTTTCTCCAGGCTAAACACCCCCAGCTCCCTCAGTGGTTCCTCACAGGGTTTGTGTTCCCAGCCCCTCACCAGCCTCGTTGCCTCCTCTGGATGTGCTCAAACATCTCAATGTCTTTCCTAAACTGGGGGGCCCAGAACTGGACACAGCACTCAGGGTGGGACCTCACCAGTGCCGAGCACAGGTGGTGAATGACCTCCCTGCTGCTGCTGGCCACACCATTCCTGAGCCAGGGGCAGAATGACCTCCCTACTCCTGCTGGCCACACCATTCCTGATCCAGGGGCAGAATGACCTCCCTGCTGCTGCTGGCCACACCATTCCTGATGCAGGGGCAGAATGACCTCCCTACTCCTGCTGGCCACACCATTCCTGAGCCAGGGGCAGAATGACCTCCCTGCTGCTACTGGCCACACCATTCCTGAGCCAGGGGCAGAATGACCTCCCTGCTGCTGCTGGCCACACCATTCCTGAGCCAGGGGCAGAATGACCTCCCTGCTCCTGCTGTTGGCCACACCATTCCTGAGCCAGGGGCAGAATGACCTCCCTACTCCTGCTGGCCACACCATTCCTGATCCAGGGGCAGAATGACCTCCCTACTCCTGCTGGCCACACCATTCCTGATCCAGGGGCAGAATGACCTCCCTACTCCTGCTGGCCACACCATTCCTGAGCCAGGCCAGGAGCCATTGGCCTTTTTGGCCACCAGGGCACACTGCTGGCTCATGTCCAGCCTGCTGTCCATCAGTCCCTGCAGGTCCCTTTCTGCCTGGGCACTGTCCAGCCACTCTGTCCCCAGCCTGTAACATTGCAGGGGTTATTGTGGCCAAAATGTAGGACCCAGCACTTGGAATTATTAGGCTTCATCTTCTTAGACTCTGCCCATCCATCCAACCATTCCAGGTCTCCCTGCAGAGCCATCCTACCTTCCAACAGATGGACACATGCTCCCAGCTTAGTGTCATCTGCAAATTTACTAATGAAAGACTCAGTCCCCTCATCTATGTCATCAATAAAAATATTGAACAGAACTGGTCCCAGCACAGAGCCCTGAGGGACACCACTGGTGGCTGCCAGGTGGATGCAGCACCTTATTTCTGAGTGTGTTTGTAGAGATTTGGCCCCAAGGTGACAGGATGCACAGTGAGATGTGTCAGATATGCTCCAGTGACCCACTCAGGTCACCAGGATTTCTGCATCCAAGTCCTTCAGGTGATGCTAAGGAGCCCTGTTCAGTCCTGGTCCATCCCACCAAACTCCTGTCTCTCCTGATCCCTTGGATCCCTTGCTGCTGGCCAGCAAATGTGCCTGGGGGCACTTGGGCAGCAAAAGGAGGCCCAGAGGAACAAGTGACAGCCCACAGCAGGAGGGGACATAGATGAGGAAACACAACCAGCCTGGCTCTGCAATGTGACAAACCACTACCAAATGAACACTGTGAAAATCATCATCATCATCATCATCATCATCATCATCATCATCATCGTCATATCCCTGTTCAAACCCACAGCCACAGCAGTCTGGAAATATTTTATATTGTTCTGATCTCAAAAACCAAGCTGCAGCATTTCAAATTAAATAAAAAAGGGACAAAGGAAAGATTAATAAGTTTAAGGAAAGATTTACACAGAGCAGCTTCTATACGAAGTCTAAATGGGATTTCTCAGTCTAGAAATCAAATGGGAAATAGCTGTGAGAGGTTTGCAACAGCATGAACTGCCTGGGAAATGGGGATGAGGAAAAATTTGTCTTGATTTGTCACCAAACAGGAACTCAAGGCCTGAAAATGTTATTAGACAGAAGCTAAATATATGTGTAGAGGGCAACCTAGAAAAGAGGGTCTGTGACAAACCAGTGGAGAATGAGCATAAGGGATAGAGGTGTGCAAGAAATCCATTGCATTGGAGAGAGTCTGATGGAGACCTCACACCTCACACACAGCACTGCCCAGGAATGAAATAAAACTTCACCCAGGCACAGCCACATGGTAGTGGAGAATCAGGGATCCTCCTTCCTCCACTCAGCAACTCCCAGCAAAACAGGAGCCCAGAATCTTAGCCCTGTTAGAAGGGATCCACTTTCTCAAGCCCCTAAACACCAAGGAGTTCTCAGTTTGCTTTGGAGTAAAGCTGAACAGGGGAGGCACCTCTGGAGGGAATGGAGGGGATGGGACAACAGGGAGCCATGGTGGAGAACTGTCCTGTGCCCGTGTTGAAGATTGCAATGCAAGATATTTTGAATTACCATCTGTATGGCAGATTACCTTTGTCAAGTGGGCAGTTTGCCTTATCCCTCTCTTTGAGTGACCACAATCACTCCTCCCTCCAAAGGGGACATCTGCTGATAACAGCTATTGAATGTCACTGCATGACTGATAAGAACTGGAACACCCCATTGGGAGATGCTCCGCCCAGGGGGAGGAGCCAAGCATTGCTACCCAGATAGAATCCAGAGGTTTTTGAGACACCAGCACGGCTTTCTCCACGGGATTCCCAGAGGAACAGCAGCTGCCTCTTCTTCCACTGGATCTTCAGAGGAAGAATACATCCTTCTCTACACATCCCCCTTGCTCCAACAGAACCACCCCTGACACTGCAGGAGGACTGCAGCCACATTTCCAATTGGACTGCCACCAACACCCCACAGGGTGTCAGGCTGGGTTCTGACTCTGTCAGTGCTGTTTTAGTTCACTGCATTGTTTATTGCATCTTTTTTTTTTCTTTTCCTTATTAAAGAACTGATATTTCCTGCTCCCATATTTTTGCCTGAGAGCCCCTTAATTTAAAATTTATAGCAATTTGGAGGGGTGGGGAGGGTTAACATTCTCCATTTCAGGGGAGGCTCCTGCCTTCCTTAGAAGACTCCTGTCTTTCCAAACCAAGACACCGTGCAGGGCCCAGCACTCACCTGTGCTGCAGCTCAGGAGGCTGCAATGGTCACCCTTGGTCAGCGGGTGAAATGCCACTGTCACCTGCACGGTGTCACCAGCGTTCAGAATTCCTGTGGCTGGCACCACGGAGAAAGGGCTGCAACACAAAGAGAGGGATCAGGGCTAGGCGGACACCTGGGTGTGAGATTCCTTCTGCAGTGCAGCTCACCTGAGCTCATTTGGTGTGAAAAATGCATGTTATATAATTGGCACTTTGCAAATAATAAAATCTATATTTATAAACTATTTTTAAAAAATAAAAATATATAAAATTATAAATATAATAAATATAATTATATTTTATGTATTTATCTTTATTTAGTTATTTTTATATATTTATTATTATGTATAATTTAATTATATATATTTATATATAATATTATGTATTTTTATATATTTATAGAAAATTTTATATATTTTTATAAATATATAAAAATTATATATATGTATATAATTTTATGTGTTCTATATGAATTTATAATAAAAATTATTTTAAATAATAATGAAAATTTCTATAAATTTATAATTTATATAAAAATTCATATTTACAAATTTTTTTATGCATAGGTTTACAAATTTATATTTATACATAAACATAACACATACTATATTTGATATGTTGGGAAGTTATTTTGTAGTACTGTATTAATCCTTTTTAAGGAGTGTGCTAAATGTAGTTTTAGGCTGGAATGCAATATTAAAATAGAAACTATGCGATGTAAGATACTTTTTCTAATTAGCTCAAGAAATGGGTAAGATAATCAAGAAATTATTCACACAGAGATAACAGCAACAAGACACCCAAAATCCCAAGAAAAGAATTACTGCCTCCTTATTAGGAAGAACCAGACTTTGTGGGGACTGATATGGCTGATTTACAAGATGAGGGGGAGAAAGCTGACAATAAACAGAAAAATCCCTGGTTTGAAAGGAATGTTTGCATCGTGTATCAGATATATGAATATGCAACAGGCTATTGCTTTTAAGGATTAATCCCTTGCTAGCAAAGTGTGTTCTGTGGCACAGCAGAACACCTGGATGCCCATAATTCTTTGCTTTTTTATTGTCCTAACTCTCATTGTCCAAATTCTTACTGATCTAATTTTTATTATTATTTTTATAACCATTTTATTACTGTTAAACTTTTAATATTTTAACACAAGTGATTGGCCTTTTATCTGTTACTTGTGAGCTGCTCCTTAAGACAGTTCCCATCCTGTTGGATCTGCCCTTTCAATGAATCACTACTGCACCCAACAGGAAGAAAATATAATGTATGGATAGATTTTAGTAGGTTCTTTTCTCCTGCTTTTAAACTAGATCCATTGGTATGTTTGTTTCCTTTTACGGCATCTAAAGGCAGGTCCAGATCTCCCAATGGCACCTTGCAATGCCCAGACAATGGTCTTGCTTTGAGCAGTGTATTTGCTCAGATGATTTCCAGAGGTCCCTATAGAAAAGTTATTCTATACTTTTATCTTCTAAATCCGCCTAATTGCTTTTTACATATTCACTAAATGTCTGCTATTTCCTGTGCAGGTACCTATGGGCATGTGGTATTTGAGAGGCATTAGAGGAGCTCGACCCTCATGAAAGTTCCCAATGAAGAATTCATGATCGTTTGGCAAACGTTTAACACAAACCAAAAAGAAAAAATGGCAGAAACACAGGAACTTAAGAGTATTCAAAAAGAAATCTCAGTGAAAGGGTGCACAACCTTATTCAGAGATTTAAACCATCTGTTTGAAATTTTAAACTGGCTTTCAAAGGTTCCTCATAGAACAGAGGAGGTGACTGATGCCCTCAGCTGACAAGGGAAATCAGATCAGCTTTAGTGACAGGAACTGCAGCGGCTGCCCGCAGCACAGCTCATGTTGGGCATCTCATGAGAGGAGCCCTGGAAAGCCACGTGCCTGTGGCCTCCCAGAGAATGGGCCTGCTTGGCTGACAGTGCTGAGGCAGCATTTCAGGAGCTGCTTGTCCTCAGGAGGGTGCAAGCCAGCTCCCAACATGTTCCAGCAGCCTCCAGGAAAGCTGGGCCAGAGGAAGCTCAAAGGCTGCATCCTGCCCAGAACCCTGAGAGCAGATGCCCTCCATCCTGCTCACTTCCAGCCAGGCTGCAGGGCTGCTCTGGCTCCTTCTGTTGCTCTTTCCCAGCCCTGTTATCACCAAAGGTGTTTTGCACTGTTGAGATTGCAATGCAAGATGTTTTGAATTACCATCTGTATGGCAGATTACCTTTGTCAAGTGGGCAGTTTGCCTTATCTCTCTCTTTGAGTGACCACAATCACTCCTCCCTCCAAAGGGGACATCTGATAACAGACTATTGAATGTCACTGCATGGCTGATAAGAACTGTAACACCCCATTGGGAGATGCTCCGCCCAGGGGGAGGAGCCAAGCATTGCTACCCAGATAGAATCCAGAGGTTTTTGGGACACCAGCACGGCTTTCTCCACGGGATTCCCAGAGGAACAGCAGCTGCCTCTTCTTCCACTGGATCTTCAGAGGAAGAATACATCCTTCTCTACACATCCCCCTTGCTCCAACAGAACCACCCCTGACACTGCAGGAGGACTGCAGCCACATTTCCAATTGGACTGCCACCAACACCCCACAGGGTGTCAGGCTGGGTTCTGACTCTGTCAGTGTTGTTCTAGTGTACTGCATTGTTTATTGCATCTTTTTTTTTCTTTTCCTTATTAAAGAACTGATATTTCCTGCTCCCATATTTTTGCCTGAGAGCCCCTTAATTTAAAATTTATAGCAATTTGGAGGGGTGGGGAGGGTTAACATTCTCCATTTCAGGGGAGGCTCCTGCCTTCCTTAGCAGACTCCTGTCTTTCCAAACCAAGACATGCACAGGGACAGATCCTCACCTCTGGGTGCTCAGCTGGTAACGAGCTGCCTGGTCACCGACATTGCGGACCAGCAGAGTCTGCTGGGTGCTGCACCTGACCAGGCACTTGGACAAGTCCAGCCGGGCAGGGAGGTCCAGGACAGCTCGGGCACCAATGGCCCGAATTGGCACAACTGTCCTTTCATTTTCAGTGACACATACGAGCTCGTGGGAATAATCCTGCAGGAAAAGAAACTGGCTCAGCACAGGACATTTAGTGCCATCCCCATGGCAAAAGAAAACCATTTCCTAGAACCCTTCAAGGGCATCAATTTACCTATTCCACCCTAAAATGAACACTAAGTTCTACTAATGTGTCCCATTTTAAAGGCACCAGTGCGCTTTGCAAAACCCATCTCAGTGGCATTCAGCTCTTTTGTCACTTGGGTCATCCAGAGAACTGCCCTAGGCCACCACAATTCTTACTCTAAATTTTAATTATTTTAAAGAATTCCTAAGTCCCTTCTAAGCAACATGGAGTTGTCACAGACATCTTTTATGAAAAATCCTTTCCTTAGGATTTTTCCTCCTGAGAAGCTGAGAAGCCTCAGGAACAAAATGTAAACAATGATTAGCTGCTGCTGTGGAATGCAACAGGTGGATCTGTGATTGGTCTCATGTGGTTGTTTCTAATTAATGGCCAATCACAGTCACCTGCCTCAGACTCTCTGTCCGAGCCACAAACCTTTGTTATTCTTTCTTTCTTTTTCTATTCTTAGCTAGCCTTCTGATGAAATCCTTTCTTCTACTCTTTTAGTATAGTTTTAATATAATACATATAATAAAATAACAACTGAAGCCTTCTGAAATGTGGTGTCAGATCCTTGTCTCTTCCCTCATCCTAAGACCCCTGGGAACACGGTCACATGGAGCTAGGGAACACAGGACATTCCTCTTTAGGTTTCTATATTCCCAATGTCTGAGAATAGGACAAAGTGTTCAACTGACTCTAAGCAGCAAAAAGAAGATGAGAAAGCAACTGCTCCCAAAGAGATCCTGCACCTCTGGCCCGGTGCAGAAACATCAGCTGGCTCAGAACTCCCCTCTAACTTTGCAAGTCAGGAGAAGAACAGTGCCAAGAGGCAGCAGGATGCTGTTGGAAAGGGCCTCTCTTGGTTTCCCTGCAAGGAAACAATGTCCATGCCATGTCCTAAACCCTTCCGTATGAACAAGCCTCCAGATCCCAGCACTGAGATCAGACCTGCCAGGGCCTCAGCACTGCTGTTCAAAGCTCCCCACAAAAGCACCTTTGGCACGGGATGGGTGCCAGCTGCCAGAGCAAGCACAGGGACAGGCATGGAGACAGAGCCCCAGCAGTGTCACTGCCACGGGCTCTGGGCTCACAGCTCTGCCTGCAGCTTGTACCTGCCCTGCACCAGCTCCTGCAGGCAGGTGTCCAAGTCTCTGCAGCTCAGCAACCTCCTGCTGACTAAGGGCACCCAGAGCCCAGTGTGCCTGTGCCAGGTGGGCTCATGGGCACAGCACATCCTCTGCCCTGGCTCTGCAGCTGTGCCATGGTCACTTGTGCTCTGGGACAGCACAGCTGCAGGGCTGGAGAACAGAGAGGGTGAAAAAGCACCATTCTTGCTCCAGCCCAGGGCGAGGCAGGGAAGCTGTTGGCAGTCAGGGAGGAGGAAAGCTCTGTGACCTTTTTGTTCCTCTAGTATTTTCCATAATAATGAAACCCTTCCACTGTACCTAGAGATGGCTAAAGACCTATCAACAGCCCTCTGTCATTTTAGGCTGGAGAACAGAGGGGGTGAAAAAGCACTGTCTTTGCTCCAGTCCAGGGTGAGGCAGGGAAGATGTTGGCAGTCAGGAAGGAGGAAAGCTCTCTGACCTCTTTGTTCCTCTAGTATTTTCCATTCCTTCCACTGTTCCTAGAGATGGCCAAAGATCTATCAACAGCCCTCTGTAATTTTCATCCTGTTCCCTGTGCATCTTCCCTTGGCAATGCTCAGGGATGTGCAGGGAGGGAAGCAGAGCCTGCCAGGCCTGGCTGCAGTGCCTGCCAGCAGTGCCAAGGTGTGACTGGCTGCAGGCTGCCTGCCCACGGCCTGGAGCCCAGCTCACAGCATGGAATGGGCTGGAGCCAGAGTGCAGGGAGAACAGTGGCTGTGGAGATCATTCTGTGTTCTGGCTCCTCCAGCCTCACCTTGCTCTCGCCAGGGGTGAAGCGGATGCGCACAGGGGCAGAGGCGCCCGGCGGCACCAGACGGGAAACATCGCTGGAGCACGAGAGCTGGAAGTAAGGGGAGCTCTCCATGGAGACCTTCACCTCCTGAGGAACCTGCAGCAAGGACATGAAATGTCAGAGCCTGAATGAGGGATGAGGGACTCCAAAAGTCTCAACCAGATGATTTGGACTCCCTCCTGTCTCCTCCCACCAGCCCACTCTTGGCACAAGCTTCACTTGAGAAAATGTTTCCCTGACTGAAATTACAATGGTCTCCATTTTTTTTTTTTTTACAGTGGAACACAACTGCTGACATTTTTCAACTTTTTTCCTCTCAGTTCTCTTGGGAAACTGCAAAACAATCCCAATTTCTTCAAGTGAAGGTGAAAACCTCCAGGAGCACATGGCTTTGGGTGTGCTGTGGTTCTCCAAAGGGAAAGCAGAGCACCGTGATGCTTTTGGAAAAGCTGAGCCGAGCTGGATGAAGTGGCAGGAGCCTGAAGTGGCACCTAAAGTCCTCTCACTGCTTCTGCTCCATCAGTCTGACTCCAGGGCTGTTTCAGAACACACCTCCTCCACTGCCAATGCCATGAATGAAAAGGGATTCAGCATAAAGTGGAGAAGCCTCAGCCCCTGAGCTTTGGCTGTGAGCTGCACAAAGGGAGCCAAACAGGCTGAGAGAGGCAGAGGAGCCAAGATTAACCAAGGAGACACAGGATGTGGAACAGACTCGAGGCAAAGCACAAGAGCAGGTAAGAACTGCATGGCCCTCAACATTCCTACCAATCCAGAGCTTTCAAGAGAAGCCAACTCCTTTGGGAGAGATACCATCAACACATGGCCAGAATCTGGGGAGAATTCCCAGCACAGGAAGATTTCCACCATCCTGCAGAACAAAGGTGTTGAGACATTTTCTTCTGGATGTGCTGCAGCAGATAACTTGCTTTGCTGTACACTCTGGGAATTGCACCTCTCTTCTCTTCCAGCACAGCATTAAAGCTCTGTGGAAACCCAGGGCACTGGGAATATTTCTCTGTCTGCTCTGGGGTGTTCTGACCCCAAAGGGAGCACTGACTTTGACCCTCATTCATAGAGAAAGTTTCCTGGACTTCAAGATAGACTGAAATCCACAAAAGTGTGCAATAGATTATAGACAGCAGCGTAGGTGTATCACTTGGTGTGAAATTTAGGGTTTGGGATTTTAGCATGTTGTGGGTGGAAGCAAGATGGAGAGCACAGGGTGTCATCCTGAGTTTCTTCTTCCTTCTTCTTCATAGGTTTGGGTGATGTTTTGTAATTGGACAGAAAAGTCTGCATTGCAGGCTCTTTGGGATCAGTTCTTGGGTTAAAAGGGAAAATAATCTAGGTGTCAGCCCTTAATTGGATAGTTTAGTCTTAAAAGACCTTGTAACAAGAGACAGTTGGCCATTTTGTGCCTTGCTAATGAAAAGCTGGTGAACTCATGGTTGTGAGACTGCTTTACTGATAAGAAATAATAAACACCTGAGTCCAAACATGAACTACCATCTCAAGGGCCTTCAATCAAGACCCAGAGAAACCAAGAGAGCTCCACGTCCCAGCACTTACCTTGCCCACATTGGTGAGAGACAGAGCCATTTCAGAGACACCATGAGGGTCAAAGTGCTGAAACACCACCTCTGGTGGGGAAATCTGAACCAAGTTCTGCTTCGGGGGAACTGACGGCAGCTGGAGAGGTGAGAGAGAGCAGGGAGAGGTTCAGCTGCTGGGAGGAAGGTTCATGAAGGATCCCTTACACTGATCCCCACTGAAGTACAGGCTCTGGGGGAGCACATCTGGGCAAACAGGGGCTCACCCACCTCTGCTCTGAGCTGATCCAGAGCTGCTGGGCCACACAGAGCAGGCTCAAGCCAAGCTGCTCTTCTGGCATGGATTTCTCCAGGTTTCCTTCTCCAGAATGCCAGGCAGCACTTTCCTTAAGAACAGCCCTGTGCCCATGTGGTCACAGAGCTCTGGGGAACTGCCTGAGCACTCGTGGAGTAAGAAAAACCCACAAATTGACATCAAACTCCATGGGAAACGATTTTGGGATGTTCTTTACTCTGAGACAGGGAAACTGAGGCCCACACAACTGCAAATATCTGTTCTGATCTAGAACTTAGGCATCAGTAAGAAGAGAACAGTACCAGAGGAGGTGTGAGAGATGAGGTGATACTTTGCTGAAGCCAAAAGGTTATTAAGTTAAAAAATGAAAGTTGTTGGTTCTGTGTGTTGCTGTTTGGATTGTTTGGGTTTGTTCAGGTTGGTTTGTTGGGTGTTGCTGTGGGCTGGGAGAGGGACAGGGTTGAAGGCCTGACCAAAAGGAAGCAAGGGGAGAAGGGAGGGGACAGAAAAGCTGGAGATCTGAGAGAATGGAAGTTCCCAAGTACCAATCCAAGGGGAAAGGGGACAGGGCAGCCCTGGATGGGTATAAAGGGGATAGAAAGATTGCCATTTTCTCAGAGGCTGTGTTTGTTCATCTCTGGGGGAGGGAGACACACCTGGCTCAGCTGAATCGTTACAAAAGTTTCCTTTTGCTTCGAAGATTTTGTCCCCTTTAATTGCATTTAAAAGTTAGTGTGTTTCTAACAGAGGTAAAGGCAAAAATAAAGTAACACACAAGTCAAGAAAAAGACAAATGAAGTGAATGCTGAATGAGGATAAGGCTCAGTTACTTTCTCAGCAACTTGGGTAAAAGCAGAGTTGGTATCTCCATTTTCCATGTGCTTTAAATGGGTGCCTTCTTTTAATTATTGCTATCTTGTAATTATTGCTATATTATTGATACCATTGTAGCGGCACTTCTGGAATGACACAACAACAGCAAATGCTTCTGGAGCAGAGGCATTGCTTGGGGAAAACTCTCCCCTGCTTTGTCTGGGCAATCCTTAACCAGTGTGTTACATGGCTCTTGCTGCCAATTTCCTGCTCAGCAGTGTGATAAATGAATGTGATTCGTGCTAACAATTGTAACTATATTTTAGATACTTAAGAAAATATTTGTTAAAAAGTAATAGATGAAAAGGATATGTAATTAGTGTCACAAAACAGATGTTTTCAGATGTTCATGAGAAAACAGGATGCAGGATGTAGGTTGAGATAAGTAACATCCCAAAACAGAATAGGCCTTGGGATAATTAAAGAATTGGCCTTGAAATGGACAAAACTGGGACGATTCCAGCTATCTGTGAAATAATAAGGCTTATTTTTGGAATATAATGCTTGCTTCTATAACACGAGACTTGGGATGCATGTGCAGCCTGTGGGGCTGTTCAAAGGACAGTGAGGATGAGGAGAAGCCTTCGTGGGAAGCGACCACCAAAAGCCAAAAGACCCCTTAGAAACAAGCAGAGCACACATTGTGCAGTACAGTGACATAGATTTCAAAAATCGAAAACAGGAGGAGATTTACAGAAAATTGCTGATGAATATGTATTAGCATACAGTATATAAGTTGTGTTTGGATTCTTTTATCTTTTATGTGGGAGGCAGGGTGAAAAAACTCCCCCGTAACCTGACTGGTTTTGCTTATGCTTTACCCAAACCACTGCCAAATTATTGTGTATCTGCTTGATTATATTTGATTGCATTACTTTATATAAAATTGCTGCTCAATGAAAATTGCTGCTAAATTCTAATGTTGGTTTATTAAATTAGGTATACATATATACATATATGTAAGTATATATGTCTATCTAATTTTTATATATACATAATTTATTAAAACTTTTATTGTAATAATAATAAAGTTATACAATAATTATATAATAATGATAAATTATTATTGTATAATTTATATGTATACACATATATTATAGATATATTATACATATAGGGAGCTCATTCATAACAACAGCCCACCTTGGTCACCCACCCGTTTGGACTGTGCTTCATACTGAGCCAGTCCTGCCAGAAAAGCAGCTTTAAACACCCCTCTGAGTAGGCACTGATCCAGATAAAGCACATCCATTCCCCTCTGCCCAGGGCCAGTCCCCTGTACATCTGGCAGCCTGCAAAATCTAACACCCCCTCAGGGTCCAACACATTGTTCCAGCCCAAAGCATTAAGGCAATTTGTTTTGTTAAATCTGAAGTAATTCCTGCAGGTCCTCGGCGTTCAAAGGCCAACACTGCCACTCTGGAGGGAATCCTGTGACCCCGAACATTTGATGGTGACCACACCAAAGCAGGAGGTGGCTCCTTCAGCAGGAGAATGGCACATGGCAATGTTGTGCCTTTGTGTCCCCAGCCTTCGCCCCAATTGTTTTAGCAATGGCAGCTACACCTAGGCAGCTTCAGCACAGCTTATCTGGGTTGGCATAGTGCAGATCAGGACTCCCAGTCCACACTCCCAGCAGCTTGCAATGACAGCAGGACCTGGACACTGAGGGATTTTGCTGGAGGCAAGCCTGGCACAAGCACACACCCTCTTCAAACTCCACATTAAAGAGAAAGGAAAAGAGCAGGAAAAGGCTACCTTTGGACCAGTCTGCCTCAGGTCTACACATGGGCCAATTCTGGGCAGAAAACTCATCCCAGTGCTGGCCTTCTTCTTCATGTTGAGAAACGTCTCCCACAGGAACTTAGAGGGAAGCAGCTGAAAGGCAAAAATGAACCAGCTAGAGCCTCAGAGTTGTGCTTTTCAGAAAGGCGTTTCTTGAACAAGTGGCACTGGTGAACAATTTGTGATCACATTGTCTAGGACAGTCCTGGAAACCCTGGACGTTACTTGCTGAAATACTTAGCACCAATAAATTAATAATACAGAATGCAATGCACATACTCCGACCACATGGCTCTGCCCCATTGGCTTCTCCATGATTTGATGGGACATGGTTGGGGATTTCTGCTCTTTGGGCATTTGTTTCCTCTTCAGTTCCATTGGATTGAGGCAGTGACCTTTCCAGAGAGTGGGGAGAAGCTCTCAGAACTGCCCTGACTCCATCCCCGTTCAGCACTGAGAACTCACAGCAAGGAGATATCACTGCTGGGTCAGTCCAAGAGATGCGAGAAAGGAACGTTGTACCAAGAGTCAGGAGCACAGGAATGTGTCCAAGTTTTAGTTCTCTCTGTTAATTAGCATTTGTTTTCTCTGTCTGGGCTCACAGAGCCCTCCAGAGAAGAAAACAGAGGGATCTCCTTGACAGAGCCTCAGCAGTGGGGCATCTTCAGTCAAGTGAGCTCCAGACACCAAGGGACCTTTGTGGCCCTGGCTCCAGTGAGCAGGTAAGAACTGGACAGCCCTCAACATTCCTAACAATCCAGAGCTTTCAAGAGACTCCAACTCCTTTGGGAGAGATACCATCAACACATGGTAAACCAAAACCAGGGGAGAATTCCCAGCACAGGAAGATTTCCACCATCCTGCAGAACAAAGGTGCTGAGACATTTTCTCCTGGACGTGCTGCAGCAGATAACTTGCTTTGCTGTACACTGTGTCTGCAGGGCTGGATCTGTGCCCACATAGGAGCTGTGAGAGAACAGCTTTGGAAGCTCTTCCAGCTGGGACCAGCCCTGTCTCACAAGGCTTTGGGCAGAGTTTGAGCTTCTCCCCCACATGCCCAGGTAGCCAAGGGCACCTTGGTCTTGATGGTGGCAGTGGGCTCTGTACAAATCACAAACAGGACGGGGCTGCTGTGGAACTGCCTGGAGCTGGGTTATTTTTCAGCATCAGTCTCATTATATGATTATGACAATGGGAAGATGATATAATGTGAGCCAGCAGCTCACATCCCAGGCAGCAGACCAAGAACTTATTGTTACAACTGAAAAAGTAAGTTTTTTGACCAATCACATAAAGCAAAAGAACATTGACAGTACTTCCATCTCAATCACCATAAGCACACATAGCTTTGGTTAAAACAATGCTTGCTTATTTCAAATACAATACCTACTTGTAAGCCTTAAAACAATGCACAGAGCTCTCTTAATAAGCTTTAACCTTCCTAATATCTTGCTGGATAAACTTTCTGTAGCTAGAGAGTTATTCTAGACAAGCGTTAATACACAGACCATTGTTCTATTTGTCCTTGCTTTTCTACAGTTTAAATAATTTTTCTGCTGACCTATCTCATGGCTGCTGCTTAGCTCTAATCACAGTTCTGCTGTCTCTGAGGCCTGCCTTTTGCAGCTTTCCCAAAACCCTCTAATTTTGTGGATTCCCACAATTCCCCCTTTTTGTTCACCTAAAAAGAAACCTTCATAATCGTGTCATTTATTACTTGCGTTTCGTAGCCTTACTATAATATTTCTGCTTATTACCTACTTAAAGCATTTTCTTGCTTGCACTAAAGCAGGGGCAGGGAGAGCAGGGACACCAGGGCAGTTTGCAGCCTTAACACAGCCCAGTGGGTACTTACAGAGAAAGATGTCAGTCTTCCCCTGGACAAAAGACGAGGGGTCGAGGTCTTCTTGGGGTATCCAGAAGCCATTTGGAAGGCAGGATCTCCCAGATGAGTGACAATGCCTCAACAAAACTGCAAGAAGCAACAATGGAACTCTGAAAATCCAGAACCCAACTCATGGCAGATTCAAGGCATCTACTGGTGCTAAATATTTTCTGTGATTTGAAAGTAGCTAAGTGCTTGTTTGGTGTAAGTAGCCAGTATTGTTAGGCCTGTGTGAGACTTGATTTGAACTATAGGGCTGCCTTGTGCAATTCAAAGATGGATCATACTGAAACCTGGAGCTCAAAATCTGAACATTAATAATAGTTAGAACAGACAAAGCTGCAGCTTAAATATTACTTAGAAATAGCTAGAGTGGACATGCTCTTCTTTAGGCTAAAGCACCCCTGCTCTCTCAGCTGCTCCTCACAGGACTTGGGAGAGACTGGAATGTTATGGCTAAGGGCTTAAACATTGTTATTAAGAACTTTCTGCCCATTGTGACAAAACTGTAGAAAGAAGCTGCGACCACCCAAGCCCACCCTCCCCTGAAAATGCCTCCTGACTGGAACTTGGCACTGTGAGTTAAGCTGCCTAAGGGAACTCGAGACAAGACAAAGGTGACACTATTGTCCCATTCGCTCAGGTCTGGGGAGAAGTAAACAAGGCTGAGGAAAAAAACCTATCCACAAGAAAGCCAAACCCAGCAGCTGTCCTGAAAATCAGCTCTGTCTGGGTTCAGGGTGGGGAAGTCATAGCCACAGACTCATCTGCTGAAGTCAGGTTTGCACACAAACCTCCCAGCAAAGACCTCCACAGTGCCCCCAGACCCATTCTTAAGGCCTTGCACCAGATGACTGCAGGGCACACAAAGTAACACAACAGATCTGAAAATCCACAACCCAATTCACGGAAGACTCAAAGGACAGAGAGGTGCTAAAGATTTGCTATTATTTGAAAGTAGCAATAGACAGAGTCCAACTTGCCCCACTCCAGGGAGGTACCTGGGAGGTCCCACTTTGCCCAAATCTGCATGAATCCATTGGAGTCTTACGTTTTGCCAGACCTCACCACAGAGAAGACCAGAAGAGGATTTTATGGTACGCCAATGGGATCCATGGAATGGTGATATTTTTTTACCTAATCTGTCCCTATCATTCTCTTTCTTCCCCCTCTTCCCAACCCTCCATCTCCCCCCCCCACCACTTCTTTTTCTATTCCTTTCTCTCTCTCTCTTCCTCACATTTACTGTTATATAAAATCCAGACATAAGGTCTCATTTGCAACTCAATTCAGAGGCCTCTCCCTAATAATTTTAATAACCAGACGATAACAACACACTGAAACTTGAACAGAACTCATTCATCTTTAAGCAGTTTAAGCAATCATTATAGGGAAAAAATGTATAGACCAGTACATTTAGAAAATGTTGCATTTCTTCAGTGCAAAAAAAGCACAATCAGTAGAGCATATATTGTTCATCCACTCAGTTGGGCATTGTGGTAGTGTTCACAGGGGTCTTAGGATGAGGGAAGAGATGAGGATCTGACTCTTGATTTATTATTTTATGATATATATATTATATTAAAGCTATACTAAAAGAATAGAAGAGAGGATTTCATCAGAAGGCTAGCTAGGAATAAAAAAGGAATGGAATGATAACAAAAGCTTGTGTCTCGAACACAGTCTGAGGCAGGTGACTGTGACTGGCCATTAGGTAGAAACAACCACATGAGACCAATCACAGATCCACTTGTTGCATTCCACAGCAGCAGATAACCATTGGTTACTTTTTGTTCCTGAGGCCTCTCAGCGTCTCAGGAGAAAAAATCCCAAGGAAAGGATTTTTTGTAAAACATGTCTGTGACAGCGCATACCGCTGAACTGCTGCAGCAGAAGACGGGCATCATCCCATCCTGTATTTCCCTTTGGCATTCTCACTCAGAGTGTAGATGAGACAAAACCAAAAAGTTCAACTTTAGTCAATCTTTACCTTCAAACGAAGTTCAGGAACCTTTTGCAGAGGCCAATGCTCTGCACGTTGATGAAATCTTCGCAGAGGCCAATGCTCTGCACTTGTAAGAATTCTCTGTGGAGACCAATGCTCCGTGAACAATTCAGCCGGCGAATCGCCCAGTGCAGCCGCCTGTAGGAGCCCAGGCTGCGCACAAGCAGCCAGAGCCGCGTTCTCAGGCAACTGAGGCCGCGCCGCTGTCACAGACGGCGCCGCTGTCACAGACGCCGCCGCCGCCACGTTGGCGGTTCCCAGGCAGCCGCGGCCCCCGGCAGCCGCCGCCATTTCCCGGCTCCTGCCCCTCCCGGCCCCGGACGCCCCCCCAAGATGCTGCCGGGGCTCGGGGGCTTCGTGTGCCCGGGCTGGGGCTCGGCCTCCCCTGCGGGACAAGGTGAGGGGGGGTCTCCGGGAGTCGTGTCCCCCTCGGGAGCGTGTGTGAGTCCCCCATGTCCCCCCCAAGCCGGGGTCACCCCCTTTTCTCTGCCCAGAGCTCCTGAGCCAGCTCCTGCTGCCCCTCGGGAGGGACTTTGTGGAGCCCCCCGGGGACCCCCTTGAATGCCCATTCCTGGGCACTGGGACCCCCCGCATCTCCTTGCCCAGCTGCAGGACCCCCTGCATCCCCTTATCCTTCCCTGACACCCCCTGCACGGCCTTTCCCGGGTATCCTCCTCTGACAGCCCCTGGATCCCCCGTTCCCATGAGCCCGGGGAGCCCTGGACCCCATTCCCGGCCAGCCCGGGGCACCTCACCCCCAGACCGCCATTTCCCCGGCGACCGGTGACGTCACTGCAGACTCGGGTCTCCATTGGCGGGCAGCAAAGAGCGGCGCCAATGGTGGGGCCGGAGGCGGCTCAGGGAGCCCCCGCCTGTGGCCGTGAAGGGCCTTGAGCTGTGAGGGGCCGTGAGGGGTAACGAGGGGCTGTGAGGGGCTGTGAGGGGCTGTGAGGTGTCACCCTTGCGCCGAGAATGACACAGGTACAGGCGGGAGGCAGTATTGCAGAAAGAGTAAAAGAAGGTTTTATTTAAGAGAACCATGCGGTTTTTATAGAGTGGTGCGATATATTCTGTTTGATTGGCTAGTTAACAAAAACACATTCTTTATACACTGTCCTTGAGAAGAACTGAAAGACAAAGTAGAAGAACACCACCTGCAGATTCTTTATACTTAACAAGTTTTCACATCCTTACAATTCCCTAAAAATTCTCACAAGCTGCTGTGAGAAACGTTTGCTGTTTCTCTCTCTCTGTTGCATGGCATCCACAGTGAGGGGCTGTGAGGGGCCGTGGGGAACTGTGAGGGACCATGAGGGGCTGTGAGGGGCTGTGATGGTCTGTGAGAGGCTGTGGGAGCCCAGGCACCCCATGGAACCAAGGGGCCATTGTGACACTGCAGGACCAAGGAGATCATTGTTGACAGTATAGAACCTCATGGAACCAAGGGGCCATTGTGGCTCAGCAAGGCCTTGTGGAACCAAAGGGACCATGGTGACACTATGGAACCTCATGGTACCACAGGTCCATTGTTACACAGCAGCCACAGCAGGGCCGCAGAACCAAGGAGATCATTGTGACACTGCACAACCTCATGGAATCAAGGTGTCCATGTTACCCTACTGAAGGTCATGGAGCAAAGGGTCCATTGTGACACTGTGGAACCAAGGAGACTGTTGCTGGCAGCCTTACACATTTATTGATATTAGTTAGGGTGAGTTTAGGGTTATCTTTTGTAATGCTAATTTGGAATTGGAGAATACTACAGCAAACAGCAGGGTTGACCTCCTTATCAAATGTACGTGGCAAAGCATTGAGGGACACCTATTGTCATAGAAATTTGTACCAAGTAAAACAATTTACTTGTTTCTAGAAAAGGGGAGGGGGAATGAAACAGGGGATTGGAAATTTAACTCGGGGTAGAAATCAAGTTTTGATTTTTTTGTTTAGTCTTTTAATTTGTGTGCTTTCCAAAAAGCCTGCAGAGAGAGAACAAAGGAGACTCAAGGCTACTCAGAAAATATTGTATTTGATTTGCAGGGTGCCCAGATGAAGGAAGGAATGATGAATCTGCCTCCATGTTCTCAGAAGGCTAATTTATTATTTTATAATACTCTATTATATTAAAGATTACCATACTAAACTATACTGAAGAATTCAGAAAGGACACTTACAGAAGGCTAGAAAGATAATTATCAAACCTCGTTACTCTTTCCAAAGCCCTGACACAGCTTGACCCTGATTGGCCAATAAGTCAAAACAATTCACATGAAACCAATGAATCACCTGTTGGATAAACAATCTCAAACACATTCCAAAGCAGCAAAACACAGGAGAAGCAAATCAGATCATTAATGTTTTCCTTTTCTCTGACTCTTCTTAGCTTCCCAGGAGAAAAATCCTGGGCAAAGGGATTTTTCAGAAAATAGGAATGGGACAAGAAAGAAAAGCTGAAGAGAGATGAGAAGAGGCTCCCTGCTGACCTTGAGACTGAAGCAAACAGAAAAACTGAATCTGGGTTATAAACACCACTTTACAACTCAACTATGTGACTGAAGAACGGCATAGGCTCATAAAATTGATAAGTTTAATACATATGCATATTTTTTATGCATATGCAACAGGTTAGGGGATAAAGTAGACTCGGGAATTTTTGGGGCTGCTCATGTCCTTAGGGAGCATGTCCAGCAATGAAATAAATCATACCAACTTTACAACTTTTACAAGTTGAGGAGTTTTTTTCCACAAATCACCCCCCACTCCCCACTGGGTTGCTTTGAGCCAATCATCTGCTCCTCTGGTCTGCTGCACCACTTGGACCAATTAAGGCAGTGAGAGAATGCAAGCAGTTTAACTAGATAAGCCAGTTAAACTCGTTCAATTAGATGAACCAATTAAACCAGTTGAACCAGTTATAAACTTATTGTGGAACCATTTAAATAATTTAAAACATTTAAACCAGCTGGGTTAGATCTGATTAGATAGACTAGATTAAATTACTTAAATTAGAGAAATCCATTAGACAATTCAGCCAGTTAAACCAGTTACGCCAGCTAAAGGTGCCAGGCCCTAGGGGACTTTGCCCCGGATTCACCACCCAGAAGTTTGTTCCATTTTACCACCAAAAGTGGATTTAGCCAGGGGAGGGATTTCCCTGCCCCAGGACATTCCCAACACCAGTGGAGACCCAGAAGGTGCCCAGAGAGAGAGAGCACACAGAAGTCTGGGGGCTGGGTGGAGATTCTGGACCCAGAGTCTCCCTGGATCCAAGGAGTGCTGAGGAGAGCCCAGAGCTGAGGAAGCCCCAGAGCTGAGGAGATTTCAGTGCTGAGGAGACCCTGGATCCAAAGAGACATGAAATCTGAGAGGATTCAAGGTCCAAGTTTACTCTGGATCCAAGAAATTTCCAGAGACAGGAACAAGATTCCAGAGCTAAGAAGATTCTGAATCCAAGGAAACCCCAGAGCTGAGGAGAAGATTTCAGAGCTGAGATGACCCTGGATCCAAAGAGAGAGAATTGGAGAAGATTCCAGATCTGAAGAGATTCTGGGTCCAAGAAATTTCCAGAGACAGGAACAAGATTCCAGAACTGGGAAGATTCTGAATCCGAGGAGAGCTCAGAGCTGAGAAAAATATCCTGGATCTAAGAAGAAGATTCTGGAGCAGAGAGACTCTGGAGCTGAGGAGGAGATCCCAGGAATTCCAAGAGCAAAAGCTTTCTGCATCCTGACACAGGAAAACCCCATCCCCTCGCCAAGGATGGAATTCCTGTAGTGTGGGTTCTCTGCTGTGCTGGGTGAGCTCACAAGGCTTCTGGCCAGAATGTCTGCTGAGGGCAGCCAGGCTGCTGCAGCAATTCAGAGGCATCTCCCTAATAATTTTAATAACCAGATGACAACAACCCACTGAAACTTGAACAGAACTCATTCACCCTAAAGCAGCTTAAGCAATCAGTATAAGAAAAAAAGGGTATAGACTGGTACATTTAGAAAATGTTGCATTTCTTCAGTGCAAAAAAAGAAAAGCACAATCAGTAGAGCATATATTGTTCGTCCACTCAGCTGTGCACACCACTGAATGGCTGCACCAGAAGATGGGCATCATCCCATCATGTAGCTGACAGCTATGGGCACAGCTCTGTCACCCACGACCCTGCACTGCTGTATCACCTTGGAAACAATAAACTGCATTTTGAAGAGCTGCCTGCAGTCCCACATCCCTCATTTTGGCTCTCACAAACTGGTGTTTCCCGGAACTGCCAGTGCCCAGATCCAGAAATTTCCTGCTGCTGGTGCAGCCCAAGTGCAGCAATTTGCAGGCAAAAAACCCCAAAATCTGGTATTTTTCCATTGCTGGCTCTGTTTCTGCCCAGACCTGGAGTTTCCCAGCACTGCCATTGCCCAGATGCAGAAATTTCCCAGTGCTGGCAGAGCCCAAGTGCAGCAATTTGCTGGCAGAGAAATTCAAAACCCGGCAAATACCTGGGGCTGGCACCACCCAGATCAGGTGTTTTCCAGCACTGCCAGTGTCCAGACCTGGCAATTTCCTGGTGCTGGCACAGCCCAATTCCAGCAATTTGCAGGCAAAGAAAGCCAAAATCAAGCAAATACCTGGTACTTAAAGCAACCCGATCTCGTGTTTGCTGACACTGCCCGTGCCCAGATCCGGAATTTTTCAGATGCCTGCACAGCATAATTCCAGCCATTTGCTGGCACAGAAAGTTCCCATTTGGCAATTTCCCAGTGCCGGCACATTCCCTACCCAGATCTGGAGTGCGCTGGCCAGTGCCAACATCTGGCAATTTCCTGGTGCCAGCACCTCCCAAATGCAGCAATTTTCTGGCAAAGAAAGCCAAAGCCCAGCAGCTTCCTGGTGCTGACACTGGCATCACCCAGATCCGGTGTGTTGGGGGAGACCTCGGCTTAAGGCCGTGGGAAAACCCTCTTTAGTCAGGATGAGCAGGAGCTCCCGCCCATAATCCTCTTGTTCAGTTCTGCAGATTGTTACTAGAAAGTTCTGAGTTCTCTTTGCTACCATTGGTTACTTTTTACTGCAAAAAGTGTAATATTGTTAATCGTTCCTTCCTCTAGGGTCCTTCTCTCAGATCCCACCTTAACCCCTGCCTATAAATAAATGTAGAAACATCCCTGCTAGACCCTGGACCCAGGCTTTTTTCTGCTTCGCTCTCTGTACTGTGCATGCCGTCCTGTTTGTTTTCTTTGCCTTCATTAAAGTTCTGTTTCCAGAGCCCCAGATGAAAGCAGTCTCTGTCTGTAAAGTGGCCAGAGCCGTTCCTCAGGGAAACCACTGGTCAGCGGTGCGGACGAGGACCAGAAGGTTTCACTGGTGTTTGCTGGCACCACCAGTGCCCAGATCTGGAAATTCCCTGTTCTGGCACCACCCATGTCCAGCAATTTGCTGGCAAAGACAGCAAAAACCTGGAAATTTCCTATTGCCAGCACCGCCCAATCTGCTGTTTGCTGGCAGCAGGACCCCAGGAAGGAAGGAAAGAAAGAAGGAAGGAAAAGAGGGAGGGGTCCAGATCCAGTCCTTCCTGGAGCCTGGAGCCTGAAATGGGGTGTTTGCTGGCACTGCCAGTGCCCTGATCTGGAAATTTTCCCTATTCTGGCACAGCCCAAGTGCAGCAATTTGCTGGCACAGGAATCCAAAACCCGGTAACTTTCTGCTACTGGGTCTGGCACCACCCACATCTTGTGTTTGCTGCGCCAGTACCCAGATTTGGAAAATTCCTGGTGCCGGCACAGCCCAAGTCCAGTGATTTGCTGGAACAAAAATACAAAATTTGGAAATCTGCAGGTTCTGGCTCCAGCACCATCCAGATCTGGTGTTTGCTGGAACCACCAGTGCCCAGATTTGGAATATTCCAATGCCTTCACAGCCCAGGTCCAGCAATTTGGTTTTAGGCTAGCTTAGGCAGAGAAGTTCCTCAGGCTGTGACTTTCCTTTGTCTTGAAACTGTTTAAACCTGCTCTGAACTGAAAACCCAGAAAAACACCAGCAGCTCACACCTGTGGCCCACCGAGGTCTGGGACGCTGCATTCCAGCACCAAAGGGACTTAGAAGAGACCGAATGAGACAACTACAGCCCACAAAGAGGACTTTCTGAATTTGCCATCTCTTCAGAGCTGTCAGAGGTTTTATTGAATACTATTCCTTTTTCATGCTTGTGAATACTTTCCTTGTTAAACCAACTGGTTTTCTCAACTTTTCTCCAGGGAAGTATTTTCCTGAACTAGTAGGGGGAGGGGCCGCTTGAATTTGCTTTCTAGACTGACCCCTTTTGGAGGTTTCCTCTCAAAATTTGCCCTAAACCAGCACAAACAGTTGCAATGAAAACTTCACAAGTGGCACAACTCCCCAGCACAGCAGGAAAAGAAAGGACATGTAAAGTTCTCCAAACATTTGTCCTGCTTTGCTGCAAAAGTCCTGCTGCACACACAGTGCAGTGTGGAAAGCCAAGAGAAGCTGCAGCTGGTGGCAAATCTTGTGACAGAAGCTCGACCTTGTTCTCCAGGAGAGGTTCTTGAGAAGAGCAGACAGCAGATGATTCCTGGAAAACTGAAACAGCTTTCCAGATGTGAAATGAAAATGAAAGAAACAATGTAAGATGTTTTCCTCTATTTCTTTCTTTGTTCCCTTTTTCCATGTTGCACTACTTCTCCATCCCATTCATTCCAAATGCACCTCACCTCTAAGATCGGTGACTTAGCGAGTTTTGGACACTCTAAAATACCGTGAGCCACACCCAGGTTTCCTTCGCCTGTTTTTACTGGAAAGCAACACTGGAGATGTAAGGGCAGTGCTGGGGTCAGGTAGTAATCCTACCCCAAGGGAAGGTGTCCCGACAGTGTTTGAGCCTGAGCAAGGACAATGGCCAGCAGCAAGCGAGGGGATTGCTGTGCCAGTGTGCAGGAGACAGGGCTCTGCCTCTGAGCTCAAGGCTGCAAAGTTCCCGTGTTTGGACAGACTCAGGGGCTGTCCCCGGGGCGCGCGGGGGTCGAACCTGGGGCTCGTGGGGCGAGCGGGGAAGGGACACGGGGACGAACGGCCCCGGTGCTTCAGTTGCAGCGGCGGCAGCGGCGGCAGCAGCAGCGGCGGCAGCAGCAGCGGCAGCGTCGGCAGCAAAAAAAGCGGAGACTTCTCAAAACTCCTTCTCCTTCTACTTCTCATTCTCATAATTCTCATTCTTCTTCTTATTCTCATTCTCCTTCTCATTCTTCTCTCTCTCTCTCCCTTTCCCGCTGTCGGGCACCCTTCTCTCGGGGTCCCTTGCCCGGCATCCCTCTCCTCTCCCCGCCTCCCTCTCCCCTGCCGGGCCGGGCCATGTCCCCGGCCCGCCCCCGGCCCCGGGCGGGGCTGCCCCGTGCCCGGCCCCGGCCGTCCCGCCGCGATCTCGCCTCCGCCCGGCTCTGGCCGTACTGGCGGTGGCGCTGCTGGGCGGGCATCAGTGGCTGGTGCGGGGGCGGCATCGCCACCCTTCGGCTCCGCCTGGCCCGAGCCCGGCCCCGGCGCAGGGTCCAGTCCCAGTCCCGGCCCCGGCCCCGGCCCCGGCCCCGGCCCCCACCCCGACCCCGACTCCGGCCCCGGCTCCCCCCGGGGCCCGCGGAGGACACAGGCGGCGCGGTCGCTCCCGCCGCCTCCGCTGCGGCTTCTCCGGCCCGAGCTCCGCCGCTCGGCAGCGCGGCCGCCGGCCCCGAGCCTCCCGTGCCGCGTTCCAAAGAGGGAACGCCTGGGCATGGCCGGCCCGGGGCGGCTGAGGGGCGCTCGGGGGCCGTTGCTGGCCCCGGGCCGAGCGCTGACAGCCGCATCCCGCCCGCAGGGAAGGCGCAGCAAGGCCTGAAGGAGCAGTACAGGCTGGGCTCGCTGCTGGGGCGTGGCGGCTTCGGCAGCGTCTTCGCGGCCACGCGGCTCTCGGACGGCGCCCCGGTGAGCGGCGGGCGAGGAGGAGGGGGCGGAGGGTGAGGGGGGCGGAGGATGGGGCTGGGCAGGGCGGGCGGCGAGCTGAGCCCGCTGCTGCCCTTGGCTTGCAGGTGGCCATCAAAAGGGTGTCACGGAACCGCGTCCAGCACTGGGGCGAGCTGGTGAGTGAGCGGGGCCAGCGGCAGCAGCCGGGGCTGCCGGGCGGGGATGAGCCGAGGCCCGGCACGGTGGGAGCCGCCAGGACGCCTCGAGGGGGAGCGGGCGTGGGGCCAGCGCAGGGCGCAGAGCATCCCGGGCTGCCTGAGGGCTTCCCGAGCCCCGGCACGGCCTCAGCCCCACTGACGGCACCGCGCTCCTCCCGCAGCCCGACGGCACCAGTGCCCCGCTGGAGATCGTGCTGCTGGACAAGGTGTCCACCGGCTTCCCCGGTGTGGTCCAGCTGCTGGAGTGGCTCGAGCTCCCCAAGGACATCTTGATGGTGCTGGAGCGCCCGAAGCACTCTCAGGACCTGCACCGTTTCATTCGGGCACGGGGGTTCCTGCCGGAGGAGGAGGCGCGGGAGCTGTTCCGCCAGGTGCTGGAGGCCGTGCGGCACTGCACCGGCTGCGGGGTCCTGCACAGGGACATCAAACCAGGGAACATCCTGGTTGACCTGGCCACCGGGCAGGCCAAATTGATTGACTTTGGCTGTGGCACCTACCTCCAAGAGGCAGCCTACACTCACTTTGCAGGTGAGCCCATGCAGGGGTGTGCTCCTGGTCCCAGCATCCCATGGCCCAACATCTCACAGCCCAAGCTGGGTGTGGCAGCAGGGATTCTCTCTTTTGCAGCCCTTCATGGCACTGAGTCTTCAGCTGAGTTTCTTTTGAAACTCAGGGCTGAGTGGGGAGCCAGCTTCCAGCCCTGCTGGCAGCCTTTGCCCACCACCCTGCCCAGGACTGGGGCTGGGCTGGGGCAGCCAGCCCAACAAAAACCCCCGTGGGTGGGGGTAGCAGAGAGGAGGGACCGGCACCTGTGCCCAGCCGGTTTGGTGTGCAGGTGAGAAAGGGCTTGGACTGCTCCACTCACCTGGTCTGGTTTGGGTTCATAATGTTTTTTGGGGCAATGCAGGTAGGGAGGATGAGAGCATGGTTTTTCCCAGCACTGAGTGGGTTCTTCCTTGTTATGGTCGGGCCTTGCCAGGGCTTCCACTGCCTTCTTCCGACACCAGTGGCTTCTTTTCCAACCCTAAGTGTGTGCACAAGTCCCAGGTGCTGGTGAGAGGGCAGTGGTTACCCTGTGTGCCACTGATGCAGCCCCAGCAGGCCCAGGGATGCTGGGGCCAGGCTCTGGGAGCAGCAGCATCCCCCTGATGAACTCCATCTGTATTCCATAGGAACACGGTCCTACAGCCCCCCGGAATGGAACAACTTTGGGTGGTACCACGCCGAGGCAGCAACAGTCTGGTCTCTGGGCATCCTGCTGCACCAGATGGTCTGCGGGGAGCACCCTTTCAGGAAGGGCCAGAACCTCAGCTGGGGCCAGCTCTCGCTGCCACAAAGGCTCTCTCAAGGTGGATCCTCTTCTCTGGGCACGGGGGGAATGCCAGTGCTGGGAGACAGGAACGGGTTTGTGAGCATCCTGCTCTGGCAGCTGTTGAGGAGATGGCACATGTCCTGCTCTCCTCCAAAACAGGGAATTGATGGGAAAATTTAGGCCCAGCTCTGATCACATCCAGAATGGCCTGGGCATGGGAATAGTGGGGCAAAGCAGACAGGAACCTTCTCTGGCTGACAGGCAGTTTCTGCTTTCTCTCCCCAGAGTGCAAAGATCTGATCAGGTGGTGTTTATCTGTGAACTCCCTGGACAGACCCACATTAGAAGACCTGTTCTGTCATCCTTGGATGCAGGATATTCATCTGCCTTAGAAGAAGGGAGAGAGCCACAGGCACACTTTGATCCCGGGCCCTGGTAAGTTCCAGCTCCACACATGCCTTGGCAGTCAGAAGCAAAGGAACCCAGAGCTTTTTGTGCTGCCTGTGTCACTGCCCCGGGGTCATGGGATGGGAACACGCAGCCCTTGTGCTGGAGCTGAGCTGCTCTGCCCAGCACTGGTGGCCTCCATCCAAGCTGGTTTTGCTACTCCTGGTTCCCTGACAGCCGGGGCCCTGGGCAGAGCCCTGAGAGCCTGGTCTGGTCCCAGGGAAGGAGAAGGAGCCCCTGGAGAAGCTGTACTGGGTGGGGATGCTGCTGCTGCTGCTGGAGACAGTGAGGATGACATCAAGGATGACAAGCTCTTCCTCAGCCTGGCCACTGGAAGCTGAAGGTGATTGACTTTGATTCTAGCACCTTCTTCAAAGCCAAACTCCACAGGGAATTTGCAGATGAGTCCCCACGCGGGGAAATGCTGCCAGATTTGGGCATGGCCCAGCCTGGCTGGGAACCAAAGGTTCCCCCTTTGCTGGGGCAGATGCAGCTGATCCTTCAGTCGCTGCCCAGCTGCTTTTGGCAGGGCTGGGGGTGGGCTGGGGTGGGTACGAAATGGGAGTGGGCTCCTGGCCCTGCCAACAGCCCCCAGCACCCACCGTGCCCCGGGCTGGGGCTGGGGCTGGGGCAGCCAGCCCGACACAAACAAAGCCCATGGTGGGAGCAGAGGTGGGACTCCAGAACCTGTGCAGGGGCTGCTTTGCTGTGCAGGCAAGGAAGGGCTTGGGCTGCTCCACTGCCCTTGTTTGCTTTGGGATCACCGTGATTTTGGGGGGCAGTGCAGGGGGGAAGAGAGAAAGTCTGGGCTTCCCTCAGCCATGGCTGGGTTTTCCCTACCACGTAGGAGTTGGGCCTTCCTCAAGGCCCTGACAGAGAGAAGAGTTTTTACCGTTTTTCTTGTTTTCCCTTTTTACATCTAATCTCTTTTCAATATTGTGTTGTTTGTTTTTCCAGAGGAAGCGTTCGAGGTGGTCCAGTGTGGATGGGGAAGTGCTTGGGAGCAGCTGTGGCGTGGATGGGCCGTGCCCTTGGAGAAGGCTGAGGACATGGTTTGGGAGCAGCTTTTCTTCCAGCCGTGGCTGGCATGAGGTGGGTCCCTGTGTGCTTGGCAGGGTGAGATCAGAGCTTTTGGGAGCTGGCAGCGAGCACAGGAGCATCCTGCTCTGAGCTCTGCTGAGGGCTGGATGTGCCCTGGCTGGCTGCAGGCTGGGCACATGTCCTGCCCTCCTGCTCTGTGCCAAAGGCAGCAGGGATGAGCAGCTCTGGGCACAACTCTGGGCACAGCCAGCACGGCCTGGGCACCGCAGGCCTTGGCACAAGGGCACAGGAGCCCTCAGCTGACGGGTGGTTTCTGCTTTCTCTCCTTGCAGCCGGGCTCTGCGGGTGCTGAGGCTGCTCTGGGCTCTGCCAGGGCTCTGCTGGGCTCAGCCCTGGGCCCAGCTGGGCTGGCTCTGCCCTCACATTGCTCTGACAGCTTTGCATCAGATGAGCCCCTTGCGAGCACAGCGCCTGAGCTTTCTGCTTTGGCAGGTGAGTGAGACTCTGCTGCAGGCCCAGAGATTGCAGCTGGGGACACAAATCCAGCTGGCAAGGACCCAAACTCTCCACAGTCCCAGCTGAGCACCTTAATCTGCACAGGGTGTTTTGTCTGTCCCATTCTTCCTTCTTGATTGGCTGGAATTGTGCAATTGCACTTTCTTCCTCCTCTACAAGTGCCACGAGTGGGCCAAAGCTGGTGAGTGGGCCGTGTTCCTGAGGCAGTGCAGGCTGGAGCTGGTGGATGGAGAATTGCCCTTCTGCACTGCCAAACCAGAGCAAAAAGCCCTAAGTGGGACTTTGTGTCTCTAAGAAATCCCTGGCAGTTTCAAAGGGAATGTGCAGCTCATTCCCAGGCTGAGAAGGAAGGGCATCTTCTCAAGGATTTGGGCTTTGACAGAGTTTAGATTCCCAGTCCTGCTTGGAGCTGGAAAGGCACAAAGCAATTTCCTCTTGCTTTGAGCACAATTTCAAATACCAATGTTGGAAACAAAGCACAAAATCTTTTAAAATGCTGCTGAGGTCAGTAAGATGGATCCATGCCATCAGCACATTTACAATGGAAATAACTGAGTTCCCTTTTGAAAAAGATCATTTACCTCTTTAATGCAAAGTTACAGAAGTTTTCACTAACACTTGGGTTTTGGTTTTATCCTTTAAAATTTATGTAGTTTTTTTTCTTCTCCCTTTTTTTTTGTTTAAATAGAAAAGATGTCCTACAAAAGGAATGTCCTTTGTTCCTGGTTCCTGTGTGGAGCAGCTCCCTTCCTGCTGGCTGAGCTGCTCAGGCAGAGCCCGGCAGCTCCTGGCCCTGCAGGGCTGAGGCTTTTCCCTGTTGCTGGGCACAGACTGATGGAGCAGCACTGCTGAACACGGGCACACAGAGGGACCAGCAGAAGCTGCCTTTGGCCACCTGAGGCTCCAAGGCCCAAACTCTGAGCAGCCAGGGCTGGAAGAGACTGGCAGGATCTGATCCCTGACTCTGGGCCAGGGCTGCACAAATGACCCCACAGCAGCAGCAGCAGCAGATGGAGCTGACTTTGAGCACAGCCCCTGCCCCTCTTCCCTGCCGTGGGCAGCGGTGTCACAGCAGCCTGAGGCACCTGGGAGCCCCCAGTGCCAGCAGGGACTTGAGATGGCAGCCCTGGGCTCCTGGAGGCTGTGCAAGGAACGGAGCTGGGCACTCCCTGTGCATGGGGAGCTTCCAGATGGAAAAGGCTGCTGTGCCCAGGCAGCTGCAAGGGCACAGAAAGGAGGCTCTGGAGCACTGGATCTGTGCCAGTGCCACAGTCCTGGGCAGCAGCCAGTGAGCCCTGGGGGAACAGAGGGCACAGCAAGAGGGACAAAAGCAGGCAAGGGCAGAGACTGGGAAGAGCCAGGCCCGGGAGCAGGACCAGCTGCTCCATTGCACTCTTGGAGAAAGCTCTTGGCTGGTTCAAAGCGCTGGAAGGCGTGAAGGGCAGAGAGGAGGCCACAGCAAACAATGGTCCTGTTTGCACAGCCTCCCCTCTCCGTGTCCCAGAAGGAATTGCATGGACTGTGTTCTTCTCTCCGAGTCGTCTCGTTCAGCATGAGCAGCTCAGCACCAGGAGCTGAAGGAGCTGAAGCCTCAGGCCACAGGAGCTGGGCAAGAGGGAACGTTAGGAGCAAAGTAATGCTGCTCAAATAGCCCCAGCTGAATGCAGTGGATATAATCATGGAGTCACAGAATCCTTTCTGTTGGAAAAGCCCTCTGAGCTCACCCAGTGCAGCCGCTCACCCAGCAGTGCCAAGCCCAGCACTGAACCACGTCCCTGAAGTGCCAAGGCCTGGACAGCAGCCCTGAGTGAGGCCTGGACAGCAGGCCCTGAGCCAAAGGTGGCCTCTGGATGAACCTTCCAAGCAAAGGTTATCTTTGTATCTGCTCCCTGATGAAATATGGTCATTAGCACTGTGATAGATGTAGCCACTCCTTAGTGAAACATGGATTGACCTTTGTGTATTTAGCAGCCAGACAAGGCCATGAAATCTGACATCTGGCCTTGTTTGGGGCTGAAGGATCAAAGTCAGCTGCCTTGGTTCCTCCTTGAGGCCTGGCCCGGCTTTGGGAGGGACCCAAGAGGAGGATGAAAGCAGATGTTGCCACACTGGAAGTGCTGTCAGTTTGTTCATTCAGCACTGTCAGAGCTGGGCCCTCTCCCAGCGGGATTGGAGCCTCACCTGGGGCTGGAGGCACCTGCAGGAATTCCCAGTGCCCAGGAGTGGCTCTGCAGCCCTTGGCTGTGACAGCTTCCCCAGGTGCTGTGTGGATCTGGGGGATGGTAAAGCCTGAGGGTAAATGCTGCTGGATCTTTCTTAGTCACTGCAGGCAATCTTTGGTGGGGATGATTGGGTGCATTGCTGAGCTGCTCCTTCTGTGATTCTTTGCTGCTCTGAACTGGAGAAAATGACACTGATTCCTTCAGGTGGTGTCTGTGTCCTTGGTGCTGACCCTGCCCACTGGTAAAACAAAACTGGCACAGTCTGGCCAGATCCCAACAAAATGTCACTTGTTCAATGTAAATGTGAGGAATCAGTCCCATCAGAAATTCCCAGCTGGGAAGCCTTTCCCTGGCGTTCCCTGGCTCTGGAGTGGGCTGAGGTTGGAGCCCCGTGTGAGCAGTGGGGCAGTCGGGTAAAAGAAGCTGCAGCCCTGGATGTCTTCAAATGCATCCAAAAATTGCATATGGAAAAGGAAAAGACCTTGTGGGTTTGGGCAGACAAAGATGAATTTGTTGAGAGTACATAGGAAACAGCACCTTCAGAAGGAACAACTATTGTTGGAATGCTCCCACATGGAGCAACAGAAGAAGGTTTTAATCTGGAGCTCAGATGCACTTGTGCAAGTGAAATAGCAATATAATAAATAACTACATACATATTTATATTATAACAAGACCTTCATGATTATATTTATAGATTTTTTAATTTATATATATATTTATATATTTCTATATCAATATGTACATATAAAATAATAATAATGTGAAATAGTGCTGACAATACTAATTTGGTATCTTTGGTTGCTCAGGGATGTAACACTAAATACCCTACAGAACAGGATTAGCCAGGACCCTAATGTCAGTGGTCAACTTTTGAGATTGTATTCAATGAAAAAAGGAGAAAGGGAGGAAATTGGTGATTTTTACAGGTTGTGCTGATACTGTGATGCAGAGTGCTTTGTCTGTTCCTGTGAAAAATACAGTGATTAAGCCTGCAGGGTTTTTCATGTACCGGACTATCCACAAGCTGCAGGATTGGTTGAAAGTGTGAAGGGATTGTTAAAAGAGCAGTTGAAAAAGTGAGGAGATGGGAGCCTTTGCCCATGGAGAACCCATCTCCCAGATGTGCTCCATGCCCCTAACAATGGCCCACGAGGGAAATGGAAACCCCCTGGCTGTGCATGGCTGCCCCCAATTTGCAAATCCAACCATGGGCAGTGAGACTTGGGCTGCCTGGGAAATTGTTCTGGCTGTGATGGCCCCTGGCAGGGCCAGCCCAGAGGCTGCAGGGCTGGGCCTTCATGCACTGCAATTAGTTAGGAAAAATTCAAAGCAAATGAGAGCTATCAATACTGAAACAGGAGTTCAGATTCCTCCAGGACACTTTGCTTTGGTACCTGCTCACTTGGAGCTTGGCCTTGCAAAGTGTTCACGTCATGGCAGGAGGAATTGATGCAGAATATCAAGGAGAAATTAAAGGAATTGTGTTACACAACAGTGAACAAGATGGTATTATTCAAACTCATGACAGGGTAGCACAATTATTGACATTGTCAGTTTTTAAAACAATTGAGAAAAAAAGACATCCATCTCAAATCACTGCTGTTGGTGGAGATAAAGGGTTTGGATGCAGCAGTCCTAATAATGGAGCCAGAGTGTGGGTCCAGAGGCCAAATGGCCCTCCCGAGGCAGCTGAAGGAACAGCTCCTGGGAAAGACAACTCTGAGTCCTGAAAGCTGGGCAGGAACAATGGGAATGTGTCCCTGCAGCCAAGGATTGTGTGTGAGAACAAGGAGATGTGACAGGATATTGTTTTACACATCCTGCCAGACCAAATCTCCCTGTTTGCCGCAAGGGACAAGCAAAGGACCTTGGAGGCATTATTCTGGAATTAAAAAGGCACCAGCTTCATGGACAACAGAATTGTTGTTCTTATCTCAAATGAGACTAAGGAAAAAGAAGGAGTAACCTTGTCACTGAAGTACTGCTGATGTCTGTAAGTTGTATCTTGAGAGTCAGCCAGAATCTTTGCAGAAACACCTCTAGAGCTTCACCAAGGGATTAGCCATCAAAATTGAAAATTTAAACATCAAAGTAGCCAAACTTCTGCGTGTCACTAATTGCTGGTGCGTTCTCAGCTGGAGTTGGGAGGAATGGGGTTCCCTTGGAGGGCCTGCCCTGTGGGGTGGCCAGAACTCTGTCCATGGGCTCTGACTCGTCACTGTCAGTGAAGGGACAGTTAAAGAAAAACAGGAATACAGTAATCACTCGGACAGGATTCATTAGGATTTCCCTTCAGGAGAAAGCAACCCTGTTCTAGTTATAGAGGCCACAGTGTGAGAGGATTTCTGTGCTTCACCATCACTCTCAATGTCAGTAGAACTTGGGGTGCTGGAGCAGGTCGGTGTCAGTGTCACACCACTCTTGGCTGCAGG
The DNA here is from genome assembly GCA_024362935.1 of Setophaga petechia. NCBI lineage: Eukaryota > Metazoa > Chordata > Aves > Passeriformes > Parulidae > Setophaga > Setophaga petechia. Next base: position 495,448 of record JANCRA010000078.1, read on the forward strand.
GCCACCGTTTCGGGTCCTTCAGCAACAACCACAAGGAAAAGTTGGGGCCCAGAGAACATTTTCCCCTCAACGAGTGCCTTGGGTTTCAGAGAGCAAAAGATTCTGATTCACCCTGTGCCCCATGTGCAGTCATGTCCTGTGGAGTTTACAGTAATGAGATAAATTGATTATTAGAAGAAATAACAAATGATCCTGTTAAAATATCCAATAACACATCCCAGGAGATCCAATGGGATGGAATGGGGACTCCACAGAACCACATGGCCTTGGATTATCTGCTTGCTGGCCAGGGAGGAACCTGGGCTATTCCAGGACAGGAATGTTGCAGAAATGTCTATCAGTGATGGGTTTGAAGTCCAACAGTCAGGAATTACCTTGTCAGAAAAAGCAGTACAAGAGTGGCAGCAGTAAGAAAATTCTTCTTGATGGGATTGGCTTCATGGCTTCCAAATTGGAGGCTGGGGTGAAATGCATTCATGGCAGTCCCTGTAATCATTGCAGTGTGAGCACTTGGTGTGTTATGATTCCATGTTAGAGTTACTGTAACACTTTGTGCTGGGAAATGGAGTACTGAGACTTGTCTAAAACGAGACACAGTCTCAATAAAAAAAGGGACTTTGATAAAGAACAGAGACTAGCAACTTATTAGGGCTATTTTAAAATGAATGCCAATTATAGCTCTTAGTAATGAACTTGAGCAGTACTTAATTGAAGAACAAGAGGCGACGCCTTTATGCCTAATACCTAAATCTAAACTGTGTTATTGAAAGAATTGTTCTGAAGGTTGCAGTTCATCTGTAGGTCAAAGCATTGATTGAAGCACTGAAGCCTGAACAACAGGCCCTGAGGCAAAGCTGAGCTCCAGATGAACCTTCCAACCAAATGAAATTTTTATATCCACTCATTAATGAATCATTATTAGCAATATAATCTCTGTACGTGTTCATTGGTGAAATATGGATTTACTTTTCTGTATTTGGAAACCAGAAAAGACCCCATCTGGCTTTGTTTGGGGCTGTAGGATCAAAGTCACCTCCCTTGGTTCCTCCTGGGGCCCTGGCCAGGCTTTGGGAGGAACCCAAGAGGAGGATGAAACCAGATGTTCCCACACTGGAAGTGCTGTCAGTCTGTTCATTCAGCACTGTCAGAGCTGGGCCCTCTCCCAGCGGGGTTGGAGCCTCACCTGGGGCTGGAGGCACCTGCAGGAATTCCCAGTGCCCAGGAGTGGCTCTGCAGCCCTTGGCTGTGACAGCTTCCCCAGCTGCTGTGTGGATCTGGGGGATGGTAAAGCCTGAGGGTAACTGGGGCTGGATCTTTGTTAATCACTGCAGGCAATCTTTGGTGGGGATGGTTGGGTGCATTGCTGAGCTTCTGCTTTTGTAATTATTTTCTAATGATTATGTGCTTTGCTGAGCCTCTCCTATTGTAATATTTTGCAGACATACATTTTATAAATGACACAATTCCTGAAGTTGGTGTCTGTGTCTTTGGTGCTGACTCTGCCTACTGGCAAAACTGGCCCTGTGGGCTCCACAGAACCAAGGGGGCCTTTGTGACACTGCAGGGCCTCCTGTAACCAGGGGACCATGGTGACCCTGTGTGGCTTAATGGAACCAAGGGGCCATTGTGACACTGTGGGGCCTCATGGAACCATGGAGACCATTCTGACTCTGTGGGGACTCTTGGGGACAAGGGTCCATTGTTTTCCTCTCCCTGGCACTGCCCAGTTCATCCTTTCCCTGCCCCAGCCCCTACCCCAGCCCAGCAGAGCAGCAGAGTCAGGTCTGGCCCTGCAGCAGGAGCTGGAGGCCCTGGGGATCAGGGACAGCCACTCTGTGTCTGGGATGCTCAGCAGATGCTCAGCTCGGGCAGCTCCTGCAGCCCCAGGGCCAGCCCCGCTGCCCAGCCCAGCACAGAGTTGGCCCCGGGGCTCCTCAGGCAGCTCCTGCTGGCCCAGGGACAGGGCAGCCTCTTGCCAGGGCTCCTCTGCACCCCCACGGGCTCCTGCCCTGCTCCTGGCCCGTGCCAGCTGCCCCCAGAGCCTTTCCCAGGGGAACACGGCTGTGCTGGCCCGAGCAGCCATTGCTGCAGCCCTGCCCTGCTGCCCAGAGCCTGAGCTGGGGCTGCTGCTCTGCAGAGCACGGGGGCTGTGCTGCCCGGGGCCCTGGGCTGCCTCTGCTGGGCTCTGCTGCTCAGCCTGGGACACGGAGGCAGCTGATGGTGCTCCTGCACTGACCCCCTCCCACACGGGCTCTGCGGGGCCATGGAGGGGGCTCAGAGGTGCCTGCCTTGTTCCAGGGCTGCCAGAGGGGCTCGGGGCTGCCCTGGATCTTCCTGGGGGCATTCCCTGAGGGTCAGAGGAGTCAGTGCCCAGACTCCTTTCCCTGTGCCTGCTGTGTCCCTGGGCTGCAGAGCTCTCCTGGCTCACAGCAGACATTCAGTCCTTGATCTCGGGGTGACCCCACCCTGGCCAGGCCAGTGCCCAGTGAGCTCCATTCCCTGCTGGTCCCTGGCACACTCTGTCCCTGCAGGTTCCCTGTGCTCTCCTGCAGCTCCCAAGGCCCTCCAGACAAACATTCCCCTGCCATCAGCCCTGGCACAAGCTGCAGAGCCCCAGGAAGGTTCAGCACAGACCATTCAGCCTCTGATGGGCACTGGCCACCAGCAAGCAAAATCTGACCCAGACCTGAGTCCCCTGAAGGCCACAGTGAGACCCTGATCTCATCCCACTGAGCCCTGGGAGAGCAAGGAACACAAGGAGCCTCTTAAGAGTCCTGAGAGTGACCCTGGAGGGGAGAAAAGCCTTCCTGCCCTGCCCTCAGGAGATGCCCTTTGCTGGTGGAGCTGCTGCACTGGAGCCCAGCTGTGTCCCAGCAGTGCCCATGGCCTGTCCCTGCCTGAGGTCACTGCATGGACACGCAGCAGGACAGTGACCAAGCTGCCAGAGCACTCAACGTTGGACAAGAACAATAAAGGAGAGGCTGGAAATGGAAAAAGAGCAAGCAGCACTCAAAAGAGCAGGTGCTGCTGCTCTCTGGCAGTGCTGCTGGGTTGGCACTGCTTTCCTTTCTGCACACAGGAACTGCCCCTGCAGCTGAAGGAGAGTTAACAGAGGGAGGATGTTTGACAAATAAGACTCAGCAGGAACATTTACTTTATTTAACATTTACTTTATTTAAACACACACAGAGCATGATTCCTAATATACAAATTCTATGAATCAAGTTAAAGAAGGAGACACTGAACTCAATATGGGTAGATGGCTAAATTTTCAGTGGGAAAATGATCACAAGAAAAAAGTGGAAAAGCCTTTACCCCCACCCCCATCACTTTTAAAAGCTTTAGAAGGCAGGCTGGGCATGCAATCTGTTACACAGTGAACACTGCAGCATAAACTAGAAAGACTTGAACCTCTGAAAAGCGTTCAAGTCATCGCTTTCCTCAGGACAGCCTTGAGCTCCTGGTTCCTCAGGCTGTAGATGAGGGGGTTCAGGGCTGGAGGCACCACCGAGTACAGAACTGACAGGGCCAGATCCAGAGATGGGGAGGACATGAAGGGGGGCTTCAGGTATGCAAACACTGCAGTGATGATAAAAAGAGAGAGCACAGCCAGGTGAGGAAGGCAGGTGGAAAAGGCTTTGTGCCGTCTCTGCTCAGAGGAAATCCTCAGCACAGCCCTGAAGATCTGCACATAGGAGAAAACAATGAACACAAAACAGCCTAATGCTATAGAGATAGAAAACACAATGAGCCCAAATTGCCTGAGATAAGGTTTGGAGCAGGAGAGCTTGAGGATCTGAGGAATTTCACAGAAGAACTGGCCCAGGGCATTGCCATGGCACAGGGGCAAGGAAAATGTATTGGCTGTGTGCAGCAGTGAATAGAGAAAGGCACTGGCCCAGGCAGCTGCTGCCATGTGGGCACAAGCTCTGCTGCCCAGGACGGTCCCGTAGTGCAGGGGTTTGCAGATGGACACGTAGCGGTCATAGCACATGATGGTCAGCAGATAAAACTCTGCTGAGATGAAGAACATAAAGAAAAAGAGCTGAGCAGCACATCCAGTGTAGGAGATGTCCCTGGTGTCCCAGAGGGAATTGTGCATGGATTTGGGGACAGTGGTGCAGATGGAGCCCAGGTCGCTGAGGGCCAGGTTGAGCAGGAAGAAGAACATGGGCGTGTGCAGGTGGTGGCCGCAGGCTACGGCGCTGATGATGAGGCCGTTGCCCAGGAGGGCAGCCAGGGAGATGCCCAGCAAGAGGCAGAAGTGCAGGAGCTGCAGCTGCCGCGTGTCTGCCAATGCCAGCAGGAGGAAGTGCCTGATGGAGCTGCTGTTGGACATTTGCAGTGCCGTGGCATGGGGATCTGTAAAAAAAGTAATCATGGAATAGTTGGGTTTGGAGAGGACTTGAAATATCCCGGCACAGCCTGGGGGCACTTTCCCCCCACTGTCTGCCCAGAGCTCTGCTGCCTGGAGCTGTCCCTGCCAGGAGCTGCTTCCCTGTGCCCAGGGCTGGGCCCTTCCAGTGCTGCCAGAGCCCAGCCCAGCCCTGGGGGCTCAGCTCTGCCCTGCAGACCCCTCCCAGCTCAGGCACTGCAGCTCTGGCTCTGCAGGCTCTGATGGCAACATCAGAGCAACCCTGAGGAGGCTGGAAAAGCAACACTGATGCTGCCTCTAAGGGGCTCTGTGCTGATTTCTGCCATTGTCTGGTTTAGTAAGATCTGAGAGAAAACTTGTTTCTTTTTCTGAACCTGAACTGAGAGATGAATACTATGTGCAGTTTCCTATCCAGGCAACCAGGACCCCTAGATTAATAAAGCAGGATTTTCCTTTTATGCGGCCCCTGCCTCACAGTGCTCCATGTATAATCTGCTTGGAAATGTTCTGCACTTAAATGCCATGCTGGGAGCAGTCCTAAGCAATGCAGCATCCTCCCCACACATGGAGAACACTTCCAAGCCTGACCAGCTGTCTCCTCCCACCCAGATCTTGTCCCCCAGTGCTGGGAGCAGCTGCCAGGGCTGGCTGAGAGCTGTCCCTGGCAGGCAGCAGAGTCCCTGCCCCAGCACAGCGCCCTGGGCTGCAGGACCCTGCTCTGCAGGGCAGCCCTGGGCACCCCTGGCTGCTCTGCACAAGAGACAATCAGAGAATGTACTCACAGGCTCTGGAGGCATTGGCATGTTCCAGCTTGAGGAGATCACTGCAGGAGCTGCAGCTGCATTGTCCTGCAGCCAGAGGTTCCTGTGCCAAGGGCTGGCAGTGATTGTGCCCCAGGCACTTCTCAGCACCTTCCCAGCCCTGACGGATTGAAGCTCTCTGTGCCTCTGTGCTGTGCCCGGGCTGGCTGCAGGCAGTGCCCCAGCCCTGCTGGGCTGGCAGAAGAGCTGCTCATCAAGAGAAATGTGCTTTTGAAGCTCTTCTTGCTTACCAGGAGCTGCCTCTGTGGCAGGAGCCCAGCCCAGCTCAGCAGCACTGACACAGCACAAGCACTTTAATGAGCCTCTGGGGCTTTGTGCTCAGGCCCTGAACATCAGTCCCTGAGAGGCAGCTGAAGAAACCCCTCCAGAACTCCAAGGCAGAATCACACTCCAAAGCTTCTTCGACTTTTAATGGGTCCCACTGAGAGACACGACTGAGAAAGTGTCCCCAGGCCCCAGGCAGAGCAGAGAACTGCAGGCAGTGATGACAGGTGGGGACAAAGAGAAGCCAAGTCTTGGTGCCCTGGGCCACAGCAGCAGGGTCTGTGCCAACAAGGGCTGGGAGGAGACACCTTGTGCTGAGGCCCTGGGGCCTCCTGGCACAGCCCCAGCCAGGCTGGGCACTGTCAGCCCCTTGTCCTGCCCTCAGCATCCCCCCCTAGCCCACATCCCAGTGGCCTCAAGGATCTGCTGGAAGGAGTCCCTGGGGAGCCTTGCTCAGCAATGGCCCTGGGGGCTCCTGAATGCTCCCTGCAGGGACTGCAGGTTTTTCAAAGGACTTTGGCTTTGGCTTTTGCCTTGGAGTCTCTGAGAGGTTTGTGCAATCATGGCCTCCAATTATCTGCTGTAATTAGTCCCTGGAGAGGCTTTGTCAGTAACAACACTCAGTGTGGTCATTAATGCTTTAGGGTACTTCAGTTATTTTAAGGTACTTGGTGTTTCCGTTTTGATACAGACTCTGTGAGAGGTTTGTGCAATCATGGTCCCAATTATCTGCTTTAACGAGTCCCTTGAGAGCTTTGTACTGACATTCTGTGGGGCTCATTAATACTTTGAAATACTCAAGGTTTTTAAGGTACTTTGGAATTTCCTTTCCACACTGAGTCTCTGAGATGTTTTTGTGCCATCCTGGCCTCCAGTTCTCTCCTCTGAGGTGTCCATGAGGAGCCTGTGTTGCGGATGGACCTTGGTTAGACCCATAAACGCTTTGGGTTTTTCCTCTGACTTTGACTCCTGGAAAGGTTTGTGCAATCTCCTCTCAGGCCCTGAGGTTCCAGGGCTCAGCTCCAAATGCACCACAGGGCTCATTAGGATCAAGCAAGTCCTGACAAACCATGGCTCTGCCTTGATTTCCCTCTGTTCTTGTGCAGTTCATCAGAAATTTTTCTGTAGTGCTTTTGTTCACCAGTTTGAGATTTCTTGAAGAATGCTGCAACTATTGTGGTGGGGTCAGGGCTGGCTAATTACCCGTGCACTCACTAGAATATACTTACTCATTGTCTGCTGTGAGATAGGATTAGGAGAAAGGCAAAACAGGCTCAAAACTTGTAAAGGGTAGAAAGAAAACTTTATTAATAGCAACTAAACAAAGAGTAATTTTGAAGAGAGAACAAAATTTCCAGAACACTTCTCCCTACAACCTTTTCATTCTTACTGACAATGTAAAGAGACAAAACCTAGTGTTTTGAGTCAGTTTACCACCTCTAGAATAGTCTTTCTTCAGTTCACTTAGGAAGAGGTGTCTCTTTCATGCAATGGAGACTTCTCCATAAGAAACAGTTCTCTCATCACTCCCAATTTTCATGAATAACAGCCGCCCAGAAAATCTGCAATTGTGCAGACCCTCCCTTTTCTTCACAGCTTTTCCCTCTACTGTGTTGGTGGGATATGTCAACTTATGGGGTATTAGATTAAAGATGAGCTTTTTAAGAGTTTCTCTTCATCTATTTCTGAAATCATCTTAATCTCTGAGAACAGAGGTCTTATTCTTCTCTCCCTGAGGGTACAGGGTCTCTTCACTCTGCTCTCTTTCTCTGTTCGAACTCCTCATGGGATCACAGCAACTTCAAAGTTTGCTTCCTTTAGCATGGAGACCTTTGTGAACAGGTCATCTCCACATATTTTCCATGCATTACTGGGAAAAAGAGAGTCTTATGTATCAATTACATCCTTCTCCACAGCTTTACAAGAGGATTTCAGCCCCAGTATCAAGGCATCTCCTCAACCCTCCCATCTGGGACTCAACTTCCTCTTCGCTGACCTCGGTGTCTTCTTGTTGCTCCTCTGTGTGCCTGCGCTTTGTCCTTTTCTCTCACTCGAGGGAGGATGGAAGCACTGAAAGAGTTCATATCTCCCCCGGGGCCTGCAGATGGCTCCGTGACCCCGGCCGGGCTCGGTGCTTGCGGCCGGAGCTGTTTTACGATGGAGGTTTCTGCAGCGGCTGCGCTGGGGCTGTGTCAGGATGGGCCGTGCTGGGGCAGGGCCAGGATCTCAGCAGCCAGGCCAGAGCACAGCAGCAGCACGACCGGGGGCCGATGGCTTCTCCTCCCCCTGCCTGGGGCTTGCGGGTGAACCCCAAGGGTGGCAGAATCTTGGCCGAGCCGGCCCGGCCCGGGGCTGCTCCTGGGGCCCGGCGGATCCTGGCTGGGCCCGGGCTGGCGGCGGGGCAGGGCTCAGCAGTGCCCAGATGTTCCCAACTGCAGCCATGGCCCGGCCCGGCCATGGAACCAGCTGCTCCAAGACTCCTCTCACAGAAGGAGCTGAGAAAGCCTTGAGGTCCTTGGGGGTATTTTGGGATCTGTGGGAGCTATTGCGGCTCATTTCTTCACCTTGTGACCCAACAGGAACATCTGTAATAAAATTTGCCTGAAGCTCCCACTCTGCCTGTGACAGGAACCCCTGTGAGTATCTGGGACATCCCGGCTCTTTGGCAGCCTGGGGACTCCTGGGATGTCACCATGGAGCCCCCGTGAGTGCCTGTGACAGATCAGTGTCTTTGCAGTCCAAGGTGCCCTGGGATGTCACCATGGAATGGCTGTGACTGCCTCTGACCACAGGGCTCTTTACCATTCCCAGAAAGCCCTTGGAGGTCTCCATGGAGCCCCTGTCTCTGGGTGTGACATTCCAGCTCTGGAACAGCCTGGAGACTCTTGGAAAGTCCCCATGGAACCCCTCTGAGGGCCTGTGACAAATCTGATCCTTACCAGGCAACCATCACCAGCCCCCTGTTGCTATGGTCAGTTTCCATGGCAACCATCCCCAGCCCCCTGTTGCTATGCTCAGTCCCTCGGCAGCTCCATGGAGACCCCATGCCAGGGGTGGTTGCCATGGACACCAGCTCAGGCCTGCAGCCAGAGCCCGTTGCCATGGCAACCATTGGCAGCCCCATCCCCAGGCTCATGGGATCCCAGAACCACAGAATGGGCTGAGCTGGGAGGGACCCATCAGGATCCTCCAGTCCAACTGCTGGTCCTGCACAGGGCACCCCAACAATGCCAGCCTGGGCCTGGCAGCGCTGTCCAAACGCTGCTGGAGCTCAGAGAGCCCTGGAGCTGGGAGCCTTTCCTGGGGAGCCTGGGCAGGGCCCCAGCAGCCTCTGGGCAAAAAACTTTTCCTGACATCCAACCTGAGCATGCCCCGACTCAGCTGCAGCCGTTCCCTCCACTCCTGTCCCTGGGCACCAGAGGGAAGAGGTTCTCACAGCCCCAGCCAGGGACCCGCTCCCAAGGCTGTTGCCATGGCCACCAGGGCTGGGACCAGCTGGGATGCTCGGTTTCCACGGGTTGGGGTTCAGGAATGGGATTCCCCAATTTCCTGCTCCTGCTAAAACCATACTGCCCTCCTGCCTCCCATGGAAAGCACAAAAGGCAAAGATCCTGGGCTGGGATAAGAACAACTTATTTGGAACAGCAGCGAGATAAAGAACAGAAACATTTCTGATAACAGAAGGAATAAATAAAACTATTTGCAGGGAAAACTAAAACACGTCTCACTGGGTCTGCCTGGCCACAATTTCCCCTGCCTGGAAAGGATACCCTTCTCCTCAGGGAGAGAGAGAGAGAGAGAGAACAAGTCCCTTTCCTGCCCCAGGCAATGCCCTGAAGTGGGAGTGACTGTTATGACAGGGCCATGGCCAGACCCTCATGTTTTTCAATGCCACATCATGTCATTGGCAGGGGCAGGAAAAGGTACAGGTGCAGTCTCAGCATGGATCACAGGGTAAATTGATGCCCAGGGCTCTTCCAAACGTGGCACCTCCAATGGGGAAAGAAGCTGGAGCTGGGTATGAAGCTGTTCCTGCATTTGGGGCACTTGCAGAACTTCCCTTACTGGTGACTCCATTGGTGCCTGGTCAAGTCCGAGCTCATGGAGAAGCTCTTCCCATGATGAGGAGAACTCATAGGGCCTCTCCCTAGTGTGGATGCGCCGGTGGGTGATGAGGTTGGAGCTATGCTTGAAGCCCTTCCCGCATTCAGGGCAGTGGAAGGGCCTCTCGCCAGTGTGAATGCGCTGGTGGCGGAGGAGATCGGAGTTGATCCGAAACCTCTTCTGACACTCGGGACACTCGTAGGGCCTCTCCCCAGTGTGGATGTGTTGGTGCCTGATGAAGGCGGAGCTGCAGCTGAAGCCCTTCCCACATTCCCCACACCCATAGGGCCTCTCCCCGGTGTGGATGCGTTGGTGGGTGATGAGGTTGGACTTGCGCTTGAAGCCCTTCCCGCACTGACGACACTGGAAGGGCCTCTCCTCGGTGTGCATCCGCTGGTGCTGGAAGAGGTTGGAGCTGGTCTGAAACCTCTTCTGACACTGGGGACACTCGTAGGCTTTCTCCCCAGTGTGGATGTGTTGATGCCTGATGAGGGCAGAGCTGCAGCTGAGGCTCTTCCCACACTCTCCACACTTGTAGGGCCATTCCCTGGTGTGGATCATCTGGTGGCTGATCAGGGTGCTGCTCTGCCTGAAGCTTTTCCCACACTCCAAGCACTTGTAGGGCTTCTCCCCATCGTGAAGCTGCTCAGGGACCACCAGCTGTGAGCTCTGGCAGGAGCTCTGTCCTCCTTCCTGGCACAGGGTGGGTCTTTCCTCCTCAGAGCACCCTGGGCTGGGTTTGCAGTCCTTGCTCCTGTGGGATCTCAGGGGATTTTCCTCCCCAGTGGAATTCTGCACTGTGGAGTAACTCAAAGCAGCCTCTTCCACGAGGTTCTGCCAAGAAGATTTGTCCTCTCTGGTCTCCATCCTCTGCTCCGTCTCTGGGGGAGGAAGGACAAGGAGAGGATGGGATTTGCCTCCGTGCCAGAGGGAAGGGGAAGGAGATCCCCCCAGTGCATCCCCAGCAGGACGGGGTTGGCAGCAGGGTTGTCCTGCAGCTGGGGGCTGTGCTGGGCTGGGAGATGGAGCAGGAGAGAGGGGGAAAGGGGCACTGACTTCCTCCTCACCTGCCTGGGTATCCCAGGGCTCCTTCCTCTTCCTCGCAGCCTCCTCCTCCATCCAACCAAGATTTGGGAGTAGGAAATCCTGTTCTGGGAAGAAAACAAAGGGTGCGCACATTGTCTTTTTTTCTGGGGGCTGTGCTGGGTTGGGAGATGGAGCAGGAGAGAGGGGGAAAGGGGCACTGACTTCCTCCTCACCTGCCTGGGTGTCCCGGGGCATCTTCCTCTTCTTTGCAGCCTCTTCCTCCTCCATGCAATCAAGATTTGGAAACGGGAAATCCTGCTCTGGGAAGAAAACAAAGGGTGCGCACATTGTCTTTTGTTCTGGTTTGAAGACAAACCACGGGGAGAGTCTAAGTCAGAATTACAATTTAATGAGAAAATTAAGATCAAGGCAATGATACAGAAACACTGCCTTAAACTGACAGAGTCAGGATATAACCTGACACTCTGTGGGTCAGGGTGGTGGCAGCAGTACCATTAAATGGGGGCTGTAGTCCTGTTGGAGTGATCAACGTGATTCTGTCCAAGCAGTGATCCTGTAGAAGGGTCTGGTCTTCCTCTGAAGGTCCAGTGGTGGTTATGGAGCTCTTGTCCTCTGGGAATCCAGTAGGCAAGCTGCTTCTGGTGTTGAAAGCCTCAGCTTATATCCAGGTAGGAATGCTTGGATCCTCCCCCTGGGCGGAGCTTCCCACAATGGGATGATGGAATTTGATCAGTCCTGCAGTGACTCTCAATGGCCCATTGACAGAAGATATCTCCCCTGGAGGGCGTTATCAGGGCTGAGTCATGGAAGAGATAAAGAACACTGCCCCACCTGTTTATAGCAGTTGATGAAGATGGGGATTGAAAACATGCATTTGGTTACATCTTCCATTGCAACCTGAAACAGTGGGGTAATCCCTGCTCAGGGGGTGAACACCACCCCCCTTTACCCAAACTGGCTCAGGTGTACAACCCCCACCCTGGGAAGGCCACACACACAGGGGACAATGCCACACTTGGCCTGCACCAGGAGAGGTCTCTGTCCCTGTCACTCCCTTGCTGTCCCCCCTTTTCTCTTTCTTTCCATTTCTCTCTCTACCTCACATTTACTGTTCAATAAAATCCACATTGAATTTATCACTTTAATTGGGGCAGAGGCATGTCTTCAAAAATTTTCTTAATCAGATTGCCACAATATTTTGGCACAGTGAATTTAGGCACTGTTCTTTGACCACAAGTGCCTTTGACAACAGCATGGTTCCCTCCTCTGAGGAGGTAATGGTTTTTCCTGGAAGAACTCTTGGAAATTGGATGCAGTCTCTCCTTCCTCCTGGGGAACTTATGGGAGAATGATGAGGAAAATGGCTGTTGTGGGTGGCCAGTGTAAAGAAAATATTTTGTTGTCCTTCCTTGAAAAGTTTGTTAAAATCACTGAAGGAAAGGGAGCAAATGTTACCAGCGAGACTGACAAGGTTCATTCACTCCAAGGTGAGGAACACAAGGCTGCTAAAAGTCCCACAAGAAGCCCAGCTCAAGTAGCCAAATTCCCAAATAACTCCGGCCAGGGGCCTCTGGGATGATTTTTTGGAGAGCGTTCGGAGCCGGCAGATCCCGGACTCGAGCCCCGGATATCTCTGGGCTCCCTTAGAGGAGCTTTTTCGGGGGCAGAGGAGCCGCGATCGCCCCTCGGGAGGGTCCCGGGGGGTCCACGTGGGGATGGCCCGGTACCGACGGGGCGGGACATTGGTTTTGGGGATCCCCGTGAGAGCCGGGGCTGTGGAACGGGGGACCTCCGGGGCGGGGAGAGGGGAAGGGGCGGTACCGGAGCTGGGGGACCCCCGGCAGCCCGGAGATGAGGCGGGGACGGGACCCCCTGACCCTGACAGGGGCGTGTCCTGGTGTTGGAAAAGAAATGAAATTTAGCAAAATATTTAATTATGAGTTGTGTGAATCGGTTTTTTTGTGGAAGCTGTGTGTTGAGTTTTGTGTGTAACTTAGCAGGTAGTCTTGGGAACTTGATAAATAATTAACTAGTATAGGGAAGATAACAAGTTTAGCCAGTTTTTCTGAGGCAGCACAATATGATAGGTATAAGATGGATGGTTTTGTTTTGAACTCAGGATTGTATTGTAAGGGGGGTTTGTCGGTTATTCAAGCTGAACTGTTTCTTGGATATTTTGTTATGGATTATGTGTATAAAGAAGAGCACCTGTACCCGAGAAAATGGGGCTCTGGCTTGGGACGTGAGTCCACGGACCCTCAGGGGCCCTCAATAAAGCACCGCACAAAACTTTGCCGAGTTTTGTGTCCTTTATCTATCGGGCAACAGCTTCTTTGGCGACCCCGCGGCAGGACTCCGAAGGCAGCCGGGGCGGCTCACGCCTCGATTTCACTCCAGCCGGCACCGAGCGCTTCTCGGAGGAGTCATCGATCCGTGCTCCGACCCCCGCGCCTGTCGGACAAGCTGCAAAGGTAAGCCCGAAGGTGCTTTATATTAAAAGGTGGTAATTGGATTTGGATTTGGTGGTGGAAAAGCCTAGGCCCTGACCATAAGACGTACGTTTAAGTACGCAGGATCAGGACTCGCCTCCTGTTTGGTTTTTTTTGGGAAGGACGGCGAGAATGGTAATATTGGTTTCTTGGAATTAAAGGTGGAATTCCTGTAATACTGGTTTATTGGAACTAAAGGTGAATTGCTGTGATATTGGTTCATTGGAACTAAAGGTGGAACTGCCGTGATACTGGTTTATTGGAACTAAAGGTGGAACTGCTGTGATACTGGTTTATTGGGACTAAAGGTAGAATTGTTGTAATATGATGTCTCTTAAAACTTTCAAAACGTTAGTGCAAGCCAATGGTAAAATACCTGAAAATACTCCATTGGGGTGTATATTGAAGCGGTGGAAAAGTGAAGGGTATTATCAAGAATTGGATAAAAGTAAAATGATAGATTATTGTAATCGTTGGTGGCCTGAATATGAGATTGGGGAAAGGGGTTGGCCGGTAAATGGTACTGTGGAATTGAAAATAATGGAATCTTTGATGCAGTTTTTAAGGAGAAATGAGAAATTGGATGAAATACCGTACTTAGATTTGTTTTTTGTGTTGTATCGGAAAGAGGAATGGCAAAAAGAGTGTGGTATTTTGGTTTTGGAAGTGAATGATGAGAGAGAATGTTTGGCATGCAAAGAGAGAAAGGAGAGTAATTTGTATCCTTCAATTGAGGAAGAGTTGTCTTATTGTGTAGCCCCCCCGAGGGTTTCGGTTGCTCCTGGCGTGCCTCGTCCTCCCCCTGCTGACATATTTATAAAAACGGGCTCCAGTGACAGCGATATTGATGATGATGATGAAAAAAAGGAGGATGTTAAAAGAACTCCGTTAGCGGAGCGAACTCGCAAGGGGAGGAAGGGGCAGAAGGGGCAGCCACAGTTAATTGCACCTTTAAGGGAAGCTGTGGGACCACAGGGGGAAAGGATACTTATAAAAGTACCTTTCTCCCCTGGGGATTTGGTAATATGGAAACAATCAGCAGGGAGTTACCGGGAGGACCCGGAGAGAGTGGCTAGGGTGGTTAAAATGGTGATAAAAACTCAGAATCCGGACTGGAATGATTTACAGGTATTATTAGATACTATAATGGACTCTACTGAAAAGGAAATGGTTATTAAAGCCACTCGGGAAAAGGCCCGGGAGGAGATTCGGTTGAGACAATTAAATGAAACAGTTGATGAGTTGGTACCGAGTGAGGAACCCAAATGGGATCCGAACTCTACAGGAGGAATAAGGGCTGTGAAATGATATCAGGAATTGCTGGTGGAAGGAATCAGAACAGGAATACCTAAGACTATGAATTGGTCTAAGTTGTATTCGGTTAAGCAGGACAAGAATGAGTCTCCTTCTGCTTTTTTGGAACGGTTAAAGGATGCGGCTCGGAAGTTTACAAATTTAGATGTAGAGGAGCAATCAGGAAAACTTCAATTGGCATTGTTGTTTATGGGGCAATCGCAAGAGGATATTAGGAAAAAGTTACAAAAGTTGGAAGGGGAGGATACTCGGAGTTTGGATAAAATGCTGGAGGTAGCATGGAAGGTATATAATAATAGGGAAAAAGAAACTGCAAAAAGACAACAAGCTGGTATTTTGGCTGTGGTGACAGGGGCAGGCTTTCGGGGCCGAGGTCGGGGAGGAGCAAATCGTGGACAGAGGGGAATGGCAAGAGGTCGGGGAGGATTTGGGTTTGCACCTAACACGGGGAGGTTGGATCCAAACCAGTGTGCGTTTTGCCGACAATTAGGACACTGGAAAAATGAATGCCCGGTTAGGGGAGGAATGGGCATGGGAAACGTGGGAATAAGGGCAATGGGGAATGCTTCTGCGGGAGGACCAGCCGATGTTGCTCAAGCACTAGTTTTGGGAAACTATCAGAACCAGAGCTGACTAGAACGGGATTTGAGGGTAGTTTTAGAAATAAATGGAAAGGATCAAGAATTTATGGTAGATACTGGAGCCACATATTCTGTACTTAATAAACGACTGGGACCTTTGAGTGATACAATGGTACAGGTGGTGGGGGCTACAGGGAAGCTAGAGAAACAACCATTTTTACAACCTTTAAATCTTAGGTTTGGGGGGAAACAATTAGATCACCAATTTTTGTATATGCCAAATTGCCCCACACCCCTTCTTGGCAGGGACCTGTTGTCCCGACTTAATGTGAAAATAATATTTGAAAAGGGAAGGGTGAAATTGGAAATACCTGAGGAACAAATAGCAGGCCTTTTTGTGATTAAGGAAGTGGATGCTTCTCCTATTCCAGAAGAAATTGAGCAGGCTGTAGTACCCTGGGTATGGGAGTCAGGGGCCCCTGGAAAATCTAAAGCAGCACAGCCAGTAAAAGTGGAACTAAAGGAAGGGGCCCAACCAGTGAGGGTAAAGCAATACCCCTTGAAGCTTGAGGCAAGGAGGGGAGTAGCCCCGTTGATTAAACAGTTTTTGGCTCAAGGAATATTACAGGAATGTGAATCGGAGTATAATACTCCAATTTTTCCAGTGAAGAAGCCTAATGGTAAGTATCGTTTGGTACAGGACCTAAGGGCTATTAATGAAATAGTGAAAGACATACACCCAGTTGTTGCAAATCCTTATACCTTGTTAACATCTGTATCGGAGGAGTTTAAATGGTTTTCAGTGATTGACCTTAAAGATGCCTTCTTCTGCATCCCACTGGCAGTAGAGAGTAGGAAATATTTTGCCTTCGAGTGGGAAGATCCTGATTCTGGGAGGAAGAAGCAGCTTACGTGGTCGAGATTACCACAAGGGTACCGACACAGCCCTACTATTTTTGGAAAACAACTGGCCAAGGAGCTAGAGATGTGGAAGACAACCCAGGTAACAATATCCCCATCCTTGTATATAGTTTTGCAGTACGTGGACGACATCTTTTTGGCTACTAAGGAAAGGGAAATATGTGTGGAATTAACAATTAAATTACTCAACATGCTGGGCCAAGCAGGGTACCGGGTCTCTAAGGAAAAAGCTCAACTGCTCAAAAATAGCGTCATTTATCTCGGTTGCGAGATCACACAGGGACAGAGACGTTTGGGAGTAAACCGAATAGAAGCAATATGTGCTATTCCTTTGCCTCGTAGTCATCAAGAATTGAGATCTTTTCTAGGAATGGTGGGATGGTGTCGACTGTGGATCATGAACTTCAGTCTCCTAGCCAAGCCACTGTATGAGGCCCTGAAGCAGCATCAGCTGGAGTGGACAACACAGCGAAAGAAGGCCTTCCAGGAGCTGAAGCAGGCACTGAAAGAGGCCCCAGCCTTGGGACTCCCTGACCTGACCAAGGAATTCCAGTTGTATGTGAATGAGAGGCAAAAACTGGCATTGGGGGTCCTCACCCAGAAGGTGGGATCATGGAAGAGGCCAGTAGGATACTTCTCTAAACAACTGGATTCGGTAAGTTCCGGATGGCCTTCGTGTTTACGGGCCGTGGCAGCAACAATAATCCTTATTCAAGAGGCCCGGAAATTGACTTTGGGGGCAAAAATGAAAGTGTTTGTTCCCCATATGGTCATGGCTGTTTTGGAGCAAAAGGGGGGTCACTGGCTATCATCAAACCGAATGTTGCAATACCAGGCCGTCCTGAGAGAGCAGGATGATATCGAAATAAGGACTACTAATCATGTCAATCCAGCAGAGTTTCTACGCAGTGACCAGGAGGCTGGGGAACTGGTGCACGATTGCGTGGAGGTGATTGAACAAGTATATGCCAGCAGACCTGACCTAAAGGATGAGCCATTGGAAGAACCTGAATGGGAACTATACACTGATGGATCCAGTTTTGTCGAGAATGGGACTCGCTACGCTGGATATGCAGTGGTAACTTTGGATCAGGTAATAGAAGCAAAGGCTCTGTTACCTGGAACTTCGGCCCAGAAAGCAGAGGTGATTGGACTTACCAGAGCTCTGTATTTGAGCAAGGACAAAAGGGTTAATATCTGGACAGATTCTAAATACGCCTTTGGTGTGGTCCATGTACATGGGGCATTATGGAAAGAAAGGGGGCTTTTGAATTCACAGGGAGCTAACATCAAGCACCGGGAAGAAGTGCTACAGCTACTGGATGCGGTACATTGTCCCAAAGCAGTTGCAGTGATGCATGTCAGGGGACATCAGACTGCGGAGGGAGACGTTTACAGAGGAAATCGATTTGCTGATGTTACAGCACGGCAAGTGGCACGGGAAGTATGGACTCAAATGGCATTGATACCGGTAAGAACAAATCCAGCTACCCCGTACCTGAATCAAGAGCCCAAATATTCAATAGAAGATGGAAAGCTAATAAACTTGCTAGGAGCACAGAGGAACCAACTCGGGTGGTACGTTACACCAATGGGACAAATAGTGGTACCTACCCGCATAATGAAATTTATTTTGGAAACAGAACACAATAAATGCCATTGGGGGGCAGAAGTATTGGTAAAATTTTTGAAGAATGAAATAATCTCTAATCAGATGTTAACAATGGCAAAGAGAGTTAATGCAATGTGCCCGGTATGTTTGAAAAATAATCCAGTAGTAAGGAGACAGGTACAGATGGGAAGATTGCAAATTGGGCCACAACCAGGAGATTACTGGCAAGTCGATTTTTCTGAATTGCCTAGGGCACAAGGGTACAGATACTTGTTAGTGTACGTATGTACATTTTCAGGGTGGCCAGAAGCTTTTCCATGTAGAACTAATCAGGCTAAGGAGGTGGTAAAAACCCTGTTAAAAGAAATAATACCAAGATTTGGAGTACCTTTAGGATTGTCATCAGATAGGGGACCGCACTTTATAGCTGGGGTAGTGCAGGATGTAGCACGAATGTTAGATATAAACTGGGATTTGCATACCCCCTGGAGACCTCAGTCTAGTGGGAAGGTGGAAAGAATGAACCAAACCCTGAAAGGGCAAATTAAAAAGATTTGCCAGGAAGCTAAACTGCACTGGCCTCAAGCTTTGCCTTTGGCCCTACTCAGGATTCGAATAAAACCAAGGGAAAAGGTAGGTGTAAGTCCATATGAGATACTATATGGCAAACCATATCATGCAACTGTATTAAAAGGGGAGGTACATGTGAGCGGGGACCAGGCAATTGCAGAGTATGTTATGTCACTGAATAAGATTTTGAACTCTTTAAGAAATACGTTGCAGTGGAATAGACCGCTCACGCTGGAGAACCCTGTCCACGACATTCAGCCTGGGGACCAGGTGTACGTCAAGAAGTGGATCACGGATCCGCTGCGGGAATCATGGAGCGGACCCCACCAGGTGATGATGACGACCTACACGGCGGTGAAGGTCCAGGGGATGGATGCTTGGATCCATTACACCAGGGTAAAGAAGGCACCGCTCCGATGGGAAACCCAGATACTGTCTCCAACCAGGATGATCTTCCGCGCAAAGCCGCCTTCTTAATTATACTGCTGCTGGTGATCATGAGACTAATACCCGTTCAAGGGTCTACTTTAGTACAGGCTGAAGAAACAAAGGTTACAGGGATGGATGTTCAATTAACTTGTGTTATACTTGACAGCCAGAAAGTTGAGGCCGGTGAAGTTATTGCAATATGGCAACGGGGGGCCGAAAGAAGCCGAGGCAAGAAAGGTGTCGGCGGGGATCAGGATAAACAACAAGGAAACACGGTACTGAATCTCACCAAGGTAACCACAAACGATACAGGAGAATATTGGTGTTGGGCAGCTAAAGATGCATGGGGGAGGCATGACAGAATGATGTTATCTTTACAGAGACACGGTAGAAGGAGTAGACGGGAGGCTAACAACACAATAGAACGAAGTGCTGAGCAGGAGAATTTAGTGGTAGGATTGATTAGAGATTTTGGGATTATGCAGAATGTGACTAAAATAACAGCTTGTTTGCCATTACCACAGGCTGCAGGTGAACCAATTCCCTGGGGGATCATACCGGTAACCAAAATGCCTGAATCATTTAAGAATGTTTCATGGTCTTGCCAGTCAGTTCCCAAATCGGTAGAGGTATGGAAGGATTTGTGTATGACTGTTCGGGTTATGACTAAAGAGGAATGTGAAAAGAAACCTACTTATTATGGATGGATTCAAAATACCAGGAAGTGTTTGATTGCAACCCCAGTAGATGAGCCATGCAATACAATACGAATAAAAACGAAATCTCAGCGAAATGAGATGAGTTGTCAGAATGTCACACAGAATTTTGACACCTGGAAAAGCTGGAAGACATTATGGGGACCCAGTATTTTGGAACATTATAGTTACCTTGGGGAAGTGCAATGGTGTATTCAATGGTCAGGAGTAAAGAATCAGTCACATTATAGAGCCATTGTCACGTCTACATCTTCCCGAGAGTTTAGGCCGCAGAAAGAGGATTGGAATTGTACTGAGGTTTTTACGTGTGATACACCAGAAGACCGAATCGGATTGGTACCGGTGAAAATGGCATTAAAATGGGGATGTGAGTGTAGGGGGTATGATCACACGGTGAGCCAGGAGTCTATGAATGGGCCTATAGATTGCAGATATACTGCTGTGCACAGCCCTGGAAATTTGGTTTGGGTGTTGGGACATGGACAGTGGACCACACATTTACCCCTAGATGGATCAGTAACACAAATCACCCTAGGGGTTCCCACATTGTGTCCGTACTGGAAACAGAATAAATTGACCCAAAGGAAAGGGCTCAAAAAGAGGGAAAGCTCCCTAGAGGAGCAGTGGCATGAACCTGGCTCAGGAGTAAAATTTGGATGGATATTAGAGTCATTATTCCCTCCAATTGCGACATATCGAAATAGGGAAATGCTTGACAACTTGTTAGGACAGACAGAAAGGTTGGCAGCAGCTACTAAGAAGGGATTTAAAGATCTAAATTTGCAATTGCAAGCCACATCAAGAATGACCCTACAAAACAGAATGGCATTGGATTTGTTATTGTTAAAAGAACACGGAGTTTGTGGTTACCTGAGTAGGAGCATAGATCATTGCTGTGTGCATATTCCAAATGTTACACTTGAAGTTGAGAAAGATATTTCCCAATTGGCAGAAGTGGAAACAAAAACCAAGGAAATTGAAAAGGAAGCACAGCATAATTGGATAGGAGCAGTATTTGATTCCTTGGGGCTTCACCTATCTGGCTGGATTACGTCTGTCAGAGAGTATGCACTAATGTTTTTGGTATTTTTAGTGATTACATGGATTGTATATAGATGCCTTTTAGGTGTGATCGAAAGGGAAAGGAAGCGATCTCTCTGGCTGCTGAAGGCGATGACCCGTGGGCGGCAGAATGAAGAACACTCCCCACCTCGTTACGAAGACGTCACTGTCAATACTGTTAGTTGAGCATCCTTGCAGCAGGGCTGAAGGATGCTCAAAAGGGGGGAAATGTTGGAAAAGAAATGAAATTTAGCAAAATATTTAATTATGAGTTGTGTGAATCGTTTTTTTTTTTTTTTTGTGGAAGCTGTGTGTTGAGTTTGTGTGTAACTTAGCAGGTAGTCTTGGGAACTTGATAAATAATTAACTAGTATAGGGAAGATAACAAGTCTAGCCAGTTTTTTTGAGGCAGCACAATGTGATAGGTATGAGATGGATGATTCTGTTTTGAGCTTAGGAATTATTGCAAGGGGGGTTTGTCAGTTATTCAAGCTGAACTGTCTCTTGGATATTTTGTTATGGATTATGTGTATAAAGAAGAGCACCTGTACCCGAGAAAAAGGGGGCTCTGGCTTGGGACGTGAGTCCACGGACCCTCGGGGGCCCTCAATAAAGCACTGCACAAAACTTTGCCGAGTTTTGTGTCCTTTATCTATCGGGCAACACAGGGGTTTGCAGATGGACACGTAGCAGTCGTAGCACATGATGGTCAGGAGACAAAATTCTGAGGTAGCATAAAAAACAAAAAAAAAACACCTGTGCAGCACATGCAGTGTAGGAGATGTCCCTGGTGTCCCAGAGGGAATTGTGCATGGCTTTGGGGACAGTGGTGCAGATGGAGCCCAGGTCGCTGAGGGCCAGGTTGAGCAGGAAGAAGAACATGGGCGTGTGCAGGTGGTGGCCGCAGGCTACGGCGCTGATGATGAGGCCGTTGCCCAGGAGGGCAGCCAGGGAGATGCCCAGCAAGAGGCAGAAGTGCAGGAGCTGCAGCTGCCGCGTGTCTGCCAATGCCAGCAGGAGGAAGTGCCTGATGGAGCTGCTGTTGGACATTTGCAGTGCCGTGGCATGGGGACCTGTTCATGGAGAAAAAGATAGTGAAGCATTAGAGGAGATACCTGTAACCAAAATCAAACCATTTCCTATACACCCTCCCATGGAACACAGAGTCATGGTCTTTTGTATTTTCAAGTTCTGGGGTTTTCTTGATAAGCTCCCCCATATTATCTTTCCTGGTATTCTTGGATATCGGAAATCCTCAGCATTTCTGCTGCACTCAGGGAGAACAAGTTCTGTAAGGCAAGGTGACGAGTGAGAGTGAGGGGAGATGGTCTTCATTCTGATCTGCTGAGAGTTTCTTCGGGTTTTAACCTTTCTCAGGTGGAGGGTGATCACCTTCCTTGGCTTCTCCTAAAATGTCACCAGGCACTGCTGAGAGCAGATGCATCCCCCACAGCCCAGCTCCACGTTTTTAGCCAAGGACTCACGTTGCTCATTTCACCAACCCAGCAGCATTTTCAGTGTAACAAAAACTCTGCCTCTCCCCACCAATCTTATAACTTAGAGATGCTCAAGGACAGGTTTGCACCCTGGATTGAAGATCCCAGCTTGGACTAAAATCTCAGGGAAAATTCCATGTGTCCTTATGATGGCATTGGATTGAGGGAGATGCAGCTCCTTCCCAGGCTGCACTGACAGCATTGCCCAGAGCCGGGCACTGGGGACAGCGTCACCCTGAGCCAGCTGTGCCCCCTGCCAGAGCCCCCAGGGCTGGGCAGCTGCTCCCAGCCCTGTGCTCTGCAGAGGGAACTGGGCCCGGGGCTGCAGAGCTGCCCCACGGCTCTGCTGCAGCTCTGCCTGCACAGGAGGGGCTGCACGCCTTGGAGCCCCGGCCCTGAGGGCAGAGGCTTGGCTGGGGCACAGAAGGGAGGGGGCTTGTTCAGAGGGAGGGGCTGCACTGGAGGGGATCCTGTGGGCGTCTCTAAACTCTCCCTGCCACAACATTTCTGGGTTTTGTTTTCTCTTATTCCCTGATCTTCTCTCTGCTTCCTGCAGACTTTCCTCCTGCAGGTGTTTCACTGTGCGTGATCTCTCAGACTCCAAATCTCTGCGCACTCTCCCTGGCCTGACAGAACCCTGCCTGTTTGCAGGGCACTGGCTGGGGGCAGGTTCTGTTTGCAGCTTGGAGAAAGGACAGCTCAGACTGAGCCCGATGGCTCCAGCAAAGGTGACGCTGCTGCTGTCCATGGTGAGGGTGGCTGAAAGCACATTAGGGGTCACCTGTGAACATATTGATCACTAAAACTAACAGTGTGGATGTTTTAGGCACTTTTCAAAATTCACAATTAATATTTCATATTTAGACTTTAATATTTTTCACCCCTCTATAGTAAAATCAAGACAACCTGACAAAGGGAAGAATGACAAGGAGGACTCTATTGATATCAGAAGGCTAGTTAATTACTTTATTATACTATATTCTTCGATACTGTATTACACTGAATCTGTACAAGCACTCCACTCTACTGAATAGCATCTTGTGACTGTCAGCAACAGTCCCAACACACACACGTGAATTCAATTGGTCAATGAATCAAAACACTCACGCCGGAATCTAATACTAATTCCCTACAGGTAAACTATCTTCCAAAATGCATTCCACTTGTGCACAACAAGAGGAACATCAATTGAGATAAGAATTGATTTTCCTTTCTCTGATGTTCCTCACTTCAATTCCCAGAAAATATCCTCGAGATGCTGTGCCTTGCTTTTCTCGGTGAAGAAAAATGCAGCCACACCCCTCCCTTCCATTCTCCAGCAGTAGGAAACTGAATACAAAGTCTTTGGAAATTTCCCTTTTTTAATCAACATCGTTGTATGAGAAATACTCCACAACTGATCAGAAGCCCTCAGCATGTCCAAGCTTCAGGAGCATTTCACCTCTGAAACAGAAATATCCAGAGTTGTACTCACAGAGTCTGTAGGCATTGGGATGTTCCAGCTTGAGGAGATCACTGCAGGAGCTGCAGCTGCATTGTCCTGCAGCCAGAGGTTCCTGTGCCAAGGGCTGGCAGTGATTGTGCCCCAGGCACTTCTCAGCACCTTCCCAGCCCTGACGGATTGAAGCTCTCTGTGCCTCTGTGCTGTGCCCGGGCTGGCTGCAGGCAGTGCCCCAGCCCTGCTGGGCTGGCAGAAGAGCTGCTCATCAAGAGAAATGTGCTTTTGAAGCTCTTCTTGCTTACCAGGAGCTGCCTCTGTGGCAGGAGCCCAGCCCAGCTCAGCAGCACTGACACAGCACAAGCACTTTAATGAGCCTCTGGGGCTTTGTGCTCAGGCCCTGAACATCAGTCCCTGAGAGGCAGCTGAAGAAACCCCTCCAGAACTCCAAGGCAGAATCACACTCCAAAGCTTCTTCGACTTTTAATGGGTCCCACTGAGAGACACGACTGAGAAAGTGTCCCCAGGCCCCAGGCAGAGCAGAGAACTGCAGGCAGTGATGACAGGTGGGCACAAAGAGAAGCCAAGTCTTGGTGCCCTGGGCCACAGCAGCAGGGTCTGTGCCACCAAGGGCTGTGAGGAGACACCTTGTGCTGAGGCCCTGGGGCCTCCTGGCACAGCCCCAGCCAGGCTGGGCACTGTCAGCCCCTTGTCCTGCCCTCAGCATCCCCCCCTAGCCCACATCCCACTGGCCTCAAGGATCTGCTGGAAGGAGTCCCTGGGGAGCCTTGCTCAGCAATGGCCCTGGGGGCTCCTGAATGCTCCCTGCAGGGACTGCAGGTTTTTCAAAGGACTTTGGCTTTGGCTTTTGCCTTGGAGTCTCTGAGAGGTTTGTGCAATCATGGCCTCCAATTATCTGCTGTAATTAGTCCCTGGAGAGGCTTTGTCAGTAACAACACTCAGTGGGGCTCATTAATACTTCAGGGTACTTTAGTTATTTTAAGGCACTTTGTGTTTCCGTTTTGATACAGACTCTGTGAGAGGTTTGTGCAATCATGGCCCCAATTATCTGCTTTAATGAGTCCCTTGAGAACTTTGTACTGACACTCAGTGGAGCTCATTAATACTTTGAGATACTCAAGGTTTTTAAGGTACTTTATGGATTCAAGAGTACTTTTAGATACTTTTAAGGATTTTCCTTTCCACACTGAGTGTCCAAGAGGTTTTTGTGCCATCCTGGCCTCCAGTTCTCTACTCCAAGGCATCCATAAGGAGCCTCTGTTGGGTATCTTGCCTCTTTCTATTTTACAACAAAGATGGAACTGAAAGAATTTTGTAAGACTTTCTAAAAGCAACCAAACAAACCTGGAACAATTAAAAATACAACAACAACCACTAAGAGAATTAATAGTCCTGTTTTAGCTAAACATCATCCAACCCCTTAATCCTCAGGATTGGAGGAGATTATTGGCACAGTGTTTGTTTTCCACTTGGAACTTCTTGAACCCTTCCTTCAGTACCTGAATGCTCTTGTGGATTGACTCGCTGTGGCTGGAGAGGTTCATGCAACACATCCCTCAGAGTCTACACAGCCATGCCCATGTGCCCAGAGTAAAAACTCTATGGCTGTTCTGCAAGGTGGCATGGCTGATGGTCTCTATGTCTGAGAGCAGGCCACTCAATGTGAGGGAGGTAGCATTGGTTTGCTTACTTAACAGGCACCCAAGATGGTCTAATTGTCCTAAAGCTTTAGCTGCAGCCACCCAAGGTAGTCCAAACTGGGGGTGCTACCATCTGATACCTGGATCAAAGCTTTCAAAGCCATCTCTTTGATATCATCCAATACTTCTCTGGGGATACCTGCTGCTTGATCATCTGGTAGGCTGTGTTGTCCTTCTCCAGCTGGATGGTTGATTTTCAATTCCACCCTTGCCTCTTTATTAGCATAGTCTGCTATTAATTGATTAAGTAAACACTTCCCCTTCCCACAGGGTGTATTCTGTAGGTGACAACAACATGGTCATAATGTATTTTAAATCATAGGGAGTTAAGACATGTGCTGTAAATATGGCCCTCATTAGGCCATTAAAACAAGGTAAGTCCTTCCTATGGTCTTTCGCTGCCCTATACAGATCCTTGATTTCCCATAAACCAGTGGCTGATAGCTGGGATTCTGCCCCCTTCTTTCATACGGGGGCAATGAGGAGTTTTGAGAATATTTGCAAGTCTCCTTCCTTACTGCTTCCTTCCAGCTCCTTTCACAGTGATCTTCTGGGGTTGAGGGGTGAGGTGGCTCGGGGGAATCCAAACTGTTTTCTGGGGAGGAAGAATACCTTGGAGGAGAAACATTTGGATTAGAAATAGTTTGACAGTTGGGCTTAGTATTTTTGAGCATGGGGTTATATTGTTGCCAGAGGGTGAGGCAAAGGGCGCTGCCATTTTGTCAGGTGTTGGGGAGGAAGGGCCTTGATCTAGGATGGTGGATTTCCAGGCTGGTGTTCTGGAGGCATGGCCCAGGGTGAAGGTGGAATGATTGACAGTGGGGCAAGACCCGCACTTTTGGGGGTGGAGTCTGGAGGTTTGTTCAGGGTGGAAGAGAAGGTTGTGGTAGTAGGAAGTGGAGGAGCCAAGATGGAGGGAGGATGGTCAGGCTCCCAAGGCACATCCTTCCATCTTGAGTCTCCAGGGCATGATGCTCCAAGACCGCGTGGCCATTGCCATCTTGGACCATCATGGAAGGTCTGAGAAAGGCAGGATTGAGGGGAGGTCCCGAGTTTGGATTGACTTTTCAACACACTGCTTGCTGGTGAAAGGTATCAAGGATGGTGTGGAAGATGGGGAGCATGTGGGGTGCAATATGGTCCCTTTTGATCAAAAGGTTGTACAATTTAACTCCCACTGAGTCCCAAAATTCAGTGCTATGGATTTCATCAGCAGAGGTGTCTGGAAATTTTAATGATCCACCTCAAGATTGATTTTAATGTGTTCTTTGAAAATATTTTATCATGATCAGTGAGAATTAAAGCATCCATATATGCTCCTTTCTACTTTGGACATCTGGCTGCCCATTTTTCTCTTTTTCTGCCTTATGGGGAAGAGGCAACAGAACACCCCAAATCAATTATGGGACATGGGTACATATTGTAAAAGTACAGTGGAAAAATGGGCAATAAATGTCTTGCATTTTCCCAAACCAACCTGCAATCCTACGCAGGTGAAACTGTCATTGTCCCTGCCAATCCTTGTCAAGGTCCCTTGAAGCAACGATGAATCCGCCAGGCCTGGCACAATCCAAAATCCCAGGGAGCACTGGCCTATCCATCAGCTAACCCCAGCTGACGTGACTGACACAGGGAGCCCTGAATGTCATGGTCCCTGTTTGGGCACCAAATGTCACAATGAGGGTGGCTGTGACAAACCTCTCTGGTTCCCTGACTTCAGGGCGAGAGTGGTGGAAATGAAAAGGAGCGAGTTTGATGGAATTGCCCAAAAGGAACTTTAGTAGCAGGGTGAAAAACAATAAACATGGAGAAGCTGAGAACAGTATGAGGGGCAGGATTAAAAAACCCGAGACAAATGGGAAGCAACAACATGTACACTTGGGGGTAGAACACTCTAGAAAAATAACCAAATAGGGGAAAGAACTAACCAATAACGAAGCAGAACTTGGACAACTTAGCATAATGACACTAAACGCTTATGAGGGAACTCTCAAGCGCACCCTAAGTAAAACAAATGATTCCTAGGGCTTGAAAGTCACACAGTTCTTCTGGGGTCAAATCTGGCTGACTCTGAGTTACAGCCAGGCTAACTCCCACACTGCTGCTTTGCACTGGCCCCTTGGGACCATGCGGCCCAAGAGAGCCACAATGATGTCCTTGGTTCCACGAGGCTCCACAGTGTCACATGAGTCTCTTGTGTCACACTGTCACATGGTGCTCTGCAGTGCCACAATGGCCCCTTCATTTCACAAGGCCACCAGGCGTCACATTGGTCTCCATAGGAAGGAAAGCACAGAGCCCCCGTGTTTCAGGAGCTGATGAACAGCAACCACCAGAGGCCAAGGTAAGCCTGACCTGTCTGTCCTGGCAGGTTTGCTTGGAGCAACCCTTGGATATCCAAAATTTTGAATGTGGAATCCTAATTTCAGACGTTTGTGCCTGGAGAATGATGATTTTTTCCATACAAACAAAAGCACAGAGCCCTTTACAGTGTTTGGAAAAAAGGTGAGGGCTGTCCCTCAGGAGTCAAAGACCAGCGAGACTTGTCTGTCCTGGCAACTTTTGTCTGGGAGCAATCCTTGGATACACATAAATTTGGAGGTGGAATCCTAATTTTGGCCATGGATACCTGGAAAAAATGGACAGCTCTTTCCCATAAGAAGGAAAAGCCCAGAGCCCCAGTGTTTCAGGGGCAGATGGGAGTGGCCTGCTACATTCCAAGGTCAGCCAGACCTGTCAGGTGACCCCTGGGAGGCCAAGGCAGCCACACCTATTTCATGTTCCCTTAGTTCCACAGGGCCCTGCAGTGTCACAATGGCTCCTTGCTTCCATGAGGTCTTGCAGTGCTGCAATGGCCCTCTTGCTTCCATGATGCCCTCAGGTGTCATAATGGCCCCTTGATTACACAAGTCCTTAAGGATCTTAATGGTCTCCATGGTTCCACAAGACCCCACAGTGTCATAATGGTCTATTGGTTCCATGAGGCCTTGCTGTGTCTAATGGCCCCTTGGTTCCATTGGGGCCCAGTAGTGCAACAATGATTCCCTTGCTTCCACAAGTTCCCATAGTGTCACAATGGCCCCATGCTTCCATGAGGCCCCACGGTGTCACAATGGTCTCCATCATTCCATGGGGCCTTGCAATGTCACAATGGTATCCATGGATAACCAGTGCCCTGCAGGATCACAATGGCCCTTTGGATCCATGAGGCCCTGAAATCCTGCAATGGCCTCTTGGTTCCACAAAGCCCTGCTGCTTCACACTGGCCCCTTGGGACCATGCAGCCCAACAGAGCCACAATGATGTCCTTGGTTCCATGAGTCTCCAGTGTCACAATGGTCCCTTGAATCCATGGTACTCTGCAGTGTCACAATGTCCCCTGCATTTCAGAAGACCCCAAAGTGTCACAATGGTCTCCATGGTTCCTCAAGACCCCACAATGTCACAATGGCCCCTTGGATCCATGGTACCCACAGTGTCACAATGATCCCCTTGGTTCCACAAGTTCCTACAGAGCAACAATGCCCTTTGGCTCCACAACACCCTGCAGTGTCAAAGTGGTCTCCATAGGAAGGAAACAACCGAGCCCCGGGGCAGATGAGGCAGTCACCAGAGGCCGAGGCTAGCCAGATTTGACTGTATTGGCAGATTTCGTTTGGGAGAAACCCTTGGATATAGGGAATTTTAGAGCTGGAATCCTAATTTCAGCCACGTGAGCCTAGACAAGAAAGACAATTCTTTTCCATAGGAACAAAAGCATGGAGCCCCAGTGCTTCCCAGTCAAGAGAAGTGGTCCTTGACATGTCAAATTCAGTGGAACCTGTCAGACAGTCCCCAGGAGGCCAAACCAGGCAGACCTGTTCCATGTTCCCTTGATTTCATGGGTCCCACACTGTCGCGATATTCTCCTTGGTAACATGAGGTCTGGCAATGTCACAATGGCTTCTTGGTTTCAGGAGACCCAGCAGAGTCACAGGGTTCCCTTGACTCCATGTGGCCCTGCTGTGTCACAATGGCTCCTTGTTTCTATGGGCCCCACAATGTGATTACTGACCCTTGCATCCATAGGGCCCCTGAGTTGCACAACTGTCTCCTTGATTCCATGAGGTTCCACAGTGTCACCATGATGTCCTTGCATCCACATTGTCATGGCTGACCCATGGTTCCATGAGGTTCCATGGTGTCACCATGGTCGCTGTCAGAGGCTGGATGAGATCCATGTCCCGAGACACCTTGGGATGCTCGGAATGCCCGTGTGGGGCCAGGGCCGGGTCAGGCCTTGGTTTGTGGTGGGACAGAGCCCCGCCCCCAGCCCAGCCCTGGCCTGGCAGTGCTGTCAATCACATAGCAGATGCAGTGCTAACCCAGCTCTGTTTGGGCTGAGCTGTCAATAAATCACACACTAGCAGCTGGTGCTACCCTGACTCTGATTGGACAAGCAACTGGCAGTCCCATCCAGGGGCGGGCCCATGAGGGTCCAGGGGGTTAAAAGCCAGAGCACAAGACCAACCCAGGGTCTGGATCCTGCTTTCCCCTGGGGTTCCTCTGTTGGTGATGCTGGAACACGTGCAGTTGGTACCTATGTGCGTGTCTTTCTATGGATCTTCTGTCTGTCTGATGTTCTCTATTTCTTCTCCTTCTAATCTTACTTACTTGAAACATTGTTGGGTAACTAAACATCTTAAGGGTTAAAGGTTTTTAGGTTAAATGGGCGAAGTTAATGAAGTTAATGCTATGATAAGAGTTTTATATTGAAGTGGATGTTGTATTAAACCCTTTGCCAAAATTCATTGATTGTCTATATTTTGCCAGTAAAATTTGGCGTCATTTTGACCTCTTAGCTCAGTTGGTCAGAGCATGGTGCTGGTATCACCAAGGCTTTGGGTTCAATCCCTGTGTGGGCCCTTCATTTAACAGCTGGACACGATGATCCTTTTGGGTCCCTTCCTACCAAGAATATTCTTTGCATCAGCCAATGTTGAGAATACCTGGTTGGTGTTTCTCCTGTGCACCAAACTCAAGGAAAGGAACCTTTGGATACCCCCAGCATTTCAGTGTTCTGAGGTGTTCCAGCCCTGCAGGCTCACAATGGCCTCTTGTTCCCATGAGGCATCACAGTGTCCCACTGGCCCCTTGGTTCCATGGGCCCCAACAGTGCCACCATGATCCCCTTGGTTCCACAACTTCCTGCAGTGTCCCACTGGCCCCTTGGTTCCATGAGGATCTGGAGTGTCACACAGGTTTATGGCATTTGTCCTTGCTGCCCCTCCCATCCCAGTGCCCCACAAACAGCCCCGAGCCACCCGTGAGGGACAGGCCCTGCTGTCCCAGGCTGGGCTCAGGGCTTGGCCTTTCTGCTTCCCCCAGCCAGCCCAGGCCTTGCTCAGCATTGCAGTTCCCTGCTCAGAGCCTTGGGCTCCCTGCAATCCTGGCCTCAAGGATCTGCTCTCAGCAGTCCCTGGGGAGCCTTTGGCACTCCCTGCCCTCAGTGGGGCCCAGCCATGCTCCAAGGGAGCATGGAGTTTTGCTTCTGACTCCTTGAGCAGCTTCTTCAACATTCTGTCAGTGCCTGAGGGTCCTGCACTCAGGCCTAAATCCACCATGGGGATCATCAAAGTACAGAAAACCCTTGGAGGCTCTTTATCTTCCTTCAGTTGTCTTCAAAGTGTCCAGGTCTTGTGCAGCTGATTGGAGTCAGTTTGAAGTTCTGTTAAGAAGGAAGATTTCAAAGTGCACCTCATGATTTTCTTGTTTACTCAAGGCAATAATTTCTTTTTTAAGTTCAGAGAAGAGCTGACAGAAGCATTCCCCAGGTGATCTTGATGCTGAATGTCTCCTTAGGAGGTCTGGGCACAGAGAAGATTGAGCCCCTTGAGGGCTGAGCCTGTTTGGACAAGCTGCTCCTCACCCGCAGCCTCACCATGTCTGACATGGCCCACCTGGGACTGACATCCCTGTGCCCTGCAGCAGAACCTTGTTCCCTGAGCTCTGCAGCTCCATGTCCCAGCCCATTGCACCGTGTCCCACCTGCTCTCCTCAGGGCTCTGCCTGCACACAGGCTCAGGAGAAGTTTTCCTGTTGGGAAGGAAAGAATGGAAAAGCCTGAGCAGGTTTGCTGAACAACAAACCCCACTCAGGAACCACCTGCTCAGTGCAGGCTGCCTGGAATGGTGTCACCTTTCTACAAGCAACAGTGTGTGCAGCAATGATCTCTGTAAGCAGAATTCTCTGAGTCCTACAGCTGAATTCTCTGTCCCTGTCCTTTCCCTTGATCTCTGTTGCATGTTATGAGTAGAAAATCTGCCAATTTTTTTAGAAAGGTTGCAGAGTTAACAGGTTGGGCCAGCTGCGGCCAGGGTGGAGAGTTCTAACTGTTATTGTAATCACTGGTCGTTTTTGTTAACTACTTGTCCTTGATGGTTAAGAATTCCTCCTTTTGTCGAGTGACACCCTGCTGCTTCCTGGAAGATGACACCCAGATGGTGAAGGGACATCGAGTCGACATGCAAATGACATCGGATCCAGCATGCAACAGGAGAGACCCCTCACCAAACATAGCCAAAAACCCCTAAAACAACAAGCCAACACAAAATTAAGAGATCAAAGTGATGTCTAGACGTGAGGAACAAAGTCCTGGGCCTGCAGAGATGCTGAGACCCTTTTTTGCCCCTTGCCCTAGCCACGGAGGACCTTGGCTAGAGGCAGGACCCTGAAAGTCAAACCAAAAGAACAATCAGGATTTCCTGATGCTCTCGTGAGGACGGAACCCCCAGCTCTGCCCACAGACCAGTGGACAAAGCTGCACTCTTCCTCCTCCTCTAAGTCATTCCTGGGAGCAGTGGCAGCGTGAACGTGGACATGTTGGTTCTCCCCCCCGAACTGATCACTTTTAATAAAGGCATTAAAAAGGAGAATCGTCTTCTGCCCGTGTTTATTTCAGCTAGGCACTCGTCTTGCATAGCCACGCCCCAAGAGGACACCAGGACTGGCCACCTTGGACCTCCAGGACAGCTGGTTATCAGGACCAGAGGAGATCGGCTTAGAGCCAGTGACGAGCAGAAGCGCTGGACTGGTGAGAAATCCGGTGGCGGGAGCAGGGGGCGAGCAAGTGTGTGTGAGTGAGACGAGGGCCGGCAGCTCAGATCCCCGGAGTCAGTGGGGACCTCCCAGTACCACGGTTTCGGACCCCCACGAGGGGGCCAGCCAGGAACAGGGGAAGCGAGTGGAATCAGCGTGAGTGAGTCGCCTCCTAAGGGGTAAAGAGGGCCCCGCTCCGGGCGTGCAGAGGAAATAGTGTGTGAGTGGTACGCACCCCAAAAGTCCTGACAGAGGGAAGTCAGACAGACTGCAAGTCCCGAGAAGGATTTGGGCAAGCTCACAAGCCCTGCAGGAAAATTATGTCCTGACAAAGGCGAAGGAGGCCGGGGTTTGTTTTTAAGTCCTGGTAGGTAAGTCCTAACATTTGGGAAGTTAGGCAAACTAGAGATCAGGAAGTGGTTTTTTGTAAAGTCCTGAGGGGTTGGGCAGATCTGAAGTGCCATGGAGGAGGCTGGAACTCCTCAAATAGGATTTTTTCTTGAGATTACCTATCAGTACATTTTTTTTGAGTAAAGGCACCTTTGTGATTTTTTTCTGTTGAGACCCAACAAAATGGGAGGATGTAATAGTAAGAAGAGAGGCGAAAAATTGAAGAATATATCTCCCCACAGTCCCTCAGATGAACTGCTAGAGATGGGATTCTATAGAGGCCACGGAGGGATTGGATAAGGTTAAGATGATTCACTACTGTGTAGAAGTCTGGCCAGAGTTAGATGTGCAAGGAGGATGGCCGCGGCGTGGGACAAAAGACA
Organism: Setophaga petechia; assembly: GCA_024362935.1. NCBI lineage: Eukaryota > Metazoa > Chordata > Aves > Passeriformes > Parulidae > Setophaga > Setophaga petechia. Next base: position 528,258 of record JANCRA010000078.1, read on the forward strand.
AGTGAATGTGTCAACAACTGAGTCACTATCTGACAGCTCGAGAGGATACCAACCCTGAGCAAGTGTTATATGCAGCTTGTTGGTTAAAGAGTGCTATTGGGGATGAAGGTGTGCGAATTTGTAAGGTGCAGAGGCAGAAAGAGGGGAATGAAGGAGGGGATGCTCGAGTTAGAGAGAGTAGTAAATGGTGGAACCCCCTAGACTATTTGCCTCCTGTTGCCCCTCCACCTTATCATCCTCTTCCTCGGGCACCTCAAATGGCAGATACGGCTTTTCCCCTGGCTGCAACACCATTGCTGCCCCTTCTAATTCCTTCTTCTACCTCTTTGCCTTCCTCTATGGGAGACCCAGTATCTCCCCTGGTGTCCACTCCCTCACCACCCCCTTCGGCTCCTCCAGTTGCTTCTGCACCACCACGAGTGCCAACTCCACCTGTTGCACTCTCCTCCCCTTCTCCAGCTCCAATTAACAGCACTCAAAGCTCTTCTCCCCATCTTACTGCTGTCCCTTTACCTCCTCCTCATTGGACAGTCATGACATTAAATGCCCTCAATCCCACACAATCCCTTATGGGAGAGCCTATAGAAAACTTAGAACATGATTACCTTGAATTGATTAGCCCCCAAACAAAAGTAAGAGAAGATTTAGAAGATCAGGCTCTAGCAACTGGAAGGATCTTGTTCAAAGATGGCTCTTCGAGGGTAGTAGATGGAAAAAGAGCTTCAGGCTATGCCATCATAGATGGAGGAACTTTACAAATTGAGGAAAAAAAGAAATTACCCCAAAACTGGCTGGCCCAAAGTTGTGGAATATATGCCCTGAAAACAGGATTAGACTTACTGAAGGGAGAGTGGGGAACTATTTATACAAATTCCCAATATGCATTTGGGATAGTATACACATTTGGGAAAATATGGGAGGAGCGTGGATATCTAAGCTCAAAGGGAAAAAGCTTAGCCCATGAGAACCTGGTCAAGTCCGTATTAGAATCTTTACAGAAACCAACAGAAATAGCAGTGGTCCATATAAAAGGGCACCAAAAAGGAGACAGTCTTGAAGTTAGAGAAAACCGACTGGCTGATCAGATAGCAAAGGAAGCAGCTTTAGAACCAGGAGATCCAGTGAAAGTTTTTACCACACCTGAGGGGGGAGAAAGAAGAGAGGAACCCATATTTAGTGAAAAAGAATGGGAAGTTATAAAAGAATTAAAGTTACACCAAGGGCAACGAGGGGAGTGGTTAACCTCGGATGGATGGGTGTTTTTAAACAAAGCACTTGCTCGGACAGTGCTGACAGAACTACATAAATTGACCCACTGGGGAGTCCAAAGACTATGTGATCATTTCCTAAGAAATAACCTGTGCATAGGCGTATATGGCCTGGCAAAAGCAATTACAAAAGAGTGTTTAATTTGTCAAAAAGTAAACCAGAAAGTTATGAGGAAGGTAGCACCCAGAGGGAGGGAATTAGCTCTAAGACTTTTTCAGGGTTTACAGATAGATTTCACTGAGATGCCCCCAGTGCAGGGATACAAATATTTACTGGTTACAGTAGATCATCTCACCCTTGGATGGAAGCCTTCCCAACTAAAAGGAAAACAGGCCAAGTTGCATCAAGAGTAATTCTGGAGAACATTACTCCCAGATATGGAATGGTGAACACCATAGACTCAGATCCAGGTCCACATTTTGTGGCCCGAACATTGCAAAGTGTAATCAAAACTTTAGGAATGGAAGGGAAATTACATACTCTGTGGCACCCTCAGAGTTCTGGGAGGGTGGAGCGGATGAACAAAACTCTCAAAAATGTATTGACTAAATTGATAGAAGAAACAAAAATGAATTGGCTGAAGTGTTTGCCCCTAGCGCTTTTGCATATCAGAACAAGACCCCGGTCTGATATAGGGATTTCACCCTATAAAATGATGTTTGGGCTGCCATTCTTGTTAACATCCTGTAGTACAGGAGACTATTTGGAAGGAGAAGAAGCTACCAGAAAATATTTAGAAGTCATTGGAAGAGCCCTGGAAGGACTTAGAAAAAGAGGATACCTCCCCCAAACCTCCCCTCTTGACACGAAAGTACATAACATTATCCCAGGAGATTAAGTTTTGATAAAATCCTGGAATAGTGGACCATTAATGCCTAAATTTGAAGGCCCCTTTCAGGTGCTCCTCATCACTAATTCGGCTGTGTGGACCAGAGAAAAGGGTTGGACCCACATCACAAGAATAAAAGGACCAGTCTCACCTCCAGGCACTGAAGAAGGATTCAACATCAGTTTCTCCCTGTGGCATTGGGCCAGAGTCCACAACACTCTCACCCCCCAATTCAGGACAAGATTCAACATCACGAGTTTTTTCACCTGAGTATACCATTATAAAAGGACCAAAAGACTGAAAGTTGATTCTCAAAAGGAAGAGCCAAAAAGACTGATGAACTGATTAAGAAAAGAGTTTGGTGTCAGAACCATACCATATCTTAAAGTGTTTTAAGACAGTTCTGTGTTTAAAATAAGTTTGTAAAAATGTTAAAGACTGTCAATAAGTAATTCTATTTAAGTTCCCCCAATTTAGTTCCAAAGACTCCAGCTTAATCCTCTACAGAGCACTCCCCTAGGAGAAACCAAAATTAGTAAGGACGGACCAAGAGAGGTTTAACCAGAGAAGCAGATAGAAGGGACTCTAAAGAGCTTGGAAGTTTCTTCTCAGCAAAGTCCCCAAGAGGCAAGGCCAGGTGGGCAGGTTGTGCAGGATGACCCATACTGGACTCTTGGGAAGGGCAGTAATGATGGCTCCAATTGCTGGTGGTGCTCTGGGGAGCCCAGGAGAGCCGTGCAGTCAGTGCTACCAACCCCTCCATGAGGAGGAAGAAGTGAGCTCCTTGTCGAGAGTCCACACCAATTCTAACCCTAATTGTGTTAACCTCTCCCACTTGCTCCTTTGTCAAGAGGATGAGAAAATGTATTGGATGGCCTGGAATACTGCCACTTTTAGGCAGCCACTCCTGGGAGAGTGCCCTGTAGGAGAAGCCTGGTTGTGCTTTGAATGTGATGCAACTGAAGCAAGACTGGTAGATCTGGTCAAAGAGAAAGACATAGTAAAGACAATAAGAGAACAAGACCATTTAGAGATACCCCGAGGTAAGAATCTATTCATAGATTCAGTTAAAACAATCAGCCATGAATTGAATCTAACTAATTGTTGGGTTTGTGGAAGTACCCAGATGACTGAAATTTGGCCATGGGAAGGGATTAGTCTAGGGCTGTTGGAAATCTTAAATTACCCAGAATTTAGTGTTACAGAGATGAAGGGAAAACAACAATGAAATCTGAAAGCAGGAATTATAAAAGAAAAAGTTATTTTAAGAAAAGGGAAGGGGTACAGTACGCCAGTAAGAAGAATGGTTTGTAAAAGGTATTTAGCAGTAAAGAACTCTGCTACCCAGTGGATCCCAAGAGATCCAAATAGATTTTGGTCTGTTGAGAAAATAAAAGGGAACAGATTCATTCACCATGAAGCATATGAACTTTATGAGAGTGCTGAAAAAGAGATAAACCCCTTTTGGGGAATGAAAGAAATTTCTAAATATTGGGAATGCCCAACAGAAACTAAGAACACATTTTGGGGGGCCCCTAAACACCTATTTTGGATCTGTGGTACTACAGCATACACTAAATTGCCAGGAGACTGGTCTGGTAGTTGCACCATTAGAATGATAAAACCAGCTTTCTTTTTATCACCTAAAGAATCTGGATCAAGTTTAGGATTTCCTACATACGATGATTTAAGAAAAAAACAAATGGAGGAGGCGAAGTGCAATAGAAATTGGAAGAATCCAAAAATGTAAGAGCCAGGTTTGGACCCCAAGAAAAATTATCAAGACTTATGGCCCAGCCACCTGGGCTCAAAATGGGTCCTGGAGTTATCGGACCCTGATATCCATGTTAAACAGAATTGCCAGGCTTCAGGCAGTATTAGAGATGAAGCATATGTAAGTAACCAAGAATAGACTCCTGCACTTGATTCCAGTTGGTAGAATAACCTATGCGCTTTCAATGGAAATTGGTGGAAAAAAGTAACTTTCTTCACTGTGTGTACACTTGCTGGTCTGCTCTTTTTTCTATGCTTACTTCCCTGCTTCATTAAATTGGTAACATCTGCTGTGCCTGCTGTTGCAGGCCAACCTCAAGATTTCTGAAGAAATTAACCTGAAGAAACCAGAAAAAGTAATCAAGTTAAGTAACCATGATTACCAGAGTGCTCAAGAAATGTATAATCAATACAAAAAATTAAAGAAATTCTATGCTCATGAGTCAGAAATTGCAAGTTGATGCAAGCTTAAGTTTAAGCCCGATCAAAGAAAAAGAGGGGGGACTGGTATGAGTAGAAAAGTTGCCCATTTTTTTAAAAGGTTGCAGAGTTCACAGGTTGGGCCAGTTGCTGCCAAGGTGGAGTTCTAACTGTTTGTTGTTGTTAATAGTTAACCTATTGTTAATAGTTTTTCAATAACTACCTGTTGTTGATGGCTGAGAATTTCCCTTTTTGTTGAGTAACATCCTGCTGCTTCCTGGAGGATGGCACCCGGGACGGTGAAGAGGAGGGGACATCGAGGTTGGCATGCAAATGAAGAAACCCTCAGCAAACCTAGCAAAAATCCCTAAAAACAACAGGCCAACACGGAATTAAGGGATCAAAGTGATGTCTAGACACGAGGAACAGAATCCAGTATCTGCTAAGACCCCTTTTACCCCTCACCCTAACCTAAAAGACGTCATCTAGAAAGAGCACCCCAAATGTCAAACCAAAAAAGCGGGAATCTCTCCATGCTCTCATGAGGACTGAACCCCCAGCTCTGCCTGCAGACCAGAGGACAAAGCTGCACTTTTCCTTTTCCTCTGTGCCACTCCTGGAAGCAGCAGCGCTGTGAGCACAACCCGTTGGTTCTCCCCACCCGAGCTGATTTTTAATAAAGGCATTAAAAGGAGAAAGATCTCCTGCCCTGTTTATTTCAGGTGATGCTCGTGGGGCAGGGGGTGCTGCAGAATCACCGTGCGGGCGGTGTGAGCGGCGGGATTCTGCTGCTCCTTCTCCTGCTCCTCTTCTTCTTCCTTGTCCTCCTCATCATTGTCGTCTTCCTCCTCCTTGTCTTTCTACACCTTGTCCTCCTCCTCCTGCTCATCGTCCTCCTCATCTTCCTCCTCGTCCAGGGCCTCCTCCAACTCCACCTCCTTGTTCTTGTCCTGATCCTCCTCCTTGTCCTATTCCTCTCCCTCGGCCTCCTCCTCATCTACCTCCTCATCCTCCTCCTCTTTGTCATCATCCTCCTCCTCCTCGCCCTTCTACACCTTGTCTTCCTCCTCCTTGTACTCCTCTTCGTGGTCCTCCTTGTCCAGGGCCTCTTCCAACTCCACCTCCTCCACGTCCTCATTCTTGTCCTCATCTTCCTCCTCATCCTCCTCCTCCTCTTCCTCCTCCTCCTCGTCCAGAGCCCCCTCCTACTCCAACTCCTCCACGTCCTGGTTCATGACCTCGTCCACCTCTGTCTTCTCCTTGTCCTTGTCCTCCTCGTCCTCACCCTCCTCCTCCTCGACCTTGTCCTTCACCTCCATGTCCTCATCCTCCTCCTTCTCCTCCTCCTACTCGTCCTTGTCAACCTCCTTCTCTTCCTCCTCATCCTCATCGTCCTCCTCCTCGTCCATGGCCTCCTCCTACTCCACTTTCCCCACATCCTCGTTTTGGTCCTCATCCTACTCCTCCTGCTCGCCCTCCCCATCCTTGTCTACCTCAACATTTTACTCATGGTCCTCCTCCTCATCCTCCTCCTAATCTTCCTCGTCCTTGTCCTTGCCCTCCTCCTCCTCCTCCTCCTCTACATGTGTCCTCACGATCCTCCTCATCCTCCTCCAAATCCTTGTCCTCCTCCTTCTCGTACTCCACCTTCTCATCCTCGTCCTCATCCTCCTCATCGTCCCCTGACTCGTCCTCATTATCATCCTCCTCTGCCTCATCCTTCTTCTCCTCACCCTCTTCCTCATCTACTCTTCCTCCTCCTTCTCTACCTCTTTGTCCTCCTCCTCCTCCTCCTAAACATCCTCCTCTGTGTCATCCTCCTCCTCATCATCCTCCCCTCCTCCTCGTCATCTTCCTTCTCCTTGTCGTCCTCCTCATCTTCCTCCTCGACCTCCTCCTCCTCCTCCTCCGGGTCCTCATCCTCGTCCTCATCAGCCTCCTCCTCCTTGTCCTCCTCCTGTTCCTCATCCCCCTTCTCCATGTTCTCATTATCAACCTCCTCCTCCTCGTCTCCCTCCTCGTCCTCATCCTCCTCGCCCTCCTCATCCTCCATCTCGTCCTGCTCCTCCTCCTCATCCTGCCCTCCTCCTCATCCTGCCCTCCTCCTCATCGTCTTCCTTCTCCTTCTCCTTCTCCTCCTTCTCCTCATCCTTCTCCTCCTGCTCCATGTCCTTGTCCTCCTTCTTCTCCTTCTCCTCCTTGTTCTCCTCCTCCTCTTCCTTTTCCTCATCCTGCTCCTCGTCCTCCTCCTCATCCTTGTCCTTGTTTTCCTCCCCCTACTCATCCTTGTCAACCTCCTCCTCCTCCTCTTCCTCCTCATCCTCATCGTCCTCCTCCTCGTCCATGGCCTCCTCCTACTCCACTTTCTCCACACGTCTCGTTTGTGTCCTCATCCTACTCCTCCTGCTCATCCTCCTCGTCTACCTCAACATTTTACTCATCATCCTCCTCCCCGTCCAACTCCTCCTCATCCTCCAGCTCATCCTCCTCCTCCTCATCCTCCTCTTAATCCTCCTTGTCCTTGCCCTCCTCCTCCTCCTTCATATGCGTCCTCACCACCCTCCTCCTCTTCCAAATCCTTATCCTCGTCCTACTCCTCATCCCGACACGTACTCATTATCGTCCTCCTCCTCCTCCTTGTCCTCCCCCTTGTCCTCCTCTTCCTCATCGACCTCCTCCTCCTCATCATCCTTCTCCTCATCATCCTCCTCCTTGTCATCGTCCTCCTCCTCCTCCTCCTTGCCCTCCTCATCCTCCTTCTCATTGTCATCATCGTCTTCCTCCTGCTCCTCCTCCTCTTTGACCTCCTCTTCCCCGTCCTCCTTGTCCTCCTCCTCCTCGTCCTCCTCATCCTCCCTTCCTTCTCCTCGTCCTCCTCATCCTCCTCCTCATCCCCTCCTCCTCGTCCTCCTCATCGTCCTTGGCCTCCTCCTCCTTGTTCTCCTCCTCGTCCTCCTCCTCCTCCTACTCCACATCATTCTCCTCCTCCTCCTTTTTATCCTCTTCATCCTTTTCCTCTTCGTCCTCCTCCTCCTTGTCCGTGTCCTCCTCCTCCTCCTCCTCATCCTCCTTGACCTCCTCATTCTCCTCCTTCTCGAGCTCCTTCTACTCTTCCTTTTCCCCATCCTCCTCCTCATCCTTCTCCTTGCCCTCACCCTCCTCCTCTTCCACCTTGTCCTCCTCCTCCTCTTCCTCCTCCTGCTTCTCCTCCTCGTGTGCCCCTGTGTTCTCCTCGTCCTTCTCCTCCTCGTCCTCCTCCTCCTCTTCCTCCTCCTCCTCATCCTCTTCCTATTCCTCGTCCTCATTGTCTTCCTCCTCCTCCTCATCCTACTCTTCCTCCTCCTCCTCCTGGGCCGCCTCGTCCTCCTCCTCATTGTCCTGTCCTCCTCCTTGTCCTCCTCTTCCTTCTCGTTCTTGTCCTCCTCCTCTGCCTCCTCTATGTCATCGTCCTCCTTCTTCTGCATCTTGTCCTCTTCCTCTTCTCTTTCCTCCTCCTCCTTCTCATCTTCCTCCTCCTCGTCCTCCTTCTCCTCGTCCTCCTCCTCTTCGTCCTCCTCCTCCTCCTGCTCCACATGATTCTCATCCTCCTCCTTTTTTTAATCCTCTTCCTTCTTTTCCTTTTCCGCCTCTTCCTCCTTTTCCTTTTCCGACTCCTCCTCCATGTCCTTGTCTTCCTCCTCCTCGTCATCGTCCTCCTTCTTCTACATCTTGTCATCCTCTTCCTCTTCCTATTCTTCCTCCTCCTCGTCCTCCTCCTCATCCTCCTTCTCCTCATATGCTCCTCCTCGTCCTCCTCCTCGTCCTCTTTGTCCTCCTTCTCGTCCCCGTCATTGTCCTTGTCCTCCTCCGCCTCCTTCTCTTCCTCGTCCCCCTTTTCCCCTTATCTGTTTCCTCATCCTCCTCATCATCCCCCTCATCCTCCTCCTCGTCCTTGTCCTTCTCACCCTCTTCCTCCTCCACCTTGTCCTCCTCCTCCACATCCTCATCCTCCTCGTCTTCCTCCTGCTTGTCCACCTATTCCTCATCCACTTCCTCCTCCTCTTTGTCCTCCTTCTCGTCCTCCCCCTCCTCCTTGACGTCCTCGTCCTCCTCCTCCTCGTCTTCCCCTCCTCCTCCCCATTCTCCTCCTTGTCCTTGTCCTCATCCTCGTCCTCACCCTACTCCTCCTCCTCCTTTTTGTCCTCCTCCTTCTTCTCCTCCTCCTCCTCGTCCTTGTCCTCCTCCTGCTCGTTTTCCTCCTCCTCCTCCTTGTTCTCGTGTTCCTCCTCCTCCCCTCTTTCTCCCCGTCCTCGTCCTCCTCCTTGTTCTCCTCCTCGTCCTCCTTGTCCTCTTCGTCCTCTTCCTTGTCCTCATCCTCCTCCTCCTCCTTGTTCTCGTTGTCCTTGTCATCCTCCTCGTCCTCCTCATTGTCCTCCACCTCCTCCTCCTCCTCCTCTCCCTCTTCCTCCTCCTCCCACTCCACATCATCCTCATCCTCCTCCTTGTTTTCATCCTCTTCCTCCCCTCCTCCACCTCCTCCTCCTCATCCTCCTCTGGCTTCTCCATGTCCTTGTCTCCCTCCTTCTCATTCTCCTCCTCGTCTTCACCCTCCTCCTCCTCCACCTCGTCCTTCTCTTCCACATCTGCATCCTCCTCCTTGTCCTCCTCCTCTTTGTCCACCTATTGCTCAGCCACCTCCTCCTCCTCTTTTTCTTCCTCCTCGTCCTCCTCTTCCATGTCTTTGTCTTCCTTCTTCTCCTCTTCCTCTTAAGTCCTTGTCAACCTTCTCTTCTTGCTCCTCCTCTTCCTCCTCATCCTCATCGTCCTCCTCCTACTCCACCATCTTTACGTCCTTGTTCTTCTCCTCCTCCTCGTCCTCCTCCTCCTTGTCTACCTCAACTGTTTACTCATCATCATCCTCCTCCTCATCCTCATCCTCCTCCTCTTCATCTTCCTCCTCCACATCCTCAACCACCTCCTCATCTTCCTCCTCCTCCTCCTTTTCCACATCATACTCATCCTCCTTCTTGTCCTCCACCACCTCCTCCTCCTCCTTGCTCCCTTCCTCCACCTCCTTGTCTCTCTCCTCCACCTCCTCCTCATCATCCTCCTCATCCTCATCCACCTCCTTCTCCTCCTTATCCTCCTCCACATCCTCATCCTCTTCTTCCTCTTCTTCCTCACTCTCCTCCTTCTTGTCCTCTTCCTCTGCCTTCTCCTCTTCAGCCGCCTCCTCCACATTCTTGTCCTCGTCCTCCTTGTCCTTGTCCTCTTCATCCCCGTCCTTCTCCTCTTCGTCCTTCTCCTCCTCTTTCTCCTTGTCCTCCCCCTTCTCCTCGTCCTCCTCATTGTCTGCCTCGTCTACCTCCTCCTCCTCCTCCTCCTCCCCATCCTACTCCTCGTCCACAGCCTCCTCCTCCACATCCTTGTACTCATCCTCCTCTTCCTCATTCTTTTGCTCATCTTCCTTGTCCTCATCCTCCTGATCACTCTCCTCATCCTCCTAATCCTCCACCTCCTCGTCCTCCTCCTACTCCTTCTCCTCCTCCTCACCTTCCTCTTCATCCTTGTCCTCCTTGTCCTCACCCTCATTTTCCTCCTTCTCATCCTCTCCCTCCTGCACATCCTCATCCTTGTCCTCCTCCTGTTCCTCCTCTTTTTTCTTGTCCTCCTCTTTCTCATCCTCCTGCTCCTCATCCTTGCCCTTCTCCTCCTTTTCTGCCGCCTCCTCCTCCACATCCTTGTCCTCTTCCTCCTCCTCCTCCTTGTCTACCTCCTCATCCTCCTCCTCCTCTACTTCCTTGTTCTCTTTCTCCTCCTCCTCCTTCTCCCCCATCCATGTCTTCATCCTCCTCGTCCTCGTCCTCCTTTTTCTCCCCAATCCATGTTTTCGTCCTCCTCTACTTCCTTGTTCTCCTTGTCCTCGTCCTCCTCGTCCTTATCTTCCTCCTCCCTCTCCACCTCCTCTACTTCCTCCTCCTCCTCTTCATCCCCTTCCTCCTCCTCGTCTTCCTCGTCCTCCTCTTACTCCTCCTCATCCTCCTCATCTTCCTTGTCCTCATCCTCCTCGTCGACAGGATGGGAGTTTTTCCCCTCCCTCTTTTCTGTGGGAGGATGAAGCCCAGCTGCCCTTTTCTTCTGGTGCCTCCTCCTCTCCTCAGCTGAGGATGTCAAACTCCAGAGGAGCAGGAAAATCCCGGTTCTCTGTTTCCTTGTGGCTGCAACATGGAACATCCAGTCAGAACAAAGAACGTTCTGACAGCCCTGCTGAATGACACTGGGAAGAGATTTGTGAGAAAGGGAGGAAATTGTATTTTGATAGGAAATAAAGTTAGAAAAATATTTCTTACTGTCCCATTCATTTTCAGTCAGTTCCAGTTCTGTTTTCCAGAGTGCCACCTTCTCAGATGATTGTGTTTGAGTCCTCCTTTCTCTCCTGCCTTTCTCTGCCTGCTCTGTTTCTCTCTCAGTGTCTCCCTTGACCCAGGGCAGCTCCCACTAATGACCCTGCCCTGATTTAATTCCCAATCCAAGAGCCATGGGTGAAGTTCTGAAGGCTGGCAGTGAAATGTCACTGTATGATCTTACTCCACTTGGCTTTTGGCTCCTTCTTTAGAGTTTTGCCTTCAAGAGCAGGAACATCTTTTCCTGGCTGGGAACTGGAATTCCAGCCCCTGGGAGTGTGTGCCATGGATCCCAGAGGGGCATTCCCGAGGCTCCCAGGGTGCTGCTCTTGCCATGCCTCCCAAGGAGCTATGCAGGGCCAGGGGACAAGGTCCAGCAGCTCTGTTGGTTCTGCAGTGCCACAAGGGCCCCTGGTTCCATGAGTTTCCCTACTGCCAACAGCAGTTCCTTGGTTCCCATGATGCCCTGCTGTGTCACCATGGATATTTGGTGCAATGAAGTTCTTCAGTGTCACAATGGCCTCCCTCACTCCATGAGCCTCTGCAGTGTCACAATGGCCTCCTTGGATGGGCAATGTCACCATGGACCATTGGCTCCATGCAGCCCCGCTGGGTCACCATGGACTCCTTGGTTCCATGAGGTTCTGGGGGTGTCTCCATGGTCTCCTTGGATCCACAGTGTCACCATGGACCACTGGATCCACGTGGCCCTGCTGTGTATCCATGGCCCCTTGGTTCCATGGTACCCCAAGGTCACAATTTACTCCTTGCTTCCACGTCATCCCCTCAGTGCCAAAATGGCCCCTTCATTCCATGAGGAAGACAAAAGTTTTGTAGAAACATTGATCAAATCCCACTTAACACACCTGGGAACATCTGTTTGCATTCAAGAGAGAGGTTAAAGGTGAGGATGCCACCAGCAGCTTCCATCTGCAACAGAGATCCCAGGTTGGCCATGTCAGACATGGTGAGGCTGGGGGTGAGGAGCTGCTGTTGGCCTCTTGGGGGCTGCCTCTCCCCTGCTTTCCAAAAGCTGACCTTGGCATGTAGAAGGCTGCTTCTCATGAGTTCCTGGATCACTGGGGCTCCGTGTTGTCCTTGGTATGGAAAAGAACTATCCATCTTCTCTTCTCAGATGCCCATTGTCAAAATTGGTACTCTCCCTAAAAATTTCCCATATACAAGGGTATCTCTCTAAACAAAACGTAGCCTTGGCCTCTGGCTAGCCTTCACCTCTGGTGGCCACCTCTCATCAGCCCCGGAAGGTGAGGGAGGCTCTGTTCCTTCCTTCCTATGGAAAAGAACTGGCTTTCATGTCAAGGGACCGGGGCCAAAATAAAAATTTGGCATTCCAAAATCGGTATATCCAAAGATTGCTCCCAGACAAAAGTAGCCAGGACAGACAGGTCAGGCTGATCCTGTCCTCTGGTGATTTTCATGGACTCTGAGCTGAATGTTTTCCATTGCAAAAACCCTGGAAAGGGCCCAAAGATCTCCCAAGTACGGATTTTGAGGCCTCGGGCATATGAGCGCTACTTATGGACAAAGGAGCTCTGTGCTCTCTGCTGTGGTGGTGGTTTTGCATCACGGATGTGATGTTCTGAGACAAGCTGCTAGCAGTTTCCTCCATGTCTGACAAAATAACCAATCAGTAATTAGCTTTGAGAATTGACAATCTGTTAACCCACTAAGGAAACTCTACATGCCTCTGTGAAGACACATGTGAAAGATCAAAAAACCCTTGGGGTTCAGCCACAAGCCCCGGGCAGGGGGAGGAGAAGCCATCGGCCCCGGCCATGCTGCTGCTGTGCTCTGGCCTGGCTGCTGAGATCCTGGCCCTGCCCCAGCGCGGCCCATCCTGACACAGCCCCAGCGCAGCCGCTGCAGAAACCTCCATGGTAAAACAGCTCCGGCCGCAAGCACCGAGCCCGGCCGGGGTCACGGAACCATCTGCAGGCCCCGGGGGAGATATGAACTCTGTCAGTGCTTCCATCCTCCCTCGAGTGAGAGAAAAGGACAAAGCGCAGGGACACAGAGGAGCAACATGAAGACAACAAGGTCAGTGAAGGGGAAGTTGAGTCCCAGATGGGAGGGATGAGGAGATGCCTTGATCTTGGGGCTGAAATCCTCTTGTAAAGCTGTGGAGAAGGATGTAATTGATACATCAGACTCTCTTTTTCCCAGTAATGCATGGAAAATATGTGGAGATAACTTGTTCACAAAGGCCTCCATGCTAAAGGAAGCAAACTTTGAAGTTGCTGTGATCCCATGAGGAGTTTGAACAGAGAAAGAGAGCAGAGAGAAGAGACCCTGTACCCTCAGGGAGAGAAGAATAAGACCTCTGTTCTCAGAGATTAAGATGATTTCAGAAATAGATGAAGAGAAACTTTACTCTTAAAAAGCTCATCTTTAAACTAATACCCCATAAGTTGACATATCCCATGAACACAGTAGAGGGAAAAGCTGTGAAGAAAAGGGAGGGTCTGCACGATTGCAGATTTTCTGGGTGGCTGTTATTCATGAAAATTGGGAGTGATGAGAGAACTGTTTCTTATGGAGAAGTCTCCATAGCATGAAAGAGACACCTCTTCCTAAGTGAACTGAAGAAAGACTATTCTAGAGGTGGTAAACTGACTCAAAACACTAGGTTTTGTCTCTTTACATTGTCAGTAAGAATGAAAAGGTTGTAGGGAGAAGTGTTCTGGAAATTTTGTTCTTATTACTCTTTGTTTAGTTGCTATTAATAAAGTTTTCTTTCTACCCTTTACAAGTTTTGAGCCTGTTTTGCCTTTCTCCTAATCCTATCTCACAGCAGACAATGAGTAAGTATATTCTAGTGAGTGCACTGGTAATTAGCCAGCCCTGACCCCACCACAATAGTTGCAGCATTCTTCAAGAAATCTCAAACTGGTGAACAAAAGCACTACAGAAAAATTTCTGATGAACTGCACAAGAACAGAGGGAAATCAAGGCAGAGCCATGGTTTGTCAGGACTTGCTTGATCCTAATGAGCCCTGTGGTGCATTTGGAGCTGAGCCCTGGAACCTCAGGGCCTGAGAGGAGATTGCACAAACCTTTCCAGGAGTCAAAGTCAGAGGAAAAACCCAAAGCGTTTATGGGTCTAACCAAGGTCCATCCGCAACACAGGCTCCTCATGGACACCTTAGAGGAGAGAACTGGAGGCCAGGATGGCACAAAAACATCTCAGAGACTCAGTGTGGAAAGGAAATTCCAAAGTACCTTAAAAACCTTGAGTATTTCCAAGTATTAATGAGCCCCACAGAATGTCAGTACAAAGCTCTCAAGGGACTCGTTAAAGCAGATAATTGGGACCATGATTGCACAAACCTCTCACAGAGTCTGTATCAAAATGGAAACACCAAGTACCTTAAAAAAACTGAAGTACCCTGAAGTATTAATGACCACACTGAGTGTTGTTACTGACAAAGCCTCTCCAGGGACTAATTACAGCAGATAATTGGAGGGCAGGATGGCACAAACCTCTCAGAGACTCCAAGGCAAAAGCCAAAGCCAAAGTCCTTTGAAAAACCTGCAGTCCCTGCAGGGAGCATTCAGGAGCCCCCAGGGCCATTGCTGAGCAAGGCTCCCCAGGGACTCCTTCCAGCAGATCCTGGAGGCCACTGGCATGTGGGCTAGGGGGGGATGCTGAGGGCAGGACAAGGGGCTGACAGTGCCCAGCCTGGCTGGGGCTGTGCCAGGAGGCCCCAGGGCCTCAGCACAAGGTGTCTCCTCCCAGCCCTTGGTGGCACAGACCCTGCTGTGGCCCAGGGCACCAAGACTTGGCTTCTCTTTGTCCCCACCTGTCATCACTGCCTGCAGTTCTCTGCTCTGCCTGGGGCCTGGGGACACTTTCTCAGTCGTGTCCCTCACTGGGACCCATTAAAAGTCCAAGAAAGTTTGGAGTTGGATTCTGCCTTGGAGTTCTGGAGAGGTTTCTTGAGGTCCCTCTCAGGGACTGATGTTCAGGGCCAGAGCACAAAGCCCCAGAGGCTCATTAAAGTCCTTGTGCTGTGTCTGTGCTGCTGAGCTGGGCTGGGCTCCTGGCACAGAGGCAGCTCCTGGTAACCAAGCAGAGCTTCAAAAGCACATTTCTCTTGATGAGCAGCTCTTCTGGCAGCCCAGCAGGGCTGGGGCACTGCCTGCAGCCAGCCCGGGCACAGCCCAGAGGCACAGAGAGCTTCAATCAGTCAGGGCTGGGAAGGTGCTGAGAAGTGCCTGGGGCACAATCACTGCCAGCCCTTGGCACAGGAACCTCTGGCTGCAGGACAATGCAGCTGCAGCTCCTGGAGCCATCTCCTAAAACTGGAACATCCCAATGCCTGCAGAGCCTGTGAGTACATTCTCTGATTTTCTCTTGTGCAGAGCAGCCAGGGGTGCCCAGGGCTGTCCTGCAGAGCAGGGTCCTGCAGCAGCCCAGGGCGCTGTGCTGGGGCAGGGACTCTGCTGCCTGCCAGGGACAGCTCTCAGCCAGCCCTGGCAGCTGCTCCCAGCGCTGGGGGACAAGATCTGGGTGGGAGGAGACAGCTGGACAGGCTTGGAAGTGTTCTCCATGTGTGGGGAGGATGCTGCATTGCTTAGGACTACTCCCAGCATGGCATTTAAGTGCAGAACATTTCCAAGCAGATTATACATGGAGCACTGTGAGGCAGGGGCCGCATAAAAGGAAAATCCTGCTTTATTAATCTAGGGGTCCTGGTTGTCTGGATAGTATTCATCTCTCAGTTCAGGTTCAGAAAAAGAAACAAGTTTTCTCTCAGATCTTACTAAACCAGGCAATGGCAGAAATCAGCACAGAGCCCCTTAGAGGCAGCATCAGTGTTGCTTTTCCAGCCTCCTCAGGGTTGCTCTGACGTTGCCATCAGAGCCTGCAGAGCCAGAGCTGCCCCTGGGCACTGCCTGAGCTGGGAGGGGTCTGCAGGGCAGAGCTGAGCCCCCAGGGCTGGGCTGGGCTCTGGCAGCACTGGCAGGGCCCAGCCCTGGGCACAGGGAAGCAGCTGCTGGCAGGGACAGCTCCAGGAAGCAGAGCCCTGGGCAGGCAGTGGGGGGAAAGTGCCCCCAGGCTGTGCTGGGATATTTAAAGTCCTCTCCAAACACAACTATTCCATGATTACTTTTTTTACAGATCCCCATGCCACGGCACTGCAAATGTCCAACAGCAGCTCCATCAGGCACTTCCTCCTGCTGGCATTGGCAGACACGCGGCAGCTGCAGCTCCTGCACTTCTGCCTCTTGCTGGGCATCTCCCTGGCTGCCCTCCTGGGCAACGGCCTCATCATCAGCGCCGTAGCCTGCGGCCACCACCTGCACACACCCATGTTCTTCTTCCTGCTCAACCTGGCCCTCAGCGACCTGGGCTCCATCTGCACCACTGTCCCCAAAGCCATGCACAATTCCCTCTGGGACACCAGGGACATCTCCTACACTGGATGTGCTGCTCAGCTCTTTTTCTTTATGTTCTTCATCTCAGCAGAGTTTTATCTGCTGACCATCATGTGCTATGACCGCTACGTGTCCATCTGCAAACCCCTGCACTACGGGACCCTCCTGGGCAGCAGAGCTTGTGCCCACATGGCAGCAGCTGCCTGGGCCAGTGCCTTTCTCAATGCTCTCATGCACACAGCCAATGCATTTTCCCTGCCTCTGTGCCATGGCAATGCCCTGGGCCAGTTCTTCTGTGAAATTCCTCAGATCCTCAAGCTCTCCTGCTCCAAACCTTATCTCAGGCAATTTGGGCTCATTGTGTTTTCCATCTCTATAGCATTAGGCTGTTTTGTGTTCATTGTTTTCTCCTATGTGCAGATCTTCAGGGCTGTGCTGAGGATTTCCTCTGAGCAGAGACGGCACAAAGCCTTTTCCACCTGCCTTCCTCACCTGGCTGTGCTCTCTCTTTTTATCATCACTGCAGTGTTTGCATACCTGAAGCCCCCCTTCATGTCCTCCCCATCTCTGGATCTGGCCCTGTCAGTTCTGTACTCGGTGGTGCCTCCAGCCCTGAACCCCCTCATCTACAGCCTGAGGAACCAGGAGCTCAAGGCTGTCCTGAGGAAAGCGATAACTTGAACGCTTTTCAGAGGTTCAAGTCTTTCTAGTTTATGCTGCAGTGTTCACTGTGTAATAGATTGCATGCCCAGCCTGCCTTCTAAAGCTTTTAAAAGTGATGGAGGTGGGGGTACAGGCTTTTCCACTTTTTCCTTGTGATCATTTTCCCACTGAAAATTTAGCCATCTACCCATATTGAGTTCAGTGTCTCCTTCTTTAACTTGATTCACAGAATGTGTATGTTAGGAATCATGCCCTGTGTGTGTTTTAATAAAGTAAATGTTAAATAAATAAATGTTTCTGCTGAGTCTTATTTGTCAAAAATCCTCCCTCTATTAACTGTCCTTCCGCTGCAGGGGCAGTTCCTGTGTGCAGAGAGGAAAGCAGTCCCAACCCAGCAGCACTGCCAGAGAGCAGCAGCACCTGCTCTTTTGAGTGCTGCTCTTTTTCCATTTCCAGACTCTCCTTTATTGTCCTTGTCCAACGTTGAGTGCTCTGGCAGCTTGGTCACTGTCCTGCTGTATGTCCATGCTGTGATCTCAGGCAGGGACAGGCCATGGGCACTGCTGGGACACAGCTGGGCTCCAGTGCAGCAGCTCCACCAGCAAAGGGCATCTCCTGAGGGCAGGGCAGGAAGGCTTTTCTCCCCTCCAGAGTCACTCTCAGGACTCTCAAGAGGCTCCTTGTGTTCCTTGCTCTCCCAGGGCTCAGTGGGATGAGATCAGGGTCTCACTGGGGCCGTCAGGGGACTCAGGTCTGGGTCAGGTTTTGCTTGTTGGTGGCCAGTGCCCATCAGAGGCTGAATGGTCTGGCTGAACCTTCCTGGGGCTCTGCAGCTTGTGCCAGGGCTGATGGCAGGGGAAGGTTTGTCTGGAGGGCCTTGGGAGCTACCAGGAGAACACAGGGGACCAGCAGGGACAGAGTGTGCCAGGGACCAGCAGGGAGTGGAGCTCACTGGGCATTGGCCAGGGTGGGGTCACCCCGAGATCAAGGACTGAATGTCTGCCGTGAGCCAGGAGAGCTCTGCAGCCCAGGGACACAGCAGGCACAGGGAAAGGAGTCTGGGCACTGACTCCTCTGACCCTCAGGGAACTCCCCCAGGAGGATCCAGGGCAGCCCCGAGCCCCTCTGGCAGCCCTGGAACAAGGCGGGCACCTCTGAGCCCCCTCCATGGCCCCGCAGAGCCCGTGTGGGAGGGGG
This sequence comes from Setophaga petechia, assembly GCA_024362935.1. Taxonomy (NCBI): domain Eukaryota; kingdom Metazoa; phylum Chordata; class Aves; order Passeriformes; family Parulidae; genus Setophaga; species Setophaga petechia. Next base: position 546,192 of record JANCRA010000078.1, read on the forward strand.
TCAGTGCAAGAGCACCATCAGCTGCCTCTGTGTCCCAGGCTGAGCAGCAGAGCCCAGCAGAAGCAGCCCAGGGCCCCGGGCAGCACAGCCCCCGTGCTCTGCAGAGCAGCAGCCCCAGCTCAGGCTCTGGGCAGCAGGGCAGGGCTGCAGCAATGGCTGCTCGGGCCAGCACAGCCGTGTTCCCCTGGAAAGGCTCTGGGGGCAGCTGGCACGGGCCAGGAGCAGGGCAGGAGCCCGTGGGGGTGCAGAGGAGCCCTGGCAAGAGGCTGCCCTGTCCCTGGGCCAGCAGGAGCTGCCTGAGGAGCCCCGGGGCCAACTCTGTGCTGGGCTGGGCAGCGGGGCTGGCCCTGGGGCTGCAGGAGCTGCCCGAGCTGAGCATCTGCTGAGCATCCCAGACACAGAGTGGCTGTCCCTGACCTCCAGGGCCTCCAGTTCCTGCTGCAGGGCCAGACCTGACTCTGCTGCTCTGCTGGGCTGGGGCTGGGGCAGGGAAAGGATGAACTGGGCAGTGCCAGGGAGAGGAAAGCAATGGTCCCTTGTCCCCAAGAGTCCCCACAGAGTCAGAATGGTCTCCATGGATCCATGAGGCCCCACAGTGTCACAAGGGCCCCTTGCTTCCCTTAAGCCACACAGGGTCACCATGGTCCCCTGGTTACAGGAGGCCCTGCAGTGTCACAAGGGCCCTCTTGTTCTGTGGAGCCCACAGGGTCAGTTTTGCCAGTGAGCAGAGTCAGCACCAAAGACACAGACACCAACTTCAGGAATTGTGTCATTTATAAAATGTATGTCTGCAAAATATTACAATAGGAGAGGCTCAGCAAAGCACATAATCATTAGAAAATAATTACAAAAGCAGAAGCTCAGCAATGCACCCAACCATCCCCACCAAAGATTGCCTGCAGTGATTAACAAAGATCCAGCCCCAGTTACCCTCAGGCTTTATCATCCCCCAGATCCACACAGCACCTGGGGAAGCTGTCACAGCCAAGGGCTGCAGAGCCACTCCTGGGCACTGGGAATTCCTGCAGGTGCCTCCAGCCCCAGGTGAGGCTCCAACCCCGCTGGGAGAGGGCCCAGCTCTGACAGTGCTGAATGAACAGACTGACAGCACTTCCAGTGTGGGAACATCTGGATCCATCCTCCTCTTAGGTTCCTCCCAAAGCCTGGCCAGAGTCCCAGGAGGAACCAAGGGAGGTGACTTTGATCCTACAGCCCCAAACTAAGCCAGATGGGGCCTTTTCTGGTTTCCAAATACAGAAAAGTAAATCCATATTTCACCAATGAACACGTACAGAGATTATATTGCTAATAATGATTCATTAATGAGTGGATATAAAAATTTCATTTGGTTGGAAGGTTCATCTGGAGCTCAGCTTTGCCTCAGGGCCTGTTGTTCAGGCTTCAGTGCTTCAATCAATGCTTTGACCTACAGATGAACTGCAACCTTCAGAACAATTCTTTCAATAACACAGTTTAGATTTAGGTATTAGGCATAAAGGCGTCGCCTCTTGTTCTTCAATTAAGTACTGCTCAAGTTCATTACTAAGAGCTATAATTTGCATTCATTTTAAAATAGCCCTAATAAGTTGCTAGTCTCCGTTCTTTATCAAAGTCCCTTTTTTTATTGAGACTGTGTCTCGTTTTAGACAAGTCTCAGTACTCCATTTCCCAGCACAAAGTGTCACAGTAACTCTAACATGGAATCATAACACACCAAGTGCTCACACTGCAATGATTACAGTGACAGCCACGAATGCATTTCACCCCAGCCTCCAATTTGGAAGCCATGAATCCAATCCCACCAAGAAGAATTTTCTTCTTGCTGCCACTCTTGTACTGCATTTTCTGTCAAGGTGATTCCTGACTGTTGCACTTCAAACCCATCACTGATAGACATTTCTGCAACATTCCTGTCCTGGAATAGCCCAGGTTCCTCCCTGGCCAGCAAGCAGATAATCCAAGGCCATGTGGTTCTGTGGAGTCCCCATTCCATCCCATTGGATCTCCTGGGATGTGTTATTGGATATTTTAACAGAATCATTTGTTATTTCTTCTAATAATCAATTTATCTCATTACTGTAAACTCCACAGGACATGACTGCACATGGGGCACAGGGTGAATCAGAATCTTTTGCTCTCTGAAACCCAAGGCACTCGTTGAGGGGAAAATGTTCTCTGGGCCCCAACTTTTCCTTGTGGTTGTTGCTGAAGGACCCGAAACGGTGGCCCTGCAGCCAAGAGTGGTGTGACACTGACACCGACCTGCTCCAGCACCCCAAGTTCTACTGACATTGAGAGTGATGGTGAAGCACAGAAATCCTCTCACACTGTGGCCTCTATAACTAGAACAGGGTTGCTTTCTCCTGAAGGGAAATCCTAATGAATCCTGTCCGAGTGATTACTGTATTCCTGTTTTTCTTTAACTGTCCCTTCACTGACAGTGACGAGTCAGAGCCCATGGACAGAGTTCTGGCCACCCCACAGGGCAGGCCCTCCAAGGGAACCCCATTCCTCCCAACTCCAGCTGAGAACGCACCAGCAATTAGTGACACGCAGAAGTTTGGCTACTTTGATGTTTAAATTTTCAATTTTGATGGCTAATCCCTTGGTGAAGCTCTAGAGGTGTTTCTGCAAAGATTCTGGCTGACTCTCAAGATACAACTTACAGACATCAGCAGTACTTCAGTGACAAGGTTACTCCTTCTTTTTCCTTAGTCTCATTTGAGATAAGAACAACAATTCTGTTGTCCATGAAGCTGGTGCCTTTTTAATTCCAGAATAATGCCTCCAAGGTCCTTTGCTTGTCCCTTGCGGCAAACAGGGAGATTTGGTCTGGCAGGATGTGTAAAACAATATCCTGTCACATCTACTTGTTCTCACACACAATCCTTGGCTGCAGGGACACATTCCCATTGTTCCTGCCCAGCTTTCAGGACTCAGAGTTGTCTTTCCCAGGAGCTGTTCCTTCAGCTGCCTCGGGAGGGCCATTTGGCCTCTGGACCCACACTCTGGCTCCATTATTAGGACTGCTGCATCCAAACCCTTTATCTCCACCAACAGCAGTGATTTGAGATGGATGTCCTTTTTTCTCAATTGTTTTAAAAACTGACAATGTCAATAATTGTGCTACCCTGTCATGGGTTTGAATAATACCATCTTGTTCACTGTTGTGTAACACAATTCCTTTAATTTCTCCTTGATATTCTGCATCAATTCCTCCTGCCATGACATGAACACTTTGCAAGGCCAAGCTCCAAGTGAGCAGTTACCAAAGCAAAGTGTCCTGGAGGAATCTGAACTCCTGTTTCAGTATTGATAGCTCTCATTTGCTTTGAATTTTTCCTAACTAATTGCAGTGCATGAAGGCCCAGCCCTGCAGCCTCTGGGCTGGCCCTGCCAGGGGCAATCACAGCCAGAACAATTTCCCAGGCAGCCCAAGTCTCACTGCCCATGGCTGGATTTGCAAATTGGGGGCAGCCGTGCACAGCCAGGGGGTTTCCATTTCCCTCGTGGGCCATTGTTAGGGGCATGGAGCACATCTGGGAGATGGGTTCTCCATGGGCAAAGGCTCCCATCTCCTCACTTTTTCAACTGCTCTTTTAACAATCCCTTCACCCTTTCAACCAATCCTGCAGCTTGTGGATAGTCCGGTACATGAAAAACCCTGCAGGCTTAATCACTGTATTTTTCACAGGAACAGACAAAGCACTCTGCATCACAGTATCAGCATAACCTGTAAAAATCACCAATTTCCTCCCTTTCTCCTTTTTTCATTGAATACAATCTCAAAAGTTGACCACTGACATTAGGGTCCTGGCTAATCCTGTTCTGTAGGGTATTTAGTGTTACATCCCTGAGCAACCAAAGATACCAAATTAGTATTGTCAGCACTATTTCACATTATTATTATTTTATATGTACATATTGATATAGAAATATATAAATATATATATAAATTAAAAAATCTATAAATATAATCATGAAGGTCTTGTTATAATATAAATATGTATGTAGTTATTTATTATATTGCTATTTCACTTGCACAAGTGCATCTGAGCTCCAGATTAAAACCTTCTTCTGTTGCTCCATGTGGGAGCATTCCAACAATAGTTGTTCCTTCTGAAGGTGCTGTTTCCTATGTACTCTCAACAAATTCATCTTTGTCTGCCCAAACCCACAAGGTCTTTTCCTTTTCCATATGCAATTTTTGGATGCATTTGAAGACATCCAGGGCTGCAGCTTCTTTTACCCGACTGCCCCACTGCTCACACGGGGCTCCAACCTCAGCCCACTCCAGAGCCAGGGAACGCCAGGGAAAGGCTTCCCAGCTGGGAATTTCTGATGGGACTGATTCCTCACATTTACATTGAACAAGTGACATTTTGTTGGGATCTGGCCAGACTGTGCCAGTTTTGTTTTACCAGTGGGCAGGGTCAGCACCAAGGACACAGACACCACCTGAAGGAATCAGTGTCATTTTCTCCAGTTCAGAGCAGCAAAGAATCACAGAAGGAGCAGCTCAGCAATGCACCCAATCATCCCCACCAAAGATTGCCTGCAGTGACTAAGAAAGATCCAGCAGCATTTACCCTCAGGCTTTACCATCCCCCAGATCCACACAGCACCTGGGGAAGCTGTCACAGCCAAGGGCTGCAGAGCCACTCCTGGGCACTGGGAATTCCTGCAGGTGCCTCCAGCCCCAGGTGAGGCTCCAATCCCGCTGGGAGAGGGCCCAGCTCTGACAGTGCTGAATGAACAAACTGACAGCACTTCCAGTGTGGCAACATCTGCTTTCATCCTCCTCTTGGGTCCCTCCCAAAGCCGGGCCAGGCCTCAAGGAGGAACCAAGGCAGCTGACTTTGATCCTTCAGCCCCAAACAAGGCCAGATGTCAGATTTCATGGCCTTGTCTGGCTGCTAAATACACAAAGGTCAATCCATGTTTCACTAAGGAGTGGCTACATCTATCACAGTGCTAATGACCATATTTCATCAGGGAGCAGATACAAAGATAACCTTTGCTTGGAAGGTTCATCCAGAGGCCACCTTTGGCTCAGGGCCTGCTGTCCAGGCCTCACTCAGGGCTGCTGTCCAGGCCTTGGCACTTCAGGGACGTGGTTCAGTGCTGGGCTTGGCACTGCTGGGTGAGTGGCTGCACTGGGTGAGCTCAGAGGGCTTTTCCAACAGAAAGGATTCTGTGACTCCATGATTATATCCACTGCATTCAGCTGGGGCTATTTGAGCAGCATTACTTTGCTCCTAACGTTCCCTCTTGCCCAGCTCCTGTGGCCTGAGGCTTCAGCTCCTTCAGCTCCTGGTGCTGAGCTGCTCATGCTGAACGAGACGACTCGGAGAGAAGAACACAGTCCATGCAATTCCTTCTGGGACACGGAGAGGGGAGGCTGTGCAAACAGGACCATTGTTTGCTGTGGCCTCCTCTCTGCCCTTCACGCCTTCCAGCGCTTTGAACCAGCCAAGAGCTTTCTCCAAGAGTGCAATGGAGCAGCTGGTCCTGCTCCCGGGCCTGGCTCTTCCCAGTCTCTGCCCTTGCCTGCTTTTGTCCCTCTTGCTGTGCCCTCTGTTCCCCCAGGGCTCACTGGCTGCTGCCCAGGACTGTGGCACTGGCACAGATCCAGTGCTCCAGAGCCTCCTTTCTGTGCCCTTGCAGCTGCCTGGGCACAGCAGCCTTTTCCATCTGGAAGCTCCCCATGCACAGGGAGTGCCCAGCTCCGTTCCTTGCACAGCCTCCAGGAGCCCAGGGCTGCCATCTCAAGTCCCTGCTGGCACTGGGGGCTCCCAGGTGCCTCAGGCTGCTGTGACACCGCTGCCCACGGCAGGGAAGAGGGGCAGGGGCTGTGCTCAAAGTCAGCTCCATCTGCTGCTGCTGCTGCTGTGGGGTCATTTGTGCAGCCCTGGCCCAGAGTCAGGGATCAGATCCTGCCAGTCTCTTCCAGCCCTGGCTGCTCAGAGTTTGGGCCTTGGAGCCTCAGGTGGCCAAAGGCAGCTTCTGCTGGTCCCTCTGTGTGCCCGTGTTCAGCAGTGCTGCTCCATCAGTCTGTGCCCAGCAACAGGGAAAAGCCTCAGCCCTGCAGGGCCAGGAGCTGCCGGGCTCTGCCTGAGCAGCTCAGCCAGCAGGAAGGGAGCTGCTCCACACAGGAACCAGGAACAAAGGACATTCCTTTTGTAGGACATCTTTTCTATTTAAACAAAAAAAAAGGGAGAAGAAAAAAAACTACATAAATTTTAAAGGATAAAACCAAAACCCAAGTGTTAGTGAAAACTTCTGTAACTTTGCATTAAAGAGGTAAATGATCTTTTTCAAAAGGGAACTCAGTTATTTCCATTGTAAATGTGCTGATGGCATGGATCCATCTTACTGACCTCAGCAGCATTTTAAAAGATTTTGTGCTTTGTTTCCAACATTGGTATTTGAAATTGTGCTCAAAGCAAGAGGAAATTGCTTTGTGCCTTTCCAGCTCCAAGCAGGACTGGGAATCTAAACTCTGTCAAAGCCCAAATCCTTGAGAAGATGCCCTTCCTTCTCAGCCTGGGAATGAGCTGCACATTCCCTTTGAAACTGCCAGGGATTTCTTAGAGACACAAAGTCCCACTTAGGGCTTTTTGCTCTGGTTTGGCAGTGCAGAAGGGCAATTCTCCATCCACCAGCTCCAGCCTGCACTGCCTCAGGAACACGGCCCACTCACCAGCTTTGGCCCACTCGTGGCACTTGTAGAGGAGGAAGAAAGTGCAATTGCACAATTCCAGCCAATCAAGAAGGAAGAATGGGACAGACAAAACACCCTGTGCAGATTAAGGTGCTCAGCTGGGACTGTGGAGAGTTTGGGTCCTTGCCAGCTGGATTTGTGTCCCCAGCTGCAATCTCTGGGCCTGCAGCAGAGTCTCACTCACCTGCCAAAGCAGAAAGCTCAGGCGCTGTGCTCGCAAGGGGCTCATCTGATGCAAAGCTGTCAGAGCAATGTGAGGGCAGAGCCAGCCCAGCTGGGCCCAGGGCTGAGCCCAGCAGAGCCCTGGCAGAGCCCAGAGCAGCCTCAGCACCCGCAGAGCCCGGCTGCAAGGAGAGAAAGCAGAAACCACCCGTCAGCTGAGGGCTCCTGTGCCCTTGTGCCAAGGCCTGCGGTGCCCAGGCCGTGCTGGCTGTGCCCAGAGTTGTGCCCAGAGCTGCTCATCCCTGCTGCCTTTGGCACAGAGCAGGAGGGCAGGACATGTGCCCAGCCTGCAGCCAGCCAGGGCACATCCAGCCCTCAGCAGAGCTCAGAGCAGGATGCTCCTGTGCTCGCTGCCAGCTCCCAAAAGCTCTGATCTCACCCTGCCAAGCACACAGGGACCCACCTCATGCCAGCCACGGCTGGAAGAAAAGCTGCTCCCAAACCATGTCCTCAGCCTTCTCCAAGGGCACGGCCCATCCACGCCACAGCTGCTCCCAAGCACTTCCCCATCCACACTGGACCACCTCGAACGCTTCCTCTGGAAAAACAAACAACACATTGTTGAAAAGAGATAAGATGTAAAAAGGGAAAACAAAAAAAACGGTAAAAGCTCTTATCCCTGTCAGGGCCTTGAGGAAGGCCCAACTCCTACATGGTAGGGAAAAACCCAGCCATGGGTGAGAGAAGCCCACGCTTTCTCTCTTCCCCCCTGCACTGCCCCCCCAACTCGCGGTGATCCCAGAGCAAACAAGGGCTGCTTATGGCCTCTGACAGCCCATTGCTCAGGGCTTGCCAGCGCCCCAGCCCCTCAGGGGCTGCCCCAGCCCGGCCAAGCTGCCCGGCAGCAGCGCCGCAGCCCCACAGCAGCTCCAGAGCAGCCCCATCCAGGGGCACCTGGGAGCCCTCAGCAAGGCAGCCAGCAGCACACGGGCAGGAGGACACCGATGGTGCTTCCTGCCTGGCACAGGGCTTGTGGCCATCTCCAGGCACCGCTCTGGCAGGGATCCCCGCAGCTGCGGCCCCTGCCCAGCCGCTCTGTGGGCAGCACAAAGGCTTCAGCAGAACCAGCAAAGGCCAAGGGGCTTCTGGCCATTTCCCCTTGCCCACTGCACGCCTGGGCGGCTGGCTGAGCACTGCACCCTTTTCCCGCTTCAGGGCCTCACCACCCCTCAGCCTGCTGTGCTGCTGAGCACAAGCACCCTTTACACCCTTTCCTGCCTCTTGCCCTGCAGAGCCTGGGCAGCAAAGAAAAGCTCCTGGCAGTCTGTGCATCATACCACATTCTAGAATTAATTTCTTTACAGTAATCTATAATTATAATAATATATATAATTATAATAATATATATAATTATATCTAATCTACAATTTATTTATGTACAATCTAGGTAAAATATGGAAAAGAAGAAAAATTTTCAAGAAAAGGAAACTTACCCCTGGCTCAGGTTGCCCCAGCAAAGACAGCCTCCCAGATCAGCTCTCCTCCTAAGTCATCCGGCAGAGCAGGCAGCTGAGCCCCGACAGGCGAGGCCGAGCCCTCCATGCCCTGCGCAGCTGATCCTGCAGCCTCCAGATGGTGGAATATCGCCCACGCTGGATTGCCCGGACGACATGCAGTGTGTCAAGTGCCAGCTGTGACACGGCACTGCTCGTGTCCTCCGTCAGGCGTTCCAGGGCTGCAAGAGAGAGGAACAGAGGCACGGTCAGAGCCGGATCTGTGGGGAGCCCAGGAGAGCCCCCTGCCAGGGCCATCCCACCCGGCTCTTGCCATGGCCAGGAGGGAGCAGGGAGCAAGGGCATCAGCCCGAAGCTCCTGGCCACCAATGGCCCACGAGGGCCTGAAAGCTCAGTGTGCTCTGCCCCCGGGAGCAGAGCCCTGAGCAGCAGGGGCAGGGCTTGCAGCTCCCCCCGGCAGCCCCCACTGTCAGCCCGCTGCCCTCACTCACCAGTGCAGATCAGCTGCAGCTCTTGCTGCTGCCCCCTCAGGTGCCGCCCGGCCATGCCTGTGAACACAGAGCCTGTCACGGCCCCAGCGGCACAGCTCCCTGCCAGCGGCGCTGCCGGCGCTGTGGCCACACGGGCTGCTGGCCCGGCAGGTCTCAGCCCGGCCCTTGGCGCACGCTGCCGCCCAAGGGCACGGCTGCCAGAGGGCGGCAGCAGCAATGGCCAGGCCAGGCGGGGCTCCACGGTGGCGGGCCCGGCCGGCGCTGCCGGGGCAGCAGGAGGGGCCGGGGCCGAGCTGCGGCAGGCCGGGGAGGGGAAGGGCAGCCCGGGCTCGTGGCTCACCCATGAACCTGATGGCCGCCTCTCGCAGGGGCTCCTGTGATCTCTCCAGGTAGCGCAGGGCCTGGCGCAGGTGCTCGGCCGCTCGGCTCCTGTCCTCTGCCAGCTGCAGAGAGCGGCAGGAGGGTGCACTTGGTGCGGGCTCAGCCCCTGGGCCCGGCGTTGCCTGTGCCCAGCCCCGGCCTCCCCTGGCCGCACAGCCCTGAGGCGCAGCCAGCAGCCACTGGCCAAGGGCTCTGATGCGGGCATCGGGCCGGCTGCTGCCCGGGGAGCCGCGGTGTCGCCCCGCAGCCCAGCTGGGCTGGGGCTCCATGGGCACCCGGCTCGGGCCCACGGGAGCCTGGAGCAGAGCCCGCGCAGCCTCTGGGTGCAGCAGCGGGCAGGGGCACAGCTGCCAGCCCCGCACACTGAGCACCGCCCTCGGGGGCCTTCCCCAGCCTGAGGCTGGGGCTTGCAGGCCGTCCTTACCAGGAGCTCAGCGAACTTCGAGAGTTTCTCTTTCTCCACAGTTTTTTCAAGATCTTTCCTCTTCAGGAACTTGACCACACAAAGCAGCGTTTCCCGAGAAGTCTGGAAAGCAGCAGAGAGGCGGAGATGGCCCCACAGCCCAGGGCACAGGAGCCGCAGCCTGGAGGAGGCTGCAGTCCAGCAGGCGCAGGGCAGGAGGCAGCCGAGCCCCCTGCCAGGGGGACAGCAGCAGCCCACGAGTCCTCACCTCTGCCACATGCAGATTCTCATCATGGCTGTGGAAGAGCAGTGGGAGCAGGCTCTGACTCACTTGCGTCATTAGGGGCTCTTTTCCTTCTTCTTCTACAGCAGACATCAAGGTTTGAAAGACACTCATGGAGAGCTGCTGCACCTGGCTATCACCCTGTAGAACAGGAAGGCAGCAAGAGCTCAGCATCAGCTGATTCTGGCCCACATTGGCGCAGGCCTGCATTTCCACAGGGCACCAGGTGTCCGGGCAGCAGCCAGTAGCCGTGGCTGGGGGCACAGAGCCTTACGTTGTCAAAGAGTGGCAGGAACACCTTAGCCAGCTGCAGGGCCATGGGGCTGGGTATCGGGGCACCATTATCCAGGAACAGATAGTCCAGTAGCCTGGTGGTCACCCTGACCTGCAGGAGCTCCGTGAGCCTTTCGGTCAGGCTCCACATTCTTTCGGCCTGTGCGGAAGGGAAGCTTGTGAAAGGCCACCCTGCTGCCGCAGGGCCCAGAGGCCAAAGGCCTGTCCTGAAGCACTCAGGCAGCTGAAGCAGGAGGCAGGAGAGCTGGGAGCAGCTGCCCCAGCGCCCAAAGGCCAGGCAAGGCCAAGCGACTGCGTTGCCCAGCCCCACGCTGCCTGCAGGGCTTCAGCCACTGCCCCCTTCTCACCAGCGGGGAATGGTCCCTGAGCGGGATGAGGGCCCTGAGCAGCTGGCTGCCAATGTCTGCGCGCTCCCTCCGCAGGTGCCATGACAAGACATCCATGATGCTGTCCCTGCATTCCCTCAAGTCCAGGCACTCGAGGACCTGAAAGGCACAGGCCAGTGACAGGGGAGCCGGCCGACAGGAGCCCGGAGCCACACAAGGCTGGGCCCAGGCAGCAGCACAAGGTGCAGGCACCGTCCCAGGCGGCTGCGGCGACAAGAGGGCAGAGAGCTGGGAGGCAGCTCAGCCAGGTCATGCTGGCCTTCAGGCTCACCTCTGCAAGGAATGCCAGGGCAGGGAAATCCCAGTATGGCATCTCTTTGCTGAGTATCTCAAGAAGGCAGCAGAAGATCCTTTTACACAAGGGCCTGGATGCATGGCACATCTCCCTGGAAGACAGAAAATGGCACTAAAACCCTGAGCTGGGAGGGGGAAGCCTCTCCCAGCACTGACTCACACGGTTCTTGTCTTTCCCCACCACCCTGCCAGGGGACCTGGACCCTTTGAGATGTGGCCACTCCTGGGCACCCTCCTTTCCCAGCCTTTTCCAGTCTGCTTGGCTGTCCCTCGTCCCTTTGGCCCACAGCCATGGGGACAGTGTGGGACAGCCGGGGCACAGGGCACAAATGCCAGGAGCAATGGGGAGAAGGGGGGTTCTCACCCGGCCAGCAGAGCCACGGCAGAATGGTGGGTATCAACGCAGAGCAGCGTGTCCCAGCCACGCTTGCCTTCCATTGACACCACCACGTGCTCACACTGGAGAAGGCAGAGCAGGGACTGCAGGGTCTGCACTGCAAACCTGTGTGCACAGCAAAGCCCAGGTCACACTGGCAGCACTGGCTCCTTGGCAGGCCACGTGGCAGGGACAGGAGGAGTGGCATGGAGCACCTGTTGGGGCTGGTGGCAAGGCCGTGCTCTTCCTGGCATCCCTTCCAGAAGGTATCGACCTCCTCTGGCATCTCTTCTGTGCTGAAGAACACTTGGAAGAGCAGATGCACAAATAGGTGGGGGAAATACAGTGTCACTACACGTGGGACACGGGGCTCCTGGAGGATCTTCCACATCACCACGGTTGCCTGCAAAGGACAAAGCCCCCCGAGACAGCGCTCAGTGCCCAGGTGTCTGTGTGGCAGGGCCCGAGCGTGGCAGGGAGAGGCCCAGAGAGAGGCAGGGGGAGCACAGGGCCTGGTGGGCCTGAAGCTGCCCCCGGGCCAGGTTTCAGGCCAGCGCCTGAGGCAGGGAGATGCAGTGGGGGAAGGAGGATGGAGAGCTGCTGGAGAGGCAGCCTTGGGGCCAGCAAAGGCCACTTGCAGAAACTCACAGCCAGGCCAAAGACACCCGTTTTGTCCCCATCGGAGGTGCACGTGCTGTGCTCTGGCCAGCTCCCCAGCACATCCAGGAGGATCAGCTGCACTGGCTCCGCAGTCCTGGGCGAGCACATGATGGTCTTCCACATGGTCAGTGCAGCTCTGTGGGGTCAGAGCTCTGTCTCAGGGGGGGTCGCAGACACAGCACCGGGGGCCTGGGCATCCCTAGGGGCCCGGGCTGAGCGCTGGCTCTGCCTCTGCCCACTGGCCCTGACCAGCAGCAGCCAGGTAGCCCAGCCCTGTGGGGACAGAGCCCTGAGGGGCAGGGAGGGAGCATGGCAGCAGGCTCAGGGGCTGACGTGCCAGGGCTGGGAAAGGCAGCAGCTAGAGGGCCCTGGAACTCTCTCTTGGTCAGACACCTGGGACAGGCGGTACAGGGTGATGGGCTGGGGAGGCCTGAGCCCTCTGGGCAGCTGGGCCCCATACCTGTCACAGGACGGGGCCACACGCAGGAGCGTCACCACTGCGTCATCCGGCTGTGCTCTGGTGAGATTCAGCAGGGCCTTGTCCAGCCTGTGCTCGGCAGAATCATTGGCCATGAGCCATTGGTGAATGTACCTCACCATGGCGGGCACCTGGAGAAGGCACAAGGAGACTTGGAAAGCTGCCAGAGGGAGTCATGTGCCCAGCTGGCCCAGAAAAGTACTTCCCTTGCCACCACACTGCCATGGCCTCAAGGCCTACAGTGAGCAGCAGCTGTGGCTTGGGAGGCCAAGCAATTGCTGGGAGGATGGAAGCCAGGCCACAGGCTGCTTACTTGCTTTGGACTGGAAGGACCCTCCTCCACAAGCATATCCAGCAGGGCAGCACTGCTGTTGGTTTTGAAGATGGCAGGGTACGCTCTGAGCACAGTGCCCATGCCGCTGGTCTCTTCCTCCCGAATCCTCTTCATGAATTTGCCAACCATCTGTAGCAGAAGGGCAAGAAGCCGGGGATGTTGCATGGAGTGCTCCGAGCACAGTGCTGGGCTGAGCAGGGACAGCAGGCCCAGCCCAGGTGGGGGTGGCTGCAGGTACCTGCGCTGTTCTGCGGAAGAGGCCACGGGTGCGTTCCTCCTCTTGTGTGCGCTCCAGGGCTGCATCTGGCAAAGAGCGAGCGCAGCCAGAGCTGAGGGGCTGCAGGAGAGGCCGGAGAACACAGGCCAGCCCTGCGCTGCCCAGGCAGGGAGAGCCCCGGGATGCTCCAGGGGGATGGAGCACGGCCACTGCAGGGTCTCTGCCCGGCCCCTCTTCTGTCCTGTCCATGGGCATTTCCCCAGGGGATGGGATGGGATGGGATTGGATGGCATGGGATGGCATGGCATGGCATGGCATGGCATGGCATGGCATGGCATGGCATGGCATGGCATGGCATGGCATGGCATGGCATGGCATGGCATGGCATGGCATGGCATGGCATGGCATGGGTCCAAGTTGGCAGCAGGCTCCAGCCCTGTGGCCCAGCTCTGCCACTCACCCTCCTGCGGTGGATGGAACGGCACCACATCTTCCGTCTCCTGTGCTGGGGCAGTTCCAAGGCCTTCTTCCTCCTCCTCCTCCTCCTCCTCCACCCAGGCCAGCTTGGGCACTCTCGGGGCTCTCTGCTCCATGGCTGTGGTTGGAGCGCGCTCCAGCAGCGAACCCAGCCGGTCCCGCTCATGCAGGGCCTCCTGCGCCTTCCCTGCGGGCGGGACGCGGCTGTCAGCGCTCGGCCCGGGGCCAGCAACGGCCCCCGAGCGCCCCTCAGCCGCCCCGGGCCGGCCATGCCCAGGCGTTCGCTCTTCGGAACGCGGCACGGGAGGCTCGGGGCCGGCGGCCGCGCTGCCGACCGGCGGAGCTCGGGCCGGGGAAGCCGCAGCGGAGGCGGCGGGAGCGGCCGCGCCGCCTGTGTCCTCCGCGGGCCCCGGGAGGAGCCGGGGCCGGTGCCGGGCTCGGGCCTGGAGCCTGCCTCGGGGCCGGGGCCGGGCTCGGGCCAGGCGGAGGCAAAGGGCGGCGATGCCGCCCCGGCCCCAGGCACCGATGCCCGCCCAGCAGCGCCACTGCCAGTACGGCCAGAGCCGGGCGGAGGCGAGACCGCGGCGGGACGGCCGGGGCCGGGCACGGGGCAGCCCCGTCCGGGGCCGGGGGCGGGCCGGGGGCATGGCCCGACCCGGCAGGGGAGAGGGAGGCGGGGAGAGGAGAGGGTACGCCGGACAAGGGACCCCGAAAGAAGGGTGCCCGGCAGCGGGAAAGGGAGAGAGAGAGAAAGAACGAGAGAAAGAGAAAAAGAGAAAGATCGTTTTCCAATATCTGTTTTGCTGCTGCTTCCGCTGCTGCTGCCGCTGCTGCCGCCGCTGCTGCCGCCGCTGCTGCCGCCGCTGCAACTGAAGCACCGGGGCCGTTCGTCCCCGTGTCCATTCCCCGCTCGCCCCACGAGCCCCACGTTCGAGCCCCGCGCGCCCCGGGCACAGCCCCTGAGTCTGTCCAAACACGGCAACTTTGCAGCCTTGAGCCCCGATGCAGAGCCCTGACTCCTGCACACTGGCACAGCAATCCCCTCGCTTGCTGCTGGGCATTGTCCTTGCTGAGGGTCAAACACTGTCGGGACACCTTCCCTTGGGGTAGGATTCCTGCCTGATCCCAGCACTGCACTTACATCTCCAGTGTTGCCTTCCAGTAAGAACAGGGGAAGGAAAACTCTGTGTGGCTCATGGTATTTTAGTGTGTCTAAAAATCACTAAGTCACTGATCTTAGAGGTGAGGTGCATCTGGAATTACTGGGATGGAGAAGTAGTACAACATGGAAAAGGGGACCATAGAAATAAACAGAAGAAAACATCTTGCATTTTTTCTTTCATTTTCATTTCACTTCTGGAAAGCTGTTTCAGTTTTCCAGGAATCTTCTGTCTGCTCTTCACAAGAACCTCTCCTGGAGAACAAGGTCAAGTTTCTGTCCCAAGATTTGCCACCCGGAAATTATGCCATTGCTGAAGTTTTCATTGTGACTCTTTGTGCTGGCTTAGGGCAAATTTTGGGAGGAAACCTCCAAAAGGGTCCATCTAGAAAGCAAGTTCCAGCAGCCCTACTAGTTCAGGAAAAGACTTCCCTCGAGAAAAGTTAAAAAAAATAGTTTATTTAACAAGTAAAGTATTCACAAGCATGAAAAATGAATAATATTAAATAAAACCTCTCAGAGGTTTTATTTAAGAAGAGATAGCAAATTCAGAAAGTCCTTTTTGTGGGTTGTAGTTGGCTCACTCGGTCTCTTCTAAGTCCCTCTGGTGCTGGAATGCAGCGTCCCAGAGCTCGGTGGGCCACAGGTGTGAGCTGCCGGTGTTTTTCTGGGTTTTTAGTCCAGAGCAGGTTTAAACAGTTTCAAGACAAAGGAAAGTCACAGCCTGAGGAACTTCTCTGCCTAAGCTAGCCTAAAACCAAATTGCTGGACCTGGGCTGTGAAGGCATTGGAATATTCCAAATCTGGGCACTGGTGGTCCCAGCAAACACCAGATCTGGATGGTGCTGGAGCCAGAACCTGCAGATTTCCAAATTTTGTATTTTTGTTCCAGCAAATCACTGGACTTGGGCTGTGCCGGCACCAGGAATTTTCCAAATCTGGGCACTGGCGCAGCAAACACAAGATGTGGGTGGTGCCAGACCCAGTAGCAGAAAGTTGCCAGGTTTTGGATTCCTGTGCCAGGAAATTGCTGCACTTGGGCTGTGCCAGAATAGGGAAAATTTCCAGATCAGGGCACTGGCAGTGCCAGCAAACACCCCATTTCAGGCTCCAGGCTCCAGGCTCCAGGAAGGACTGGATCTGGACCCCTCCCTCTTTTCCTTCCTTCTTTCTTTCCTTCCTTCCTGGGGTCCTGCTGCCAGCAAACAGCAGATTGGGCGGTGCTGGCAATAGGAAATTTCCAGGTTTTTGCTGTCTTTGCCAGCAAATTGCTGGACATGGGTGGTGCCAGAACAGGGAATTTCCAGATCTGGGCACTGGTGGTGCCAGCAAACACCAGTGAAACCTTCTGGTCCTCGTCCGCACCGCTGACCAGTGGTTTCCCTGAGGAACGGCTCTGGCCACTTTACAGACAGAGACTGCTTTCATCTGGGGCTCTGGAAACAGAACTTTAATGAAGGCAAACACAACAAACAGGGCGGCGTGCACAGTACAGAGAGCGAAGCAGAAAAAAGCCTGGGTCCAGGGTCTAGCAGGGATGTTTCTACATTTATTTACAGGCAGGGGTTAAGGTGGGATCTGAGAGAAGGACCCTAGAGGAAGGAACGATTAACAATATTACACTTTTTGCAGTAAAAAGTAACCAATGGTAGCAAAGAGAACTCAGAACTTTCTAGTAACAATCTGCAGAACTGAACAAGAGGATTATGGGCGGGAGCTCCTGCTCATCCTGACTAAAGAGGGTTTTCCCACGGCCTTAAGCCGAGGTCTCCCCCCAACACACCAGATGTGGGTGATGCCGGTGTCAGCACCAGGAAGCTGCTGGGCTTTGGCTTTCTTTGCCAGAAAATTGCTGCATTTGGGAGGTGCTGGCACCAGGAAATTGCCAGATGTGGGCACTGGCAGTGCCAGCGCACACCAGATCTGGGTAGGGAATGTGCCGGCACTGGGAAATTGCCAAATGGGAACTTTGTGTGCCAGCAAATGGCTGGAATTATGCTGAGCAGGCATCTGAAAAATTCCGGATCTGGGCACGGGCGGTGTCAGCAAACACGAGATCGGGTTGCTTTAAGTACCAGGTATTTGCTTGATTTTGGCTTTCTTTGCCTGCAAATTGCTGGAATTGGGCTGTGCCAGCACCAGGAAATTGCCAGGTCTGGACACTGGCAGTGCTGGAAAACACCTGATCTGGGTGGTGCCGGCCCCAGGTATTTGCCGGGTTTTGGATTTCTCTGCCAGCAAATTGCTGCACTTGGGCTCTGCCAGCACTGGGAAATTTCTGCATCTGGGCAATGGCAGTGCTGGGAAACTCCAGGTCTGGGCAGAAACAGAGCCAGCAATGGAAAAATACCAGATTTTGGGGTTTTTTGCCTGCAAATTGCTGCACTTGGGCTGCACCAGCAGCAGGAAATTTCTGGATCTGGGCACTGGCAGTTCCGGGAAACACCAGTTTGTGAGAGCCAAAATGAGGGATGTGGGACTGCAGGCAGCTCTTCAAAATGCAGTTTATTGTTTCCAAGGTGATACAGCAGTGCAGGGTCGTGGGTGACAGAGCTGTGCCCATAGCTGTCAGCTACATGACGGGATGATGCCCATCTTCTGGTGCAGCCGTTCAGTGGTGTGCACAGCTGAGTGGACGAACAATATATGCTCTACTGATTGTGGTTTTCTTTTTTTGCACTGAAGAAATGCAACATTTTCTAAATGTACCAGTCTATACACTTTTTTTCTTATACTGATTGCTTAAGCTGCTTTAGGGTGAATGAGTTCTGTTCAAGTTTCAGTGGGTTGTTGTCATCTGGTTATTAAAATTATTAGGGAGATGCCTCTGAATTGCTGCAGCAGCCTGGCTGCCCTCAGCAGACATTCTGGCCAGAAGCCTTGTGAGCTCACCCAGCACAGCAGAGAACCCACACTACAGGAATTCCATCCTTGGCGAGGGGATGGGGTTTTCCTGTGTCAGGATGCAGAAAGCTTTTGCTCTTGGAATTCCTGGGATCTCCTCCTCAGCTCCAGAGTCTCTCTGCTCCAGAATCTTCTTCTTAGATCCAGGATATTTTTCTCAGCTCTGAGGTCTCCTTGGATTCAGAATCTTCTCAGTTCTGGAATCTTGTTCCTGTCTCTGGAAATTTCTTGGACCCAGAATCTCTTCAGATCTGGAATCTTCTCCAATTCTCTCTCTTTGGATCCAGGGTCGTCTCAGCTCTGAAATCTTCTCCTCAGCTCTGGGGTTTCCTTGGATTCAGAATCTTCTTAGCTCTGGAATCTTGTTCCTGTCTCTGGAAATTTCTTGGATCCAGAGTAAACTTGGACCTTGAATCCTCTCAGATTTCATGTCTCTTTGGATCCAGGGTCTCCTCAGCACTGAAATCTCCTCAGCTCTGGGGCTTCCTCAGCTCTGGGCTCTCCTCAGCACTCCCTGGATCCAGGGAGACTCTGGGTCCAGAATCTCCACCCAGCCCCCAGACTTCCCTGTGCTCTCTCTCTCTGGGCACCTTCTGGGTCTCCACTGGTGTTGGGAATGTCCTGGGGCAGGGAAATCCCTCCTCTGGCTGGAAAAACCCTAAATTACAACTTCCTGGTGGTAAAATGGAACAAACTTCTGGGTGGTGAATCCGGGGTAGAGTCCCTGAGGGCCTGGCACCTTTAGCTGGCGTAACTGGTTTAACTGGCTGAATTGTCTAATGGATTTCTCTAATTTAAGTAATTTAATCTAGACTATCTAATCAGATTTAACCCAGCTGGTTTAAATGTTTTAAATTATTTAAATGGTTTAAATTATTTAAATTATTTAAATGGTTTAAATGTTTTAAATTATTTAAATGGTATAATAAGTTTATAACTGGTTCAACTGGTTTAATTGGTTCATCTAATTGAATGAGTTTAATTGGCTTATCTAGTTAAACTGCTTGCATTCTCTCACTGCCTTAATTGGTCCAAGTGGTGCAGCAGACCAGAGGAGCAGATGATTGGCTCAAAGCAACCCAGTGGGGAGTGGGGGGTGATTTGTGGAAAAATACTCCTCAACTTGTAAAAGTTGTAAAGTTGGTATGATTTATTTCATTGCTGGACATGCTCCCTAAGGACATGAGCAGCCCCAAAAATTCCCGAGTCTACTTTATCCCCTAACCTGTTGCATATGCATAAAAAATATGCATATGTATTAAACTTATCAATTCTATGAGCCTATGCCGTTCTTCAGTCACATAGTTGAGTTGTAAAGTGGTGTTTATAACCCAGATTCAGTTTTTCTGTTTGCTTCAGTCTCAAGGTCAGCAGGGAGCCTCTTCTCATCTCTCTTCAGCTGTTCTTTCTTGTCCCATTCCTATTTTCTGAAAAATCCCTTTGCCCAGGATTTTTCTCCTGGGAAGCTAAGAAGAGTCAGAGAAAAGGAAAACATTAATGATCTGATTTGCTTCTCCTGTGTTTTGCTGCTTTGGAATGTGTTTGAGATTGTTTATCCAACAGGTGATTCATTGGTTTCATGTGAATTGTTTTGACTTATTGGCCAATCAGGGTCAAGCTGTGTCAGGGCTTTGGAAAGAGTAACGAGGTTTGATAATTATCTTTCTAGCCTTCTGTAAGTGTCCTTTCTGAATTCTTCAGTATAGTTTAGTATGGTAATCTTTAATATAATAGAGTATTATAAAATAATAAATTAGCCTTCTGAGAACATGGAGGCAGATTCATCATTCCTTCCTTCATCTGGGCACCCTGCAAATCAAATACAATATTTTCTGAGTAGCCTTGAGTCTCCTTTGTTCTCTCTCTGCAGGCTTTTTGGAAAGCACACAAATTAAAAGACTAAACAAAAAAATCAAAACTTGATTTCTACCCCGAGTTAAATTTCCAATCCCCTGTTTCATTCCCCCTCCCCTTTTCTAGAAACAAGTAAATTGTTTTACTTGGTACAAATTTCTATGACAATAGGTGTCCCTCAATGCTTTGCCACGTACATTTGATAAGGAGGTCAACCCTGCTGTTTGCTGTAGTATTCTCCAATTCCAAATTAGCATTACAAAAGATAACCCTAAACTCACCCTAACTAATATCAATAAATGTGTAAGGCTGCCAGCAACAGTCTCCTTGGTTCCACAGTGTCACAATGGACCCTTTGCTCCATGACCTTCAGTAGGGTAACATGGACACCTTGATTCCATGAGGTTGTGCAGTGTCACAATGATCTCCTTGGTTCTGCGGCCCTGCTGTGGCTGCTGTGTAACAATGGACCTGTGGTACCATGAGGTTCCATAGTGTCACCATGGTCCCTTTGGTTCCACAAGGCCTTGCTGAGCCACAATGGCCCCTTGGTTCCATGAGGTTCTATACTGTCAACAATGATCTCCTTGGTCCTGCAGTGTCACAATGGCCCCTTGGTTCCATGGGGTGCCTGGGCTCCCACAGCCTCTCACAGACCATCACAGCCCCTCACAGCCCCTCATGGTCCCTCACAGTTCCCCACGGCCCCTCACAGCCCCTCACTGTGGATGCCATGCAACAGAGAGAGAGAAACAGCAAACGTTTCTCACAGCAGCTTGTGAGAATTTTTAGGGAATTGTAAGGATGTGAAAACTTGTTAAGTATAAAGAATCTGCAGGTGGTGTTCTTCTACTTTGTCTTTCAGTTCTTCTCAAGGACAGTGTATAAAGAATGTGTTTTTGTTAACTAGCCAATCAAACAGAATATATCGCACCACTCTATAAAAACCGCATGGTTCTCTTAAATAAAACCTTCTTTTACTCTTTCTGCAATACTGCCTCCCGCCTGTACCTGTGTCATTCTCGGCGCAAGGGTGACACCTCACAGCCCCTCACAGCCCCTCACAGCCCCTCGTTACCCCTCACGGCCCCTCACAGCTCAAGGCCCTTCACGGCCACAGGCGGGGGCTCCCTGAGCCGCCTCCGGCCCCACCATTGGCGCCGCTCTTTGCTGCCCGCCAATGGAGACCCGAGTCTGCAGTGACGTCACCGGTCGCCGGGGAAATGGCGGTCTGGGGGTGAGGTGCCCCGGGCTGGCCGGGAATGGGGTCCAGGGCTCCCCGGGCTCATGGGAACGGGGGATCCAGGGGCTGTCAGAGGAGGATACCCGGGAAAGGCCGTGCAGGGGGTGTCAGGGCAGGATAAGGGGATGCAGGGGGTCCTGCAGCTGGGCAAGGAGATGCGGGGGGTCCCAGTGCCCAGGAATGGGCATTCAAGGGGGTCCCCGGGGGGCTCCACAAAGTCCCTCCCGAGGGGCAGCAGGAGCTGGCTCAGGAGCTCTGGGCAGAGAAAAGGGGGTGACCCCGGCTTGGGGGGGACATGGGGGACTCACACACGCTCCCGAGGGGGACACGACTCCCGGAGACCCCCCCTCACCTTGTCCCGCAGGGGAGGCCGAGCCCCAGCCCGGGCACACGAAGCCCCCGAGCCCCGGCAGCATCTTGGGGGGGCGTCCGGGGCCGGGAGGGGCAGGAGCCGGGAAATGGCGGCGGCTGCCGGGGGCCGCGGCTGCCTGGGAACCGCCAACGTGGCGGCGGCGGCGTCTGTGACAGCGGCGCCGTCTGTGACAGCGGCGCGGCCTCAGTTGCCTGAGAACGCGGCTCTGGCTGCTTGTGCGCAGCCTGGGCTCCTACAGGCGGCTGCACTGGGCGATTCGCCGGCTGAATTGTTCACGGAGCATTGGTCTCCACAGAGAATTCTTACAAGTGCAGAGCATTGGCCTCTGCGAAGATTTCATCAACGTGCAGAGCATTGGCCTCTGCAAAAGGTTCCTGAACTTCGTTTGAAGGTAAAGATTGACTAAAGTTGAACTTTTTGGTTTTGTCTCATCTACACTCTGAGTGAGAATGCCAAAGGGAAATACAGGATGGGATGATGCCCGTCTTCTGCTGCAGCAGTTCAGCGGTATGCGCTGTCACAGACATGTTTTACAAAAAATCCTTTCCTTGGGATTTTTTCTCCTGAGACGCTGAGAGGCCTCAGGAACAAAAAGTAACCAATGGTTATCTGCTGCTGTGGAATGCAACAAGTGGATCTGTGATTGGTCTCATGTGGTTGTTTCTACCTAATGGCCAGTCACAGTCACCTGCCTCAGACTGTGTTCGAGACACAAGCTTTTGTTATCATTCCATTCCTTTTTTATTCCTAGCTAGCCTTCTGATGAAATCCTCTCTTCTATTCTTTTAGTATAGCTTTAATATAATATATATATCATAAAATAATAAATCAAGAGTCAGATCCTCATCTCTTCCCTCATCCTAAGACCCCTGTGAACACTACCACAATGCCCAACTGAGTGGATGAACAATATATGCTCTACTGATTGTGCTTTTTTTGCACTGAAGAAATGCAACATTTTCTAAATGTACTGGTCTATACATTTTTTCCCTATAATGATTGCTTAAACTGCTTAAAGATGAATGAGTTCTGTTCAAGTTTCAGTGTGTTGTTATCGTCTGGTTATTAAAATTATTAGGGAGAGGCCTCTGAATTGAGTTGCAAATGAGACCTTATGTCTGGATTTTATATAACAGTAAATGTGAGGAAGAGAGAGAGAGAAAGGAATAGAAAAAGAAGTGGTGGGGGGGGGAGATGGAGGGTTGGGAAGAGGGGGAAGAAAGAGAATGATAGGGACAGATTAGGTAAAAAAATATCACCATTCCATGGATCCCATTGGCGTACCATAAAATCCTCTTCTGGTCTTCTCTGTGGTGAGGTCTGGCAAAACGTAAGACTCCAATGGATTCATGCAGATTTGGGCAAAGTGGGACCTCCCAGGTACCTCCCTGGAGTGGGGCAAGTTGGACTCTGTCTATTGCTACTTTCAAATAATAGCAAATCTTTAGCACCTCTCTGTCCTTTGAGTCTTCCGTGAATTGGGTTGTGGATTTTCAGATCTGTTGTGTTACTTTGTGTGCCCTGCAGTCATCTGGTGCAAGGCCTTAAGAATGGGTCTGGGGGCACTGTGGAGGTCTTTGCTGGGAGGTTTGTGTGCAAACCTGACTTCAGCAGATGAGTCTGTGGCTATGACTTCCCCACCCTGAACCCAGACAGAGCTGATTTTCAGGACAGCTGCTGGGTTTGGCTTTCTTGTGGATAGGTTTTTTTCCTCAGCCTTGTTTACTTCTCCCCAGACCTGAGCGAATGGGACAATAGTGTCACCTTTGTCTTGTCTCGAGTTCCCTTAGGCAGCTTAACTCACAGTGCCAAGTTCCAGTCAGGAGGCATTTTCAGGGGAGGGTGGGCTTGGGTGGTCGCAGCTTCTTTCTACAGTTTTGTCACAATGGGCAGAAAGTTCTTAATAACAATGTTTAAGCCCTTAGCCATAACATTCCAGTCTCTCCCAAGTCCTGTGAGGAGCAGCTGAGAGAGCAGGGGTGCTTTAGCCTAAAGAAGAGCATGTCCACTCTAGCTATTTCTAAGTAATATTTAAGCTGCAGCTTTGTCTGTTCTAACTATTATTAATGTTCAGATTTTGAGCTCCAGGTTTCAGTATGATCCATCTTTGAATTGCACAAGGCAGCCCTATAGTTCAAATCAAGTCTCACACAGGCCTAACAATACTGGCTACTTACACCAAACAAGCACTTAGCTACTTTCAAATCACAGAAAATATTTAGCACCAGTAGATGCCTTGAATCTGCCATGAGTTGGGTTCTGGATTTTCAGAGTTCCATTGTTGCTTCTTGCAGTTTTGTTGAGGCATTGTCACTCATCTGGGAGATCCTGCCTTCCAAATGGCTTCTGGATACCCCAAGAAGACCTCGACCCCTCGTCTTTTGTCCAGGGGAAGACTGACATCTTTCTCTGTAAGTACCCACTGGGCTGTGTTAAGGCTGCAAACTGCCCTGGTGTCCCTGCTCTCCCTGCCCCTGCTTTAGTGCAAGCAAGAAAATGCTTTAAGTAGGTAATAAGCAGAAATATTATAGTAAGGCTACGAAACGCAAGTAATAAATGACACGATTATGAAGGTTTCTTTTTAGGTGAACAAAAAGGGGGAATTGTGGGAATCCACAAAATTAGAGGGTTTTGGGAAAGCTGCAAAAGGCAGGCCTCAGAGACAGCAGAACTGTGATTAGAGCTAAGCAGCAGCCATGAGATAGGTCAGCAGAAAAATTATTTAAACTGTAGAAAAGCAAGGACAAATAGAACAATGGTCTGTGTATTAACGCTTGTCTAGAATAACTCTCTAGCTACAGAAAGTTTATCCAGCAAGATATTAGGAAGGTTAAAGCTTATTAAGAGAGCTCTGTGCATTGTTTTAAGGCTTACAAGTAGGTATTGTATTTGAAATAAGCAAGCATTGTTTTAACCAAAGCTATGTGTGCTTATGGTGATTGAGATGGAAGTACTGTCAATGTTCTTTTGCTTTATGTGATTGGTCAAAAAACTTACTTTTTCAGTTGTAACAATAAGTTCTTGGTCTGCTGCCTGGGATGTGAGCTGCTGGCTCACATTATATCATCTTCCCATTGTCATAATCATATAATGAGACTGATGCTGAAAAATAACCCAGCTCCAGGCAGTTCCACAGCAGCCCCGTCCTGTTTGTGATTTGTACAGAGCCCACTGCCACCATCAAGACCAAGGTGCCCTTGGCTACCTGGGCATGTGGGGGAGAAGCTCAAACTCTGCCCAAAGCCTTGTGAGACAGGGCTGGTCCCAGCTGGAAGAGCTTCCAAAGCTGTTCTCTCACAGCTCCTATGTGGGCACAGATCCAGCCCTGCAGACACAGTGTACAACAAAGCAAGTTATCTGCTGCAGCACGTCCAGGAGAAAATGTCTCAGCACCTTTGTTCTGTAGGATGGTGGAAATCTTCCTGTGCTGGGAATTCTCCCCTGGTTTTGGTTTACCATGTGTTGATGGTATCTCTCCCAAAGGAGTTGGAGTCTCTTGAAAGCTCTGGATTGTTAGGAATGTTGAGGGCTGTCCAGTTCTTACCTGCTCACTGGAGCCAGGGCCACAAAGGTCCCTTGGTGTCTGGAGCTCACTTGACTGAAGATGCCCCACTGCTGAGGCTCTGTCAAGGAGATCCCTCTGTTTTCTTCTCTGGAGGGCTCTGTGAGCCCAGACAGAGAAAACAAATGCTAATTAACAGAGAGAACTAAAACTTGGACACATTCCTGTGCTCCTGACTCTTGGTACAACGTTCCTTTCTCGCATCTCTTGGACTGACCCAGCAGTGATATCTCCTTGCTGTGAGTTCTCAGTGCTGAACGGGGATGGAGTCAGGGCAGTTCTGAGAGCTCCTCCCCACTCTCTGGAAAGGTCACTGCCTCAATCCAATGGAACTGAAGAGGAAACAAATGCCCAAAGAGCAGAAATCCCCAACCATGTCCCATCAAATCATGGAGAAGCCAATGGGGCAGAGCCATGTGGTCGGAGTATGTGCATTGCATTCTGTATTATTAATTTATTGGTGCTAAGTATTTCAGCAAGTAACGTCCAGGGTTTCCAGGACTGTCCTAGACAATGTGATCACAAATTGTTCACCAGTGCCACTCGTTCCAGAAACGCCTTTTTGAACAAGCACAACTCTGAGGCTCTAGCTGGTTCATTTTTGCCTTTCAGCTGCTTCCCTCTAAGTTCCTGTGGGAGAAGTTTCTCAACATGAAGAAGAAGGCCAGCACTGGGATGAGTTTTCTGCCCAGAATTGGCCCATGTGTAGACCTGAGGCAGACTGGTCCAAAGGTAGCCTTTTCCTGCTCTTTTCCTTTCTCTTTAATGTGGAGTTTGAAGAGGGTGTGTGCTTGTGCCAGGCTTGCCTCCAGCAAAATCCCTCAGTGTCCAGGTCCTGCTGTCATTGCAAGCTGCTGGGAGTGTGGACTGGGAGTCCTGATCTGCACTATGCCAACCCAGATAAGCTGTGCTGAAGCTGCCTAGGTGTAGCTGCCATTGCTAAAACAATTGGGGCGAAGGCTGGTGACACAAAGGCACAACATTGCCATGTGCCATTCTCCTGCTGAAGGAGCCACCTCCTGCTTTGGTGTGGTCACCATCAAATGTTCGGGGTCACAGGATTCCCTCCAGAGTGGCAGTGTTGGCCTTTGAACGCCGAGGACCTGCAGGAATTACTTCAGATTTAACAAAACAAATTGCCTTAATGCTTTGGGCTGGAACAATGTGTTGGACCCTGAGGGGGTGTTAGATTTTGCAGGCTGCCAGATGTACAGGGGACTGGCCCTGGGCAGAGGGGAATGGATGTGCTTTATCTGGATCAGTGCCTACTCAGAGGGGTGTTTAAAGCTGCTTTTCTGGCAGGACTGGCTCAGTATGAAGCACAGTCCAAACGGGTGGGTGACCAAGGTGGGCTGTTGTTATGAATGAGCTCCCTATATGTATAATATATCTATAATATATGTGTATACATATAAATTATACAATAATAATTTATCATTATTATATAATTATTGTATAACTTTATTATTATTACAATAAAAGTTTTAATAAATTATGTATATATAAAAATTAGATAGACATATATACTTACATATATGTATATATGTATACCTAATTTAATAAACCAACATTAGAATTTAGCAGCAATTTTCATTGAGCAGCAATTTTATATAAAGTAATGCAATCAAATATAATCAAGCAGATACACAATAATTTGGCAGTGGTTTGGGTAAAGCATAAGCAAAACCAGTCAGGTTACGGGGGAGTTTTTTCACCCTGCCTCCCACATAAAAGATAAAAGAATCCAAACACAACTTATATACTGTATGCTAATACATATTCATCAGCAATTTTCTGTAAATCTCCTCCTGTTTTCGATTTTTGAAATCTATGTCACTGTACTGCACAATGTGTGCTCTGCTTGTTTCTAAGGGGTCTTTTGGCTTTTGGTGGTCGCTTCCCACGAAGGCTTCTCCTCATCCTCACTGTCCTTTGAACAGCCCCACAGGCTGCACATGCATCCCAAGTCTCGTGTTATAGAAGCAAGCATTATATTCCAAAAATAAGCCTTATTATTTCACAGATAGCTGGAATCGTCCCAGTTTTGTCCATTTCAAGGCCAATTCTTTAATTATCCCAAGGCCTATTCTGTTTTGGGATGTTACTTATCTCAACCTACATCCTGCATCCTGTTTTCTCATGAACATCTGAAAACATCTGTTTTGTGACACTAATTACACATCCTTTTCATCTATTACTTTTTAACAAATATTTTCTTAAGTATCTAAAATATAGTTACAATTGTTAGCACGAATCACATTCATTTATCACACTGCTGAGCAGGAAATTGGCAGCAAGAGCCATGTAACACACTGGTTAAGGATTGCCCAGACAAAGCAGGGGAGAGTTTTCCCCAAGCAATGCCTCTGCTCCAGAAGCATTTGCTGTTGTTGTGTCATTCCAGAAGTGCCGCTACAATGGTATCAATAATATAGCAATAATTACAAGATAACAATAATTAAAAGAAGGCACCCATTTAAAGCACATGGAAAAGGGAGATACCAACTCTACTTTTACCCAAGTTGCTGAGAAAGTAACTGAGCCTTATCCTCATTCAGCATTCACTTCATTTGTCTTTTTCTTGACTTGTGTGTTACTTTATTTTTGCCTTTACCTCTGTTAGAAACAAACTAACTTTTAAATGCAATTAAAGGGGACAAAATCTTCGAAGCAAAAGGAAACTTTTGTAACGATTCAACTGAGCCAGGTGTGTCTCCCTCCCCCAGAGATGAACAAACACAGCCTCTGAGAAAATGGCAATCTTTCTATCCCCTTTATACCCATCCAGGGCTGCCCTGTCCCCTTTCCCCTTGGATTGGTACTTGGGAACTTCCATTCTCTCAGATCTCCAGCTTTTCTGTCCCCTCCCTTCTCCCCTTGCTTCCTTTTGGTCAGGCCTTCAACCCTGTCCCTCTCCCAGCCCACAGCAACACCCAACAAACCAACCTGAACAAACCCAAACAATCCAAACAGCAACACACAGAACCAACAACTTTCATTTTTTAACTTAATAACCTTTTGGCTTCAGCAAAGTATCACCTCATCTCTCACACCTCCTCTGGTACTGTTCTCTTCTTACTGATGCCTAAGTTCTAGATCAGAACAGATATTTGCAGTTGTGTGGGCCTCAGTTTCCCTGTCTCAGAGTAAAGAACATCCCAAAATCGTTTCCTATGGAGTTTGATGTCAATTTGTGGGTTTTTCTTACTCCACGAGTGCTCAGGCAGTTCCCCAGAGCTCTGTGACCACATGGGCACAGGGCTGTGCTTAAGGAAAGTGCTGCCTGGCATTCTGGAGAAGGAAACCTGGAGAAATCCATGCCAGAAGAGCAGCTTGGCTTGAGCCTGCTCTGTGTGGCCCAGCAGCTCTGGATCAGCTCAGAGCAGAGGTGGGTGAGCCCCTGTTTGCCCAGATGTGCTCCCCCAGAGCCTGTACTTCAGTGGGGATCAGTGTAAGGGATCCTTCATGAACCTTCCTCCCAGCAGCTGAACCTCTCCCTGCTCTCTCTCGCCTCTCCAGCTGCCGTCAGTTCCCCCGAAGCAGAACTTGGTTCAGATTTCCCCACCAGAGGTGGTGTTTCAGCACTTTGACCCTCATGGTGTCTCTGAAATGGCTCTGTCTCTCACCAATGTGGGCAAGGTAAGTGCTGGGACGTGGAGCTCTCTTGGTTTCTCTGGGTCTTGATTGAAGGCCCTTGAGATGGTAGTTCATGTTTGGACTCAGGTGTTTATTATTTCTTATCAGTAAAGCAGTCTCACAACCATGAGTTCACCAGCTTTTCATTAGCAAGGCACAAAATGGCCAACTGTCTCTTGTTACAAGGTCTTTTAAGACTAAACTATCCAATTAAGGGCTGACACCTAGATTATTTTCCCTTTTAACCCAAGAACTGATCCCAAAGAGCCTGCAATGCAGACTTTTCTGTCCAATTACAAAACATCACCCAAACCCATGAAGAAGAAGGAAGAAGAAACTCAGGATGACACCCTGTGCTCTCCATCTTGCTTCCACCCACAACATGCTAAAATCCCAAACCCTAAATTTCACACCAAGTGATACACCTACGCTGCTGTCTGTAATCTATTGCACACTTTTGTGGATTTCAGTCTATCTTGAAGTCCAGGAAACTTTCTCTATGAATGAGGGTCAAAGTCAGTGCTCCCTTTGGGGTCAGAGCACCCCAGAGCAGACAGAGAAATATTCCCAGTGCCCTGGGTTTCCACAGAGCTTTAATGCTGTGCTGGAAGAGAAGAGAGGTGCAATTCCCAGAGTGTACAGCAAAGCAAGTTATCTGCTGCAGCACATCCAGAAGAAAATGTCTCAGCACCTTTGTTCTGCAGGATGGTGGAAATCTTCCTGTGCTGGGAATTCTCCCCAGATTCTGGCCATGTGTTGATGGTATCTCTCCCAAAGGAGTTGGCTTCTCTTGAAAGCTCTGGATTGGTAGGAATGTTGAGGGCCATGCAGTTCTTACCTGCTCTTGTGCTTTGCCTCGAGTCTGTTCCACATCCTGTGTCTCCTTGGTTAATCTTGGCTCCTCTGCCTCTCTCAGCCTGTTTGGCTCCCTTTGTGCAGCTCACAGCCAAAGCTCAGGGGCTGAGGCTTCTCCATGTTATGCTGAATCCCTTTTCATTCATGGCATTGGCAGTGGAGGAGGTGTGTTCTGAAACAGCCCTGGAGTCAGACTGATGGAGCAGAAGCAGTGAGAGGACTTTAGGTGCCACTTCAGGCTCCTGCCACTTCATCCAGCTCGGCTCAGCTTTTCCAAAAGCATCACGGTGCTCTGCTTTCCCTTTGGAGAACCACAGCACACCCAAAGCCATGTGCTCCTGGAGGTTTTCACCTTCACTTGAAGAAATTGGGATTGTTTTGCAGTTTCCCAAGAGAACTGAGAGGAAAAAAGTTGAAAAATGTCAGCAGTTGTGTTCCACTGTAAAAAAAAAAAATGGAGACCATTGTAATTTCAGTCAGGGAAACATTTTCTCAAGTGAAGCTTGTGCCAAGAGTGGGCTGGTGGGAGGAGACAGGAGGGAGTCCAAATCATCTGGTTGAGACTTTTGGAGTCCCTCATCCCTCATTCAGGCTCTGACATTTCATGTCCTTGCTGCAGGTTCCTCAGGAGGTGAAGGTCTCCATGGAGAGCTCCCCTTACTTCCAGCTCTCGTGCTCCAGCGATGTTTCCCGTCTGGTGCCGCCGGGCGCCTCTGCCCCTGTGCGCATCCGCTTCACCCCTGGCGAGAGCAAGGTGAGGCTGGAGGAGCCAGAACACAGAATGATCTCCACAGCCACTGTTCTCCCTGCACTCTGGCTCCAGCCCATTCCATGCTGTGAGCTGGGCTCCAGGCCGTGGGCAGGCAGCCTGCAGCCAGTCACACCTTGGCACTGCTGGCAGGCACTGCAGCCAGGCCTGGCAGGCTCTGCTTCCCTCCCTGCACATCCCTGAGCATTGCCAAGGGAAGATGCACAGGGAACAGGATGAAAATTACAGAGGGCTGTTGATAGATCTTTGGCCATCTCTAGGAACAGTGGAAGGAATGGAAAATACTAGAGGAACAAAGAGGTCAGAGAGCTTTCCTCCTTCCTGACTGCCAACATCTTCCCTGCCTCACCCTGGACTGGAGCAAAGACAGTGCTTTTTCACCCCCTCTATTCTCCAGCCTAAAATGACAGAGGGCTGTTGATAGGTCTTTAGCCATCTCTAGGTACAGTGGAAGGGGTTTCATTATTATGGAAAATGAAATGGAATATGGAAAATACTAGAGGAATGGAATATGGAAAATATGGAAAAATGGAATATGGAAATGGAAAAATGGAATATGGAAAATACTAGAGGAACAAAAAGGTCACAGAGCTTTCCTCCTCCCTGACTGCCAACAGCTTCCCTGCCTCGCCCTGGGCTGGAGCAAGGATGGTTCTTTTTCACCCTCTCTGTTCTCCAGGCCTGCAGCTGTGCTGTCCCAGAGCACAAGTGACCATGGCACAGCTGCAGAGCCAGGGCAGAGGATGTGCTGTGCCCATGAGCCCACCTGGCACAGGCACACTGGGCTCTGGGTGCCCTTAGTCAGCAGGAGGTTGCTGAGCTGCAGAGACTTGGACGCCTGCCTGCAGGAGCTGCTGCAGGGCAGGTACAAGTTGCAGGCAGAGCTGTGAGCCCAGAGCCCGTGGCAGTGACACTGCTGGGGCTCTGTCTCCATGCCTGTCCCTGTGCTTGCTCTGGCAGCTGGCACCCATCCCGTGCCAAAGGTGCTTTTGTGGGGAGCTTTGAACAGCAGTGCTGAGGCCCTGGCAGGTCTGATCTCAGTGCTGGGATCTGGAGGCTTGTTCATACGGAAGGGTTTAGGACATGGCATGGACATTGTTTCCTTGCAGGGAAACAAAGAGAGGCCCTTTCCAACAGCATCCTGCTGCCTCTTGGCACTGTTCTTCTCCTGACTTGCAAAGTTAGAGGGGAGTTCTGAGCCAGCTGATGTTTCTGCACCGGGCCAGAGGTGCAGGATCTCTTTGGGAGCAGTTGCTTTCTCATCTTCTTTTTGCTGCTTAGAGTCAGTTGAACACTTTGTCCTATTCTCAGACATTGGGAATATAGAAACCTAAAGAGGAATGTCCTGTGTTCCCTAGCTCCATGTGACCGTGTTCCCAGGGGTCTTAGGATGAGGGAAGAGACAAGGATCTGACTCCACATTTCAGAAGGCTTCAGTTGTTATTTTATTATATGTATTATATTAAAACTATACTAAAAGAGTAGAAGAAAGGATTTCATCAGAAGGCTAGCTAAGAATAGAAAAGGAAAGAAAGAATAACAAAGGCTTGTGGCTCGGACAGCGAGTCTGAGGCAGGTGACTGTGATTGGCCATTAATTAGAAACAACCACATGAGACCAATCACAGATCCACCTGTTGCATTCCACAGCAGCAGATAATCATTGTTTACATTTTGTTCCTGAGGCTTCTCAGCTTCTCAGGAGGAAAAATCCTAAGGAAAGGATTTTTCATAAAAGATGTCTGTGACAACTCCATGTTGCTTAGAAGGGACTTAGGAATTCTTTAAAATCATTAAAATTTAGAGTAAGAATTGTGGTGGCCTAGGGCAGTTCTCTGGATGACCCAAGTGACAAAAGAGCTGAATGCCACTGAGATGGGTTTTGCAAAGTGCACTGGTGCCTTTAAAATGGGACACATTAGTAGAACTTAGTGTTCATTTTAGGGTGGAATAGGTAAATTGATGCCCTTGAAGGGTTCTAGGAAATGGTTTTCTTTTGCCATGGGGATGGCACTAAATGTCCTGTGCTGAGTCAGTTTCTTTTCCTGCAGGATTATTCCAACGAGCTCGTCTATGTCACTGAAAATGACAGGACAGTTGTGCCAATTCGGGCCATTGGTGCCCGAGCTGTCCTGGACCTCCCTGCCCGGCTGGACTTGTCCAAGTGCCCGGTCAGGTCCAGCACCCAGCAGACTCTGCTGGTCCGCAATGTCGGTGACCAGGCAGCTCGTTACCAGCTGAGCACCCAGAGGTGAGGATCTGTCCCTGTGCATGTCTTGGTTTGGAAAGACAGGAGTCTTCTAAGGAAGGCAGGAGCCTCCCCTGAAATGGAGAATGTAAACCCTCCCCACCCCTCCAAATTGCTATAGATTTTAAATTAAGGGGCTCTCAAGCAAAAATATGGGAGCAGGAAATATCAGTTCTTTAATAGGGAAGGAAAAAAATAAAAGGATAAAATCAAGAATGCAGTGAACTAAAACAGCACTGACAGAGTCAGAACCCAACCTGACACCGTGTGGGGTGTTGGTAGCAATCCAATTGGAAATGTGGCTGCAGTCCTCCTGCAGTGTCAGGGGTGGTTCTGTTGGAGCAAGGGGGATGTGTAGAGAAGGATGTATTCTTCCTCTGAAGATCCAGTGGAAGAAGAGGCAGCTGCTGTTCCTCTGGGAATCCCGTGGAGAAAGCCGTGCTGGTGTCCCAAAAACCTCTGGATTCTATCTGGGTAGCAATGCTTGGCTCCTCCCCCTGGGAAGAGCATCTCCCAATGGGGTGTTACAGTTCTTATCAGTCATGCAGTGACATTCAATAGCTGTTATCAGCAGATGTCCCCTTTGGAGGGAGGAGTGATTGTGGTCACTCAAAGAGAGAGATAAGGCAAACTGCCCACTTGACAAAGGTAATCTGCCATACAGATGGTAATTCAAAACATCTTGCATTGCAATCTCAACAGTGCAAAACACCTTTGGTGATAACAGGGCTGGGAAAGAGCAACAGAAGGAGCCAGAGCAGCCCTGCAGCCTGGCTGGAAGTGAGCAGGATGGAGGGCATCTGCTCTCAGGGTTCTGGGCAGGATGCAGCCTTTGAGCTTCCTCTGGTCCAGCTTTCCTGGAGGCTGCTGGAACATGTTGGGAGCTGGCTTGCACCCTCCTGAGGACAAGCAGCTCCTGAAATGCTCCCTCAGCACTGTCAGCCAAGCAGGCCCATTCTCTGGGAGGCCACAGGCACGTGGCTTTCCAGGGCTCCTCTCATGAGATGCCCAACATGAGCTGTGCTGCGGGCAGCCGCTGCAGTTCCTGTCACTAAAGCTGATCTGATTTCCCTTGTCAGCTGAGGGCATCAGTCACCTCCTCTGTTCTATGAGGAACCTTTGAAAACCAGTTTAAAATTTCAAACAGATGGTTTAAATCTCTGAATAAGGTTGTGCACCCTTTCATTGAGATTTCTTTTTGAATACTCTTAAGTTCCTGTGTTTCTGCCATTTTTTCTTTTTGGTTTGTGTTAAATGTTTGCCAAAAGATCATGAATTCTTCATTGGGAACTTTCATGAGGGTCGAGCTCCTCTAATGCCTCTCAATATACCACATGCCCATAGGTACCTGCACAGGTGTGTAGGAAATAGCAGACATTTAGTGAATATGTAAAAAGCAATTAGGCGGATTTAGAAGATAAAAGTATAGAATAACTTTTCTATAGGGACCTCTGGAAGTCATCTGAGCAAATACACTGCTCAAAGCAAGACCATTGTCTGGGCATTGCAAGGTGCCATTGGGAGATCTGGACCTGCCTTTAGATGCCATAAAAGGAAACAAACATACCAATGGATCTAGTTTAAAAGCAGGAGAAAAGAACCTACTAAAATCTATCCATACATTATCTTTTCTGCCTGTTGGGTGCAGTAGTGATTCATTGAAAGGGCAGATCCAACAGGATGGGAACTGTCTTAAGGAACAGCTCACAAGTAACAGATAAAAGGCCAATCACTTGTGTTAAAATTTTAAAAGTTTAACAGTAATAAAATGGTTATAAAAATAATAATAAAAATTAGATCAGTAAGAATTTGGACAATGAGAGTTAGGACAATAAAAAAGCAAAGAATTATGGGCATCCAGGCGTTCTGCTGTGCCACAGAACACACTTTGCTAACAAGGGATTAATCCTTGAAAGCAATAGCCTGTTGCATATCCATATATCTGATACATGATGCAAACATTCCTTTCAAACCAGGGATTTTTCTGTTTATTGTCAGCTTTCTCCCCCTCATCTTGTAAATCAGCCATATCAGTCCCCACAAAGTCTGGTTCTTCCTAATAAGGAGGCAGTAATTCTTTTCTTGGGATTTTGGGTGTCTTGTTGCTGTTATCTCTGTGTGAATAATTTCTTGATTATCTTACCCATTTCTTGAGCTAATTAGAAAAAGTATCTTACATCGCATAGTTTCTATTTTAATATTGCATTCCAGCCTAAAACTACATTTAGCACACTCCTTAAAAAGGATTAATACAGTACTACAAAATAACTTCCCAACATATCAAATATAGTATGTGTTATGTTTATGTATAAATATAAATTTGTAAACCTATGCATAAAAAAATTTGTAAATATGAATTTTTATATAAATTATAAATTTATAGAAATTTTCATTATTATTTAAAATAATTTTTATTATAAATTCATATAGAACACATAAAATTATATACATATATATAATTTTTATATATTTATAAAAATATATAAATTTTTCTATAAATATATAAAAATACATAATATTATATATAAATATATATAATTAAATTATACATAATAATAAATATATAAAAATAACTAAATAAAGATAAATACATACAATATAATTATATTGATTATATTTATAATTTTATATATTTTTATTTTTTAAAAATAGTTTATAAATATAGATTTTATTATTTGCAAAGTGCCAATAATATAACATGCATTTTTCACACCAAATGAGCTCAGGTGAGCTGCACTGCAGAAGGAATCTCACACCCAGGTGTCCGCCCAGCCCTGATCCCTCTCTTTGTGTTGCAGCCCTTTCTCCGTGGTGCCAGCCACAGGAATTCTGAACGCTGGTGACACCGTGCAGGTGACAGTGGCATTTCACCCGCTGACCAAGGGTGACCATTGCAGCCTCCTGAGCTGCAGCACAGGTGAGTGCTGGGCCCTGCACGGTGTCTTGGTTTGGAAAGACAGGAGTCTGCTAAGGAAGGCAGGAGCCTCCCCTGAAATGGAGAATGTAAACCCTCCCCACCCCTCCAAGTTGCTATAAATTTTAAATTAAGGGGCTCTCAGGCAAAAATATGGGAGCAGGAAATATCAGTTCTTTAATAAGGAAAAGAAAAAAAAAAGATGCAATAAACAATGCAGTACACTAGAACAACACTGACAGAGTCAGAACCCAACCTGACACCGTGTGGGGTGTTGGTGGCAGTCCAATTGGAAATGTGGCTGCAGTCCTCCTGCAGTGTCAGGGGTGGTTCTGTTGGAGCAAGGGGGATGTGTAGAGAAGGATGTATTCTTCCTCTGAAGATCCAGTGGAAGAAGAGGCAGCTGCTGTTCCTCTGGGAATCCCGTGGAGAAAGCCGTGCTGGTGTCTCAAAAACCTCCGGATTCTATCTGGGTAGCAATGCTTGGCTCCTCCCCCTGGGCGGAGCATCTCCCAATGGGGTGTTACAGTTCTTATCAGTCATGCA
This sequence comes from Setophaga petechia, assembly GCA_024362935.1. Classification (NCBI taxonomy): domain Eukaryota; kingdom Metazoa; phylum Chordata; class Aves; order Passeriformes; family Parulidae; genus Setophaga; species Setophaga petechia. The sequence continues at coordinate 581,728 of JANCRA010000078.1, forward strand.
GTGACATTCAATAGCTGTTATCAGCAGATGTCCCCTTTGGAGGGAGGAGTGATTGTGGTCACTCAAAGAGAGAGATAAGGCAAACTGCCCACTTGACAAAGGTAATCTGCCATACAGATGGTAATTCAAAATATCTTGCATTGCAATCTTCAACACAGGACAGTTCTCCACCATGGCTCCCTGTTGTCCCATCCCCTCCATTCCCTCCAGAGGTGCCTCCTCTGTTCAGCTTTACTCCAAAGCAAACTGAGAACTCCTTGGTGTTTAGGGGCTCGAGAAAGTGGATCCCCTCTAACAGGGCTAAGATTCTGGGCTCCTGTTTTGCTGGGAGTTGCTGAGTGGAGGAAGGAGGATCCCTGATTTTCCACTACCATGTGGCTGTGCCTGGGTGAAGTTTTATTTCATTCCTGGGCAGTGCTGTGTGTGAGGTGTGAGGTCTCCATCAGACTCTCTCCAATGCAATGGATTTCTTGCACACCTCTATCCCTTATGCTCATTCTCCACTGGTTTGTCACGGACCCTCTTTTCTAGGTTGCCCTCTACACATATATTTAGCTTCTGTCTAATAACATTTTCAGGCCTTGAGTTCCTGTTTGGTGACAAATCAAGACAAATTTTTCCTCATCCCCATTTCCCAGGCAGTTCATGCTGTTGCAAACCTCTCACATCTATTTCCCGTTTGATTTCTAGACTGAGAAATCCCATTTAGACTTCGTATAGAAGCTGCTCTGTGTAAATCTTTCCTTAAACTTATTAATCTTTCCTTTGTCCCTTTTTTATTTAATTTGAAATGCTGCAGCTTGGTTTTTGAGATCAGAACAATATAAAATATTTCCAGACTGCTGTGGCTGTGGGTTTGGACAGGGATATGATGATGATGATGATGATGATGATGATGATGATTTTCACGGTGTTCATTTGGAAGTGGTTTGTCACATTGCAGAGCCAGGCTGGTTGTGTTTCCTCATCTGTGTCCCCTCCTGCTGTGGGCTGTCACTTGTTCCTCTGGGCCTCCTTTTGCTGCCCACGTGCCCCCAGGCACATTTGCTGGCCAGCAGCAAGGGATCCAAGGGATCAGGAGAGACAGGAGTCTGGTGGGATGGACCAGGACTGAACAGGGCTCCTCAGCATCACCTGAAGGACTTGGATGCAGAAATCCTGGTGATCTGAGTGGGTCACTGGAGCATATCTGACACATCTCACTGTGCATCCTGTCACCTTGGGGCCAAATCTCTACAAACACACTCAGAAATAAGGTGCTGCATCCACCTGGCAGCCACCAGTGGTGTCCCTCAGGGCTCTGTGCTGGGACCAGTTCTGTTCAATATTTTTATTGATGACGTAGATGAGGGGACTGAGTCTTTCATTAGTAAATTTGCAGATGACACTAAGCTGGGAGCACGTGTCCATCTGTTGGAAGGTAGGATGGCTCTGCAGGGAGACCTGGAATGGTTGGATGGATGGGCAGAGTCTAAGAAGATGAAGCCTAATAATTCCAAGTGCTGGGTCCTACATTTTGGCCACAATAACCCCTGCAATGTTACAGGCTGGGGACAGAGTGGCTGGACAGTGCCCAGGCAGAAAGAGACCTGCAGGGACTGATGGACAGCAGGCTGGACATGAGCCAGCAGTGTGCCCTGGTGGCCAAGAAGGCCAATGGCTCCTGGCCTGGATCAGGAATGGTGTGGCCAGCAGGAGTAGGGAGGTCATTCTGCCCCTGGATCAGGAATGGTGTGGCCAGCAGGAGTAGGGAGGTCATTCTGCCCCTGGATCAGGAATGGTGTGGCCAGCAGCAGGAGCAGGGAGGTCATTCTGCCCCTGGATCAGGAATGGTGTGGCCAGCAGGAGTAGGGAGGTCATTCTGCCCCTGGATCAGGAATGGTGTGGCCAGCAGCAGCAGGGAGGTCATTCACCACCTGTGCTCGGCACTGGTGAGGTCCCACCCTGAGTGCTGTGTCCAGTTCTGGGCCCCCTAGTTTAGGAAAGACATTGAGATGTTTGAGCACATCCAGAGGAGGCAACGAGGCTGGTGAGGGGCTGGGAACACAAACCCTGTGAGGAACCACTGAGGGAGCTGGAGGTGTTTAGCCTGGAGAAAAGGAGACTCAGAGGTGACCTTATCACTCTCTACAACTTCCTGAAGGGTGTTTGTACTCAGGTGGGGTTGGTCTCTTTCTCCAGGCAGCAACTGACAGAACAAGAGGACACAGTCTCAAGCTGTGTCAAGGGAAATATAGGCTTGATATTAGGAAAAAGTTTTTCATGGCAAGAGTGATAAAGTACTGGAATGGTCTGCCCAGGGAGGAGGTGGAGTCACCATCCCTGGGGGTGTTTATAAAAGACAGGATGTGGCACTCGGTGCCAGGGTTTAGTTGAGGTGTCAGGGAACAGGTTGGACTCTATGATCTTGAAGGTCTCTTCCAACCTTGTGATTCTGTGTGATTCTGTGATTCTGTGTGATTCTGTTTAAGGAGGTGCCCAGGACATCCTCACACTGTGCACACAGAGCTGTCAGGATGTGATAAATGTACTGACCCACAGAACTGCTAACACAGCTAAAAGCTGTGACACTTCCTTCAGTGCCCTGTGGATTGCTCTGTTCCTTGTGCTTCCATCAGCAACTGAGCTGAGCAAAGACTCCCCTTTGCTTTGTTCCAGGTGAAGAAAATATCCACACAAACCTGCACGGAGAAGCTGTAGAAGTCAATGCTGGCTTGAGCACAAATTTAGTGGAATTTGACAAGACTTTCATCACCACGTCAAACCACAGAACCCTGTTCATTGAAAACAGGAGCAACATCACAGCCCACTTCCAGTGGAAGACTTTTCCTACTGAGGAAGAAGAGATTAAAGAGAAGAGGAGGTTGGTTTGAAAGATGCATTTCAGTGAGATCCATGGCCCAAGACTGAAACTGACGTGTGGCCCAGGGGGATGTTGGTGCTTGTGAATGCTTTAGGCCAAGTAAACCATGCCTGGCACTGGGGTGTGTGTCCCTGGGCTTTAGGAGCTCAGCACTTAGCATTCCAGTTCCATTGAAACTCCAACCAGGGATGGCATTTTGGGAAGGAAAAGTTGGTTGCAATGACTGGATTTCCTCAAGTTCTAATTGGGCTTTTGCCCCTCTAATCTTCTTCCTACACGACCTGGCAACATCCTCAAACAGTTCACCCTCTTTCCAAAGGTGATGCACCCTCTTTTTTTCCCTTGGTTCCTTCAAAAGCTCCTTGCCCATCCAGGCTGGTTGTCAGCTTGTCTTTCCACACACAGGGACAGTCTGTTCCTCTGCCTTCCAGACTTCTTTCTTGAAGTGTGTCCATCCTTCCTGGACCCCTTTGTTTTTAAGGGCTGTTGCCCAGGGTACTCTCCTAATCAGCCTCTTGAACAGGCCAAATCTGCCCTCCACAAGTCCACAGTGGAAGTTTTGTTGGTGCCCCTCCTTGTTTCACCCAATATTGAGAACTCTGTTATTTCACAGTCACTGTACCCCAGGCAGTGGTGAAGAGATGAAGTTCATTGAGTCATTAGGGAATTTCCTGGTGATATCCAGTCCCTGGAGCCCAGGGAGGCAGCAGACTGCCCTGTGAATGGATCCATGGACACCCAGGGCCCTCAGTTCCCCTTAGAAGGGAGTCACCTACTACCACTGCCCTTCTTTTCTTCTCAAGACCTGAGGCTGTGATCTGTCTGACAGACCAAGTGCAACTGGCAGATTTTGCAGACAGAATTTGTTCTTTAGTGTCATCTGCCTGACTCTCTGGAGCCAGGGCCTCACACCTGTTCTGTCAGGGCACCTGGGCAGGTGATGGGGGTCAGGATTGAGAGCCTGAATGAGGGATGTGGGACTCCAGGCAGCTCTCCAAACTGCAGTTTATTGTATCTAAGAGGTTACAGCAGTCCAGGGTCGTGGGTGACAGAGCCTGTGCCTACAGCTGTCAGCCCCAGCTGCACACAAGCCTGGAGACCCTTTAATTTTGTTTACAATGCATTCTATACTTTTCTTTACTGAGAATCTTCATACAGTAGAACCAATCTATACCTTAACTTTTACTTATAGCCTATCATAACTACTGTAATTACCATATGCATGTTACTATTCTCCAATCACTAAAAGTCAGTACATTACAAGAAATTGTTATTCAGTTTTCTTGCAGTGGAAAATTCTGAGACTTTTTTCTACTTGTAACTTTGCTGACTTGATTTGCCTGTGCTATCTTCTTGCGTGGTAAAAACATCTTCTTATTTGAGGTGGGTTTATCCTTTGCTCTAAACAACACACCCTTCTAACTAACACACCCGTTGGCTCCTTGGTTATCCAGTAAGACTGGCTCAGCAATTCTTTTCATCTCTTTCAAAACTTGCTTTCATCTCTGTTCCTTCATCTCATTCTACATTTAAAAATCTTTCTGCTGAGCATACATATCTGTGAGACTTTCTTTTCAAACTTTCATCCTTCCCAACAAGGATGGAATTTTATTACCTCCCCAGCAGAGACCCATTTCCATTCCCCACTGTCTCCTAGGTGCCTGATCCCAAGAAGGGCAGGGCTCCCCTGGCTCCTGCTGAGCTTCTCTCAGGGCTGGACGGGTGTAACTCCACCCGTTTATTTCTGTTTCACTCTCCCTGATGCTCCTCAGCCTTTCCACTTCTCCCTTAAGCTCTGGCACTGGGCAGAGCAGAGCATTCAGCTGCTCACAGCACACACAGGTGTCTCTGGCACTGTGCTCTGACCTCAGCACCAGGCTCAGAGCCTGCCGGCAGCCAGGGCCTGCACAGCTGCGTCCTTCCTGCGGGTTCTCTTTGAGTGAGTGTGCTCCTGCTGGAGCAGCAGCAGCAACAATGGCTTTTCATCATTTGTGAACCATTGCTGGGGGAAAGAAAAGCAGAAGAAAGAAAGAGAGAGAGAAAGAAGGAGAGAAAGAAAGAGAGAGAGAGAGAAAGAAGGAAAAAGAAAGAAAGAAAGAAAGAAAGAAAGAAAGAAAGAAAGAAAGAAAGAAAGAAAGAAAGAAAGAAAGAAAGAAAGAAAGAAAGAAAGAAAGAAAGAAAGAAAGAAAGAAAGAAAGAAAGAAAGAAAGAAAGAAAGAAAGAAAGAAAGAAAGAAAGAAAGAAAGAAAGAAAGAAAGAAAGAAAGAAAGAAAGAAAGAAAGAAAGAAAGAAAGAAAGAAAGCACCTCACAACCAGCAAAAAGACACAACCCACTACACAAGGAGGGTGGGTGGCTGCAGCCTTTCTGCTCAGCCTGCTTGTGCCAACTGCCACACAAAACCTGAAAATTGCCAGAACTGCTGGGCCAGAACTGCTGTGTGCAAGCCCCTGTTTGCTGCAGGCCAGGTCGCTTGCACTCCCCAGAGCCATTTTCAATTGCCTGCAAAGGACCAGGAGAGCGACCCTTGCCCACCTGAATGGCTGGTGAGAGGGTCCTTTAGTGCCCTGAGCTTCCTGGTTTTCCACTGTTCTCCATCTCCTTACACAGGGTCTGACTCCCATACAAGCTCTGTGTGTTAAAAGAAAATCCCATGGCCTTCTCTGGCTACTTCCCTGGGCTGTTTATTCCTATTTTTCCCACTTGCCTGCCTCAGCCTGGACCCCAGGTGATCCATTTTCCCCTCAGAAACAACTAGATTACCCCAAAGTAAACTTCAGCCTGGTTTTGGTTTTGTGGGTTTTTTCCCAATTTCATCTGGTTTTGTGCCAGTTGTGTCCTAGACTGTCACCAGGACATTTTGTTCTTCCTTATTTCCAGTCTTGGGCATGTTTGTAGTTCCAAGGCCACTGTCCTGTTGTCAGAGCAGCTTTTGAGATCTCAGAGCAGAGAGGACATTTTTAATGAGAGGAGATAGTGCAGGATCCTTTCCCTCTCAGGACATTCCACTGCCATGCACTGGGATGGGAGCCAAAAAGCTCTGGCTCATGAAAAGGGCTCTCCAGGAGTTTGCTGCTGTCTCCCTCCTGCACAGCAAAGTCCCTTCCCCTCTCAGAGCCTCTGTTTTCATGCATATAAAACCTTGAATGTCCCTCTGAAGGGGTGTGGTGCCTGAATTCATTCATTTCCTTTGGAAGTGCTCTGGGATGCTCTTATGAAAGGCAGAGTAGGGAACAGGGCAGGTCCAAAATGGAAGGAACAAGGAGTGATGCTTGTGAAAAATGCCAATCACTTGTTTTAAAAGTTTTTAAAGTTTAATAGTAATAAAATAGTTATAAAAATAGTAAGAAAAATTACAGTAGTAAGAATTTGGACAATGAGAGTTTGGACACTAAAGGACAATAAAAAAAGCAAAGAATTACAGACATCTGGGTGCTCTGCTCTGCCACAGAACACACTTTACTAATAAAGGATTGACTCTTAAAAGCAATAACCTGTGGCATATTCATATATCTCATACATGATGCAAACATCCTTTTCAAACAAAGGGTGTTTTCTGGTTATTGTCAATTTCTTCCCTCATCTTGTAAATCAATCATCTTGGTCCCTCGAAGTCTGGTTCTCCCCAGTAAGGAGGCAGCAATTCTTCTCTTGGGATTTTTGGTGTCCTGTTGCTGTTATCTCTCCTTGAGCTAGTTAGAAAAATATCTTAAATCACATAGTTACTGTAGCCTAAAACTATATTCACCATACTACTTAAAAAGATTAGTATAGCACTCCAGAAAAAGGATTAATACAACATAACTTTCCACCATAACACATATAGTATTCATTTTAATATTTGCGAAAAGCCAATCATATAATACACATTTTTCACAGTGCTTGTAGCACATAGCTGCAACCCATCTTTGTCTCCCCTTCCCCGGGAAGTCCTGCTCCATGACTATTTGTCCTGGTTCAGAGCAAATTTGGCAAGTTCAGAGCAAATTTCTCTGCCTCCCCCAGCAGCTCAGTGGTAGGAAAAGGCACCTGAAGTGGCCGCTGGATTCTCCCTTGGTTTGGCAGAGGCTTTGAGCCAGGAGGTTCTCCGCAGGGACGCTGGCTTTGGAAACCTCTCCTGAGCCTGCAGGTGTGGAGTAAAACTCCCTGCTGGGCCAGGGAACAACAAGTTATCCTCTGATCCATCTGAGACTCCATGGCTTGGGGTCAGCCCTTGCTGGGGAGCTGCTGTTTGGGAGAAATAGCCACTCCCTTTTCATAAGGTCAGAAAGGTTTATTCAACCTTATCAAAAATACAACAGAAGACTGAATAGAGAAAATGTTATGGCGCCGGGAGCAAAGGATTTTCCCCACCATGTTCTCACCCACACAATGGAATTTTCACCTTTTAACCCTTTAGACCCTCCCAAAATTCTGACCATTGACTCCTTCTTCACTGTCCAGTGGTGGAGTTTACTTCCTCAAATCTTGATTGGTAGTGACAAGCTGACCCTCCCAAATATCCCAACCCCAGCTGTCCCTTGATAACAATTCAGGGGGTAAAAATTTTGTTCTTAAGCTAGAGAGATTATATTTATCTGTTAATTGTGAGAGTCAATCATTGTGGCATTCACATTCTCTGAACAGAGAGACATAATTCTCTCTCTCTGGGCTTTTTCCCTGGAGAAGCACAGAGAGAAGAAGGAGAACACAATTCTTACCTCTACTTGCTACTTCTGTTGTTTTTGCACATGTGGAATGTTTTAGGAAGATTGTTTGCCTGAAGTGATTTGTCAGTTGGATTCTGCTGAGGATTGTTTTGTTTCCTTGGGCAATTGGAGAAAGCTGTGTCCTGGCTGTCTGGAGACAGTCACGAGTTTTCTTTAGTATTCTTTGTAGTATAGTATGTATCTACGATATGATATGATATGATATGATATGATATGATATGATATGATATGATATATAATATAATATAATATAATATAATATAATATAATATAATATAATATAATATAATATAATATAATATAATATAATATAGCAACTGTTCAGCATTGTGGATTAATGGAGTCAGCTGCCAATCATTCCCTGTCTTGGGGCACCCTGCTTTTCCATAAATCATCTCATTACTCATTTCTCACACTGCTGCCCCTCCCCGGGTGCTTTGCTCTCCTGCGCTCACACTTCTCTCTGCCAATATGTGGCTTATGAAACCCTCTGCTGGCTTTGTCTCTCCTGTGGCTGCAGGCAGCGTCGATTCCTGTGGATGCAGAGGGAGCTGTGGCTGGAGAAATTAAAGGAGGAGAGAGCAGCAGCGAAGGAGAAGGGCTCTGGTGAAGATCGCGCTGCCCTCCTGAGGCTCCAGGGGGAGATGGCAAAGGTGCACCAAGACCCCATGCTGTTCTCCGATGACATTTTTCTCATTGAGCCAATGGTGAGTGATAGCTGATGTTATAAATAAGAAGCTTGACTAGGCCAATATTCAAGCAGCAATCAATTTATTAATTAATATGGAAAAGTATGAGCAGCACAGCGCTGGGTACAGTGGGGGAAGTTTTCCCTCCAACTGCACACCAATAGTTGAGGCTTACAGGTATTTATAGGGGCACTCCTCAGCTTTCTCAGCAGTTTCTATTCCAATTTTTACTCATCAGCACTTTCTACTCCAAATTTTTACGTCACAATTCTATACAGTATTGTGATTTAGTTTTTCTCAGGATGTATCCCAAAAGGAGTATCTCCAGATGTTGGTGGTCCAGTTTCCAAAAGAAGGAAGGAGTATCCCATCTGGAGGAGCCCAGCTCCCCAGATCTGGGTCCACCTTTTAATTGCAGAGACTATAAATCTCATAACAGTGATGTCCAGCTTCCCTTGGTGGAAACTATAAATCCTTGAGTTGATGTTCATCTTCCTTTCTCAAGCTGCTTTTCTCTGCTTTATTAAGGTGTGAGATAAGCATATTTCCTTTATATGTATTCCAAAGTTATAGTTTCAAGGATACAAGCAATATTCTAAAATTATACTTCAAAAGGTTGTTATTGCAGAACTCTTTAAGGGTTGACTACAAGCAAAAAGCAACATCCTTAACGCTTTAATTCCAGTGCTCCTAAATCAACCAAGCTAAATTGCAAATAAAATATAGGTTCAAAGGCCTTCTTCCATGCTTTACTTTCCTCAGTTATTATTAGAATTTGCAGCTGTCCCATTGTTGGTCTCCACACATATGACAATCACAGATACACACATTGCCTGTATGTACCTGACACGAAACACAGCTTTGCATTTCACACTGAGAACCCCATTTTCCTCCTCTTCTTCCTCCTCTTCTTCTTCCTCTTCCTCCTCCCACCCACTCTGCCCCCGGCTGCAGTCACTCAGCAGATCCTCATCTGGCTCCGTGAGCTGGGAGGGAGGACATTGAGTTTCTGGTGTGGTTGCAGAGCTCGCCTAAAAATGCTAAAATTCTAAAAGCATTTCTGCCCTGGAGGCTCGAGGCAGGGCTGGGAGCCTGACAAAGCCCAGCTCTGCTGCCAGGCTCGAGCTCAAGGCGCTGCGTGCGTGTCCTTGCAGTGTCACAGGGAGCAGTTCTTGTAGGCAGGGGCTCTCCAACACATGGGGCTCAGCAGAGGCTGCTGGAGCACTGCCAGCTCACACACACTGACCTGAAGCTTGCAATGGTTTTCTGGGAAAAGGAGGCCAAATGTGGGAATCCACAAAATCAGAGGGTTTTGGGATGCTGCAAAAGGCAGGCCTCAGAGACAGCAGAACTGTGATTAGAGCTGAGCAGCAGCCATGAGATAGGTCAGCAGAAAAATTATTTAAAAAGTAGAAAAGCAAAGACAAATAGAACAATGGTCTGTGTATTAACGCTTGTCTAGAAAAGCTCTCTAAGCTACAGAAAGCTTATCTAGCAAGATATTAGGAAGTTTAAAGCCTAATAATGGAGCTCTATACATTGTGTTTTAAGGCTTACAAGCAGGTATTGTATTCAAAATAAGCAACATTGTTTAAACCAAAGGTACGTGTGCTTGTAGTGGTTGGATAGAACTACTGTCAATGTGCTTTTGCTTTGTGTGATTGGTCAAGAAGCTTATAAAGTAAGTTGTTACATGAAGTTCTTGGTCTGCTGCTTGGGATGTGAGCTGCTGGCATCTTCCCATTGTCATAACCATGGAATGAGACTGATGCTGGAAAATAAACCAGCTCAAGGCAGTTCCACAGCAGCCCCATCCCGTTTGTGATTTGTACACATATCCCCAACCAGCAATAGCCAAATTCAGCCCAAGGTTAATGCCAATCCCCTCCTGTAAGCACGCCTTGCACTATCTCTGAGTGTCCCTTCCAGTGTGCTCTGTGAGCCTGGACACGAGGGTGGAAGGTTGAAATGAGCCTTGGGAGTTCTCCTGCACACAGGGACAGAAAACCTTTTCCCTTTCTGTTTGTGCAAGCAAACCACCACGTCCTCCCATCAGCCAGAGCCCTGATTCTGAGCACTGGCATTGGGAGAGACGATGAATGCCTGGTGTCTGCACAGTGCAACATCCCTTCTCATCTTGGAGCAAAGCCCAGAATAATGCCAACCTCTGCTTTCTTTCAAAGGAGGTTAAAGTAATATTTTTATTTTCAAGGAAGGGGATCATGTTCTCTTCTTGTGAAGAGCCACCAGTGCACGGTGGCATGTACATCCCACTGTAGCTGACAGCAGCATGATGTGACCAAGAGCTTGTGTCAGGGCAGCAGGAATATTGTGGAGAGTGGGAGCTGATCAGGCTGAGCATTGAGAGCTTCCAGCGCTGTGTTGAGCTGGGTTTGGAGGGTTTCCTTGGGCTCCTTGTGTTGTTCACTCATCACTGATGCTCTAAACAAAGGCTTACAGGGCTGTGGTTGCAAACAGGCAATGTGAAGTTTGAAGATGAGTGTTTTGCTGTCTCTTTGATGATTTGGAATGAGATCATCATCCACCAATCAACATCAAACATTCAATCAATAAAAAACCCCTGGAAGGCCTGGAGTATCTAAGTGTGGCTTACTGCAGCATCTCAGGTGCAGCTCCTTTGCCCTGCTTCTCTCCCCTCAGTGAAGCCTTGGTGCCAGCCTGAGCCCGCTGGGCTCCCATGGAGCTGCTGGGCAGAGTCCCTGGTCAGCAGGGCAGGTGCTGGCACATTCCCCTGGCCCTGCAGCCTCCAGGGAGTCTCCTGTGCCAGGCCAGGGCTCAGAATGCTGTGTCTGGATCCCAGAACAACCCAGGCAGTGCAGAGAGAGGTTTTCATGCCATGGCTTTGCCAGCATTTCCTCAAAGGCCAGAGAGCTCCAGAGCAGAGCAGCTTTAGTGAACAAGCACTGAGCCCCTCCATGTGATGGTGTTCCCAGGGGTCTGAGGATGAGGGAAGAGATGAGGGTCTGACTCCATGTTTCAGAAGGCTTCATTTATTATTTTATGATATATATTATATTAAGACCATACTAAAGGAGTAGAAAAAAGGATTTCATCAGAAGGCTGGCTAAGAATAGAAAAAGAAAGAATAATAACAAAAGCTTGTGTCTCAGACAGAGTCCAAGCCAGCTGACTGTGATTGGCCATTAGTTAGAAACAACTCTAGGAGACCAATCACCAATCTACTTGTTGCATTCCACAGCAGCAGATAACCATTGTTTACATTTTGTTCCTGAGGCCTCTCAGCTTCTCAGGAGAAAAAATCTTAAGGAAAGGATTTTTCAGAAAATATCATGGCTGCACCTCCAGGCCCCTGGCCTCCAGGATAGGTCCATTTGACATGGATCCATCATCAGGCAGCAGGAGCTGAGTTGGAAATGTGTTGCCTGAGCCTGGATCACCTCCCAGTGCCCAGACACCAGCAGAGCAGGGGTGGCTGAGCCCCCCTGAGCCCAGGCTGTTGGTAGAAGGAGCAGCCTTGGTGCTCCCTTGAGCACTGACCCCTTGCAGCCCTGTCTGTGGAAACAGAGCAGAATGCTGAGTGTCAGGAGTTGGGGACTTTGCCAGCAAAGTCCTGTGCTACTGGGCCAGGGAGTTTGGCAATGGCCAAACTCTTGGTGAGCTTTGTGCCTTCACTGAATGGATTTCAAAGCTCCTCCAAGTGCATGGGAAGGAAAGCACAGAATCACAGTATGGTAAGGATGGAATGGACCTTAAAGGCCTCTGGGCAGGGACACCTCCCCCTAGATCAGGTAGCTCCAAGCCCCATCCAGCCTGGCTTAGAACACTTTCAGGGCTGGAACCTCCACAACGCCCCTGGGGACCCTGCTCCAGTGTCTCGCCACCCTCACAGTAAAACATTTCTTCCTAATATCTAAGCTACATTTCCTTTCTTTCAATTTCTACCTGTTACTTCTTGGCCTGTCACTACAGGGCACCAGAGATGTTTTAAACTCAGCAGACTGGTGGCTGGAATGGGAAACCAGCCCAAGGGATGGGTTAGAAATTGCAAGTCAGCCCCAAGGCTGAGGGAAGAGAAGGGTCCATATCTTCTCCTGCAGCGTCAGGAGCTGGTTGCATCCAGCTCAGAGTCAGGGACCAGCACTGAGGCTGCCTGGAAAAGGCAGGATAACAGAGGGAATGATTGTACTGCAATGGACATCTCTCCCCAGGCCGTGAGAGCAGGCTGCCCCTGCGCCTCTCAGGGGAAGGCCAAGGACCCTTGATTGAATTCAGCTCTCCTAGACTGGACCTTGGGAACATTTCTATGGACAACTCCTATGTCTATGAGGTGAGCAGCAGGGCTTGGGATGGATCCTGATGGCTCCTGAGGCAGCAGCAAGCCTGGTGGAGCTGTGGAATTGCTGCCAACGTGGGCAGTTGTGAGCAGGGAATATTTGATGGACTGGTGAAATCTGGGGGGTGTGAAAGGTGAGTCTGCTGTTCCTGAAGCCCCAGCCCCTGCTTTGGGGATCAGCTGGGAGGCTTCCTGCAAAAACAACCCCTTGGCACATGAAAACAAGCCTGGGTCAAAAAGGGATGTTCAGAGGCTTTTGTGGCAGTGCAGACACAAGGCACCTTTGGACTGGGCTGCTCAGGAGCAGCTGGAACAAACTGGCTGCGTTTGAGCTTCAGCCCCCTGCAGACAGCTCCCAGTCAAGTGTCTCCTGCTTATTGCTGGAAGTCACAGGAAAGTCATGCAGCCTCCTGGCTCAGTGCTGGCCCTTGCACAGGGCTTGGGAGTTCTCTCCCTTGCTGGCCAGTCCCTCACCACACTTCAGCCTTGGTGTATCTCTGGCTCTAGAAAGAGAGAAGTGTTCCTGGGAATAAAGCAAAGGATTTTTCTACCTGTTTGCCTCCTCCCAGTAGTGTCAAGTTTGCAAAAAACAAACAAACAAACAAACAAACAAAAAAAAAAAACAACCAAAAAAAAACAAAACCAAAGAGAGATCAGCAGAAAGAGGTAGAAAATGAGGCACTACCTCATGCCAGACACTTTCAAAAGCTTGGCTGTGGAAGGGAACAACACCCTGAGTTTTCTTACCAAAAGATGATGCTGTCTGTACATTTTGATGCTGATGCCTCATAATCAATGTATTGTTTTCATGGCATGGGGAAAGGTGGATGAGCAGATGGTGCTGTTGGAGCTGTGCTCACTGGGGCAGCAGCAGCTCTGGGGTGATTCCCTACGCAGCTGCAATCAGCCCACGTTGCTCTCAGGGCCAGCTCTCAATGAGCTTGGTGCTGCTGGGCAGAGGTGCACTGCACTGTGTCCATGGGATAAGCCCAGGTTGTGGGCTCCAGTTCTGTGGAGTTACCACTGCTCTGCATGAAAACCCAAAGGCAGAACTTGTCCTGTTGTGTTTTTTTGCCGTTCAATGCATTGTCTGCCTTTTCTGGGTATCAATTGCATCATTAGACAGTAATTCACAAGAGGGGAAGGTTCCACATGTATTTCCACTTTGCTCTCTTGCTGCTGCAGGTGGAACTGCTGAACCTGGGAGCTATTGATGCTGCCTTCACCTATATCTCTTCAGCTGCAAACGTGGGCTTCTGCTTCAAGTTTGCACCCGAGCAGGGCATCATTGCAGCAGGTGGGAGCCAGACTATTCAGATGTTCTTCAGTGCCACCGTAGCTGGGAGGTTTCAGGAGGAATTCCAGTTCAGCGTGGCTGGATCTCCCATGTCTGCAATGCTGGGTGTCAGGTAAGGACCCTGGGAGCTGGGTGGGCACATCTGTGGCTGTCTCTGGGACATCCCCAGCTACCTCATTTTGGGGTGGAGCAGAGAAAAGAGGTGTTTCCTGAGGTCTGAATCTCTGCTCTGATCCTAGCATTGCCTTAGTGTGAGCATGTTAGTGTTCAGAAACACATAAACACGAGAATGATTATATGCAGGTGCTTTTATTGAAGAGCTCTGGGTGTAAGGGGTACAAACCCAAATCTCCAACACAGGTTCAGGATGAACATGTTTTATATTCTATCATTATATAACTTTCATGTTTATTATTAAACTTATATTGTTCTATTGTATACATAGATTTCATCCAAGCATTGGCTCCTCGTGGTCCCCCTCAAACTTCTAACATAGTTTCTCATGATTCTTCTTACGATTAAACAATAATTATATTCAATTACTAACCAATCATCATATCTAACAATTATATCATTTCTCATATACTGCTTACGCAGGTGCAATTTCACATGATCTGGCAAACACAAAGCCTAACATTTTCAGACTCTGTTTTTAACATTTTTCCAGGGCCCCACTAAGTCTAGCTTCTTTCTGATTCCCCAAATTTTATGATTTTAAAACCTTTTACTATCAAAGATGCCTCCTGCCCTGTGTGGGTACCCGGGACCTGGAATGACTCCTCCCTGCAGGGATCTCCCTGTGCCTTGGGCCGTGGCAGGCAGTGGGATGGATCAGCTTTGGGCAGCAGCTGCTCTGGGATGTCCCACCTGAACACCCAGCAAGGCCCCCAGGGCTCTGCAGATGGGCCAGCCTGGCTGATTCTGCCCCAGCAGCAGTGTTTGTACAAACTTGTGTGAACAATCCATGGCAGATGGGCAGCAGCAGGGTTTGTAAAATCTCCTGGGAACAATCCATGGCAGATGGGCAGCAGCAGCCTCAGCTCACCTCTCCCAGCCATGCTGTGGGGCACAAGCTGTGCTCCCAGCTCCTGTGCACAGAGTTTTATTTCCAAACTCTAATACAAACAATAGGAAGTACAGAAAATTAAAAACCTATTTAAAAAGTTGTGCTTGTAAAAGTGCTCTATCAAAAAAGTGAAGGCAAATGACTGAGTACATTTTAGTAAATTCTGTGTATTGCAAACTGTGACAACACTGCATGCAGTTATCTTTGGGTGTTCACAGATTCTTAGTGTCTGTTTGGTAATTTTAAATACGTCAAGAAAATTCCACTGCAGCAATACTGTTACAAAGTAGAAGAAGGCTTACAGATAAGAAGTATTGCAAGAAACATGATTTAGGAATCAGGCCTCTGTTACATATTGTGTTCAGCAGTTACTAAAATGTGTCATTATGCATTGAGATGCACTACAAAAAAACCTAAAGTTGGTTCCAGGTCTTGCTGATGGAAGCAAAATGTCCCCTGAGGACATAACTTCAGCTCTAAGAGCATTCAGCTTTATATTTTAATTATTCAATTTAGGTTGTTTTATTTTGGAAAAAAACCTCCATGAGTAGTTTTTGCTAGTATTCTGGTGTTATGGTTCATCAAGAAAAGAGTAAGTAATTTGATTAAAAATTCACATGTTTTTCATTTCTAAAATGTAAACTTCTCAAGTAATATTTGTACAGTTAGCATAGTGTAGTAAAAGTGGTGATGATGATGAAGTTAAAAAACTTCAAGAACATTACTAAAATATGGTGGAATACAGATTCACAAGAACACACAAACAGATACCTAGGATGTTGTTTTAGCCACATAAACAGGGTGGCTCAGAGTGGCTCACACAAACACCAGGCACAGGGTGCTCTGGTGCCTCCTTTGCACAGCCAGCAAAGGGCTGATGTGGGAGTCAGGGAATGTGCAGCAGGGACTGTTCCAAGGACTTGGGCACCATCCATGGGCTGGGGCCATGGTGTCTTGGTTTGGAAAGACAGGAGTCTGCGGAGGAAGGCAGGAGCCTCCCCTGAAATGGAGAATGTAAACCCTCCCCACTACTCTGAATTGCTGTAAATTTTAAATTAAGGGGCTCTCAAGCAAAAATATGGGAGCAGGAAATATCAGTTCTTTAATAGGGAAGGAAAGATAAAAGGATAAAATCAACAATGCAGTGAACTAAAACAGCACTGACAGAGTCAGAACCCAACCTGACACCGTGTGGGGTGTTGGTAGCAATCCAATTGGAAATGTGGCTGCAGTCTTCCTGCAGTGTCAGGGGTGGTTCTGTTGGAGCAAGGGGGATGTGTAGAGAAGGATGTATTCTTCCTCTGAAGATCCAGTGGGAGAAGAGGCAGCTGCTGTTTCTCTGGAGAATCCCGTGGAGAAAGCCGTGCTGGTGTCCCAAAAACCTCTGGATTCTATCTGGGTAGCAATGCTTGGCTCCTCCCCCTGGGCGGAGCATCTCCCAATGGGGTGTTACAGTTCTTATCAGCCATGCAGTGACATTCAATAGCTGTTATCAGCAGATGTCCCCTTTGGAGGGAGGAGTGATTGTGGTCACTCAAAGAGAGAGATAAGGCAAACTGCCCACTTGACAAAGGTAATCTGCCATACAGATGGTAATTCAAAACATCTTGCATCGCAGTCTGGAGCACATGGCAAGAGACAATCCTGGCCCAGCACAAGGGAGAAGGGCTGATCACAGGGGAGGCAGAGCTCAGTCCTCAGCACCACAGCAGCACTGGGCTGGGCCCTGCTATCCTGAGCCATGTGCTGCAGGATAATGCAGTGTGAGCAGGAGAGCTGATGCTGGCTGCTCTGCAGCTTTGGAGCTGGGCTGCTGCTCTTGGGGGGCACTGGCTCAAGGCAGTGAAGGAATGAAAGCAAACTGCAGTCGATTGTACCAATGAGATGAGGGAGATGGATTAAAAAAAGCAGGAAAGTAATTCCTGAGCAAGAGAAAAGCTGTGAGTAGCTCTGCCCATAGTAGAGAAACAAGACTGCTGGCTTTGTTTTTGGAGAAAAAGTGCTGCTGGTTTTCTTTGGAAATCAAGAGGGAACCTTTCACCATCAAATAATCGATTCTCCTCTGTCCCTCCCCCAAACTGCTCATGGGATGTTATTGCATGAGCAGCTTTCTCCTTGAGCAAGGGCAGGTGTCTCTTGTTGAGATGTGCAGAGCAGAGCCAGGGGCAGTCCTGTGAGTACAACACAAGGCCCAGGTCACTGCTCCTTGATTTTGAACCAAAGGGCAGAGTGGGCATTGATTGGCATCAACCATGAAATCAGCTGGTGAGTGTTGTGCAGCTTCAAGTGCTGATTTCAGTGGGTGTTGGTGACTTTTGGAGAGAGTTCAAGGACAGGTGAGGTGCTGTGCTCCATTCAGGACAGCCAAGTTTGGTTGTTGAAGCTCTTGCTCTTGGCTGTGCCAGCTGGTGCACTTATTACAAGCTGGTTCTTTCCTCCAGGATCCATCTGTCCCCTATGTAGTACTGTTGCTGCTCTTCTCAGAGGATGTTTGGGGCTCCCCTGGCTTCATGTCTCAGAACTCTGTCTGTCATGATTGTGTGGGTCAAAATCCTGAGAAAGCTCCTCCATGGGAGCAGCAGTTCCAGCTAAGAAGGAGCAAAGCAGGAAAGGCTGCTTACAGAAGTTTCTGGGGACACCTCTATGTCCTTCACATTACAGGTGGGGAAACTGAGGCACAGAGCCTCAGTGGGTGTTTGTTCAGAGTCCTTCATGGCACCACCAGCAGCTCAGGGGCTTTTCCTGCCTGCCCTGTGCCCAAAGCCCATCGGTGGCTGTTGGCTGCTGGTGCCACTTGGCTTTAGGTGCCTCCTGTGCACAGGGCCCTGTGCTGAGCACATGGTGCTGTGTTCATTGGAAACCCACAGTGCTCTGACACCAGGTTTTACACCCCTGAGCCATGACAGCTTTGCTTTAATTCCCTTTAATCAAACCATTTCTCCTGTGTCCTGGCCATGCAGGGGCTGTGTCACCGGACCGAGTTCATACTTTGAGGTCAATGAGCTCGACTTTGGGGACATCTCCCCTGGTGAGTGTTCCCTGATCTGTGCCTTCCAAAATGGAGCACTTGAACATAAAAGCATCCCTCGCTCATGGTCTGCCACAGCAGCCTCTTCAGGGTGTGAACTGCAGGGCTGCTGGTGCCTCAGGGGGCATTTTGCCATTGTGAGATCCAATAGAACCAAGGAATAGAAATTTTCTGGTGTCCCTGTCCTGCTTTAAAAGAGAGATGTCTGCCAAGGAAGGCAGGAATCTTTCTGGAATGGAAAGATGAGCCCTGCAAATTATTATCCCTTTGAAATTGCAGGGCTTCCAGGCAAAAAGATGAGAAACGGAATAACAACTCTTTACTGGAATATATCAGCACAAACAACAACACAACAAGAGAAGTTTCCAACCTGCCAAGTGCTGGTTTTCCCCTTCGGTGTAGTTATGATCACAGGCAGAAGGAAAGGAAAGGAAAGGAAAGGAAAGGAAAGGAAAGGAAAGGAAAGGAAAGGAAAGGAAAGGAAAGGAAAGGAAAGGAAAGGAAAGGAAAGGAAAGGAAAGGAAAGGAAAGGAAAGGAAAGGAAAGGAAAGGAAAGGAAAGGAAAGGAAAGGAAAGGCCACTCTCAGAGCCAAAACCCCTATCCCCCTTCCCAGACCAAGGGGAACATTCACTACCAAGCCTAAACCCATAACAATGAAGTTCATGAACTTCTTAAGAAAAACAAATTGCCTTTCCTGAGCTGCTTCTTCCCTACCCTGCACCAGCACTGAGGCACTTGTTAAATTGCCTTTTGAATAAATGAAACAAGAAAGGCAGCAGCAATCCCAGTGGCCAGCAGGGCTGTGAGCTTATGTTGACTCACCCTTTGTGTACCTTGAAAAGGGTGGGAGTGTTGGCAGGCTGAACAGAGAATTTGACAGCTTGAATTCTCAGAGTAAATGCTGGGTCTGGGTGCACACTCATCCCTGAGAGATCACTGGTGCTGGTTTGGGGCAGGGGAGGGAGCTCCTCCCCATCAGAGGGAGAGAAGCTTGCAGTGTTCAGCAGGGCTGGGAGTAGGCATTGCCAAGGCTGCAGGCTGGAATCAGTGTCCAAGGGAACTCAGTGACCATTAATTCCTCATGCAGCTGTAGTTCAGATAACAAAGAGCTAAACTCCAATCACACTTTCATCCTGCCAGGATATTCACAGCAGGAGTCATGCCATAATTGGTGCCTAAATGGGCATTTGTGTCCTTTTCCTAGGCTCTACCTACACCAAGACCTCTTCCCTCAGTGACACCTCCCCAGTGTCCTGTGCCAGCCTTTGGGGAGAAGCCCACTCCCCAAATCTCCAAATCCAGCCCAGCTCCCTGGAGTTTGGCTGCCTGGTGGGTGGCACTGGAGAAGAAGAGAAGCGTTCTCTGGAGATGACCAACTGCAGCTGCCTCCCTGTGCAGCACCACTGGTCAGTCTGTTCCAGCAGCCAGGGCAGCAGGCTGAGGTATGTGCACCTTGGCCCTCTCCTCAAAGCTCTTCTTGCTGCTGTGTTGGGAAGGATGAAAGTTTGACAAGAATGTCTCACAGATATGAATGCTTGGCAGAAAGATTTTTAAATGTAGAGTCTGATGAGGGAATAGAGATGGAAGCAAGTTTTGATATAGAAGAAAAGAATTGCTGAGCCAGTCTTACTGGATAACCAAGGAGGCAAAGGGTGTGTTAGTTAGAAGGGGGTTTTATGGCTTAGAACAAAGGATAAACCCACCTAAAACAAGAAGATGTTTTTACCAAGCAAGAAGATAGCACAGGCAAGCAAGCCTGCTGATGTGGCAAGTATAAAAAAGGTCTCAGAATTTTCCACTGCAAGAAAACTAAAAAACAACTGTTAGCTTAAACTGTAATGTAATGTACTAACTTTTAGTGATTGGCGAATAGTAGCATGAATATGGTAATGATAGTAGTTATGATTGGCTATAGGCAAAAGTTAAGGTATAGATTGGTTCTTCTGTATGAAGATGCTCAGCAAAGAAAAGTATAGAATGCATTGTAACCAAAATTAAAGGGTCTCCAGGCCTGCCTGCAGCTGGAGCTGACAGCTGTAGGCACAGGCTCTGTCACCCACGACCCTGGACTACTGTAACCTGTTGGATACAATAAACTGCATTTTGGAGAGCTGCCTGGAGTCCCACATCCCGCATTCAGGCTCTTACACTGGTGGCCTTTATGTGCTTGGCAAAGCACAAAGCTGTTTGCCTGGGATCTGACAGATAACACTGACCAGCTGTGCTCAGGCCGGATGCTCAGGGATTGGTTTGCCACCAGTTTGGTGCTGCACAGCCCCCATAGTGGTTTCCCTGGGAAGGAAAGCTGGGGTGAAAGCTGCTTTCTCAGACCTCTGTGGCCTGAGGCCGTGTCCACCTTGATGAAGGGCTCCCAGTCCCAGCTCCCCCAGTGCTGCTGGAGGCCCTTCTGGCCCCTCTGCTTTGGGATGGGTCCTCTCTGCAGGAGCTGCTCTCTGCTCCTCGCCTTCCTCCCTGGCATTGTGCTGGAGGATGCCCAGAAAGTCCCAATACCAGAGGAGGAGCTCCCCAGTGCCTGGGCTGATGCTGAGCATCCTGTTCCCTTCCCTTTCCTCCTTTTCTGAGACAACTCCTTTACTGCCAGGATGATTTCTTTCCCAGGGGTCACCTTTCAGTGGACACCACTCCTTTTGTTGTGACACCTGTTGCTCTTTTTGACTTTTCCCTTGCAACATGTCCCTTATGGGTTCTGTACTGCTGGACAGCAGGACTTGTTCATCACATCATCTCCTCTCCCTGCCTCCCTGAGAGTTTCTACTTTAGAGTGAAAAATGGCATTGTCTGGGCACCATGGTCCTGGGAAGTTGCCTCAAACCACTCATTAAAACTAAAGACAGTGCAGTGGATGATTAGGGATCTCTTGGGGGTTATGATGAGACTGCCCTAATCCAGAAATGAAACCCAGCCTTAGGTCACAAGCTCCAAAGCTAAAGGCAGTGATTCTTTGGGGAGCAAGTGATTGCAGGCCCTGAATGCCTGTCTGGGAAGGGAGCATCCAGGTCATGTTTGGCTGTGGGGGGCAGTTGCAGCTCAGCAGGGTGACAGGCAGGCATGGCTCAGCTGTGTCCCTCACGTGGCATCAGAAACACCAGCAGAGTTACCCTGAGCTTCAATTGAAAATGGGGAATGTGACCTGAGTCACCTGGGAGGGTTGCACAATGTCAACCAACCCCCCAGCAGTGTCAGGGGAACATTCCTGATAAATCCCTGGTGGAGCTGCAGAGTTTCTGGTGTTGGACACTGGGGTTTGCTGTGCTGGCTCATCACTGGCTGGGTCTGCAGCTCAGTGCCTGAAATCTCACCTTTTTTCCTCAAATCTCACCTTTTTGCTTGCCTTCTCTGTCTTTCCCTCTCCCACTGTGCTTTTGGCATCCCCACAAGGTGTTCATCTGTGACCATGTTCACAGGGGTCTTAGGATGAGAGAAGAGATGAGGATCTGACTCCATGTTTCAGAAGGCTTAGAGAAGGATTTGACTCCATGTTTCAGAAGGCTTGATTTATTATTTTATGATATCTATTACATTAAAACTATACTAAAAGAGTAGAAGAAAGGATTTCCTCAGAAGGCTAGCTAAGAATAGAATAAGAAGGAATGATAACAAAGGGTCGTGGCTCAGCTCTCTGTCCGAGCCAGCTGGGCTGTGATTGGCCATTAATTAGAAGCAACTGACATGGGACAATCACAGATGCACCTGTTGCATTCCACAGCAGCAGATAATCAATGTTTACATTTTGTTTCTGAGGCCTCTCAGCTTCTCAGGAGGAAAAATCCTAAGGGAAGGATTTTTCACAAAAGATGTCTGTGACATTCATCCCTGTCCTCTGCAGTTGCTCAGTGCAAGCAGGTGCAGCTGCTGCAGCACCTCAGTGTCATCCCTGGGCTGCCTTTAGAGCAGACCTGCTCCAGCCTGGGTTGGGAAGGGCTGGGTCAAACCATTTCTCAGTTCAATGCACCAGCACCCAGCCAGGGGCTGCATCCTGACCAGGAGCTGCTCGTGCAGGTGTCCCTCCCTCCCACTGCAGTCCCTGTTCACAGCTCTGTTCTTTTCCAGATGTGAGCCTTACCCATCTAAATTCCAACCCCAACCACCAAAGGGGAAGAGACCCAGTTTGGATTCCTCGGCATCTCTAAGGAGACGCTTCAGGATTAGAAATGTGGAGGAGCCACCCACAGCCCTGAGAGAATCGTGGGATTTTGCCCAATCTCCAGGAGCAGAGGTAGATTTTCTTGTACACCTTGTGCTTGTGTTGCCTCCCCAGCCTGCCAGCACTAGGTCATGCTCGTGCTGACCTCCCTTTTTGCTGCCCTGCTGTGCTGTGCCCATGGGCAGCAGGACCTGTGGCTGGGTATGGGCTGTGTGAGGGAGAAATAGGAGAGTTTTCCTTGGAGAGGCCTGCTCAGATCCTACAGACCTGTGCTGAGTGTGGGATTTTTTTTTGCCTGGTTTCCTTCACAATGTAAGATGAGGCTTTCATCTGCATCATGATGGTCAGACCTCCAGCTTCCTTCCCAGAGCAAGCTGGGATGAGTCCTGATCTCCATGGAGCCTCTTCCCAAGGCAGCCAGACTCCCTGTTTGCAGGACTCTGCTTTCACCCAAGGGCTGGCAGTGCACTGCTGGCCCTGAAGTGTCACTGTAGGACACGGAAGAACACAAGCGCACACCGCTGTTCTCAAGGTGAAGGAAAAGGGAAGTTTATTTTCTGACTCCAACATTTATAGTTTTCCAATAGTGACAGTGGATTGGAGGGTGACAGTGTCACCTCTCCAATGACACTGGTCAAGCCAACAGTCCATCCACTTTCTCCTCCTCCATAAAGGAATGCAAAACAATGAGTTATTTACAGAAAGTGTGTGAGAAAGTTCACTACAAGAATGTCAATATCAGAAGGCTTAGAAAATCTTAAAAAAACAGGGTGACACTGAAGCTGTCTCATAACCTGACACTTTGCAAAGTGTCTGTCTCTTCCTCCTGGCACAGAAAATGTCTTGTTTTTCAGGTGCCTGCACAAACTGCTGAACACCCTCAGCTCCCAGCAGGGCTGGCAGGAATCTCGTCCTCCCTGGATGCAGCGCACACTCCCCTGGAAGTGGAGAAGGTAAGAGGGAATCTGTCTTACTTGCCACCAGCTCACATCCCAGGCAGCCGACCAAGAACTTTATGTTACAACTTATTTTACAAGTTTTTTGACCAATCACACAAAGCAAAAGCACATTGACAGTAGTTTTATCCAATCACCATAAGCACACGTACCTTTGGTTAAAACAATGCTTGCTTATTTTAAATGCAATACCTGCTTGTAAGCCTTAAAATGCAATGCACAGTGCTCCATTATTAAGCTTCAAACTTCCTAATATCTTGCTAGATAAACTTTTCTGTAGCTTAGAGAGTTATTCTAGACAAGTGTTAATACACAGACCATTGTTCTATTTGTCCTTGCTTTTCTACAGATGAAATAATTTTTCTGCTGACCTATCTCATGGCTGCTGCTTAGCTCTAATCACAGTTCTGCTATCCAGAGCCTGCCTTTTGCAGCTTTCCCAAAATCCTCTGATTTTGTGGATTCCCACACTCAGTCTCTGCTGTCCTCCCTGCAGGCTTTCAGCACCGTGCCGCAGTCGGGTATGCTGCAGCCAGGACAGGGACAGCAGGTCTCCTTCAGCTTCTCTGGCCCCCAGGACACCATGGCCGGTGCGAGGGCGCTGTGCCGCGTGGAGGGAGGCCCCAGCTACGAGGTGGAGCCGATTGCCTCACGGGCCAGCTACTCCCTGAGCCTCCAGGAGATCAACTGTGGCCTGCAGGTACCACACATGGCCCCTGGCACAGCTCCTTGCCTCAGAACCACGGCCAGCGGGTTCCTGCCCGCCTCGAGCCAGGACTGGCTCCCCTTCCCGGCTGTTGGGAAAGATGAAACAGGAAGGCCTTATAAATATGATTGTCTGGCAAAAGATTTGGAGAATATAGAAACTATAAGCGAGATTGAAATGAAAGCAAGCTTTGAGATCCTTTAGTTACTGAACAATGGGAAAACAAAGGTGTGGCCTGCTGAAGGTGATCCCCTTTTGATGAAACAATTCCCTCTGCTTGCGGGCAGGTCCAAGAGTCAGAGCAGACCCTGCCAGCTTGGCAGAAGGGGTCCAAAGAGGAATTTTTAAGGTTTAAAATGTAAAACAGTATGGTAATGTAGTGATTCTTAAAGGCTGTCTATAAATGCTATAGGATTTGTATATTGTACTAGATTGGTTAGTGAGAATCAGAATATTCAACACAGAAGATGATTTATTGTATTGTAACGGGAACTTTGCGCTCTTGCCTTTTGCTCTCTTGCCCCTGTTACTCTCGTTTGCTTTTGCTCTCTTACCCTCTTACTCTCTTACCCTCTCATCCTCTCTACCCCTCTCTTCTCTCGGGCCTGCTCTGAGCTGTGGCTGGCAGCTCCCAGCAGGGCCCTGCACCCAGGCCCTCTGCAATAAACCCCAAGTTCCAAAAGGCCCCTGCACCCAGGCCCTCTGCAATAAACCCCAAGTTCCAAAAGGCCCCTGCACCCAGGCCCTCTGCAATAAACCACAAGTTCCACGACCTGGCTTCAGAGATCTCTTGTCTCTGTCTGTCCTGACCGTGCTACCCCCTGACACTCCCACACCCAGCCCCTTTGTTGGCTCTGGGGCTTGGAAGTGCAACCTTTGAGGGACATGTAGGAAAGGCATTTTGTGCTGTTCTTGTGAGCCAGCAAAGGCTTCCTAAAGATAAGGAAAGCCCCGCGTCTCTCTTGAGGAAGACACCAAGGCTATCCCTATGACAGCATGATGGAAGAGAGAAAGTTGAAAGATACAGACTTTAGCTGGCCCCCAGAATGATGTGGCTCCTTGCTCACCTATTGAGGACTTTGTTTCTTTCTTATGACTAATGGGCAGTGAATGTGCCTGTTCAGTAAATGCAAATCTCTTGAAAAACTATGAAACCAACATGTTGCTATAATAAATCCCTCTCGTGCACCCTTCTGATGGAGTCTTGGTGCTTTGTGCCGTGTCCGCTCTACAGCGACAGGAGGACACACCCTGCATCCAGGCTGGTTGGAAATGGCCATCTCCAAAAATATCACCAGCTGGGGGCTCTGTACAAATCACAAACGGGACAGGACTGCTGTGGAACTGCCTTGAGCTGGTTTATTTCCAGCATCAGTCTCATTCCATGGTGATGACAATGGGAAGATGCCAGCAGCTCACATCCCAGGCAGCAGAGCAAAAACTTTAATATTACAACTTACTTTCTAAGCTTCTTGACCAATCACACAAAGCAAAAGCACATTGACAGTAGTTCTATCCAACCACTACAAGCACACGTACCTTTGGTTAAAACAATGCTTGCTTATTTAGGATACAATACCTGCTTGTAAGCCTTAAAACACAATGCACAGAGCAACATTATTAAGCTTCAAACTTCCTAATATCTTGCTAGATAAACTTTTCTGTAGCTTAGGGAGTTATTCTAGACAAGCATTAATACGCAGACCATTGTTCTATTTGTCCTTGCTTTTCTACAGATGAAATAATTTTTCTGCTGACCTATCTCATGGCTGCTGTTTAGCTCTAATCACAGTTCTGCTGTCTCTGAGGCCTGCCTCTTGCAGCTTTCCCAAAACCCTCTGATTTTGTGGATTCCCACACAAAAATGTTGGGAATGCCTCTTTTTCAGGGTACCTGACACTGCCTCCTGGGCCAGGCAGGGTCCTGGTGGGGATGCTCTGAGGGCCTTGGCTCTGAGACATCCCTCTGCTGGTCCATGCCTAAAGCCTGACCTCCAAGGAGATGCTCCTGCCTAGAGCTCTTGCTTAATCCACAAATAATCAAGGGAAGAATTTGGGCTTCCAGTCACTCTGGTTGGAGAGACTGTCCCAGAATAATCCCCACTTGACTCTTTTCCAGTTGAAAGCCCACAGATATTTCCAGCTGCTGGCCCTGTCTGTGTTGCCCTGTGTGAGTCCCCTGTTGCTTGCCAAGGCTTGCATGCAGGTGCCTTTTCTCCTGGAATGCCTCAGTGCTGTCCCTGTTTCTCCTGGCTGTTGGTGCCCCCTCAGAGTGCAGAGGGCCTGTGTGCCCTGGTTCATTTCTTGCTGGCCCTCACGTGGTTGTTACCCCAGCTCTGTGTGCTGCCAGAGGTCCCTGGGGCTGTGCAGTGCCCTGTGCCTGGGGCTTCCCCAGGTTCCCAAGTGCCCCAATCTCCTCCCTGCTCCCACAATGTGTCTGCTCTCAAGCCCCGGAGAGAGGAAGGGGATTCCCAGCAGCAGGCCTGGGTCTGTAACTTCCCTCTGCTGTGCCTTCTCTCCAGATGTTTAATGAAGTTGGTCACAGCAGGATCAGCCTGGAGAACACTGGCAGGAGTGAATTCAGCTGGGTGCTGAGCCCGTGCCCTGCAGACCAGCATCTGCCTGGTGTGTTTCTGGTCAAGCCCAGCACTGTAAGTAGCAAAAGTGATGACCCCAGCCCTGTGCCAGGTGGCCCAGGAGGGTGTTAAAGGGAAAAAAGAGTGGGGGGAAAGGGAGAAAAAAGTCAGAGGGGAAAATCCAAACCCAGCCATGAGAGAGAGAGGGCTGTAAGCAATTTCTGCTGGGGGCAGAGGAGGTCAAACAACTGCTCTCTGACGCTGGCAAGGGGGGTTATTTACAGACCATGAACGAGACAGGGCTGCTATGGAAAGTGCCTCGAGCTGTTTATTTTTCAGCATCAGTGTCATTACATGATTACGACAATGGGAAGATGCTAGCAGCTCACAATGTAGGCAGCAGGCCGAAAAACTTAATGTTACAACTTACTTTATAAGCTTCTTGACCAAACACACAGAGCAAAAGCACATTGACAGTAGTTCTATCCAATCACCATAAGCACTCATACCTTTGGTTAAAACAGTGCTTGCTTATTTAGAATACAATACTTGTAAGCCTTAAAACACAGCGCACAGAGCTCTATTATTAAGCTTTAACCTTCTTAATACCTTGCTAGATAAACTTTCTGCAGCTTAGAGAGCTATTCAGACAAACGGTAATACACAGGCTATTGTTCTGTTTGCTCTCGCTTTTTCTACAGTTTAAATAATTTTTCTGCTGACTTAACTCATGGCTGCTGCTTAGCTCTGCTCACAGTTCTGCTGTCTCTGAGGCCTGCCTTTGCAGCTTTCCCAAAACCCTCTGATTTTACAGATTCCCACACTCTCCTGACAGACTCCCCATGGCCTGGGCTGGTGGGTGGTGGCTCTGCTGTCCCAGGGCAGACACCGGCGGGAGGCACAAGGGTGTTGGTCACTGCCCTGTCCTGCTGCGAGGGCAGCAGAGGAGAATTCTTTTTGATGGATTTCTTGGATGAAAATAAGGCACAAACACAAATATTAGCAGCATCCCAGCACTGTCCAAGCTCCCCAGCCCTGCCTGGATGTCTTTGAGCCAAAGCAGCGCTCCTGCCTTTGTCCCTCCTTGCAGGGGGAACAGGAAGCGATTGGCTTTCCCAATTCTTCATGCCTGTTCCTGAGACATAAACCTTAAAGAATTTAGGGACTTTATAGGAGGTTTTAGTTAGAAATAAGCTTTATTGGAGTTAATCAAAATAAACGGGTAGGCCTTGATGAAGTTAAGAGTTAGTAGTTAACTAATAATTGATTGCTTGTCAACATAATGTTTGGTTGGCTGGGTTTATAATGAAGAATATAGAGCTGATAAATAGCTTTTAGGAACATCAGACAATTGTGGCCCTCCTCTGTTCTGAAACCAATTGAAGATGGGGAATGGGAGTTCTACCAAGGGTTCATTTGTCATATTTGCATTGAAAAGGTGGAAAGGTCAGAACGAGGAAGACTTCATTTACTTCCTCATTTTGGGTCCCCTCCCCATAAAAGGGACCACCGACCCATTTCAAGGAACAAACTATGCATGCTTAATAGTTTTTGAACTAATTACCATGCTTAATGGCTTTTGAACTAATTACCATGCTTAATAGCTTTTGAACTAATTACCATGCTTAATAGCTTCTGAACTAATTACCATACGAAGCGAGGACTGGGATGTACCAAAGTTATGAATATGGATTTGTATTTTGGGTATTCAGTACTTGTATAGATAAAAGCACTCTGTAATCACCTGTAAATTGCTGTGTGTATTTGGGAGCTATCCCACAATAAACACACGCTTTCTAACTTTAAACTGTTAGAGAGTCTTTGTCCCTCACAGTTGGATATCGGTACTAGATCAATATCCATATTTTTAATAAATCATCCCCTACAGGAGACGAGAGGAGCTGCTGGCCCTGCTGAGAGCAGAGACTTCCCTCCCACAGCAGCAGCAGCAGCAGCAGCAGAGCCTTTTTTGCTGAGGCAAGCTCTTGCTGGCAGAGGGCAAACCCCAGGAGAAGCAGAGCTGTGCTCACATCGGGCTGTGCTGGGGCTGCAGCCTCGTGAGCCCTGGAGAGGACTCACTGCACCCCAGGGTCAGAGGCTCGACCTTTTGGGCACGAGGAAGACAGATGGTGTGAGAAGGGAAGGGCATTCCTCAGTTAAAATTTAAAGAAAGAAAGAAGAGACAATAGGGGACAAAGTCAATAAAAGCAGAAGTAACAGCACTGGGTGCTTGGCTGCAGCCAGAGGCACAGCAATCAACACAGCAACACCCTTTATACACCCTGGGCATTGTATCAACATATTTACAAATGGTTATACATATTCAAACATTTTAACCTAGTTCCTCCTCTGTCCCACCCTTTTGGAGCATGTGCAGTTGTCCTAGTGGTGGCCATTTGTTACTTTTCAACACATTCAACAGGTTTCTGTTCCTTCACTGGTTAAATGTTAATATTACAACAACTCTTCACCAACATTGGTATCTCACAACACAACATTTGCATTAAAAAAACTCTTAACTTTAGTGAAACTTTTTACAAAAGTCAACATTATAAACCACATAGTATTTACTCTAGCAGTTGTGAAAGCCAGCACTGTAATATCTTTATCACTAAGGTGATGTGCTCTGATGGTTCCTTCTAGATGAGAACCTGTCTGTCCCCTGAGCCACCCCCATCAAACACTCTGATGCATTCCCTCCCTCTCCTCCTGTCCCTGCAGGGCTTCCTTGCACCTGGCCAGAAGCAAGTGCTGAAATTCTCTTACCTGCCGGCATTACCAGGAGCTTTCAGCAGGATTTACCAGCTCCAAGTGGGTGACCTGGAGCCAGAAAATATCTGCCTGAGAGGAGAAGCGACCTGCCCCATGATCAGTGTGAACCTGCCCTGGAACCTCAGAGGTGGGCACTGCCTGTCTGCCCCCAGGAAGGGCCCCTCTGCTTTTGTTCCCCACCACAGGCCCATAGGGCAGCTCATGCTCACCTCCACCAGGCCTGGAGGGTTGCAGGACTCCCAGACCAAGTCAAGCCCCCTGGTTGCTTCATGAGTCTTGAGCAGGGGATCCCACGTGGGCTTTGTCCCAGGAACCAGCTTGCCAGCACATCTGGCAGGGTCCTGAAGGGTGATGGCTGGACTGACAGGCTTGGGAAGGCTGTGAGAGAGGCTGGCAGGGCTTCTGGCAGGGCTGGGTTTGTGTGACACTGCAGGGGATGAGATGCTCCTCGGTGGGGAGGGAGGTGGGTGGGAGCGAACACGAGGATTCAGAGAGGAGCAGCAGCATCCACTTCCCATAGATGGCTTGAGGGATTTCTTTCTGGAATGTTGGGAGGTGGGGACTTCCCAGCTTCAATGGGACTGGCACTTTGCTCACACTTCTCTTTGTGGATGTTTTCTTCCTTCAGAAAATGAAAATGACGAGAAGCCATTGAAACAGCCCATGAAATACCTGCAAGAGTACAAGCAGAGGAATAAATTACAAGTTGTTCAGAAGAAGACTCAGAGCCCGAAGAGTGAGACCTTGATGTCTCAGAGCCTGAAAACTCAGACCCCAGAGACTCAGACCTCAGAGACTTGGAACCTGAAGACTCAGGACCTGCAGCCCTGTTTGCTTGGCTCTGGCATTGCAGTAAGAACAGCTGCAGCCCCGTTTGGCACATGCCACCCTCTCCAGGTCACCTGAGCCCCTTGCAGCCCACAGCAGCTTCCTGGTGCCCCGATGGCACCTGGGACCTCCCTGCCCACTGACAACCAGGTGTCACCTCAGCATTGGCCCTAGGGCTGCCCCTCTGGTCATGGTCTCCTCTGGGGCTGCAGCAGCTTGCTGGCTACCCCAGGGAGAGATGCTGAAGGCCATGCTCCAGGGATGGAGTTGATGGTGCTCTGAGGGAGATGCAGGTCATTGCTGGGCAGTTTGTTGGTCCCAACCCAAGCCCTGCCAGGTTTACAGACCTTAACAGCACCTGCCTGATTGTGCCCTGGGGCTGTGCTGGCCCTGCTCATCTCCAGAGGCTTGGTCCTGGTTCCCTTTCAGGACAGTTTTTGTCCCAGCTGCCTTGGTCCTGGCTGGGGGCAGGCAAGTGTCTGGAGCTCTGGAGGGTTCCTGGCTTGTCTGTCTGCCTGGCCAGAGCAGCTTTGCTGACGGTGTCTGGGCAGGCAGAGATGCTGGAGTTGCTTCCCTGGAGATGAGGTCCTGGCTGAGAGAGCAGGAGGTGTCACAGGCACTGAGCAGCCAGACAGGAGGAGCCACAGCCCCTCCCAACAGGAGCAGGGTGGGATCCTTTCCCAGCTGCAAGCTGGGCCTTGGGAAGTGACACCAGCCAGGGGCTCTGTACAAATCACAAATGGGATGGGGCTGCTGTGGAACTGCCTTGAGCTGGTTTATTTTTCAGCATCAGTCTCATTACACAGTTATGACAATGGGAAGATGTCACCAGCTCATATTCCAGGCAGCCGACCAAGAACTTCATGTTACAACTTATTTTACAAGTTTTTTGACCAATCACACAAAGCAAAAGCACATTGACAGTAGTTTTATCCAATCACCATAAGCACACGTACCTTTGGTTAAAACAATGCTTGCTTATTTAGAATGCAATACCTGCTTGTAAGACTTAAAATGCAATGCACAGAGCTCCATTATTAAGCTTCAAGCTTCTTCATGTCGTGCTAGATAAACTTTTCTGTAGCTTAGGGAGTTATTCTATACAAGTGTTAATACACAGACCATTGTTCTATTTGTTCTTGCTTTTCTACTCTTAAAATAATTTTTCTGCTGACCTTTCTCATGGCTGCTGTTTAGCTCTAATCACAGTTCTGCTGTCTCTGAGGCCTGCCTTTTGCAGCTTTCCCAAAATCCTCTAATTTTGTGGATTCCCACAGGAAGGACCTTTGCTAACCAGCCCCTGTCTTCCCTTTCCTCAGCCAAACACTCAGCTGCAGATAAGCACGCTGAGGATGCTGATAGAGAAGGCTGCTCTGGAGCTGCAGGAAAAGCTCACATCCCAGCCCCAGAAGTGTGGGTTCCCTGCCAAACACCTGTGCCAGAGCCTTGTCAAGTGAGTAGGGACTCCCATCCCCATCTCCAGGTGCCCCGTGGGGAACAGCCAGTGAGGCAGAGTAGAAATTTTCCAGGGCAGGAATCCATTTTGATTTAGGTGGAATGTACATCTTTAAATATGTAGCTTGATGTGTAGTCTGACTCTAAAAGCCCAGGCTCAGAGAAACTGCTTCAGCGAAAGACAGAGATAAGGGGGAGGGAGACAGAAGGTGATAGAGAGAGACAGAGACTGCTGTGAGAGCAGGTCAACCTGACCTAGGAATTCTTTCTGATAAAGAATTAGCAGCAAATGTCATGCAAAATTCATAAAAATGAATATGCATGAACCTGTTGTGAAATTGTATGCATATGTATTTGAGAGGGGGATAAAAAAGGACCTGAAGTTCCCAGAAGTACACATGTCATTTTAGGGGAACGATTCCCACATGCATCCAGCGCTGTAATGAACATACCAGCTTTACAACTTTCACAAAAGTTGTGGAGTTTTGGTTATCTCTGCAAACCACCCAGCCATGTCCCCTTCTCCTGAGAGCTCCCTGGGTCTGCAGAGCTGGGAACAGCCTGGACTCCAGCAGGGCTCTGCTCCTGCTGGCTGTGACACGCTGCATGTCAGCAGTGCAGTGTCCTCCCTTCCCCAGCCCCACGCTGAGCTTTGGCCTGCTCAGCTCCCCACAGCTGTGGGGCTCTGTCCCTAGAGCTGGGGGCACCCAGTGCACCCCTCCAAGCCCTTCCAGACAGCCTCAATTCTGTCCCTGCTGCCCAGCTCTGAAAGAGACAACTCCCAGCTGATGTCTTGGTTCCAACCAACAGAGCACACTAAACAAAAGGAGAAGGGAAGTGCACGTGTCAGCAAACCCTTGAACACCCCAAATCAGATGGCTTGAACCCTGGTGGGGTGCCAGGGCTTATCTAGGGGACTTGGTGGGTCCCTTTGCACCATCACGATGCAGCACAAGCACAGGAGGCTTCAATTCAGGAAGAAGATGCTCTGCAGAACAGCTCATGTGATCTGGCTGCAGAACAATGGAGATTTCCTGTGCAGGCGAATCTCATTCCTAGGCCCCAAAGCAATTCCAGGCTCAGGCTGTACACCAGGCTAAGCAGTTTCACTGAGAGCAGTGGGCTCAGCCGTACTGGGTTTTGATGGCAGAGGAGCTGTGGCCAGTGTCCCTTTTAAATAATTTTATTTTCAGGTACCATTAGTAGCTGATAAAACCTAGGACCTGCACTCCTCCTGACTTGCCAAACTCTTTGCCAAGTGGTCAGGCCATGGGTTTCATGGGCTTGTGCTGAGTTTTTACAGCAGTGAATAAGGAAATACCCACTTTATTTGTGGCTGTCCCCTTGGGCGTGTAGCCAGGCTGTGGTTTAAGGACTGTCCCAATCCTCCTTGCAGAGTTGAGCTGCCCGAGTATGTCCTGGACATGGGCCCTGTCCTGAAGGGTTTCACTGAGAGCAGCACTCTGGAGATCACCAACCCTGGGCAGATCCCAGTGTTCTTCCAGGTGGATGTATCTGCCCTGCAGGGCACAGGTAAGCAGTGCTGGAGACGCTTCCTGTGGCCTTGAAGGAGGTGTCTCAGACAGGTTGGCTTAAGCCACTGAACTTGGGGAGGTTTTGGAGCTTTTTCTTCTCAGTGCCCCTGCTGGGAGCTTTAGAGGCAGAATTCTCCTGGCCATCCATGCCCAGGGACCTCTCCTGGCCTGCCTGTGAGTGCCCTAATGCTTCAGTGCAGGGGCAGATGGGCTCAGCACCTCTCAGCATCTTCTGCCCTTGGCTCCCATGAGCAGCAAGTTTCTTTGGGCACTCTGTGGGCTCGTTTTGCCAACCAGTGGGGTCTGCTGTGTTTTGGAAGAGCTTTAGTTGGAGTTCACACTGTCACAGCACTTGTGTTCAGCCTTTATTGAGGAAGCAGCCTGTGAGATCCTCTGGTGGATCAAAAGAGGCTTCCAAAGGAGGCCTTGAGGCAAGGCTGCCCTTCCCTCACACAGTGGCTCACTGTGTCTGAGGGGTGTTCAGGGGCACTCTGAGTTTTTGTCCAGGTCACAGCACAGCATGGGGCTTTTCCCAGACCTCTCAGCCAGGACACCTGTAAGGCCTTAACGTGCTTAGGACACATTTTGTGTTTCTGGTGTATTGATGCCAGCCAGAGGCTATTTACTGACCACAAACGGGATGGGGCTGCTGTGGAACTGCCTTGAGCTGGTTTATTTTCCAGCATCAGTCTCATTACATGGTGATGACAATGGGAAGATGCCAGCAGCTCACATCCCAGGCAGCAGACCAAGAACTTATGTTACAACTTACTTTATAAGTTTTTGACCAATCACACAAAGCAAAAGCATATTGACAGTAGTTCTATCCAATCACCATAAGCACACGTACCTTTGGTTAAAACAATGCTTGCTTATTTAGGATACAATACCTGCTTGTAAGCCTTATAACACAATGCACAGAGCAACATTATTAAGCTTCAAACTTCCTAATATCTTGCTGGATAAGCTTTCTGTAGCTTAGGGAGTTATTCTAGACAAGCATTAATACACAGACCATTGTTCTATTTGTCTTTGCTTTTCTACAGTTTAAATAATTTTTCTGCTGACCTATCTCATGGCTGCTGTTTAGCTCTAATCACAGTTCTGCTGTCTCTGAGGCCTGCCTTTTGCAGCTTTCCCTAAACCCTCTGATTTTGTGGATTCCCACAGTGTATCTCAGCTGCTTTGTGTTCATCCCTTCAAGGTTTCAGCGTGGACCTAGGCCTGATGCAGATCCTGCCCCCCAGGCGCAGCGTGGCGTTTGACGTGCGCTTTGAAAGCGCCCAGCAGCCCCAGGGTGCCGTGGATGTGCTGCTGCCCATAGAGGTACCACAGCTCCTGGGGCAGGCAGCAGGCTGGGCACAGCAGCAGATGTCACCTGCACCCTCTGCTGAACTCTCTGTCCTTCTCCAGGTGATGAAAGGCCCCACGTCTCACATCCGCCTCCGCGCCACCGTGTTGGAAGTGCCGCTCGAGCTCTGCAAGAAAACCCTGCAGTTCTCTGACACCCTCGTTGGGCAGTGCCAGGTTGAGACCATCCGGCTTTACAACTGGTTCCAGGTGCCCTGCACATGGTTCATTACTGCCAGCAAGCCTGCTCTGGAGGTAAAGCACAGGGGACATTGAACACGTAGTGTGACAGCGTTCACAGGGGTCTCGGGTTGAGGGAAGAGACGAGGATCTGACTCCATGTTTCAGAAGGCTTGATTTATTATTTTATTATATATATTACATTAAAACTATACTAAAAGAGTAGAAGAAAGGATTTCTTCAGAAGGCTAGTTAGGAATAGAATAGGAAGGAATGATAACAAAAGTTGGTGGCTCGGACTCTCTGTCCGAGCCAGCTGGGCTTTGATTGGTCATTAATTAGAAACAACTAACATGGGCCAATCATAGATCCACCTGTTGCATTCCACAGCAGCAAATAACCATTGTTTACATTTTGTTTCTGAGGCCTCTCAGCTTCTCAGGAGGAAAAATCCTAAAGAAAAGATTTTTCATGACAGATGTCTAGTGACAACGTAACTTCTGGGTTAGGTTTTCTTTGTGTCTCTTGCCCTTTCTGCTCCTGTGGCTTCCGGAGCACTTGGGTCTGCAGCGTGTTTGAGGAAGCTTCTGAGGGTCTAGATCAAGACTGGTTTGCCTGGACCTGTTCCATGAGCAGATGCTTTGCTTTTCTGCCATCTTCACCCATTCCTCCTCCTCTGAGGACAGTAGCTCCCTATCTGCCTGCCCTGGGTGAGGTTTTCCCTCCAGCTCTAGGCCATGGGGGCCACGCTTGGTTTGTCTGTGGGGCTCTCAGCACCGTGTCAGTGTCTCAGAGCACGAGGAGACCTGAGAAACCTTTGGTTTCTGTGCCCAGAACAAAAATGTAGGTCAGAAGCAGCAGGCGCTGGAGGATGAGCCCTGTCCCTTTGAAGTGACACCCTGCCAAGGAACCCTTGATCCAGGACGGTGGCAGGATTTACAAATCCAGTTTACACCCAAGGAGGAGGTGAGATTGGCAGGTGTCAGCCCGGGAGGCTGTCAGGGCGATCTGGAACTGAGGGCCTGGTGCAGAGAGTGTGGTGGGAGCTCTGCCTTCACAGGGAGCCTTCTGCAAGCCCCGTACTCAGCGTGGCTCGGTTCACCCCACAGAGCTCTCCTGTGAGATGTGCTCTGAAATGCCCATTTTCCATGGGAAATGAAGTCATTTCCCCAGGGTCTGGGTATTAGCTCAGAGGTGGCTTTTGGGGCTCTGAGGACTTGCAGGGTCCTAGTTGCTGGCAGCTTTAGTTTTGGAGAAATCCAGCAAAGTTTGCCAATTTCTCCCTTGACACCCCACTGTTGGCCAGGGCGAGTGGCCCCAAACAGAGTGGCCCCAAACATTTTCCATGGGAAAAGAAGCCATTTCCCCAGGGTCTGGGGATCAGATTACAGCTGGTGTAAGACCACAGCAAAGAGCACAGGGACCATCAGGGCTCTGAGGCTGCCTCTTGGCACATGGGGGGATGTGCCCAGCTGCCCTCAGCCTCCCCCTTGCCTAGCTGCATTTGCAGCTGCAGCACTCGGTGCAGAGCAGCTGCCCCCTCGCTGAGGATAATCCTGGAATGGCCAAGCCTGGGCTGATCCTGCTGCAGGACTGACAGACAAAACAGCCCCCAGACACCTTGCTGAGCACGGCAGGACAGTCACCTGTAGTGCTGTGCTGCCAGCAGTCCCCGGGGCTCTGGCCTGCCTCCACATTCCCGTGCAGCTGGGGATTCAACTGAAAGGACAAAGCATTCCCAAAAGTGGTGTTTGCCTGTGGCTGCTGGGTCTGAGGAACTGGCAGTGTGTCCCAGCATGGACACAAGTGCTTCTGTGCTCACAAACAGTCCCAGGGTTCTTTTAATTGCTTGAGAGTTGTAACCATCTTGTGTCTGGCTTGGCCCAGAGCCCAACACTAAGCAGGAAGATGACCCTTTTATCTGGCCAGCAAGAGCTCATTTGCCTCTCTGCTGGAGCTGGTGTTTGCCTGATACAGCAGTGCCAGGGCCATGTCTGGACACTGCAGCCCCGAGGGCCCTTCCCATGAGCATTGCACTCCTGCATGACGAGGTGAAAACGCCTGACAGTCCATTGCACATCCATCTGATACCAAATACCCAGTTTCAGTGCACACCAGGGTTCATGCCAGTTACTCAGACCCAGGACACAGACACTGTAGTCCCAGGCATAAATAAATATTTGGTGATTATAATTTATGTAGTCCCTAGCATAAATAAATATTTGGTAATTATAATTTATGTAGTCCCTAGAATAAATAAATACTTGGTTATTATAATTTATGTAGTCCTTAGCATAAACAAATATCTGGTTTCCGTTCACCTTGGAGGGACTGGTAACACCCTGACCTTGGGGCAAGCTTTGTATTTGGGGTCCTGTCACCTGGGACTTCATGGATGACTCTTCAGCTCATTCTTATAAGACCTCTTTTCAGAGGTCTTATAAGAATGAGCTGAAGCTCAACATTTGTGGGAGCAGCAATTACTTAAAGCTGCAGCTCTCAGGACAGGGTCTGGAGGCACGGTTGGAGTTCAGCACCCAGCACTGAAGATGGGACGGGTGCTGGTGGGCAGCGATGGCGTGGAGGCCACAGTGGTGGTGAAGAACCCGTGCACCTTCCCCATTGAGTTTTACTGCCTGGACTTTGATGAGCAGAACCTTGAGGAGGAGAAGGTGAGAAGGCAGGTCTGGTCCCCATGGACACGCTGCCCAAGCTTCACAGCACTCCAGCATTGCCAGGCTTGTGCCAGGGAGATGGAGGCAATCCCCAGGGCAAGGCCAGCTCTGCTGACTCACTGTGGGAAGACTTCAATAGTTGGTGTTGTTGGGAAGGAGGGAGAAGACAGAAATGGAGTTTGTTGAGTGTGTGAGATGAGAAAAGGAACCTTGCTGTGGTTTCTGTTCCCTACACACACAAAGATCCTGCAGATGGCTCTGGGGTCTGGGCACCAAAAGAGCTTTCTGATGCCTCCACGCGCCATGGGTGGGACACTGCCCCCACAGGTGCTGGAGGACTGGGAAGCACAGGAGAGGCTGAAGACTCAACAGGCAAAGTTCAAGGCCAGGGCAGGGGCCCAGCCTTCAGCTGAAAGCAAAGGTCAGGAGCCTAAGGAGAAGGTGAAGGAGGCTAAACAAAAACATGGAGGCCAAAGGAGTCTTCAGTCATCTCAGCTGGAGACACAAAGCCAGGGTGCAGAAGGGGCAGTCAGAGATGAGCATGTCAGGGTGCAGGGCCTGGACGTGCAGGTCACACACCCAAAGGCCACGATCTGGGACATCCTGAGGGATGGGAAGCTGCCAACCAACGAGCAGGTAAAACCCTGCAAGCTTCAGATCCCGAGCTTGCCATGCTCATGGGCCCTGGAGCATTGTGTCCCCACAGGTGATAATGGCACAGAGCCTTGTCCAGGCCCCTGATGATGTTCCACAATGACTCTGTATCACCTGTGTGGATGGGGAGGTTACCACCATCCCTCAGATGGGCAGAAAGTGGGAGTGCTCTGTGTCCAAGTCTGTTCAGAGCTTCCAGCCTGGAAATCATGATAAACAGTCCAGGACAGGGCAGCTCATGGCCATTGTTTCCTTCAGCTGAGTCACTCGGGAGAGGTTTCTCTCCTGGTCCCACTTGTAGCTCTTGCCTCTGCTCGGGAGCCCACTGTGAAAAATGCGTATTTTATGACTGGCTTTTTGCAAATATTAAAATGAATATTATATGTGTTGTGTTAGAAAGTAATGCTGTACTAATTCTCTTAAGTAGTGTGTTAAATATAGTTTTAGGTTATAAAAAATGTTAAAATAGAAACTGTGCTGTGTAGGATATATTTTTTTAAAGAAAGGGCTTGCAGCGAGATAGCAGCCACAGGACACCCAAATCTTTCAGAGAAAAAGAATTTATTGCCCTCTTATCAGAAGAAACAAACTTCTTCCTACCTCGAAGGTGCTGTTAGGATTCAGAGGAAGAAGCTGACACTGACCAGACAGAATCCTGTGTTTGAATGGAATTTATGCATCATGTATGAAGTGCATGAATATGCAACAGGCTGTTGTTTTTAAGGGTAAATCCTTTGTTAACAGGGGTCCTTTTTCGGGCTCCTGCTGCCCAGAAAAAGGTACCCAGACATTCATAACTCTTTATATTTGTTGTGTCATATTGTCCTAATTCAATTTGTCCAAATTATTATTACTCTAATTGTATTACTATTTTTTATAACCATTTTATTACTATTAAACTTTTAAAATTTTAAAAACAAGTGATTGGCATTTTTCACACTGCTCACCCTACTGGGCATAACAAAGCACTTGTGCTTCACAGAAGTGAAAAACCCCATTGCCAAAAGCTCAATGCCTTTAAAGAAGGAGTTGTGAGGATGAAGGTGGCAGAAGGATGAGCAGGATTTTCTCTTCTGTTTTAGCTGCAGGAACATCTGGGACTGCATCCCAAAGGGCCTCCCTTCCCCGCACTGCTGTGCTCTCCACATTCGAGTGCCCAGAGGAGAGGTTGGGCCCTGCAGAGCGTGTGGAGCCATTCACCATCGTGGCACCAGGAGCTGCTGCCATGGGAGACAATCTGGTGGGTGCTGCAGAAGGTGCCAGGGCAGGGACCAGGCCTGATGGGGGCATGGGGGACAGGCTGGGTGGAAAAGGATCATTGTGGAGAGGTTGTGAAGATGTGATGGGGCCCCGTGTCTGCAGGTCTGCTTTCTGTCAGGGGTGGGACAAAAGAGACAGCTCTGCTGGAGACAGAGCAGTTCTGCAAGACAAGAGGGAAAATATCACTGAAACCCTCAACCTCCTTTGAGGAGAGGGTCCTGAGGGAGCAGGGGAGTCCTAGGCAAAGCAAACATCAGTAAGGAAGACCAAGTCCATGGGCAGGTGGACTTATTTACTTCTTCTCTCTTCTGCTGGTGAACAAACCCCCATTTTGCTTTCCAGGATGATGAGTCTCAGGGCTCAGCTCTCCCTCCCTTTTCTCTCTCCCCTTAGGCCAAGGCCCCAGATGTGAGGGGCAGTTCTGCCAAGGGCCAACCAAGGATGGGTAACGCGGCCAGGAGAGACAGCTCTACAAAGGAGAACCAGATCTCCACACAGGGAACAGAAAATCCCCAGGATTCCTCCACAACAAGATCCAAAACTGTGCTGGAAAGTGCCTCAGTCCCCAATTGTCGGGATCGTTAGCTTGTCAGAGTGACCCCGAGAAAAATTCCAAAGTCTGTTTTCCCAGCCCGGCGCTTAAAGAAGGA
Source organism: Setophaga petechia (assembly GCA_024362935.1). Taxonomy (NCBI): domain Eukaryota; kingdom Metazoa; phylum Chordata; class Aves; order Passeriformes; family Parulidae; genus Setophaga; species Setophaga petechia. The sequence goes on from JANCRA010000078.1 coordinate 621,455, forward strand.
GTCAGAGCTCTTCATTTCTCGGTCTCAAGGTCGTTTATTAATTCTTATCTAAAAAATTTGCTTTCTTTCTGCCCAGCAGAGATCTGCTCAGCAGGGCAGCCACAGGCACTCTGCCTGCCCCCGGGGTGGTGTTATAAAGTCTTTATACTACAAACTACGTGTGCAATGTTTACAATTACTCCCCAATACCCATCACCTATGCTAGACAGTGAGCTTCTACTCTAAACCAATCTGTAAGTGCCAACATCACCACGGAAGATGGAGGCTAAGAAGAAGAAGGAGAAAGGCTGGACACACCCAGTTCCCTCCATCTTGCCTCCATAACCCCCCTGTACCAAAATCCCAAAATGCATAATTCACCCCGTGATAATTTCACTAATATTCTACTTAAACTCTTGTGGCTTGCTGGTGTTCATATAAGGTTGGTAATTTGCTCCACGGGCCATAATCAAACTCACAGAGGCATTTTGGGCTCTGTGCCAGGGTCTCTGAGACCCCTGGCAAGGGTCTTGGCTGCTCAGGACAGCCAGAGGGATGTCCTGAGTCCCGACATCTCCCCCCTCTCTTTGCACCAAAAACACCCCCTTTGCAACTTTGTTCATGGCCCACTACAAGCACACAAAGATGCATGGTAAGATGAGCAGAAGAACCACAAGCCTTGTCAAAATGTAATAACCTACCTTTAAAGGTACCTTCCACAATGGTGAAAGGTTAAAAAAAAAATCGAACCACATCAATCATCCAGGATCTAGTGACCTCCCCAAGTTTGTTAACACTTTCTTGTAACTTTTTGATGTTTTCATAAATTGATTTTGAATGATCTGACATGTTCATGCAGCACATCCCTTCAAATTCTTCACACCTGTATCCATGTGCCAGCAGCAAATAGTCACTTGCTGCTTTGTTTTGGAGAGTTGCTCGTCTTACTGCTGATGTCTATTAGAATCTCACTGGGTGTAAGAGAAACAGCTCAAGCATTTCACTCAGTGTAAGAAAAACAGCTCAAGCATGCTTGCTCAGCCAGCAACCCATATGATCCAACTGAGTCCACCCCTGATGCTGCCTGTGGGGAGAAAATTGCAACTGCAATTCTCCAAGCCTTGTCTCATGTGTGTACATGACTATCACAATTTGGACTGTATTGTTCCACTGATCTTTTCCCCTTATGTGTTTTTACTCTTTCAAAAATTCTCCAGTCGGGTGTTAGCAATGAAACTCTTGCTTTGCTGCATGGACCACCCTTGACACCCGCAGGGATAGCAGGCCAAGTTTTGTCTCCACAGATAAAAATAAAATTCCCTGTGGTAATTGTGCTGAAACTTGGAGGGATGCTTTGGCTGTCACCTTGGTGTATTTGCACCAAGCAGATGCGTTCCTATAAAAATGATGATTTTGGAGTGACATTGTCTTATTTTCTGCTTGTGTCACTTTCTAAAGTTCAAAACTTTATACAAAAATTCATTAATTCATTTTTGCTGACTTAAGAATTTCCAGTTCCTCAGGTTCAAAAGGAGCCACAGGGAGGAACTGTGTCCAAAGATGTTACTCATTCACAGGATTTGAAATGACCTGTGAAATCTTTATAGAAGTATTTTTTGGAATTGGCCATTCATTCACTGGCAAACCCACCAGATACATTGAGAACAATCTCCCTGGCCCCGAACATGCCAAGCAGACACCATCCAAACCTGCTACACTGGCCAAAGCCCCCCAGACATTTTGTTTTGGCTGGACCATGGACAAATCTGCTCCATTGCCTAAGGCAATAGATGGAAGAATGAGGTACATGAGCAATACCTGATCAAATCTCAAGCTCATGGCTTCACTCTTTGTGAGAAGTTTTTCCATGCCATGACACTCAAGCCCCTGAGAGAAACCCCAAGTCCTTGAACCCTTTATGTGCTGTTCGAGGAGATGTTCACAGTCTTGTCCTCTGCCTCTGTCTGTGTGCTTGCCTCTTCCGTTCTGGGATCCGTGTCTTCCTGCGTCCGAGTCCTGTAGGGCTCCACGAGTCTCACCAACACCTTCTTCAGACCTCACCCTGTAGAAACACAAGCTAAACCTTTGCTCTACGTGATTAGTTTGAGAGGACCTTCAACCTGTCCTACTTCTAGATTTCTGATCAAAACTAAAGGATTTTCCCTTAGTTTTGCCTGGGTAGTGTTATAAAAATGCCTGAGAATTGGTGGATCGGGTTTTGAAAAAGGAGCTGTTGAGAATGTATCAATTGAGACTTGGATATTTCTGAGCTTCCCAAAGATGGATATTGTGTGACATCACTTGCCACAGCTGGAGGCCCTGCAATCCTCCCGGATTGATCACTCCTGTGGATGCAGGTGACTGCCCAAACTGACAATTTGGGCAAGCACTAATGATTTCCCTTGCCTGGTTTTTTGAGATGCAAAAGGATTCCATCAGTGCTTGTGCATTTTGATGAAAAAACGCATAGCTCAACCTTGCTTGCTCAAAATAGCCAGTAAAGTCTGTGAAATGAGCATGGTTAGCTTGTCTGCCTGGGCTTTCCTTCTGCTAAAAATCCTGGAAGGGACAAGTATGCCTTAATGTGAATGATGAAATATTTGTGCTCTCTGTTTTCCAGTAGTGCCCCCATACATGATAAGTAAGAATTTAAAATGTCACTGCTTGTTTCTTTCAAAAATGAACCCTTCAATCACCTGACCATATTTGCATCATATACTGAATCTATGATCAGATTTGAGAGGTGGGTAGAACAATTGAAAGACCCTGACCACTGCTGCCAATTCCACAATCTATGGTGAACCTTGGACTATTTTTACATCTGAGTCCCATTCCCCTGCGACTGAATTCTGCTACATGATTACTGATTTGTGAGATTTTTTTCTAGAACCATTAGTGAATATTGTTATCCTAATCAATAAGTAAGTTCCTCACTTATTCTTTGTCTTTCCCTATAACATATTTTTGATTTCAGCAATCTGTGATCTGGAAAACAAGTCATGCAAATGCCTGGCTACTTTAACAATGATATTAACAAACCTTTTGATTTCTGCATTGCTTAGTCAAAATAATCTTTCTTCAATGGTAAATGAATTGTAGAAAAATTCCTGCCTGACATTGTCAGCAACCTTGTCCTTGCTTTTATGACAGTTTGGAATGCCATCTCCAGGCAATCCTCTGTGAGGATTGTCTTTGGAGACCTTTGTAATTTTCTGAAATTCTTTCTGCGCTTCAGGTGTAAGAGTTCTGGGAGATTTGATGTCATTGTCAAATTGTCCTCTCTCAAAAGATTGAGCCTCTGTGATGTCATCATTTGTGATCCCCATGGTTGGTCTCATCCAGTCGATTTCTCTGAGCAGCTGATGTAGGTCATGCAAATTGCTGACTTTGGAGCTGACTTGTATCTTCTGTGGTCTTATCGTTCGCTCTGAGATTTTTCACCCTAGATATTTCCATGGTGTGATCTCCTGAATTTTTAAACACTGATTTTCAGTCCTGCCTTTTGCACCTCTGCAATCATACAGTCAGGAGTTTCTTGCAGCTCCTGTTATGTTGGTACCTTTGCAGAGACTGTTCTCTGTTGATGCTTGGAACATAGAATGCAAGTGGAGGAGCATCATCTGGATGGAGCAGGATACTGAAGAAAGAGTCCTCGAGATCAATGATCACAAGTGGCTAATCTGGGAATCATTGAGAGTGAAGGAGGTCCCTGTCGAAGCAGTCTCATGTCCTCGATGACTTTGCTGATCTTCCTGAGGTCATGCAGCAGTCTCCCTGAGTCTGAAGTTTTCTTCCGAATGACAAACACTGGAGAATTCCATGGACATGGTCTCCAGAAGGAAAGTCCTGCTGATCAAACACCGGCATGCCTTGTTCCACTTCATGTGGTGGCAAAGCAAGAGCTTTTGGCTACCAGGGTATTCTCTGGAACAGCCAGTGGTGGTCGAAGAGCTTTAGCTAAAACTGTCAACTCTTCATTCTGATTTGCTGGAACGATCAAAGGATAAATGACAAGTCCAAGGATGCTGCTTCTGTCCTTACCAATTATTAAAAAGTCCTGTCTCTGGGACAGAGTTCCAGTGACACCTGTGGGTATCACTGCACAGCTCTCATCCATGAAGCAACCCAAAGTCCATAATCTTCTGTGGGTGAAACACAAAGGTTGAAATCTCTGTGCAGTCCACATCTGTGCATTTTTTTTTCTGCTTGTGGAATGGTCAGCGTTTTCTTGCCCATGCTTCTTGTCAGCATTCTCACGCACTTGATCAAGTTTCACATTGTTTACTGAGATCTACCTGGACTTCTGCACCTGCTAAAACACAAACAAATCCACATCCCCGCAGGGACTGGAGGATTATCTCAAAATCCTGAAGGTGAAAAATGTGCCCTTATATATCTACTCTGTTTCAGTCTCTATGCAATATTACATAGGGAAATGTAAGATAACAGCAATTAGAAATCAATCAGATAATACACATAACCAATAACACATCTGAAATTATACAGTTATCAATCACTACAACACTGAACTGTCATCCCAGAGTCTGCGACAGCTGATGAACCTTAAAACAACAGAGAACTGGAGAACTCATGTCCGGATTCATGTTTCTCCAAACTCCCCTTGAAAACAGGCTCAGCTATCATATATGGTCAAATTGCCAAGCCAAAAGGACTTGAATAGTTTTGATGCAGAAAACATCTGGGCTGATTGTCAGTCATTCCATTCAAGTAGAGTTAGAACTTGGCCAGAGTCCGAACTCTAATTAATGGATATCACTTAATACATTTTAAAACAAGACTCTTAAAAACAGCAATTATGAATAGGAAACTTTAGGATTAAAGATCAATCAAACCATTAAATAGATGAATCCCTCCGAAACTTCTGTCAGGATAGAAATTCTTCAAACACAGCAAACTCTTGAATTTTCGGCATGCAGTACCTCTATAAAAACTGAAGATATAATAACTGAAGAAAACCATGAAAATGGCAATCTGGATTTAAAAGAAACTCAAAAACCATGAGTAGTCAAGAAATATAAGACAAGATTCTGAAGATTCACATCTTGTAGATGATCACACAAAGAGATAGTGAAACACATAAAAGCTGGCTGTAAATATTACAATACCTTGCTAATAATTCTTATCATAAATTCTGAGAATTCTCATTATATAATCAACTTATCAACAGGAAATGTTTGAAGGGCTTATGACAACCTTTTAAAAGTATTTATACAGCATTAATAACAATCCTTATTTATCAGTGTCACTTAGAAAATTCAAACCAACAAAGGTTACAGACTCAATACTAACAAAACTTTGAACCATTGAAAAATCAACTGATGACCCCACAAATAGGATCTGACTGATATTTCTCAAATGCTCTGTCTTCAGAGACATTTCAGGTACTTGAATCAAGACTAATACTTCTATCTTTATATGGTCATTTCCCTCCCTGAGAGGCATTATTCACAATAGATTTCCAACTAATCATATTTGTAATAACATTGATTAGCACTGGTTTTCCCTTTTTATCTGTATCTTGAGCAAAAGCCTGGTGCTTTCACACTTTACTCTGATTTTGGACAGCTTTTCTACATGCATCTTTTGCATCTGAAGCCTGATCATCTTTTGCATCTGAAGCCTGATCATCTGGTAAATACTGTTTCTGTCACTTCCGTGAGACCGGAGTGTTTAGGAGCTCTATGTGCCCCACACAACATGTGCTGTATCCGCACAAAATCTCTAACTTGATATTTTGTTGGAGGCTGAAAGTGTGTGCTGGCTGCTGCGATTGGCTGCGTGCCCGTTGCCGTGGGACCGGAGAAGGGCCGGTACATTGGGACCCTCTGTACCCGGACCGCGCCCCGTCTCTGCCTGTGCCGTCACGGAGTGCGGGCACTCCCACCCTGACCACGCCTCCCCTGCGCTCGTCTCGGCGCAGGCGCGGCTTCGGGAACGCCCCCCCCTCTGCCTGTGACCGACACCGGTGCTGCTCCGGTCCCGTTCTGGCTCCGTGCCAACGCCTGCAACCGGCGCGCGCGCTCCCTGCCTTTAATTTTGCCTTTGCCACGATACGGGCCCATCTCTTGCATCTGAAACCTTTTGTTTGGATCGAGTTTGCACGACTTTTGACTGAGCCAACAATGGAGGTTGCATATGTGACTGTCTCTCCGGGCCGCGAGGGCTTTGAACCTCAGGGATCGGAGCCGCGAGAGCCGGAACCGGAGAGGGGGTGGAGTCCCAGAATGTGGAACTCCACCCACGGCCCCTCCTCGCCTGAAACGTCACAGGGGACTTGCCCCGCCTTCTACCACGCCCCACTTTCTTCCTCCGCGCGCTCTCGCCCTCGGGAACGCCTCCTCCCGCCCCTGAACTGACGTCACTGGCTCTGTCCCACTCCGCCTCCGATATTTCCTCCCATCAACCTGGTTCTGACCCCCCTTCTCCCTCTGTTGACACATATGCATCTCCCGCCAGTGCGCCCTGTTTTTCCTGCCGCTTTTACTTTTCCCTGTGCAGCAATACGGGCCCATCTGTGCATCCTTGCTTCCGGATTCGTCAACAGAACACGCCCCTTGCGTCTAGGTATGGTGCCAGTCCGGAGCGCTGCAGTCGCTCCTGGAAAGCTGGCCGACTCTAGCGCATAACCTGGTGCCTGCGAGTCTTCCCGTAAAGCTCTGTCAGCCTTACCCGTCCCGCGCATCAGTGCGACAGGATCCGGCGCCGCTCCCGACGCTGCGCTCGCAAAAATCGCTGCAAAACTCGTATCCCCCGCCTCCGCTGCTGCCCCCCCGCAAGCTAGCGCCGCCGGCTCCACTCCCGCCGCGTCGCTGCCGCGAGAAAGCGCTCTCCCTTCCCCCGAACTGATTCCGAGCCCCTCGGACTTTGCTATCGCTTCCAACCCCTGTTCCCCAGGCTTCCGAGGATCGGGGGGACACGTCCCTTCGGGACCACCCCCTCGATCTCACTCAGGGAAAACCCAGTTCATCTGTACTCGGGATTGTATCTGTATCTGAGTCGCTGCCTGAATCCCCTGTATATTCTGGGGTTTCAGGGCGCTTTGGGGGTCTCTTTGGTGTTCGGGTTATTGGGACAGGAGGCGATATCACCTCTTTTCCCGGGAATTCGCTCCCGTGACGTAACGGGGACTATAGCAAGCCTCCTTTTAGGACTTTGCTCCTCCCCCCCCCGCTTCCGCGGTATCCGCAGCTAAAAGCTGCCCAGCTGACCTCATTTGCTGAGGTCGCCACTACATAATCCTGGCTGCTGCCAGAAATTTCATCTTTTTTCAGGGATTTCTACGGGGTATGTGTCTGTCAAGCCCTCTAGGGCTGACAAGGTGCTAGGTTCTTCCTGGGGGCATGTATCCCCCATGGTCTCAATTTTGACCTTTCTTACCAAAAGCTGAATCATCTGCAAGGTTAGTCCGGAGTTTGCCCTGGTCACTGTCCAGCAGCTCACAGGTGAGGATCTCCCAGGCCGGCTTCTGGTCATCCTCCTTCCAGGTCGAGGTTGAAACGAATCCTCTCGGCAGAAGTCGAGATGGTCTTTCTTGACTCTTTTTTTTTTTCTTTTTTTTTTTTTTTTTTTTTTTTTTTTTTCTTGAGAGTGCCTGTTTTCTTTCCTTCTCGGGCTGGATTTCAGCAGCTGATGGCTGGTGGCTGGCTGCTTGCCAAGTGCCCACCCAGGGAACGCCAATTGTCGGGATCATTTGTTTGTCAGACTGACCCCGAGAAAAGTTCTAAAGTCTCTTTTCCCAGCCCGGCGCTTAAAAAGGGAGTCAGGACTCTTCATCTTTCGGTCTCAAGGTCGTTTATTAGTTCTTATCTATAAAATTTTCTTTCTGCCCAGCAGAGATCTGCTCAGCAGGGCAGCCACAGGCACTCTGCCTGCCCCCAGGGCGGTGTTGTGTCTTTATACTAAAAACTACGTGTACAATATTTACAATTACTCCCCAATACCCATCACCTCTGCTAGACAGTGAGTTTCTACTCTAAACCAATAAGTAAGTGCCAACATCACTACAGAAGATGGAGGCCAAGAAGAAGAAAGAAGAAGCACGAGGCACACCCCGATTCCTCCATCTTGTCTCCATAACCCCCCTGTACAGAGATATAACCCCCCTGTACAGTAATCCTAAAATACATAATTCACCCTGTGATAATTTCACTATTATTCTACCTAAACTCTTGTGGCTTGCTATCTTCATAGAAGGTTGGTATTTGCTCCACGGGCCATAATCAAACTCACAGAGGCATTTTGGGCTCTGTGCCAGGGTCTCTGAGCCCCCCGGCAAGGGTCCTGGCTGCTCAGGACAGCCAAAGGGATGTCCTGAACCCGACACAGGAGGACTGCAGCCACCATTTCAATTGGACTGCTGCCAACACCCTGACCCACAGGGTGTCAGGTCATATTCTGACTCTGTCAGTGCTGTTTTGTATTACTGCATTGTTTATTTGTTCAATTTTCTTCCCTATTAAAGAACTTTTATTCCTACTCCCAAATCTTTGCCTGAGAGCCCCCCTTAATTTCAGAATTATAACAATTTGGAGGAGGGGGTTTACATTTTACATTTTAAGGGAGGCTCCTGCCTTTCTTAGCAGACACCTGTCTTTCCAAAGCAAGACACCGGTCCCTAACGGGATAATAAACATCAAATGAGGTAGAATTTCTCAAAAGGTAACTACACAAACCCCGTCAAAAACTTCCACTGGAGTGTGAGGTGGCCTCACACTATGACACAACTGTTCAAGCCGACAATGCCTACAACTGATGAAGGTCAAGAAAGGCAAACACCCGTTATAGACCACATGGCACCAACTCCAGCACCTCATCTCCCAGTTGCCAACCATCTTGTCACCAGGGGCAAAATTGGAGTTGGTGAGTGCAGAATCTGTTGTTTTAACCAACAATTTTGCAATATCGACAGGACAGCTGGGGCCTGAAGACTGGCCCATGAACTATTAATCTTAGGAAACTGCTAATCAAGGACTGAAGGATTTTTCATATTGCCGTCCATACTATCAGTGACCTCACAATAAGAAATTACAGTGCTGGCCCTGTCTCCCAACCCACCTTCTTTTATACCCTAAGAACTGACAATTGCCCAAGCCATAATACTCCCCAAACAGAATGCCAATGACACTTCACTAGGGATGTGGACCCAGGTGATAAATCACAATCAACCGAAAAACACCTGAACTCTGGAACTTAACAATGGAAAGATTCTTTTGACAGGGCTTGTGGACATGGGAGCAGATGTGACAGGTATCTCACGTTCCAAGTGGGCTCCTAACTGGGCATTCACAGCTACCGCAGGAATATTGTCCGAGATTGGAGGTGACAGTGACAGTCTCCAAAGTGCAGAACTTATTAACATCAAAGCACCTGAGGACCAAATTCCCATAATGAGACCATTTGTGATAAAGGACCTTGGTGTATCCCAGCTAAGAAAATCAAGCCCTACCTGCAGCCACTGACTGCGGATTCTCCAAAGGAAGCCCAAGTCCACCCCAAGACAAAACCCACCAGACAGTGACTCTGGCACCTGGACAAGACAATTCTTTTGAAGATGACACATAAGAAGCTTCTACTCACATTCCTCAGCCTGTTTGCAACCATGCTCCTCGCGAGTGGATGGGTAGCCCTGAAAAACACAAAGCACAAGGTATGGATAACTCTGGCAAAAGCCATGAAACAAGACCCCCTGTGCCTGTCTGTTGCCAGCCCTGACGACCCCTTCTCCACCTGCCCAGTGGGGTTGCCTACAGATGTCTGGCCAATAGCTGAGGATGCCATCTGCAGTATGCAAGGTGACAATCCCGATGGCAAATAGAAGTGCAACCCTGTCGATGCTTGGGAATACTGGATGCAGAAGCTCTTGCATGCACCACTCGAGCTCATGGGGTAGAAATTCTCAGGTCTGTAAAAATGGACTTTTGTGTAAGGTTTTATTACCGTCTGAGATAGGAAGAGGGTGAAAGACACAAAATTACAAGAAAAAAAGAAACTATCAGGAGAGACATCTTCCCATACCATCCCACTTAAAAAACCAGACCTGATGGTGTAATTACAGCTCTTCCTTAAATTCTTGGTCCAGCAGCTACCCACTCCACTTGCTGCAGGGTGTGTTTCTTATTTTTAGGGATAGAACACGGCCTGATGTTCCTTCACACATGGAAGGCGGACACTGTAGCTTGGGGAGGCTTACCTTGCTGGCACCCAACACAAAAATGATTAATGTCCAGAGAAACAGAGCAAAAAGATCTGCATACTACTTTGAAACTGATTGCTAAGATAATGTCATCTATTGGAGTAAAAACAAGAGAACAGCAGCCTCCATGTTAATACGTTGGGTAGCTGCAGCTAAAATTTTAGGACAATTAGACCATCTTGGATGCCTGTTAAGTAAGCAAACCAATGTGACCTCCCTCACATTGAGTGGCCTGCTCTCAGACATAGAGACCATCAGACATGCCACCTTGCAGAACAGCGATAGAGTTTTTACTCTGGGCACATGGGCATGGCTGTGTAGGCTCTGAGGGCATGTGCTGCATGAACCTCTCCAGCCACAGTGAGTCAATCCACAAGAGCATTCAGGTACTGAAGGAAGGGTTGAAGAAGCTTCAAGTGGAAAACAAAGACTGGTTGAATAAACTCTTCCAATCCTGGGACAAAAGGGTTGGTGGATGTCTAGCTAAAACAGGACTATTATTCTCTTAGTGGTTGTTGTTGCATTGTTAATTGTCCCATGTTTGTTTGGATGCGTTTAGAAAGTCTTACAAAACTGTTTCAGTTCCATCTTTGTTGTAAAACAGAAAGGGGGAAGATACCCAACACAGGATCCTCATGGACTCCCTGGAGGAGAGAACTAAAGGCCAGGATGGCACAAAAATCTCTCAGAGACTCAGTGTGGGAAGGAAAATCCTTAAAAATACCTAAAAGTATTCTTAAATCCATAAAGTACCTTAAAAACCATGAGTATCTCAAAGTTTTAATGAGCCCCACTGAGTGTCAGTACAAAGCTCTCAAGGGATTCCTTAAAGCAGATAATTGGGGCCATGATTGCAAAATCTCTCACAGAGTTTGGATGAAAAGGGAAACACCAAGTACCAGAAAATAACTGAGTATCTTGAAGCATTAATGAGACCACTGAGTGTTGTTACTGACAAAGCCTCTCCAGGGACTAATTACAGCAGATAATTGGAGGCCATGATTGCACAAACCTCTCAGAGACTCCAAGGCAAAAGCCAAAGCCAAAGTCCTTTGAAAAACCTGCAGTCCCTGCAGGGAGCATTCAGGAGCCCCCAGGGCCATTGCTGAGCAAGGCTCCCCAGGGACTCCTTCCAGCAGATCCTGGAGGCCACTGGGATGTGGGCTAGGGGGGGATGCTGAGGGCAGGACAAGGGGCTGACAGTGCCCAGCCTGGCTGGGGCTGTGCCAGGAGGCTCCAGGGCCTCAGGACAAGGTGTCTCCTCCCAGCCCTTGGTGGCACAGACTCTGCTGCTGTGGCCCAGGGCACCAAGACTTGGCTTCTCTTTGTCCCCACCTGTCATCACTGCCTGCAGTTCTCTGCTCTGCCTGGGGCCTGGGGACACTTTCTCTGTTGTGTCCCTCACTGGGACCCATTAAAAGTCCAAGAAAGTTTGGATTTGGATTCTGCCTTGGAGTTCTGGAGAGGTTTCTTCAGCTCCCTCTCAGGGACTGATGTTCAGGGCCTGAGCACAAGGCCCCAGAGGCTCATTCAAGTCCTTGTGTTGTGTCTGTGCTGCTGAGCTGGGCTGGGCTGCTGGCACAGAGGCAGCTGCTGGTAAGCAAGAAGAGCTTCAAAAGCACATTTCTCTTGATGAGCAGCTCTTCTGCCAGCCCAGCAGGGCTGGGGCACTGCCTGCAGCCAGCCCGGGCACAGCACAGAGGCACAGAGAGCTTCAATCAGTCAGGGCTGGGAAGGTGCTGAGAAGTGCCTGGGGCACAATCACTGCCAGCCCTTGGCACAGGAACCTCTGGCTGCAGGACAATGCAGCTGCAGCTCCTGGAGCCATCTCCTAAAGCTGGAACATCCCAATGCCTGCAGAGCCTGTGAGTACATTCTCTGATTGTCTCTTGTGCAGAGCAGTCAGGGGTGCCCAGGGCTGTCCTGCAGAGCAGGGTCCTGCAGCAGCCCAGGGCGCTGTGCTGGGGCAGGGACTCTGCTGCCTGCCAGGGACAGCTCTCAGCCAGCCCTGGCAGCTGCTCCCAGTGCTGGGGGACAAGACCTGGGTGGGAGGAGACAGCTGGTAAGGCTTGGAAGTGTTCCCCTTGTGTGGGGAGGATGCTGCATTTTTCAGGACTGCTCCCAGTATGGCGTTTAAATGCAGAACATTGCAAAGTAGAATACGCAGGAAGCACAGCAAGGCAGGGGCTGCATAAAAGGGAAATTGCTTCATTAATGCATGTGTTATTAATCTACTGCTCTGGATGGGAAATTGCACATAGTTATTACTCTTTCTGTTCAGGTTGAGAAATAAAAAAAAAATTCTCTCAGATCAAAATAAAGAAGGCAGCAAGAACGATCACCACAGGACTCTTTAGAGGTAGCATCAGTGTTGCTTTTCCAGCCTCCTCAGGGTTACTCTGACGTTGCCATCAGACTTTACAGAGCCAGAGCTTCCCCTGGGCAGTGCCTGAGCTGGGAGGGCTCTGCAGGGAAGAGCTGAGCCCCCAGGGCTGGGCTGGGCTCTGGCAGCACTGGCAGGGCCCAGCCCTGGGCACAGGGAAGAAGCTGCTGGCAGGGACAGCTCCAGGCAGCAGAGCCCTGGGCAGGCAGTGGCGGGAAAGTACCCCCAAGCTGTGCTAGGATATTTAACGCTCCTCCAAACCCAACTATTCCATGATTATTTTTTTACAGATCCCCGTGCCAAGGAACTGCAAATGTCCAACAGCAGCTCCATCAGGCACTTCCTCCTGCTGGCATTGGCAGACACGCGGCAGCTGCAGCTCCTGCACTTCTGCCTCTTGCTGGGCATCTCCCTGGCTGCCCTCCTGGGCAACGGCCTCATCATCAGCGCCGTAGCCTGCGGCCACCACCTGCACACGCCCATGTTCTTCTTCCTGCTCAACCTGGCCCTCAGCGACCTGGGCTCCATCTGCACCACTGTCCCCAAAGCCATGCACAATTCCCTCTGGGACACCAGGAACATCTCCTACACTGGATGTGCTGCTCAGCTCTTTTTATTTCTCATCTTCATTTCAGCAGAGCTGTTCCTGCTGACCATCATGTGCTACGACCGCTACGTGTCCATCTGCAAACCCCTGCACTACGGGACCCTCCTGGGCAGCAGAGCTTGTGCCCACATGGCAGCAGCTGCCTGGGCCAGTGCCTTTCTCAATGCTCTCATGCACACAGCCAATACATTTTCCCTGCCCCTGTGCCATGGCAATGCCCTGGGCCAGTTCTTCTGTGAAATCCCACAGATCCTCAAGCTCTCCTGCTCCAAATCCTACCTCAGGGAACTTGGGCTTATGGCTGTCAGTGTGTGTTTAGCACTTGGATGTTTTGTGTTCATTGTTTTCTCCTATGTGCAGATCTTCAGGGCTGTGCTGAGGATCCCCTCTGAGCAGGGACGGCACAAAGCCTTTTCCACCTGCCTCCCTCACCTTGCTGTGGTCTCTCTGTTCCTCAGCACTGCAGTGTTTGCCAACCTGAAGCCCCCCTCCATGTCCTCCCCATCCCTGGATCTGGCCCTGTCAGTTCTGTACTCGGTGGTGCCTCCAGCCCTGAACCCCCTCATCTACAGCCTGAGGAACCAGGAGCTCAAGGCTGCAGTGTGGAGACTGATGACTGGATGGTTTCAGGAACATTAAACTGCTGTCAAATTTCCACCAATCACTTATAATAAAACTCATATTTGAGATTTCTTATTGAAATCATTTTAGAGGTTCTTTTCCATTGTTTTACTTTTTTCATATTATCTACAAATAAATGTCATTTGTTTGTGCCATTTCTCATTTTGTTTCTCTCCACCTTCCCTGTGACCACAGACTGTGTCAATCAGGGGCTGCACTCTCAGTGGCTTTAAAGGAATGAAAGCATCCCCCAGCAGAGTTTTCTGCAGAGATACCCTTTTGTTGCCTTCTCTGGAGCTGCAGCAGCAATGTCTTTGTGCAGAGCTGGGGGCAGATCAGTGCTGGCCCAGCAGCTGTGCCCAGCAGCAGCAGCAGCACTTGGTGTTGCCAGTGCTGCTGCCGTGGCCCTGCCCCGCTGCCCTGGTGGCCCTGGTGTTGCTGCAGGGCCTGAGTGCTCTCGGGGCCGGGCACAGCCCTGGGGGTGGCAGTGCCGGGGCTGCAGCAGGGACAGGCCATGGGCACTGCTGGGGCAGCGCTGCCGCCTCAGGCCAGGCCCTGGGGGCTCCAGGCTCCTTGCCCAGGCTCTCTCAAGAACACGGCCAGGCCAATGCTCAGCACAGAAACCCCCGTGAGCAGCCCCAGGCTGGCCGTGGGCAGGCTGGGGGCAAACAGCATGGCTGGGGCTCTGCAAGGGCCCTGGGGCACACGGGAAGGAGCAGCAGAGCAGGGGCTGATCCATCCCCAGTGCACTGCACAGCCCAGGGCAGCATCCCAGAGCGTCCTGATGGAACTGCCAGCAACATCCCCCCTCTGCAGCCCTGGCCTCTCCCCCAGCTCACACAGCTGCCCCATCCTTGCAGGCACAGACACGGCAGCACTGGCTCAGCAGCCCCTGTTTGCATTGCACACAGCAGGCGGGAGCACCCCCATGCTGGTGCTGTGGGGACATGAACCTGAGGGAGCACAAATGCCATCAGCCCCTGGGGCCAGCAAGGGCTGGGGAACACCAGGGAAAGCACTCAGCTTTGTCCTGGCCTCTGCACTCAGCCAGAAAGTTTGTTCCCATCAGCTGGGAGTTTCCTGTCCCACTGCAGACGCTGTTGCTCAGAGCCAGGGCTGCCTGGCAGCCACCCCCAAACTGCCCTGAGCATTTCCTTTGTTTCACCTTTGCTTTCTTTACTCTTTCATGGCACAAATGTCTTCCTATTACAAACCTGTTTCCTGCCCTGCACTCAGCCCCGTCCCTTTCCTCTCTGACCCCACTCCTCTTTGCAGTTCCTGACTTGACACCATGGGAACGTGCCTTAGCTATTCTGCCACCTGGGCACACTGCTGCCTCATGTCCAGCCTGCTGTCCATCAGTCCCTGCAGGTCCCTTTTTGCCTGGCTGCTCTCCAGCCACTCTGTCCCCAGCCTGTAGTGCTGCAGGGGTTGTTGTGGCCAACTCGCAGGACCCGGCACTTGGACTTGTTAAACCTCACCTTGTTGGATTTGGGCCCTGGATCCAGCCTGTCCAGGGCCCTGTGCAGAGCCCTCCTACCCTCCAGCAGATCAACACTCCCAGACAACTTGGTGTCACCACGGTTGCATGACGCCCCAGAGTGTCCCAATGGTCTCCATGATTCCATGAACCCTGCCAGTGTCACAATGTCCTTTTGATTCCATGGAACCCCTTGGTGTCACAGAGTCCCTTGGATTCTTGGGCCCCACAGTGTCACAATGGCCCTTGGTTCCCCAAGGCCTGCAGTGTCACAATGCATCCTTGGTTCCATAAGGTCTAACAGTGCAGTAATGCTCTCCTTGGTCCCACAGTGTCACAATGGCCTCTTGGTCCCAAGGCCCAGCACAGTGTCAAACATGTTTCCTTCATTCCAAGACCCCTGAGAAGCGGCCCTGGCCCCTTGGTTCCACAAGGCCCTGCAGGGTCACAGTGGTCTCTTGTTCCAGGAGGCCTCAGAGTTCCACAGTGAATTCCTTGGTGCTGCAGTGTCACAATTGAGCCTTGGTGACACAAGATCCTGCAGTGTCCCCAGGGCCCCTTGGTTCCACACAGGGCATGTTGTAATTTGGTTCACCAATTTGAGATTTCCTGGCCAACACCCCAATAAATTTGGTGGGTTTTTTGCTGGCCCAATGTCCATGTACTCTCTAAAATTATTTACTCTTTTCCTGCTGTGAGATAGGATCAGGATGGTAAAAGCAAGCTTAAAACTTTTGAAGGGTATAAGCACATCCCCCGCTGGCCTGGAAATGCTGCAAGCCCAGGACACTCAGAGGAGGGCTGAGTAAGGGGAGCCACGGGCTTGGGGCGGTCCGTGGGAATAGGGGTATTTGTGGGGCTGGGATGGGAGTTTTCCTCCTGCTCCTCACCATCCTGTGCTTCCCAGAGCCCAGTCACTCCCAGTATGATCCCAGTTACCCCCAGCATGGTTCCAATGGCTTCCTGTTGCTCCCAGGATGATACCAGTGGCCTCTAGCATAGTCCCAGTCACTCCCCATATGATCCCAGTCTCTTCCACCAGGGCCTCAGTCATGCCCATTGCCCTCAGTGTAGACCCACTCACTGCCACTTGCTCTCAGTTGCCTCCAGCATAGTCCCAGCTGTCCCCAGCATGGTTCCTGTTGCTCCCAGTGGGGTCCCCATCACCTGCAATAGGGTTACAGACACTCCCAATATATCCCAGTTGCCCTCAGCATGCTTGGAGTCATTCCCAGTCACTCCCAGTATGATCTCCATATGATCCCAGGAGAGCCCAGTCACTTCCAGTAGGAGCCCAAAGCTCATGGAGCTCCTGGAGGACCCACCTGGAGGAGGGTCCCTACAACTTCTCTGGCTGCAGGAGGAGCCCCAAGGAACAGAGGTTCCACCAGAGCCACCACCCCAAGTAGGAGGTGGTGACAGCTCTGCAGCCTGGGGCCTTGGGACCACCAGGGGGGCCCCCAGACCAACACCCCAGCAAGTGGCTCACACAGCTCCTCATCCTGTTCCCAAAATCCCACTCCTGGGATCCCTCATCCCTCTCTGCAGTGCCCTTTCCAACATCTTGAGGCCTCTGGGAAGAGCCCAAAGGGATGGAAGTGTCTAAAATGCTGCTGAAGTGCCTGAACTGCTCCCAGCTGTGAATGTTCCTGTCCACAAACTTCTCCTGGTCAGTGCCATGGGGCCTGGGAAGGGATCGAGGGGATTGGAAGGGATTTTAGTGGCTCTTGGTGGCATTTGTGGTGCTGAGAGGGGTCTGTGGGAGAATTTTGGGAGTTGTGGAAGGGCTGTGTGGCTTGGAGAGAGCTTGGATGGGTCTTGGGAGAGGTGGGAAAGAGTTTTGATGGACCTTGGGGCCATTTCTATTTCATGGAGTGATTTGGAGGGGTGGGCGGCCAGGATCTGTGGGGTGGTTTGAGGGGGCTGGGAGTGGCTGTGGGGCTGGGAGGGGGTTTTAGGGCAGTCGTGATCCCCCAGACCTGCAGAGCTGCCACCAGACCCTGCCCACAGGGTGCTGCCAGGGGACAGGGGCTCCATGTAGGGGTTTGTCTTCCTGGCACCGTGAGAGTGAGGGGGGATACCCAGGGCTGTGTGTGACCCCCCCATGTTGGTGTCACCCCCTTGTCCCTCCCCTCAGGGCTCCTGCCCCAGCTCCTGCTCCCCCAGAGGGAATTTGGGGAGGGGGCAGAGGGGGTGCACAGCCCCCACCAGGGGATGACCCCGGCCCAGCCCCTTTGCTCAGCACCAGGCTGGGCTCGGGGCCGCAGGAGGAAGAGGCCGATGGGAAGCAGATCCTGCAGCTGGGACAGTGCTTGGGGTCAGGGCAAGGTCCTGCCCTGCACACCTGGCTCAGGTGTGACCCTGCCCTGGCAAGGGAGCGGGACATTCCCATCCCCACGGATCCTGGCCCCAAAATCCCACTCTTGGGATCCCTCACCCATGTCTGCAGTCCCCGCTCCAACATCTCCAGGCCTCTGGGAAGAGCCCTGGTGCCGACAGAACTTGGATCAAAGTTACAAGGTGCCGATACAGCTTTAGTTATAAGATATCAATATAACCTGATAAAGCTATATGACCTGCTATCAATATAACCTAAGTCGTGGCTTTTTATATATCAATATAACATGATACCTAGATAACCTGAATCATAGCTTTTTATACCTATATAACTTGAAATATATATTTTATACCTACATAACTTGATCTAAATAACTTTCTATACAATGCAATGGCTAGCATATGGTTAACTAGTTGCTTAATGCTGAATAGACAAAAAAAAGAAGAAAAAAACCTCACCAGGTGGATAGCTTTAGAGATAGGTAAACATAGCACTAATGACAAATTGGCAGGTGCAAAGCCAGTTAGCCACAAAACAAATAATTTAGATTATCCACACCAAGGAATGCTGTAACTGTGTGTGATCCGAAGACCAAGTTGAAAAGTTCAGATGTGAAGAAGACCTTGGAATCCTTCATCACAGACCCCCGACAGCCTCCAAACTGGGGAGGCGCAAGGGCAATGCAGAACTGTCTGATAGCCACCAGCTGATCCCATGTAAATGAGTTCCGGCGGGTATGTGATGATGTTGGAGTGGGACAGTGACACTGAGCCCCGCTGACTGTACAAATACACCACAGCACTGACAAAGGGGGGTGAGTGAGGAGGAGAAACCCCCCTCACCCCCAGCGCTGCACTGAACAAATACCTGCTCTACAGACACCGCTCTGTGGGGATTTATTTCCAGCCTGTCTTTTGGGCATCAACCCCAAGGGCTGGCACTGGCCAGGCAGGGTCCCCAGCAAGGCCCAGTTTGGATGTGCAGCCCCCAGTTTGCCTCTCCTTTGGCCCGGGCCGGCTTCCCCCCGCCCGCAGCGGCTGGGAGCAGCCGAGAGCCCCGCGCTGCCCATCCCGACCTGTCCCGGCTCCATCGCCGCTCCTGCCCCGGGCTGCGAGGGCTGCGGGAACGGGGCACCAAGGGTGTGGCTGCTGCTGGGGTAGGAGGAGGAAGGAGGGAGGAAGAGGCGGAGCGGCAGCAGGAAGGAGAGGCAGGAGAGGGGAGGAGGAATCGCGGGGCCCGGCGCTGCCTGAGCTCGCAGCACCCCGGGAGCATCGCCCCCCATCCTGCAGGTACCCGGGCACGGGGAGCTCGGCCCAAAGATCCCGGGGGTGCCTGGGTTTGGGGTTTTTTGGGGGGATGTTTGGAGCTGTTGGGCTCCAAAGCCGAGCCGCAGAGGGCTCTCGGGGGGACATGGGGGGTCCCCGGGAGGTGTTTTTGGGGGGTCCCGGTGCGGGTGGCGGCAGAGCCCCGGCGGGGGGCGGGGGGATGCGGGTCCCCCCGCGGGGGGGGTTGGGCTTCCCGGCCGGGCCCTCCGAGCTCCGCCGGGGCCACGCGGGGACCGCGCGGGAGCGGCGGCACCGGCGGGGGGACACCGGCTCTGGGGAGCCCCGGGAGAGCCGCGGCTGCCCCGAGCGGGAGCCCGGAGAGAGGAGAGCCCCAGAAGGGCAAAGCGGGGACCCCGAGAGGGGGGGACCCCTGGGATTGCCGGGAGCTGGGAATGGGGGGTGCTGGGGCTGGAGGGGCGGCACGGCCGGGAAAGGGGTTCGGGGGTGCCGGTGCCGGCAGTGGCTGCTGCCAGGATGAGCCCAGTCACGCCCAGTCATCCCCTATGATGATGCAATTTGCTCCCAGCAAGGTCCTAGTTGCTCCCAGTTCCTGCCGCTTTTATCCTGTGTGTTCCCAGTTCTCCCAGTTACCCCAGTCACTCCCAGAATGATCCCAGACTCTCCCAGCTGGGCCCCAGTCACTCCCACTTGCCCCCAGCGTGCCCAGTTCCCCCAGCACATTCCCCGTCGCTCTCAGTCTGGTCCCAGTCACCACCCATATGGTCTCAGACACTCCCAGTACATCCCAGTTGCCCTGGACATTCTGGCAGTCATTGCCAGGCACCCCCAGTTACCTCAGCATGGTTCACTTGCCCCAACTTTTTATCCCAGTTCCTCTAATTATGTTCCCAGCTGGCTCGCAGCATGGGCCTGGTAGCTCCCAGTAACCCCCAGTCAGGGTCCAATCACACCCACTCTACTCCCAGTATGATTGTAGCCATTCCCAATATGATCCCAGTCATTCCCAGTCTGATACCAGTGCCCCCAGTGTGATTCCAGTTTCTCCCTGTCAATGCCAGCAGGACCCCAGGAGCCTCCAGCATGATCCCAGTGTTTCCCTATCTCTCCCAGTTTGTCCCAGTCACTGCCATTTCCTCCCAGTTGCTTTCAGCACAATTCCAGTTGCTCACACCCACTCCAGTCAATCCCAGTGTGATTCCAGTCACTGTCACTGTGATCCCAGTCTAACCCAGCATGGACCTAGCTGCTCTCACTCTGACCCCAGTGTGATCCCAGTTGCTCTGAGCATAGTTCCAGTTGTTTCCATTTCCTCCCATTATGATTCCAGTTAAATTGTCCCAAATTGTCCCAATCCTTCCCAGCAGCGTCCCAGTCATGCCCAGTTGCCCCAAGGATGGCCTGAGTTGTCCCCAGCATGACCCCAGCTTTTCCCAGTATGGTTCCAGTCCCCCCAGTATGGTTACAGACACTCCCAGAATATCCCAGTTGTCCTGGTATGATTCTAGTTACCTCGGAAGGATCCCAGTCTTTCCCAGTAACTCCCAGTTGCCACCAGCCTGATTGCAGTTTCTATCTATTGCACAACATATGGTCCCAGTTGCCTTCTTAGTCCCCTCAACATGGTTCCAGTACCTTCCAGCCAATCCCAATTGCTCCCAATACATCCCCATTTTCCTCCCAACGCAGGCCCAGTAGCTCCCAGTAAGCCCCAGTCAGGTTCCATTCACACCCAGTATAATCCCAGTATGAGTGTAGCCACTCCCAGTATGATCCCAGTCACTTGCAGTCTAATCCCAGTTGCTCCCAGTCACTCCCAGTCTGATGCCAGTGCCCCCAGTGTGATCCCAGTTGCTCCCAGCATGGGCCCAGCTGTTCCCAGTGTGCTTCCATCACTCCCCTATGGTCACAGACACTCCCAGTATGGTCCCAGTTGAACCCAGTTGCCCCCAGTGTGGTCCCAGTTCTCCCTAGCATGGGCCCAGTTGTTCCCAGTGTGGTTCCAGTCCCCCCAGTATGGTTACAGACACTCCCAGTATATCCCAGTTGCCCCCAGCATGTCTGTAGTAATTTCCAGGCATTGCCAGTGGCCCCAGTAAGGTGTCAGTTCTCCCAGTATGATCCCCCAGTCATGCCCAGTATATCCCAGTTGCCTCCAGCATGCATCCAGTCCTTCCCAGTTCCTCCAGCAGCATCATCCCAGTTTCTCTCAGATGCTCCCAGTAGCCCAAAGTGTGATCCCAGTCGCTCCCTTTCAACCCCAGTATGATCCCTGTAAGCTCCAGTTTGATCCCAGTCCCATGCCAGCCCTCCCAGTGTGGTCCCAGTATAATCCCAGTTGCTTCCAATCTCTCCCAGTGTGGTCCCAGCTGCCTCCAGCATGGCTCCAGTTGCTTCCTAGATCAACCCAGTCAGTCCCAGTATGATGCCATTTGCTGCCAGCGTGCTCCCAGTTGCTCCCAGTCAGGCCCAGTATGGGGGATGATGTGCAGGGTGTGTTCCCAGTCGCCCACAGGTATTCCCAGTATTAGTCCAGTCCCTCCCAGTATGATCCAAATCTGAGCCCAGTGTGCTCCCAGTCCCTGCCAGTATGAACCAGTTGTGCTCCACATGGTTCCAGTTGCTCTCTTTCCCCCTCCCTTTTGTTCCAGTCACTCCCAGTATCTCCCAGTGTAGCCCAGTTCCCTCCAGCATGTTCCCAGTCACTCCCAGTTCCTTTCAGTATGATTCCATTTGCTCCCAAGCACTCCCAGTCAGTCTCAGTGTAGTGGCACTCAGTGCCAGTATGATCTCAGTCACCTTCAGCATGATCCCAGTTCATCCCAGTATAAGGTTGGGAGGGCACGGAGGAGAAGGGGGACCCCCAATCCAAGTGTGACCCCAGCAGCTGGGACAGGGGGGATCCCCCGAACACCAAAGAGGAGGGACCAGGGTCGGGGAGGTCCTGGGAGGCTTTTTCAGGGCTGAATCTTGGTGCTTGGGAGGTTTTCTGGAGCCCAGATACCCAGTGACTTGTAGAGAGGGACTTGGGCAGAGGGACCTTCATACTCAATGTGCTCATCCCTTGTTTTCCCCCAAACCAGGATTTCCCATTTCCAACCCCTGGGAGGCTGTGAGGAAGAGGAAGATGCCCCGGGACACTAAAGCAGGTGAGGGGGAAGTCAGTGTCTCTGGAATCCTTCAAATCAGAGTGGTTTGGGAAAGCTGCAAAGACAAGCCTCAGAGACAGTAGGAATGTGATTAGAGATTTGCAGCAGCCATAAGATTGGTCAGCAGAAAAATCATGTAAGAAGTAGAAAGTAAGGAGAAATAGAGCAATGGTCTGTGCATTAACACTTACCTAGAATAACTCCCTAACCTGCAGAAAAGCATATCTAACAAGATATTAGGGAGTTCCAAGCTTAATAATGGTGCTGTGTGCATTGTGTTTTAAGGTTTACAAGCAGCTATTGTATTTGAAATAAGGAAGCACTGTTTTAACCAAAGGTACATTTGCTTGGATGGAACTACTGTCAGTATGCTTTTGCTTTGTGTGGTTGGTCAAAAACCTTTTAAAGTAAGTTTTAACATTAAATTCTTTGCCTGCTACCTTGGATGTGAGCTGCTGGCATCTTCCCATTGTCATAGCCAAGTAATGAGACTGATGCTGGAAAATAAAACAGCTCAGGACACGTTCCTAGCAGTCCCGTCCTGTTTGTGATTTGTGCACAGCCCCGAGCTGGCGATGAGAGCCCCTTTCCCCTCTGTGCTGCTCCATCTCCCAGCCCAGCACGGCCCCGGCTGCAGCACAGCCCTGGGGGGATCTCCTTGCCCTTGCCTGTGGCACGGAGGCAAATCCCATCCTGTCCTTGTCCTTCCTTGCCCAGAGCAGGAGCTGAGCATGGAGAGCAGGGAGGACAAATGCCCGCGGCAGAACCTGGTGGAAGAGGCCGTTTGGAGCAGCTCCACGGCGCAGGAAGCCACCGGGGAGGAAAAGGCCCGGAGATGCCGCACGAGGAGGGGCTGCAAACGCAGCTGGCGGGGATGTGAGGGGGAAAGAGCCAGCCTGGGCCGGGAAGGTGGCCGGAGATGGAGCCAGAGCTCGGAGCATGTGCTCCATGAGCAGGGTCATGATGGGGAGGAGCCCCACACGTGCGGGGAGTGTGGGAAGAGCTTCAGGTGCAACTCTGCGCTGATTGTGCACCAGAGGACCCACACTGGGGAACGGCCCTACGAGTGTGATCAGTGCAGGAAGAGGTTTCAGACCAGCTCTGATCTCCTCAAGCACCAGCGCACGCACACAGAGGGGAGAGGCCCTTCCGCTGCCCCGACTGCGGGCAGGGATTCAGGCGAAACGCCCATCTTGTCCTGCACCGACGCATCCACACTGGGGAGAGGCCCCACGAGTGTGAGGAATGTGGGAAGAGCTTCAGCCAGAGCTCCACCCTGATCAGGCACCAGAGGACCCACACTGGGGAACGGCCCTACGCGTGTGGGGAGTGTGCGAAGAGCTTCAGCCAGAGCACCAACCTGATCAGCCACCAGAGGACCCACACTGGGGAACGGCCCTACGAGTGTGGGGAGTGTGGGAAGAGCTTCAGCCACAGCTCCCACCTCATCATCCACCAAAAGATCCACACAGGGGAGAGGCCCTACGAGTGTGATAAATGTAGGAAGAGGTTTACAACCAGCACCTATCTCCTCCGGCACTATTGGATTCACAGAGAAGAGAGGCCCTTCCAATGCCCTGACTGTGGGAAGGGATTCAAGGAAAACTCCACCCTCATCATCCACCGGCGCATCCACACTGGGGAGAGGCCCTACGAGTGTCCCCAGTGTGGGAAGAGCTTCTCCAGGAGCTCCAACATGACCCGACACCAACGGAGGCACCGGTAAGGGAAGCCCTGTGAGAGCCCCGAGTGCGGGAAGAGCTTCGTGCGCTGTTCCAGCTCCATCCCCCACTGGAGGAGGCACTTTGGGCACAGCCCTGGTGACCCACATTCTCTGTGATCCATGTTGGGAACGCACCTGGCTGCTTCTCCTTTTTTTTTGTCCTTAATTTTTTTTCCCTTCTCCATCTCTTTGCACTCCAAAAGTCAAGAGGGATTCATCTGTCACTTCAAAACCAATCAAATCCCACTGAAAACAAATGAATTTTAACCCATAAAGGCTGAAACCCCTCTCTGATTGTGTGTTCCCACCTCAGGAAAACTCAATCCCAGGCCAAACTCCCTCGATTCCACAGCGACCAGGGTCAGATGGGTCTGGGAGGCGATTGGTAGAAGTGGGATCCCGATTTGGAGCAATGGGATGGGGATTGTGTGGGGCTGGGTGTGTGGGATGTGTTTGATAGCAAATAAAACTTTCAGAGTTACTGATTTCTGTCCCTTTCATTTTCAGCCAGTTCTGTTTGCGGAGTGCTGCCTTCTCAGCTGATTAAATTCCTATAAAAGTCCCATTTTTTAAATCATCTAGCCTCTAACAATTCAAAAACCAATATCCAAAGAAAACTACACACACCCAATATATCTTTTAAAAATAATTTAAATTGTTTTAGAGTACTTAAGGATGTTATTAAAGTTTAATTGTTTGGTTAAAATGTCTGAGAAATTATAGTAGTGTTTCGTTTTGTGTTTAGTATATTTGTAATATGAATTGTTTTACTAAGACCTGTTACATTGTGTGTTAGTTTTTTTAGGTATTTTTTATCTCAAGTATATTAAGTCATCAAGTTAAAACTTTCAAAAGTTTTTTCTTGGTATATAATTGTCCAGGTTTAGGGTAAATTTGGGGAAGAATCCCCCAAGGAGCTCTGGTAGGAAAAAAAACCAGATCCAATTGGCCCCTCCCTTCAACTGGTCTGGGAGGAAAAGATACCTCCTTGGAGAAAAGTGGAAAAAAGCCCCCTGTTTATTAAAAGTAAAACTAAAACAATATCAGACAATGAGACCCCTTGCCACTCTAAAAGAGATGACAAAAAAAACCCTGAGAAAAAAACCCCGTCCCTGGGTTGCAGCTCACTCAGTCTCTGATCAGTCCCTCCGGTGCTGGAATTGTCGCAGGCCAGGCCCGGCCCGGTGGGCCAGAAATGTGAGCTGCCGGTGCTGCCCTGGGTGTTCAGTCCAGAGCAGGTTTCAAGAGGTCTAAAGAAAAGGGAAAAAACCACAGTCCAGGGAACTTCTTTGCCTCAGCCAGCTAACACTAACTAAAAAGCAAAAGAAGAGCTCTGTCCTGCTGTCTGTCCACAGACAGCAACAGTCCAGGAGGAGGAATGTGGGGGAGTAAGAGCAGTTTCTGGAGGAAAAAAAAACCAAAAAAACTGTGCACTTCTCTCCCCCCATCACTCTGCAATAAGTCTTAAAGGTGCAAAACTTATTATTCAGCATAAACAGAACAAGACGATTGGGGATAAAAGCATCATACAGCCAACCCAGGATAAGTGCTTGCTGTGTGCAAGTGGCTATCTTGGCCTTGAGAATAAGGAGAGTGGTCCTGCCAAGAAGGTAGCTGGAATCATTCAAAGGGAAGAAAGTGTTTTTAGGAGGCTCTTGACCACCAAAGGAGAGTTTGAGGAATGGGATTATTTCCCAAACAACTGTGTCAGGAACCAGAGTCGTGTCCCAGGCCCCGCCATATTTGATCTATGTTTGAGCAGGTTGACAAGACAATGAAGAAAAGTATCTTGTTTAACAGGTGGGACCTTGACCCTTGAAAGACAAACAATGTATTAGTCAATTGGTGGGCAGTCAAGCTTGGAAAGGGGAACAATGCATAATGGAGCCCTTGGTGGCAGGGAGTCATGGAGTCATCCTGAGCCATCATCTCACAGCCAGCCATGTGTGAGCCGATGCTGAAACTGGGAAATTCCACCCCTGAGCAGGAGATACAAGGCCTGGTTCTGAGCTGGAAGGGTGAGAAGCATGAGATGCACAGTGTTTTGATCCAGGGAATGTCCTGGAAGTGCACTGCCTACCTGCCCCTGCTGCCGAGCACCACACTCCATCTCCTTCTCCTGCTCAGTGGATTTTTTGGAATCCAGGGGTTGGGATGTATTATTTGCTACTGCAATTAATGGAATAAAATTTTTTTGCAAGCCCAGTTGTTTCTTAGGATCTTTTGTGCATGGATCTCCTCCTGAACCTGTGACAACAACCACCAGGGACCTACAGGACACCCCTACTCTGATGTCAATAAATTCTGAGAAGTGACTGAAATATGCCAAAAATTTGGTGTAATGTTTAGCCTTGGAGTTTCAGCAAAGTATTGAATATGTCTTAGTTCCATAGATACAAACTGGTAGGTGAGATTGCTGGGCATGCAGGGCTTAGGGAAATGATTCCCTATGCACCCAGCACTGAAAGAAAGTAATGCCTCCTTTCTAACCCTGAGCTGGCAGCAGGGATCGGGCCCTGCTTGGTAACTTTCATTATGGCAACTTCTTTTAGCAGGTAAGAAAGGTCAAAATGAATGTTTTTCCAGCTGGTTTGTCCTTTTAGGCACCAAAGCTCTGTGCCATGGGTGGCCTGGGTGTGTGCAGAGCAATGCAGCCCCCACAAAGCCCTTGGCTTCCCCACAAGTTGCCAATTTGACTGCTGCCAAAGGGGAAGGAAGGCAGAGATGTACAGGCACCAGAGCCCTGGGCATGTCCAACAAAGGGGCAAATATGTGGGGAGATTTGTTAGGAAGGATTTCAGCTGTTATGCCAACAGTGGCTTCTCTCCTGGTTCTGTGTGTTCGAGATGAGTAATGCAATGGTTGGCTCTGACAATTAAGAAGTAGATGTTGTGTGGATGTTCAAATGTGTAGTGATGGTATTGTAAAATATCCTCCCATAGTCCTCTTTCCCGTCCCCCTTGTAACAGCCTCGGGAGTCAGGGCATTTGGGGAGGGCTGGTTTGGGACCAGCAGGCAGGGTGTAAAAACACCTGACCTCCAGTCAAGATGCAAGAAAGTAATCTCCAGCAATGGACAGCAGAGAAAGAGTTGACTGACAAAACTTTTGGAGGAGCTAAGGGTATAAAAGTCAGAGCATCCTTGTAGATGAACACGACTGCTAGTCATGGAGACTCCCAATGCTGCAATTTTTCCTTATTCAGTCCTTTCTTAAAGTTTAATAAACCTTTAAAAAGTTAAAGGAAGGGTAGTTTCTCACATGTGCAATGCTGTGAGCCATTTTCTTGGTCTGGTTTCCTTTGCTTGGGTCCCATCTGAGTGCTCAGTTGGGGTACAGGCTGTAGGTGCTTGGGGAACTCTTGGAGTTCCTCTTGGATCCTCTGAACAACAGGGTTTG
The DNA here is from genome assembly GCA_024362935.1 of Setophaga petechia. NCBI lineage: Eukaryota > Metazoa > Chordata > Aves > Passeriformes > Parulidae > Setophaga > Setophaga petechia. Next base: position 648,628 of record JANCRA010000078.1, read on the forward strand.
GCCCATGAAGGGAATTTGTGCTGCTTTGTGTCAGAGGAGAACTTCGAGGCCATTTTGTGTTTGCTGTAGGGAAGGTTGGTTATTGCTTTGCATAAATTCCCAGACCAACATGGAGCGTTTGCTTTGTGATGTCAGGGCATGGTTGCCACCTGGTCACAGTGACATCAGAAGGTTGCCTTGGTGCACGGAAGGCCTGAGTGTCAGCAGCCCTAGGCCTTGCTCAGTTGAGGAGAACTTTCCTGGTTGGCGCCTTTGTCAGCGGGGAGCTGCCCACTGACAAGAGCTGTGTGTTTTCTCGTGTTGTGGTGAACTCCCACAGCACTGCTACCATGTTTCACCATCTGGCCACGGCAGCTTTTGCTGCCTATGGCATTACTTTTTCTGCCTACTACATGACACACTTCTACCGTAAGTAGAGGTTTCCCTTCTGCTTAGGTTAGGGTGTATCCTAACCTGGCTTTTGTGTGTCTTCCTGCTCTTTCTTAGTGACTGAGTTTCTGATTTTGAAACAGAAAGAGCATTAGGATGCCGCTGGTTTGGTAAAGCTCCTGTTGGATGTTCAGCTAAAAAGGGGGTGTCTGTAGCCACAGGGGCAGCATTTGCAAGGGAAGCTGCAGGGGTTCTGTTCCCTCCACGGGAGAGTCTGCAGCAGCAGAGTCTGTCATTGCCTCAGTTTGCTGGGACAAGCAAGATACCTTTGAAAATGTAGACTGGCAGACCTTAAGGGAATGCCTTCTGAAAACTCTGCAGTTGTTCCCAGAATTCAAGAAAAGCTTCTTTCTTTCTAAGTTTTGTCACGAAGGGATTTGACTGTCTAACTTGACCTTTTACTGAGTGCTAAAATAGTTACTCCCTTTGAAAGGAAGTGCAAACTCTAAAGCAGTGAGTGTCTGCTCCTGAACCCTAGAGGTGCTGCTGTGCTCTTCCACAATAGAACTGCCAGAGCTCAGGGGGATTTTGCGGAAGCTTTTCTGGGCAACTGTTTCCTGCAAGTTAATGAGAATTAGTGCATGTAACTGATTGCAAAAAAAAAAAAAAAAAAGAGTACCTGATGGAGAGAATTTCAGAAGCTGTTTTATGTGTTTGGTAGAACAGGAGCATTGAGTGTTGAAGAACAATTTGCATTTTCTTGATCATGTTTGTATTCATTTACTGGCTAAGCAGGCCGAAGTGCCAGCAAAGGCAAGAATATGGTTGTGATGGCTTGCTGGCTGTGTGAATGAAATGTGCCTCCTGGAAGGATGTTGTGAAGAGAAAATCATCTCTGTTTGTGTTGACTTGTTCTGTGGGATTCAGGGGCCCAGGCAGTTTTCTGACAGCATCTGGTTCATTTTCCCTTCCCACTACAGGTGGTCACTTGAAGTGTGTATTCAGCAGTGCGGAAGATCCTGAGGTGAGTGAGAAAGGAACATTTCATATTTGTGGTGTTTAAGAATTGTAGAGGAAGATGTGAGCTTGGCCAGTAGCAGTAGACTGTAGAGGGCTGGCTAGGAAGGCCGAAAGAAAATCCATTTTCATTCTTGCTAAAACAATAACAAAGGCAGAGATAGATATTTCAAAATTTCCATCTCAGAGCTTTGAAGAACGAAAAATCAAGTTCTGCAAAGAGAACAATGCTTGCTGACAGCAGATGGGGAAATTTAACCAAGAGCAATTTCCTATACAGTTAAATTAGACCATTTTAATATAAATAGATTGACTTAGAATCCTTTTCCTATCAAACTTTATGATACCTACTTAGAACATGAGGTGGTAGACAAGGAAGGCCATCTTGCAATGGTGCCTGCTGTATTTGAAGTGCAATGGGCACCTTTGTGGCTCGGGAGCTGCGTGGGCCAAAAGGACGCAGGGCTGGCGGCCTTGAGCAGCTGAAGATGAGGCAGCGTGTGGCCAGGGGGCCAAGCAGGCCGAGGGCACGGTGGCCTGTGCCAGCAGCAGGGGGGCAGCAGGAGCAGGGCAGGGAGCGTGGCCCTGTGCTGGGCAGCGCTGCGGCCACAGCTGGAGTGCTGTGTGCAGCTGTGGCCCCTGGGAAGCACAAAGGCATGGAGGGGCTGCAGCGTGTGCACACAAGGACAGGGGAGCTGGGCAAGGGGGTGCAGCACAAGGCCAGGGAGGAGGTGCTGAGGGAGCTTTGGCCTGGACAATGGGAGCCTCGTGAGGGACCTTCAGGCAAACTTCCATCGATCCCTGCATGACAGTGCTCAGCACAAGGGCTGTTTCAGTGCCAAACATCCCCTCACTGCATCCAAGGACTTTAGACACTGGAGTGGCTGACACTTCCATCTTTTGTTTTGTGGCTTTCCAAGAGGAGAAGCCCTGTTCATTTTCTCTTTTTCCAGCAAGCAGGGATGCTTCTGCACAATCTTTTCTGCCCTTATCAAGCTCTGGAAGTCATTCCGCACCCTTTGTGGACCTTGATGCAGATGGAGCTTTTGGGTTTCCAGGCCTTGATGCATGGCCTTAAAGATCTCTTTGAGTTGAATAGTACCTGAGACTTTCTGCAGTCCAGGGGAATCGGAGTGTGGTATGTTTGGGAATTGAGCAGGAGATCAATGCTTTGCATTCCAGCTGCTCCTCAGAGATGACAGGAGCTGGGAGGGGCTGGGCTGCATTTCTGATTCCAGCCGCTTCAGCACCGTCAGTGTGGTTGAGTCTAAGAGAACTTGCCCGAGCACAGATGCACAGAGTGCGGTTCCCAGTGCAATGCTCTGGGTCTGATCCCTTTCCATAAGGTCCTACACGCTCCAGATTCCCCAAGAGTGTGCTTTTTTGAGCAACAGGAGAGAAATCCCAGGATTGCTGCTGATTGGGACACTGGCTCCCAAGTTTTGATGTGTGTAGCAACAGAGAGGACAGTAAAGGGATATTATAGTAGTGAGATTTATCTGTCTATCTTCCTACCTATTTAGATTACATTTACATAAATGAATCTTCCTGGCTCTGGTCCAAGGCAGTTGGAGGTGCAAAGGTCACCTAAAGCATCCCTTTCAGGAGAGGAATAGAGACATGTTCCCTCCACCAATTCTGAGCAGGCAGAGATGTTTCCCCCTCCAGAGATGGTGGTTTTTTCCCCTCAAAGTTGTCTTCCTCCTCTGGCCTCTTCTGCCCTTAAGGCCACAGTTAATTCTTTAAATTTCTGCCTGTCCTAGAGAGGTGGAACAATTCCATGTTTAGGTGGTGTTTGGTGACTCTGGTCATACATGCCACGCATTACATGAAACATGGTTTCCTTCACTGGCATCCCCAGGGCTCTGTAAGTGCATTCGTTAATACGGCCTTATGAGAGTCTCTGTTACTGCTGGTCAGAATTCTCAGTTGACAAAAGAGGGAGAAGAAACACCTTGGTCCTCCTCCATATACTGAGGTGGCCATAGAGGTTCTCTGACTTCCATCAGAGGTCTTTCCATGCATCCTTTTCTCATGAATGACCTGGTTTTCTAACAAGAGTGTGGATGTCAGGAAGGAGGAATGCTGGTGCAGGCCTGAAGAGAACGTGAACTCCAGAAGTGTCTCTCACAAGGAGTGAGCTCGCCCAGGAAGCCACCTGCAGAGCCAGGATGGAGCTGTGGGACAGGGCGGGGTGTCAGTCACTACTGAAAGACAAACAGGACATGGCAGAAGCTGAGGGAGGCTGTCGCTATAGGACACGAAAGAACACAAGCACACCCGCTCTCAAGGTGAAAGGAAAAAAGGGACGTTTATTTTTCTGACTCCAATATTTATAGTTTTACAAAGGTGACAGTGGATTGGAGGGTGACAGTGACACCTCTCCAATGACCCTGGTTAAACCAGCAGTCCATCAACTCTCTCCTCCTCCATTGAAGGAATGCAAACAGTAAGTTATTTACAAGAAAGTGTATGAGAAAATTCCCTACAAGAATGTCAACATCAGAAGGCTTAGAAAATCTTAAAAAGCCAGGGTGACATCTCACCCTTTTCTGTTTAAAAAAGAAAAAAAGAAAAAGAAAATGAACAATGCGAAAAAGGAAACATGAACAATGTTCAGTGTCCATTTGCAGAGGAATCATCGCAGTGATCACTCTCATCATCTGCATCCGAGTCATCACTCAATGATTCACCCGCCTGATGCCTTTCAGGTTGGTCACGGTTTCCATCCTGCGCGTCGGCTGGATTCTGCCTCTGCGGTCGCAGGTCAGGGCGAACACATTTCGAAGGTACCCAGCGTACCCCAGTATCTGTGGATACACAAGCATACCCGTGCCCCGAAGCGATAAGGTCATAGGGACCTTCCCACTGTTTGGTGACTAAATTCCGCACCCGAACCTTCACCCGAGGCTGATGTGCCTCGTCCGCAGCCTGCAACGAGAGATGGTGATTCAAAATGACCGGGTTATTTGAGTTCTGTGGCACAGTGAGATGATTAATTGTGCACAAAGCTTTTGCCAACCGACTGTGCGGGGTTTCACCCTGCATTCCCTGTTTTTGTTTTTGAAGAACCCGCTTCAGAGTACCATGAGCGCGTTCCACAATAGCCTGACCAGTCGGAGAATGGGGGATACCAAACTTGTGCGAGACACCCCACAACTGCAGAAACTGCCGCACCTTTTGCGATGAGTAAGCAGGACCATTGTCGGTTTTCACAGCAGAAGGTATGCCCAGAATGGCAAAGGCCTGCCTCCAGTGGGCGAGGGCATCATGGACCTTTTCCCCAGTATGAGCCGAAGCCCACATCGCAGAGGAGAACGTGTCCACCATGACATGCACATAACTTGAAACGACCAAACTCGGCAATCTGGGTGCCATCGGTCTGCCAAAGCTCCAAGGCCCTAAGGCCCCTGGGGTTTACCCCTGCTGGCAAAGACAGAGCAAGTGCATGGCAGTCATCACATGACTCAACAATGTCACGAGCCTCAGTTGGCGTCAGCTGAAACTGCTTCTGCATGGTGTGTGCATTTTGGTGGAAAAACCCATGCAATGTCTTGGCCTGCACAAGTGTATCAGGCTGAGGCGTCACCCACGCTGGGTCAGCCAACTTGTCAGCCCTCGCGTTACCTTCCACGATAAAGCCTGGCAAATGGGTGTGACTCCTCACATGCAGAACATAAAAGGGATAAACCCGGGCCTGAATGGCACACCACAAGGTCTTCAGTAAATGAAACAAGGCAGGATTACTGACCTCCTTCAAAACCGAATGACCCAACCGCTGTGCGATATCAGCCACATAGGCGGAATCCGTGACCAAGTTGAAAGGTTGCTCGGAAAATTTCTCAAATGCCGTGACAGCAGCCCTCAATTCAACCAATTGGGCTGACCCATCCTCATGACCTTCCAGAACCTGCCCCTCAGATCCATCCCTCCAGGTAACAATGGCCTTTCCTGTTTTCCCTGAATCATCAGTGAAGACAGTGGGTCCTTGCACAGGTTCCTGACTATTTTTGGGCCGCGAAGAGATTTGTGTGGATTTCGCCATATGTAGTAGCCTATGACTGGGCAGATGATAAGTGATCTGCCCTGAAAAATTTTCCAGAGCACTCTGCAGGGACACACTGTTTGCAAAGCTCCAATCAAAATCTTCCCGTTGCACCGGGAGTATGATCTTTGCAGGATCCGCACCCATCAATTGCAAACACCATTGCCGGCATTTGATTATCAGGCAAGCAATCAGCTCAAACAATGCAGTTGCCGTCTTCTGCGGCTGATGGGGCAGGAAGACCCATTCCAGAGCGTGCAAGGAATCAGACCATTTGTCACTCCATTGGCCAATGATGCCTGTGGGATATGAATCTGGTGTGGTGATGAACACAGTGACATCAATGGAGGGGTCAATGTGATAAACTTGGCAAGCCAAAACAGCTCGCTGAACCACCTCCAACGCCTCACGTGCCTCAGGGGTCAGTGTGCGAGGTGACTTTAAATCAGAGTCTCCTTTCAACAAATCATACAGAGGAGACAGCTGTGCGTTGGTTAATCCCAAGTACAGACGTAACCAAGTGATGACACCTACCAATTTCTGAACATCATTCAGTGTCTTCACAGAATGCACAAATTGCACCTCCTGGTGACGGATCGTCCATTCCAGAATTTTGAACCCCAAGTACTTCCAAGGTGGTTGTTGTTGAGCCTTTCCTGGAGCCACGTGCAATCCACGAGCATGGAAAACATCAAGCAACCAAGGCTGAATCCTCAGCAGCTCATCCTGAGTGGACACGGCCACCAAAATGTCATCCATATAATGATACAGACGTGCATCAGGAAACTGCTTGTGAACTCCAGACAAGGCATGGGCCACATACCCCTGGCATATGGCAGGAGAATTGCGCATGCTCTGAGGCAATGTCCTCCACTGATGTCTCTGTGCGGGCTCAGCCTCGTTAATCGCTGGCACCAAGAAGGCAAACTTTGGTCTGTCATTGGGATGCAAAGGAATCGTAAAGAAACAATCCTTCAGATCCACAATGAGGACTGGCCAGTCCATGGGAAGCATGGTAGGCGATGGCATGCCCGCCTGCAATGTTCCCATGCTTTCCATCACGGCATTAACCTTTTGGAGGTCTTGCAGGAACCTCCATTTCCCAGATTTCTTTTTGATGCAGAAGACAGGAGTGTTCCAGGGACTGGAAGAAGCCTCCAGATGACCCTGGTCCAACTGCTCCTGCACCAGATTGCGCAGGGTGTCCAATTTATCTTGAGGGAAGGGCCACTGTTTTTCCCATACAGGTTTGTCCACCAACCACCGTATAGGAGGCGTTGGACACTTTTCGCCCTTCACTGCAGTGGCCCCCATCAAAAATCCATCCCGATGCGCACCCCCCCAGACAGACAGAACATCCCTCCCCCAAAGGTTGGCAGGAGCAGAAGTAACATGAGGCCTAACCCAGGCCGTCTGTCCCTCCGGGTTCGTGACCAGCACAGGCCGCTGGCTCACATAGCATTGCGCTGTCCCTCCCAGGACTGCGACAGACGTCCCCACCAGATCCAAGGACCACTCAGGGGACCAGGCGGCTAGGGAGAGAACCGTGACGTCAGCACCGCTGTCGAGAAGCCCGCAGAGGTGGATTTCCGACGGCACCACACCAGGAACAGACAGGGTACACAGCATCTCGGGAGGGTCCTTGGTCAGGACAGCAGTGCAGTGAACTTGAGGTGGCCCAGTGGATCCAAAGCCGCCAACTCCACACGACTGGTCAGCTATCCTGCGAACAGAGGACTTAAAAGGCTCAAGCTGAGCGAACCGCGTCCCTCTTGGGATCGTGACGGGGGGAGTGGTGTGGAGACCATGGCACAAATCTGCCCTGTGAAATCCGCATCAATGAGCCCCAGGTGAACAGTGATGCCCTGAAGATTGGCACTGGACCTCCCCATAAGGAGAGCACTCATGCCCCCACCCAAGGGGCCAAAGGCATCCAGGGGAACCTTGCATATCTCAGAAGATTCTAAGACAACTGTTGCTGTGGTGCAGACATCCACACCTGCTGATCCACAGGTGCTGGCTGCAAGCCGGCAAAGGAAACCTCCATCGGCTCCGGGGTCTGGAGAGAAGCTTGTGTCTGGACACGTCCTTCCAGCGCGCTCCGCTTTACATTTCCTGAGCCCGGCAAGGCCTGGCCCTTAACATGAACAGTCGCCTTGCAAACATTGGACATGTGATTCGGCCTACCACACTGACCGCACAAGAACATGGGGAATTTGACCTTCTGCACTTTCTTCCCTTGCTTCTTGCCAGCCTGCGCAGTCTCCTGCTGTGGCTACCTGCCCTGCGGCACCGCCCAAACCGGCCGCACAGCGGTAGCCACATCGGCCAATTTCCGACCCGGGGGAATGATGTCTGCACAGGTCTCCGCATCTTGGAGATAGTAGGGTGTTGCCTTTAGGCGTGGCGACCTGGTTCTAAGTCTGGCACAGTGGCCCAATGCCCCGGGTCACTCGGTCCATATGCTCCAGACACCAATGTGGTGGACAGCAAATGGCGTTTATTCAAGGGTCTCGGGGGTTTTTATGGCCTGGGTAGCCTGTGTCGTTTGCTTCTGCTCACGTCCGGCTGGGTGTGGCCAGGTACGGAGCAGTGGTCTAGCTACAGGGTGGGGGGATATCCTGACTGACCGTACAGCCCGAAATCTTCCGCACGCAGGCCCTAACTCACCACATCTCCCCCCCCTCATGATTAGTAAAATTCTTATAAAGTTATAAAACGTAGAGGTTACAAAATTTCATGGGTTAGTAAAATTAGTGTAAAATTAAAAGTGTGTTAGTAACTGGCATGCCTTAAAGTAATTGCCGGCGCTTGAGAAACATAATGTTAGTCATTTCTAAACGCCATTTAACAAATAGCACCAGTTTGTTTAATATGCAAGGCCCGAAGATTAGGGTTAGTAGGATTATAGTGACTGGGCCTATTAGGGTAGAAACCAGGGTGGTGAGCCACCGAGACCGGTTGAACCATGACTCGAACCAGCCCTGTTGAGCTTCCCTGTCCATCTTTCTTAGGTTTAGCCGGTTTCTCAGTTCAGCCATGGAGTCTCTGACAACGCCAGTGTGGTCTGCATAAAAGCAGCATTCCTCTCTCAAGGAAGCACACAGGCCCCCTTGCTGCATGAACAAGAGGTCCAGTCCTCGCCTGTTTTGGAGGACCACTTCTGAGAGTGAGGAAAGGGATTTTTCTAGGGAAGAGATGGATTTCTCGATCCTTTGCAAGTCCTCGTCGACTGTCATCTGCAGTTGTGCCAGTCCTTGATGTCGCGTTGCAAGGGCCGAGATGCCTGTGTCAGCACCGGTAGCTCCTAAACCGAGGAGCATCGCGATGGTGATGCCTGTTATCACCTCTCGTTTGTGGAGCCGGTCGGGTTCCTTGAACAAGCGATACACCTCTTCTTCCTGGCGATACAGCACTCTGGGGACAATTAGAACTTGGACACATAAGTCAGTAGAATGATCGAATTTTTCAAGGAGCACACATGGGCTTACTCCTGATTGCTGACAGACCCACATTCCCGACGCAGCTGGGATCACCCACTGGAATTTCACTCCCTTAAGTTTGACGAATTCCCGGCAGACGTTGCCCATCTGCCTTGCCAAGGTTGCATTACCAAAGCATTTGCCTTGGCCCGTGACCTGACTTAGGGTAATGCCTCTCCTGGGGGTGTCCCATCTGCATTGGCATGGATTGTCTGACTTTGAGAAGATAAATGGGAGATTGAGGGCAACACCTTCGTAGAAAGGAGGTTGTGCATCATAGCATAACCAGCATGACTCTGTGAAGTTTGGGTTTGATTGGTTTAACGATAAGAAGGTAGCATTTAACACGCTTAAGAATGAGTTGGAGGGGGTTGGTTTGGCTAAGAGATCGGATGGGGAGGTAAGTTTTGGCATCTGTGTTTTGCAGCTAGAACTATTGTTAGCTGCGATCCCTTTATTCATTGCTAGAACTGGATTAGGTCCAACTGATTGAGGTATTGAGGCTGGGAATCTAATGATTTGTATGTTCGCCCAGGAGTATTGATAGAGATGAACAAACGCTGTCCACACTTTGCCTGTGGCCCAGCTGTCATGGGTCGGCTGCAGGATTATCATTACATAGCCTGTGCAGGTATGCAGTTTATAGTATTGGTGTGTAAGCACAAACCCCTCCCAATCAAATTTTGGTTCTACACAGCCATGGGGAGTATACTTAACTTGCAGGAACTTATCAGGCTGTTGTGGTTCCCATCTATTGCTTGTCACAATTGTCTCACACCCCCAATATCCACAATATCCATACCCTGGGTAATTACAATAACTTTTCCCTGGATTAGAAGCAGGGCACCAATAGGTCTGAAATAATGCCGTCTCCAGAAATCTGGGATGCGCTGTACGCCCCGGGAAGATGTCTTTTAACCTGAACTCAAAAGATGGGGTGTCCGCTGTAACAATTTCTTTGATGACCCCCTCACCTGAGAGATGGCGTAGAACCCACCTGAATGGCTGGTGAGGGTAATGTTTTGTGTCTGCTTGTCCTCCGCCTGCTAACCCTAGAAACAAGATGACCCAGAGGTACCGTTGCTGCTTTGATTTTGATGGTACGACCTTCTCAGATGATGTCGGGTTGCTCGGTGGTCTCTCTCTCTTTCCCGGTAGTGGGGCATACGGATTGCAAGGCCATCCAAAGATCCAGTCCTGCAAACAAAGTCTCACAATTCTCATGAGTTTCACCTTGAAGGTCTGGTTTAATAGATCTGAGTGGACACCATTTAATGTCCCCGTCCTTTTTGACGGCCGCATATCCCCGCCCCGTGAGCACTAGTCTCCAACCTCGTTCCCACCCCCCTAGTTCATTTTTGATCACAACCCGTGGGCCTTCCTCTAGTGTTCTAGTGGCCCAGTGTCTCTGGGCCGGACTGTTTGTTTCATCCCCCCTAGGGAATTGGTTTAACGCTAGCAGTGCAGTTGCTAGTATGCACGCCTGGTCACTCGTGGGAATGGCATTAGTGTAGCCTTCCATCTTTGCTATTACTTCTAGCTTATTTTTCAGGGTCTGGTTTGCTCTTTCGATGATGGCTTGTCTGGTGCTGTTGTACGGGATACCATGTACTAAAGCGATGTTCCATTTCGAGACGAATGCTTGGACTGTCTTTGAGATGAAGTTTGGGCCGTTGTCTGTTTTGATTTGTTTTGGAACTCCAAGCCATGCCATGGCTGTCAGCCAATGTTGAATTGTCACTTTGGAGTCGGTCTTGAGATGCTGTGTGGCCACAATCATGCCGCTGTACGTATCTACGGTAACTGCGAGCCACGCTCAGGGTTTCAACAGCTGGCATTGTGTAAAGTCTGTTTGCCATATCTCTGAGGCTTTGAGGCCTCTGGGGTTGATGCCACCTGACCACAGTGGTGACTTTTGGCAGTGGGGGCACGTGGCGACGACGTGCTCTGCATCCGCGGTAGAAATCCCGCACCTTTTCGCTAGCGCTTTAGCTCTGATGTGAAGGGATTCGTGCAACTGATGAGCTTCTTTCAGTGTCCATACGCCTTTTGCAGCGGCATCAGCCTTGTCATTGCCAATTTGGTAGAATCCTTTAATCGGGTCATGGCTGTTGACATGGATGACAGATATGGTGCCTTTCCGTGAATAGAGTGCTTCCTTCAGCATCATTGCCGCTGTGGACACTGACACACCTGGTCTGGACATAGCTAGGCAGAGCTTGGCCACAAATATGGAGTCAGTCACAATGTTAAGGTGTTCTTCTGGGAACAATCCACACACTAGCACCACGGCTGCTGCTTCAAGCTGTTGGGCCGAAAGCGTGGGGTCGGTTGTCTTGATGCATTGCCACTGTTCTCCTGACTGCCAAGCTGCCGCTGCGGTGGAAGTCTGCGATGTTACTTCCATGAAGATGGTTGGTCCTGCCTGCGGTCGGTCGATTACTTTTGGTGGGAGGTCGATATCGATGACCGTGAGCAGCCGAGTCCAAGGGGGTTTTTCTGCGTAGCAAGTCTCTCCTCCAAAGCCTGCAAGGGCCACGGCTAGATGCTCCGATATTGTTGTTGACTGCGCGGAGAGCTGTTTATGGAAAGGCAGGTATATCTTGGAATGTTCGATGCCCAGATGTCTTAGGGCGAGTTTCCTGCCTTTCATGATTAGGCTGCTGAGACACTTGACTCCTGGGGAAAAGGCACGTGACGGTTTCCCCAAGACCACCCATAGTATCGGCTGGGCCTTGTCGGGGGGTCCTTGGGCTAAGGCTCCCCCTCTCCCCTTTTTTGTAAAGTGGACATACAGATCGACTGGTACACTTGGATCCCACCTGGTGAGCGTGCTCTCTGACATCTGGTGTTCAATGAAGTTGAGCGAATTTATCGCTTCTGGTGTCAGGGTTTTCTGCTCCCATGGGTTCTTGACTTTCAAGAGGTCATGTAAAGGGTCCATGACTTCGGGAGGGATCAGGACAATGTTGCGGAACCACTGTAGGGACCCTACCAGCTGTTGCACATCGTGGAGTGTCTTGATGCTCAGTGGATCTTCATCTGGGGAGGAATTATGTAGGAACTTGTGATTCCCACTCCTAGGAAGGTCACACATGGTCCCTTTTTTTTTTTTGCACTTGCTACCTCAAAGCCATTTGTCTTTAAGGTCTCGGAGATGGTTGATACCAGCTGGTCTACTTGTTTTGTGGATGGCGCGGTGATCAGGATGTCGTCCATGTATTGCACAATGGTCGCAGTCGGATTACTCTCCCGGACAGGTGCTAGGGCTCGGTCCACTGTGATCTGGCAGATGGTCAGGGAGTCGACCATCCCTTGGGGCAGCATCTTCCACTGGAAGCGTAGGCTGGGCCGCTGACTGTTCGGAAAGACAATGGAAAAGGCAAACCGCTCCTTGTCGTCTTCGTGCAGGGGAATAGAAAAGAAGCAGTCTTTGATGTCGAGCACTGCACAGGGTTGTCCTTTCGGTATCATCGAGTTCATGGGCAGCGAAGTTTGTACGGGGCCCATAGGCTGGATTCTCTTGTTCACTTCCCGCAGGTCATGCAGGAGACGATAGCCTTCACCAGACCACTTAGGTATTACGAAAATCGGGGTGTTCCATGGGCTCGTGGAGGGTTCTATATGATTCTTCTGTAACTCACGGGTAACTAACTCAATGAGGGCAGTGATTCAAGGCATTGATAAGGACCACTGACCGACCCACACGGGATCAGTTGATTTCCATGTCAACTTGATGGGTAACGGCGGGTATGCGGCAGTGGCCCTTAGAATAAATTTGTCACCCTAATGTCCAGCAGGGCTAGTGCATCCCTCCCCAGCAAGGGTGGGCAATCTGACATGACATACGTAGTGAGTGCGATAGTTCTCCCTGCTCCTCTCTCGGTGCAGAGGGTTATTGCTACTGGATGGGTGCTTTTGCGGGCTCGGGACAGTCCTCCAACTCCGCCCCCCATGGGGGCTTCTTCTAGCTTCCATGACAGAGGCCAGTGTATGTCTGGGATGACGGTGACATCTGATCCTGTGTCTACCCAAAAGGGAAGGCAGATCGCCGAGTCGTCAGAGCTGTTGTGGAGACGACACACTGCCCACACGATCAGAGGGTGCTTGCCCACCTTCGCAGCGAAGGCCACCCATGGGTCACGTTCCCATGCTTTCATGACCAAAGCCACCCGGGGCCTTGTTCCCAGGGAGCTGTTCTTGGTATTCCTGAGGTGCAGGTGGGCTGGGTTGAACCATTGGCTGGGCGACAAAGTTGGTCATTTCTAGAGGGGGTGGGCATGGGAGCCCTGTACCCCATTGAGGGTTGCTGTAGCTGGGCCGCTCCATGTTCCAGGTGGGAGGGGGCTGGGTACGGCCCGGCTGCCCCCTCCCTCTCTCATTTCCCTGAGGCCTGGATCTGCATTCCTTAGCTAGGTGCCCCTTCCTTCCACATGCCCAGCATGGTCCCCTAAGTCTCCCCTGGCGTGGTGGAGCAGCTGCTGGTGGGCGTCCTGACTGGGGGCAATTCACTGCCACATGCCCTGCCTGGCCACACTTAGAGCATGCCATACTGGTTATTGCAGTGTGAACTGCTGCTTGTATGGGGGCTAGATGTTCTTCTTTTGCAATGTGTCTGATCATGGTGGCTATATTTGACCCAGGTGGCAGTGATCTTAAAATGTCCTTGGTGGCTGAGTTGCATTGCTGGCGTAGGCATTCTACCAGTACAGGACCCTTCGCCTCTGAGGGTAACGCAGAGGAGTCTAATGCTGCCTGAAGACGGTCCACAAACTGGATGAAGCTTTCACTCTCACTCTGCTTTATAGTAGACCATGGCGATGGTTTGGCTACTACTTTGGAGGCAGCACGGATGGCTTCTCGGGCAGCACGAGTTGTTGTCATAACTTCGTGAGCCCGCAGGCCTTCGGCCTGTGCCTGAGGTGTAATCATAGTGGGATCTGTTCCCATTAACCTCTGTAAGCTGGAGCCATGCAGAGGGTGTTCTGCCCCTGTTACCAAGGCTAGCTGTTTTGTACAATTGTCTTCCCATTCCTGTTTAAAAACAATCAGCCCTGCCCCATCAAAGATAAGCCTGCAAGTCTGTTTTATGTCAAAAGGTAGCATATCATCAGCTCCAAAAACGCTGTCAATGAGTGTGGAAACCATGGCAGAATTAATCCCCTTATCTGCAATCGCTTTAATAATTGCTTGTACATCTTTCGGATTTACCGGAGAGTAGGTCCTTTGATTTCCACCTGCCCCCCCCACACGAACAGGGAATACCAGTTTGGAAGCCGGGGCATATCCTGCACATGCTATTTTTATTTTTTGCCAGTCGGTAAGTGGAGTTTGATCTTTCTCTGATATACCCTTAACCCATGCAGGAGCACTGTGGCTTGTGATCTTATATGCCACTGGTCTCTTTTTGTTAAAACCGGAATCCGTATCGGAATCCTCCAACCACCATTCGCGTTCGCTCCCGCTGGAGTCAGAGTCAGAGCCGGAAGTCGACTGGCTGGACACTTCCGGGCTGCTCTGCCTTTTTCTCGGGCTCTGACCCCGCCCCTTGCGGGGCCGGACCGTTCCCTCCCCCTGGGGTCCCTCCGCCTCCTGGGGGAAGTCCTTTCCTTATAAGGACCTAATGTGAATAGAGCACTCTGATTGGTCTTATGCTCCTTCTCAGGGGCCGCCCCTCCTCCCCGCTTGCCCGCACTTGCTCTGTTCAGCAAGCCTTCTGCATTTCCGCCCCCCATCTCCTGTTTCTGGTCCTGCTTGCCTGCTCCGGCGCCATTTTCAAACCCATAAGGTGGCGGTGGGTTTTTATCGGGGGCTTCGGGGACCAATGTTCTGGCCACCCTTTGCACCTCCTCTGCTAGCCCCTGCCAAAACGCCCGCGCGCGCTCCCCCCCCCCCCGATGGTGAGTCCGTTTGCTGAGGGGGGTCCGGCGATCCCGCCTCCACGGGGGCCTCCGCGCTCCCGACCGGATCAGGGTCCGCCGGGGTCTGTGTCGCCGCGCCCACCCCCAACTGCGGTATAGCCAGCAAACAAGATTGCGCGGCTTTCCAAGTTTCCTGCTCCTGCCAAGCCTTCTGCAGTGCCCGGCTAACTCTGCCCCACAATTTCAGGGCTTTCCCTGAGCCTGAGGACATGGTATCCTCGGCCAGGGTCTTTGTACATTTTTCCCAGATCTCTGGGTGTAACACTTTTACTGGGCTTTCTATAGCCCCAAGCTCAATAAGTCTCGAAATTGCAAGACATAAATCCTTGAGCTTACATTCAATACCCCACTGTGTGTGTATTTCACTTACGACCTTCGCGATGGCATCCATGCTCCCCGCGGGTCCATGGAGGCATCCCTCCCGCTGCACAGGCCAGCTGTACAGCCACTGGCCCTTTGTCCAGGCGAACCCCGACTCCCGGCTGCTAAGCGATCCCGGTTTTCGGCACCAGTTGTTGCCTTTCAGGCATGGCGACCTGGTTCTAAGTCCGGCACGGTGGCCCAATGCCCGGGCACACTTGGTCCATAAGCTCCTGACACCAACGTGGTGGACAGCAAATGGCGTTTATTCAAGGGTATGGGGGGTTTTTATGGCTTGGGGTCGCCTGTGTCATTTCCTTCAGCTCACGTCCGGCTGGGTGCGGCCAGGTAGGGGGTAGAGGTCAAACTGAAGGGCAGGGGAGTGTCCTGACTGACCGTACAACCCGAATTCTTCCGCACGCAGGTCCTAACTCACCACACTCCCCTTTTGATGAAACAATTCCCTCTGCTTGCAGGCAGGTGCAAGGGTCAAAGCAGACCCTGCCAGCTTGGCAGACGGGGTCCAAAGAGGAGTTTTTAGGGTTTAAAATGTAACACAGTATGGTAATGTAGTGATTCTTATAGGTTGTATGGAAATGCTATAGGATTTGTATCTTGTACTAGATTGGTTAGTGAGAATCAGAATATTCAACACAGAAGATGATTTATCGTATTGTAATGGGAACTTCAAACACACTTTTCTTCCCTTCCCTTCTCTTCTCTTTGCTCTTTCCACTGCATCTTCCACTTCTTCCCACACTCTTAGTTCTCACCCCTTTACTCTCTTACGTTCTACCCCTCTCTTCTCTCGGGCCTGCTCCAAGCTGTGGCTGGCAGCTCCCAGCAGGGCCCAGCACCCAGGCCCTTTGCAATAAACCCCAAGTTCCACGACCTGGCTGCAGAGATCTCTCGTCTCTGTCCATCCCGACTGTGCAACCCCCGCACCCGTTCCGACAGTCCCCCTATTAAATGATGTTTGGGTTTCCCTTCCTGACCTCACCCCAGAAGGTTGCCACCTATGAGGAAGGGGAAGCCAAAGCCAAGAAATAAGTGATGTCTATAGCACAAACCTTAGAAGGGCTAAGAAGGGCTCTTGTATAAAGGAGAAATTCCTCAAACTACCACCCTGGATTTCAGAATCCATCATATTAATCCCAGGGATTGGGTGATGATTAAGTCATGGAGAGATCAGCCTCTAACTCCCCAGTGGGAAGGTCCCTTTCAGGTACTGCTCATCACTGAATCAGCTGTGCGAACTGCAGAGCGGGGTGGACTCATGGCAACAGAGCCAAAGGCCCAGGAGAAGAACCCAAAGAGTGGACTGCAACATCCAGGCTGGGTGAAACAAGATTGACTCTCAAGCAGAGACTGAGAGACAACCAGAAAAACACCAAGACACCCAAAAAGTAGAGTCAAGCTTCCACCACCTAGCTTGAGAACTGTCTTCTTGTTTTAATAGATGAGAATTACCAGCATCTGTTGAGGGGAAGTACCCAAGTGACAGTAAAAGATAATGGGACAGCTTCTTTAGGAAAATAAGACAATGGAAGGAGGGCAAGACCAGATTGGCCTCTTTGTTTGCTACCAAGAAGGCTCCATAGCCCTGCTGTGGGTAGGAACCCCATAGGCAAGGTAGGGTAGAGACAATAAACCATACTGGACCTCTGTAATTCCTCAGTTGTCTTTTAATTCAACAGGGACTGGAGGGCAGGACCGAGTTGGCCTCTGCACTCACCCCTAAGATACACCAACTATGGGTAGCAGCCACATAGGCACAGTAGATGGGAGTCAAAGCCACACTGGACCTCTGGGATGCCCTTTTGTCCATTCCAAATAAGTGTGTCTAAGGAAAACCTGAGAGTTTTTCTCCTGTTCCCACTGTCCTTGCCCACATCATCAGATGCTGGTATGACTCATTCAAGAGAGAGAAACTTTTTTAGCTAGTTTTTCAAGCAAGTGACTTCTAGAAAAAAGAAAAGGGGGGTTTGTTATATATGATCAATCCTATGGTTGATTCTCATAATGAAGGGGTGAATATTTAATATATGTAAAGAGAAGTTTTGTAGATGTATAGTTATCCTTCCCCTCCCCTTGCATTGCTATCACAGGATGGCCTCAGTGGTTGGGGCATTTGGGAGGGTCGGCTTGTTCCTATGGCAGCACCTGACCTCCAATCAAGGTGTAAGACAGTGATCTCCACCACTGGACAGAGAAGAAGGAGTCGATTGACAAGACTTTGGGAGGGGCTAGAGGTATAAAAGACAGAACATCCATTTTGTAGATGAGCACAAGGTGACTGAATCCTTTGCTCCCAGTACTGTATCCTTTTCTTTATTCAGTCTTCTGTTGTATTTTGATAAGGTCTTAACAAACCATTTAAATTTTTGAAAGTAAAAATAGTCTCTCACATGGGGTTGGGGAATGTGGGGCAAGGTTGTCAACACTGGGTCAGCTCCAAGGTACAACTTAGTTAAGACAGCCAGGCCTCCTTAGGAGAGACCATGGATCAATACCAATCACAGAATGTTGCAATCATCTCTTGCAAAATAAGAACAGCAAAAAAGGACACCCTTTAAGATAGGATTACATATTTCCTAGAAGCTCCTTGAAATATTTCTCCATAACTGTAAAAAGAAATATTCCGACTGAGCTGAACTAGAGGGAAATCAAGGCAGAGCCATGGTTTGTAAGGACTTGTCTGGTCCTAATGGGCCCTGTGGTGCATTTGGAGCTGAGCCCTGGAACCTCAGGGCCTGACAGGAGATTGCACAAACCTTTCCAGGAGTCAAAGTCGGGGGAAAAACTCAAAGTGGCTCAAGGCATGAAAGGGGCTCATTGAGGTCCACCCCCAACACAGACCCCACATGGACTCCTTGGAGGGGAGAACGGGAGGCCAGGATGGCAAAAAAACCTCTCAGAGATTCAGAGTGTACAAAGGAAAATCCAAAGTACCTTAAAAACCTTGAGTATCTCAAAGTATTAATGAGCTCCACTGAGTGTCAGTACAAAGCTCTCAAGGGACTCGTTAAAGCAGATAATTGGGGCCATGACTACATAAACTTCTCAGACTCTGTATCAAAAAGGAAACACAAAGTACCTTAAAATAACTGAAGTACCTTGAAGTATTAATGAGCCCACTGAGTGTTGTTACTGACAAAGCCTCTCCAGGGACTAATTAAAGCAGATAATTGGAGGCCATGATTGCACAAACCTCTCAGAGACTCCAAAAGCCAAAGCCAAAGTCCTTTGAAAAACCTGCAGTCCCTGCAGGGAGCATTCAGGAGCCCCCTGGGCCATTGCTGAGCAAGGCTCCCCAGGGACTCCTTCCAGCAGATCCTGGAGGCCACTGGCATGTGGGCTAGGGGGGGATGCTGAGGGCAGGACAAGGGGCTGACAGTGCCCAGCCTGGCTGGGGCTGTGCCAGGAGGCTCCAAGGCCTCAGGACAAGGTGTCTCCTCCCAGCCCTTGGTGGCACAGACCCTGCTGTGGCCCAGGGCACCAAGACTTGGCTTCTCTTTGTCCCCACCTGTCAGCACTGCCTGCAATTCTCTGCTCTGCCTGGGGCCTGGGGACACTTTCTCAGTCGTGTTCCTCAGTGGGACCCATTAAAAGTCCAAGAAAATTTGGAGTTTGGATTCTGCCTTGGAGTTCTGGAGAGGTTTCTTCAGCTCCCTCTCAGGGACTGATGTTCAGGGCCTGAGCACAAAGCCCCAGAGGCTCATTAAAGTCCTTGTGCTGTGTCTGTGCTGCTGAGCTGGGCTGGGCTCCTGGCACACAGGCAGCTCCTGGTAAGCAAGAAGAGCTTCAAAAGCACATTTCTCTTGATGAGCAGCTCTTCTGCCAGCCCAGCAGGGCTGGGGCACTGCCTGCAGCCAGCCCCGGCACAGCACAGAGGCACAGAGAGCTTCAATCAGTCAGGGCTGGGAAGGTGCTGAGAAGTGCCTGGGGCACAATCACTGCCAGCCCTTGGCACAGGAACCTCTGGCTGCAGGACAATGCAGCTGCAGCTCCTGCAGTGATCTCCTCAAGCTGGAACATCCCAATGCCTGCAGAGCCTGTGAGTACATTCTCTGATTGTCTCTTGTGCAGAGCAGCCAGGGGTGCCCAGGGCTGTCCTGCAGAGCAGGGTCCTGCAGCCCAGGGCGCTGTGCTGGGGCAGGGACTCTGCTGCCTGCCAGGGACAGCTCTCAGCCAGCCCTGGCAGCTGCTCCCAGCACTGGGGGACAAGATCTGGGTGGGAGGAGAGAGCTGGAAAGGCTTGGAAGTGTTCCCCTTGTGTGGGGAGGATGCTGCATTGTTCAGGACTGCTCCCAGCATGGCATTTAACTGCAGAACATTTCCAAGTAGATTATACAGGGAGCACACCAAGGCAGGGGCCACATAAAAGAGAAATTACTGCTTTTTTTCATTTACAGCTCTGTGTTGTCTGGATGGGACATTGCACATAGATATTCATCTGCCACTCCAGGATGAGAATAAAAAAATTTCTCTCAGATCTTACTAAACAAGGCTGTGGCAGAAATCACTAAAGGACCCCTTATAGGCAGCATCAGTGTCACTTTTCCAGCCTCCTCAAGGTTTCTCTGACGTTGCCATCAGAGCCTGCAGAGCCAGAGCTGCCCCTGGGCACTGCCTGAGCTGGGAGGGGTCTGCAGGGCAGAGCTGAGCCCCCAGGGCTGGACTGGGCTCTGGCAGCACTGGCAGGGCCCAGCCCTGGGCACAGGGAAGCAGCTGCTGGCAGGGACAGCTCCAGGCAGCAGAGCCCTGGGCAGGCAGTGGGGGGAAAGTGCCCCCAGGCTGTGCTGGCATATTTCAAGTCCTCTCCAAACCCAGCTATTTCATGTTACTTTTCTTACAGATCCCCATGCCAAGGCACCAGCAAATGTCCAACAGCAGCTCCATCAGGCACTTCCTCCTGCTGGCATTGGCAGACACGCGGCAGCTGCAGCTCCTGCACTTCTGCCTCTTGCTGGGCATCTCCCTGGCTGCCCTCCTGGGCAACGGCCTCATCATCAGCGCCGTAGCCTGCGGCCACCACCTGCACACGCCCATGTTCTTCTTCCTGCTCAACCTGGCCCTCAGCGACCTGGGCTCCATCTGTACCACTGTCCCCAAAGCCATGCACAATTCCCTCTGGGACACCAGGAACATCTCCTACACAGGATGTGCTGCACAGCTCTTTTTTTTTGTGTTCTTCATCTCAGCTGAGTTTTATGTGCTGACCATCATGTGCTACGACTGCTACGTGTCCATCTGCAAACCCCTGCACTACGGGACCCTCCTGGGCAGCAGAGCTTGTGCCCACATGGCAGCAGCTGCCTGGGCCAGTGGCTTTCTCCATGCTCTCATGCACACAGCCAATACATTTTCCCTGCCCCTGTGCCAAGGTAATGCCCTGGGCCAGTTCTTCTGTGAACTCCCCCAGATCCTCAAGCTCTCCTGCTCCCACTCAAACCTCAGGAAACTTGGGCTTATTGTAGTTTGCCTTTGTTTATCATTTGGCTGTTTTGTGTTCATTGTCTTCTCCTATGTGCAGATCTTCAGGGCTGTGCTGAGGATCCCCTCTGTGCAGGGACGACACAAAGCCTTTTCCATCTGCATCCCTCACCTGATTGTGCTGTCCTTGTTTATCAGCACTGGCACATTTGCTCACCTGAAGCCTCACTCCATTTCCTCCCCATCACTAGATATGTCAGTGTCAGTTCTGTACTCGGTAGTGCTTTCGGCCCTGAACCCCCTCATCTACAGCCTGAGGAACCAGGAGCTCAAGGCAGCAGTGTGGAGTCTGATGACTGGATGGTTTCAGAGATGTTAAACTGTTGGCCAGTTTCTGCAAATCACTTGTAATAAAAGTAATTTTTCATGCTTCTTGTTGGTTTTATTTTGGAGGTTTTTTATTTTTGTTTTGCGTTTTTCATATTGTCCACAAATGTCATTGTTTGTGCCATTTCTCACTTTGTTTCTCTTCACCTTCCCTGTGGTCACAGACTGTGGCAATGAGGGGCTGCGCTCTTGGGGGCTTTAAAGGAACTAAAGGATCTAGCAGCAGAGTTTTTCTGCAGAGATGCCCTTTTGTTGCCTTCTCTGGAGCTGCAGCAGCAATGTCTGTGTGCAGAGCTGGGGGCAGATCAGTGCTGGCCCAGCAGCTGTGCCCAGCAGCAGCAGCAGCACTTGGTGTTGCCAGTGCTGTTGCCGTGGCCCTGCCCCGCTGCCCTGGTGGCCCTGGTGTTGCTGCAGGGCCTGAGTGCTCTCAGGGCCGGGCACAGCCCTGGGGGTGGCAGTGCCGGGGCTGCAGCAGGGACAGGCCATGGGCACTGCTGGGGCAGCGCTGACGCCTCAGGCCAGGCCCTGGGGGCTCCAGGCTCCTTGCCCAGGCTCTCTCAAGAACACAGCCAGGCCAATGCTCAGCACAGAAAAGCCCCGTGAGCAGCCCCAGGCTGGCCGTGGGCAGGCTGGGGGCAAACAGCATGGCTGGGGCTCAGCAAGGGCCCTGGGCCGCACGGGAAGGAGCAGCAGAGCAGGGGCTGATCCATCCCCAGTGCGCTGCACAGCCCAGGGCAGTGTCCCAGAGCGTCCTGATGGAACTGCCAACAACATCCCCCCTCTGCAGCCCTGGCCTCTCCCCCAGCTCACACAGGTGCCCCATCCTTGCAGGCACAGACACGGCAGCACTGGCTCAGCAGCCCCTGTTTGCATTGCACACAGCAGGCGGGAGCACCCCCATGCTGGTGCTGTGGGGACATGAACCTGAGGGAGCACAAATGCCATCAGCCCCTGGGGTCAGCAAGGGCTGGGGGACACCAGGGAAAGCACTCAGCTTTGTCCTGGCCTCTGCACTCAGCCAGAAAGTTTGTTCCCATCAGCTGGGAGTTTCCTGTGCCTCTGCAGATGCTGTTGCTCAGAGCCAGGGCTGCCTGGCAGCCACCCCCAAACTGCCCTGAGCATTTCCTTTGCTTCACCTTTGCTTTCTTTTCTTTTCCGGGTGCAAATTTCTTTCTCTTGCCAACTCCAGGGGGCCCAGAACTGGACACAGCACTCAAGGTGCTGCCCAACCAGTGCTGAGCACAGGGCAAGGATTACTGCCCTCCTCCTGCTGGCCACACCATTCCTGAGCCAGGCCAGGAGCCATTGGCCTTCTTGCCCACCTGGGCACACTGCCAGCTCATGTCCAGCCTGCTGTCCATGAGTCCCTGCGGGTCCCTTTCTGCCTGGCTGCTCTCCAGCCACTCTGTCCCCAGCCTGTAGTGCTGCAGGGGTTGTTGTGACCAAAGTGCAAGGCCTGGCACTTGGACTTGTTAAACCTCACCTTGTTGGATTTGGGCCCTGGATCCAGCCTGTCCAGGGCCCTGTGAAGAACCCTCCTACCCTCCAGCAGATCAACACTCCCAGACAACTTGGTGTCACCATGGTTCCATGAGATCCCTGAGTGTCAAAATGGTCTCCATGATTCCATGAGGCCTCCCAGTGTCACAATGTCCCTTTGGTTCCATGGCACCCTTTGCTGTCACAAAGTCCCTTGCATCCTCAGGCCCTGCAGTTTCACAATGGATCCTTGGTTCCATGAGGTCTGGCAGTGCAGCAGTGCTCTCCTTTGTTCCACAGTGTCACAATGGCCTCTTGGTCCCAAGGGCCACCACGGTGTCAAACATGTTTCCTTCATTCCAGGAGCCCTGAGAAGCAGCACTGGCCCCTTGATTCCATGGGGCCCTGCAGTGTCACAATGTCCCCATCATGACACCAGGTCCTGCTCTGTCACAATGCTCTGCATGGTTCCACAAGGCCCTGCAGGGTCACAGTGGCCTCTTGGTTCCAGGAGGCCTCAGAGTGCCACAAGGAATTCCTTGGTGCTGCAGTGTCACAATGGAGCCTTGGTGACACAAGATCCTGCAGTGTCACCAGGGACCCTTGGTCCCATGGGGCACCACAGAGTCACAATTGTTCCCTCAGTTCCCAGAGTCCTTGCAATGGAGCAATGGCCCCTTGATTCCATTGTCCCCAGGCTCTCACAATGGCTCTATGTTGGGTTCCAGAGAATCACAGAATGAGCAAGGCTGGCCATTGAATTCCAGCACACACCTCAGCTCTCTGATGATCCCGGCACCATGCTGGGCCCTGTTTCAGACTGGAGCAGAGCAGATGTTGATGGGACAGGAGCCCTGTGGGGCTGTCAGGGACCTGCAGCTTGCAAGGTGCTCTGCTCTCCCTCAGGTGCTCTCAGAGAGATCCAATCCCAGCTGGGCACCTCAGGGCACAAGAGGCACTGCCTGTTCATGGGCACACAGCTGATGTCTGCCTGGAAAGGGGCACAGGTGTTAATACCTGTTAGTTTCCTAATATACAAGCACATTTTTATTACCTGGGTCATTTGAGTACTTATAGGAAATGGTAAAATTTTCCCACCAGGAACTGGAATTTCCTGGATTTACTGAATTCTTTAACTGACGGCAGAAGGAGAAATCCTGATCTTCTCCTCTAACTTTGTCCCCCATATTCAGTCTAATGTTTCATGACCTTTTTCCTTCAGGTGTTTTCAGCTCTCCTGTTTAAATGGCCGTGTCTAAGGACTCTCTCCGTTTAGAGCATCTGGATCTATGTCCTTCCTGCTGTTCCCAGATTTCTTCCTTTCATTCCACTGCGTCTCCCTTGAGTGGCTTCATGCTTTGAGCTTCAGGGAGGTGCCCAATCTTTCAGAAGTTTAAATAACACCTTAGTCAGCATCTTAGTTTTAGTTTTATCTTTTTTATAACCTCTTCTTATGTCTTTGTTTAAAATCCTTCCTGTATGGAAACCCCTTGTGGATGGTGGACATGTCAGATGTTGCTGGGATGTCACAGTGAGCTGAGGGAAGGGTTTTGATATTAAAAAAATTTTTCGTGTTCACATATTTTATGTGTGTCATGAAGAGAAACATTTCTGTGCCTGAGTCTCAGTAGATCCTGGTCCCTCAAAGGACACAAACCTGATGAGTTGTGGTTTCCACCCCAGGGCTGCATTTGGACCTCCCACCACAGCCAGAACAGAGCTCCCTTGTCCCAGAAAGCCCCTAGCAAAAAAAGGATGAAGGAAACAGGACAGGCTGTAGGGATCAAGTGCAGAGCCAGGGAGAAGAATAACTTTTGCATTTGATGGAGCTGTGCCTTCCCTTGGCTTTGTTGGCTGACAAGAGATGAACATCCCTCTGTGTCTTGGGCGGCTCCTTCTCCAAGGAAAGCAGGTGGGAGTTGGAGCCAAGGAGCTGAAAGCTGCAGGTGCAGCCTGGGCTGGAGGGAGCTCAGATTTGCACAAGGCTGCTCTGAGTGCCAGGGTTTGGATGGGGGAAATGGTGGGCTGGGGGTAGAGACAGAGTGTGATTGATTGTCAGCTGTGAAGGGTCTTGATTTTCATATCTCTTCCAACTGCATGAAGAGGTACTTGGATTCAATGTCAATTGGAGACTACACATGTTGATTTATGAAGAGGAATAAAACCTAAACAGGTCCTAAAAAAAGTTTTCTCACTGACTTAGTAAATAGAACACATTCCGTTTGAACATACTACTGAAATCGGTCAAATTAACCACGGATGATTTGGAAACTGAAATCAAATTAGTCCCAGAGGCTTGGCTTGTTAAGGCATTCTGAATGTTAATGAGCCCTGGGACACTGAATTCCTGCACTCAAGAGCTGAAAGCTGAACAAGCCTCTGCAGCAGGAAAATTCAGCAGCAGCCTCCAAGTTGCTGAGGATGTCAGCAGCCCCCACTGAGGCCATCCCTGCCCAGAGAGCGTGGGGGAATGGGCAGACAAGGAGAGCGTCCCTGGGGCTGGGGCAGCACAACTCAGAGGCACCAGCGGCTCCAGCTGGGCAATGGAGTGTGGAATGTGGCTGGGAAAGCCCTGCCTGGGCTGGGCCAAGCAGGACACACAAGCCCTGACTCCCATCCTCCAAACAATTCCTTCAACAAGACATTCAAAAGGAATTACAATTTTTGGTCTCCTCTGAGTTGGATGTACTGGAAAAATACTGACAAGAGATCCTCAGGAGGTCAAAGCAACAAATCAGCCTATACTGGCACTTTTAGAAAATTAGAGAAACTTGGCAAATGTTTTTATAGGACATTCAATCAACAAATAAACACTTCTCAAAGCATTGACTTGGCCCATCCAACTTCTTAGGTCATTCAATTTTAAGTTACTCAAAATTTGCAAGAGGAGGGAATTAAAAGAAGACACAGAAAGAAAGACAACAAAGGTACAGAGGAACACACACACAGCTACCAACTCCTGCATTCCAGTGGTGTTCAGATGGAAATTCCAAAAGGAGGGAGGGTCAAGATGTGTGCTTGCCTTGTGGTCAGCCTTCAATACCCCTTGGTCTTCCTGGGCCCTTCCCCCAGGTAGGGCTTGGGCTCATTTGGTCCCTCAGGAGCTGGGCGGGGGGCTGCAGAGGTGGCTGTGGAGCATTGCCTGTGCTGTGCCAGGGACTGGCAGCCACTGCTGGGCTGGGATAGAGGCTCTGGGGGGATTGGGGCTCCAGGGCAGGGCAGGGCTGGGGTTCCAGGGCAGGGCAAGGCTGGACCTGCCCCTTCCTCCCCCACACACATTAAATGTTTCCAGCCAACAATCTCCTCCAGTCTGTCACAACAGGGAATGTTGTGAGGTGGAGGTGTGCCCAATCCGGCTGTTATCTCTGCTTGGGCACGTGCAGGATGGTTCGGGGCAGCCCGCGGATCAAAGGACGAGTCTGGACTCTTCAAGGCTTTGGTCTTCAGAATGTTTATTAATTTTTATCTTACAGAGATTTTCCTTTCTGCCAGCCGGGGTCTGACCAGCAAGGCAGCCAAGGGCACTCTGACCACCCACAGGGCGGTCGTGTCCTTTTATAACAAAAACTACGTATATCATATTTACTTTTTATTCCCAATATCTTTTACTCTTATTGACAAGTGTACCTTCACCATAAACCAATCCCCGAGTGCCAGCATCACCACGAAAGATGGAAGACAAGAAGAAGAAGGAAGAAGCATGAGGCACGCCCCGATTCCTCCATCTTGTCTCCATAACCCCCCTGTACAGAGATATAACCCCCCTGTACAGTAATCCTAAAATACATATTTCACCTTAAAAAATATATATAATCTCTCCACCACTTAAACGGTGGTCATTCTCACGTCCTCATACACATCCTCTAAAGGGTCAAAGTCCAGCCACCAAGAATTCTTAGCAACATTCCAAGACCTCCGAGCCCCCCATGGGTTCTCTCGGTGATTCTGGACATCAGGAGCAATATTCTGAGCTCCCACAGAGGTGGAACTCACATTTGGCCATGGGCACCTGGACTAGAAGGTTAGTTCTTTTCCATAGGAAGGAAAGCACAGAGCCCCAGTGTTTGGAAGGCAGGTGAGAGCCTCAGTAAGCCAAGGTCAGCCAGACTTGTCAGGAATGGCAGATTTTGTCTGGAAGCACACTTTGGATTTAAGGAATTTTGGACGTGGAAAACCCCAATCTCACCCATGGGTACCTGGAGAAGCAGGATGGTTCTTTCCCACAAGAAGGAAAGCACAGAACCTTCCCCAGTGTTTTGGGGACAGATGAGAGGTGACCCTTGTGTAACCATTGCCAGGCAGACTTGTCCTGGCAATATTCCAATGGGAACAATCTTTGGATATAAGGAAATTTGGAGGTGAAATTTCAATTCTGACCATGGATGCCTGGAGGAGAAGGACAGACCTTTTCCATATGAAAGAAAGTACAGAACACCAGTGTTTCAACAGCAGATAAGAGGAGACCCTCAACATACCAAGGTTAAATGGACCAGTCAGGCAGTCCATGGGAGGTCAAACCAACAGGATGTTTTCTGTGTTTCCTTGGTTTTATGGGGCCCCATAGTATCACAATGGCACCTTGATTACAAAAAGATCTGCAGTGTCACAATGGTCCCAACAAATCCATGAGGCCTTGTGGTGTCACAATGGTCTCCCTGGTTCCCCAGGCCCCACAATGTGACGTGACTCCTCCGTTCCATGAGCCCTGCAATGTCACAAGGGACCTTTGGACCCTGGGGATTTGTGGTGTCACAATGGTGTCCTTTGGTTCCACAGTGTCACAATGGACCATTGATGACAGGATGCCCCTCTGTGTCACCCTGGAGCTTTGGTTCCATGCAGCCCTGCAGTGTCACAATGGTCCCTTGGTCTCACAGGGCCCCACAGTGTCACAATGCTCCCTTGGTTCCATGGGCCCTGTGCTGCTGCATTCCCCCCTCCCCTTCTCAGCCCGCCCTGCCAGCTGAGAAATGCTCCTTGGGGCTCAGCCTTGGCCAACAGCCCCTGGGCTCAGCTCCTCTGCAGCTCATCACAAACACTGTCTGCTCCAGCCACTGCTGCTGCCCAACCAGCTCCTGCTTTCTGCAGGAGCAGCCCTGGGAACTGTTTTTGTTCCCTCAGTGGCACAACATCCCTGTTCTCACACTGCCAAAGAAAGCTGTTGGTGCCCAGTGCGGCCAGGATGAACCATTGCTGGGACTGAAGCCCCTCTCTTGGGGCCCTGCACACAGCGCTCCAAAAGGAGCCCTTGGAGCTCTCCTGGGCCAGCCACTCCCTCTGAGTGGGGCCTCTCCCAGCCGGGAACTCTCCCGTTTGCTGCACTCGGGGATCCCCAACAACGACGGAGCCTGGGCCGATCCCCCCACTCCTCCAGGCTCAGCCCTTCACCCGCTGGGGAGATGCCAAAGGATCCACAGGGAGCATTTCCTGCCCTCAGGGGAATTTCTCCCAGGTGCCTTGCACTGACTCTTGGTGTCTGTGTGCACACAGGAGTGCCTGTGCTGGGGAAATGTGGCAGAAATGCTGCTCTCTGAGGGGTTTGAGTGCCTTGGGTAGCTGAGTCAGTCAGGCCTGTAAGTGAGGTTAGGTCATGAGGCCTATGCTAAGTTAAATGCGGTTAACAGTTGTTCTTTTTGCTAAGTTGTTATGTTTAATAAAAGTTATTAGCTAAGTTAAATAGTTTTAAATGTTAATCCTCAGTTAAATTGAAAGTCGTAGTTTATAAGTAAGATTAAATACAGTTAAGTGCTGTTCTTTTGCTAAATTGTGAAGTTGACAGTATCAGTTAATGTTAAGGTGTAAGGTAAGTCCTGTTAAGTTTGAGTTCTCTAAGTTTTTGGGCCATATTCCTTTTATCCTTGCCCTCACTGTCCTTGTGTCACAAACACACACAGGGACAATTCTTGCTTCATTTCTGGTTCTATTGCCTGGATTTGGTTTGGTTTTGTTGTTGCTTTGCTTCCTTACTGTGCCTGAAGTGTCCAGTCAGGAGCAGAGTGACTCTTGCCAAGGAACTTTGTGCTGCTGTCCCTTAATATTCAATCTGGTTTTTGCTGATCCCTTGCTGGGGATTTTTTCAGCGCTCTCAAGGCCTCGTTGGTAACAGGGTGAAGGAGCCCTGGCCCAGGCTCTGGCCCTGGGGGACACGGGGGTGCTGCCGGGGGGTCCCTGTCCCCCTTTGGCACCTCCAGGGCCCCGGCCCCCTTCCCCGTGTCAGGCTCTGGGGTCGATCTCGTCGAACATCCTCTGGGGGAGGCTGCGGGGCCGGGGGCGGGGGGACCCGGGGGGACAGGGGACCCCACTGTGCATGAGCAGGGTTGGACTGCTCTGGGGGGAGCTGTGAGGGGGCCGGGGCAGAGTGACCTCCCCAGTGTCCTCACACAGCCCCTGTGATGTCACACTGCCCCTGTGATGTCACACAGCCCCTTGTGTTGTCATACACCCCCCCATATGATTTCACACACCCCCCCATGATGTCACAAAAGCCTTCCTATGATGTCGCACAGCCTCCTGAGATGTCATACAACCTCTTGTGATGTCAAACAGCCTCCTGAGATGTCACAATGTGATGCATTACAGCTGCTCTGTGATGTCACAGAAGACACTGTGATGCCACAAAGTCACCATGTGATGTCACTGTCTGTTCTGTGATGTCACGGTTTGCTCTATGATGTTACACAGCCACCCAGTGATGTCACAGCCCATTCTCTGATGCCAGAGCTGCCCCTTATGATGGCAGACTCTGCTCTATGGCCTCACAGCATACTTTGTGACAACACAGCCAGCTCTGTGATGTTGGAACCCCCTCAGTGATGTTACAGAACCCTCAAGAACTCAGTTGCATTGAAACACTGAAGTTTCTTGGACTTTGAA
Organism: Setophaga petechia; assembly: GCA_024362935.1. Lineage (NCBI taxonomy): Eukaryota > Metazoa > Chordata > Aves > Passeriformes > Parulidae > Setophaga > Setophaga petechia. The sequence goes on from JANCRA010000078.1 coordinate 677,997, forward strand.
GAGATCCCTGTGAGGGACGCAACTGAGAAAGTATCCCCAGGTTCCATGAAGAGCAGAACACTGCAGACAGTGATGGCAGCTGGCGACAAACAAAGCAAAGGTGTCTCTGGTGCTGAGCAAACCTGGATGTGTGTCAGGAATGCAAAGGGCCAAGGCCTGAGCCCCAGCCCCTGGCCAGGCAGATCCTGTCCCTCCCTCCTTGCTCAGGGCTCTTCCCGGGATGGGCACTGGCATGTGGGGATGGGCAATGCCAAGGGCAGGAGCAGGGGGTGGCCCCTGCCAGGCTACTGAGCAGGGACAAGGAGGCAATGAGGCCCCAGGCCTGCAAGGGTCAGTTGTCCCCTCGTGGCCTCAGGCCCAGGCCCAGCAGCCATGGCCAAAGTGCTGCCCAAGGTGGCTCTGGCAGGGCTGTCTTGCAGCTGCTGCCCATCCCTGTGCCCTGTGCAGCCCAGGCTGTCCCACGGTGTCCCTGCCCTGCGCCTCTGTCCCTGCAGGCTGTCGGCATCCCCCGGCTGCCCCATCTGGCTGGGCCCTTCCTTTGCTGACAGCTCTGCCTCCTGCCTGCCTCTGCCTGCCTCTGCCTGCCCACACAAAGCCTTGGCCCTTTGTGAATTCAATTAACCCTTTGATGCCAAAAGGTTAATTCAATTCAATACCAAAAGCTTAATTCAAAAGGGTTAATTCAATTTTTACTGTGTCTATGAACATTTAGCACAGGAACAAGGCATGCAGGGGCTGCTCCCAGCAAGGGTGGTTGGAAGGCAAGAAAAGGCTTTTGGCTCAAGAATGTAGTGATAGAAAATCGAAGGACTGAAAGTGGGAATTTAGGGTGGTTTTTATGGTAATGGGTAAATGGTAATACACCTTTAGTGACACTGGTAGAATTACATGTCCACATAAGGTAAGGAGTTATCCCTCACTAGACCCCATGCCTGAATAAATTTACCCTTGTTAATAGGAAATTAGTGTTAATGAGCCTTTTTCTGATATTTTGGAGATTTGGTGATGGTGGGGCCTCACAGAACAAGGAGTCAGCTGTGAAACTGAGCAAACTCATAGAACAAAGGGTCCATTCTGACACTGCAGAACCCCATGGAACTAAAATCCATTTTGGCACATTGGGGCCACATTGAACCAATGGCCCATTGTGATACTACAGCTCCAAGGAGATCATTGTGACACTGAGAAACCTCTTGGAACCAAGGGTCCATTGTGACACAGCAAGGCCTCATGGAACCATGGGTCCATTGTGACCCTTGAGAACCTCACAGAGCCAAGGTGACCGTGTTCTACTATGGAACCTCATGGAACAAAGGGACCATGGTGACACTGCAGAACCAAGGAGACTGTTGTTGGCAGTGTGAGAGCTCATGGAACCAGAAGTCCATTATGACACAGCAAAGCCTCATAGAACCAAGGGTCCGTTGTTAAACTCTGTGACCTCATGGAGCCATGACCCATTGTGACACAGCATGGTCATGTGGAGCCAAGGAGCCACTGTGACACTGTGGATCCAAGGAGACCATTGCGACTGAGGAACCTCATGGAACCAGGAATCCATTGTTACACTGTGGAATCAAGGGAATGACGGTGACTTTGTGGGGCCTCATGGAACAATGGAGACTGTTCTGACACTTTGGGACCCACTAGAACCAAGGGGCCATTACAGCATGGCAGCGCCTCATGGAATCAAGGAGACTGCAGTGAACACCATGGTCTCCATGGGATGAAGGGTCCAATGGAACCAAGGATGCCATTGTGACACTCCGGGGCCTCATGGAACCAAAGGTCTATTGTGACCCAGCAGGACCTCATGGAACCATGGAGACCATTTTTACACTTTGAGGCCTTGTGGAACCAAAGGGCCATTGTGGCACTTGAGAGCCTTGTGGAGCCAAGGGGACCACAGTGACACTGTGGGGCTCAGTGAAACCAATGGTCTGTTGTGACACTGCAAGGCCTTATGGAAACATGGACACTATTGTGACACCAAAGGCCTCACTGAACCAAGGGCCCATTGTGACACTACAAGGCCTCATGGAAGCAAGGAACCATTGTGACACTATGCAGTGTTGGCAGGCCAAGTCACAGTTGTCACACTGTGTGGTACCATGGAACCAAGGAGTCCCTTGTGACACTCCAGGGCCCCATGGAACTAAGGATTCATGGAACAGTGTGGGACCCTGTGGGACCAAAGCTCCATTGTGACATTGCAGGGCCTCATGGAATCCTGGAGGCCATTCTGACACTTTGAGGCCTCATTGAATCAAGGGGCTCTGCAGGGCCTCATGGAACCAAGGAGACCCCTGTGACACTGCAAGGCCTCATGGAAGCAAGGGACCAATGTGACACTATGGGGCCCCATGAAAACAAGAGGTCAGTGTGACACATCTGGGCCTGATGGAACCAAGGATCCAATATGATACCACCATTGTGACACTGCAGGGCTCCATGGAAACAAGGGGTCAGTGTGGCACAGCTGGGCCCCATGGATCCAAATGAACAGGTAACAGCTGTGGTTGGCTTGGCCTGTCTGCTCCAACTACCCTTGGATTTTCGAGGGTCTCTTCTCATGTGCCACTCAAACACTGGCGCTCTGGGCTTTCCTTCAAATGGAAAAGAACTGTCTTTCTCATTCAAGCATCCATGGCCAAAATGAGATTCCCTCTCCAAAATTCCCAATATCCAGGGATTGCTCCCAGAAAAAAACTGCCATTACCAAAAAGTCTGTCTGACCTTGGCTTCCTGAGAGCTGGCTCTCACCTGCCTTCAACCACTGGGACTCTGTGCTTTACTTCCTATGGAAAAGAACCCTCCCTCCTGCACAGGCACCCATAGACAAAACTGGTACTTTTCCTCCAACATTCCCTATATGCAAGGGTTTCTCCCAGACAAGAGCTCCCAGGACAGACAGCTCTGGCTGGCCTTGGCCTCTGGTGGTTGCTTCTATTCTGCCCTGAAACACTGGGGCTCTGCTCTTTCCTTCCCAGGAAAAGAACCATCCTTCTTCCCCAGGTGCCCATGGCCAAAATTGGGATTCCACCCCCAAAAGTCCTATAACCAAAGAATATTCCTACACAAAAGCTGCCATTACAGACAGGTCTGGCTGGCCTTGGCCTCCTGAGGGCCGGCTCTCATCTGCCAAACACAGGGGCTCCTTGCTTTCCTTCCTATGGAAAAGAACTGGCCTTCTCCTCCAGGCAAAAAGGGCAGAAATTGGGATTCAACATTCAAAACTTAAAATATCCAAGGACTGCTCCAGGAAAAACTTGCCAGGACAGACAGACAGGCCTGGCCTTGGCCTCTGGTGACTGCAGTTCATCAGCCCCTCAAACCAAGGGGCTCTGTGCTTTCCTTTCTGTGGAGACATTGGTGACACTGTGGGGCCTCATGGATCCAAGGACATCTTTGTGGCTTTGTTGGGCTGCATGGTCTCAAGGGGCCAGTGTGAAGCAGCAGGGCTTTGTGGAACCAAGAGGCCATTGCTGCATTTCAGGGCCTTGTGGAGCCAAAGGGCCATTGTGACCCTGCAGGGCACTGTGGATCCATGGAGAGCATTGTGGCATTGCAAGGCGCCCTGGAATCATGGAGACCATGGTGATGCTGTGGGGCCCCACAGAACCAAAGGAACATTGTGACCCTGCAGAGCCTCATGGAAGCACGGGGCCATTGTGGCACTGCAGAAGCAAGGAGAACATTGTGACACTGCAGAGCACCATGAAACGAAGGGAACATGAAACAGGTCTGGCTGGCTTGGCCTCCCAGGGGCCACCTGACAGGCCCAGCTGATCTTGGAATGTTGAGGACTACTTCTCATAACCCCCTGGAGAACTGGGACCCCATGCTTTCCTTCCTATGGAAAAGAACCATCCATCTGTCCAGGTGCCCATGGGCAAAACTGATACTACTCCTGAAAAATTCCCTATATGCAAGGGTTCTCCCAGACAAAAGCTGCCAGGACAGAGAGCTCTGGCTGGCCTTGGCCTCTGGTGGTCACCTCTCATCTCAAGGAAGCCCTGAGGAAAGTATTTGAACAGGTTTGACCTGCTGGAACATCAATGAGTCTCACATTCTTAAAAACTCAGATGCTCTTCTGATCATGTGTCGTTTTTTTCTTATGGTGTATTATGCATGAAATATTATTTTCAGCTAAAATATTATTCCTATCACTCTACCAGTGTTATCTGACACAGAATACCTCATCTACATATGACTACAGGTCACCTGTAGAAGGAAACACATGAAACAATCCAGCAGGAATTATTTGTCTCTGCTCCCATCTGTCACATCTCCTCTGGAGCTGGAGGTGCAGCCCCAGCACTTTGGAAGGCTCAAGGGGTCACAAGCTCAGCTCCCACACAGAGAACTTGCAGACCCTGGGGTGCTGCTCTTGGTCCCTGCACGCTCAGCCAGGCTGAGATGGACGCTGATGGTTTCTGGGCCAGGCTCTCTGAGCCCAGCCCAGCTCCCTGCAAGCTCTGCCAGCTGCCCTGAGCTCTGGCCAGCACCAAGGGCCTCTCCCCAGCCCAGCCCAGCCGGCTCTGGCCCCACAGCTCTGCTCAGCCCAGGCTGCTCTGGCCACTGCCCCACGGCCTCAGCCCCAGCCATGGGGAAGGTGCTTGGCCAAGGCCAAAGGAGGCTCCCTGGCTGCCCTGCTCCCCTCGGGCTGAGGTGCTGAGAGCTCTGCAGCCCCTGCTGCCATCCCATCTGCCCAGGGCAGCACAAGAGCCCCGGCCTTGGGGCCCTCCAGAGCTGCTCCTGCTCCAGGCCCAGGGCCCATGCCAAAGCTGGGGCAGCCACAAAGCTGTGCCCATTTCTGTTCATTGCTGCTCTGATGGGGATGGATCCTCAGCCACTTGGAGGTTGATGATGAATTTAATTACTCCAGAGGCCTCTTCTTTCTTGAGCTCTTCAGTTAAGGAATTCACTGACAAAGGCTCATAAACATTTGTTCAAAAAACCCAAACAAGAAAAGTCCGTGGGAATAATTGAAGTTTTCAATTCTTCTGTGGGTAATTAGACACATTTCAGTAGTGTATTCAAAGTGAATCTGCTATATTGAAAACAATGCAGAGAGAACCGTTTTGTTCTGTTTTCTTTTCCTTTTTGTTGATTGATTATCAGCAGTTTCCTATTGATATTGACCCTCAGCAACTTCTAATGCAGTCTAAGTAGATAAGAAGATCAAGACCCTTCATGGCTGATAATCAATCAGATTTTTTCCCCACCCCCCTCCCCACCATTTCCCTCATCCAACTTCTGGCACTCCAGTGGATCAGGTCTGGTGTGGCCAGCAGGACCATCACGCTACGATCTTTTCCCCTGAGGAGCTGCAAAGCTTCAGGTTTTCCATGTTTTGCTAGTTTGGAATGCAATTTAGAGAATTGTTTACCTCCCAGGTGAAATTGTTCCTACTTGATGACCAATCACAAGTCCAGCCCATTTGGGACTCTGATCAGTCACAAGATTTCATTATCATTCCATTCCTTTACTTTCTAGCCTTTGGATGAAATCATTTCTTCTATTCTTTTAGTATGGTTTCAATAAATAATTTTCTTTAAATATAATATATATCATAAAATATTAAATCAATATTATGAAACATGGAGTCAAGATTCTCATCTCTTCCCTCGTCCTGGGACCCCTGTGAATACCACCACAGAGGACCAGGACAGTGATTCTTCCCCTGTGCTCAGTACAGGTCGGGCAGCACCTTGAGTGCTGTGTCCAGTTCTGGGCCTCCAGCTTAGGAAGGACATGGAGGAGCTGGAGCGTGTCCCGAGAAGGGCAACAAGGCTGGGGAGGGGTCTAAAGCACAAGTTCTGTGAGGAGTGTCTGAGGGAGCTGGGGTTGTTTATCCTGGAGAAGAGGAAGCTCAGGGGAGACCTCATCACTCTCTATAACTCCCTGACAGGAGGGTGCAACCAGGAGGGGGTCGGGCTCTTTTCCCAGAGAACAGAGACAGGACAAAAGGACACAGCCTTCAGCTGCACCAGGTGACTTTTAGGCTGGACATAAGGAAATATTCTTCACACAAAGGGTGATTGGGCATTGGAATGGGTTGCCCAGGGAGGTGGGTGAGTCACTGTCCCTGGAGGTGTTTAAAGAAAGACTGGATGTGGCACTGAGTGCCACGGCCTGGGTGACAAGGTGGTGTTGAGTCCCAGGCTGGACTTGATGCTCTCCAAGGTCTTTTCCAGCCTGGTTGGTTCTCTGATGATTGTGACACTGCAGGGCCCTGGGGAAGCAAGGGGCCATTGTGACACTGCAGGGCCTGGTGGCACAAAGAGGACCATGGTGACACTGTGTATGACATGGCAGCACAGAGCCAAGGGGCCATTGTGACACTGTGGGGCTGAAGGGAAGCAAGGAGTCCATGGTGACAGTCTGGGTCCTGCTGGAACCACAGAGGCCACTGTGACACTGCAGGGCCTTGAGGAATCAAGGGGCCATTGTGACACTGTGGAACCAAGGAGACCCTTGGGACAGCCTGGGGACAATGGGATCAAGGGGCCGTTGCTCCATTGCAAGGACTCTGGGAACTGAGGGAGCAATTGTGACCCTGTGGTGCCCCATGGAACCAAGGGTCCCTGGTGACACTGCAGGATCTTGTGTCACCAGGGCTCCACTGTGACACTGCAGCACCAGGGAATTCATTGTGGCACTCTGAGGCCTCATGGAACCAAGAGGCCACTGTGACCCTGCAGGGCCTTGTGGGACCATGCAGAGCATTATGACAGAGCAGGACCTGGTGTCATGATGGGGCCATTGTGACACTGCAGGGCCCCATGGAACCAAGGGGCCAGGGCTGTTGCTCAGGGACTCATGGAATGAAGGAAACATGTTTGACACTGTTGTGGCCCTTGGGTCCAAGAGGCCATTGTGACACTGTGGAACCAAGGAGAGCATTGCTGCACTGCCAGACCTCATGGAAACAAGGATCCATTGTGACACTGCAGGGCCTTGGGGGACCACAGTGCCACTGTGACACTGTAGGGCCCAAAGATCCAAAGAACTTTGTGACACCAAGGGGTCCCATGGAACCAAAGGGACATTGTGACATTGGGAGGGTTCATGGAATCGTGGAAACCATTGGGATGCTCTGGGGCCTCATGGAACAGGCTGGATCCAGGGCCCAAATCCAACAAGGTGAGGTTTAACAGGTCTAAATGCTGGGTACTGCACTTTGGCCACAACAACCCCTGCAGCACTACAGGCTGGGGACAGAGTGGCTGGAGAGCAGCCAGGCAGAAAGGGACCTGCAGGGACTGATGGACAGCAGGCTGGACATGAGGCAGCAGTGTGCCCAGGTGGGCAAGAAGGCCAACGGCTCCTGGCCAGGATCAGGAATGGTGTGGCCAGCAGGAGCAGGGCAGTGATTCTTCCCCTGTGCTTAGCACTGGTTTGGCAGCACCTCGAGTGCTGTGTCCAGTTCTGGGCCCTCAAATTTAGGAAGGACATGGAGGGGCTGGAGCGTGTCCCCAGAAGGGCAGCAAGGCTGGGGAGAATCAGGAACACAAGTCCTGTGAGGAGTGTCTGAGGGAGCTGGGGTTGTTTATCTTGGAGAAGAGGAGGCTCAGAAAATAGGCAGTGTCAGGGAACAGGTTGGACTTGATGATGCACAAGGTATTTTCCAATCTTGCTGATCCTGTGATTCCCTGAAACCACTCTTGGAGCAGTTCCAGGATGAGCCCTGGGCTTCCTCTTCAGCAGCTCCAGCAGCCCAGGTCCCTCAGCTTCTCCTGCCAGCCCCAAAGCCCATCCTGTCAGTCCTGCAGAGCCTCTGCAGCTCCTCCTCATTGCCCAGAACAGGGAGCCCCAGAGCCAGACACAGCAGCCCAGATGTGCCCCCCTGGCCTGGGGTGCCTCTGGCAAGGGAGCAGCACCAGGCACTGCAGGAGCCTGCAGACTATTCCTGCAGCACTTGTAGGATGATCCTGCTGCCCAAGGGATGTTCCATGGTGCCAAGTCAGGAACTGCAATGGGGAGTGGGACAAGAGAGGAAAGGGCAAACAGGGATGGGCTGTTTGCAGGGGAGGGAACAGGGGTAGGCAATGGGAAGAAATTTGTTCCAGGGAGGAGTAAAGAAAGCAAAGGTGAATCAAAGGAAATGCTGAGGGCAGTTTGGGGGTGGGTGCCAGGCAGCCCTGGCTCTGAGCAACAGCGTCTGCAGTGGGACAGGAAACTCCCAGCTGATGGGAACAAACCTTCTGGCTGAGTGCAGAGGCCAGGACAAAGCTGAGTGCTTTCCCTGGTGTCCCCCAGCCCTTGCTGGCCCCAGGGGCTGATGGCATTTGTGCTCCCTCAGGTTCATGTCCCCACAGCACCAGCATGGGGGTGCTCCCGCCTGCTGTGTGCAATGCAAACAGGGGCTGCTGAGCCAGTGCTGCTGTGTCTGTGCCTGCAAGGATGGGGCAGCTGTGTGAGCTGGGGGAGAGGCCAGGGCTGCAGAGGGGGGATGTTGTTGGCAGCTCCATCAGGACGCTCTGGGACGCTGCCCTGGGCTGTGCAGCGCCCTGGGGATGGATCAGCCCCTGCTCTGCTGCTCCTTCCCGTGTGCCCCAGGGTCCTTGCAGAGCCCCAGCCATGCTGTTTGCCCCCAGCCTGCCCACGGCCAGCCTGGGGCTGCTCACGGGGGTTTCTGTGCTGAGCATTGGCCTGGCCGTGTTCTTGAGAGAGCCTGGGCAAGGAGCCTGGAGCCCCCAGGGCCTGGCCTGAGGCGTCAGCGCTGCCCCAGCAGTGCCCATGGCCTGTCCCTGCTGCAGCCCCGGCACTGCCACCCCCAGGGCTGTGCCCGGCCCCGAGAGCACTCAGGCCCTGCAGCAACACCAGGGCCACCAGGGCAGCGGGGCAGGGCCACGGCAGCAGCACTGGCAACACCAAGTGCTGCTGCTGCTGGACACAGCTGCTGGGCCAGCCGCTGGGCCAGCCCTGATCTGCCCCCAGCTCTGCACACAGACATTGCTGCTGCAGCTCCAGAGAAGGCAACAAAAGGGCATCTCTGCAGAAAACTCTGCTGGGACATCCTTTAGTTCCTTTAAAGCCACATATAACACAGCTCCTAATTGACACAGTGTGTGGCCACAGGGAAGGTGGAGAGAAACAAAATGAACAATGGCATAAAGAATGATATTTATTTTTGGATTATATTATAAAAGTAAGTCACATAAAAAGAATCTCTACAGTGAAGCCCGCAAGAAATATCAAGGATTACTTTTATTACAAGTTATTTGCAGAAATTGGCCAGCAGTTTAGTGTTTCTGAAACCATCCAGTCATCAGTCTCCACACTGAAACCTTGAGCTCCTGATTCCTCAGGCTGTAGATGAGGGGGTTCAGGGCTGGAGGTACCACCGAGTACAGAACTGACAGGGCCAGATCCAGGGATGGGGATGAGATGGAGGGGGGTTTTAGGTGGTAAATTGTACTGGTGGTGACAAACAGGGATAGCACAACAAGGTGAGGGAGGCAGGTGGAAAAGGCTTTGTGCCGTCCCTGCTCAGAGGGGATCCTCAGCACAGCCGTGAAGATCTGCACATAGGAGAAAACAATGAACACAAAACAGCCAAATGAAAACGAAAGACTAACCACAATGAGCCCAAGTTCTCTGAGGTAGGAATTTGAACAGGAGAGCTTGAGGATCTCTGGGATTTCACAGAAGAACTGGCCCAGGGCATTGCCATGGCACAGGGGCAGGGAAAATGTATTGGCTGTGTGCAGCAGAGCATTGAGAAAGGCACTGGCCCAGGCAGCTGCTGCCATGTGGGCACAAGCTCTGCTGCCTAGGAGGGTCCCGTAGTGCAGGGGTTTGCAGATGGACACGTAGCGGTCGTAGCCCATGATGGTCAGGTGGAAGTACTCTGCTGTAATGAAGAACAGAAAGAAAAAGAGCTGAGCAGCACATCCAGTGTAGGAGATGTTCCTGGTGTCCCAGAGGGAATTGTGCATGGCTTTGGGGACAGTGGTGCAGATGGAGCCCAGGTCGCTGAGGGCCAGGTTGAGCAGGAAGAAGAACATGGGCGTGTGCAGGTGGTGGCCGCAGGCTACGGCGCTGATGATGAGGCCGTTGCCCAGGAGGGCAGCCAGGGAGATGCCCAGCAAGAGGCAGAAGTGCAGGAGCTGCAGCTGCCGCGTGTCTGCCAATGCCAGCAGGAGGAAGTGCCTGATGCAGCTGCTGTTGGACATTTCCTATGGTGCCTTGGTACGGGGATCTGTAAAAAATTAATCATGGAATAGTAGTGTTTGGAGAGGACTTGAAATATCCCAGCACAGCCTGGGGGCGCTTTCACCCCCACTGCCTGCCCAGGGCTCTGCTGCCTGGAGCTGTCCCTGCCAGCAGCTGCTTCCCTGTGCCCAGGGCTGGGCCCTGCCAGTGCTGCCAGAGCCCAGCCCAGCCCTGGGGACTCAGCTCTGCCCTGCAGACCCCTCCCAGCTCGGGCACTGCCCAGGGGCAGCTCTGGCTCTGCAGGCTCTGATGGCAACATCAGAGCAACCCTGAGGAGGCTGGAAGAGTGACACTGATGCTGCTTCTAAGGAGTCCTGTGATGATTTCTGTCACTGCTGGGTTTACTAAGATCTGAGAAAAAAAATTTTTATTTTTCTAAATGTGAACTGAGACATGAATATGCAGGTGCAATTTCCCATCCAAGTAACCCTGAACAATAGATTAAAAATCAGGATTTTCCTTTTTTTGCAGCCCCTTGCCTCGCTGTGCTCCCTGTATAACCTACTTGGAAACGTTCTGCAGTTAAATGCCATGCTGGGAGCAGTCCTGAACAATGCAGCATCCTCCTCACACAAGGAGAACACTCCCAAGCCTTTCCAGCTCTCTCCTCCCACCCAGACCTTGTCCCTCAGTGCTGGGAGCAGCTGCCAGGGCTGGCTGAGAGCTGTCCCTGGCAGGCAGCAGAGTCCCTGCCCCAGCACAGCGCCCTGGGCTGCAGGACCCCGCTCTGCAGGACAGCCCTGGACACCCCTGGCTGCTCTGCACAAGAGACAATCAGAGAATGTACTCACAGGCTCTGCAGGTATTGGGATGTTCCAGCTTGAGGAGATGGCTCCAGGAGCTGCAGCTGCATTGTCCTGCAGCCAGAGGTTCCTGTGCCAAGGGCTGGCAGTGATTGTGCCCCAGGCACTTCTCAGCACCTTCCCAGCCCTGACTGATTGAAGCTCTCTGTGCCTCTGTGCTGTGCCCGGGCTGGCTGCAGGCAGTGCCCCAGCCCTGCTGGGCTGGCAGAAGAGCTGCTCATCAAGAGAAATGTGCTTTTGAAGCTCTTCTTGGTTACCAGGAGCTGCCTCTGTGCCAGGAGCCCAGCCCAGCTCAGCAGCACAGACACAGCACAAGGACTTGAATGAGCCTCTGGGGCTTTGTGCTCAGGCCCTGAACATCAGTCCCTGAGAGGGACCTCAAGAAACCTCTCCAGAACTCCAAGGCAGAATCCAATTCCAAACTTTCTTGGACTTTTAATGGGTCCCAGTGAGGGACACGACTGAGAAAGTGTCCCCAGGCCCCAGGCAGAGCAGAGAACTGCAGGCAGTGATGACAGGTGGGGACAAAGAGAAGCCAAGTCTTGGTGCCCTGGGGCACAGCAGGGTCTGTGCCACCAAGGGCTGTGAGGAGACACCTTGTGCTGAGGCCCTGGGGCCTCCTGGCACAGCCCCAGCCAGGCTGGGCACTGTCAGCCCCTTGTCCTGCCCTCAGCATCCCCCCCTAGCCCACATCCCAGTGGCCTCAAGGATCTGCTGGAAGGAGTCCCTGGGGAGCCTTGCTCAGCAATGGCCCTGGGGGCTCCTGAATGCTCCCTGCAGGGACTGCAGGTTTTTCAAAGGACTTTGGCTTTGGCTTTTGGAGTCTCTGAGAGGTTTGTGCAATCATGGCCTCCAATTATCTGCTTTAATTAGTCCCTGGAGAGGCTTTGTCAGTAACAACAATCAGTGGGCTCATTAATGCTTTAAAGTACTCAGTTATTTGAAGGTACTTGGTGTTTGCCTTTTGATCCAGACACTGTGAGAGATTTTTGCAATCATGGCCCCAATTATCTGCTTTAATGAGTCCCTTGAGGGCTTTGTACTGACACTCAGTGGGGCTCATTAATGCCTTGAGATACTCAAGGTTTTTAAGGTACTCTGGATTTTCCTTTCTACAGTCCGAATCTCTGAGAGGTTTTTTGCCATCCTGGCCTCCCGGTCTCTCCTCCAAGTTGTCCATGAGGAGTCTGTGTTGCAGATGGACCTGAGTAGGACCCATTCATGCCTTAAGACACTTTGGGGTTTTCCTCTGTCTTGGACTCCTGGAAAGGTTTGTGCAGTCTCCTCTCAGGTCTAGGGTTCAAGGACTCAGCTCCAAATGCACCCCAGGACTCATTAGGATGCAGCAAGTCCTGACAAACCATGGCTTTGCCTTGATTTCCCTCTGCTCTAGTGCAGTTCATCAGAATAGTTTCTGTAGTGGTTTTGATTTGCCAATTTGACATTTCTTGGAGAATGCAGAAGTTCTTGTGGTGTGTTCAGTGTTGGCTAATTACCAGTGCACTCACTTGAATATCCTTACTTGTTTCCTGCTGTGAGATAGGATTAGGAGAAAGGCACTGTAGGCTCAAAATTTCAAAAGGGTATAAAGAAAAGTTTATTAATAGAAACGAAAAGAAAGAGTAATAAGAATCAGATCAAAACTTTCAGAACACTTCTCTCACTACAACCTTTTCTTTCTTACTGACTGTGTAAAGAGACAAAACCTTAAAATTTCAGTCAGTTTACCACATCTAGAATAGTCTTTCTTCAGTTCACTTAGGGAGAGGAGTCTCTCTTTCATGTTATAGAGACTTCTCCATAAGAAAACAGTTTACTCATGGCTCTCAATTCCCACAAATTGCAATCTGCAATCGTGAAATCCCTCCCATTTTTTCACAGCTTTTTCCACTGCTCTGTTTATGGGCCATGTCAACTTATGGGGTATTGGTTTAAAGATGAGCTGTTTAAGAGCAAAATTCTCTTCATCTATCTCTGAAATCATCTTCATCTCTAGGAACAGAGATCTTCCTCTTCTCTCTGTGAGGGCCCAGGGTCTCATCTCTCTCTTTCAATGTTCAAACTTCTCATGGGATCACAGCTACTTCAACATTTGCTTCCTTTAGCATGGAGGCCTTTGCTGAACAAGTCATCTCCACATATTTTCCATGCATTACTGGGAAAAAGAGAGCCTGATGTATCAATTACATCCTTCTCCACAGCTTTACAAGACAATTTCAGCCCCAAGATCAAGGCATCTCCTCATCCCTCCCATCTGGGACTCAACTTCCCCTTCGCTGACCTCGGTGTCTTCCTGTTGCTCTCTATGTCCCTGCAGTTTGTCCTTTTCTCTCCCTCGAGGGAGGATGGAAGCACTGACAGAGTTCATATCTCCCCCGGGGCCTGCAGATGGCTCCGTGACCCCGGCCGGGCTCGGTGCTTGCGGCCAGAGCTGTTTTACCATGGAGGTTTCTGCAGCGGCTGCGCTGGGGCTGTGTCAGGATGGGCCGCGCTGGGGCAGGGCCAGGATCTCAGCAGCCAGGCCAGAGCACAGCAGCAGCACGGCCGGGGGCCGATGGCTTCTCCTCCCCCTGCCCGGGGCTTGCGGCTGAACCCCAAGGGTTTTTTGATCTTTCACATGTGTCTTCACAGAGGCGTGTACAGTTTCCTTAGTGGGTTAACAGATTGTCAATTCTCAAAGCTAATTACTGATTGGTTATTTTGTCAGACATGGAGGAAACTGCTAGCAGCTTGTCTCAGAACATCACATCCGTGATGCAAAACCACCACCACAGCAGAGAGCCCAGAGCTCCTTTGTCCATATGTAGTGCTCATGTGCCCGAGGCCTCAAAATCCGTACTTGGGAGATCTCTGGGCCCTTTCCAGGGTTTTTGCAATTGAAAACATTCAGCTCAGAGTCTATGAAAATCACCAGAGGACAGGGCCAGCCTGACCTGTCTGTCCTGGCTACTTTTGTCTGGAAGCAATCTTTGGATATACCAATTTTGGAATGCCAAATTTTTATTTTGGCCGCGGTCCCTTGACATGAAAGCCATTTCTTTTCCATAGGAAGGAAGGAACAGAGCCTCCCTCATATTCTGGGGCTGATGAGAGGTGGCCACCAGAGGTGAAGGCCAGCCAGAGGCCAAGGCTACGTTTTGTTTAGAGAGATACCCTTGTATATGGGAAATTTTTAGGGAGAGTACCAATTTTGACAATGGGCATTGAGAAGATGGATAGTTCTTTTCCATACCAAGGACAACACAGAGCCCCAGTGATCCAGGAACTCATGAGAAGCAGCCTTCTACATGCCAAGGTCAGTTTTTGGAAAGCAGGGGAGAGGCAGCCCCCAAGAGGCCAATGGCAGCCAGGCCTGTCTGTTCTGGCAGCTTTCCCTTGGGAACAATCCTTGGATACATGGAGTTTTGGAGGTGCAATCCCAGTTTTGGCCATGGTCAACTGGTCCTATAGGAAAGAAAAGCATGAAGTCCAAGTGTTTTGGAAGAAGATGAGAGGTGGCCAGCCTTGGGCCAAGCCAGCCAGACCTGTCTCTTCTGGCACCTTTTCTCTAGGGGCTATCCTTGGACATAGGGCATTTTGGAGATGGAATCTTAATTTTGGCAATGGGCACCTGGACAGGAAGAAGAGTTCTTTTCATTAGGAAGGAAAGCACAGAGCCCCAGTGTTTCAAGGGCAGATGAGTGCCAGGCTTCAGGAAGCCAAGGCCAGCAAGACTTGTCAGTCTTGCCCCTCTTGAACCTGTCATTTTAACCCAAAGTTCATTAATTCAAGCTCATGCAGACCCACTTGCCTGTTTCAGGAGCCAAGCTGTCCGGGCTCTGTAATAAACCTGTTGCTTGAAGTCAGTAGAGACATTAAGACCCAATTCAAGGATGTTAACACCCCTACATTCACCCATCAAATCTTCTGTAAAGACATCTTGCCTATCAGTCACAATGGACTCCTCAGTTCCGTGAGGCTCCACAGTGTCACCATGGCACCATTGGGTCCATGAGGTTCCGTAGTGTCACTGTGGTGTCCCTGGACCTGCATTGTCACAATTGAGCCATGGTTCCTTGAGGTTCCATAGTGTCACCATGGGGTCCTTGGACCTGCATTCTCACAGCTGACCATGGTTCCATGAGAAGTTGGTACGTATGTGCATGTCTTTCTATAGATTGTCTGTCTTGTGATTGTGGTGCAGAGTGGGTTGGGGACAAAGACAACCACTCACCTGATGTCCATGTGGCAATACAGAGCAATTATTCCTCCAACTCCTCTTTATAAAGAGGGGCATGAAAAACCAGGTCTGGATAGCCCATTGGTCTGATCTTTTACACTGCCCAGATCCTGGACCAGTGGGATGTCTGCAGCTTGGGATGCAATGTAATTAGTTGAGGTTCTGTAATTAGTTGAGGTTGACTGGCCCCTGTCAGCCAACACAGAGGTTGGTTTTATGGAGCCGGCTGGGTTTCTTATTTATAGACGAATTAATTGCGCAGTACAAATCAGCTTGTACTGTGACATAATGTGACAACACTGTCTTTCTGTTGTTCTCTATTTCTTCTCCTTCTAATCCTACTTACCTGGAACATTTTTGGGTAACCACTCAAAGGCTAAAAGTTTTTAGGTTAAATAGGCTAAGTTAAAGGTACAATAAGAGTTTCATATTGAAGTGGATGTTGTATTAAACCCTTTGCCAAAGTTCCTTGACTGTCTGTATTTTGCCAGTAAAATCTGGTGTAATTTTGACCTCATAGCTCAGTTGGTTAAAGCATGGTGCTGGTATCACTGAGGCTGTGGGTTCAATCCCTGTGTGGGCCATTCACTTAAGAGCTGGACTTGATGATCCTTGTGGGTCCCTTCTGTCGCTATCAGACACGAAGGAACATGAGCACACACCTCTCTCAAGGTGAAGGAAAAAAGGGACGTTTATTTTCTGACTCCTATATTTATAGTTTTACAAAGGTGACAGCGGATTGGAGGGTGACAGTGACACCTCTCCAATGACACTGGTTAAACCAACAGTCCATCAACTCTCTCCTCCTCCATCGAAGGAATGCAAACAGTAAGTTATTTACAAGAAAGTGTGTGAGAAAATTCCCTACAAGAGTGTCAACATCAGAAGGATTGGAAAATCTTAAAAAGCCAGGGTGACATCTCACCCTTTTCTGTTTAAAAAAGAAAAAAAGGAAGAGAAAATTAACAATGCGAAAAAGGAAACATGAACAATGTTCAGTGTCCATTTGCAGAGGAATCATCAGAGTGATCACTCTCATCATCTGCATCCGAGTCATCACTCAATGATTCACCCGCCTGATGCCTTTCAGGTTGGTCACGGTTTCCATCCTGCTCGTCGGCTGGATTCTGCCTCTGCTGTCGCAGGTCAGGGCGAACACATTTCGAAGGTACCCAGCGTACCCCAGTATCTGTGGATACACAAGCATACCCGCGCCCCGAAGCGATAAGGTCATAGGGACCTTCCCACTGTTTGGTGACTAAATTCCGCACCTGAACCTTCACCCGAGGCTGATGTGCCTCGTCCACAGCCTGCAACGAGAGATGGTGATTCAAAATGACAGGGTTATTTGAGTTCTGTGGCACAGTGAGACGATTAATTGTGCACAAAGCTTTTGCCAACCGACTGTGCGGGGTTTCACCCTGCATTCCCCGTTTTTGTCTTTGAAGAACCCGCTTCAGAGTACCATGAGCGCGTTCCACAATAGCCTGACCAGTGGGAGAATGAGGGATACCAAACTTGTGTTTTGCGGAGAAAAGAAAAGAACTAGACAACTTTTACAAAGTTGTATAGAACTGGTATATGTTTATTGCAGTGCTGGACGCATGCGTACTTCAAAGGTACTAAAAGGGCATGTGTACTTCTGACAACTTCAGGTCTTTTTTTATCTTTTTTCTACATACATATGCATACAGTTTCACAATAGGTTCATACATATTCATTTTTGTGGACTTCGCTGTGACATTTGCTGCTAGTTCTTCTTTATCAAAAGGAATTCTTAGGTCAGGTTGTCTTGGTTTTGCTTCATGTCTCTGATTACTTTATCAGTCTTCTTAGTATCTGTTTTGCAGTTTTTTCTTTCAGCTTTGGCTTACAGACTTTTTACTCTTTTAGACTTTTAACTTAATTCAAAAGGGATTTCTGCTTTGGGGGATTTTTCACTCTGTCTCATTCCCCCCTTTCTTAGAGAATAAGTAAATTCTTTTACTTAATGCAAACTTTTACAATAGTAAGTGTCTATTAATGCTTTGGTATGTACGTTTGATAAAGAGGTTAATACAGCTATTCGTTGTAGTATTATTTAATTTTTAGTTAGCAATATAATAGATAATCTTAAACTTATTCTAACTAATATTAACAAAACTAAAATGGGATGACACAACTTATTAAAAATTCTATCACACTTGACAATTTTAACAAAATTACAAATACAGAAATTAGAATGATTTCGACTAGACAGAATAACATCATTGCTATTAATTTTTACAACAGCACAGGCAGTTTTCAGGCATACACTCTTTTCTAGTATACACAAGCACAGTTTTCTGGTCAGTGACTGGAGTAACTTCAAAGTGGCAAATACTCTGTTCAGTGTCTAAACACACATCTTGGGCATTAATAGTATTGCTTTCACAAAAGAATCCCAGCTGTTCTCTAGTGATGCAGGATTCTAGGTTTACTGTTTGCCACTTTCATTCATTTTTGCGCTTACACTCTATGTTCTGAAGGGCAGAGTATTGTTTTTTCATGGTTTATAACATAAACAGTGGCATTACGCATGGTAAGCACAAAGGCAGTGGTCACATTAGAAGCAGGATCATAGGTGAAATTTACCATAGTCCACCAGGATTGAAACTCCTTTTCAAAATCAATCACATTATCTCAGACAATTTTCTGAATTTCAGCTGGAAAATTACTTTTACCCTCTTCCTGTATGATCAGAGCTGCTGTTGCTTACATCTATAACTGTGCTTGTATACAACTGAAAGCTAAAGACACATTATCTTGAACTGTACTAAGTGCATCTACTATTAACTTGTGGTCTTGGTCCCCGGCCGTTTCTAACTTTGGCAGTACTTTTGAAATCTGCCACTGGCCAGTTCCTAATGCCAATAGAGATGACTGTAAAGGCTGCTTCAATTTGGTTAGGCTACCTGCTGCAGTGGCCAGTTTATTCATCAGTATTTCTGAATTAATTCCATTTAAAACTTCTAATCCTGCTCCTTATATCTCAGTTAGATCCTTTCTTATTCTGCTCCTGAGATATACTTGCCTGTGTAACCACGTTGTCCAGCCTTCAAAGGAATTTTTTAAAAAATTTTGTTTGTTTGTTTGTTTGTTTTAAAAAGGAGAGGCAGGCTGGTTGGATTTCTGAGATGTTAATTTGCATTGGCAATTCAACACGTTTGAGAGACCATTCTGGATTGAACAATAGTTGTTGTTCGCCTACATTCCTTACTATGTAGGGGCCTATTTCATACACTTCAGCTTCAAGTTTGTCTGATAGCATCTTGAGCCCAAAGGCAAGTTACTTCTACAGGCTGTATCAAGGTGAAATTACACCAACAGTCTGATTCACTTAGGTTATCACAAAACTTCCTGGTGTTCATGTACACCAGGAGAAATTACAACACTAATTTCATCTGGTCTCTCATAAACTGTCCCATTAACCATCCAGCACCCTACCTTGATTTCTTCTCCTCTGATCCCTTGAAGTGTCCACAGTTCTTGTTCCTTGCCATTCCTGCTCCTCATATACCTGATCTCCGTGAATTACTACAGTGGATAGGTTTAAATCTTTTATCTCAGAAGGTTCTCCCATGGATCCAGTATACTGATTAAACACTTGGGACCAAGGCCGTCTAGCATTGCTTTGGATAGAGGTATTCTCTAGTTCTAAAACTTCAGTTATAATTACATATAAAACAATTCTGTGAACCAAAGTATGAACTACCCCCGACCGCAATATACTCATTTTGCCCGAGTAAGCTTTAGTCTCAGTTCATTGTCTCCTGGTGTCACTCCCCAAGGGGCTTCTGGGCCTTCTTCACTCGAGAGTGATGGATCCAGGCGTTCTGCTCCTCGATTTTGATTGCAGTGAAGGTGGTGAGAAGCACTTGGAACGGTCCCTCCCACTGTGTTCCAAAGTCTTCTCTGCGAGAGACTTAACATATACATCATCTCCAGGCTATCTATCTCCCTGCTCCGAGTTCCAGCCATGTGTTTCTCAATTTTTCTGAGCTGTTTGCTTAAAGCCACCATGTAGGTGGCCAGTGTTATCACCCTAATGTGGGTGGACATTCTCTTTTGTATTCCATATGGTCTTCTATAAGGCATTTCAAAAGGCCTCAGCTTTCTTTTAGCCTGAGATTTAGTTCAAATTTGCAATAGTGTCAGTGGAAGAGCTTGGGGCCAAGGTAGATTAATTTCTGCCCTAGTCTTATAATTTGCTTCTTAATCAAATGATGCATTTTCTCTACCTGGCTGCTTGATTGGGGGTGATATGGAGTGTGAAGTTCCCAGTCTACGCCCAGGTGGCTACTAGTCTGTTGCACTGTTTTGGAAATGAAATGTGATCTTCTATCCAAGGATATTGTGGCTGGAACTCTGAAGCATGGCATTATTTCTTGTAATAATAATAATAATACTCTGGTCTCTCTTTGAGCTTTGACAGTTCTGGTGGGGAATGTTTCTGGCCACTCTGAAAATGTATCTATCAATCTTAGTAAATACTGATACTTCTCTTTCCTTGGGAGTTCTGAAAAGTTAATTTGCCACTGCTGTCCAGGCCCATGGCCTCTCCCAGTCTGACTAAGTTTAGGTCTGGGGGTATTTTTCGGGTTAGTCTGGAGGCAAGGATCACACTGTCGGTTTACCTGAGTAATAGTGGCATACCAATTCTTGGCAATGATTCTTTTAATCAGATGTATGTTCTAGAAAGCCTGTGGAAACTATTACTTCAAAGTTAACACTTCATCTCAATGTACTCTGTATCACTGGCAGCCTTGTTCATTTTGGGAAAGGAGCTACACTTTATGAAAGCTTTTAAGTAGTTAGGCTTCAGTGTGTTTTTTAGTGCTTTTTTTTTACTATTGACTACGAAAATGGGAAGGAATTACCAGCTCTCTTTCAATGGTAACTCACTCTTTGTGGTTGTATGTCTCTTTTGATTAGTAATACAATAGTATTCTGGCTTACTTTTGAGGAAAATCTATAATTACTTCACCTTTTGCTGCTTTCTTTGCCTCTCCATCCGCTAGTTCATTCTTCTAATTCTGAGCTCACTCTCTGGTGTGCCTTAATATACTTTTTTGGCAGCTGAACTGCTTCAAGCAGCTGGATTATCTCTTGTGCATGTTTGATGTTCTTTCCCTGTGAGGTCAGCAGTCTCCTCTCTTTCCAGATGGCCCCATGTGCATGTACGACTCCGAATGCATACCTTGAGTCTGTGTAGATATTTATTCTCTTCCCTTTTGCCATTTCCAAGGCACGGGTCAGTGCATTTATCCCAGCCTTCTATGCAGAAGTACCTGTTGGTAAGGGTCTGGATTCGATTACCTCTCTGCAGGTGGTCACTGCATACCCAGCATGTCGCTTCCCATTGGCAACGTAGCTGCTCCCGTCAGTGAACCAGGTCTCTGCATCGTCCAAAGGAGTGTCCTTTAAGTCTGGGCAGCTGGAGTAGGTAGCTTTAATGGTCTCCAGGCAATCGTGGTGTACTGCTTCTCCTTGATTTCCACTGAGAAAGGAGGCTGGGTTGACAATATTAGTCACCACTATCTCCACATCATCTTGCTCTACCATGATGGCCTGGTATTTCAGGAACCTCTGTGGTGAAAGCCAGTGGCCACCCTTTACTTCCAGTACTGTGGATGCTGTGTGGGACACTAGCACAGTCATTTTTGTCCCAGGGTAAACTCGCGTGCCTCTTGAATATTCAGCACAACTGCTGCCACAGCTCTGAGGCAACCTGGCCATCCTTTGGCTGTTGCATCTAGTTGCTTAGAGAAATAAGCATATGCCTTCTGGTATGGACCCAAGTCCTGAGCCAGTATTCTTAGGGCAATTTCTTGCATGGAAAAATAGAAAGAATGGTTTACTTACATCTGGAAGTCTCAAAGCTGGGGCTGACAGGAGGGCACTCTTTAGCTGGTGAAAGGCCCGTGTGGCTTCTTTTGTCCACTGGAGATCTCTGTTTCCATTGGCAGTAAGAGCATGGAGGGGTCTGACAAGCAGTCTATAATTATAAACTTACAGCTGGCACTACCCTGCCATGTTTGAGAAGGTTTGAAGTTCTTTCATTGTCCTGGAATGCTCTTCCCAGGGAGGTGGTAGAATCATCATCTCTGGATGTGTCTAAAAAGACTGGCCATGGCACTTGGTGCTATGGTCTGGTTGAGATGTTAGGGCATAGGCTGGACTTGATGATCTTAGAGGTCTCTTCTAATCTCATTATTTTGTTTTTCTGTGTGATTCTGGGGTTTTGGGGTTTGGCATATGGCTTCTTTGCCTTAAAGTCTGCTGTTCAGCACTCACTTCTTACCCCAGGTAGATTACTTTGTGTTTCTCTACCTATGCCCTTTTCTTTGATACTCTGTATCCTTGGAGTCTTAGAAAATTTGAAAGGCTTACCTTCTAGGCCACACATACTGCTTTCATCCGAGTGGCTGCTAGAAGATCATCCGCACACTGCAATAGCCTTTCTTCTTCTTGTGGAGCTTGCCAGGACTCTGGATCTTTGCAAGCTGTTCTCCAATCGGAGCGGAGAATTTTGAAGCCTTCAGGCACATGGGCTATGTGAGCTGTCTTTGAATGCAAAAAATTTTCTGGCTGGCTTCATGGATAGGGAGGCAAAAGAAGGCATCTCTGAGATCTAAAACAGTGAACCAGGTTAGCTCAGGTGTTAAACAAGTTAGTAAAGTATATGGATTTGCTACCACAGCATATAAATTCTTCTGTTATTTTATTGACAGCCTTCAAATCCTGTACTATCCAGTATGACCCATCATTTCAATGGCTGTTAATGTTAAGCCTAACATCTTTATACTCTTTGCCTCCAGAGTAACTTTTCTCATTTGAGAATGTTTAACGAATTGGGCATGTACAAAAGCTTCTAAGCACATATGTTACTTTAAAGGTTTGCAAAAGTATGCCTTTTTCAGACTGGCCAGTTTTTCCCCACTTTACAACATAAACATCCTCTACAGGTATTAAAGTTTTATTTAAAACTGAATATATGCTCCTGTATCAACTAAAATTCCACCCTTTTATTTTGGAGTTTAAGTCTTCTTCCCTTTTGGGGAGGTCATCTTTATCTTTCCTCCCTTGCCTTAGGAGGAGCCTTTAACAAATCATATGTACTCATTTTGCGAACCAGTGAGTCCGAGGGTGGTCTGGTCCCACAGTCATTTTGCCATTCTTGGTGATTTCTTACAACAAAAACACATCAGCATACAAAACCTTATCCCATTTACCTTCCCATTTTAAAACAGCATTACTGCAATATATCTTTTTATTTTCTGAGCTGCCCTTACTGGCAGCTATGTTCCAGTGAGCCCCTCCCAAAAGGGGTTAGTTCAGGAACCTCTTAGCTCTGGTTAGTTCTCATTATCTCCTTCTCTTTATGCTATCTTGTTACCCTCCACCCCCAAGCCTCACAGTGTCTTTTCTCTGTTTTTCCTCATACACAGACATACAGGTGGCAGGTATCAGATGTGATTCTCCACACATAAGCTTTAAGATCTCATGTTCCGAATTGGCTTAGTCAGGAACCTATAATTTACACTTAAGACACAGAACAGCAATACTAGCACCTCTCACGAACTCTGCATTGCACATAAGGTGCTAGCCTCTCAAGGCATCAAAAACTCTCAGGAATTGCCTGCAGGCTATCTTGTTTATCACTTCGGCATTTACCACTTAACTTCTAGGGCAAGTTGTTTTCAGTCTAAGCTTACTGAAGTTCTCCTCTTCACAATCTAATTAAAGCACTGTGTCTACTGACACTCATTTTACTGCCTTGCAAAAGGCTTGTTACAGCAGAAACTCTGATATGCTCACAAACACAGACACACGCATGCCCCCCACTTATCTCAAATTCACTAGAGCCAGGGCTTGAATCACTGTGGGGGGGGAATTCTTCGAATTCCTTTAATTTGCTTTACTATAGTTAAACATAAATCACCATACCATAGCTCTTTTGTGTAAAATGCTACTCTTGTTGCAAACAGAATCCTAAAATATCTACAAACACCACAATACAATCTGAGAATCAATTACCACAATGCAGTAGAAGAGAATCACCACACAAAATCACTGGGAAAGGGCATAATCTCTCAAAATGCCCACTTTTTCAACACAACACAGCATACCATAATTCAGCATTTACTCACATCAGCTTTCCTTAGACACAACCAAAATAACAGCACGCAGTAAAATTCCAGAGATCAAGTTCAAACATCCAGGGCAAAGAAACTCTCTGAGTTCGTATTCACAAACAAATCACTACATTTAAACACAATAAATGCCGTCACTGACATTTCTCTACTTGTTCCACTTCTCCATGGGGCACTCTTCTCCCTGCCCCCACAGCTTGCTGCAGCCAGCACCTCAGGCCTCCCTCGGCTGCTTCGGACACGGGTAGGACTCACCCCCTGCCATGGGTGAACTCACTTGTCTGCTCTCTCTTTCATACACTACACACTCACACAGTTACAGACACATTGACATTAACTACACAGTGCATTAACCATACAATGATACAGTGTCCGGACACCACACACACACACATACACACACACACACATGGGTTCACTCGACCTACTCCCAAGATCGCTAGCGGCCTGCTCTATCAGAACAGTGAACTCCTATCTCTATCAGCTGCTCTATCAGCTGCACTCAGACGTCTCTGAGTGATTTACTTCCTAATTCTCTCTCTCCCCCGGGGGCCCCTCAATACATAATACATACCGTATCCTCCTCCGCAGGCCAGCAGGTCGTTGTCTGTCCTCGCAGGAGGCAAGCTGAGGCGAGCGGAGCCCTACCAGGAAAATCCTGGGGCACGCCTTGGAGGTCTGTCTATCCTCCTTGCCCCTGCGGGGACAGAGAACCTCCTGCCTGGCTCGCCATAATGTTTTGCGGAGAAAAGAAGAGAACTAGACAACTTTTACAAAGTTGTATAGAACCGGTATGTGTTTATTGCAGCGCTGGACGCATGCGTACCCCAAAGGTACTAAAAGGGCATGCGTGCCTCTGACAACTTCAGGTCTCCTTTTATCTTCTTTCTACATACATATGCATACAGTTTCACAATAGGTTCATACATATTCATTTTTGTGGACTTCGCTGTGACATTTGCTGCTAGTTCTTCTTTATCAAAAGGAATTCCTAGGTCAGGTTGTCTTGGCCTTGCTTCATGTCTCTGATTACTTTATCAGTCTCTCCAGTATCTGTTTTGCAGTTTTCCCCTTCAGCTTTGGCTTACAGACTTTTTACTTTTTTAGACTTTTAACCTAATTTAAAAGGGATTTCTGCTTTGGGGGATTTTTCACTCTGTCTCAGTAGGATGAGGACGAGGATGAGGACAAGGACGAGGAGGAGAATGGGGAGGAGGAGGGGAAGACGAGGAGGAGAAGGACAGGGACGTCAAGGAGGAGGGGGACAAAGAGGAGGAGGAAGTGGATGTGGAATAGGTGGACAAGCAGGAGGAGGACAAGGAGGAGGATCAGGAGGAGGAGGAGGAGGTGGAGGAGGAAGCGGGTGCGAAGGACAAGGACGATGAGGAGGATGATGAGGAGGATGAGGAAACAGATAAGGGGAAAAGGGGGACGAGAAACAGAAGGAGGCGGAGGAGGACAAGGACAATGAGGGGGACGAGAAGGAGGACAAAGAGGAGGAGGACGAGGAGGAGCATATGAGGAGAAGGAGGATGAGGAGGAGGACGAGGAGGAGGAAGAATAGGAAGAGGAAGAGGATGACAAGATGTAGAAGAAGGAGGACGATGACGAGGAAGAGGAGGACAAGGACAAGGAGGAGGAGGCGGAAAAGGAAAAGGAGGAAGAGGCGGAAAAGGAAAAGGAGGAAGAGGATGAAAAAAAGGAGGAGGATGAGATCATGTGGAGCAGAAGGAGGAGGACGAAGAGGAGGAGGATGAGGAGAAGGAGGAAGACGAGAAGGAGGAGGAGGAAAGAGAAGAGGAAGAGGACAAGATGCAGAAGGAGAAGGAGGACGATGACATAGAGGAGGCAGAGGAGGAGGACAAGAACGAGAAGGAGGAGGACAAGGAGGAGGACAGGACAACGAGGAGGAGGATGAGGCGGCCCAGGAGGAGGAGAAGGAAGAGCAGGATGAGGAGGAGGAGGAGGAAGACAATGAGGATGAGGATGAGGAAGCGGATGAGGAGGAGGAGGAAGAAGAGGAGGAGGAGGAGGAGGAGGAGGAGAACACAGAGGAACACGAGGAGGAGAAGCAGGAGGAGGAGGAGGAAGAGGAGGAGGAGGACAAGGTGGAAGAGGAGGAGGGTGAGGGCAAGGAGAAGGATGAGGAGGAGGATGGGGAAAAGGAAGAGTAGGAGGAGGTTGAGAAGGAGGAGAAGGAGGAGGCCAAGGAGGAGGAGGAGGAGGACATGGACAAGGAGGAGGAGGACGAAGAGGAAAAGGATGTAGAGGATAAAAACAAGGAGGAGGATGAGGATGACGTGGAGTAGGAGGAGGAGGAGGAGGAAGAGGATGAGGAGGACAAGGAGGAGGACGAGGAGGACAAGGAGAAGGCGGGGAGGATGAGGAGGAGGAGGACAAGGAGGTCAAAGAGGAGGAGGAGGAGCAGGAGGAAGACAATGATGACAATGAGAAGGCGGATGAGGGGGGCGAGGAGGAGGAGGACGATGACAAGGAGGAGGATGATGAGGAGAAGGAGGTCGATGAGGAAGAGGAGGACGAGGGGGAGGACAAGGAGGAGGAGGATGATAATGAGGACGAGTCAGGGGATGAGGAGTAGGATGAGGATAAGGATTTGGAAGAGGAGGAGGGTGGTGAGGACGCATATGGAGGAGGAGGAGGAGGGCAAGGACAAGGAGGATTAAGAGGAGGATGAGGACGAGGAGGATGAGCTTGAGGATGAGGAGGAGTTGGACGAGGAGGAGGACGATGAGGAAAATGTTGAGGTAGACAAGGAGGAGGATGAGCAGGAGGAGTAGGATGAGGACACAAACGAGGACATGGAGAAAGTGGAGTAGGAGGAGGCCATGGACGAGGAGGAGGACGATGAGGATGAGGAGGAAGAGGAGGAGGAGGAGGTTGACAAGGATGAGTAGGGGGAGGAGAAGAAGGACAAGGATGAGGAGGAGGACGAGGAGGAGGATGAGGAAAAGGAAGAGGAGGAGGAGAACGAGGAGGAGAAGGAGAAGAAGGAGGAAAAGGACATGGAGCAGGAAGAGAAGGATGAGGAGAAGGAGGAGGAGGAGAAGAAGGAGAAGGAGGACGATGAGGAGGAGGGCAGGACGAGATGGAGGATGAGGAGGGCGAGAAGGATGAGGACGAGGAGGTTGATGATGAGGAGGATGAGGAACAGGAGGAGGACGAGGAGGCTGATGAGGACGAGGATGAGGACCCGGAGGAGAATGAGGAGGAGAACAAGGAGAAGGAAGATGACGAGGAGGAGGGGAGGATGAGGAGGAGGAGGATGATGCAGAGGAGGGTGATTAGGAGGAGGAGGAGGAGGACAAGGAGGTAGAGGAGGAGGAGGAAGAGTAGGAAGAGGGCAAGGAGAAGAAGGACGAGGCAGAGGAGGATGATAATGAGGACGAGTTGGGGGACGACGAGGAGGATGAGGACGAGGATGAGGAGGTGGAGTACGAGAAGGAGGAGGACAAGGATTTGGAGGAGGATGAGGAGGATGGCAAGGACACATGTAGAGGAGGAGTAGGAGGAGGAGGGCAAGGACAAGGACGAGGAAAATTAGGAGGAGGACGAGGAGGAGGACCATGAGTAAAATGTTGAGGTAGACAAGGATGGGGAGGACGAGCAGGAGGAGTAGGATGAGGACAAAAACGAGGATGTGGGGAAAGTGGAGTAGGAGGAGGCCATGGACGAGGAGGAGGACAATGAGGATGAGGAGTTGGAGAAGGAGGTTGACAAGGATGAGTAGCAGGAGGAGAAGGAGGAGGTTGAGAACATGGAGGTGAAGGACAAGGTCAAGGAGGAGGAGGGTGAGGACGAGGAGGACAAGGACAAGGAGAAGACGGAGGAGGATGAGGAGGAGGAGGAGGAATAGGACGAGGACGAGGAGGAGGACCAGGAGGTGGATGAGGAAGAGGTGGAGTTGGAGGAGGCCCTGGACAAGGAGGACCATGAAGAGGAGTACAAGGAGGAGGAGGAGGAAGACAAGGTGTAGAAGGGCGAGGAGGAGGAGGATGATGACAAAGAGGAGGATGAGGAGGGGGATGAGGACGAGGCCAAGGGGGAGGAATAGGACAAGGAGGAGGATCAGAACAAGGACGTGGAGGAGGTGGAGTTGGAGGAGGCCCTGGACGAGGAGGAAGATGAGGAGTACGAGCAGGAGGAGGAGGACAAGGTGTAGAAAGACAAGGAGGAGGAAGACAACAATGATGAGGAGGACAAGGAAGAGGAAGAGGAGTAGGAGAAGGAGCAGCAGAATCCCGCCGCTCACACCGCCCGCACGGTGATTCTGCAGCACCCCCTGCCCCACGAGCATCCCCTGAAATAAATAGGGCAGGAGATCTTTCTCCTTTTAATGCCTTTATTAAAAATCAGCTCAGGTGGGAAGAACCAATGGGTCGTGCTCACAGCGCTGCTGCTTCCAGGAGTGGCACAGAGGAGAAGGAAAAGTGCAGCTTTGTCCTGTGGTCTGCAGGCAGAGCTGGGGGTTCAGTCCTCATGAGAGCATGGAGAGATTCCTGTTTTTTTGGTTTGACATTCGGGGTGCTCTTTCTAGCCGACATCTTTTTAGGTTAGGGTGAGGGGTAAAAAGGGTCTTAGCAGATACTGGATTCTGTTCCTCATGTCTAGACATCACTTTGATCCCTTAATTCCGTGTTGGCTCGTTGTTTTTAGGGATTTTTGCTAGGTTTGCTGAGGGGTTTCTTCATTTGCATGCCAACCTCGATGTCCCCTCCTCTGCACCGTCCCGGGTGCCATCCTCCAGGAAGCAGCAGGGTGTTACTCGACAAAAAGGGGAATTCTCAGCCATCAACAACAGGTAGTTATTGAAAAACTATTAACAATAGGTTAACCATTAACAACAACAAACATTTAGAACTCCACCTTGGCAGCAACTGGCCCAACCTGTGAACTCTGCAACCTTTTAAAAAAAATGGGCAACTTTTCTACTCATATCAGTCCCCCCTCTTTTTCTTTGATTGGCCTTAAACTTAAGCTTGCATCAACTTGCAATTTCTGACTCATGAGCATAGAATTTCTTTAATTTTTTGTATTGATTATAAATTTCTTGAGCGCTCTGGAAATCACGGTTACTTAACTTGATTACTTTTTCTGGTTTCTTCAGGTTAATTTCTTCAGGGATCTCGAGGTTGGCCTGCAACAGCAGGCACAGCAGATGTTACCAATTTAACGAAGCAGGGAAGTAAGCACAGTAAAAAGAGCAAACCAGCAAGTGTACACACAGTGAAGAAAGTTACTTTTTTCCACCAATTTCCTTTGAAAGCGCGTAGGTTATCCTACCAACTGGAATCACGTGTAGGAGTCTGTTCTTGGTTACTTACGTATGCTATTTTTTTTTATTTCGTTTGAGATGTTTCTAAGGATTGTTCTCTTCATCTCTAATACTGCCTGAAGCCTGGTGATTCTGTTTAACATGGATATCAGGGTCTGATAACTCCAGGACCCATTTTGAGCCCAGGTGGCTGGGCCATAAGTCTCGATAATTTTTCTTGGGGTCCAAACCTGGCTCTTCCATTTTTGGATTCTTCCAATTTCTATTGCACTTCGCCTCCTCCGTTTGGTTTTTTCTTAAATCATCGTATGTAGAAAATCCTAAACTTGATCCAGATTCTTTAGGTGATAAAAAGAAAGCTGGTTTTATCATTCTAATGGTGCAACTACCAGATCAGTCTCCTGGCAATTTAGTGTATGCTGTAGTACCACAGACCCAAAATAGGTGTTTAGGGGCCCCCCAAAATGTGTTCTTAGTTTCTGCTGGGCATTCCCAATATTTAGAAATTTCTTTCATTCCCCAAAAGGGGTTTATCTCTTTTTCAGCACTCTCATAAAGTTCATATGCTTCATGGTGAATGCATTTGTTCCCTTTTTTTCCTCAACAGACCAAAATCTATTTGGATCTCTTGAGATCCACTGGGTAGCAGAGGTCTTTACTGCTAAATACCTTTTACAAACTATTCTTCTTACTGGCATACTGTACTCCTTCCCTTTTCTTAAAATAACTTTTTCTTTTATTATTCTTGCTTTCAGATTTCATTGTTGTTTTCCCTTCATCTCTGTAACACTAAATTCTGGATTATTCTTTTAAACACAGAACTGTCTCATAACACTTTAAGATATGGTATGGTTCTGATACCAAACTCTTTTCTTAATCAGTTCATCAGTCTTTTTGCTCTTCCTTTTGAGAGTCAACTTTAAGTCTTTCGGTCCTTTTATAATGGTATACTCAGGTGAAAAAACTCGTGATGTTGTTGAATCTTGTCCTGAGTTGGGGGGTGAGAGTGGTGTGGACTCTGGCCCAATGCCACAGGGAGAAACTGATGCTGAATCCTTCTCCAGTGCCTGGAGGTGAGACTGGTCCCTTTATTCTTGTGATGTGGGTCCAACCCTTTTCTCTGGTGCACACAGCCGAATTAGCAATGAGGAGCACCTGAAAGGGGCCTTCAAATTTAGGCATTAATGGTCCACTGTTCCAGGATTTTATCAAAACCTAATCTCCTGGGATAATGTTATGTACTTTTGTGTCAAGAGGAGAGGTTTGGGGGAGGTATCCTCTTTTTTCTGAGTCCTTCCAGGGTTCTTCCAATGACTTCTAAATATTTTCTGGTAGCTTCTTCTCCTTCCAAATAGTCTCCTGTGCTACAGGGTGTTAACAAGAATGGCAGTCCAAACATCATTTCATAGGGTGAAATCCCTATATCAGACCAGGGTCTTGTTCTGATGTGCAAAAGCACTAGAGGCAAACACTTTAGCCAATTCATTTTTGTTTCTTCTATCAATTTAGTCAATACATTTTTGAGAGTTTTGTTCATCCGATCCACCCTCCCAGAACTCCGGGGGTGCCACGGAGTATATAATTTCCATTCCATTCCTAAAGTTTCGATTACATTTTGCAATGTCCCAGCCACAAAATGTGGACCTCGGTCTGAGTCTATGGTGTTCACCATTCCACATCTGGGGATAATGTTCTCCAGGATTACTCTTGAAATAACTTGGCCTGTTTCCCTTTTATCGGGAAGGCTTCCATCCAAGGGTGAGATGATTACTATAACCAGTAAATATTTGTATCCCTGCACTGGGGGCATCTCAGTGAAATCTATCTGTAAGCCCTGGAAAGGTCTTAGAGCTAATTCCCTCCCTCCGGGTGCTACCTTCCTCATAACTTTCTGGTTTACTTTTTGACAAATTAAACACTCTTTTGTAATTGCTTTTGCCAGGCCATATATGCCTATGCACAGGTTATTTCTTAGGAAATGATCACATAGTCTTTGGACTCCCCAGTGTGTCAATTTATGTAGTTCTGTTAGCACTGTCCGAGCAAGTGCTTTGTTTAAAAACACCAATCCATCCGAGGTTAACCACTCCCCTCGTTGCTCTTGGTGTAAGTTTAATTCTTTTATAACTTCCCATTCTTTTTCACTAAATATGGGTTCCTCTCTTCTTTCTCCCCCCTCAGGTGTGGTAAAAACTTTCACTGGATCCCCTGGTTCTAAAGCTGCTTCCTTTGCTATCTGATCAGCCAGTCGGTTTCCTCTAACTTCAAGACTGTCTCCTTTTTGGTTCCCTTTTACATGGACCACTGCTGTTTCTGTAAAGATTCTAATACGGACTTGACCAGGTTCTCATGGGCTAAGCTTTTTCCCTTTGAGCTTAGATATCCACACTCCTCCCATATTTTCCCACATGTGTGAACTATCCCAAATGCATATTGGGAATCTGTATAAATAGTTCCCCACTCCCTTCAGTCAGTCTAATCCTCTTTTCAGGGCATATATTCCACAACTTTGGGCCGACCAGTTTTGGGTTAATTTCTTTTTTTCCTCAATTTGTAAAGTTCCTCCATCTATGATGGCATAGCCTGAAGCTCTTTTTCCATCTACTACCCTCAAAGAGCCATCTTTGAACAAAACCCCTCCAATTGCTAGAGGATGATCTTCTAAATCTTCTCTTACTTTTGTTTGGGGGCTAATCAACTCAAGGCAATCATGTTCTAAGTTTTCTATAGGCTCTCCCATAAGGGATTGTGTGGGATTGAGGGCATTTGATGTGATGAATGTCCAGTTAGGAGGAGGAAAAGGGACAGCAGTAGGAGAGGGAGAAGAGCTTGAGTGCAGATTAATTGGAGCTGGAGAAGGGGTGGAGAGTGCAACAGGTGGAGCTGGCACTCGTGGTGGTGCAGAAGCAACTGGAGGAGCTGAAGGGGGTGGTGAGGGAGTGGACACCAGGGGAGATACTGGGTCTCCCACAGAGGAAGGCAAAGAGGCAGAAGAAGGAATTAGAAGGGGCGGCAATGGCGTTGCAGCCAGGGGAAAAGCCGGATCTGCCATTTGAGGTGCCCGAGGAGGAGGATGATAAGGTGGAGGGGCATCAGGAAGCAAATAGTCTAGGGGGTTCCACCTTTTACTACTCTCTCTAACTCGAGCATCCCCTCCTTCATTCCCCTCTTTCTGCCTCTGCACCTTACAAATTTGCACACCTTCATCCCCAATAGCTCTCTTTAACCAACAAGCTGCATGTAATAGTTGCTCGGGATTGGTATCCTCTTGAGCTGTCAGATAGTGACTCAGTTGTTGACACATCCACTTGTCTTTTGTCCCACACCACGGCCATCCTCCTTGCACATCTAACTCTGGCCAGACTTCTACACAGTAGTGAATCATCTTAACCTTATCCAATCCCTCCGTGGCCTCTGTAGAATCCTATCTCTAGCAGTTCATCTGAGGGACTGTGGGGGGATATATTCTTCAATTTCTCGCCTCTCTTCTTACTATTACATCCTCCCATTTTGTTGGGTCTCAACAGAAAAAAATCACAAAGGTGCCTTTACTCAAAAAAATGTACTGATAGGTAATCGCAAGAAAAAATCCTATTTGAGGAGTTCCAGCCTCCTCCACGGCACTTCAGATTTGCCCAACCCCTCAGGACTTTACAAAAAACTACTGCCTGATCTGTCGTTTGCCTAACTTCCCAATGTAAGTCCAAATAGGACTTACCTATCAGGACTTAAAAACAAACCCCGGCCTCCTTCGCCGGGATTCGTGCCTGACCCCTTTGTCAGGACTTAATTTTCCTGCAGGGCTTGTGAGCTTGCCCAAATCCTTCTCAGGACTTGCAGTCTGCCTGACTTCCCTCTGTCAGGACTTTTGGGGTGCGTGCCACTCACACACTATTTCCTCTGCACGCCTGGAGCGGGGCCCTCTTTACCCCTTAGGAGGCGACTCACTCACGCTGATTCCACTCGCTTCCCCTGTTCCTGGCTGGCCCCCTCGCGGGGGTCCGAAACCGCGGTACTGGGAGGTCCCCACTCGCTCCGAGGATCTGAGCTGCCGGCCCTCGTCTCACTCACTCACACTTGCTCGCCCCCTGCTCCCGCCACCGGATTTCTCACCAGTCCAGCGCTTCTGCGCGTCACTGGCTCTAAGCCGATCTTCTCTGGTCCTGATAGCCAGCTGTCCTGGAGGTCCAAGGTGGCCAGTCCTGGTGTCCTCTTGGGGCGTGGCTATCCAAGACGAGCGCCTAGCTGAAATAAACACGGGCAGAAGACCATTCTCCTTTTTAATGCCTTTATTAAAAGTGATCAGCTCGGGGGGGAGAACCAATGGGTCCACATTCACACCGCCACTGCTCCCAGGAGTGACTTAGAGGAGGAGGAAGAGTGCAGCTCTGTCCACTGGTCTGTGGGCAGAGCTGGGGGTTCCGTCCTCAGGAGAGCATCAAGAAATCCTAAATGTTCTTTCAGTTTGACTTTCAGGGTCCTTCCTCTAGCCGAGGTCCTCCTTGGCTAGGGCGAGGGGCAAAAAAGGGTCTCAGCATCTCTGCAGGCCCTGGACTTTTTCCCTCACGTCTAGACATCACTTTGATCTCTTAATTTTGTGTTGGCTTGTTGTTTTAGGGGTTTTTGGCTATGTTTGGTGAGGGGTCTCTCCTGTTGCATGCTGGATCTGATGTCATTTGCATGTCAACTCGATGTCACTTCACCATCTGGGTGTCATCTTCTAGGAAGCAGCAGGGTGTCACTCGACAAAAGGAGGAATTCTTAACCATCAGGGACAGGTAGTTAACAAAAATGACCAGTGATTACAATAACAGTTAGAACTCTCCACCCCGGCCACAACTGGCCCAACCTGTTAACTCCGCAACCTTTTAAAAAAAATTGGCAGATTTTCTACTCATAACATGCAACAGAGATCCAGGGAAAGGACAGGGACAGAGAATTCAGCTACAAGACTCAGAGAATTCTGCTTCCAGAGATCATTTCTGCACACACTGTCGCTTGTAGAAAGGTGACACCATTCCAGGCAGCCTGGACTGAGCAGGTGGTTCCTGGGTTGGGTTTGTTGTATAGGAAACCTGCTCAGGCTTTTCCATTCCTTCCTTCCCAACAGGAAAACTTCTCCTGGGCCTGTGTGCAGGCAGAGCCCTGAGGAGAGCAGGTGGGACACGGTGCAATGGGCTGGGACATGGAGCTGCAGAGCTCAGGGGACAAGGTTCTGCTGCAGGGCACAGGGATGTCAGTGCCAGGTGGACCATGTCAGACATGGTGAGGCTGGGGGTGAGGAGCAGCTTGTCCAAACAGGGTCAGCCCTAAAAGGGCTCGTTCTTCTCCATGCCCAGACCTCCTAAGGAGATATTCAGCATCAAGATCATCTAGGGAATGCTTCTATCAGCTCTTCCCTGAACTGGAAAATAAAAAGAGGCTCATTTAATAAACAAAAAACCACATGATGTCCACTTGGAAGTCTTCATCCTTAACAGAACTCCAATCTGAATCCGATCAGCTGTTCAGGCACTGGCACTGGAGACTGCAAGACCAATGAAGGAAGACAATGTGCCACCAAGGTCTTGCTGTGTTTTATTGAGCCCCATGGTGGATTTGGGGCTGAGTCCAGGACCCTCAGGCACTGAGAGAAGGCTGA
The DNA here is from genome assembly GCA_024362935.1 of Setophaga petechia. NCBI lineage: Eukaryota > Metazoa > Chordata > Aves > Passeriformes > Parulidae > Setophaga > Setophaga petechia. Next base: position 712,351 of record JANCRA010000078.1, read on the forward strand.
AGAAGCTGCTCAAGGAATCAGAAGCAAAACTCCAAGTCCCTTGGAGCATCACTGGGCCCCACTGGGGCAGGGACTGCCAAAGGCTCCCCAGGGACTGCTGAGAGCAGATCCTTGAGGCCAGGATTGCAGGGAGCCAAAGGCTCTGAGCAGGGAACTGCAATGCTGAGCAAGGCCTGGGCTGGTTGGGGGAAGCAGAAAGGCCAAGGCCTGAGCCCAGCCTGGGACAGCAGGGCCTGTCCCTCACGGGTGGCTCGGGGCTGTTTGTGGGGCAGTGGGATGTGAGGGGCAGCAAGAACAAATGTCATAAACCTGTGTGACACTCCACATCCTCATGGAACCAAGGGGCCAGTGGGACACTGTGGGAAGTTGTGGAACCAAGGGGATCATGGTGGCACTGTTGGGGCCCATGGAACCAAGGGGCCAGTGTGACACTGTGGGGCCTCATGGAAACATGAGGCTACTGTGAGCCTGCAGGGCTGGAACACCCCAGAACACTGAAATGCTGGGGGTAACCAAAGGTTCCTTTCCTTGAGTTTGGTGCACAGGAGAAACACCAACCAGATATTCTCAATATGGGCAGATGCAAAGAATAATATTGGTAGAAAGGTTCCCACAAGGATCATCTAGTTTAGCTCTTAAGTGAATGGCACACACAGGGATTGAACGCAAAGCCTTGGTGATACCAGCCCCATGCTCTGACCAACTGAGCTATGAGGTCAAAATTACACCAAATTTTACTGGCAAAATAGAGACAATCAAGGAACTTGGGCAAAGCATTTAATACAACACCCATCTCAACATAAAACTCTTATCAAAGCATTAAATTCATTAACTTAGCCCATTTAACCTAAAAACCATTTACCCTTAAGATGTTAAGTTACCCAAAAATGTTCCGAGCAAGTAGGATTAGAAGGAGAAGAAATAGAGAACACCAGAAAGACAGAAGATCTATAGAACGACACACACATAGATACCAACTGCTCGGGTTGCAGCATCACAAACAGACAAACCCCAAGAAAAGGTAGGATTCAGACCATGGGCTGGCCTCATGCTCTGGCTTTTAACCCCCTGGGCCTTCATGGGCCCGCCCATGGGGTGGGACTGCCAGTAGTTTGTCCAATCAGAGCCAGGGTAGCACCAGCTGTGCCTGTTGTATTATTGATTGGCAGCTCTGCCAGTCAGCAGAAAGTCAGCACTGCCCCTACTGTGTGATTGACAGCTCTGCCACGCCAGGGCTGGGGGTGGGGCTCTGTCCCACCACAAACCAAGGCCTGACCCGGCCCTGGCCCCACACGGGCATTCCGAGCATCCCAAGGTGTCTCAGGACATCGATCTCATCCAGCCTCTGACAGTGACCACAGTGACACTGCAGAACCTCATGGAACCATGTGTCAGTTGTGACAATGCTGGTCCAAGGACACCATGGTGATGCCACGGAACCTCATGGAATCAAGGAGACCGTTGTGCAGCTCAGGGGATCTATGGATGCAAGGGTCAGTAATCAAACCTTGGGGCCCAGAGAAACAAGGAACCATGGCAACACAGCTGGGCCACATGGAGCCAAGGGAACCTTGTGACTCTGTTGGGGCTCATGAAACCAAGAAGCCATTGTGACATTGCAAGACCTCATGGAATCAAGGAGAACACTGTGATAGTGTGGGGACCCATGAAATCAAGGGAACATGGAGCAGGTCTGTCTGGTTTGGCCTCCTGGGGGCTGTCTGACAGGTCCCACTGAATTTGACATGCCAAGTGCCACTCCCATCTGACCGTGAAACACTGGGGCTCTGTGCTTTTATTCCTATGAAAAAGAATTGTCTTTCTTGTCTAGGCTCCCATGGCTGAAATTAGGATTCCACCTCTAAAATTCCCTATATCCAAGGGTTTCTCCCAAATAAATCTGCCAATATAGTCAAGTCTGGCTAGCCTTGACCTCTGGTGACTGCCTCTCATCTGCCCCTGCACCACTGGGGCTTGCTTGTTCCTTCCTATGGAGACCATTGTGACACTGCGGAGCATTGTGGATGCCAAAGGGCATTGTTACACTGTAAGAACTTGTGGAACCAAGGGGATCATTGTGACACTGTGGATGCCATGGATCCAAGGTGCCATTGTTACATTGTGGGGTCTTGAGGAACCATGGAGACCATTGTGACACTTTGGGGTCTTCTGAAATGCAAGGGGACATTGTGACACTGCAGGGTACCATGGATCCAAAGGACCAGTGTGACACTGTGGAGACCCATGGAACCAAGGACATCATTGCGGCTCTGTTGGGCCACATGGTCCCAAGGGGCCAGAGCAAAGCAGAGGTGTGGGAGTTAGCCTGGCTGTAACTCAGAGTCAGTCAGATTTTACCCCAAAAGAACTGGGCATGAGTTTCAAGCCCTGGGAATCATTTGTTTAACTTTGGGTGAGCTAGAGAGTACCCCATAAACCTTTAATGTTGTTATGCTAATTTGTCCAAGTTCTACTCCCCTATTGGTTACTTGTTTCCCCCATATGGTTATTGTTCTGGAGTGTTCTACCCCCAAGTGTACATGTTGTTGCTTCACCTTTGTCTCAGGTCTTTGGATCCTGCCCCTCATGCTATTCTTGACTTCTCCATGTTTACTGGTTTTCACCCTAGTATTAAAGTTCCTTTTAAACAACTCCATTGATCCTGCTCCTTTTCATTTTCACCACCCTCGCCCAGAAGTCAGGGAACCAGAGAGGTTTGTCACAGCCACCCTCATTTTACATTTGGTGCCCAAACAGGGACCCTGACATTGAGGGCTCCCTGTGTCAGTCACGTCAGCTGGGGTTAGCTAATGGATAGGCCAGTGCTCCCCAGGATTTGGGATTGTGCCAGGCCTGGCAGATTCATTGTTGCTTCAAGGGACCTCGGCCAGGATCGGCAGGGATGACGGTTTTACCTGCATATTATTCCAGGTGGGTTTGGGGAAACGCAAGACATTTATTGCCCATTTGGCCACTGTGTTTTTACAGTATGCACCCATGTCCCATAATTGTTTTGGTGTGTTCTGGTGTCTGTTCCCTCTAAGGCGGAGGAGAAAAATGGGAAGTCAGATGTCCAAAGTAGAAAGGTGCATATATGGATGCTTTAAGTTAATTCTCACTGATCAAGACCAAATATCTTCAAAGAACAAATTAAAATCAATCATGAAGAGGATCATTAAAAATTTTCCAGATGCCCCTGAGCCTGACCATCCTCCCTCCATCTTGGCTCCTCCACTTCCTGCTACCACAACCTTCTCTTCCGCCCTGAATGAACCTCCAGACTCCACCCCTACAACTGCGGGTCACGCCCCCACTGTCAATCATTCCACCTTCACCTTGGGCCATGCCTCCAGAACTCCACCCCAGAAGTCCGCCATCCTAAATCAAGGCCCTTCCCCCCAACACCTGACAAAATGGCAGTGCCCTTTGCTTTACCCTCCGGCAACAATATAACCCCATTATCAAAGATAGTAAGCCCAACTGTCACAGTATTTCTAATCCAAATGTTTCTGCTCCAAGTTATTCTTCCTCCCCAGAAGACAGTTTGGACTCCTCAGAGCCACCTCACCCCTCAACCCTGGAAGATCCTGGGGAAAGGAAGAAGACTGGCAAATAGTCTCGAAACTCCTCGTTGTCCCCGTATGCTATGAAAGAAGGGGGCAGAATTCCAGCTATCGGACACTGGTTTGCAGGAAATCAAGGATCTGTGTAGGGCAGCTAAAGATCATAGAAGGGACTTACCTTGTTTTAATGGCCTAATGAGGGTCATGTTTATAGCACGTCTTAACCCTCTATGATTTAAAATATATTATAACCATGTTGTTGTCACCTACAGAATACACCCTGTGAGAAGGGGGATGGAAGTGTTCACTAAATCAATTAATAGCAGACTATGCTAATAATGAGGCAAGGGCAGAATTGACAATCAACAATCTAGCTGGAGCAGGACAACATAGCCAATCAGATGATCAAGCAGCAGCTATCCCCAGAGAAGTATTGGATGATATTAAAGAGATGGCTTTGAAAGCTTTAATCTAGGTACCGGATGGTAGCACCCTCAATTTGGACTATGTAAACATAAAACAAGAACCTGGAAAGCCCTACATGAAATTTATTGATCACCTAAACAGGCACTATAGAAACAATCCGGGATAAAAAGACTCAAAATTAATTACTAAAATCATTGGGAGTAGCCACTGCCAATCTGGAATGTAAGAAAGTGCTGTGTGCCCTTCCATTAGAGCCAGAACCCACACTCCTGCAGATGGTTGAGGCCTGTAATCACCTCAGAACAACAGAACACGTAGCAGCTGTACAAGCCCAGGCCATCAGGCAAGGAGTTGCAGAAGCCCTAGGGGCCATGCAATTCCCCTTTAAGGGGCCCCAGCAACATCTACAGGGCCCAACAATATGTTTCTGGTGTGGTCAACAAGGACATTTTAGAAAAGATTGTCTCCAGAGGGGAAGGGGCTATCCAGTCCCTAACAGAAATCAACATCAAATTAAGTGGAATTTCTCAAAAGGTAACTACACCAAGATGCTGTTCAAAAAAACTACCACCAGAGTGCAAGGCAGCCTTGCAAATGTTCAAGCCAACAATGCCTACAACTGACGAAGGTCAAGTAGCTCAAACACCCATTACAGATCATGTAGCACTGAACTGCAGCACCTCATCTCCCAGTTGCCAAACACCACCAGGGGCAAAGTTTGTCTCGTGTCTTGGTGAGTGTGAAGTCTGTTTTTTTAACTGACTATTTTGCCCATGCAATATTGACAGGACAATTGGGGCCCAAAGATTGGCCCTATGAACTATTAATCTTAGGAAACTGCCAATTGAGGACTGAAGGATTTTTCATATTGCCATCCATGCTATCAGTGGCATCACAATAAGAAATTACAGGGCTGGCCCTGTCTCTCGACCCACCTTGTTTTATACCCCAAGGACTAACAATTGCCCAAGCCATAATACTCCCCAAACAGGATGCCAATGACACTTCACTAGGGATGTGGACCCAGGTGAAAAATCACAATCAACCAAAAATCACCTGCACTCTGGAACTTAACAATGAAAAGATTGTTTTGTCAGGGCTTGTGGACATGGGAGCAGATGTTACAGGTATCTCACGTTCCAAGTGGCCTCCTAACCGAGCGTTCACAGCTACTGCAGGAATATTGTCCGAGATAGGAGGTGACAGTGACAGTCTCAAAGTGCAGAACTCATTAACATCAAAGGACCTGAAGACCAAATTGCCACAATGAGACCATTTGTGATAAAGGACCTTGGTGTATCCCAGCTAAGAACATCAAACCCTACCTGCAGCCACTGAGTGTGGATTCTCCAAAGAAGCCCCCAAGTCCACCCCAAGACAAAACCCACCAGACAGTGACTCTAGCACCTGGACTAGACAATTCTTTTGAAGATGACACATAAGAAGCTTCTACTCACATTCCTCAGCCTGTTTGCAACCATGCTCCTCGTGAGTGGATGGGGAGCCCTCAAAAACACAAAGCACAAGGTATGGATAACTCTAGAAAAAACCATGAAACAAGACACCCTGTGCCTGTCTGTCGCCAGCCCTGACGACCCCTTCTCCACCTGCCCAGTGGGGTTGGCTACAGATGTCTGGCCAATAACTGAGGATGCCATCTGCAGTATGTGAGGTGACAATCCTGATGGCAAATGGAAGCGCAACCCTGTCGATGCTTGGGACTACTGGACCCAGAAGCCTCTGCATGCACCACTTGAGCTCAGGGGGTACAAATAGTCAGCTCTGTAAAAATGGACTTTTGTTTAAGGTTTTATTACCGTCTGAGATAGGAAGAGGGTGAAAGACACAAAATTACAAGAAAAAAAGAAACAATCAGGAGAGACATCTTCCCATAACATCCCACTTACAAAAACCAAAGCCAACGGTGTAATTACATTTCTTCTGTAATTTCTTGGTCCAGTAGCTGCCCACTCCAGTTGCTGCAGGGTGTGTTTCCTATTTGCAGGGTTAGAGCATGGTCTGGTGTACATTTACACATCAAAGGTGGACCTTGTAGCTTGAGGAGGGTTACCTTGCTGGCACCAAACACGAAAAATATTCACAACCAGAGAAACAGAGCAAAAAGATCTACACACTACTTTGAATCTGATTGCAAAGATAATGTCATCTATTGGAGCCAAAACAAAAGAACAGCAGCCTCCGTTTTACTTCCTTGGGTGGTTGCAGCTAAAGCTTTAGGACAATTAGATCATCTTGGGTGCCTGTTAAGTAAGCAAACCAATGCTACCTCCCTCACATTGAGTGGCCTGCTCTCAGACATAGAGGCCATCAGACATGCCACCTTGCAGAACAGCGATAGAAATTTTACTATTGGCACATGGGCATGGCTGTGTAGACTCTGAGGGCATGTGTTGCAGGAACCTCTCCAGCCACAGTGAGTCAATCCACAAGAGCACTAAGTTACAGAAGGAAGGGCTCAAGAAGCTTCAAGTGGCAAAGAAAGACTGGTTCAATAAACTCTTCCAATCCAAGGTACTAAAGAGTTGGATGATGTCTAGCTAAAAGAGGACTATAAAATTCTCTTAGTGGTTGTTGTTGCATTGTTAATTGTCCCACGTTTGTTTGGATGCTTTAAGAAAGTCATACAAAATTCTTTCAGTTCCATCTTTGTTGTAAAACAAAAAGGGGGAAGATACCTAGCACAGGCTTCTCATGGACTCCTTCAAGAGAGAATTGGAGGGCAGGATGGCAAAAAAACCTCTCAGAGACTCAGTGTGGGAAGGAAAATCTTCAAAAGTACCTAAAAGTATTCTTAAATCCATAAAGTACTTTAAAAATCTTGAGTATCTCAGAGTATTAATGAGCTCCTCGAAGTGTCAGTACAAAGCTCTCAAGGGACTCGTTAAAGCAGATAATTGGGGCCATGATTGCACAAACCTCACACAGAGTCTGTATCAAAAGAGAAACATGAAGTATCCTAAAATAACTGAGTATCCTGAAGTATTAATGAGCCCCACTGAGTGTTGTTACTGACAAAGCCTTTCCAGGGACTAATTACAGGAGATAATTGGAAGCCATGATTGCACAAACCTCTCAGAGACTCCAAGGCAAAAGCCAAAGCCAAAGTCCTTTGAAAAACCTGCAGTCCCTGCAGGGAGCATTCAGGAGCCCCCAGGGCCATTGCTGAGCAAGGCTCCCCAGGGACTCCTTCCAGCAGATCCTTGAGGCCACTGGGATGTGGGCATGGGGGGGATGCTGAGGGCAGCACAAGGGGCTGACAGTGCCCAGCCTGGCTGGGGCTGTGCCAGGAGGCCCCAGGGCCTCAGGACAAGGTGTCTCCTCCCAGCCCTTGGTGGCACAGACCCTGCTGCTGTGGCCCAGGGCACCAAGACTTGGCTTCTCTTTGTCCCCACCTGTCATCACTGCCTGCAGTTCTCTGCTCTGCCTGGGGCCTGGGGACACTTTCTCACTCGTGTCCCTCACTGGGACCCATTAAAAGTCCAAGAAAGTTTGGAATTGGATTCTGCCTTGGAGTTCTGGAGAGGTTTCTTGAGGTCCCTCTCAGGGACTGATGTTCAGGGCCTGAGCACAAAGCCCCAGAGGCTCATTCAAGTCCTTGTGCTGTGTCTGTGCTGCTGAGCTGGGCTGGGCTCCTGGCACAGAGGCAGCTGCTGGTAAGCATGAAGAGCTTCAAAAGCACATTTCTCTTGATGAGCAGCTCTTCTGCCAGCCCAGCAGGGCTGGGGCACTGCCTGCAGCCAGCCCCGGCACAGCACAGAGGCACAGAGAGCTTCAATCAGTCAGGGCTGGGAAGGTGCTGAGAAGTGCCTGGGGCACAATCACTGCCAGCCCTTGGCACAGGAACCTCTGGCTGCAGGACAATGCAGCTGCAGCTCCTGGAGCCATCTCCTAAAGCCGGAACATCCTAATGCCTGCAGAGCCTGTGAGTACATTCTCTGATTGTCTCTTGTGCAGAGCAGCCAGGGGTGTCCAGGGCTGTCCTGCAGAGCGGGGTCCTGCAGCCCAGGGCGCTGTGCTGGGGCAGGGACTCTGCTGCCTGCCAGGGACAGCTCTCAGCCAGCCCTGGCAGCTGCTCCCAGCGCTGGGGAGAAGCTCTGGGGGGAAGGAGCCACCCTGAGCAGGGCAGGGGCTGCTGCTGAGAGGGGCTGGGTGGGGCAGGGCTGCTCCCAGCTCCAGACCAGCCTGAGCACAGCTCCAGAGGTCACTTCCCAAAGAAAGTAAGCCTGGGTTTGCTGTAAAGATCAGGAGCTTTCCTGAGAGTGTTTTCAATTTCCTGCTTGGAGAGGAATGGGAAAGTTGGGGTGATGACAAAAAGATTTTTGCATTTTATACATTTTTCATATATTCATAGCTCTGTAAATTACTATTATATAGTTATAAAACTATAATATTTTTAACTCCATTAAACTTATAATTGACTCTATTAAACCCTTTGTTAATTCTATTTTGCAACAATTATGCAGTTATATAACTATAACCCTTTTTAACTCTAGTAGATTTCCTAACCTTTCTCTTAGATTTTAGAACACTAACCTGACTGTCTAAATACATTCCTGAAATACTTTATAGTCTTATTATCAGGAAGAGAACCTACAAAAACATTTTCTTTTTTCACCAGAATGTGAGCAGTCATAACAAAAAATTTTGGCAATGAAGCCCTTGGACCTATTCCAATGGGTTGAGGCAGAGGTGTGTAACTGGGGCAACTGAATCTCCCATTGGATGTTACTGTTAAATATCAATTATTCAACCTTAATAAATTTTTGAAATCACCGCCGGGTGTGCCCCATCCCCCTGGGATACCTGGAAGCTTCCAAATAATGTCTGGTTTTTACTTTACTGTTCTAACACTGTTGCAAGGGATTTTTTTCTCTTTGCATTATAGACAAAAGGGAGATGAGAGAAGCAGAAGAGGAATTGTAATCCCAAATCCCAGAACATCCTGAGTTGAAAGGGACATACAGGATCACCAAAGGAATGTTTGAACATTTACAGAGACTCCAGAACTGTAACTTTGGGTGCTCAGTCTCTCTGCTGGGAGCCTCCCAAAGGGCCCTCAGCCACTCCTCAGCCCTGGACAGCAGCAGCATCACCTCTGCAGGGCCCAGCAGGGCTCTCCTGAGCTGCCCTTGCCCAGCTGCACACAGAGCCTGCCCCAGCCAGGGCCCTGCACACAGGCAGGTTTCTGTAGGGCCGGGACGGGGCACACAGGCTGGGATGGGCTCTGTGAGCGCTGGCAGGGACAAGGCTCCTCTCAGCAGGGAATGTCCAGCCCAGGGAGATGCTCAGGGAAGGAGAGGGGGCTGAAGAGAGCAGTGCTGGGGGCAGGAGGGCACTGTTGGTGTGTGCAGGTGCCAGGCACAGCTGGGCACGGGAACACTGCCCTGAGTGCCCGGCTGTCTCTGCCCTGCCCTCTCAGGACAGCACCACAACATCTTCTCTTGGTTCTGCCCTGCCCTGATATTGTCACTGTGATCTGCTGCTCTCAGGGAGGCTCTGGCATTTGCAGCAGCTGAGTCAGGCACTGCCCTTGACATTCCTGCCAGGCAGGGCTGTCCATGGGAATGGGGTGTCCATGGGAATGGGGTGTCCAAGCTTCCCTGGCACCTGTGGGGCTGTGGGCAAAGCATTCCATGGGAAAGGGGAATGAGCTGAGCCCCATCCCTGAGATCCCATCATGGGCACAGCCAGGGATCTCCTTGCTGTGCCCTTCCAAGCTCTGAGCTGCCCTCCTGGGTGCCAATCTGTGCCAGAGCCTCTGGGAGTTCCCTGAATGTCCCACGGGGAAGGGCAGAGCTGCCACAGCTGAGGAAATGCTGCTGGGTTTGCCAAGGGAGCCGTGAGTGTCCTGGGCACAAGGGGGTGCTGAGACCTTGCCCAGAGACCTTGAGAGAGGGTGAGACACTCAGGGATCCCTCTGCTCTGGGCAGGGTCTGGTTTATCCCAGGGTGACACAGGAGGGTGATTGTGCTCTGATTGCAGCCAAAGGTGCAAAGCCAGGGCAGGTGGGAACAAGCCCATGCAGCCCCCCACCTTCCCTCAGCCACAGGGAATCCTTTGCCTCTCACATCTCTCAGAGGCAAACTCTGAGTGCAGCAGAAATGCTGGGGATTCCTGTCCTCAAAGAGCCAAGAATGATGTGTCAGTAGGAAAAAATACCTTAAATCAACTCCTGCCATCCATGTCCTAAAGAACTGGGAGTGCAGATGCTACCAAGCCTTCCTGCATTAGGAGTGATTCCCCTGAAAAATCCTGAATATCCAGCCTTGTTCCTCTGCCACATGGCCACAAGCCCAGGGCAGCAGGGCAGAGATGGCTCCTTGAGAGCCCCCACACACAGGCCTGGCTGCCCCTGGCACACTCAGCCAGCACAGCTGGAACTCAGGCAGGGACCTGGGTGAAGGTTTTCCCAGAGCAGGAACAAGGGTGCGTGAGTCCCAGCGGGACAGTTTGCAGGGAATGGCCCAGCTTTATCAGAAAGCAGTCTCTTCTGATTGTCACTGTCCTTTCTCCATGAACAGGTCTCCACGGCCAGCCCCAGCAAATGTCCAACAGCAGCTCCATCAGGCACTTCCTCCTGCTGGCATTGGCAGACACGCGGCAGCTGCAGCTCCTGCACTTCTGCCTCTTGCTGGGCATCTCCCTGGCTGCCCTCCTGGGCAACGGCCTCATCATCAGCGCCGTAGCCTGGGGCGACCACCTGCACACGCCCATGTTCTTCTTCCTGCTCAACCTGGCCCTCAGCGACCTGGGCTCCATCTGCACCACTGTCCCCAAAGCCATGCACAATTCCCTCTGGGACACCAGGGACATCACCTACACTGGATGTGCTGCACAGCTCTTTTTCTTTGTGTTCTTCATTGTAGCAGAATATTTCCTCCTGACCATCATGTGCTATGACCGCTACGTGTCCATCTGCAAACCCCTGCACTACGGGACCCTCCTGGGCAGCAGAGCTTGTGCCCACATGGCAGCAGCTGCCTGGGCCAGTGCCTTTCTCAATGCTCTCATGCACACAGCCAATACATTTTCCCTGCCCTTGTGCCATGGCAATGCCCTGGGCCAGTTCTTCTGTGAACTCCCACAAATCCTCAAGCTCTCCTGCTCCAAATCCCACCACAGGGAACTTGGGCTTCTTGTGTTTTCCATCAGTTTATGTTTTGGTTGTTTTGTGTTCATTGTTTTCTCCTATGTGCAGATCTTCAGGGCCGTGCTGAGGATCCCCTCTGAGCAGGGACGGCACAAAGCCTTTTCCACCTGCCTCCCTCACCTGGCTGTGGTCTCTCTGTTCCTCAGCACTGGCACATTTGCTCACCTGAAGCCCCCCTCCATGTCGTTCCCATCCCTGGATCTGGCCCTGTCAGTTCTGTACTCGGTGGTGCCTCCAGCCCTGAACCCCCTCATCTACAGCCTGAGGAACCAGCAGCTCAAGGCTGCAGTGTGGAGACTGATGACTGGATGGTTTAAGGAACATTAAACTTCTAGCCAATTTCTGCAAATCACTTGTAATAAAAGACATTTTTGATTCTTCACAATGGCTTCAGTGTGGAAGTTTGTTTTGTTTCCTTTAGTTATTTTTTTATTATCCAAAAAGTCATGTCATTCCCTGCCATTTCCATTTTGTTTCTCTCCACCTTCCCTGTGGCCACAGACTGTGTCAATGAGGGGCTGTGCTTTCAATGGCTTTAAAGGAACTAAAGCATCTCCCAGCAAAGTTTTTCTGCAGAGATGCCCTTTAGTTGCCTTCTCTGGAGCTGCAGCAGCAATGTCTGTGTGCAGAGCTGGGGGCAGGTCAGTGCTGGCCCAGGCTCTGCCCAGCAGCAGCAGCACTTGGTGTTGCCAGTGCTGCTGCCGTGGCCCTGCCCCGCTGCCCTGGTGGCCCTGGTGTTGCTGCAGGGCCTGAGTGCTCTCGGGGCCGGGCACAGCCCTGGGGGTGGCAGTGCCGGGGCTGCAGCAGGGACAGGCCATGGGCACTGCTGGGGCAGCGCTGACGCCTCAGGCCAGGCCCTGGGGGCTCCAGGCTCCTTGCCCAGGCTCTCTCAAGAACACGGCCAGGCCAATGCTCAGCACAGAAAACCCCCGTCAGCAGCCCCAGGCTGGCCGTGGGCAGGCTGGGGGCAAACAGCATGGCTGGGGCTCTGCAAGGGCCCTGGGGCACACGGGAAGGAGCAGCAGAGCAGGGGCTGATCCATCCCCAGTGCGCTGCACAGCCCAGGGCAGCGTCCCAGAGCGTCCTGATGGAGCTGCCAACAACATCCCCCCTCTGCAGCCCTGGCCTCTGCCCCAGCTCACACAGGTGCCCCATCCTTGCAGGCACAGACACGGCAGCACTGGCTCAGCAGCCTCTGTTTGCATTGCACACAGCAGGCGGGAGCACCCCCATGCTGGTGCTGTGGGGACATGAACCTGAGGCAGCACAAATGCCATCAGCCCCTGGGGCCAGCAAGGGCTGGGGGACACCAGGGAAAGCACTCAGCTTTGTCCTGGCCTCTGCACTCAGCCAGAAAGTTTGTTCCCATCAGCTGGGAGTTTCCTGTGCCACTGCAGATGCTGTTGTTCAGAGCCAGGGCTGCCTGGCAGCCACCCCCAAACTGCCCTGAGCATTTCCTTGGCTTCACCTTTGCTTTCTTTTCTTTTCCGGGTGCAAATTTCTTTCTCTTGCCAACTCCAGGGGGCCCAGAACTGGACACAGCACTCAAGGTGCTCCCCAATCAGTGCTGAGCACAGGGCAAGGATTACTTCCCTGCTCCTGCTGGCCACACCATTCCTGAGCCAGGCCAGGAGCCATTGGCCTTCTTGCCCACCTGGGCACACTGCCAGCTCATGTCCAGCCTGCTGTCCATGAGTCCCTGCGGGTCCCTTTCTGCCTGGCTGCTCTCCAGCCACTCTGTCCCCAGCCTGTAGTGCTGCAGGGGTTGTTGTGACCAAAGTGCAAGGCCTGGCACTTGGACTTGTTAAACCTCACCTTGTTGGATTTGGGCCCTGGATCCAGCCTGTCCAGGGCCCTGTGCAGAGCCCTCCTACCCTCCAGCAGATCAACACTCCCAGACAACTTGTTGTCACCATGGTTCCATGAGGCCCCAGAGTGTCACAATGGTCTCCATGATTCCATGAACCCTGCCAGTGTCACAATGTCCCTTTGGTTCCATGGCACCCTTTGCTGTCACAAAGTCCCTTGGATCCTTGGGCCCTGCAGTTTCACAATGGCACCATGGTCCCCCAAGGCCCTGCAGTGTCACAATGGATCCTTGGTTCCATGAGGTCTGGCAGGGCAGCAATGCTCTCCTTGCTTCCACAGTGTCACAATGGCCTCTTGGTCCCAAGGGCCACCACGGTGTCAAACACGTTTCCTTCATTCCAGGAGTCCCTGAGGAGCAGCACTGGCCCCTTGGTTCCATGGGGCCCTGCAGTGCCACAATGGCCCCATCATGACACCGGGTCCTGCTCTGTCACAATGCTCTGCATGGTTCCACAAGGCCCTGCAGGGTCACAGTGACCTCCTGGTTCCATGAGGCCTCAGAGTGCCACAATGAATTCCTTGGTGCTGCAGTGTCACAATGCAGCCCTGGTGACACAAGATCCTGCAGTGTCACCAGGGACCCTTGGTTCCATGGGGCACCAGAGTGTCACAATTGTTCCCTCACTTCCCAGAGTCCTTGCAATGGAGCAATGGCCCCTTGGTTCCATTGTCCCCAGGCTCTCACAACGGCTCTATGTCTGGTTCCAGAGAATCACAGAATGAGCAAGGCTGGCCATTGAATTCCAGCACACACCTCAGCTCTCTGATGATCCTGGCACCATGCTGGGCCCTTTTTCAGACTGGAGCAGAGCAGATGTTGATGGGACAGGAGCCCTGTGGGGCTGTCAGGGACCTGCAGCTTGCAAGGTGCTCTGCTCTCCCTCAGGTGCTCTCGGAGAGATCCAATCCCAGCTGGGCACCTCAGGGCACAAGTGGCACTGCCTGTTCATGGGCACACAGCTGATGTCTGACTGGAAAGGGACACAGATTTTAGTACCTGTTAGTTTCATAATACACAAGCAAATCTTTATTATCTGGGTCACTTTATCATCTGAGTACTTTTAAGAAATGGCACTGTATTCCAACAAGGAGCAAGCATTTCCTGGAACTACTGGATTCTTCTACTGATGGCAGGGGAAGAAATACTGATCTTCTCCTCTACCATTGCCACCAATATTCATTCTAATATTTCATCACTCTATTCCTTCAGGTGTTTCCATCTCTCCTGTTTAAATGGACATGTCTAAGGACATCTCTTCATTTAGAGCAGCTGGATCTATGGCCTTCCCCTTGCTCCCATATTTCCTCCTGCGGCTTTTCTCTGGTCATTCCAATGCGTTTCCCTTGACTGGTTTCATACTTTCAGCTTCAGGGAGTTGCTCAGTCTTTCAGGAGTTTCAATACCACCTTTGTCAGCATTTTATTTGCAGTTATCAGTTTTATATCACCTCTTCTTATGATTTTGTCTTAAATCCTTCCTGTATGGCAATCCCTTGGGGATGGTGGACATGTCGGATGTTGCTGGGATGTCACAAAGAGAACAGGGAAGGATTTAGATGTTTCTTAAATTTCATCATATTCACATTTCTTATGTTGACCGTGAAGAGAAACCTGTCTGTGCCTCTTAGTCTCAGCAGTTCCTGCTCCCTCAAAGGACACAAACCTGATGAGTTGTGGTTCCAACTCCAGTGGCTGCACTTGGACCTCCCTCCATACTTAGAGCAGAGCTTCCTTGTCCCAGAAAGTCCCTGGCAAAGGAGGGATGAAGGAAACAGGACAGGCTGTGGGGATCAGGGGCAGGGCAGAGTCCAGGAGAAGAATGAGTTTTGCATTTGATGGAGCTGTGCCTTCCCTTGGCTTTGTTGGCTGACAAGAAATGAACATCCCTCTGTGTCTCGGGCAGCTCCTTCTCCAAGGAGAGCAGGTGGGAGATGCAGCCAAGGAGCTGAAAGCTGCAGGTGCAGCCTGGGCTGGAGGGAGCTCAGATTTGCACAAGGCTGCTCTGAGTGCCAGGGCTGGGATGGGGGAAATGGTGGGGTGGGGGTAGGGACAGAGTCAGATTGATTGTCAGCCATGAAGGGTCTTGATTTTCATATCTATTCCAATTGCAGGAGGAGGTAGTTGGATTCAGTGTCAACTGGATATTGCACAGATCAAAGAATTAACAGGAAGAAAACCTAAACAGGACTTCAAAAATCTCTTCTCACTGTCTTTGTAAATAGAATTAATCAGTTTGAATATACTACTGAAATTTGTCTTATTAACCACAAAGGACTAGAAAATTAAAAACAAATTATTCCCTGAGGCTAGGCCTGTTCAGGTGTTCTGAATGTTAATGAGCCCTGGGACACTGAATTCCTGCACTCAAGAGCTGAAGGCTGAAGAAGCCTCTGCAGCAGGAAAATTCAGCAGCAGCCTCCAAGGTGCTGAGGATGTCAGCAGCCCCCACTGAGGCCATCCCTGCCCAGAGAGCGTGGGGGAATGGGCAGACAAGGAGAGCGTCCCTGGGGCTGGGGCAGCACAACTCAGAGGCACCAGCGGCTCCAGCTGGGCAATGGAGTGTGGGATGTGGCTGGGAAAGCCCTGCCTGGGCTGGGCCAAGCAGGACACACAAGCCCTGACCCCCATCCCCCAAACAACTCTCTCAATGAGAATTTCTAAAGGAATTACAATTTTTTGTGTACCCTGAGTTAGATTCACTGGAGAAATACCAACTGGAGATTCTCAGGAGTTCAAAACAACAAAACAGCCTTAAGTGGCAACTTGAGAAAATCAGAAAAACTTTGTGAAAAAGTTTATTATGACATTGTACTGGTTTTGGTTTGTTAACTCAAGATTTTTCTAATCTTGAGATTTCCTAATTTATGTATTGATAAGTGTACTGGATTTTAGTGTTGGTTAATTATTTCTGTATTCTTTTTGTTGTGAGATAGGATTCTGAGAAATGTATAGTAGGCTTAAAATTTTTAAAGGGTATAATGAAAATTTTGTTAAAAGTAAATCTAAAAAGAAAAAAGTAGTAAGGATTAAAATAAACTCTGTAAAACACATTTTTTTTCCTTTAAAACTTTTTTTTTTTACTGACAATATAAACAAAGTAAAATGTAACTTAATAATATCTAAAATTTCTAGTTATTTTACTATTTCTAGAATAGTCTTTTTTTAGTTTACTTAAGGAGAGAAGTTTTTCTTGTTAAGATTATGGAGTTTTTTTCCAAGAGGAAAAAATATTTTTTGTGGTACTGTCCTGGGTTGGCTGTATGATGCTTTTATCCCCAATCGTCTTGTTCTGTTTGTGCCAAATAGTAAATTTGCACCTTTAAGACTTATTGCAGACAGTGGAGGGGGAGAGAAAATGCAGGGTTTTTTTTCCCTCCAGATACTCCTGTCACTCCCCCACATTCCTTCTGCGGGCCGGCGGTGGTTGTCTGCAGAGGACGACGGACAGAGCACTTCTTGGCTTTTTAGTTAGTTTTCAGCTAGCTGAGGCAAAGAAGTTCCCTGGACTGTTTTTTTTTTTTTTTCCTCTTTTTTTTTTTCCCTTTTTCTTTGGACCCTTTGAAACCTGCTCTGGATTGAACACTCAGGGAAGCACCGGCAGCTCACATTTCTGGCCCACCGGGCTGGGCCTGGCCTGCGACAATTCCAGCACTGGAGGGACTGATCAGAGACTGAGTGAGCTGCAACCCGGGGAGGGGGTTTTCTCTCATTGTTTGATATTGTTTTAGTTTTATTGTTTAATAAACAGTTTTTTTCCACCTTTCTCCAAGGAGGTACTGTTTTCCTCCCGGACCAGTTGAGGGGGGGAGGGGCCGATTGGATCTGTTTTTCTCACTGGAGCTACTTTGGGGAATTTTTTCCCAAATTTACTCTAAACCTGGACAAATACATAATTGGTGCCCAGACGTGGGGCTGGAGAATGTGGAAAAAAGCTCTATTAATTGTGTGTTTGTGGTTGTTAAAGCAGTTAGTAGACATGCTGTTTGGATCCATAATGTCCTTGGGGGTGAAAGCCTTCGTGTGGCTCTGGGCTCAAGATCTTTTTGAGATTTCAATGCCTTTCTTGTCACTAGGAATATGGTCCATAACACGTAATTTTTGCGGTACAGGGGTACGGATTGGAATAGCTGTTGTGCTGGCCTTGGTGACGGTGATTTATAAAGCGTTTACAAAGATACTGGTGTCTGTTTACAACATGTATGGTTTATGGTTCCTTCATCCTGCCCTGCATCCCAATTCCAGTAGTACATTTTGGGAATTTATTAGTAATTACACTCAGTCTAGTAATTACACTCAGTCTGGTGCAGGAGGAGCTGAGAATATGGCTTTCCAGCCTTTCTTTTCCTTCTTCTCCTCTGGGTCTGTGATGTCACTTTTTGAGAATGTTCAGTTTCCCCTGAATGTTAAAGAGACCATCTTTCTGGCATTTAATCTGGTAGGCTTCCTCTATGTTGTCTGTAGCCTCTCTAGAGTGAGGGCTGAGATATCCAGAGGAGCTAGTGAGACCCCTGACCCAGAATCAGATGCAGGTGTGAAAAATCCTGAGTGGTGTGGAGAATGGGAAAATATAGGCCAAACCCTGAAGGAATTTTCTGATCCTGTAGACTGGGATTTTCCACGGGAACAAATTCAGAACCCAGCTGAGGTGGGGAAATACCTAAAAGAGAAGTGCCATGACGATTCTAAGGAAAAGAGGCTCATTGCAATAAGCTGGGCCCTGGCCTATGCTTATCGCACACTGGCTAGATACTGTAGGGCAGCAGACAGAGGCAGGGGGGCAGGGAGATAAATCAGCTATCCCAGTCACTCAAGCTGTAGCCAACAGCCCAGACTCGAAGCCCGCAGCCAAACCAGACGGTGAGCCTAAGCCAGCATCTAAACCCATGGCTGTTGCTACTAGTACTAGAAGTGGGAAACGCACAGAAAAAACTAATCGACCAGCAGATGATGACGATGATGATGGTGATACAGGAGAAGGAACCTCGATGCCTCCTGACGTAAAATCAGGAGTCAAAGCAGCAGGTGCAAGATCAGACGCAAATACTGAGACCTTTTCCCTGAAGGACCTTCGTGGCCTACGGAAGGATTACACCCGACGACCTGATGAATCCATAATTAGTTGGTTGGTCCGTCTCTGGGATGCTGCAGGCGAGGCTACAATTCTGGATGGCACTGAAGCGAGGCATTTGGGGTCCCTGTCACAGGATCCTGTCATCGACCAAGGAGTGATGAGGGGGGCTAATCCACGCAGCCTCTGGTCACGGGTCTTGGATAGTGTTGCACAAAGATACCTGTGTGCAGATGATCTTTATATGCAACAAACTCAGTGGAAGACCATAGAGCAAGGGATCCAACGCCTGAGAGAAATGGCAGTGGCAGAGATTATCTTCTCAGATGACGAGACAACTAAGAACCCAGACCTTGTACCATGCACGCCTGTGATGTGGCGAAAACTTGTGCGACTTGGGCCACATGAATATGCCTCTGCCTTAGCCATAATGAAGAGGGATGAGAGGGAAGAGACTGTGCTGGATATGGCAAGGAAGCTCCGAGGATATGCAGATGCTGTGCATGGCCCAACACATGCCAGAATCTCAGCGGTGGAAACACGTCTGCAGGAATTAGAGGATAAGATAGAGGAGAATCATAAGAAGCTCCGACAGGAGATTAAAGAAGACCTTCTCCAAGTATCAGCAGTACAGATCAGAGGTTCTGGTATCCAAGGCAGACGTTTCCCAGGTGGTGAGAGACGGTACACCCCACGAAATGAGTTGTGGTTCTACCTGTGTGATTGTGGAGAAAACATGGGGAAGTGGGATGGAAAACCTACTGCTGCTCTGGCACGACGGGTGCGTGAATTGAAGGAAGCCACCAAAAGGAAAGCAGCTCCAGTTGCCCATAGCCGAACTACCAGATATGATGATGATGACATGTCCGATCCCCTTGAAGGAACATCCAAGACATATCCCCAGGGAAAGAAGGATAACCAGGCTTAGAGAGGCCCTGCCTCTAGCCAGGTAGAGGCCAGGGAAAATCGTGTTTTCTGGTCTGTGTGGATTCGTTGGCCTGGCACATCGGAACCACAAGAGTATAAAGCTTTGGTTGATACAGGTGCGCAATGTACATTAATTCCGTCGAGACATGTGGGGACGGAGTCTGTCTCCATTGCTGGTGTGACTGGGGGATCCCAGGATTTCACTTTGGTGGAAGCTGATGTGAGCTTGACTGGGAATGAGTGGAAGAGACATCCTATCGTGACTGGCCCAGAGGCCCCATGTATTTTGGGCATAGACTACCTTCGAAGTGGGTATTTCAAAGACCCAAAGGGACTCAGATGGGCATTTGGAATAGCTGCTGTAGAGACAGAGGGTATCAAGCAGTTGAACAGTTTGCCTGGACTGTCAGAAAACCCATCTGCAGTAGGACTCCTGAAGGTAGAAGAGCAACGAGTGCCAATTGCCACCTCAACAGTGCACCACCGACAGTACCGAACGAATCGAGATGCTGTGATTCCCATCCACAAAATGATCCGTGAGCTGGAGAGCCAAGGGGTGGTTAGCAAGACCCACTCACCCTTCAACAGCCCAGTTTGGCCTGTGCGTAAATCTGAAGGAGAATGGAGACTGACAGTGGACTATCGTGCATTGAATGAAGTGACCCCACCACTGAGCGCTGCTGTGCCGGACATGCTGGAACTCCAGTACGAGCTGGAGTCCAAGGCAGCAAGGTGGTACGCCACTATAGACATTGCTAATGCATTTTTCTCCATTCCTCTGGCAGCAGAATGCAGGCCTCAGTTTGCTTTCACCTGGAGAGGCGTGCAGTACACCTGGAACCGACTGCCCCAGGGGTGGAAGCACAGCCCCACCATCTGCCATGGACTGATCCAGGCTGCACTGGAAAAGGGTGAGGCTCCAGAACATTTGCAATATATTGATGACATCATTGTGTGGGGGAAGACAGCAGCAGAGGTGTTCGAGAAAGGGGAGAAAATCATCCAGATTCTCCTAAAAGCTGGCTTCGCCATCAAGAAGAGCAAAGTCAAGGGACCTGCCCAAGAGATCCAGTTTCTGGGAGTAAAGTGGCAAGATGGACGGCGTCAGATTCCCACCGATGTCATCAAAAAGATCACAGCAATGTCTCCACCATCCAGTAAGAAAGAAACACAAGCTTTCCTAGGCACCATAGGTTTTTGGAGGATGCATATTCCCGAATACAGTCAGATTGTGAGCCCTCTCTATCTGGTCACCCGTAAGAAGAACACTTTCCACTGGGGCCCTGAGCAGCAACAAGCCTTTGCACAGATCAAGCAGGAGATTGCTCATGCAGTAGCCCTTGGCCCAGTCAGGACAGGACCAGAGGTGAAGAACGTGCTCTACTCTGCAGCCGGGAACCATGGCTTGTCCTGGAGCCTTTGGCAGAAGGTGCCTGGGGAGACTCGAGGCCGACCACTAGGATTTTGGAGTCCAGGCTACAGAGGGTCTGAAGCCAACTATACTCCTACAGAGAAAGAAATCTTGGCTGCCTATGAAGGAGTCCAGGCTGCCTCGGAAGTAATAGGGACTGAAGCACAACTCCTCCTGGCACCTCGATTACCAGTACTGGGGTGGATGTTCAAAGCGAAAGTTCCCTCTACGCACCATGCCACCAGTGCTACATGGAGCAAATGGATTGCTGTTATCACACAGCGCGCCCGTATTGGAAAACTGAATCGCCCTGGGATTCTGGAAATAATTACAAACTGGCCAGAAGGTGAAAACTTTGGTCTCGCTGATGAAGGGGAACAAGAAGTGACACGGGCTGAAGAAGCTCCACCATACAACCAACTGCCAGCAGAGGATACACGGTATGCTCTCTTTACTGATGGTTCTTGCCGCATTGTGGGAATGAACCGGAAGTGGAAAGCAGCTGTATGGAGCCCCACACGACAGGTCGCAGAGGCCACTGAAGGAGAAGGTGGATCAAGCCAACTTGCTGAACTCAAAGCCGTTCAACTGGCCCTAGACATTGCTGAGAGAGAGAAGTGGCCAAAGCTCTACGTCTACACTGATTCATGGATGGTAGCCAATGCTCTGTGGGGATGGCTGGAGAGGTGGAAAGAGGCTAACTGGCAGCGTAGAGGAAAACCAATTTGGGCTGCTGAAGAGTGGAAAGACATTGCTAACAGGGTAGGGAAACTGCCTGTGAAGGTCCGCCATGTGGATGCCCATGTTCCCAAGAGTAGAGCTAATGAGGAGCACCAAAACAATGAGCAAGTAGACCAGGCTGCAAAAATAGAGGTGTCAAAGATAGATTTAGATTGGGAACATAAAGGAGAGTTATTCCTAGCTCGATGGGCCCATGATGCCTCAGGGCATCAGGGCAGGGATGCCACCTATAAGTGGGCACGAGACCGAGGGGTGGATCTAACCATGGACAGTATTTCTCAGGTTATCCATGACTGTGAGACGTGTGCTGCCATCAAGCAGGCCAAGCGAGTGAAGCCCCTGTGGTACGGTGGACGGTGGTCCAAGTACAAGTATGGGGAGGCCTGGCAGATTGACTACATCACCCTGCCCCAGACACGCCAAGGCAAGCACTATGTGCTGACAATGGTGGAAGTCACCACGGGATGGCTGGAAACCTACCCTGTGCCTCATGCTACGGCCCGGAACACCATCCTGGGCCTTGAAAAGCAAGTTCTGTGGAGACATGGTACCCCTGAGAGGATTGAGTCAGACAATGGGACTCATTTCAAGAACAGCCTTATCAACACCTGGGCTAGGGAACATGGCATTGAGTGGGTGTACCATATCCCCTACCATGCACCAGCTGCAGGCAAAGTGGAGAGGTACAACAGACTGTTAAAAACCACATTGAAAGCATTAGGTGGGGGAACTTTCAAAAACTGGGAGCAGCATCTGGAAAAAGCCACCTGGTTAGTTAACACCCGAGGCTCTACTAACCGAATGGGCCCTGCCCAGTCTGAGCCTTTGCACAGAGTGGATGGAGACAAAGTCCCAGTGGTACATGTCAGAGGTTTGTTAGGGAAGACAGTTTGGATTAACTCTGCCTCAAATACAGACAAACCCATTCGTGGGGTTGTTTTTGCTCAGGGACCAGGTTGCACATGGTGGATAATGCAAAAAGATGGAAGAACACGATGTGTACCTCAAGGAGATCTGATTGTTGGATAAAACCTATGTGTAAATATCACTGTTTGCTGAATGCTATTGCCATTGTCTGTATATAGCTGTATAATGAATGTATAATGCATGTATTTATAGAGTTAGAATTTATATTAGTTTTGGTAATAAGCAGACGATATGGGGATAAGGGGTGGAATGTCCTGGGTTGGCTGTATGATGCTTTTATCCCCAATCGTCTTGTTCTGTTTGTGCCAAATAGTAAATTTGCACCTTTAAGACTTATTGCAGACAGTGAAGGGGGAGAGAAAATGCAGGTTTTTTTTTCCCTCCAGATACTCCTGTCACTCCCCCACATTCCTTCTGCGGGCCGGCGGTGGTTGTCTGCAGAGGACGACGGACAGAGCACTTCTTGGCTTTTTAGTTAGTTTTCAGCTAGCTGAGGCAAAGAAGTTCCCTGGACGGTTTTTTTTTTTTTCTTCCTCTTTTTTTTTTTTTCCCTTTTTCTTTGGACCCTTTGAAACCTACTCTGGATTGAACACTCAGGGAAGCACCGGCAGCTCACATTTCTGGCCCACCGGGCCGGGCCTGGCCTGCGACAATTCCAGCACTGGAGGGACTGATCAGAGACTGAGTGAGCTGCAACCCGGGGAGGGGGTTTTCTCTCATTGTTTGATATTGTTTTAGTTTTATTGTTTAATAAACAGTTTTTTTCCACCTTTCTCCAAGGAGGTACTGTTTTCCTCCCGGACCAGTTGAGGGGGGGAGGGGCCGATTGGATCTGTTTTTCTCACTGGAGCTACTTTGGGGAATTTTTTCCCAAATTTACTCTAAACCTGGACAGGTACTTAATTTTGTCATGGATAACAGTTGTCTGGGGAACTTTGTTATTGTGAGTTTGTTTGATTGCTACGAGATTGTTCACAGCTTGTTGATGGCTCATATTGACTTATGGGGTATTGTTTTAAAGATGAGTTGTTTAAAGGTAAAAGTTTTATTATTTAATTTTAAATTATTTTTATCTCTGGGAATAGAGATCTTCTCTTGGGGACAGTGGATTACTTTTTTTTCTTGTTTAAACATTTTATGAAATTACAGGTTTTTTAATTTTTGTTTATTTTTATATAGAGATTTTTGTTTCATATTATTCTGAATATTTTTTTATAGTTTTATGTGTTATAAAGAAAAAGAGTTTTTTTCTTTATAGTTTATAAGAGGATTTTAGTTTTCAGATAAAGGTATTTTTTCTTTTTTTTTATTTGGGATTTAATTTCTTCTTTACTGACTTTGATGTTTTTAAATTGTTTTTCTATAAGCTTGTATTTCTTTTTTTTTTTTTCTTTCTTGTACTTGAGACAGGATTGAAGTATTGAAAAGATTAACACCTGACCCACCAGTAACTTGTGGTGGAAGTTGCTGTTGGGTTGTGTTAGCATTGGTTTTATGGTTCATTTTTGGCTTTTTAGTGTGTTTAATTTTAATTGTAGGGGTTTTTTGGTGTGGGTTGTACATTGTAGGGTTTTCTGACTTGATGGTAAGAATTTAATAGCTGTGGGTGGCTTTGTTCTGGTTGGGGTTTTGTAGCTTCTTTTGTTTTTCTGTTTGGGAGTTGTTGGGGTTTGGTTTGGTCAGAATGGGGCTGATGGGGAGGGGGCAGCCTGGGGAGGGGGAAAGGGGCTCAGCCCATGGCAGGGTTGATTGGTTTGGTTTGGTTTGGTTTGGTTTGGTTTGGTTTGGTTTGGTTTGGTTTGGTTTGGTTGAGATGGGGGCTGAGGCTGGAGCCTGCTGCTTCTTTGTTGACTGGAAAAGAAAGAGGAGGTTCCTGGGTTTTTTCATCTTTAACATTTGTGTTTCACAGAGGCGTGTTCAGTATCTTAGTGGTTTAACAGATTGTCAGTTACACAAAACGTTTTGTATTACTTTTTAAAATTCTTCTCATGTCGAACTACAACAGACAGTCAATCAACAAAAAACATTTCTCAAAACATTGACTTGGTCCATTCAACTTCACAAACTCTAAGCCTGTTCAATACAATGTTAATCAAAATTTGCAGGAGCACAGAAACAGAAAAAGACACAGAAAGAGAGAAAGACAAAAAAGATATAGCGAGGCACACAAACAGCTACCAACTCCTGGATTCCAGCAGTGTTCAGATGGAATTTCCAAGAGGAGGTAGGGTCAAGATGTGTGATTGCCTTGTGGTCAGCCTTCAATACCCCTTGGTCTCCCTGGGCCCTTCCCCCAGGTGGGGCTTGGGCTCGTTTGGTCCCTCAGGAGCTGGGCTGGGGGCTGCAGAGGTGGCTGTGGAGCATTGCCTGTGCTGTGCCAGGGACTGGCAGCCACTGCTGGGCTGGGATAGAGGCTCTGGGGGGATTGGGGTTCTAGGGCAGGGCAGGGCTGTGGTTCCAGGGCAGGGCAAGGCTGGACCTGCCCCTTCTTCCCCTGCACACAAAATGTTTCCAGCCAACAATCTCCTCCTGTCTGTCACTGTAAGGCAATGTTGGAAGTAAAGTCCCATATCAGGCCATGGGCACCTGGACAAGAAGGACAGTTTTTTTCCATAGGAAGGAAAGCTCAGAGACCCAGTGTTTGGAAGGCAGGTGAGAGCCTCACAAGATCAAAGCCAACCCGACTTGTCAGGAGTGGCAGATGTTGTCTGGGAGCAGTCTTTAGATTAAAGGAATTGTGAGGGTGGGAGCCCAGTCTCAGCCATGGGCACCTGGAGAAGCAGGACAGTTCTTTCCCATAGGAAGGAAAGCACAGAGCCTTCCCCAGGGTTTTAGGGACAGATGAGAGCTGACCCTTGTGAAACCATTGCCAACCAGACTTGTCCTGGCAATGTTCCTATTGGAAGAATCCCTGGAAAAAAGGAAATTTGGAGGTGGAATCCCAGTTCTGGCCATTGGTGCCTGGAAGAGAAGGAGAGTTCTTTTCCATTGTGTCCTGGTTTAGGCCAAATTTGGTGGAGAATTTCCAAAGGAGGGCCCCTCCAGAAAGCAAACCTACACGGCCCCTCCCCGAAACTTGTTCAGGAAGAATTCTTTGGAGACAAGTGGAAAGAACCTGTTTATTTGACAGGCACAGCACCCCCCAGCACACAAAATAAACAATACCAGATGGCACCACTCTGAAAAAAAGATGACAAATTCAGAAAGTCTCTCTTGGGGGTGGTCGCTCTGTTTTCAGTCCCTCTGGTGCTGCAGCAGCTGCTGCAAACACAAGGTGTGAACTCTCGGTGTTCTCAGGTCTCAGCCCGGAGCAGGTTCGGGATGGTCGGAAAAAGAAGGAAAGGAGAAACAGTCCAGGAAGAAATTGGACTGTTTAGCTAAACTAGCTAATGAGCAAAAGCAGAAGCAAGCAGAAGCGAAGCAGAAGCAAGCAAGAGAGAGCGAAGCAAAAAGCAAAAGCAGAAAAAACAAGAGCCACAGTCTCTGTGTCCCAACCAGGCTGATAAGAAAACCCAAACAAAACTTTCGCTCTTTAGAGCCAGTCTTAAAGGTACAGAACATAATATCCAACATTAACAGAACACATAAATGGAGATACAAGCATCATAACGTCACCCTAGGACACATAGGAAGAAAAGCATGGAGCCCTAGTGTTTCAGCAGCAGATGAGAAGAGACCCTCAACGTGCCAAAGTCAGTTGGACCAGTCAGGCAGTCAATTGGAGGCCAAACCAGCCAGACCTGTTCCGTGTTACCTTGGTTTTATAGTGCCCCATAGTGTCACAATGGTGCCTTGATTCCACGGGGTCCAGCAGTTTCACACTGGCCCCTAGTTTTGATGGGGTCCCACAATGTCACAATGGCTCCTAGGTTCCAGAAGGCCCCAAAGTCTCACAAAGGTCCCAATGATTCCATGAGGCCCTGCAGTGTCACAATGGTCTCTGTGGTTCCCCAGGCCCTACAATGCCCTGTGACTCTTTTTTCCATGAACCCTGCAATGTCACAATGGATCTTTGGACCCTGGGGGTTTGCGGTGTCACAATGGTCTCCTTTGGCTCCACAGTGTCGCAAGGGACCATTGATGACATGAGGCCCTGCAATGTCACAATGGACCTTTGGTTCCATGCAGCCCTGCAGTGTCACAAAGGCCTCTTGGTTTCACCAGGCCCCACAGTATCACAATGGTCCTCTGGGTTCTGTGGGGACCTCCAGGATCACAATGGTCTCACTGGTTCCATGAGGCCTGACAGTGTGACAATGACTTGCTTATTCCATGGGGCCTCATAGTGTCACCATGCTCTCCATGATTCCATGAGTCCTCACAGTGTCACAATGGCCCCTTGGTTCCATAAGTCTGTGAAGTGTCCTAATGGTCTTCCCATGATTCCATGAGGCCTTGCAATGTCACAATGGACGTTTGGCTCCATTGAGTCTTGCAGTGTCACAATAGCCCCTTGGTTCCATGACATCCCAAAATGTCACAATGGTCTCTCCATGGTTCCATGAGGCCGCGTGATGCCAAAATGGCCCCTTGGTTAATGGGGCCTCTCAGTGTCACAATGATCCCTACATTCCATGGAGTCACACAGCATCAGTACAGTCCTCTAGGTTCCATGAGGCCCAGCAATGTCACAGTGATCTCCATGATTCCATGAGATCCCAGTGTCACAATTGTCCCTTGGTCTCACAGGGCCCCACAGTGTCACAATGGTCCCTTAGTCTCACAGGCCCCACAGTGTCACAATGGTTCCTTGGTCTCACAGGACCCCACAGTGTCACAATGGTCCCTTGGTTCCATGGACCCTGTGCTGCTGCATTCCCCCCTCCCCTTCTCAGGCCGCCCTGCCAGCTGAGAAATGCTCCTTGGGGCTTGGCCTTGGCCAACAGCCCCTGGGCTCAGCTCCTCTGCAGCTCATCACAAACACTGTCTGCTCCAGCCACTGCTGCTGCCCAACCAGCTCCTGCTTTCTGCAGGAGCAGCCCTGGGAACTGTTTTTGTTCCCTCCGTGGCACAACATCCCTGTTCTCACACTGCCAAAGAAAGCTGTTGGTGCCCAGTGCGGCCAGGATGAACCATTGCTGGGACTGCAGCCCCTCTCTTGGGGCCCTGCACACAGCGCTCCAAAAGGAGCCCTTGGAGCTCTCCTGGGCCAGCCACTCCCTCTGAGTGGGGCCTCTCCCAGCCGGGAACTCTCCCGTTTGCTGCACTCGGGGATCCCCAACAACGACGGAGCCTGGGCCGATCCCCCCACTCCTCCAGGCTCAGCCCTTCACCCGCTGGGGAGATGCCAAAGCATCCACGGGGAGCATTTCCTGCCCTCAGGGGAATTTCTCACAGGTGCCTTGAACTGACTCCTTGTGTCTGTGTGCACACAGGAGTGCCTGTGCTGGGGAAATGTGGCAGAAATGCTGCTCTCTGAGGGGTCTGAGTGCCCCCCCAGAGTTAAATAAGTTAAATATTTCTAAGAGTTGTGTTTTTGTGAAGTTGTTGTTACTTTTAATGTAAGTTATTAGGTAAGTTAAATACTGTTAGGTGTTATTCCGCCTTCAAATTAGTAAGCCATGGGTTATACATTAGGTCAAATGCTGTTAAGTGCTGATCTTTTAAGGTATCAGTTAGGGTTAAGGTAAGTCCTATTAAATTTGACCTCTGTTAAGCTTTAGGCCGTATTCCTCTATCCTTGCCCTCACTGCCTTTGTGTTATACACACACACAGGGACGGTTCTTGGTTCATTTCTGGTTCGATTGCCTGCATTTGGTTTGGCTTTGTTGTTGCTTTGTTTCCTTGGTGCGCCTGGAGTGTCCAGTCAGGAGCAGAGTGACTCTTGCCAAGGAACTTTGTGCTGCTGTCCCTTAATATTCAATCTGGTTTTTGCTCATCGCTTGCTGGGGATTTTTTCAGTGCTCTCAAGGCCTCGTTCATAACAGGGCCCTGGCCCAGGCTCTGGCCCTGGGGGACACGGGGACACTGCCGGGGGGTCCCTGTCCCCCTGTGCCACCCCCAGGGTGCCGTCCCCCCATCCCCGTGTCAGGCTCTGGGGTCGATCTCGTGGAACATCCTCTGGGGGAGGCTGCGGGGCCGGGGGCGGGGGGACCCGGGGGGGACAGGGGACCCCGCTGTGCACGAGCAGGGCTGGACTGCTCTGGGGGGAGCTGTGAGGGGGGCCGGGGCAGAGTGACCTCCCCAGTGACCTCACACAGCCCCTGTGATGTCACAGAGCCCCTGTGATGTCAAACAGCATCCTGTGATGTCATATAACATCTTGTGATGTCACCAGCCTTCCTGTAATCCTACCACCTCCTGTGATGTCACAGAACCCTCTATGATATCACACACCACCCTTGTGATGTCACAGAGCCAACTCTGGGATGTCACCCTGGAATGTCATGCAGCTGCTCTGTAATGTCACAGAAGACTCTGTGATGTCAGAAAGTCACCATGTGATGTCACTGTGTGTTCTGTGATTTCACAGCCTGCTCTATGATGTTACACAGCCAGCTAGTGATGTCACAACCCACTCTCTGATGTCACAAAACCATGTCTGTTATGTCATACTCCTACTCTGTAATATCACAGCACACACTTTGACCTTACAGCCTGCTTTATGATGTCATACAGCCATGCCATGATGCCACAGCCTGCTCTGTCATGTCACAGAATCCCCTCTATGATGCCATTGCTGCTCAATGACCTTCCACAACAAACTCTGTGATGTCACTGCCCCCTCAGTGCTGTCACACAGCCCACTCTGTAATGTCACACAGCCCCTTGCTGACATCACAGCTGCTCTGTGCCCCTATGACACAGCCACAGAGGTGCTGCTGTGACACAGCCCCCTCTGGGACATGCCACAGCCCCTGCCAGTGCTGAGCCCCTGGAAGCTCAGTCTGTGCCCTGCTGGTGTCCCTGAGGGGCCCTGGCAGTGCCCCAGCCCTGCTGGGCTGTGCACAGGAGCTGCTCCTGGCCAGAGCTGTCTCTCTGCAGCGCTGCCCTTGCCAGGAGCTGCCTCTGGGCCAGGAGCCCGGCCCAGCTCAGCAGCACAGAAACAGCACAGGGACTTTAATGACCCTCTGGGGCTTTGGTGCTCTTTGCATCAGACACAGTCCCTCACAGTGTGCTCAAAGAACTTCTCAAAAACTCAAAATCAGGTACACAGTCCGAAGTTTCTTTAACTTCTAATGGGTCTCACTGATGGGACTCATGGTCCCACTGCTCACAACTCAAGTGAAAGTGTCCCCAGGTTACAGATAGAGCAGAACACTGGAAACAGTGATGACAGCTGGGGACAAACAAGGCAAAGGTGTCTCTGGTGCTGAGCAAACCTGGATGTGTGTCAGGAATGCAAAGGGCCAAGGCCTGCGCCCCAGCCCCTGGCCAGGCAGATCCTGTCCCTCCCTCCTTGCTCAGGGCTCTTCCCGGGATGGGCACTGGCATGTGGGGATGGGCAATGACAAGGGCAGGAGCATGGGGCAGCCCCTGCCAGGCTGCTGAGCAGGGACAAGGAGGCAATGAGGCCCCAGGCCTGCAAGGGTCACTTGTCCCCTCGTGGCCTCAGGCCCAGGCCCAGCAGCCATGGCCAAAGTGCGACCCAAGTTGGCTCTGGCAGGGCTGTCTTGCAGCTGCTGCCCATCCCTGTGCCCTGTGCAGCCCAGGCTGTCCCACGGTGTCCCTGCCCTGTGCCTCTGTCCCTGCAGGCTGTCGGCATCCCCTGGCTGCCCGACCTGGCTGGGCCCTTCCTTTGCTGACAGCTCTGCCTCCTGCCTGCCTCTGCCTGCCCACACAAAGCCTTGGGCCTGACACTAAAGGGGTTAATTCAATTTTTACTGTGCCTGTGAACTTTCAGCACAGGAACAAGGCATGCAGGGGCTGCTTTCCCAGCAAGGATATTTAGAAGAGAAGAAGACATCTCACTTAAGAATAGAAAAAAAGACTGAAACTGGAAACTTGGGATGGCTTTTATGATAATGGATAAATTGTAATACACATTTAGCCACACTGGTAGAATTACATATCCACATAGGGTTAGGAATTCTCTCTCACTAGACCTCAGGCCTGAATACATTATACCCTCTCAAATAGCAAACTAGTCTTAATGAGTCTTATTCTGATATTCCAGAGATTTGGTGATGGTGGGGCCTCAGAGAACCAAGGAGTCAACTGTGACACTGAGCAAACTCATGGAAAAAAGGGTCCATTGTGACACAGCAGAACCCCATAGAACCAAAATCCATTTTGGCACAATAGGGCCACAATGAACCAATGGTCCATTGTGATACTGTGGCTCCAAAGAGAACATTGTGACTTTGAGAAACCTCTTGGAACCAAGGGGCCATTGTGACACAGCAAGGCCTCATGGAACCATGGGTCCATTGTGGCACTGCAGAACCTCACAGAAGCAAAGCTGTTGTGTTCTACTGCAGAACCGCATTGAACAAAGGGGCCATGGTGACACTGCAGAGCCAAGGAGACTGCTGCTGGCAGTGTGAGAGCTCATGGAACCAGAGGTCCATTGTGACACAGTAAGGCCTTGTGGAACCAAGGGTCCATTGTTAAATTGTGTGGCCTCATGGAACCATGAACCATTGTGACACAGCGTGGCCACATGGAGCCAAGGGGCCACTGTGACACTGCAGATAAAAGGAGACCATTGTGACTGAGGAACCTCATGGAACCAAGAGTCCAATGTTCCACTGCGGAGCCCTGTGGAACCAAGGGGACATCAGTGACTTTGCAGGGCCTCAATGGACACTATTCTGATGATTTAGGACCCACTGGAACCAAGGGGCCATTATAGCATGGCAGGATCTCATGGAACCAAGGGGAATACAGTGAACGCTGTGGGTCTCCATGGGATGAAGGGTTCAATGGAACCAAGGATACCATTGTGACACTCTGGGACATCATGGAACCAAAGGGCCATTGTGACACAGCAGGGCCTCATGGAACCATGGAGGCTGTTTTTACACTTTGAGGCCTTGTGGAACAAAAAGGCCATTGTGGCACTTCAGAGCCTTGTGGAGCCAAGGGGACCACAGTGACACTGTGGGGCTCAATGAAACCAATGGTCTGTTGTGACACTGCAAGGCCTTATGGGGTCATAGAGACCATTGTGACACCAAAGGCCTCACTGAACCAAGGGGCCATTGTGACACTACAAGGCCTCATGGAAGTAAGGAACCATTGTGACACTACGGATTCTTGGCAGGCCAAGGGGCAGTTGTCACACTGTGTGGCACCATGGAACAAAGGAGTCTATTGTGACCCTACACGGCACCATGGAACTAAGGATTCGTGGAACAGTGCTGGATGCCATGGAACCAGATGTCCATGGTGACACTGTGAGGCTCCATAGAATTAGCAAAGCATTGTGACACTGTGAGGCCTCATGGAACGAGTGAGACCATTGTGACTCTGGAGGTCCCCACAGAACCAAGAGGACCATTGTGATACTGTGGGGCCTTGTGAAACCAAGAGGGCTTTGTGACACTGCAGGACTGTGTGGAAGCAAAGCTCCAGGGAGACACAGAGGGTCCATTGTGACACTGTGGAGCCAAAGGAGACCAATGTGACACCGCAAACCCCCAGGGTCCAAAGGTCCATTGTGACATTTCAGGGCTCATGGAACAGAGGAGTCATATGACATTGTGGGGCTTGGGGAACCAGTGAGACCATTGTGACTCTGCAGGGTCTCATGGAAATGTTGGGACCATTGTGACACTGCAGGACCTTCTGGAACCTAGGGACCATTGTGACACTGCTGGACCCCATGGAAACAATTCACCATTATGGTACTGTGGGGCCCCATGGATCCAAGGCATGATTGTGACACAATGGGACACCATAAAGCCAAGGGAATATGGAACAGGACTGACTGGTTTGGCATCCTGGGGGCCACCTGACTGGTCTAACTGACCTTGGCATGTTAAGAGTCTCTTCTCATCTGCTACTGAAACACTGGGGCTCTGTGCTTTCCTTCCTGTGGAAAGGAACTGTCCTTCTCCTCTAGGCGCCAATGGCAAGAATTGATATTTCACCTCCAACGTTGCCTTACTGTGAGACACTGGAGGAGATTGTTGGCTGGAAACATTTTGTGTGTAGGGGAGGAAGGGGCAAGTCTAGCCTTGCCCTGCCATGGAAGCCCAGCCCTGCCCTGCCCTGGAACCCCAATCCCCCCAGAGCCTCTATCCCAGCCCAGCAGTGGCTGCCAGTCCCTGGCACAGCACAGGCAATGCTCCACAGCCACCTCTGCAGCCCCCAGCCCAGCTCCTGAGGGACCAAATGAGCCCAAGTCCCACCTGGGGGAAGGGCCCAGGAAGACCAAGGGGTATTGAAGGCTGACCACAAGGCAAGCACTCATCTTGACCCTACCTCCTCTTGGAATTTCCTTCTGAACACTGCTGGAATCCAGGAGATGGTAGCTGTGTGTGTGCTTCTCTGAATTTTATTTCTTTCTCTCTTTCTGTGTTTTCTTCTCCTTCTTCTAATTCTCTCCCCTTGCAAATTTTGAGTTACTTAAAATTGAAATAGCTTAGAATTTGTGTAGTTGAATGGGCCAATTTAATGCTTTGAGAAGTGTTTTTTGTTGATTGAATGTTGTCTTACATCTTTTGCCAAAGTATCTCAGATTTTCTTAAGTTGTTAGTAAAGGCTGTTTTGTTGTTTTGTGCTCCTGACAATCTCTTGCTGGTATTTCTCCAGTGAGTCCAACTCAGAGTACACAAACAATTTTAATTCCTTTTAAATGTCTCATTGATGGAGTTTTTTAGTGGATGGGAGTCAGGGCTTATTTGTCCTGCTTGGCCCAGCCCAGGCAGGGCTTTCCCAGACACATCCCACACTCCATTGCCCAGCTGGAGCCGCTGGTGTCTCTGAGGTGTGCTGCCCCAGCCCCAGGGACGCTCTCCTTGTCTGCCCATTCCCCCACGCTCTCTGGGCAGGGATGGCCTCAGTGGGGGCTGCTGACATCCTCAGCACCTTGGAGGCTGCTGCTGAATTTTCCTGCTGCAGAGGCTTCCTCAGCCTTCAGCTCTTGAGTGCAGGAATTCAGTGTCCCAGGGCTCATTAACATTCAGAACAGCTTAACAAGCCAAGCCTTGGGGAAAATTCGATTTAGGTGTTCAAATATTTTGTGGTTAATTTGACAGATTTCAGTAGTGGGTTCAAAGTGATTACATTATATTTAAAAAGACAGTGAGAAAACATTTTTTAGGTCCTGTTTAGGATTTTTTCCTGTTCATAAATCAATATGTGTGATCTCCAATTGCCATTGAATCCAAGTGCCTCCTCATGCAGTTTGAATGAATATGAAAATCAAGACCCTTCATGGCTGACAATCAATCAGACTCTGTCCCTACCCCCACCCCACCATTTCCCCCATCCAAGCCCTGGCACTCAGAGCAGCCTTGTGCAAATCTGAGCTCCCTCCAGCCCAGGCTGCACCTGCAGCTTTCAGCTCCTTGGCTCCAACTCCCACCTGCTTTCCTTGGAGAAGGAGCTGCCCAAGACGCAGAGGGATGTTCATTTCTTGTCAGCCAACAAAGCCAAGGGAAGGCACAGCTCCATCAAATGCAAAAGCCATTCTTCTCCTGGAATCTGCCCTGTGCCTGATCCCCACAGCCTGTCCTGTTTCCTTCACCCCTTCATTGCCAGGGACTTTCTGGGACAAGGGAGCTCTGCTCTAAGTATGGAGGCAGGTCCAAGTGCAGCCACTGGAGTTGGAACCACAACTCATGAGGTTTGTATCCTTTGAGGGAGCAGGAAATGGTGAGACTAAGAGGCACAGAAAGCTTTCTCTTCATGGACAACGTAAGAAATGTGAACATGATGAAATTTAAGAAACATCTAAATCCTTCTTTATTCTCTTTGTGACATCCCAGCAACATCTGACATGTCCACCATCCCCAAGGGATTGCCATACAGGAAGGATTTAAGACAAAAACATAAGAAGAGGTGATATAAAACTGATAACTACAAATAAAATGCTGACAAAGGTGGTATTTAAACTTCTGAAAGATTGAGCAACTCCCTGAAGCTCAAAGTATGAAACCAGTCAAGGGAAACGCATTGGAATGACCAGAGAAAAGCTGCAGGAGGAAATACGGGAGCAAGGGGAAGGCCATAGATCCAGCTGCTCTAAATGAAGAGATGTCCTTAGACATGTCCATTTAAAGAGAAGAGCTGGAAACACCTGAAGGAATAGAGCAATGAAATATTAGAATGAATATTAGTGGCAATGGTAGAGGGGAAGATCAGTATTTCTTCTCCTGCCATCAGTAGAAGAATCCAGTAGTTCCAGGAAATGCTTGCTCCGTGTTGGAATACAGTGCCATTTCTTAAAAGTACTCAGATGATAAAGTGACCCAGATAATAAAGATTCGCTTGTATATTATGAAACTAACAGGTATCAACACCTGTGCCCCTTTCCAGGCAGACATCAGCTGTGTGCCCATGAACAAGCAGTGCCACTTGTGCCCTGAGATGCCCAGCTGGGATTGGATCTCTCTGGGAGCACCTGAGGGAGAGCAGAGCACCTTGCAAGCTGCAGGTCCCTGACAGCCCCGCAGGGCTCCTGTCCCATCAACATCTGCTCTGCTCCAGTGTGAAACAGGGCCCAGCATGGTGCCAGGATCATCAGAGAGCTGAGGTGTGTGCTGGAATTCAATGGCCAGCCTTGCTCATTCTGTGATTCTCTGGAACCAGACATAGAGCCGTTGTGAG
The DNA here is from genome assembly GCA_024362935.1 of Setophaga petechia. NCBI lineage: Eukaryota > Metazoa > Chordata > Aves > Passeriformes > Parulidae > Setophaga > Setophaga petechia. The sequence continues at coordinate 747,172 of JANCRA010000078.1, forward strand.
AGCCTGGGGACAATGGAACCAAGGGGCCATTGCTCCATTGCAAGGACTCTGGGAACTGAGGGAACAATTGTGACACTGTGGTGCCCCATGGAACCAAGGGTCCCAGGTGTCACTGCAGGATCTTGTGTCACCAGGGCTGCATTGTGACACTGCAGCACCAAGGAATTCCTTGTGGCACTCTGAGGCCTCATGGAACCAAGAGGCCACTGTGACCCTGCAGGGCCTTGTGGAACCATGCAGAGCATTGTGACAGAGCAGGACCTGGTGTCACGATGGGGCCATTGTGACACTGCAGGGCCCCATGGAACCAAGGGGCCAGGGCTGCTCCTCAGGGACTCCTGGAATGAAGGAAACATGTTTGACACTGTGGTGGCGCTTGGGACTAGGAGGCCACTGTGACACTGTGGAACCAAGGAGAGCATTGCTGAACTGCCAGACCCCATGGAACCAAGGATCCATTGTGACACTGCAGGGCCTTGGGGGACCAAGGATCCATTGTGGCACTGCAGGGCCCAAGGATCCAAGGGACTCTGTGACACCAAGGGGTGCCATGGAACCAAAGGGACATTGTGACACTGGGAGGCCTCATGGAATCATGCAGACCATTGGGACACTATGGGGCCTCATGGAACCATGGTGACACCAAGTTGGCTGGGAGTGTTGATCTGCTGGAGGGTAGGAGGGCTCTGCCCAGGGCCCTGGACAGGCTGGATCCAGGGCACAAATCCAACAAGGTCAGGTTTCACAAGTCCAAGTGCCGGGTCCTGCACTTTGGCCACAACAACCCCTGCAGCCCTACAGGCTGGGGACAGAGTGGCTGGAGAGCAGCCAGGCAGAAAGGGACCTGCAGGGACTGATGGACAGCAGGCTGGACATGAGGCAGCAGTGTGCCCAGGTGGGCAAGAAGGCCAATGGCTCCTGGCCTGGATCAGGAATGGTGTGGCCAGCAGGAGAAGGGCAGTAATCCTTGCCCTGTGCTCAGCACTGGTTGGGCAGCACCTTGAGTGCTGTGTCCAGTTCTGGGCCACCTGGAGTTGGCAAGAGAAAGAAATTTGTACCAGGAAAAGTAAAGAAAGCAAAGGTGAAGCAAAGGAAATGCTGAGGGCAGATTGGCGGTGGCCTCCAGGCAGCCCTGGCTCTGAGCAACAGCGTCTGCAGTGGGACAGGAAACTCCCAGCTGATGGGAACAAACTTTCTGGCTGAGTGCAGAGGCCAGGACAAAGCTGAGTGCTTTCCCTGGTGTCCCCCACCCCTTGCTGGCCCCAGGGGCTGATGGCATTTGTGCTCCCTCAGGTTCATGTCCCCACAGCACCAGCATGGGGGTGCTCCCGCCTGCTGTGTGCAATGCAAACAGGGGCTGCTGAGCCAGTGCTGCCGTGTCTGTGCCTGCAAGGATGGGGCACCTGTGTGAGCTGGGGGAGAGGCCAGGGCTGCAGAGGGGGGATGTTGTTGGCAGCTCCATCAGGACGCTCTGGGACGCTGCCCTGGGCTGTGCAGCGCACTGGGGATGGATCAGCCCCTGCTCTGCTGCTCCTTCCCGTGTGCCCCAGGGCGCTTGCAGAGCCCCAGCCATGCTGTTTGCCCCCAGCCTGCCCACGGCCAGCCTGGGGCTGCTGACGGGGGTTTCCTGTGCTGAGCATTGGCCTGGGCGTGTTCTTGAGAGAGCCTGGGCGAGGAGCCTGGACCCCCCAGGGCCTGGCCTGAGGCGTCAGCGCTGCCCCAGCAGTGCCCATGGCCTGTCCCTGCTGCAGCCCCGGCACTGCCACCCCCAGGGCTGTGCCCGGCCCCGAGAGCACTCAGGCCCTGCAGCAACACCAGGGCCACCAGGGCAGCGGGGCAGGGCCACGGCAGCAGCACTGGCAACACCAAGTGCTGCTGCTGCTGGGCACAGCTGCTGGGCCAGCCCTGATCTGCCCCCACCTCTGCACACAGACATTGCTGCTGCAGCTCCAGAGAAGGCAACACAAGGGCATCTCTGCACAAAACTCTGCTGGGAGATCCTTTAGCTTCTTTTATACCACCATGAGTGCAGCACCTCATTGACACAGTCTGTGGCCACAGGGAAGGTGGAGAGAAACAAAATGAGAAATTATAAAAAGAATGACATTATTTGTGGGCAATATTAAAAAGGTAAAACAAAGACAAAGAACTTCCAAAGAGAAACCAAGAAGAATTATCAAAGATGAGTTTTATTACAAGTGATATGCAGTATTTGTCCAGCACTTTAATGTCACTGAACGCATCCAGTCATCAGTCTCCACACTGCAGCCTTGAGCTCCTGGTTCCTCAGGCTGTAGATGAGGGGGTTCAGGGCTGGAGGCACCACCGAGTACAGAACTGACAGGGTCAGATCCAAGGATGGGGAGGACATGGATGGGGGCTTCATGTTGGCAAACACTGCAGTGCTGAGGAACAGGGAGAGCACGGCCAGGTGAGGGAGGCAGGTGGAAAAGGCTTTGTGCCGTCCCTGCACAGAGGGCATCCTCAGCACAACCCTGAAGATCTGCACATAGGAGAAAACAATGAACACAAAACAACCAAGTGCTAAACAGACACTGACAGCAAGAAGCAACAATTCCCTCAGGTTTGAGTGTGAGCAGGAAAGCTTGAGGATCTGTGGGATTTCACAGAAGAACTGGCCCAGGGCATTGCCATGGCACAGGGGCAGGGAAAATGTATTGGCTGTGTGCATGAGAGCATTGAGAAAGGCACTGGCCCAGGCAGCTGCTGCCATGTGGGCACAAGCTCTGCTGCCCAGGAGGGTCCCGTAGTGCAGGGGTTTGCAGATGGACACATAGCGGTCATAGCACATGATGGTCAGGAGGAAATACTCTGATCCAAGGAAGAACAGAAAGAAAAAGAGCTGTGCAGCACATCCTGTGTAGGAGATGTTCCTGGTGTCCCAGAGGGAATTGTGCATGGCTTTGGGGACAGTGGTGCAGATGCAGCCCAGGTCGCTGAGGGCCAGGTTGAGCAGGAAGAAGAACATGGGCGTGTGCAGGTGGTGGCCGCAGGCTACGGCGCTGATGATGAGGCCGTTGCCCAGGAGGGCAGCCAGGGAGATGCCCAGCAAGAGGCAGAAGTGCAGGAGCTGCAGCTGTCGCGTGTCTGCCAATGCCAGCAGGAGGAAGTGCCTGATGGAGCTGCTGTTGGACATTTGTTCTGTCTTGGCACGGGGATCTGTAAAAAAAGTGATCATGGAATAGTTGGGTTTAGAGAGGACTTGAAATATCCCAGCACAGCCTGGGGGCACTTTCCCCCCACTGCCTGCCCAGGGCTCTGCTGCCTGGAGCTGTCCCTGCCAGCAGCTGCTTCCCTGTGCCCAGGGCTGGGCCCTGCCAGTGCTGCCAGAGCCCAGCCCAGCCCTGGGGGCTCAGCTCTGCCCTGCAGACCCCTCCCAGCTCAGGCACTGCCCTGGGGCAGCTCTGGCTCTGCAGGCTCTGATGGCAACGTCAGAGCAACTCTGAGGAGGCTGGAAAAGTGACTCTGATATTGCCTGTGAGGGGCCCTATACTGATTTCTGTCACTGCCTGGTTTAGTATGATCAAAGAGAAAATTTTTTTATTTTTTTCAGCCTGAACTGAGAGCTGAATATCTGTGTGCAGTTTCCATCCCAGCAACCCAGGACAATAGAATGAAAAAGCAGGTTATCCCCATTTATGCAGCCACTGCCTTGCTATGCTCCCTGTATAATCTAATTTCTGCAGTTAAATGCCATGCTGGGAGCAGTCCTGAACAATGCAGCATCCTCCCCACACAAGGAGAACACTTCCAAGCCTTACCAGCTGTCTCCCCCCACCCAGATCTTGTCCCCCAGTGCTGGAGCAGCTGCCAGGGCTGGTTGAGAGCTGTCCCTGGCAGGCAGCAGAGTCCCTGCCCCAGCACAGCGCCCTGGGCTGCAGGACCCCGCTCTGCAGGACAGCCCTGGGCACCCCTGGCTGCTCTGCACAAGAGACAATCAGAGAATGTACTCACAGGCTCTGCAGGCATTGGGATGTTCCGGCTTTAGGAGATGGCTCCAGGAGCTGCAGCTGCATTGTCCTGCAGCCAGAGGTTCCTGTGCCAAGGGCTGGCAGGGATTGTGCCCCAGGCACTTCTCAGCACCTTCCCAGCCCTGACTGATTGAAGCTCTCTGTGCCTCTGTGCTGTGCCCGGGCTGGCTGCAGGCAGTGCCCCAGCCCTGCTGGGCTGGCAGAAGAGCTGCTCATCAGGAGAAATGTGCTTTTGAAGCTCTGCTTGCTTACCAGGAGCTGCCTCTGTGCCAGGAGCCCAGCCCAGCTCAGCAGCACAGACACAGCACAAGGACTTGAATGAGCCTCTGGGGCTTTGTGCTCAGGCCCTGAACATCAGCCCCTGAGAGGGAGCTGAAGAAACCTCTCCAGAACTCCAAGTCAGAATCCAACTCCAAACTTTCTTGGACTTTTAATGGGTCCCACTGAGGAACACCACTGAGGAAGTGTCCCCAGGCAGAGCAGAGAACTGCAGGCAGTGATGACAGGTGGGGACAAAGAGAAGCCAAGTCTTGGTGCCCTGGGCCACAGCAGCAGGGTCTGTGCCACCAAGGGCTGTGAGGAGACACCTTGTGCTGAGGCCCTGGGGCCTCCTGGCACAGCCCCAGCCAGGCTGGGCACTGTCAGCCCCTTGTCCTGCCCTCAGCATCCCCCCCTAGCCCACATCCCAGTGGCCTCCAGGATCTGCTGGAAGGAGTCCCTGGGGAGCCTTGCTCAGCAATGGCCCTGGGGGCTCCTGAATGCTCCCTGCAGGGACTGCAGGTTTTTCAAAGGACTTTGGCTTTCGCTTTTGCCTTGGGGTCTCTGAGAGGTCTGTGGAATCATGGCTTCCAATTATCTGCTGTAATTAGTCCCTGGAGAGGCTTTGTCAGTAACAACACTCAGTGGGCTCATTAATACTTCAAGGTACTTCAGTTATTTTAAGGTACTTGGTGTTTCCGTTTTGATACAGACTCTGAGAGAGGTTTGTGCAATCATGGCCCCAATTATCTGCTTTAACGAGTCCCTTGAGAGCTTTGTACTGACACTCAGTTGGGCTCATTAATGCCTTGAGATACTCAAGGTTTTTAAGGTACTTTATGGATTTAAGAATACTTTGAGATACTTTTAAGGATTTTCCTTCCCACACTGAGTCTCTGAGCGGTTTTTGTTCCATCCTGGCCTCCAATTCTCTCCTCCAAGGAGTCCATGAGGAGCCTGTGTTTGGTATCTTCCCCCTTTCTGTTCTACAACAAAGATGGAACTGAAAGAATTTTGTAAGACTTTCTAAAAGCAACCAAACAAACATGGGACAATTAATAATACAACAACAACCACTAAGAGAATTAATAGTCCTGTTTTAGTAGACATCATCCAACCCTTTAGTCCGTTGGATTGCAAGAGTTTATTGAACCAGTCTTTGTTTTCCCCTGGAAGCTTCTTGAATCCTTCCTTCAGTACCTGAATGCTCTTGTGGACTGACTGGCTGTGGCTGGAGAAGTTCATGCAACACATCCCTCAGAGTCTACACAGCCATGCCCATGTGCCCAGAGTAAAAACTCTATTGCTGTTCTGCAAGGTGGCATGTCTGATGGTCTCTGTGTCTGAGAGCAGGCCACTCCATGTGAGGGAGGTAGCATTGGTTTGCTTCCTTAACAGGCACCCAAGATGGTCTAATTGTCCTAAAGCTTCAGCTGCAGCCACCCAAGGTAGTCCAAATATGGGGTGCTACCATCTGATACCTGGATTAAAGCTTTCAAAGCCATCTCTTTGATATCATCCAATACTTTTCTGGGGATACCTGCTGCTTGATCACCTGGCAGTCTGTGTTGTCCTTCTCCAGCTAGATGGTTGATTTTCAATTCTGCCCTTGCCTCATTATTAGCATAGTCTACTATTAATTGATTTAGTAAACACTTCCATCCCCCTTCGCACAGGGTGTATTCTGTAGGTGACAACAGCATGGTCATAATATATTTTAAATCATAGGAGTTAAGACGTGTGCCGTTAACATGGCCCTCATTAGGCCATTAAAACAAGGTAAGTTTTTCCTCTGGTCTTTAGCTGCCCTACACAGATCCTTGTTCTCCCTGTAAACCAGTGGCTGATACCTGGGATTTTGCCCCCTTCTTTCATAACATACGGGGGCAACGAGGAGTTTTGAGACTATTTGCCAGTCTTCTTCCTTAACTGCTTCTTTCCAGATCCTTTCCTAGGGATCTTCTGCGATTGAGGGGTGAGGCGGCTCTGGGGAGTCCAAACTGTCTTCTGGGTCGGCAGAATAACTTGGAACAGAAATTTTTGGATTAGAGCAAGTGTGACAGTTGGGCTTAGTATATTTGACCATGCGGTTATATTGTTGCCAGAAGGTGAGGCAAAGGGCACTGCCATTTTGTCAGGTGTTGGGGAGGAAGGGCCTTGATCTAGGATGGCAGACTTCCAGTAAGGAGTTCTGGAGGCATGGCCCAGGGTGGAGGTGGAATGATTGAAAGTGGGGGCGTGACCTGCAGTCGTGGGTGTGGAGTCTGGAGGTTTATTCAGGGCAGAAGAGAAGGTTGTGGTAGCAGGAAGAGGAGGAGCCAAGATGGAGGGAGGATGGTTGGGCTCCTGAGCCGCATTCAGGCTCCTTCCATATTGAGTCTCCAGGGCATGATGCTCCAAGACCGCGTGGCCATTGCCATCTTGTACCATCATGGAAGGTCTGAGAAAGGCAGGTTTGAGGGGAGGTCCCGAGTTAGGAGTTACCAATGGATTGAGTTTTCAACACACTGCTTGCTGGTGAAGGGTCTCAAGGATTGTTTGGAAGATGGGGAGCATGTGGGTTCCAATGGGGTCCCTTATGATTGAAAGGTTGTACAATTTAACTCCCACTGAGTCCCAAAGTTCAGTGGTATGGATTTTGTCAGCAGAGGCGTCTAGAAAATTTTTAATGATCCACCCCATGATTGATTTTACTTCGTTCTTTGAAAATATTATGTCATAATAAGTGAGAATTAAAGCATCCATATATGCGCCTTTCTACTTTGGACATCTGGCTGCCCATTTTTCTCTTTCTCTGCCTTATGGGGAACAGGCACCAGAATACCCCAAATCAATTATGGGGCGTGGGTGCATATTGCAAAAACACAGTGGCAAAATGGGCAATACATTTCTTGCATTTCCCCAAACCCACCTGCAATCCTATGCAGGTGAAACCATTGTTTTCCCTGCCGATACTGGCCAAGGTCCCTCAAAGCAACGATGAATCCACCAGGCCTGGCACAATCCCAAATCCCGGGGAGCGCTGGCCTATCCATCAGCTAACCCCAGCTGACGTGACTGACACAGGGAGCCCTGAATGTCATGGTCCCTGTTCGGGCGCCAAAGTCACAATGAAGGTGGTGGGAACAAACCTCTCTGGTTCCCTGACTTCAGGGCGAGGGTGGTGAAAATGAAAAGGAGCAGGATCAATGGAGTTCTTTAATAGGAGCTTTAATAACAGGGTGAAAAACAACAAACATGGAGAAGTCGAGCACAGTATGAGGGACAGGATCCAAAGACCCGAAACAAAGGGGAAGCAAAAACATACACACTTTGGGGAAGAACACTCTAGAACAATAACCATATAGGGGAAACAAGTAGGGAATAGGGAAGCAATAGGGAAGTAGATCTGGGACAAATAAGCGTAGCAACACTTAGGGCTTATGGAGGAACTCTCAAGCACACCCTAAGTTAAACAAATGATTCCCAGGGCTTGAAACTCATGCCCAATTTTTGGGGGTAAAATCTGACTGACTCTGACTTTCAGCTGGGCTAACTATCGCACTGCTGCTTTGCACTGGCCTCTTGGGACCATGGTGCCCAACAGAACCACAATGATGTCCTTGGTTCCATGAGGCTCTTCAGTGTCACAATGGCCCCTTCATTTCACAAGACTCCCAAGTGTCACATTGGTCTCCATAGGAAGGAAAGCATGGAGTCCTTCTGTTTCAGGAGCTAATGAACAGCAGCCACCAGAGGTCAAGGCAAGCCTAACCTGTCTGTCCTGAAGGTTTGCTTGGGGCAACCCTTCGATATTTGAAATTATGAATGTAGAATCCTAATTTCAGACATTTGTGCCTGGAGAAGGATGATTTTTTCCATACAAAGAAAAACAGAGAGCCCTTTCCAGCGTTTGGAAAACAGGTGAGTTCATGCACTCAGGAGTTCAAGACCAGCCAGACCTGTCTGTCCTGGCAACTTTTGTCTGGCAGCAATCCTTGGATACACAGAAATTTGGAGGTGGAATCCAAATTTTGGCCATGGATACCTGGAAAAAATGGACAGTTCTTTTCCATAAAAAGAAGAGCCCAGAGCCCCAGTGTTTCAGGGGCAGATGGGAGTGGCCTTCCACATTCCAAGGTCAGCCAGACCTGTCAGGTGACCCCTGGGAGACCAAGGCAGCCACACCTATTTCATGTTCCCTTAGCTCCACAGGGACCTGCAGTGTCACAAAGGCTCCTTGCTTCCATGATGCCCTAAGGTGTCATAATGGCCCCTAGGTTCACAGAAGTCCTTAAGGATCTTATTGGTCTCCATGGTTCCACAAGGCCCCACAGTGTCATAATGGTCGATTGGTTCCATGAAGCCTCGCTGTGTCACCATGGCCCCTTGGTTCCATTGGGGCCCAGTAGTGCCACAATGATCCCCTTGTTTCCACAACTTCCCATAGTGTCACAATGGCCCCTTCCTTCCATGAGACCCTGCAAGGTCACAATGGTTCTTTGGTTCCATGGGGCCCCACAGTGTCACAATGGTATCCATGATTCCATGGGGCCTTGCAATGTCACAATGCTCTCCATGGATCCACGGTGCCCTGCAGGATAAGAACGGACCTTTGGCTCCACAAGGCCCTGAAATGCAGCAATGGCCTCTTGGTTCCACAAAGCCCTGCTCCTTCACACTGGCCCCTTGGGACCATGCAGCCCAACAGAGCCACAATGATGTCCTTGGTTCCACGAGGCCCCACAGTGTCACAATGGCCCCTTGGATCCATGATTCCCTGCAGGGTCACAATGTTCCCCTTGGTTCCACAAGTTCCTACAGTGTAACAGGCTCCACAAGGACCTGCAGCGTCACCATGGCCCATTGGTTCCACAATGCTCCACAGTGTCACAATGGTCTTCATAGGATGGAAACAAGTGAGCCCCAGCGGTGCAGGGGCAGATGAGAGGCAGTCACCAGAGGCCAAGTCTAGCCAGACTGGACTGTATGGGCAGATTTTGTCTGGGAGTAACCCTTGGATATAGGGAATTTTAGATGCAGAATCCCAATTTTGGCCATGGGTGCCTAGACAAGAAAGACAATTCTTTTCCACAGGAACAAAAGCATGGAGCCCCAGTGCTTCACAGTCAAGAGAAGTGGTCCTTGACATGTCAAATTCAGTGGGACCTGTCAGACAGTCCCCAGGAGGCCAAACCAGGCAGATCTGTTCCATGTTCCCTTGATTTCATGGGTCCCCACACTGTCACGATATTCTCCTTGATTCCATGAGGTCTGGCAATATCACAATGCCTTCTTGGTTTCATGAGACCCAGCAGAGTCACAGGGTTCCCTTGACTCCATGTGGCCCTGCTGTGTCGCAATGGCTCCTTGTTTCTATGAGCCCCAAGGTTCGATTACTGACCCTTGCATCCATAGGGCCCCTGAGTTGCACAACCGGTCTCCTTGATTCCATGAGGTTCCGTAGTGTCACCATGATGTCCTTGCATCCACATTGTCACAACTGACCCATGGTTCCATGAGGTTCTGCAGTGTCACTGTGGTCCCTGTCAGAGGCTGGATGAGATCGATGTCCCGAGACACCTTGGGATGCTCGGAATGCCCAAGTGGGGCCAGGGCCGGGTCAGGCCTTGGTTTGTGGTGGGACAGAGCCCCACCCCCAGCCCTGGCCTGGCAGAGCTGTCAATCACACAGCAGGGGCGGTGCTAACATAGCTCTGATTGCCCATCTGTCAATCAATCAATCACACACCAGCAGCTGGTGCTACCCTGGCTCTGATTGGACAACAAGTGGCAGTCCCACCCCAGGGGCGGGCCCATGAAGGCCCAGAGGGTTAAAAGTCGGAGCACGAGGCCAGCCCAGGGTCTGGATCCTGCTTTCCCCTGGGGTTTCTCTGTTGGTGATGCTGGAACCTGAGCAGTTGGTACCTGTGTGTGTGTCTTTCTATGGATCTTCTTTCTTTCTGTCGTTTTCTATTTCTTCTCCTTCTAATCCTATTTACCTGGAACATTTTTGGGTAACTTAAAATCTTTAAAGTTAAAGGTTTTTAGGTTAAATGTGTGGGAATCCAGGGCACAGGCAATATTTCTCTGTCTGTTTTGAGGGGTCCTGACCCCCAGAGAAACACTGCCTTTTACCTTTGCCCATGGAGAGGACTTCTAAGACTTTGAAATAGATAAGAATTTACCCAAGTGTAAAATAGATTAGAGGGTGGTATAGCATGTAACTTGGGTGAGAAATTTAGGTTTTGGGATTTTTAGTATGGTGTAGATAGGAAGCAAAATGGAGGAATTTGGATGTAGTCCCTGTCTTCTTTTTCATCTGCTCCATTTTCTACTGTGTTGGTGGCACAGGGTGATTGCTCAGGGAAAGCACAGTGCAGAGGTTATGTGGACAGTCAAGGGATGAGTTATTGGTAGATAAGTATAAATAATGCATGTTTTAAGAGTTAATTGGATGAGACAACTTTAAAAGACCTTGAAACTGTACATTTTAGAGCCATTTTGAGGTGTTTTTCCAGCATGCTGAGCCTGGTGTGCACAGCGTGCAAAACTTTAGAAAGGATAAAAATAAACAAGAAGCTGAAGACGGAAAAAGTCCCATGCATGTCCTTTTACCTGGCACAGAACTGCTACTGGAGGATTTCCCCCATCCAGGGAGCCCCCAGAAAGGCCCAACATAAAACAAACATCAATAACTGGTGCCCCAACAATGTTTGAAATAAGCTGGCTTTTTTCCGTAAAGTTGTTTACTGAAGGGTGTTGTCTTAATTGGCCAATCATGTGAAATGTGTTGATTAAATGACCAATGAGGTCCACCTGTGGCAAACCAAGATATAAAAGAAGAGGATTGAAAAAACAGGTGGCTTTTAGCCCTTAGCCTTCTGATCTGAGTCATCTCTGATTCAACGGTGACATTTGGGGGTCTGTGGGGCTATTGGGGATCTTTTCTGCAGCATGTGACCCAACAGGAGCTTCTCTAATAAACTTTGCCTGAAGCTCCCACTCTGCCCGTGACAGGAACCCCTGTGAGTGTCTGGGACATCCCGGCTCTTTGGCAGCCTGGGGATTCCTGGGATGTCACTGTGGAGCCCCCGTGAGTGCCTGTGACAGATCGGTGCCTTTACAGCCCAAGGTCCCCTGGGATGTCACCATGGAATGGCTGTGACTGCCTCTGACCACAGGGCTCTTTGCGATCCCCAGAAAGCCCTGGGATGTCACCATGGAGCCCCTGTCTCTGCATGTGACATTCTAGCTCTGGAACAGCCTGGACACTCTTGGAAAGTCCCCATGGAATCCCTCTGAGGGCCTGTGACAAATCTGATCCTTAGCAGGCAACCATCACCACGACCCTGTTGCTATGGTCAGTTTCCATGGCAACCATCACCAGGCCCCTGTTGCTATGGTCAGTTTCCATGGCAACCATCACCAGGCCCCTGTTGCTATGGTCAGCTTCCATGGCAGCTCCATGGAGACCCCATGCCGGGGTGGTTGCCATGGACACCAGCTCAGGCCTGCAGCCAGAGCCTGTTGCCATGGCAACCATTGGCAGCCCCATCCCCAGGCTCACGGGATCCCAGAACCACAGAATTGGCTGAGCTGGGAGGGACCCATCAGGATCCTCCAGTCCAACTGCTGGCCCTGCACAAGACACCCCAACAATGCCAGCCTGGGCCTGGCAGCGCTGTCCAAACGCTGCTGCAGCTCAGAGAGCCCTGGAGCTGGGAGCCTTCCCTGGGGAGCCTGGACAGGGCCCCAGCAGCCTCTGGGCAAAAACCTTTTCCTGACATCCAACCTGAGCCTGCCCCGACTCAGCTGCAGCCGTTCCCTCCACTCCTGTCCCTGGGCACCAGAGGGAAGAGGCTCCCACAGCCCCAGCCAGGGACCCGCTCCCAAGGCTGTTGCCATGGCCACCAGGGCTGGGACCAGCTGGGATGCTGGGTTTTCACGGGCTGGGGTTCAGGCATGGGATTCCCCAATTTCCTGCTCCCCCTAAAACTGCGCTGCCCCGCTGCCCTCCTGCCTCCCATGGGAAGCACAAAAGGCAAAGATCCCGGGCTGGGATAAAAACCATTTATTTGGAACAGCAACAAGACAAGGAACAAACACGAACAGAAACAATATTGATAATAGAAGGGATAAGTAAAACTATTAAGAGAGAAAACTACAACATCAACAACTGGCTCTTCCTGGCAATGTATTTCCTCCTGTCTGGAAAGGACACCCTTCTCCTCAGGGTGAGAGAGGGAGAGAGAGTCCCTTTCCTGCCCCTAGAAATGACCTGAGGTGGGAGTGAATGTAATGACAGGGCCATGGCCAGACCCTCATGTTCTTAAATCCCACATCATGTCACTGGCAGGGGCAACAAAAGGTACAGGTGTCTTCCCAGCATGGATCACAGGGAACATGGATCACCAAGGCTCTGACCAACGTGGGGTCTCCAATGGGGGATAAAGCTGGAGCAGTGCATGAAGCTCTTCCTGCAGTTGTGGCATTTGCAGGGCTTGTTTTCTGGTGCCTCCGTTGGTGTCTTGTCAAGTGAGAGCTGCTGGGGAAGCTCTTCCCACACTGGGGACACTCGTAGGGCCTCTCCCCAGTGTGGATACGCCGGTGAGTGGCGAGGTTGGAGTTGTGCTTGAAGCCCTTCCCACACTCAGGACAGTGGAAGGGCCTCTCATCGGTGTGAATCTGTTCATGTATGAGGAGGCTGGAGCTGGTCTGAAACCTCTTCCCACATTTGGGACACTCATAGGGCCGCTCCCCAGTGTGGATCATTTGGTGGATGATCAGCTGGGGCCTCTGACTGAAGGTAATCCCACATTCCCCACACTTGTATGGCCTTTCCCCAGTGTGGATCCTCTGGTGGTAGATCAAGAGAGACTTCTAACTGAAACTTTTCTCACATTCCCCACACTCATAGGGCTGTTCCCTGGTGTGGGTCTTCTGGTGGGAAATCAGGTTAGAGTTCTGGCTGAAACTCATCCCACATTCCCCACACTCATAGGGCCTCTCCCCAGTGTGGATCCACTGGTGCCTGATGAGGTGGGAGTTGCGGTTGAAGCCCATCCCACAGTCAGGGCAGTGGAAGGGCCTCTCCTCTGTGTGAATCGGCTGGTGCTGGAGGAGATTGGAGCTGGTCTGAAACCTCTTCAGACACTGGGCGCACTCGTAGGGCCTCTCCCTGGTGAGAATGCATTGGTGGATGACGAGGGCAGAGCTGTAGCTGAAGCCCTTCCCACACTCCCCACACTCGTAGGGTCATTCCCCAGTGTGGATCCTCTGGTGGCTGATCAGGGTCCTGCTCTGCCTGAAGCTCTTCCCACACTCCAAGCACTTGTGGTGCTTCTCCCCATCATGGAGCTGCTCATTGGCCACCAGCTCCGACCTCTGGCTGAAGCTCTGTCCACTATCCTGGCTTAGGGTGGGCCTTTCCTCCTCAGAGCCCCCTGGGCTTGGCTTGGAGCCCCTCCTCCTGTGGAATCTCTGGCAATTTTTCGCCCCGTTGGATTCCTGTGGCCTGCAGTCACTCAAAACAGCCTCTTCTACAAGTTTCTGACATGAGGATTTGTCCTGCCTGGTCCCCATCCTCAGCTCCTGGTCTGGGGGAGGAAGGACAAGGAGAGGATGGGATTTGCCTCCTTGCCAGAGGGAAGCAGAAGGAGATCCCCCCAGTGCATCCCCAGCAAAATAGGGTTGGCACCAGGGTTGTCCTGCAGCCAGGGGCAGTGCTGGGCTGGGAGATGGAGCACAAGAGGGGGTTGAGGGGGCACTGAATTCCTCCTCACCCACCTTGGTATCCCTGGGCTCCTTCCTCTTCCTTGCAGCCTCCTCCTCCATCCAATCAATATTTGGGAATGGGAAATCCTGTTCTGGAAAGAAAACAAAGGGTTCACACATTGACTTTTGTACTGGATTGAAGGCAAATCTGGGGGAGAGTCTAAGTCAGAATTACAATTTAATTAGAAATGAAGATCAAGACAATGATACAGAAACACTGCCTTAAACTGACAGAGTCAGGATATAACCTGATACCCTGTGGGTCAGGTTGGTGGCTGCAGTCCCATTAAATGGTGGCTGCAGTCCTGTAAGAGTGGTGAATGTGATTCTGTCAAAGCAGTGATCCTGTAGATGGGTCTGGTCTTCCTCTGGGGGTCCAGTGGTGGTTCTGGAGCTCTTGTCCTCTGGGAATCCAGTAGGCAAGGTGCTCCTGGTGTTGAAAGCCTCAGCTTATATCCAGTAGGAATGCTTGGATCCTCCCACTGGGAGGAGCATCTCACAATGGGATGATGGAATTTGATCAGTCCTGCAGGGACACTCAATGGCCCATTCACAGAAGATATCTCCCCTGGAGGGCGTTATCAGGGATGAGTCATGGAAGAGATAAAGAACACTGCCCCACCTGTTTATAGCAGTTGATGAAGATGGGGATTGAAAACATGCATTTGGTTCCATCTTCCATTGCAACCTGAAACAGTGGGGTAATCCCTGCTCAGGGGGTGAACACCACCCCCCTTACCCAAACTGGCTCAGGTGTAAAACTCCCACCCTGGGAAGGCCACACACACAGGGGACAATGTCACACTTGCCCTGCTCCAGATGAGGTCTCTGTCCCTGTCACTCCCTTGCCCACCTCCCTTTTCTCTTTGACAGACTGGGAGGCTTTGCCAAATGTGAGAATAATTTTTCTCTTTGTCCTTGTCACCTTTTGGGAGCACCTACACAGAGCTTTACCTTCCTTTTCATAATCTGAATTAGGCTGAACTTCCACATTTCTTTTATCAGAATGTGCCAGCAGCAGAGCTGGAGCTGTGCAGAACTAATGGAACTTGGAATTGCCTCAAAATTACTTCTTTGTCAGTTTATTAAAGTTTGGGATTTTTTTGCATTTCCATCAAAAGTGACTTGTGGGAAGAGCAAATTCAAGGCATTTTATGAAGGGTTAAGTTTGATTTCTGAGAAGAAACAACTGTACTTTGTCCAGTGCCCAGAGGATGCTCAAGGGGTCTCTGAGCCTCTTGCCTTGGAAGATGCTTGGGAGGGGTTGGAGGAAGTTCGTCCCTCTCCCTGTCACCCCAGGCCATTCCCCAGGGATGTCCCTGTCAGCCCAGGTCATTCCCCAGGGGCTGTCCCTGTCCCTGTCACCCCAGGCCATTCCCCAGGAGGTCTCCATCATTCTCACCCCAGGGAATGCCTGGGGGGTCTCCCTCCCTCTCACCCCTGTGCCAGGGGGTGCTCGGGGCAGTCTCTGTCCCTCTCAACCCAGGGGATGCTCGGGGGTCTCTGTCCCCTCACCCTGGGGGATGCTCAGGGGTCTCCATCCCTCTGGCCTCAGGCAATGCCTGTGCAGGGCTGGGGACCAGGGGCTCTGTGTCCCTCTCACCGCTGAGGCTGCTCGGGGCTGGGGGGGCTCTCCGACCTTCTCACCCCTGGGGAGGCCGGGGGGGTCTCTGTCCCTCTCAGCCCTGCTGTGACCCCACCCAAACATCATCGGGGTCACAGGGACAGAGACACCCCCAAAAGCCCCAGAAGGGCTGGACCTGGGATTTGGTTTGGGGCTGAGGATTTAGGAAGGGGCTGGAATTGGGGCTGGGCTTGGAGTTGGGGCTGAGATTTGGATTAGAGCTGGAATTGGGATTAAGGCTAGACATGGGATTGGCTTTAGGGCTGGGGTTGGGACTGGGTCTGGGGTCAGATGTTTCTGGGACTGGGATGGGATTAAATATAGGACTGTGAGTGTGTCTAAATGTGGAGTGAGATTGAGGCCAAGATCAGGGTCAGGTTTGGGACTGAGCTCACCCAGAGCAGGACAGGGGGATTTCACTGTGGGATGGTTTGGGGAAAATCCTGGCTTGGGGAAAAACAAGGTGTGAATGCCTTGGCTTGGGGATTCCTCCCACCCAAGTCCATCTCTAAAAGTCACCTGATGTCCATTAAAACCTCCAAAAATCAAGAGTGAATTAAAAAAAAAAAAAAAAAAACCACCGGAAGTGTCCCATTTCCAGTCTTGTCCCTCTGGGTTTCTGGTGGTCCCCCATCTCAGGGCTGCTGGGGATCCCATGGGTCCTTGGCATCCCCCCTCTCCAGGGTCCTGCTTAGGGATTCTGGGGGGTTTTGGGGTCCCCCTCTCCAGCCTCCCCTCACTCCAGCCACTTGGGTCTCCCACCTCTGCCCACCACCCTACCCTGGTTTAAGACAAATTTGGAAGAAAATCCCTAAAAGGGGTTTCCCCTAGACAGGAGATTCAAGAAAATTCTTCCCCAGCTGATTTGGTAAAATATTTCCTTGAAGAAAAGTGGAAAATAATCTGTTTATTCAGCAGGCAAAGCATTTACCAGCACTACAAATGAACAATATTAAACAATAATACCTCTTGCTACTCCAAAAAATATTACAAACTCAAAACGTTTCTCCATTGGCTGTAGCTGGGCTCACTCAGTCTCTTATCAGTCTCTTATCAGTTCCTCCAGCGCTGGAAACGCCACAGCCCAGGCCCGGCCCAGTGGGCCACAGGTGTGAGGTGCTGGTGGTGTTCTGGGTCTTCAGTCCAGAGCAGGTTTAAACAGCTCCAAAGAAAAATAAAAATTACAGTTCAGGGAACGTCTCTGCTTCAGAGAGATAAAAACAACTAAAAGCAAAGGAGAGCTCTGTCCCACTGTTTGTTCATCCAGGAGCTGGAATGTGAAGGAGTGAGTGCAGTGTCTGAAAACAAACTGCAGCTTTGTCCTCCCCACCTTCACTTTTAGAACCAGCCTTAAAGGTGCAGAACTCATTTCTGGGCTAAACAGACCGATGGGGTACGAGCATCATGAAGTCACCCCAGGACACGCCCCTGTCAGGGTCAGGGGGTCCCGTCCCCGCCTCATCTCCGGGCTGCCGGGGGTCCCCCAGCTCCGGTATCGCCCCTTCCCCTCTCCCCACCCCGGGGGTCCCCCGTTCCACAGCCCCGGCTCTCACGGGGATCCCCAAAACCAATGTCCCGCCCCGTCGGTACCGGGCCATCCCCACGTGGACCCCCCGGGACCCTCCCGAGGGGCGATCGCGGCTCCTCTGCCCCCGAAAAAGCTCCTCTAAGGGAGCTCGGAGATACCCGGGGCTCGAGTCCGGGATCTGCCGGCTCCGAACGCTCTCCAAAAAATCCTCCCGGAGAGCCCTGGCTGGAGCCGGGGCGAGCTCGGCCTCCGCCCTCACCTGCGGCTCGGGGCTGGGGGCGATGCTTCCGGGCAGGGGGGGGCTGTAGGCTCAGCGTGCAGGCCCTGCAAAAGCTGGGATTCTCCCAGTCCTGCTCTTGCTCCTCCTCCTCATCCTCGTCCACGGCCACCTCCTCCTCCACCTCCTTCATGTCCTCATCCATGTCCTTGTCCTCCTCTTCTTCCTCGTCCTCCCCCTCATCCTCGTCCTCCTCCTCCCTCTTGGCTTCCTCCTCCTCGTTCACGTCTGGCTCATCCTCGCCCTCCTTCTCAGCCTACTCGTCTACCTCCACGTCCTCCTCATGCTCCTCCTCCTCCTTGCCCTCTTCCACCCCTGTCGTCCTCCTCCTACTCCTCCTCCATGTCCTCCTCGTCCTTCTCCTTGTCCTCCACCTCCTCAGTGTCCTCCTCCTCGTTGAGGTCCTCCTTGTCCTCGACATCCATGTCCTTGTCCACCTCCTTCTCCTCCTCCTCATCACTGTCAACCCCCTCTTCCTCCTCTCCCTTGTCCTCGTCCTCCTCCTCGTCCTCCTCCTCTCCTGTTGTCGGTGTTCACAGGGGTTTGTAGATGGATGGAAGAGACGGGCTCTTGATTCCATTATCAGAAGGCTAGATTTATTATATTGTGATATATATATAGCATTATAACTATACTATATAATTATAGAAAAGAAAGAGGCTTCTTCAGAAGCTGGCTATTCTAAGAGAGAGATAGAAAGAATGAATAACAACGTCTGTGTCTCAGCACAGAGCGATAGCAGTCCTGCCTGTGAATGGTCAGCAGATATAAACATCTACAGGGGACCAATCACGGGTGGACCTGTTGCATTCCACAGCAGCAGATAATAATTGTTTACATTTGCTGCTGAGCCTCTGAGCTCCAGCAGGGAAAAATCCTAAGAAAGGATTTTCAAGAAGAATGTCTGTGACACTCTCCCTCCTCCTTGTCCTCCTCGTCCTCCTCCTCATTGAGGTCCTCCTTGTCCTCCTCGTCTTCGACATCCATGTCCTTGACCACCTCCTCCTCCTCATCATTGTCAACCTCCTCTCCCTCCTCTCCCTTGTCCTCGTCCTCATCCTCGTCCTCCTCCTCTTCCTCCTCTCCCTCCTCCTTGTCCTCCTTGTCTTCCTCCTCCTCCTCATCTACCTCCTTCTCCTCCTTGTCCTGCTCCTCCTCCTCCCCATCCTCCACATCCTCCTCCTCATCCTTCCCATCTTCATCCTCCTCTTCTGTGTCCTCCTTATTGTCGTCCCCCTCCTCCTCTGCCTCATTCTCCTTCTCTCCCTCCTCCAAGTCTTCATTCTCTTCCTCCTCCTCTTCCTCCTCCTCTACATCCTCGTCCTCGTCCTCCTCCTGCTAGTCCTCCTCCTCCACCTCCTCGTGTACCTCTATGGCCTCATCATCATCCTCCTCCTCCTTGTCCTACTCCTCCTCCACCTCCTCATCCTCCTCCTTCTCCTCCTCCTCATCCCTGTCCTTCTTATCCTCATCCTCCTTATCCTCCTCCTCCTCTTCCTCATTCGCCTCCTCATCCTCCTCCTCCATGTCCTCTTCCTCTTCCTTCTCCTCCTCATCCTTGTCAGCCTCCTCCTGTCCGTCCTCCTCCTCCTTGTTCTCCTTGTCCTCGCCCTCCTCCTCTTCCTCGTCTACCTCCACATCCTACTCATCCAACTCCTCCTCATCCACCTCCTCCTCATCCTCCTCCTCCACCTCCTCATCCTCATCCACATTCTCCTCTTCCACGTCTTCCTCCTTGTCCACATCCTCCTCGTCCACGTCCTCCTCCTCCTCCTCCATTTCCTCCTCCTTGTCCTTCTCCTCCACCTCCTCCTCCTTGTCCTCCTCTTCTGCCTCCTCCTCCTCCATGTCCTCCTCATCCTCCTCCTTGCTCGCCATCTCCTCATCCTCCTCCTCTGTGTCCTCCTCCTCTTCCTTCTCCTCTGTCTCCTCCTTCTTGTCATCCTCATCCTCCTCATCCTCCTCCTTCTCCTCATCCTCCTCGTCGTTCTCCGCCTCTTCCTACTCATCATTGACCTCCTCCTCATCCACTTCCACCTCCTCCATGTTCTTGTCCTCCTCCCTCTCCTTCTCCTCCTCATCCTTGTCGACCTCCTCCTCCTCTTCATCCTCCTCATCCACCTCATCCTCATCCACCTCATCCTCGTCCAGCTCCCCCTCCCCCTCCTCCACGTCCTCATCCTTCTCCACCTCAGCCTCCTCCTCGTCCCACTCGTCCTCAACCTCCATGTCCTCATCCTCCTCCTCATCCTTGTCAATGTCCTCTTCCTTCTCTCCCTCCTCTTTGTCCTCCTCCTCCTCCTCCACCTCCTCATGTTCCTCCTCCTCCTCCCCCTTGTGCATGTCCTCCTCCTCATCCTCTTCCTCCACAATCTCCTCCTTCGCCTCCTCCTCCTCATCCTCCTCCTTGTCCTCCATCTCATCCTCCTCCTCTGCGTTGTCCTCTTTGTCCACCTCCTCCTTGTCCACCTCCTCCTCTTCCTCATTTGCCTCCTCATCCTCCTCCTCCATGTCATCACCCTCTTCCTTCACCTCCACCTCCTCCTCATCTTCCACCTCCATGTCCTCGTTCTCTTCCTTCTCCTCCTTCTCGTCATTCTCCACCTCATCTTCCTCCTCATCCTCGCCCTCCTCCTCCTTGTTCTCCTTCTCCTCCTTGTCCTTGTTGACCTTGTCTTCCTCCTCTCCCTCCTGCTTGTCCTCCTCGTCTTCCTCCTAATCCTCGCCCTCTTCCTCATCCTCGTCCTCCTCCAACATGTCCTTGTCCTCCTCCTCATCTACCTCATCTATCACCTCATCATGCTTGTCGTCATCCACCTCCTTCTCTTCCTCCTCCTCCTCATCCTCCCCATCCTCCTCCTCCACGTCCCTGTCCTCGTCCTCCTGCTCCTCCCCCTCCTCCAAGTCCTCGTCCTCTTCCTCCTTCTCTTCCTCCTCTTCCACATCCTCATCCTTGTCCTCCTCCTCCGCCTCCTCGTCTACCTCCATGTCGTCCTCATCCTCCTCGTCCTCCTCCTCCTCGTCCTTTTCCTCCTCCATGTCCTCTTTCTCCTCCAAGTCCTCATCCTCTTCCTCCTCGTCTTCCTCCTCCTCCACATCCTCGTCTTCGTCCTCCTCGTCATCCTCCATGTCATCATCCTCCTCCTCCTCATCCACCTTCTCCTCATGCACATCCTCCTCCTCATCCTCCTCCTCCTCCAGGATCTCCTCCTTGGCCTCCTCCTCCTCCTCCATGTCCTCCTCATCCTCCTCCTCATCCTCCTCCTTTTCCTTTTCTCCTCGTCCATGTCGACCACCTCCTCCTGGTCTTCCTCCTCGTTCTCGCCCTCCTCCTCCTTGTTCTCCTCCTCCTCCACGTCCACATCCTCCTTCTCCTCCTCTTCCTCGTATACCTCCTTGTCCTCCACCTTCTTGTCCTCCTCCTCGTTCATCTCCTCCTCCTCCTCCTCATCCTGCTCCTCCACTTCCTTGTCCTCCTCCGCCTCCTCCACAATCTCCTCCTTCACGTCCTCCTCATCCTCCTCCATGTCCTCCACCTCCTCATCCTCCTCCTCTGCATCCTCCTATTCGTCTGTGTCCTTGTTTTCCTCACCCACTTCCTCCTCCACCTCCTCATCCTCCTCGTCTTCGTCTTCCTGGTCATTGTCGTCATCCCCCTCCTCCACATCCTTGTCCTTCTCCTCCTCCTCGTTCTCCTCCTCCTCTGCCTCCTCATCCTCTTCCTCCGCCTCGTCCTCCTCCATGACCTCATCATCCTCCTCTATGTCCTCTACCTCCTGATCCTCCTCCTCCACCACCTCCTCCTCCTCATCCTGGTCATTGTCATTGTCCCTCTCCTCCTTCTCCTCCACCTCCTGGTCCTCCTCCTCTGCATCCTCTTTCTCCTCATCCACCTCCTCCTCCTCCTCGTCCTCCTGGTCATCATCATAATCTTCTTCCTCCATGTCCTTGTCCTCCTCCTCTGCCACCTCATCTACATTCTTGTCCTCCTCATCCTCCCCCTCCTTCTTGTCCACCTCGTCCTCCTCCTCATCTTCCTCATCCTTGTCCTCCTCCTCCTCTTTGTGTCCCTCCTCCTCCTCTTCCTTGACTTCGTCATCCTTCTCCTCCTCATCATCCCCAGGCTCCTCCTTCTCATCCTCCTCCTCGTCCTCTCCTCATCCTCCTTCTCCTCATCCTTCTCATGCTCCTCATCTTCATCCCCCTCATCAACACGACAGGAAAATTTCCCCTCCCTTCTTTCTGTGGGAGGATGAAGCCCAGCAGCACTTTTCTTCTGGTGCCTCCTCCTCTCCTCAGCTGAGGATGTCAAACTCCCCAGGAGCAGGAAAATCCCCATTCCCTGTTTCCTTGTGGCTGCAGCCTGGAACACTCACTCAGAACAAAACCTTTCTGACAGCCCCGCTGAATGACACTGGGAAAAGGTTTGTGAGAAAGGGAGGAAAATGTGTTTTGATAGGAAATAGAGTTAAAAAATTATTTCTTTCTGTCCCATTCATTTTCAGTCAGTTCCAGTTCTGTTTCAGAGAGCCACCTTCTCAGCTGACTGTGTTTGTGTCCTCCTTTCTCTCCTGCCTCTCTTTGCCTCCTCTGTTTGTCTCTCAGTGTCTCCTTTGACCCAGTGCAGCCCCCACAAAAGATCCTGCCCTGATTTAATTCCCAATCCACAAGCTACAGCAACCATGGGTGGAATTATAAAGGCTGGCAGTGAAATGTCACTCTAAGATCATGCTCCACTTGGCTTTTGGCTCCTTCTTAAGAGCTTTGCCTTCCAGGACAGGAACGTCTTTTCCTGTCTAGGAACTGGAATTCCAGCCCCTGGAAGTGTGTGCCATGGATCCCAGAGGGGCATTCCCGAGGCTGCCAGGGTGCTGCTCCTGCCGTGCCTCCCAAGGAGCTGTGCAGGGCCAGGGGACAAGGTCCAGCAGCTCTGTGTTGGTTCTGCAGTGCCACAACAGCCCCTGGTTCCATGAGTTTCCCTACTGCCAACAGCAGTTCCTTGGTTCCCATGATGCCCTGCTGTGTCACCATGGATATTTGGTGCCATGAAGTTCTTCAGTGTCACAAGAGCCTCCCTCGCTCCATGAGCTTCCACAGTGTCACAATGGACTCCTTGGATGGGCAGTGTCACCATGGACCATTGTCTCCAGGCAGCCCTGCTGGGTCACCACGGACTCCTTGGTTCCATGAGGTTCTGGGGGTGTCTCCATGGTCTCCTTGGATCCACAGTGTCACAATGGACCACTGGATCCACGTGGCCCTGCTGTGTCACCATGGCCCCTTGGTTCCATGGCAACCCAGGGTCACAATTGACTCCTTGCTTCCACATCACCCCCTCAGTGCCAAAATGGCCCCTTCATTCCATGAGGAACACAAAAGTTTTGTAGAAACATTGACCAAATCCTGCTCAACACACCTGGGAACATCTGTTTGCATTCAAGAGAGAGGTTAAAGATGAGGATGGCACCAGCAGCTTCCATCTGCAACAGAGATCCAGGGAAAGGACAGAGACAGAGAATTCAGCTGGGAGACTCAGAGAATTCTGCTTCCAGAGATCATTTCTGCTCACACTGTCCCTTGGACAAAGGTGACACCATTCCAGGCAGCCTGGACTGAGCAGGTGGTTCCTGAGTGGGGTTTGTTGTATAGGAAACCTGCTCAGGCTTTTCCATTCTTTCCTTCCCAACAGGAAAACTTCTCCTGGGCCTGTGTGCAGGCAGAGCCCTGAGGAGAGCAGGTGGGACACGGTGCAATGGGCTGGGACATGGAGCTGCAGAGCTCAGGAGACAAGGTTCTGCTGCAGGGCACAGGGATGTCAGTGCCAGGTGGGCCATGTCAGACATGGTGAGGCTGGGGGTGAGGAGCAGCTTGTCCAAACAGGGTCAGCCCTCAAGGGGCTCATTCTTCTCTGTGCCCAGACCTCCTAAGGAGACATTCAGCATTAAGATCACCTGGGGAATGCTTCTATCAGCTCTTCTCTGAACTGGAAAATAAAAAAAGACTCATTTAATAAACAAAAAAAGTCATGAGGTGCACTTGGAAGTCTTCCTCCTTAACAGAACTCCAAACTAACTGCAATCAGCTGTTCAAGCACTGGAGACTTCAAGACCATTGAAGGAAGACAAAGAGCCACCAAGGTCTTGCTGTGTTTTATTGAGCCCCATGGTGGATTTGGGGCTGAGTCCAGGACCCTCAGGCACTGAGAGAAGGTTGAAGAAGCTGCTCAAGGAGTCAGCAGCAAAACTCCAAGTCCCTTGGAGCATCACTGGGCCCCACTGAGGGCAGGGAGTGCCAAAGGCTCCCCAGGGACTGCTGACAGCAGATTCTTGAGGCCAGGATTGCAGGGAGTCAAAGGCTCTGGGCAGGGAACTGCAATGCTGAGCAAGGCCTGGGCTGGTTGGGGGAAGCAGAAAGGCCAAGCCCTGAGCCCAGCCTGGGACAGCAGGGCCTGTCCCTCACGGGTGGCTTGGGGCTGTTTGTGGGGCAGTGGGATGTGAGGGGCAGCAAGGACAAATGCCATAAATCTGTGACACTCCAGATCGTCATGGAACCAAGGAGCCAGTGGGACTCTGTGGGAACTTGTGGAACCAAGGGGATCATGGTGGTACCCATGGAACCAAGGGCCCTGTGTGACACTGTGGGGCCTCATGGAAACCAGAGGCCACTGTGAGCCTGCAGGGCTGGAACACCCCAGAACACTGAAATGCTGGGGGTAACCAAAGGTTCCTTGACTTGAGTTTGTGCACCTAGAAACACCAACCAGATATTCTCAACATCGACAGATGCAAAGAATATTCTTGGTAGGAAGGGACCCACAAGGATCATCAAGTCCAGCTCTTAAGTGAATGGCCCACACAGGGATTGAACCCACAGCCTCAGTGATACCAGCACCATGCTCTGACCAACTGAGCTAAGAGGTCAAAATGACACCAAATTTTACTGGCAAAATACAGACAGTCAAGAAACTTTGGCAAAGGGTTTAATACAAAATCCACTTCAACATGAAACTCTTATTGTACCATTAACTTAGCCTATTTAACCTAAAAACCTTTAGCCTTTAAGAGGTTACCCAAAAATATTCCAGATAAGTAGGATTAGAAGGAGAAGAAATAGAGAACAACAGAAAGACAGTGTTGTCACATTATGTCACAGTACAAGCTGGTTTGTACTGCGCAATTAATTCATCTATAAATAAGAAACCCAGCCGGCTCCATAAAACCAACCTCTGTGTTGGCTGACAGGGGCCAGTCAACCTCAACTAATTACAGAACCTCAACTAATTACATTGCATCCCAAGCTGCAGACATCCCACTGGTCCAGGATCTGGGCAGTGTAAAAGATCAGCCCAATGGGCTCTCCAGACCGGGTTTTTCATGCCCCTCTTTATAAAGAGGAGTTGGAGGAATAATCGCTCTGTATTGCCACATGGACATCGGTTGAGTGGTTGTCTTTGTCCCCAACCCACTCTGCACCACAATCACAAGACAGACAATCTATAGAAAGACATGCACATACGTACCAACTTCTCATGGAACCATGGTCAGCTGTGAGAATGCAGGCCCAATGACCCCATGGTGACACTATGGAACCTCAAGGAACCATGGCTCAATTGTGACAATGCAGGTCCAGGGACACCACAGTGACACTATGGAACCTCATGGAGCCAACGGCGCCACGGTGACGCTGTGGAGCCCCACGGAACTGAGGAGTCCATTGTGACTGATAGGCAAGATGTCTTTACAGAAGATTTGATGAGTGAATGTAGGGGTGTTAACATCCTTGAATTGGGTCTTAATGTCTCTACTGACTTCAAGCAACAGGTTTATTACAGAGCCCGGACAGCTCGGCTCCTGAAACAGGCAAGTGGGTCTGCATGAGCTTGAATTAATGAACTTTGGGTTAAAATGACAGGTTCAAGAGGGGAAAGACTGACAAGTCTTGCTGGCCTCGGCTTCCTGAAGCCTGGCACTCATCTGCCCTTGAAACACTGGGGCTCTGTGCTTTCCTTCCTAATGAAAAGAACTCTTCTTCCTGTCCAGGTGCCCATTGCCAAAATTAAGATTCCATCTCCAAAATGCCCTATGTCCAAGGATAGCCCCTAGAGAAAAGGTGCCAGAAGAGACAGGTCTGGCTGGCTTGGCCCAAGGCTGGCCACTTCTCATCTTCTTCCAAAACATTTGGACTTCATGCTTTTCTTTCCTATAGGACCAGCTGACCATGGCCAAAACTGGGGTTCCACCTCCAAAACTCCATACATCCAGGATTGTTCCCAAGGGAAAGCTGCCAGAACAGACAGGCCTGGCTGCCATTGGCCTCTTGGGGGCTGCCTCTCCCCTGCTTTCCAAAAACTGACCTTGGCATGTAGAAGGCTGCTTCTCATGAGTTCCTGGATCACTGGGGCTCCGTGTTGTCCTTGGTATGGAAAAGAACTATCCATCTTCTCTTCTCAGATGCCCATTGTCAAAATTGGTACTCTCCCTAAAAATTTCCCATATACAAGGGTATCTCTCTAAACAAAATGTAGCCTTGGCCTCTGGCTGGCCTTCACCTCTGGTGGCCACCTCTCATCAGCCCCGGAAGGTGAGGGAGGCTCTGTTCCTTCCTTCCTACAGAAAAGAACTGGCTTTCATGTCAAGGGACCATGGCCAAAATAAAAATTTGGCATTCCAAAATTGGTATATCCAAAGATTGCTTCCAGACAAAAGTAGCCAGGACAGACAGGTCAGGCTGTCCCTGTCCTCTGGTGATTTTCATAGACTCTGAGCTGAATGTTTTCAATTGCAAAAATCCTGGAAAGGGCCCAGAGATCTCCCAAGTACGTATTTTGAGGCCTCGGGCACATGAGCACTACATATGGACAAAGGAGCTCTGTGCTCTCTGCTGTGGTGGTGGTTTTGCATCACGGATGTGATGTTCTGAGACAAGCTGCTAGCAGTTTCCTCCATGTCTGACAAAATAACCAATCAGTAATTAGCTTTGAGAATTGACAATCTGTTACCCACTAAGGAAACTGTACATGCCTCTGTGAAGACACATGTGAAAGATCAAAAACCCTTGGGGTTCAGCCACCAGCCCCGGGCAGGGGGAGGAGAAGCCATCGGCCCCCGGCCGTGCTGCTGCTGTGCTCTGGCCTGGCTGCTGAGATCCTGGCCCTGCCCCATCGCCGCCCATCCTGACACAGCCCCAGCGCAGCCGCTGCAGAAACCTCCATGGTAAAACAGCTCCGGCCGCAAGCACCGAGCCCGGCCGGGGTCACGGAACCATCTGCAGGCCCCGGGGGAGATATGAACTCTATCAGTGCTTCCATCCTCCCTCGAGTGAGAGAAAAGGACAAAGTGCAGGGACATAGAGGAGCAACATGAAGACACCAAGGTCAGTGAAGGGGAAGTTGAGTCCCAGATGGGAGGGATGAGGAGATGCCTTGATCTTGGGGCTGAAATTGTCTTGTAAAGCTGTGGAGAAGGATGTAAGTGATACATCAGACTCTCTTTTTCCCAGTAATGCATGGAAAATATGTGGAGATGACTTGTTCAGCAAAGGCCTCCATGGTAAAGGAAGCAAATGTTGAAGTAGCTGTGATCCCATGAGAAATTCGAACATTGAAAGAGAGAGATGAGACCCTGGGCCCTCACAGAGAGAAGAGGAAGATCTCTGTCCTAGAGATGAAGATGATTTCAGAGATAGATGAAGAGAACTTTTGCTCTTAAACAGCTCATCTTTAAACCAATACCCCATAAGTTGACATGGCCCATAAACAGAGCAGTGGGAAAAGCTGTGAAAAAATGGGAGGGACTTCACGATTGCAGATTGCGATTTGTGGGAATTGAGAGCCATGAGTAAACTGTTTTCTTATGGAGAAGTCTCCATAACATGAAAGAGAGACTCCTCTCCCTAAGTGAACTGAAGAAAGGCTATTCTAGATGTGGTAAACTGACTGAAAATTTAAGGTTTTGTCTCTTTACACAGTCAGTAAGAAAGAAAAGGTTGTAGTGAGAGAAGTGTTCTGAAAGTTTTGATCTGATTCTTATTACTCTTTCTTTTAGTTTCTATTAATAAACTTTTCTTTATACCCTTTGAAGTTTTGAGCCTACATTGCATTTCTCCTGATCTTATCTCACAGCAGGAAACAAGTAAGGATATTCAAGTGAGTGCACTGGTAATTAGCCAGCACTGAACACACCACAAGAACTGCTGCATTCTCCAAGAAATGTCAAATTGGCAAATCAAAACCACTACAGAAACTATTCTGATGAACTGCACTAGAGCAGAGGGAAATCAAGGCAGAGCCATGGTTTGTCAGGACTTGCTGCATCCTAATGAGCCCTGTGGTGCATTTGGAGCTGAGCCCTGGAACCTCAGGGCCTGAGAGGAGATTGCACAAACCTTTCCAGGAGACAGTCAGAGGAAAAGCCCAAAGTGTCTCAAAGCATGAATGGGTCCCACTAAGATCCATCCCCAACACAGGCTCCTCATGGACTCCACGGAGGAGAGAATCTGAGGCCAGGATGGCAGAAAAACTTCTGAGAGACTCAGTGTGGAAAGGAAAACCCAAAGCATCTTAAACACCTTCAGTATCTCAAAGTATTAATGAGTTCCAATGAGTGTCAGTACAAAGCTCTCAAGGGACTCGTTAAAGCAGATAATTGGGGCCATGATTGCACAAACCTCTCACAGAGTCTGGATCAAAAGGGAAACACCAAGTACCTTCAAATAACTGAAGTACCTTGAAGTATTAATGAGCCCACTGAGTGTTGTTACTGACAAAGCCTCTCCAAGGACTAATTACAGCAGATAATTAGAGGCCATGATTGCACAAACCTCTCAGAGATTGCAAGGCAAAAGCCAAAGCCAAAGTCCTTTGAAAAACCTGCAGTCCCTGCAGGGAGCATTCAGGAGCCCCCAGGGCCATTGCTGAGCAAGGCTCCCCAGGGACTCCTTCCAGCAGATCCTTGAGGCCACTGGCATATGGGCTAGGGGGGGATGCTGAGGGCAGGACAAGGGGCTGACAGTGCCCAGCCTGGCTGGGGCTGTTCCAGGAGGCCCCAGGGCCTCAGCACAAGGTGTCTCCTCCCAGCCCTTGGTGGCACAGACCCTGCTGTGGCCCAGGGCACCAAGACTTGGCTTCTCTTTGTCCTCACCTGTCGTCACTGCCTGCAGTTCTCTGCTCTGCCTGGGGCCTGGGGACACTTTCTCAGTTTTGTCCCTCACTGGGACCCATTAAAAGTCCAAGAAACTTTGGAGTTGGATTCTGCCTTGGAGTTCTGCAGAGGTTTCTTCATCTCCCTCTCAGGGACTGATGTTTAGGGCCTGAGCACAAAGCCCCAGAGGCTCATTCAAGTCCTTGTGCTGTGTCTGTGCTGCTGAGCTGGGCTGGGCTCCTGGCACAGAGGCAGCTCCTGGTAACCAAGCAAAGCTTCAAAAGCACATTTCTCTTGATGAGCAGCTCTTCTGCCAGCCCAGCAGGGCTGGGGCACTGCCTGCAGCCAGCCCGGGCACAGCACAGAGGCACAGAGAGCTTCAATCAGTCAGGGCTGGCAAGGTGCTGAGAAGTGCCTGGGGCACAATCACTGCCAGCCCTTGGCACAGGAACCTCTGGCTGCAGGACAATGCAGCTGCAGCTCCTGCAGTGATCTCCTCAAGCTGGAACATCCCAATGCCTGCAGAGCCTGTGAGTACATTCTCTGATTGTCTCTTGTGCAGAGCAGCCAGGGGTGCCCAGGGCTGTCCTGCAGAGCAGGGTCCTGCAGCCCAGGGTGCTGTGCTGGGGCAGGGACTCTGCTGCCTGCCAGGGACAGCTCTAAGCCAGCCCTGGCAGCTGCTCCCAGCACTGGGGGACAAGATCTGGGTGGGAGGAGACAGCTGGTCAGGCTTGGAAGTGTTCTCCTTGTATGGGGAGGATGCTGCATTGTTCAGGACTGCTCCCAGCATGGCATTTAAGTGCAGAACATTTCCAATAGATTATACGGGGAGCATAGCGAAGTAAGGGCTGCATGAAAGGGGAAAACTCTGCTTCTTTAATCTACTGCTCTGGGTTGACTGGGTGGGAAATTGCACATGGATATTCATGTCTCAGTTCAGGTTGAGAGAAATAGAAAAAAAAAATTCTCTCAGATGTTAATAACCCAGGCAGTGACAGAAATCAGCACAGGGCCCCTTAGAGGCAGCATCAGTGTTGCTTTTCCAGCCTCCTCAGGGTTGCTCTGACGTTGCCATCAGAGCCTGCAGAGCCAGAGCTGCCCCTGGGCAGTGACTGAGCTGGGAGGGGTCTGCAGGGCAGAGCTGAGCCCCCAGGGCTGGGCTGGGCTCTGGCACCACTGGCAGGGACATGGCTTTGATAGAAAGGCACAGCTCCCAGTAGGCACAACTCCAGGCACCCAAGAGCCAGACCAACCCTGGATATCCTTTCCATGTCCAGCAAAAGATAAAAAAAAAGGAGAAGAGAGTTTAGGGAAATTCATTTTGAAATTGGAGTTATCAAAAAGTGCACTTTACTTTTCAAGAAAGTTTTAAGCGTGATCTCCTTGAAATACAGGGAGTTGTAATGAGCAAGGACCCCTCTGTGGGGACCAGCAAGTCTGACTGCTCTGGAGCGCAGGGAGCCCTGTGCTCCCTCTGGCCTCTCCACTGTTCCAGATGAGAGCAATGCTGAAGATGACGCAGTAACTTAGCAGCACAAATCCAAACTCAAAAAAATTTAGTAAAGTCCCCTCACATGAAGGGCACTAATTTCAGGCAGATTCCAAATAAAATGGCGTAGGATTGATTCAAAGTTGATCCAACCTTGTCAATATCTTCTTTCGACAGTCCATGATGCCCAGAGTGAAGAAATGTCCAACAGCAGCTCCATCAGGCACTTCCTCCTGCTGGCATTGGCAGACACGCGGCAGCTGCAGCTCCTGCACTTCTGCCTCTTGCTGGGCATCTCCCTGGCTGCCCTCCTGGGCAACGGCCTCATCATCAGCGCCGTAGCCTGCGGCCACCACCTGCACACGCCCATGTTCTTCTTCCTGCTCAACCTGGCCCTCACTGACCTGGGCTCCATCTGCACCACTGTCCCCAAAGCCATGCACAATTCCCTCTGGGACACCAGGAACATCTCCTACAAAGGATGTGCTGTTCAGCTCTTTTTCTTTATGTTCTTCATTGGAGCAGAGTTTTATCTCCTGACCATCATGTGCTACGACCGCTACGTGTCCATCTGCAAACCCCTGCACTACGGGACCCTCCTGGGCAGCAGAGCTTGTGCCCACATGGCAGCAGCTGCCTGGGCCAGTGCCTTTCTCAATGCTCTGTTGCAAACAGCCAATACATTTTCCCTGCCCCTGTGCCATGGCAATGCCTTGGGGCAGTTCTTCTGCGAAATCCCACAGATCCTCAAGCTCTCCTGCTCACACTCCTACCTCAGGGAATTCGGGTCTATTGTGTTTTCCATCTCTTTGGCATTGTGTTGTTTTGTGTTCATTGTTTTCTCCTATGTGCAGATCTTCAGGGTTGTGCTGAGGATCCCCTCTGAGCATGGACGTCACAAAGCTTTCTCCACCTGCCTCCCTCACCTTGCTGTGCTCTCCCTATTCCTCAGCACTGGCACATTTTCTCATCTGAAGCCTCCCTCCATGTCCTCCCCATCCTTGGATCTGGCCCTGTCAGTTCTGTACTCAGTGGTGCCTCCAGCCCTGAACCCCCTCATCTACAGCCTGATGAACCAGGAGCTCAAGGCTGCAGTGTGGAGAATGATAACTGGATGGTTTCAGGAACATTAAACTGCTGGCCAATTTCTACCAATCACTTGGAATAAAAGTCATCTTTGATACTTGTTGGTTTATTTTTGTGGATCTTCTGTCTTTCTTTTATTTTTTCATATATTCCACAAAGAAATATCATTGCTTGTGCCATTTCTCATTTTGTTTCTCTCCAACTTTCCTGTGGCCACAGACTATGTAAATGAGTGACTGCCCTCTTGGTGTCTTTAAAAAAACTAAAGGATGCCCCAGCAGAGTTTTCTGCAGAGATGCCCTTTTGTTGCCTTCTCTGGAGCTGCAGCAGCAATGTCTGTGTGCAGAGGTGGGGGCAGATCAGGGCTGGCCCAGCAGCTGTGCCCAGCAGCAGCAGCACTTGGTGTTGCCAGTGCTGCTGCCGTGGCCCTGCCCCGCTGCCCTGCTGGCCCTGGTGTTGCTGCAGGGCCTGAGTGCTCTCGGGGCCGGGCACAGCCCTGGGGGTGGCAGTGCCGGGGCTGCAGCAGGGACAGGCCATGGGCACTGCTGGGGCAGCGCTGACGCCTCAGGCCAGGCCCTGGGGGCTCCAGGCTCCTTGCCCAGGCTCTCTCAAGGACACGGCCAGGCCAATGCTCAGCACAGAAAAGCCCCCGTGGGCAGGCTGGGGGCAAATGGCATGGCTGGGGCTCTGCAAGGGCCCTGGGGCACATGGGAAGGAGCAGCAGAGCAGGGGCTGATCCATCCCCAGGGCACTGCACAGCCCAGGGCAGCGTCCCAGAGCGTCCTGATGGAGCTGCCAACAACATCCCCCCTCTGCAGCCCTGGCCTCTCCCCCAGCTCACACAGGTGCCCCATCCTTGCAGGCACAGACACGGCAGCACTGGCTCAGCAGCCCCTGTTTGCATTGCACACAGCAGGCGGGAGCACCCCCATGCTGGTGCTGTGGGGACATGAACCTGAGGGAGCACAAATGCCATCAGCCCCTGGGGCCAGCAAGGGCTGGGGGACACCAGGGAAAGCACTCAGCTTTGTCCTGGCCTCTGCAGTCAGCCAGAAAGTTTGTTCCCATCAGCTGGGAGTTTCCTGTCCCACTGCAGACGCTGTTGCTCAGAGCCAGGGCTGCCTGGCAGCCACCCCAAAACATCCTTGAGCATTTTCTCTGCTTCTCCTTTGCTTTCTATACTCTTCCCTGGTATGAATTTCTTCCTCTTGCCCAGCCCTGTTCCCTTCCCTGCACACAGCCCATCCCTGTTTGCCCTTTCCTCTCTGGCCCCACTCCCCATTGCAGTTCCTGGCTTGGCACCATGGAACGTCCCTTGGGCAGCAGGATCATCCTACAAGTGCTGCAGGAATTGTCTGCAGGCTCCTGCAGTGCCTGGTGCTGCTCCCTTGCCAGAGGCACCCCAGGCCAGGGGGGCACATCTGGGCTGCTGTGTCTGCCTCTGGGGCTCCCTGTTCTGGGCACTGAGGAGGAGCTGCAGAGGCTCTGCCGGACTGACAGGATGGGCTTTGGGGCTGGCAGGAGAAGCTGAGGGACCTGGGCTGCTGGAGCTGCTGAAGAGGAGGCCCAGGGCTCGTCCTGCAACTGCTCCAAGGGTGGTTTCAGAGAATCCCAGAATCAGCAAGGTTGGAAAAGACCTTGGAGATCATCAAGTCCAACCTTTTCCCTGACACCGCCTTGTCTCCCCTGAGCCTCCTCTTCTCCAGGATAAAAAACTCCAGCTCCCTCAGCAGCTCATCACAGGACTTGTGTTCCAGACGCCTCCCCAGCCTTGTTGCCCTATCTCTGGACACGCTCCAGCCCCTCCATGTCCTTCCATAATTGGGGCCCCAGAACTGGACACAGCACTTGAGGTGTTGCCCAACCAGTGCTGAGCACAGGGGAAGAATCCCTGCCCTGCTCCTGCTGGCCACACCATTTCTGATCCATAGGAGTGGCAGGGGTTGGATGAGGGAAATCAGTGGGACAGGGTGGGGACAGAGTCTGATTGACTATCCGCCATAAAAGGTCTTGATCTTCATATTTATTCAAACTGCAGGAGGAGGTACCTGGATTCAATAACAACTGGAGATTGCACATATTAATGTATCAAAGGGAAAAGAAAACATAAACAGGACCTAAAAAATCTTTTATCACTGTCTTTTTAAATATCATGTATTCACTTTCAAGAAACTACTGAGATCTATTTAACTACAAATTATTTGGGAACTGAAATCAAATTATTCCCAGAGGCTTGGCTTGTTCAGGTGCTCTGAATGTTAATGAGCCCTGGGACACTGAATTCCTGCACTCAAGAGCTGAAGGCTGAACAAGCCTCTGCAGCAGGAAAATTCAGCAGCAGCCTCCAAGGTGCTGAGGATGTCAGCAGCCCCCACTGAGGCCATCCCTGCCCAGAGAGCGTGGGGGAATGGGCAGACAAGGAGAGCGTCCCTGGGGCTGGGGCAGCACAACTCAGAGGCACCAGCGGCTCCAGCTGGGCAATGGAGTGTGGGATGTGGCTGGGAAAGCCCTGCCTGGGCTGGGCCAAGCAGGACACACAAGCCCTGACTGCCATCCCCCAAACAACTCTCTCAAGGAGACATTTAAAAGGAATTACAATTGTTTGTGTCCTCTGAATTGAACTCAATGGAGAAATACCAAAAATAGGTTCTCAGGAGCTCCAAACAACAAAACAGCCTTTACTGGCAACTTTAGAAAATCGGAGAAACTTTGGGAAAAGGTGTATTATGACATTGTAGTGGTTTTGGTTTGTTAATTTAAGATTTTTCTAATCTTGAGATTTCTTAATTAATGGATTGATGAGTGTGGTGGGTTTTAGTGTCAGTTAGTTATTTATGTATTTATTTTTTTGTGAGTTAGGATTAGGAGAAATGTAAAGTAGGCTTAAAATTTTTAAAGGGTGTAAAGTAAATTTTATTAGTAGTATATAAAAGAAAAAATGTAGTAAGCATTAAAATAACCTCCTAAGAACACTTTTTTTGCTTTACAACTTTTTCTTTTTACTAACAATGTAAAGAAACTCAACTTAAAATTTCTAGTTAATTTTTTATTTCTAGAATAGTCTTTTATTAGTTACTTTGGGAGAGAAGTTTTTCTTTTTAAGGTTATGGAGATTTTTTTGCAAGAGGAAAAAATAGCTTTTTTGTGGTTTTTAATTTTGTCATTGAGAAAAGTTGTCTGGGGAAATTTGTTATCGTAAAGTTGTTTTTATTGCTACAAGCCTTTTCACAGCTTGTTGAAGGGCCATGTCGACTTATGGAGTATTGTTTTAAAAATTAATTCCTTAAAGGCAAAAATGTTTGTTATTTACTTTTACAATTATTTTTATCTCTGGGAATAGAGATCTTCTTTTGGGGGTACTGGATTACTTTTTCATTTTTCCTGTTTAAAATTTTGATGAAATTACAGTTATTGTAACATTTCTTTATTTTAGCATTGAGGTTTTTGATATTAATTTAATTTTTTAAAAATATTTTTATATGTTATAAAGAAAAAGGGGTTTCTTCCTTATTGCTTATAAGAAGATTTTAGTTTTAAGATTAAGGTATTTTTTCTTCTTTTTTATTTGGGATTTAATTTCTTCTTTACTGATTTTGATGGTTTTATATTGTTTTTTTAAACATGCTTGCATTTTTTTGTATTTACTTGAGGGAGGACTGAAGTATTGAAAGATTAACACCTGACCTGCCAGTAACTTGTGGGGGAAGTTGTGGTTGGGTTGTGTTAGGATTGGTTTTATGGTTCATATTTGGCTTTTTTGTGTTTAAGTTTTTAGTTGTAGGGTTATTTTGTGTGTGTTGTAGGGGTTTTTTTGTTTTAGTTGTTTTGCGGGGAGGGGACTTGTTAGCAAGATTTTAATAGCTGTGGCTGGCTTTGTTCTGGCTGGAGTTTTGTAGCCTCTTTTGTTTTCCTGTTTGGGAGTTGTTGGGGTTTGGTTTGGTCAGAATGGGGCCGATGGGGAGGGGGCAGCCTGGGGAGGGGGAAAGGGGCTCAGCCCATGGCAGGGTTGCTTGGCTTGGTTTGGTTTGGTTTGGTTTGGTTTGGTTTGGTTTGGTTTGGTTTGGTTTGGTTTGGTTGAGATGGGGCTGGGGCTCGCTGCTTCTTTGTTGACTGGAAAAGAAAGAGGATGTTCCTGGTTTTTTTCATCTTTAACATTTGTGTTTCACAGAGGCATGTTCAGTATCTTAGAGCTTTAACAGATTGTCAGTTACACAAAAAGTTTTGTATTACTTTTTAAAATTCTTCTCATGTCAAACTATGACATTCAATCAACAAAATAAAACTTCTCAAAGCATTGACTCGGCCCATTCAATTTCACAAACTCTAAGCCTGTGCAATTTTAAGCTAATCAAAATTTTCAGGAGCACAAAAACAGAAGAAGAAGACACAGAAAGAGAGAAAGACAAAAAAGATCCAGAGAGACGCACACACAGCTACCAACTCCTGGATTCCAGCAGTGTTCAGATGGAAATTCCAAGAGGAGGTAGGGTCAAGATGTGTGCTTGCCTTGTGGTCAGCCTTCAATACCCCTTGGTCTCCCTGGGCCCTTCCCCCAGGTGGGGCTTGGGCTCATTTGGTCCCTCAGGAGCTGGGCTGGGGGCTGCAGAGGTGGCTGTGGAGCATTGCCTGTGCTGTGCCAGGGACTGGCAGCCACTGCTGGGCTGGGATAGAGGCTCTGGGGGGATTGGGGTTCCAGGGCAGGGCAGGGCTGGGGTTCCAGGGCAGGGCAAGGCTGGACCTGCCCCTTCCTCCTCCATACATGAAATGCTTCCAGCCAACAATCTCCTCCAGTCTGTTACAACAGGGAATGTCTGAGGGGAAATCCCAATTCTGACCATGGGCACCTGGATGAGAGAAGCAGTTCTTTTCTGTAGGAAGGAAAGCACAGAGCCCCAGTGTTTGGAAGGCAGGTGAGAGCCTCACTAGGCCAAGGCCAGCCAGACTTGTCAGTAATGGCAGATTTTGTCTGGGAGCAGTCTTTGGATATAGGGAATTTTGGAGGTGGAAGCCCAATCTCGGCCATGGGCACCTGGAGAAGCAGGACAGTTCTTTCCCATAGGAAGGAAAGCACGGAGCCTTCCCCAGTGTTTTGGGGACAGATGGGAAGTCACCCTTGTGCAATCACTGCAAGACAGACTTGTCCTGGCAATATTCCTATGGGAACAATCCCTGGATGTAATGAAATTTGGAGTTAAAATCCCAGTTTTGGTCATGGGTGCCTGAAGGAGAAGGACAGTTCTTTTCCATAGGAAGGAAAGCACAGAGCCCCAGTGTTTCATTGGCAGATGAGAAGAGACCCGCAACATGCCAAGACCAGCTGGACCAGTCAGGTGGCCTCTGGGAGGCCCAACCAGCCAGACCTGTTCTGTGTTCCCTTGGTTTTATGGGGCCCTGCAGTATCATAACGGTGCCTTGATTCCATGGGGTTCCGCAGTGTCACAATGGTCTCAATGATTCCATGAGGCCCTGCAGTGTCACAATGGTCTCCATGGCTCCCCAGGCCCCACAATGTGACATGACTCCTGTTCTCTGAGCCCTGCAATGTCACAATGGATCTTTGGACCCTGGGGATTTGCAGTGTCACAATGGTCTCCTTTGGCTCCACAGTCTCCTAATGGACCATTGATGACAGGAGGCCCCTCTGGCTCACACTGGACCTTTGGTTCCAGCAGCCTTGCAGTGTCACAAGGGTCTCGTTTTGTTCCCCAGTGTCACAATGGACCTTTGATGACACGAGGCCTGCAACGTCACAATGGACCTTTGGTTCCATGCCGCCCTGCAGTGTCACAAAGGCCTCTTGGTTTCACCAGACCCCACAGTATCACAGTGGTCCTCTTGGTTCTGTGGGGACCCCCAGGGTCACAGTGGTCTCACTGGTTCCACGAGGCTTCACAGTGTCACAATGCTTTGCTTTTTCCATGGGGCCTCACAGTGTAACAATGATTCTATGAGTCTCCATGATTCTATGAGTGCCCTCAATGTCACAGTGGCCCCTTTGTTCCATGAAGCTGTGAAGTGTTCAAATGGTCTCTCCATTGTTTCATGAGGCCCTGCAAAGTCACAATGGACCTTTGGCTCCATGGGGTCTCGTAGTGTCAAAATGGCCCATTGGTCCCATGACACCCCAAAGTGTCACAATGGTCTCCACGGTTCCATGAGGCCCCGTGGTGTCACAATGGATCCTTGGTTTGATGGGGTCTCTCAGTATCACAGTGATCCCTACATTCCATGGAGCCACACAGTCTCAGCACAGCCCCCTTGGTTCCACGAGGTTCAGCAATGTCACAGTGCTCTCCATGATTCCATGAGGCCCCACAGTGTCACAATGGTCCCTTGGCCTCACAGGGCCACAGAGTGTCACAATGGTCCCTTGGTCTCACAGGGCCCCACAGTGTCACAATGCTCCCTTGGTTCCATGGGCCCTGTGCTGCTGCATTCTCCCCTCCCCTTCTCAGGCCGCCCTGCCAGCTGAGAAATGCTCCTTGGGGCTCAGCCTTGGCCAACAGCCCCTGGGCTCAGCTCCTCTGCAGCTCATCACAAACACTGTCTGCTCCAGGCACTGCTGCTGCCCAACCAGCTCCTGCTTTCTGCAGGAGCAGCCCTGGGAACTGTTTTTGTTCCCTCCGTGGCACAACATCCCTGTTCTCACACTGCCAAAGAAAGCTGTTGGTGCCAAGTGCGGCCAGGATGAACCATGGCTGGGACTGAAGCCCCTCTCTTGGGGCCCTGCACACAGCGCTCCAAAAGGAGCCCTTGGAGCTCTCCTGGGCCAGCCACTCCCTCTGAGTGGGGCCTCTCCCAGCCGGGAACTCTCCCGTTTGCTGCACTCGGGGATCCCCAACAACGACGGAGCCTGGGCCGATCCCCCCACTCCTCCAGGCTCAGCCCTTCACCTGCTGGGGAGATGCCAAAGAATCCACAGGGAGCATTTCCTGCCCTCAGGGGAAATTTTCACATGTGCCTTGCACTGACTCTTGGTGTCTGTGTGCACACAGAAGTGCCTGTGCTGGGGAAATGTGGCAGAAATGCTGCTCTCTGAGGGGTTTGAGTGCCTTGGATAGCTGAGTCAGTCAGGCCTGTCAGTGAGGTCAAGTCAAAATGTTTAAGTGACGTTAAATGCTGCTAAGAGTTATTCTTTTGCTAAGTTGTTATGTTTAATATAAGTTATAAGCTGAGATAAATACCTTGAAATGTTATTCCTCTGTTAAATTTCTGTCATAGGTTATAAGTTAGGTTAAATACTGCTAAGTGCTGTTCTTCCACTAAGTTGTGAAGTTGAAGGTATCATTAAGTCCTATTAGGTCTGAGCTGTGTTAAGCTTTTGGTCCAAATTCCTTTTATCCTTGCCCTCACTGTCCTTGTGTCTCACACACACAGGGACAGTTCTCGGTTCACTTCTGGTTTGATTGCCTGGATTTTATTTGGTTTTGTTGTTTCTTTGTTCCCTTGGTGTGCCTGAAGTGTCCAGTCAGGAGCAGAGTGACTCTTGCTAAGGAACTTTGTGCTGTTGTCCCTTAATATTCAATCTGGTTTTTGCTGATCCCTTGCTGGGGATTTTTTCAATGCTCTCAAGGCCTCGTTGGTAACAGGGTGAAGGAGCCCTGGCCCAGGCTCTGGCCCTGGGGGACACGGGGACGCTGCCGGGGGGTCCCTGTCCCCCTGTGCCACCCCCAGGGCCCCGGCCCCCCGTCCCCGTGTCAGGCTCTGGGGTCGATCTCGTGGAACATCCTCTGGGGGAGGCTGCGGGGCCGGGGGCGGGGGGACCCGGGGGAACAGGGGACCCCGCTGTGCACGAGCAGGGTTGGACTGCTCTGGGGGGAGCTGTGAGGGGGGCTGGGGCAGAGTGACCTCCCCAGTGACCTCACACAGCCCCTGTGATGTCACACAGCCCCTGTGATGTCAAACAGCCCCTTGTGTTGTCACACAATCCCTGTGATGTCACACAGCCATATCTGTGACGTCACACAGTCAACTCTGGAATGTCACACAGCCATCTCAGTGATGTCACACTGCCTCTGTGATGTCACTCAGCCAAATCTATGATGTCACATAGCCTCCTGTGATGTCACACATCACCCTGTGATGTCACACAGACATCTCTGTGATATCACACAATCCCTGTGATGTCATACAGCCATCTGTGATGTCGCACAGCCATATCTGTGACATCACACTGCCACTGTGATGTCACACAGAAACCTGTGATGTTACATAATCCTCATGATGTCACAGAACCAACTCTATGATGTCACCCTGTGATGTCATACAGCAGTGCTGTGATATCACAGTCCAACCTGTGATGTCACAGTCTGTTCTGTGATGTC
This sequence comes from Setophaga petechia, assembly GCA_024362935.1. Lineage (NCBI taxonomy): Eukaryota > Metazoa > Chordata > Aves > Passeriformes > Parulidae > Setophaga > Setophaga petechia. Next base: position 786,643 of record JANCRA010000078.1, read on the forward strand.
ACAACCCACCCCCTGATGCCACAGAGCCACACTCTGTAATGGCAGAGTCTTCTCTATGGTCTTACATCCTACTCTGTGACATCACAGCCAACTGTGTGATGTCACAACTCCCTCAGTGATGTTACAAACCCCTCAAGAACTCCGTTACATTGAAACACTGAAGTTTCTCGTACTTTGAAGAGATCCCTGTCAGGGACACAACTGAGAAAGTGTCCCCAGGTTCCACATAGAGCAAAACACTGCAGGCAGTGATGACAGCTGGGGACAAGCAAGGCAAAGGTGTCTCTGGTGCTGAGCACACCTGGATGTGTGTCAGGAATGCAAAGGACCAAGGCCTGAGCCCCAGTCCCTGGCCAGGCAGATCCTGTCCCTCCCTCCTTGCTCAGGGCTCTTCCCAGGATGGGCACTGGCATGAGGGGATGGGCAATGCCAAGGGCAGGAGCATGGGGCAGCCCCTGCCAGGCTGCTGAGCAGGGACAAGGAGGCAATGAGGCCCCAGGCCTGCAAGGGTCACTTGTCCCCTCGTGGCCTCAGGCCCAGGCCCAGCAGCCATGGCCAAAGTGCTGCCCAAGTTGGCTCTGGCAGGGCTGTCTTGCAGCTGCTGCCCATCCCTGTGCCCTGTGCAGCCCAGGCTGTCCCACGGTGTCCCTGCCCTGTGCCTCTGTCCCTGCAGGCTGTCGGCATCCCCCGGCTGCCCCACCTGGCTGGGCCCTTCCTTTGCTGACAGCTCTGCCTCCTGCCTGCCTCTGCCTGCCCACACAAAGCCTTGGCCTTTTGTGAATTCAATTAACCCTTTGATACCAAAAGGTTAATTCAATTCAATACCAAAAGCTTAATTCAAAAGGGTTCATTCAATTTTTACTGTGTCTATGAACATTTAGCACAGAACAAGGCATGCAGGGGCTGCATTCCCAGCAAGGGTGGTTGGAAGGCAAGAAGATGATATTTGGCTCAAGAATGCAGTGATAGAAAATCGAAGGACTGAAACTGGGAATTTAGGGTGGTTTTTATGGTAATGGGTAAATTGTAATACACCTTTAGTGACACTGGTAGAATTACATGTCCACATAAGGTTGGGAGTTATCCCTCACTAGACCCCATGCCTGAATAAATTTACCCTTGTTAATAGGAAATTAGTGTTAATGAGCCTTTTTCTGATATTTGGTGATGGTGGAGCCTCACAGAACAAGGAGTCAGCTGTGACACTGAGCAAACTCATGGAACAAAGGGTCCATTCTGACACTGCGGAACCCCATGGAACCAAAATCCATTTTGGCACATTGAGGCCACATTGAACCAATGGCCCATTGTGATACTGCGGCTCCAAGGAGACCATTGTGACACTGAGAAACCTCTGGGGACCAAGGGGCCATTGTGACACAGCAAGGCCGCATGGAACCAAGGGGCCATTGTGACCCTGCAGAACCTCACAGAACCAAGGTGACCGTGTTCTACTACAGAACCTCATGGAACAAAGGGACCATGGTGACACTGCAGAACCAAGGAGACTGCTGTTGGCAGTGTGAGAGCTCATGGAACCAGAAGTCCATTATGACACAGCAAGGCCTCATAGAACCAAGAGTCTGTTGTTAAACTCTGTGACCTCATGGAGCCATGAGCCATTGTGACACAGCATGGCTACATGGAGCCAAGGGGCCACTGTGACACTGTGGATCCAAGGAGACCATTGCGACTAAGGAACCTCATGGAACCAGGAATCCATTGTTACACTATGGGGCCCTGTGGAACCAAGAGGATGTCAGTGACTTTGTGGGGCCTCATGGAACAATGAAGACACTTCATTGTTCTGACACTTTGGGACCCACTGGAACCAAGGGGCCATTATAGCATAGCAGGGCCTCATGGAACCAAGGGGACTGCAGTGAACTCTGTGGGTCTCCATGGGATGAAGGGTCCAGCAGAACCAAGGATACCATTGTGACACTCTGGGGCATCATGGAACCAAAGGTCCATTGTGACACAGCAGGGCCTCATGGAACCAAGGAGACCCTTCTGACATTGCGAGTCCCCATGGAACCAAGGGTCCAGTGTGACACTGTGGTACCAAGGAGACCCCTGGGACACTGAAAGGCCTCATGGACACAAGGGACCAATGTGACACTGTGGGGCCCCATAGAAACAAGAGGTCAGTGTGACACATCTGGGCCTGATCAAACCAAGGATCCAATATGACACCACCATTGTGACACTGCAGGGCCCCATGGAAACAAGAGGCCAGTGTGACACATCTGGGCCCCATGGATCCAAGGGAACAGGAAACAGCTGTGGTTGGCTTGGTCTGTCTGCTCCAACCACCCTTTGATTGTCAAGGGTCTCTTCTCATGTGCCACTCCAACACTGGGGCTCTGGGCTTTCCTTCAAATGGAAAAGAACTGTCTTTCTCATTCAAGCATCCATGGCCAAAATGGGATTCCCTCTCCAAAATTCCCATCATCCAGGGATTGCTCCCTGAAAAAAACTGCCATTACCAACAAGCCTGGCTGACCTTGATTTCCTGAGAGCCTGCTCTCACCTGCCTTCAACCACTGTGACTCTGTGCTTTTCTTACTACAGAAAAGAACCCTCTCTCCTGCACAGGCACCCATGGACAAAACTGGTACTTTTCCTCCAACATTCCCTATATGCAGGGGTTTCTCCCAGACAAGAGCTCCCAGGACAGACAGCTCTGGCTGGCCTTGGCCTCTGGTGGTCACTTCTATTCTGCCCTGAAACACTGGGGCTCTGCTTTTTCCTTCCCATGGAAAAGAACCATCCTTCTTCTCCAGATGCCCGTGGCCAAAATTGGGATTCCACCTCCAAAAGTCCTACATCCAAAGATTGTTCCTACACAAAAGATGCCATTACAGACAGGTCTGGCTGGTCTTGGCCTCCTGAGGGCCGGCTCTCATCTGCCTTCCAAACACAGGGACTCCATGCTTTCCTTCCTATGGAAAAGAACTGGCCTTCTCCTCCAACCAAAAAGGGCACAAATTGGGATTCAACATTCAAAACTTAAAATATCCAAGGACTGCTCCAGGAAAAACTTGCCAGGACAGACAGACAGGCCTGGCCTTGGTCTCTGGTGACTGCAGTTCATCAGCCCCTCAAACCGAGGGCTCTGTGCTTTCCTTTCTGTGGAGACATTGGTGACACTGTGGGGCCTCATGGATCCAAGGACATCTTTGTGGCTCTGTTGGGCTGCATGGTCCCAAGGGGCCAGTGTGAAGCAGCAGAGCTTTGTGGAACCAAGAGGCCATTGCTGCATTTCAGGGCCTCGTGGAACCAAAGGGCCGTTGTGATCCTGGGGGGCACCGTGGATCCATGGAGAGCATTGTGGCATTGCAAGGCCCCATGGAATCATGGAGACCATTGTGAAACTGTGGGGCCCCATGGAACCAAAGGAACATTGTGATCTTGCAGGGCCTCATGGAAGCATGGGGCCATTGTGACACTGCAGAAGCAAGGAGAACATTGTGACACTGCAGAGAGCCATGAAACCAAGGGAACATGGAACAGGTCTGGCTGGCTTGGCCGGATAGGGGCCACCTGACAGGTCCAGCTGATCTTGGAATGTTGAGAGCTGCCTCTCATCAGCCCCTGGAGAACTGGGGCTCCAGGCTCTCCTTCCTACGAAAAAGAACCATCCCTCTTTCCAGGTGCCAAAACTGATACTCCCCCTGAAAAATTCCCTATATGCAAGGGTTCTCCCAGACAAAAGCTGCCAGGACAGAGAGCTCTGGCTGGCCTTGGCCTCTGGTGGTCACCTCTCATCTCAAGGAAGCTCTGAGAAAAGTATTTGAACAGGTTTGACTGCTGGAACATCAATGAGTCTCTGATCCTCTGAAAAACTCAGATGCACTTCAGATCATATGTGGGTTTTTTTTCTCTTTGTGTATTATACATTAAATATTATTTTCAGCTAAAAAATATTATTCTTACCACTCTACCAATGTTTTCTGGCACAAAACTCCTCCTCTACTAATGGATCCAAGTCACATATATAAGCAAACACAACAAAAAAATCCAGCAGGAATTATTTGTCTCTGCTCTCATCTGTCCACATCTCCTCTGGAGCTGGAGGTGCAGCCCCAGAACTTGGAAGGGCTCAAGGGGTCACAAGTTCAGCTCCTACACAGAGAACCTGCGGACCCTGGGTTGCTCTTCTTGGCCCCTGCACGCTCAGCCAGGCTGAGATGGACACTGATGGTTTCTGGGCCAGGCTCTCTGAGCCCAGCCCAGCTCCCTGCAAGCTCTGCCAGCTGCCCTGAGCTCTGGCCAGCACCAAGGGCCTCTCCCCAGCCCAGCCCAGCCGGCTCTGGCCCCACAGCTCTGCTCAGCCCAGGCTGCTCTGGCCACTGGCCCCACGGCCTCAGCCCCTGCCAAGGCCACAGCAGCAGCTGCAGCTGCCACAGGACTCAGCCCCAGCCATGGGGGAAGGTGCTTGGCCAAGGCCAAAGGAGGCTCCCTGGCTGCCCTGCTGCCCTCGGGCTGAGGTGCTGAGAGCTCTGCAGCCCCTGCTGCCATCCCATGTGCCCAGGGCAGCACAAGAGCCGCGGCCTTGGGGCCCTCAAGAGCTGCTCCTGCTCCAGGCCCAGGGCCCATGCCAAAGCTGGGGCAGCCACAAAGCCGTGCCCATTTCTGTTCATTGCTGCTCTGATGGGGATGGATCCTCAGCCACTTGGAGGTTGCTGATGAATTTTACTACTCCAGAGGCCTCTTCTTTCTTGAGCTCTTCAGTTCAGGAGTTCAGTGAAAAAGGCTGATGAACATTTGTTCAAATCACCCAAACAAGACAAGCCCCTGGGAATAGTCTAAGTTTTCAATTCTTCTGTGCTTAATCAGTCTGATTTCAGCAGTGAATTTAAGTATTTAAAGTGAATTTGCTACATGGAAAACAATGAAGAGAGAACTATTTTGTCCTGTTAAGTTTTCTTTTCCTGTTTATATATTGATATGAGCAATGTCCAATTGATATTGAACCCCAGCACTTTCTAATGCAGTTTGAACAGAATTAAAAGCAAGACCCTTCATGCCTGACAATCAATCAGACTCTCTCCCTAGCCTCACCCCACCATTTCCTTCATCCTACCCCTGGCACACAGAGCAGCTGAGGAATGGAGTCACATCCAGTGGTGTCCCCAGGGCTCAGGACTGGGGCCAGGTCAGTTCAATCTCTTTATTGCTGATCTGGACGAGGCCATCGAGGGCACCCTCAGTCAGTTCTCAGGTGAGCCCAAGCTGGGTGGGAGTGTGGCTGTGCTGCAGGGCAGGAAGCTCTGCAGAGGGATGTGGACAGGCTGGAGCCATGGGCCCAGGACAATGGGATGAGGTTCACCAAGGCAAGGGCCAGGTCCTGCCCTGGGCTCACAACCACCCCAAATCCCTGGCTGTGGCCTGCTCCTGATCCCCACAACTGGTCCTGTTCCCTTTATCCCTGCATTGCCAGGGACTCTGTGGGACAAGGGAGCTCTGTTCTGGCTATGGAGGGAGGTCTGAGTGCCACCACTGGAGTGGGAACCACAACTCCTTTGAGGTTCAGGAACTGGTGAGACTGAGAGGTACAGAAAGTTTCTCTTCATGGCCAACAGACCACAGTTGAACAGGACACAATTTAATAACAATCACATTCTTCCCTGAGCTATGTGCAACATCCCAGCCACATCTGATGAGTCCACCATCCACAGGTGATTTCTATACTAAATGTAATTTCAGGCAAACATGGTTCTGTGATAGATAAAAGCACAATTAAACTCTTGTATTAGGATGCTCATCCTGGAGTGGGGGCAAAACAGCTCCAACAATTCCTGAATTGCAAAGCTGTCAGTGTCCTCCTCCTGTCCTGGCTGATCTCTCCTCTTTCCCCTTCCACCCATTGGCTTTTGTCTCCCACCAGGCCCCCCAGTGCAGAGCCTGGCTCTGTGTTCTCCATCCCCTCCTGGCTGGCACTGCCAGGCTGGGATGAGGAGCCCCTCAGCCTTCCCTGCTCCGGGCTGGACAAGCCCAGCTCCCTCAGCCTTTGCTCACAGCCCAAGGGCTCCAGCCCCACCTTGGAGGCCCTTCCCAGACCCTGCTCCAGCTGCCAGACATCTTTCCTGCCCTGGGCAACCCAAACCAGGCCACAGTGACCTGGATAATCCCTGTCCTTGATGTCCTGGTGTGGTAGGGACAGGCGTTCGGAAGAAAACGGGCTGTTACGGAAAGCTGCAAGAAGCCTCTCCTCCCTCCTCCCAGAGATAAGGATCACCCTCGGAATGTAACTAAGGAATGTAACCCCCCTAACATAGGAGGTACCAGTACCACCCTGTACTAACCCCCAGCCCCTTTTTACGTAGGAAACCCCCCAAACTATAAAACCCTTAGAGAAGAGACAATAAAGCCTATTTGACCGTCCACCACATTGGTGTAAGCGTGGTCTGTAGCCCGAGTGACCCAAAGGGGGGTTGCCGTGCTGTACTCTGGAACCAGGTCGCCTTGCCTTCGGAACCAGAAGGCAACAAAGTGGTGCCGAGAACCCGGGAACGAAAAACCCCGGGATCGGGATTTCTCCTGGACAGAGGACAGCGGTCACAGCGGCAGGACCGACTGCGACACGGAGGGGGACGCCCCTCGGACCGGCTAGATCTCCATGGAAACTCTGGCAAAGGTCGTTGAATCAGTATGTATACAATGGGGAATTAAATGTGAGCCTAGGTACTTATCTCTTGCTATGCAGAGACTCCTGGAGCTGGGGACGGTTGAACGTCCGGTAGAAATATTGCATTCAGATACGTGGGACAGATGCACTGCTGCTTTGGCGGAGGACACAAAAACCACGGGCAGTGGGAAATTTCTTAAGGCGTGGGGGAAGGTGGAGACGGCTTTACGCAAAGCTTTAGAAAGCCAGGAGATATGGGCCGCCGCCCGGCCGCATTTGATGGTTACACCGAAGGTGGGGGTGGCGGCAGAAACCCAAACCCCCCCCGCGGGCAGTGCGGGCGGGAGCGCGGGCACGCAGGGACCGGGCACCCCCCAATTCCCCCCGGACCCTGAGCCAGATCCCCCAGAGCCTCCGGGAGATCCTCCAAAACCCCCCGAGCACATCCTGACCCCTCCGGGGGACCAGCTGGGTCCCAAAACCCCCCCGACATCCCCCGAAAAACCAGCGTCTCCTGTGTTCGCTTTTCCCCCGCCACCTGCAGATCCGGCACACCCCGCAGAGACGCGTGCGCGATGTTTCTGGGGCGAATTGACTGCCGCAGCTCGCGGTGTGGAGGCTGCAGTCAGCGCTGAAACACGGACGGCAGAAAACTGGCCGCCATTCAAAAATGGCGCCGCCGGACAGGGAGGGGGGCGGGGCCCGCGTGTTCGCGGCGGGAAATGCCTGGAGGGGGAAATGGCCGCAAGCACGCCTGCGCAGGAGACCGGCGCTGGTCACTGCCGGGAGTGGACACACACAGACACGCAGACGCAGGGAGGAATGGGGGGGCAGGTATTTGCCCGGGGGCTGCGCCCACCGCCACCACCGTATAAGGGAGAAACCCCTCCCGGTGAGGGGCAGGGCGAGCCCAGGGAGTGGGAACAACACCGCCTCCAAGAGGAGGGGCGACACCGCCTCTGGGGGGAGGAGCGGCACAGCCTCCAAGGGGAGGGACGCCGCCGCCTCCGAGGGGAAGGGCGACACCGCCCCCGAGGGGAGGGGCGGGGCTGAAGCCGAACAAAATGGCAGGGGAGACAGGAAGTGCGCTCTCAGTCCACTTCCGACTTTGATAGGAGCAACACCTCCTCAGACTGCTCCACAGACCTTACCGAGTTGGGCAGCGATTCGGAAAGGGAGCACACAGATACACAGCGGTTTCGTATGAAACCAAACAAATCTCTAAACAAGGTTAAGAGCCAATCATACGAACTCACCGATTGGGGCCAAATAAAAATTGATTGTGCTGAATGGGCACCCGTGGCAGCTGTGCATGCTTTCCCAGTGAGAATTACAGGAGCCCAGGGCAACCAACAGAGAACATATACACCAGTAAACTCTAAAGATGTTCAAGCAATACTTAAAGCTATTGCAGAAAAAGGAATTAACTCCGGAGTAGTGTCCACGCTAGTGGATGCAGTTTTTAGTAATGATGATTTGCTGCCTTGTGATATAGTACAAATTACACGTATGCTTTTTGACGGGGCAGGTTTAATTGTTTTTAAACAGGACTGGACCGATAATTGTGCCTCTGTCCTGGCTCGGACAGGGGGTGAGGGGCAGCCACTGCACGGCTCGAGTTTATCCCGGCTACTGGGAAAACATGATGACGTAGCTACACCCCAACAACAAGCTGCACTGCTCAGAGCTGAGGAAGTCAGGGCGAGCTGTCGAGCCGCCAGGGAGGCGATTCGTTCAACTTTTAGGGTTGTGGATAAGCCAGCACCCTGGTCCACCATAAAACAAGGGGAAAGTGAAGGATTTACACAATTCGTAGACAGGCTACAGGCGGCTGTGGACACCTCCACCCTGCCTCCTCAGGCGAAGGGCCCGGTGGTTGCTGACTGCCTTAGGCAACAATGTAATACAGTTACCAAAGACATACTGCGCTCCCTGCCAGCCGGTGCTAGCCTGGCAGACATGATTAAACATGTAGTAAAAGAAGAGCAGCTGAGTCCCATACAAGCAGCTGTTCACACCCTAACCAGTGCGCTGGCTTGCTTTAAATGTGGACAGGCGGGGCACGTCGCAGCGACGTGTACCCAGCCGACACAGCCCACCCGTTCGGCTCCCCCATCCCAGCAAAACACGAGAGGGACTTACTGGAGTTGTGGGAAAAAGGGACACTTTGCCAGGGATTGCAGATCTCGCCCACGGGGAAACGGGAGAGGGAGGGGGCGCTCGGGCCACACGCAGCCTCCTCCCGCTTTGAATATGAGACGGCCCGTCCAGGTGAACCCACAGTGGGGGGGAGGATACATTCTGCTCCCGCAGGAGACAATCAATACAGCACCCCCCACACTGATACAGTTGCAGGGCTCTGCAACACCACAGATAATACCTCCACACACCACACCGATACAGTTGCAGGGCTCTGCAACACCACAGATAATACCCCCACACACCTCACTGCCACAAGCCGCGCAGGCGCCACAGAGCCAGCAGGGCACGTCCCAGACCGGGATCCCTGGGTGGCCCTGGTCATGAAAATAGGGAAAGAACCCCTGAAAGTGTGGGGAACATGCCGCCTATATGGGAGCCATGACCACCACACCGTGGGGCTCCAGTTCTGGGCGGACACAGGGTCGGATTGTACGATAATCCCCCAACCATATTGGCCCAGACACTGGCAAATCAAAGAAGTCCCCCCGGTGAACGGAGTGGGGGGGCAAACCTGGGCGTGGAAAAGCACCCAGCTGGTGGCTGTAACACTCCACACGAACAAGGGACCAGAACAGACCGTAGCAATTTACCCCTACATTTTGCAAAACTCTCCACCCCTGATAGGGAGAGATGTTCTCGCTATGCTCGGAGTCAGGATTACAAATTTATAGTGAGGGCCACTGCCGTGCACCCCACGCTGCCAATCAAACTAACCTGGAAACCATCAGAAGTGGTCTGGGTCGAGCAGTGGCCTTTGTCAGAGAACAGAGTGGCAGCTTTACTGGAACTGGTTGACCGGGAACTGAAAAAGGGTCATATCGAACCCTCGATTAGCCCATGGAACACCCCTGTTTTTGTAATTTCCAAAAGGTCTGGAGAGGGTTTTCGCCTCATCCACGACCTGAGAGAGGTGAACAAGACAGTTGGACCCATGGGTCCTGTACAAACACTGTTACCTGCAAACTCAGCCATCCCTGAAGGACAGCCATGCGCAGTGCTGGACATCAAGGACTGTTTTTTCTCAATACCCTTGCGCCCTGAAGACAGGGAACCATTTGCCTTCTCCGTGGTGTTTCCTAACGGCGCACGACCCAATCTCCGCTTTCAATGGAAGGTACTTCCACAAGGATTTGTCCACAGCCCTAGCATCTGCCAGATCACCGTGGACAAAGCGCTGTTGCCAGTTCGGAACGCCTACCCCTCCGCAACCATCATTCAATACATGGATGACATCCTAGTTGCAGCCCCATCAGCAAGTGAAGTAGAACGCCTGATATCTGCGATCACTGCAACCCTCCAAGCAAATGGCTTCGAGATCGCCACTGCAAAGATCAAGAAAGGACCTTGTGTGACCTTTCTGGGTGTAGGAATCACAGATTCATACGTGACTCCTCCCAAGGTGAAGGTCCACCGAGACATTAAGACACTACATGATGCGCAGCGCCTGGTTGGATCGCTGCAATGGGTTCGCAACGTCATCCTGATCCCCCCTGAAGTCATGGAACCATTGTATGAGCTGCTGAAAGGAAAGCACTCCTGGGAACCAAAGAAACTGACACCACAAGCAGCGAACTCCCTGGATTTCATAGAACAGCAGATATCCACTGGCATGCTAGCCAGGTGGAACCCAGCGATGCCTTTGGACCTATATGTACACTTTACCCCGAAGGGGGGAGTGGGGGCGCTGGCCCAAGGACCCCCCGAGAAGTCCCGACCGATCCAATGGGTGGTCCTCGGAAGGCCTGCCCGTGCATTCTCCCCGGGAATCGAATGCATCGCCAACCTCATCAGGAAAGGCAGGAGACTCGCACTGAGACACCTAGGAACAGAGCCAAAGAGAATTTATCTTCCCTTTCGCAAGCAGCCAACCACGGAGGCAACCACAATTTCAGAGTATTTAGCCCTTGCTCTCTCCGGCTTCGGAGGAGAGATCTCCTACTCCTCCAAACCACCATGGACTCAGCTGCTGACCATCATCGACATAGACATACCACCAAAGGTCAAGGACCGACCTCAGCCAGGACCAACAGTTTTCACAGATGCTTCTTCCACAACTTCAACTGCAACAGCAGTGTGGTAGACAGGAGAACAGTGGCATTGTGTCAAAGCATGTGACCCCACACTGTCAGTGCAGCAGCTGGAAGCAGCAGCAGTAGTCCTGGCATGCGGACTTTTCCGAGATGAGCACCTCAACATCGTAACGGACTCTATATTCTTGGCAAGGCTCTGCCTAGCCATGACAGGACCAGGTGTGTCAACATCAACAGCAGCTCTGATGCTGGAAGAAGCACTGTCTTCACGGAAGGGCACCATATCCGTCATTCACGTAAACAGTCATGACCCAGTCAAAGGTTACTTCCAAATAGGTAACGACAAAGCAGACGCTGCAGCGAAAGGTGTGTGGACATTGCAAGAAGCTCGCCAACTACACGAGTCACTCCACATCGGGGTCAAAGCACTGGCAAAGAGATGCGGGATCTCAAGAGCGGACGCAAAACACGTGGTAGCTACGTGTCCTCACTGCCAGAAGTCGCCTTTGTGGACCAGTGGGGTCAACCTGAGAGGCCTCAAGCCTTCAGAGATCTGGCAGTCGGACTTTACTGTGTTCCAGCTGCTGAAACCCCGAGAGTGGCTTGCAGTGACAGTGGACACTTTCAGCGGAATGATCATAGCCACGCAGCATCCCAAAACTGACTCCAAAGCCACAATTCAGCACTGGCTGACAGCCATGGCATGGCTTGGCATTCCCAAACAGATTAAAACTGACAACGGTTCCAATTTTACTTCCAAACTGGTGCAAGAATTCGCCTCGAAATGGGGCATCACTTTAGTACAAGGTATTCCTTACAACAGTACCGGACAAGCTATAGTTGAGAGAGCAAATCAGACCCTGAAAAATAGGATAGAGGTGTTGGCAAAAGCAGAAGGCTTTGCCAATTCCATTCCCTCAGGGGACCAGGCACGTATACTAGCAACTGCTTTGCTAGCACTGAATCAATTCCCCAGGGGGGAAGAGGCAAACAGTCCCATTCAGAAACACTGGGCCTCCAGAGTCTTAGAGGAGGGCCCACAGGTTGTAATCAGAAATGAGCTGGGGGAATGGGAACAGGGCTGGAAATTGATACTCACGGGGCGAGGGTATGCAGCTGTCAAAAAGGACGGCAAAATTAGGTGGTGTCCGCTGAAATCTGTAAAGCCTGACCTGCGCAGTGAGCAGGAGGATACTGATGTGAATTGTGAGTTTCTGTTTACAGGACATGATCATAGGACGCCCTCGGGATGCGTACACTCCCCTTCCAGAGGAAAGTGACAGACCACCAAGCCGTCAGACAGCGCCTGAGAAACCCCCAAGAGTGAGACCCAAGCAGCAACAGTGCTTCTGTGTGATACTGCTGCTGGGGCTTGTCACCAGAGGGCAAGCCAGCTCAGACCACTACCCCCATCAGCCATTCAGGTGGGTCATGCAACATCTTACCGACAATAAGATGCTCAAAGACATCACCACACCGAACACCCCATCATTTGTGCTTCGCGTTACAGACTTGTTTCCAGGACAACCAAAAGTAGACCCCCATTCTCCACACGCCACACACATGTACCTATCTTACTGGTGCCCAGCTTCAAACCCAGGAAAGAGCTACTGTAACCAACCGGGGTGGGGACATTGTGGGCACTGGGGCTGTGAAACAATAGTCACGGACGCCAGGCCGTCGGGGCCTGGATGGGACCCGCAAGAGCCCGACAAGTTCCTACAATTTACCTGGGCACCTGCAAGATGCAAGACACCCGTCTTCCTTCACGGAAATTACTATCGGAACCGCCATAAAATCCCCAGAATTCGAAAATGCACTCATTACAACATGACAGTTTTACAGCCAAATCATCCTAGCTGGGCAGTGGGCAAAGCGTGGACAGTGGTCCTTCAAGGGTCAAAGCAGTGGGTGAACGTGCGAATTACCAGGCTTTTACCGTCGGCACCCCGAGCAGTTGGACCCAACAAAGTAATAAAAAGCACACAGAAAGGGAGAAACATAACTTACCCAAAACCCCTACCCACAAGGGACACCAAGGTCCCAACCGGCGATGAGGAAGCCTTCCAGATAGGCCACTCAGCCGTGTCAGATTCAGACCCAATTCTTCGTATGTTAGATGCTACCTTCCTATCCCTGAACAAATCTAACCCTAACCTAACTGACTCCTGTTGGCTTTGTTATGATATTAAACCCCCTTTTTATGAAGGAGTCGCTTTAGATACCCCCTTTAGTTATTCCACAGCCGATGCCCCCCACCAGTGCAGGTGGGACACACCCCGAAAGGGAATCACCCTGAGCCAAGTCACAGGTCAAGGCAAATGCTTTGGCAATGCAACCCTAGCTAAGCGGAGAGGAGACGTCTGTACCGAAATAGTCAAGCCTGACAGGAAAAACAATAAGTGGGTAGTCCCCTCCGCATCTGCTATGTGGGTTTGTCAAAAATCTGGGGTGAGTCCCTGTGTGTTCCTCGCCAAATTCAGTGACTCTAACGACTTCTGTGTCCAAGTTCTGATCGTTCCTAGGGTCCTGTACCACTCAGATGAAGAGGTGTATCACCTTTTCGAAGAACCCATCCGGCTCCACAAAAGAGAAATATTAACAGGTATAACTATAGCGATGCTACTCGGCTTGGGAGCTGCTGGAACAGCAACAGGTGTCTCGGCCCTAGCGACTCAGCACCAAGGACTGTCCCAGCTGCAGATGACGATTGATGAGGACCTGCAGAGGATCGAGAAATCCATATCCTTTCTGGAGAAGTCAGTCTCCTCACTTTCAGAAGTGGTCCTGCAGAACAGGCGAGGTCTAGACCTCCTGTTCATGCAGCAGGGAGGCCTGTGCGCTGCTCTGAAAGAGGAGTGCTGCTTCTATGCAGACCACACAGGAGTTGTCAGAGACTCCATGGCAGAGCTCCGAAACAGACTAGCTCAGAGACAAAAAGACAGGGAAGCCCAGCAGGGCTGGTTCGAATCCTGGTACAATCGATCACCATGGCTAACCACCCTGATTTCTACCCTAGCAGGTCCGCTGGCAATGCTGCTTTTAGCTGTTACCTTCGGACCGTGCCTGCTGAACAAGTTAGTCTCATTTGTCCGGAGCCGCTTAGAACGGACTGACATCTTTTTCGTAGGACGGCAACAGATGCTGTGAACTCATCAGGGAACACTGCCGGTTACGAAAAACTTGCCTGGCAGAAATTTACTCAGGTTTCCCAAAACCCTTTTTCCTTGTTAGACCCCAACCTTCTACCTCATTTAGTGCCTATATATATATGCATGTAACTACCTCGCTCATTTGTGGGAGAGAGGGGGGGGAGATGTGGTAGGGACAGGCGTTCGGAAGAAAACGGGCTGTTACGGAAAGCTGCAAGAAGCCTCTCCTCCCTCCTCCCAGAGATAAGGATCACCCTCAGAATGTAACTAAGGAATGTAACCCCCCTAACATAGGAGGTACCAGTACCACCCTGTACTAACCCCCAGCCCCTTTTTACGTAGGAAACCCCCCAAACTATAAAACCCTTAGAGAAGAGACAATAAAGCCTATTTGACCGTCCACCACATTGGTGTAAGCGTCGTCTGTAGCCCGAGCGACCCAAAAGGGGGGTCGCCGTGCTGTACTCTGGAACCAGGTCGCCTTGCCTTCGGAACCAGAAGGCAACACCTGGTCACACAGCTCTGGCCCCTTGTCCCCATGTCAGGCTCTGGGGTGGATCCTGTGGAACATCCTTTGGTGGAGGCTGTGGCTCCAGGTGGGCCGGGGGGATCCTGGGGGACAGGGACCCCGCTGGGCATGAACAGCATTGGACTTGTTGGGAGAAACTGTGACGGGGATCTGGGGCGGAGTGACCAACCCAGTGACCTCACAGAGCCCTACTGGGATGTCACACAATCCCTCTGTGATGTCACAGCTTGCTCTGTGATGTCACAACGCATTCTCCAATGTCACACAGATGGTCTCTGATGTCACAGCTAGCTCTGTGATGTCATAGTCTGCTCTGTGATGTCAAACCTCTGACCTGCGATCTCACAGCCTACTCTGTGATGTCACAGAGACAGTCTATGATGCTGTTGCTGCTCGATGACCTCACATGACCCAATTTGGGATGTCATAGCCCACTCTGTGACCTCATGTTACCAGATGAGAAATTGTCTTCACCAGGTGAGCTGACTCCTGGAGCTTGTTCTCCAAAACCCCAGGCCCATGGAAACCACACAATGCCCATTGTGTGAGAAGGGGAACTGGAAGTTCAGCAGCCTCAGTGTCCTGCCAGCTCAGCCAGGCCCACTGGAACATTGGGGTCCACGACCACCAGGGACCACCAGAGAGACCCCCAGGACAGAAGAACTCATGTGTAAAGGGGAGGGGAAATATGTTAATGATTTTGGGGAAATAATTATCATATGTGTGTTTAGTCCAGGACAATCAATGAATATGTGTGCAAAATACAGAATATAAATAGAAACTTTCCTGTACTCAGCATGCAGGGCTTTGGGAGGAGCTCTCCCCCGTGCATCCAGCTGAATAAAGAACGCTGCTTCTTAATGCTACATTGGTGTTAAGGAGTTTTCTGTTTTACAAAATTTTTGGTAACACTCCCACTGCCAAGGAAAGCTCTGTCTGCTGCTGTTCACAAACAGAGAAGGGCTGGGGGCAGATGTGGGGCTCGGAGGCTGCCTGGGGCACATCGACCATGAAATAATCAAGTTTTCAGTGTTCTGTGAAAGAAGGAGGGGCAGCAACAAAACTTCTACACTGGAATTAGGAAGGGCAGACTTTGGCCTGTTTAGGATGCTGATATGCGGAGTACCAAATCAGGTCCTGATTTTTGTAAGGGAAACAGCCCTTAAAAACAAAGGAGGCTGAGAAGGATGGACATGCTTTTAGAAAGTAAACTTAAGGGGGAAGGGGAACCCTGTCCCAGTGTGGCAAAGGATGAACTGGTGAAGAAAATGACTGGCCAGGCTGCCCATGGAGCTTTTGTGGGAACTCAGGCAAAAAGTGGACTGGCAACTCAGGAAGTGTTTAAGGATGTTATTAAGTAATGCAGAAAGAAAAGCTGAGAGGTGAAAGCTCAATTAGAACTTAAACCATTAGCTTCTGTAGAAAAAAAAATGTTTTTATAAAAAAAATGTAGCAAAAGGCAGGAGAAGGAGAACTTCTTTATTGGATGCAGTGGAGAATATAGTAACTAAAGATAAGGAAAAGGCTGAGCTACTTAACACTTTGTTTGTCTCAATTTTCACTATTAGGGCAGGTTGTCCTCTGGACAAGTGTTCTCCTGAGCTGCTAGATGGGCACAGGGAGAGTAGAACAGCGTCCTGTAATGCAAAAGGAAGCAGTTGGTGACCTGCTGAGCCCTCAGATGCTCACAGGTGTATGGGATCAGATGGGATCCATCCTAGGAGGATGAGGGAGCTGTGGATGAGCTCCCCAAGCTGCTCTCCATCATTTACCATCAGTCCTGGCTCCCCAGGGAGGGCCCAGAGGACTGGAGATGCCAGTGTGAGCCCATCCCCAGGAGGGCTGGCAGGAGGATCTGGGAAACTCCAGGCCTGTCAGCCTGACCTGGGTGCCCGGCAAGGTTATGGAACAGATCACCTTGAGTGCCATCACAGGGCACCCACAGGATGGCCGAGGGGTCAGAGCCAGCCAGCGTGGATTTAGGGGCGGCAGGTCCTGCCTGCCCAACCTGGTCTCCTTTTATGACCAGGTGACCCACCTGTGGATGCAGGAAAGGCTGTGGATGTTGTGTGCCTGGACTTCAGCAGAGCCTTTGACACTGTCTCTGACAGCATTCCCTGGAAAAGCTGCAGCCCACGGCTTGGGCAGGTTCCCTCCTCGCTGGGAGATTTAAGAGCTGGCTGCAGGCTGGCCCAGAGAGTGGTGGGGATGGTGCTGCACCCAGCTGGTGCCCAGGCACTGGTGCTGTCCCCAGGGATCTGTGCTGGGCCCAGTCCTGTTTAATATCTTCACTGATGATCTGGGTGAGGGGATCGAGTCCCCCATTCACAAATTGCAGATGGCACCAAGCTGGGTGTGAGTGTGGATCTGCTGGAGGGCAGGACAAGAAGACACAGCCTTAAGCTGCACCAGGGGAGGCTCAGGCTGGACAATAGGAAGAAGTTCTTCACAGAAAGGGTGAGTGGGAACTGGAATGGGCTGGCCAGGGGGGACGTGGCAGAGTCACTGTCTCTCTCCAGTGGCACTTAGTGGCATGGTCTGAGTGACAAGGCAGTATTAGGGCATTGGTTGGACTTGATGATCCCAAAGGTCTTTTCCAGCCTATTTGATTCTGTCATTCTGTGATGATTGGGACACTCTGGGGCCATTGTGACACTGCAGGGCCTGGTGGAACTAAAAGGATCATGGTGACACCGTGCAGACCCACAGAACCAGGGGTCCATTGTGGTGCTGTGGAGCCAAATGGAACCAGGGAGTGCCCTGTGACACTCTGGGCCCTCGTGGAACCACAGAGGCCATTGTGACACTGCAGGGCCTCATGTAACCAAGGAGCTTCACCATTTTGACACTGCAAAACCAAGGAGACCATTGGGAGACTCCAGGGCCCAGTGGAACCAAGGGGCCGTTCTGACACTTTGGGGCCTCATGGAACCAAGGGGACATTGTGACACTGCAGGATCCTGTGTAACCAAGGGGCCACTGTGACACGATGGGGCCTCAAGGGATCTGGAAGAATGTTGTGACACTGTGTGGCCTCGGGGAAACAAGGAGTCCATGGTGACACTGAGGGGACTTGTGGAACCACAGAGACCATGGTGACAGTGTGGGACCTCATGTGACCATGGGGCCATTTTGACACCCTGCGGCCCCATGGAACCAAGGGACCACTGTGAAACTGCAGTACCAGCTAGAACATTGTGACATTGTGCAGCCCCATGGAACCAAGGAGTCCATTGTCACATTTTGGGGCCCCATGGAACCAAGGGGACCATTGTTGCTCTGCATGGTCTCATGGAACCAAGGAGACCTATGTGAAAGTGCAGGGCCTGGTGTAACCACAGGGCCATTGTGACACTGAGGGGCCCCATGGAACCAAGGACATCTTTGCAGATGTCACCAAGTTGTCTGGGAGTGTTGATCTGCTGGAGGGTAGGAC
This sequence comes from Setophaga petechia, assembly GCA_024362935.1. NCBI lineage: Eukaryota > Metazoa > Chordata > Aves > Passeriformes > Parulidae > Setophaga > Setophaga petechia. The sequence goes on from JANCRA010000078.1 coordinate 804,626, forward strand.
GGCTCTGCAGAGGGCCCTGGACAGGCTGGATCCAGGGCCCAAATCCAACAAGGTGAGGTTTAACAAGTCCAAGTGCCGGGTCCTGTACTTTGGCCACAACAACCCCTGCAGCACTACAGGCTGGGGACAGAGTGGCTGGAGAGCAGCCAGGCAGAAAGGGACCTGCAGGGACTGATGGACAGCAGGATGGACATGAGGCAGCAGTGTAGCCAGGTGGGCAAGAAGGCCAATGGCTCCTGGCCTGGATCAGGAATGGTGTGGCCAGCAGGACCAGAGTTGCTGTACTCAGAACTGATCTGCCCCCAGCTCTGCACACAGACATTGCTGCTGCAACTCCAGAGAAGGGAACACAAGGGAATCACTGCAGAAAACTTTGCTGAGAGATCCTTTAGTTCTTTTAAAGACACCAAGAGTGCAGCCCCTCATTGACACAGTTGGTAGCCACAGGGAAGGTGGAGAAAAAGAACACGAGAAATGGAACAAAAAATGGTTTAATTTGTGGATAATATTAAAAAATTAAACCCAGGGAAAAAAAAAAAAAAAACAACTCAAATCTAAAAGAACTATTGAAGATGATTTATTTTACCAATTATTTATATTACTTGGCCAGTCCCTGCTGCAGCCCCGGCACTGCCACCCCCAGGGCTGTGCCCGGCCCCGAGAGCACTCAGGCCCTGCAGCAACACCAGGGCCACCAGGGCAGCGGGGCAGGGCCACGGCAGCAGCACTGGCAACACCAAGTGCTGCTGCTGCTGCTGGGCACAGCTGCTGGGCCAGCACTGATCTGCCCCCAGCTCTGCACACAGACATTGCTGCTGCAGCTCCAGAGAAGGCAACAAAAGGACATCTCTGCAGAAAATTCTGCTGGGAGAGCCTTTAGCTCATTTAAAGGCACCGAGAATGCAGCCCTTCATTGACACTGTCAATGGCCACAGGGAAAGAGGAGAGAAACAAAATTGAGAAATGGCACAAACAATGACATTTCTTTGTGGACAATATGAAAAAGCTATAACAAACGAAAAAAAGCCTTCAATCAAACCAACAAGAAGTATCAAAAATTACTTTTATTACAAGTGGTTTGCAGAAATTGGGTCAGCAGTTTAATGTATGTGAAATCATCCAGTCATCATTCTCCACACTGCAGCCTTGAGCTCCTGGTTCCTCAGGCTGTAGATGAGGGGGTTCAAGGCTGGAGGCACCACCGAGTACAGAACTGACAGGACCACATCCATGGATGGGGAGGATATGGAAGGGGGCTTCAGGTAGGCAAGCATGACAGTGCTGAGGAACAGGGAGACCACAGCCAGGTGAGGGAGGCAGGTGGAAAAGGCTTTGCGCCGTCCCTGCTCAGAGGGGATCCTCAGCACAGCCCTGAAAATCTGCACATAGGAGAAAAAAATGAACACAAAGCATCCAAATAGTAAAGAGATGGAAAACACAAGGAGCCCAAATTCCCTGAGGTTGGAGTGTGAACAGGAGAGCTTGAGAAAGGGGGGAATTTCACAGAAGAACTGGCCCAGGACATTGCCATGGCACAGGGGCAGGGAAAAAGTATTGGCTGTGTGCATGAGAGCATTGAGAAAGGCACTGGCCCAGGCAGCTGCTGCCATGTGGGCACAAGCTCTGCTGCCCAGGAGGGTCCCGTAGTGCAGGGGTTTGCAGATGGACACGTAGCGGTCGTAGGACATCACAGTCAGGAGGAAATACTCTGATCCAAGGAAGAAGATGAGCAGAAATAACTGTGCAGCACATCCTGTGTAGGAGATGTTCCTGGTGTCCCAGAGGGAATTGTGCATGGCTTTGGGGACAGTGGTGCAGATGGAGCCCAGGTCGCTGAGGGCCAGGTTGAGCAGGAAGAAGAACATGGGCGTGTGCAGGTGGTGGCCGCAGGCTACGGCGCTGATGATGAGGCCGTTGCCCAGGAGGGCAGCCAGGGAGATGCCCAGCAAGAGGCAGAAGTGCAGGAGCTGCAGCTGCCGCGTGTCTGCCAATTCCAGCAGGCGGAAGTGACTGATGGAGCTGCTGTTGGACATTTGCTGTGCCTTGGTATGGGGATCTGTTAGAAAAGCAATCATGGAATAGTTGGGTTTAGAGAGGACTTGAAATATCCCAGCACAGCCTGGGGGCACTTTCCCCCCACTGCCTGCCCAGGGCTCTGCTGCCTGGAGCTGTCCCTGCCAGCAGCTGCTTCCCTGTGCCCAGGGCTGGGCCCTGCCAGTGCTGCCAGAGCCCAGCCCAGCCCTGGGGGCTCAGCTCTGCCCTGCAGAGCCCTCCCAGCTCAGGCACTGCCCAGGGGCAGCTCTGACTCTGCAGGCTCTGATGGCTGGAAAAGTGACACTGATGCAGCCCCTAAGGGGTCTTGTGGTGATTGCTGTTGCTGCCTTGTTTACTGAGACCAGAGGGAAGTTTTTTTTTCAACCTGAGCTGAGAGATGAATACCAATGTGCAATTTCCAACCCAGAGCAGTCAATTAAAAAAGCAGGATGTCCTTTTATGCAGCCCCTGTCTTCCTGTGCTCCCAGTATAATCTATTTGGAAATGTTCTGCATTTAAATGCCATTCTGGGAGCAGTTGTGAACAATGCTCCCCACACAAGAAGAACACTCCCAAGCCTTACCAGCTGTCCCACCCAGATCTTGTCCCCCAGTGCTGGGAGCAGCTGCCAGGGCTGGCTGTGTGCTGTCCCTGGCAGGCAGCAGAGTCCCTGCCCCAGCACAGCGCCCTGGGCTGCAGGACCCTGCTCTGCAGGACAGCCCTGGGCACCCCTGGCTGCTCTGCACAAGAGACAATCAGAGAATGTACTCCCAGGCTCTGCAGGTATTGGGATGTTCCAGCTTTAGGAGATCACTGCAGGAGCTGCAGCTGCATTGTCCTGCAGCCAGAGGTTCCTGGGCCAAGGGCTGGCAGTGATTGTGCCCCAGGCACTCCTCAGCACCTTCCCAGCCCTGACTGATTGAAGCTCTCTGTGCCTCTGTGCTGTGCCCGGGCTGGCTGCAGGCAGTGCCCCAGCCCTGCTGGGCTGGAGAAAAGCTGCTCATCAAGAGAAATGTGCTTTTGAAGCTCTTCTTGGTTACCAGGAGCTGCCTCTGTGCCAGGAGCCCAGCCCAGCTCAGCAGCACAGACACAGCACAAGGACTTGAATGAGCCTCTGGGGCTTTGTGCTCAGGCCCTGAACATCAGTCCCTGAGAAGGAGCTGAAGAAACCTCTCCAGAACTCCAAGTCACAATCCAACTCCAAACTTTCTTGGACTTTTAATGGGTCCCACTGAGGGACACCACTGAGAAAGTGTCCCCAGGCCCCAGGCAGAGCAGAGAACTGCAGGCAGTGATGACAGGTGGGGACAAAGAGAAGCCAAGCCTTGGTGCCCTGGGCCACAGCAGGGTCTGTGCCGCCAAGGGCTGGGAGGAGACACCTTGTGCTGAGGCCCTGGGGCCTCCTGGCACAGCCCCAGCCAGGCTGGGCACTGTCAGCCCCTTGTCCTGCCCTCAGCATCCCCCCCTAGCCCACATCCCAGTGGCCTCAAGGATCTGCTGCAAGGAGTCCCTGGGGAGCCTTGCTCAGCAATGGCCCTGGGGGCTCCTGAATGCTCCCTGCAGGGACTGCAGGTTTTTCAAAGGACTTTGGCTTTGGCTTTTGCCTTGGAGTCTCTGAGAGGTTTGTGCAATCATGGCCTCCAATTATCTGCTGTAATTAGTCCCTGGAGAGGCTTTGTCAGTAACAACACTCAGTGGGGCTCATTAATGCTTTAAAGTACTCAGTTATTTTAAGGTACTTGGTCTTTCCCTTCTCATCCAGACTCTGTGAGAGGTTTGTGCAATCATGGCCCCAATTATTTTCTTTAACGAGTCCCTTGAGAGCTTTGTGCTGACACTCAGTGGGGCTCATTAATACTTAGAGATACTCAAGGTTTTTAAGGTACTTTATGGATTTAAGAATACTTTTAGATACTTTTAAAGATTTTCCTTCCCACACTGAGTCTCTGAGAGTTTTTTGTACCATCCTGGCCTCCAATTCTCTCCTCCAAGGAATCCATGAGGAGCCTATGTTGGCTATCTTCCCCCTTTCTGTTTTAAAACCAAGGTGGACTGAAAGAATTTTGTAAGACTTTCTAAAAGCATCCAAACAACCATGGGAAAATTAACAATACAACAACAACCACTAACAGAATTAATAGTCCTGTTTTAGTAGACATCATCCAAGCCTTTAGTCCCTTGGATTGGAAGAGTTTATTGAACCAGGCTTTGTTTTCCACCTAAAGCTTCTTTAACTCTTCCTTCAGTACCTGAGTGCTCTTGTGGATTGACTCACTGTGGCTGGAGAGGTTCCTGCATCACATGCCCTCAGAGTCTACAGAGCCATGCCCAGAGTAAAAACTCTGTCACTGTTCTGCAAGGTGGCATGTCTGATGGTCTCTATGTCTGAGAACAGGCCACTCAATGGGAGGGAGGTAGCATTGGTTTGCTTACTTAACAGGCACCCAAGATGGTCTAATTGTCTTAAAGCATTAGCTGCAGCCAGCCAAGGTAGTCCAAACTGGAGGAGCTACCATCCGATACCTGGATTAAAGCTTTCAAAGCCATCTCTTTGATATCATCCCATACTTCTCTGGAGACACCTGCTGCTTGATCAGCTGGTAGGCTGTGTTGTCCTTCTCCAGCTGGATGGTTGATTTTCAATTCTGCCCTTGCATCATTATTAGCACAGTCTCCTATTAATTGATTTAGTAAACACTTCCATCCCCCTTCGCACAGGGTGTATTCTGTAGGTGACAACATCATGGTCATAATATATTTTAAATCATAGCAGGTTAAGACATGTGCTGTAAACATGGCCTCATTAGGCCATTAAAACAAGGTAAGTCCTTCCTCTGCTCTTTCGCTGCCCTACACAGATCCTTGATTTCCCCGTAAACCAATGGCTGATACCTGGGATTATGCCCCCTTCCTTCATAACACATGGGGTCAGTGACGAGTTTCGAGACTATGTGCCAGTCTCCTTCCTTAACTGCTTCATTCTGGATCTTCTCCTAGGGATCTTCTGGGGTTGAGGAGTGAGGTGGCTCTAGGGAATCCAAACTGTCTTCTGCGGAGGAAGAATACCTTGGAGCAGAAACATTCAGATTAGAAATAGTGTGACAGTTGGGCTTAGTATCCTTAAGCATGGGGGTTATATTGTTACTCAGGGGTGAGGCAAAGGGCGCTGCCATTTTGTCAGGTGTTGGGGAGGAAGGGCCTTGATTTAGGATGGCGGACTTCTGGGGTGGAGTTCCGGAGGCATGGCCCAGGGTGGAAAGAATGATTGACAGTGGGGGCATGACCCGCAGTTGTGGGAGTGGAGTCTGGAGGTTCATTCAGGGTGGAAGAGAAGATTGTGGTAGCAGGAAGAGGAGGAGCCAAGATGGAGGGAGGATGGTCGGGCTCCCAAACCACATTCCGGCTTCTTCCATGCTGAGTCTCCCGGGCATGATGCTCCTACACAGCATGGCCATTGCCATCTTGGACGGCTGTGGAAGGTCTGAGAAAGGCAGGTTTGAGGGGAGGTCCCGAGTTAGGAGTGATCAACAGATTGAGTTTTCAACACACTGCTTGCTGGTGAAAGGTCTCAATGATGGTGTGGAAGATGGGGAGCATGTGGGGTGCAATGGGGTCCCTTTTGATCAAAAGGTTGTACAGTTTAACTCCCACTGAGTCCCAAAATTCAGTAGTATGGATTTCATCAGCAGAGGCGTCTGGAAAATTTTTAATGATCCATCTCAAGATTGATTTTAATTCATTCTTTGAAAATATTATGTCATGATCAGTGAGAATTAAAGCATCCATATATGCTCCTTTCTACTGTGGACATCTGGCTGCCCATTTTTGTCTTTCTCTGCCACATGGGGAAGAGCCACCAGAACACCCCAAATCAGTTATGGGACATGGGTGCATATTGTAAAAATACAGTGGGAAAATGGGCAATAAATGTCTTGCATTTCCCCAAACCCACCTGCAATCCTATGCAGGTGAAACCATCATTGTCCCTGCCAATCCTTCTCAAGATCCCTCGAAGCAATGATGAATTAGCCAGGTCCAGCACAATCCAAAATCCCAGGGAGCACTGGCCTATCCATCAGCTAACCCCAGCTGACGTGACTGGCACAGGGAGCCCTCAATGTCATGGTCCCTGTTCGGGCGCCAAATGTCACAATGAAGGTGGCTGTGACAAACCTCTCTGGTTCCCTGACTTCAGGGTGAGGATGGTGGAAATGAGAAGGAGCAGGTTTGATGGAACGGCCCAAAAGGAACTTTAGTAGCAGGGTGAAAAACAATAAACATGGAGAAGTCGAGCACAGTATGAGGGGCAGGATTAAAAAGCCCGAGACAAATGGGAAGCAACAACATGTACACTTGGGGGTAGCACACTCTAGAAAAATATTCATATAGGGGAAAGAAGTAACCAATAAGGAAGCAGAACTTGGACAACTTAGCATAATGACACTAAACACTTATGAGGGAATGCTCAAGTGTGCCCTAAGTAAAACGAATGATTCCTAGGGCTTGAAAGTCACACTCAGTTCTTTGAGGGACAAATCTGGCTGACTCTGAGTTACAACCAGGCTAACTCCCACAGCGCTGCTTTGCACTGGCCCCTTGGGAACATGCGGCCCAAGAGAGCCACAATGATGTCCTTGGTTCCATGAGGCTCCACAGTGTCACATTAATCTCTTGTGTCACAGTGTCACATGGTGCTCTGCAGTGCCACAATGGCCCCTTCATTTCACAAGGCCACCAGGTGTCACATTGGTATCCATAGGAAGGAAAGCATGGAGCTCCCATATTAATGCGAGCCTTTTGGGGGTCTCAGTAGCTGGCGTTGGCCCGGGACTCTATCCCAGGAAAGGACAGAGCCCTGGAGTCCAGCCCGCTTGGTCCCGAAACCACGGGGAGCCTTCAGCCTGCAGAGTGATAACAGCTCTTTGTAGTGATAACAGCTCAGGGATTTCAGCTCTTTAGGGTTTTGCTGCTGCTAGGCTTGGCTTCCCCGGGTATAGCTCAGGCAGAGCAGAGAGAGGAGAAGGAGATGCCGGCAGTTCCACTGGAGATGTTTATTCAGGAGTACGTGAAAGGTCCGTGCGATTCTTCTTCCAACTTAATAGGGTACAGTACGCTACATTTATACCCTTGGCCAGGATCCAAACTGGACCAATGGTACAGGTTAAAGGTTTCCTAAGTGACCAATCGAAGGATCAATAGGGTTTTTTCCTTATAAGGGTACAAATATACATTGTAAGTCCAGGGTTAGGTCATCCCTGGACCGCTGTGTCAGCAATTCTATTGTTAAAGCCTCCAAAGTGCACAGGCAGAGCCTGTGGCATTTACTACAGCGCGCGACGCTGCAAAACCGAGCAGAGATTGACTTCCTCCTCCTTCTCCACCATCACACCTGCGAGGAGTTCGAAGGGTTATGCTGCTTCAACCTAACCTCCAGAGCCGAGGATGCGAGAATTTCCATTCGAAAATTAACAGATATGGTTCATGAAGTCAAAGCAGACAACGAAGACTGGCTGGGAGGTGCATTTAAGAGCTTAGGCCTCTCAGGGTGGGCAAGTTCTCTTTTAAAAGACCTCCTTATTTTTGTAATAATTTTTGTTGCTCTTCTTATTTTGTGGTCCCTGGTTAAAAGACTGGTCTCTAGATCCGTTTTGGCAGGTCCATCTGTGAGCCCGGCCGCTGTGATCACCTCCTTAGCCGACTCTGAGCCACAAATCCATGAGTGCATTGAAATGGAACCGCTCCCACCGCCGAACACAGACCCTCTCCACCCAATGGATTTGCCCTTCCTAGGGCTCCCACCGCCTCAGCACCCTGCTAGCACCACCAACGGACTTTAAAGAGACTCAGGACTCTAAAGCTGTTTTCCTTTTAACCGCACTCCCTCCTTCCTTTTTTTGTGAAAAGAAGGGGGAGATGTTGCGGTGCGCTCGGTTTTCTTATTTGGACAATTGTTACAAGTTGGCTTTATTTTGCATTGTTTAATGGTATGTTCCATCCCCCCCCCCCTTTTTTTTTGTGGCATGGTTTGTCCCCAGCCGGCCCCTCCCCTGGTTGAGCGAGTTGCTCATGTCACTCCCTCTCTCTCTTCTCCGACGGCCAACCCAGATACAGTTTCCCCTGTCTGTTAACTCTAATCTCCCCTCCCCGCGTTTGTCAATCTCTTCCCCAGCCCAGCCCGGCTTCTAGAAGGTTCCTCTCTACTCAAGCCGGGACTGGTCCCCTGGCCGTAGCCACACCCTTTTCCCACCTCCCATCGTATGTCATTGGTCTCATGCTCTGCCCCTCTTTCTTTCTGCCCAATTGGTGTCAGTCTCCCTTGCTCCTCCTTATTTGTGTTTAAGCTGGTTGCACCCAGCTTCTCTTTGGCAAACTCCCTCAGCCCTTCCCCAGTTCACCCCCCCTCCCGCTCGAGCAATAAACCGACTCGACTTGCTGAGGTTGTTTGCTGCCTCTTTCTTCGCACCTGCTGACCTTGCTGGTGGCCTACTATTTCCCTCGTCCGAGGGTCAGGGCGCGAAGCCTACCACCTGGCCGTGGGAGGTCGTGACCCTAGGTTGAGGGTTTGCCAGACCTGCCTTCATATCGAAGCCGCCATCCGCTGCTGCAACCCTCAGCCCCTTGGACTGTTGGAATTGTGCTGCTCCTTCCTAGCCGGGAAATTTGGGAAGGCACTCCAGCAGGAGATGACTTGTCCAGCAAAGGCCTCCATGCTAAAGTAAGCAAATGTTGAAGTAGCTGTGATCCTATAAGAAGTTTAACAGAGAGAGAAGAGTGATGAGACCCTGTGCCCTCAGAGAAAGAAGAAGAAGATCTCATTTTTCAGAGATGAAGTTGATTTCAGAAATAGATGAAGCGAACCTTGGATTTTAACATCTCATCTTTAAAACAATACTCCACAAGCTGACATGGCCCATAAACAGAACCGTGGGAAAAGCTGTGAAAAAATGGGAGGAACTTCATAATTGCAGATTTTCTGTGCAGCTGCTCTTTGTGGGAATTGAGTCACTTCTCAATGACTCTTCTCCCTAAGTGAAGTGAAGAAAGGATATTCTAGAGGTGGTAAACTGACTGAAAATTGTAGGTTTTGTCTCTTTGCAGTAAGAAAGAAAAGGTTGTAGGGGAGGAGAAGAGTTCTGAATTTTTTTTTTTATTCTTATTACTCTTCTTGTTAGTTACTGGTAATAAACTATTCTTTATACCATTTTTAAGTTTTGAGCCTACTTTGCTTTTCTCCTAATCCTACTTCACAGCAGGAAATGAGTGCATTGGTAATTAGCCAAGACTGAACACACAGCACTAATTCATGTGTTGGTCAAGAAATCTCAAACTGGTGAAACAAAACCACTACAGAAAACTTCCTGCTGAACTGAACTAGACCTGAGGAAAATCAAGGCAGAGCCATGGTTTGTCAGGACTTGCTTGATTCTAATGAGCCCTGTGGTGCATTTGGAGCTGAGCCCTGGAACCTCAGGGCCAGAGAGGAGATTGCACAAACCTTTCCAGGAGTCAAAGTCAGAAGAAAACCCCAAAGTGTCCCAAGGTATGAATGGGTCCCACTGAGGTCCATCCCCAACACAGGCTCCTCATGGACTCCTTGGAGGAGAGAATTGGAGGCCAGGATGGCACAAAATGCTTCTCATAAATTCAGTGCAGAAAGGAAAATCCAAAGTACCTTAAACACCTTGAGTAACTCAAAGTATTAATGAGCTCCACTGAGCGTCAGTACCAAGCTCTCATGGGACTCGTTAAAGCAGATAATTGGGGCCATGATTGCACAAACTTTTCACAGAGTCTGTATCAAAAGGGAAACACCAAGTACCTTAAAATAACTGAAGTATCTTGAAGCATTAATGAGCCCGACTGAGTGTTGTTACTGACAAAGCCTCTCCAGGGACTAATTACAGCAGATAATTGGAGGCCATGATTGCACAAACCTGTCAGAGACTCCAAGCCAAAAGCTGAATGCGAAGCCCTTTGAAAAACCTGCACAGAGGCTCCTGGCCCAGAGGCAGCTCCTGGCAAGGGCAGCGCTGCAGAGAGACAGCTCTGGCCAGGAGCAGCTCCTGTGCACAGCCCAGCAGGGCTGGGGCACTGCCTGCAGCCACCCTGGGCACAGCACAGAGGCACAGAGGGGTTAAACTCAGCCTGGGCTGGGAGCACAGAGCAGAGCTCACTCAGGGCTCACCAGAGCAGAAATCATCCCAGGTTTGAAGCAGTCATTCCCTGGCTGTGAGAAGAGAAGCTGCGCTTCCTGCAGGGATCTCCTGGAGCTGGCACATCCCACAGCTTTCAGGACCTTTCAGGAGGACTCTAAGAGCTGCTGCAGGGCAGGGCTGTGGCCCTAGGGCAGGGCTGGCTTTCCCTGCTGCCCCTGCCCAGGCACAGCCCAAGGCAGCTCCTGTTGCCCGGCTCTGCTGCAGGGCTGAGCAGCCGGGGCTGCAGCCAGGGGTGCCCAGGGCTGTCCTGCAGAGCAGGGTCCTGCAGCCCAGGGCGCTGTGCTGGGGCAGGGACTCTGCTGCATGCCAGGGACAGCTCTCAGCCAGCCCTGGCAGCTGCTCCCAGCGCTGGGGAGAAGCTCTGGGGGGAAGGAGCCACCCTGAGCAGGGCAGGGGCTGCTGCTGAGAGGGGCTGGGTGGGGCAGGGCTGCTCCCAGCTCCAGACCAGCCTGGGCACAGCTCCGGAGGACACTTCCCAAAGAAGGTAAGCCTGGGATTGCTGTAAAGTTCAGGAGCTTTCCTGAGAGTGTTTTCAATTTCCTGCTTGGAGAAAGATGGGAACGTTGGGGTGGTGACAAAAAGATTTTTGCTTTTTTTTACATTTTTCATATATTTGTAGCTCTGTAAAATACTATTAGGTTTCTACTAGTATAATCCTTTCTTCAGTCTATTACACCCTTAATTAACTCTATTAAACTGCTATTATATACATTTATAACTATAATCCCTAATTAACTCTAGTACATTCCCTAAACTTTTGTTTAGATTTTAGAACACTAAGCTGACTGTCTACATACATTCCTGAAATACTGTCTTATCATCTTACTATCAAATAGTCTTATTATCAGGGAGAGAACCTACAAAAACATTTTTCTAATTGACCAGAATGTGAGCAATCACAGCAAAACATGAAGGCAAAGAAGCCCTTGGACCTACTCCAATGGGTTGAGCCAGGGGTGTGTAACCAGGGCAACTGAATCTCCTATTGGATGTTCCTGTTAAATATCCTAATTATTCAACCTTTATAAATTGTTGAAATCTGGCCCCGGGTGTGCCCCATCCCCACTGGGACACCCGGAAGCTTCCAATAATGTCTGGTTTTTCCTTTCCTGTTCTAACGCTGTTGCAAGGGTTTTTTTTCTCTTTTGATTATAGACAAAAGGGAGATGAGAGAAGCAGAACAGGAATTGTAATCCCAAATCCCAGAACATTCTGAGTTGAAAGGGACACACAGGACCATCAAAGGAATGTTTGAACATTTACAGAGACTCCAGAACTGTAACTTTGGGTGCTCAGTCTCTCTGCTGGGAGCCTCCCAAAGGGCCCTCAGCCACTCCTCAGCCCTGGACAGCAGCAGCATCACCTCTGCAGGGCCCAGCAGGGCTCTCCCGAGCTGCCCTTGCCCAGCTGCACACAGAGCCTGCCCCAGCCAGGGCCCTGCACACAGGCAGGTTTCTGTAGGGCCGGGCCAGGGCACACAGGCTGGGATGGGCTCTGTGAGCGCTGGCAGGGACAAGGCTCCTCTCAGCAGGGAATGTCCAGCCCAGGGAGATGCTCCGGGAAGGAGAGGGGGCTGAAGAGAGCAGTGCTGGGGGCAGGAGGGCACTGTTGGTGTGTGGGAGGTGCCAGGCACAGCTGGGCACGGGAACACTGCCCTGAGTGCCCGGCTGTCTCTGCCCTGCCCTCTCAGGCACAGCACCACAACATCTTCTCTTGGTTCTGCCCTGCCCTGATATTGTCACTGTGATCTGCTGCTCTCAGGGAGGCTCTGGCACTCGCAGCAGCTGAGTCAGGCACTGCCCTTGGCATTCCTGCCAGGCAGGGCTGTCCATGGGAATGGGGTGTCCAAGCTTCCCTGGCACCTGTGGAGCTGTGGGCAAACCAGTCCATGGGAAATGGGAATGAGCTGAGCCCCCTCCCTGAGATGCCATCATGGGCACAGCCAGGGATCTCCTTGCTGTGCCCTTCCAAGTTCTGAGCTGCCCTCCTGGGTGCAAATCTGTGCCAGAGCCTCTGGGAGTTTCCTGAATGTCCCACGGGGAAGGGCAGAGCTGCCAGAGCTCAGGAAATGCTGCTGGGTTTGCCAAGGGAGCCGTGAGTGTCCTTGGCACAAGGGGGTGCCGAGACCTTGCCCAGAGACCTTTAGAGAAGGTGAGACACTCAGGGATCCCTCTGCTCTGGGCAGGGTCTGGTTTATCCCAGGGTGACCTGGGAGTGTGATTGTGCTCTGATTGCAGCCAAAGGTGCAAAGCCAGGGCAGGTGGGAACAAGCCCATGCAGCCCCTCACCTTCCCTCAGCCACAGGGAATCCTTTGCCTCTCACATCTCTCAGAGGCAAACTCTGAGTGCAGCAGAAATGCTGGGGATTTCTGACCTCAGACAGTCAGCAATGATGTGTGGGCAGAAAAAATTCCTTAAATCAACTCCTGCCATCCATGTCCTATAGAACTGGGAGTGCAGATGCTACCAAGACTTCCTGCATTAGGAGTGATTCCCCTGAAAAATCCTGAATATCCAGCCTTGTTCCTCTGCCATATGGCCACAAGCCCAGGGCGGTGGGGTAGGGATGGTTCCTTGAGAGCCCCCATGCACAGCCCTGGTTGCCCCTGGCACACTCAGCCAGCACAACTGAAACTCAGGCAGGGACCTGGGTGAAGGTTTTCGTAGAACAGGAACACGGGTGGGTGAGTCCCAGCGGGACAGTCTGCAGGGAATGGCCCAGGTTTGTCTCAAAGCACCCTCTCCTGACTTGTCCCTGTCCTCTCTCCATGAACAGATCCCCATGTGCAGCCCCAGCAAATGTCCAACAGCAGCTCCATCAGGCACTTCCTCCTGCTGGCATTGGCAGACACGCGGCAGCTGCAGCTCCTGCACTTCTGCCTCTTGCTGGGCATCTCCCTGGCTGCCCTCCTGGGCAACGGCCTCATCATCAGCGCCGTAGCCTGCGGCCACCACCTGCACACGCCCATGTTCTTCTTCCTGCTCAACCTGGCCCTCACTGACCTGGGCTGCATCTGCACCACTGTCCCCAAAGCCATGCACAATTCCCTCTGGGACACCACGAACATCTCCTACACAGGATGTGCTGCACAGCTCTTTTTCTTTCTCTTCTTCATCTCAGCAGAGTATTTCCTCCTGATCGTCATGTGCTATGACCGCTACGTGTCCATCTGCAAACCCCTGCACTACGGGACCCTCCTGGGCAGCAGAGCTTGTGCCCACATGGCAGCAGCTGCCTGGGCCAGTGCCTTTCTCTATTCACTGCTGCACACAGCCAATACATTTTCCCTGCCCCTGTGCCATGGCAATGCCCTGGGCCAGTTCTTCTGTGAAATTCCTCAGATTTTGAAGCTCTCCTGCTCGAAATCCTATCTCAGGGAACTTGGACTTCTTGTGTTTTCCATCAGTCTAGCGTTTTGTTGTTTTGTGTTCATTGTTTTCTCCTATGTGCAGATCTTCAGGGCCGTGCTGAGGATCCCCTCTGAGCAGGGAAGGCACAGAGCCTTTTCCACCTGCCTCCCTCACCTGGCCGTGGTCTCTCTGTTCATCAGCACTGCAGCAATTGCTCACCTGAAGCCCTCCTCCATGTCCTCCCCATCCCTGGATGTGGCAGTGACAGTTCTGTACTCAGTGGTGCCTCCAGCCCTGAACCCCCTCATCTACAGCCTGAGGAACCAGGAACTCAAGGCTGCAGTGTGGAGACTGATGACTGGATGCTTTCAGAAACATTAAACTGCTGGCCAATTTCTGCAAATCACTTGTAATAAAAGTCATCTTCGATAATTCTTGTGGCTTTCCTTTTGGGGGTTATTTTTCTTCGTTTTACTTTTTTCATATTGCCCACAAGAAAAGGCATTGTTTGTGCCAATTCTTATTTTGTTTCTCTTCACCTTCCCTGTGGCCACAGACTGTGTCAATGAGGGGCTGCGCTCTTGGTGGCTTTAAAAAATTGAAAGGATCTCCCAGCAAAGTTTTCTGCAGAGATGCCCTTTTGTTGCCTTCTCTGGAGCTGCAGCAGCAATGTCTGTGTGCAGAGCTGGGGGCAGATCAGGGCTGGCCCAGCAGCTGTGCCCAGCAGCAGCAGCAGCACTTGGTGTTGCCAGTGCTGCTGCTGTGGCCCTGCCCCGCTGCCCTGGTGGCCCTGGTGTTGCTGCAGGGCCTGAGTGCTCTCAGGGCTGGGCACAGCCCTGGGGGTGGCAGTGCCGGGGCTGCAGCAGGGACAGGCCTAGTATAAATAATTTGTAATATAAATCATCTTTGATAGTTCTTTTGGATTTGTTCTTTTTTTCCCTGTGTTTTAGTTTTTTAATATTATCCACAAAATAAAACCATTGTTTGTGCCATTTCTCATTTTGTTTCTCTCCACCTTCCCTGTGCCCACATACTGTGTCAATGAGGGGCTGTGCTCTTGGCGGCTTTAAAGGAGCAAAAGGAATCTCCCAGCAAAGTTTTCTGCAGTGATCCCCTTTTGTTGCCTTCTCTGGAGCTGCAGCAGCAATGTCTGTGTGCAGAGCTGGGGGCAGATCAGTTCTGAGTACAGCAGCTCTGGTCCTGCTGGCCACACCATTCCTGATCCAGGCCAGGAGTCATTGGCCTTCTTGCCCACCTGGGCACACTGCTGCCTCATGTCCAGCCTGCTGTCCATCAGTCCCTGCAGGTCCCTTTCTGCCTGGCTGCTCTCCAGCCACTCTGTCCCCAGCCTGTAGTGCTGCAGGGGTTGTTGTGGCCAAAGTGCAGGACCCGGCACTTGGACTTGTTAAACCTCACCTTGTTGGATTTGGGCCCTGTGCAGAGCCCTCCTACCCTCCAGCAGATCCACACTCCCAGACAACTGGGTGACATCTGCCAAGATGTCCTTGGTTCCATGGGGCCCCTCAGTGTCACAGTGGCCTTTTGGTCTCCTTGGTTCCATGAGACCATGCAGAATAACCATGGTCTCCTTGGTTCCATGGGGCCCCAAAATGTGACAATGGCCTCCTTGGTTCCATGGGGCTTCACAGTGTCACAATGTTCTTGTTGGTGCTGCAGTTTCACAGAGGCCCCTTGGTTCCATGTGGCCCCAGGGTGTCGCAATGGCCCCATGGTCACATGAGGTCCCACAGTGTCACCATGGTCTCTGTGGTTCCACAAGTCCCCTCAGTGTCACAATGGACTCCTTGTTTCCACAAGGCCACACGATGTCACAACATTCTTCCAGATCCCTTGAGGCCCCATCATGTCACAGTGGGCCCTTGGTTACACAGGATCCTGCAGTGTCACAATGTCCCCTTGGTTCCATGAGGCCCCGCAGTGTCAGAACGGCCCCTTGGTTCCACTGGGCCCTGGAGTCTCCCAATGGTCTCCTTGGTTTTGCAGTGACAAAATAGTGAAACTCCTTGGTTACACAAGGCCCTGCAGTGTCACAATGGCCTCTGTGGTTCCAGGAGGACCCAGAGTGTCACAGGGCACTCCCTGGTTCCATTTGGCCCCACAGCACCACAACGGATCCCTGGTTCAATGGGGCTGCACTGTGTCACCACGGTTCCCCACTTCTACAAGGCCCTGCAGTGTCACAATGGCCCCAGAGTGTCCCAGTCATCACAGAATGACAGAATCAAATAGGCTGGAAAAGACATTTGAGATCATCAAGTCTAGCCAATGCCCTAATACTGCCTTGTCACCCAGACCATGTCACTAAGTGCCACTGGAGAGGGACAGTGACTCTGCCACCTTCCCCCTGGCCAGCCCATTCCAGTTCCCACTCACCCTTTCTGTGAAGAACTTCTTCCTATTGTCCAGCCTGAGCCTCCCCTGGTGCAGCTTAAGGCTGTGTCTTCTTGTCCTGCCCTCCAGCAGATCCACACTCACACCCAGCTTGGTGCCATCTGCAATTTGTGAATGGGGGACTCGATCCCCTCACCCAGATCATCAGTGAAGATATTAAACAGGACTGGGCCCAGCACAGATCCCTGGGGAC
Organism: Setophaga petechia; assembly: GCA_024362935.1. NCBI lineage: Eukaryota > Metazoa > Chordata > Aves > Passeriformes > Parulidae > Setophaga > Setophaga petechia. The sequence continues at coordinate 820,832 of JANCRA010000078.1, forward strand.
AGCACCAGTGCCTGGACACCAGCTGGGTGCAGCACCATCCCCACCACTCTCTGGGCCCAGCCTCCAGCCAGCTCTTAAATCTCCCAGCCAGGAGGGAACCTGCCCAAGCCGTGGGCTGCAGCTTTTCCAGGGAATGCTGTCAGAGACTGTGTCAAAGGCTTGGCTGAAGTCCAGGCACACAACATCCACAACCTTTCCCACATCCACAGGTGGGTCACCTGGTCATAAAAGGAGACCAGGTTGGTCAGGCAGGACCTGCCACCCCTAAATCCACGCTGGCTGGCTCTGACCCCTCAGCCATCCTGTGGGTGCCCTGTGATGGCACTCAAGGTGATCTGTTCCATAACCTTGCCGAGCACCCAGGTCAGGCTGACAGGCCTGGAGTTCCCCAGATCCCCCTGCCAGCCCTTCTTGGGGATGGGCTCTCACTGGCACCTCCAGTCCTCTGGGCCCTCCCTGGGGAGCCAGCACTGATGGTAAATGATGGAGAGCAGCTTGGGGAGCTCATCCACAGCTCCCTCATCCTCCTAGGATGGATCCCATCTGATCCCATACACCTGTGAGCATCTGAGTGGCTCAGCAGGTCACCAGCTGCTTCTTCCTGGATTCCAGGGGGTTGTTCTGCTCCCTGTGCCCATCTGCCAGCTCAGGAGAACACTTGTCCTGAGGACAGCCTGTCCTACTACTGAAAATTGAGACAAACAAGAGGTTAAGTAGCTCAGATTTTTCTTTATCTTTAGTTACTATATTCTCCACTGCAATCAATAACTGATTTTTCACCTCTCACCTTCTCTTTCTGCTTAACCTAACGACATCCTTAAACACTTTCTCCGTTTCCGTCCCTTACTTCACCATAATTCCCACAATAGCTCTATGGGCAGCCAGGCCAGTCATTTTCCTCCCCAGATCATCTTTTGCCACACTGAGACAGGCTGCTCTTTGCCCCCTAAGATTAATTTCTTGAAATATCTCCATCCTTCCTGGACTCCATTTTTTTTTAAGGGCTGTTTCCCTTAAAAAAATCAGGACCTGATTCAGTACTCCCCAAATCTGCATCCTAAACAGGCCAAAGTCTGCCCTTCCTAATTCCAGTGTAGAAGCTTTTTTTCTGCCCCTCCTTCTTTCACAGAACATGGAAAACTTGATCATTTCATGGTCACTGTGCCTGTCCAGGTTTAGAGTAAATTTGGGAAAATAAAATTCCCCAAAGTAGCTCCAGTGAGGAAACAGATCCAATCGGCCCCTCCCCCCCTCAACTGGTCCGGGAGGAAAACAGTACCTCCTTGGAGAAAGGTGGAAAAAAACTGTTTATTAAACAATAAAACTAAAACAATATCAAACAATGAGAAAACCCCCTCCCCGGGTTGCAGCTCACTCAGTCTCTGATCAGTCCCTCCAGTGCTGGAATTGTCGCAGGCCAGGCCCGGCCCGGTGGGCCAGAAATGTGAGCTGCCGGTGCTTCCCTGAGTGTTCAATCCAGAGCAGGTTTCAAAAGGTCCAAAGAAAAAGGGAAAGGAAAAAAAAAAACCACAGTCCAGGGAACTTCTTTGCCTCAGCTAGCTGAAAAAACTAACTAAAAAGCCAAGAAGCTCTCTGTCCGTCGTCTGCAGACAACAACCACCGGCCCGCAGAAGGAATGTGGGGGAGTGACAGGAGTATCTGGAGAAAAAAAAAAAAAAAAAACCCTGCATTTTCTCTCCCCCTTCACTGTCTGCAATAAATCTTAAAGGTGCAAAACTTACTATTTAGCACAAACAGAACAAGACGATTGGGGATAAAAGCATCATACAGCCAACCCAGGACATTCCACCCCTTATCCCCATATCGTCTGCTTATTACCAAAACTAATATAAATTCTAACTCTATAAATACATGCATTATACATTCATTATACAGCTATATACAGACAATGGCAATAGCATTCAGCAAACAGTGATATTTACACATAGGTTTTATCCAACAATCAGATCTCCTTGAGGTACACATCGTGTTCTTCCATCTTTTTGCATTATCCACCATGTGCAACCTGGTCCCTGAGCAAAAACAACCCCACGAATGGGTTTGTCAGTATTTGAGGCAGAGTTAATCCAAACTGTCTTCCCTAACAAACCTCTGACGTGTACCACTGGGACTTTGTCTCCATCCACTCTGTGCAAAGGCTCAGACTGGGCAGGGCCCATTCGGTTAGTAGAGCCTCGGGTGTTAACTAACCAGGTGGCTTTTTCCAGATGCTGCTCCCAGTTTTTGAAAGTTCCCCCACCTAATGCTTTCAATGTGGTTTTTAACAGTCCGTTGTACCTCTCCACTTTGCCTGCAGCTGGTGCATGGTAGGGAATATGGTACACCCACTCAATGCCATGTTCCCTAGCCCAGGTGTTGATAAGGCTGTTCTTGAAATGAGTCCCATTGTCTGACTCAATGGGTACCATGGTACCATGTCTCTCAGGGGTACCATGTCTCCACAGAACTTGCTTTTCAAGGCCCAGGATGGTGTTCCGGGCCGTAGCATGAGGCACAGGGTAGGTTTCCAGCCATCCCGTGGTGGCTTCCACCATGGTCAGCACGTAGCGCTTGCCCTGGCGTGTCTGGGGCAGGGTGATGTAGTCAATCTGCCAGGCCTCCCCATACTTGTACTTGGACCACCGCCCACCATACCACAGGGGCTTCACTCGCTTGGCCTGCTTGATGGCAGCACACGTCTCACAGTCATGGATAACCTGAGAAATACTGTCCATGGTTAGATCCACCCCTCGGTCTCGTGCCCACTTATAGGTGGCATCCCTGCCCTGATGGCCTGAGGCATCATGGGCCCATCGAGCTAGGAATAACTCTCCTTTATGTTCCCAATCTAAATCTATCTTTGACACCTCTATTTTTGCAGCCTGGTCTACTTGCTCATTGTTTTGGTGCTCCTCATTAGCTCTACTCTTGGGAACATGGGCATCCACATGGCGGACCTTTACAGGCAGTTTCCCTACCCTGTTAGCAATGTCTTTCCACTCTTCAGCAGCCCAAATTGGTTTTCCTCTACGCTGCCAGTTAGCCTCTTTCCACCTCTCCAGCCATCCCCACAGAGCATTGGCTACCATCCATGAATCAGTGTAGAGGTAGAGCTTTGGCCACTTCTCTCTCTCAGCAATGTCCAGGGCCAGTTGAACGGCTTTGAGTTCAGCAAGTTGGCTTGATCCACCTTCTCCTTCAGTGGCCTCTGCGACCTGTCGTGTGGGGCTCCATACAGCTGCTTTCCACTTCTGGTTCATTCCCACAATGCGGCAAGAACCATCAGTAAAGAGAGCATACCGTGTATCCTCTGCTGGCAGTTGGTTGTATGGTGGAGCTTCTTCAGCCCGTGTCACTTCTTGCTCCCCTTCATCAGCGAGACCAAAGTTTTCACCTTCCGGCCAGTTTGTAATTATTTCCAGAATCCCAGGGCGATTCAGTTTTCCAATACGGGCGCGCCGTGTGATAACAGCAATCCATCTGCTCCATGTAGCACTGGTGGCATGGTGCATAGAGGGAACTTTCGCTTTGAACATCCACCCCAGTACTGGTAATCGAGGTGCCAGGAGGAGTTGTGCTTCAGTCCCTATTACTTCCGAGGCAGCCTGGACTCCTTCATAGGCAGCCAAGATTTCTTTCTCTGTAGGAGTATAGTTGACTTCAGACCCTCTGTAGCCTCGACTCCAAAATCCTAGTGGTCGGCCTCGAGTCTCCCCAGGCACCTTCTGCCAAAGGCTCCAGGACAAGCCATGGTTCCCGGCTGCAGAGTAGAGCACGTTCTTCACCTCTGGTCCTGTCCTGACTGGGCCAAGGGCTACTGCATGAGCAATCTCCTGCTTGATCTGTGCAAAGGCTTGTTGCTGCTCAGGGCCCCAGTGGAAAGTGTTCTTCTTACGGGTGACCAGATAGAGAGGGCTCACAATCTGACTGTATTCGGGAATATGCATCCTCCAAAAACCTATGGCACCTAGGAAAGCTTGTGTTTCTTTCTTACTGGATGGTGGAGACATTGCTGTGATCTTGTTGATGACATCGGTGGGAATCTGACGCCGTCCGTCTTGCCACTTTACTCCCAGAAACTGGATCTCTTGGGCAGTTCCCTTGACTTTGCTCTTCTTGATGGCGAAGCCAGCTTTTAGGAGAATCTGGATGATTTTCTCCCCTTTCTCAAACACCTTGGCTGCTGTCTTCCCCCACACAATGATGTCATCAATATATTGCAAATGTTCTGGAGCCTCACCCTTTTCCAGTGCAGCCTGGATCAGTCCATGGCAGATGGTGGGGCTGTGCTTCCACCCCTGGGGCAGTCGGTTCCAGGTGTACTGCACACCTCTCCAGGTGAAAGCAAACTGAGGCCTGCATTCTGCTGCCAGAGGAATGGAGAAAAATGCATTGGCAATGTCTATAGTGGCGTACCACCTTGCTGCCTTGGACTCCACCTCGTACTGGAGTTCCAGCATGTCCGGCACAGCAGCGCACAGTGGTGGAGTCACTTCATTCAATGCACCATAGTCCACTGTCAGTCTCCATTCTCCTTCAGATTTTTGCACAGGCCAGATGGGGCTGTTGAAGGGTGAGTGGGTCTTGCTGACCACCCCTTGGCTCTCCAGCTCACGGATCATTTTGTGGATGGGGATCACAGCATCTCGATTTGTTCGGTACTGTCGGCGGTGCACTGTTGAGGTGGCAATTGGCACTCATTGCTCTTCTACCTTCAGGAGTCCTACTGCAGATGGGTTTTCTGACAGTCCAGGCAAACTGTTCAACTGCTTGATAGCCTCTGTCTCTACAGCAGCTATTCCAAATGCCCATCTGAGTCCCTTTGGGTCTTTGAAATACCCACTTCGAAAGCAGTCTATGCCCAAAATACATGGGGCCTCTGGGCCAGTCACGATAGGATGTCTCTTCCACTCATTCCCAGTCAGGCTCACATCAGCTTCCACCAAAGTGAAATCCTGGGATCCCACTGTCACACCGGCAATGGGAACAGACTCTGTCCCCACATGTCTCGACGGAATTAATGTACATTGAGCACCTGTATCCACCAAAGCTTTATACTCTTGTGGTTCCGATGTGCCAGGCCAATGAATCCACACAGACCAGAAAACACGATTTTCCCTGGCCTCTACCTGGCTAGAGGCAGGGCCCCTCTAAGCCTGGTTATCCTTCTTTCCCTGGGCATATGTCTTGGATGTTCCTTCAAGGGGATCAGATGTGTCATCATCATACCTGGCAGTTTGGCTACGGGCAACTGGAGCTGCTTTCCTTTTGGTGGCTTCCTTCAGATTACGCACCCGTCGTGCCAGAGCAGCAGTAGGTTTTCCATCCCACCTCCCCATGTTTTCTCCACAATCACACAGGTAGAACCACAGCTCATTTTGTGGGGTGTACCGTCTCTCACCATCTGGGAAATGTCTGCCTTGGATAGCAGAACCTCTGATCTGTACTGCTGAGATTTGGAGAAGGTCTTCTTTAATCTCCTCTCTGAGCTTCTTATGATTCTCCTCTCTCTTATCCTCTAATTTTCTGCAGGTGTGTTTCCACCGCTGTGATTCTGGCATGTGTTGGGCCATGCACAGCATCTGCATATGCTCGGAGCTTCCTTGCCATATCCAGCACAGTCTCTTCCCTCTCATCCCTCTTCATGATGGCTAAGGCAGAAGCATATTCATGTGGCCCAAGTCGCACAAGTTTTCGCCACATCACAGGCGTGCATGGTACTAAGTCTGGGTTCTTAGCTGTCCCGTCATCTGAGAAGATAATCTCTGCCACTGCCATTTCTCTCAGGTGTTGGATCCCTTGCTCTATGGTCTTCCACTGAGTTTGTTACATATAAAGATCATCTGCACACAGGTATCTTTGTGCAACACTGTCCAAGACCTGTGACCAGAGGCTGCATGGATTAGCCCCCCTCATCATTCCTTGGTCGATGACAGGGTCCTGTGACAGGGACCCCAAATGCCTCGCTTCAGTGCCATCCAGAATTGTAGCCTCGCCTGCAGCATCCCAGAGACGGACTAACCAACTAATTATGGATTCATCAGGTCGTCGGGTGTAATCCTTCCATAGGCCATGAAGGTCCTTCAGGGAAAAAGTCTCAGTATTTGCGTCTGATCTTGCACCTGCTGCTTTGACTCCTGATTTTATGTCAGGAGGCATCGAGGTTCCTTCTCCTGTATCACCATCATCATCCTCATCATCCGCTGGTCGATTGGTTTTGTCCGTGCATTTCCCACTTCTAGTACTGGTAGCAACAGCCATGGGTTTAGATGCTGGCTTAGGCTCACAATCTGGTTTGGCTGCTGGCTTCGAGCCTGGGCTGTTGGCTACAGCTTGAGTGACTGGGCTAGCTGATTTATCTTCCTGCCCCCCTGCCTCTGTCTGCTGCCCTACACTATCTAACACAGTGTGATAAGCATAGGCCAGGGCCCAGCTTATTGCAATGAGCCTTTTCTCCTTAGAATCGTCATGGCACTTCTCTTATATGTATTTCCCCACCTCAGCTGGGTTCTGAATTTGTTCCTGTGGAATATCCCAGTCTACAGGATCAGAAAATTTCTTCAGGGTTTGGCCTATATTTTCCCATTCTCCACACCACTCAGGGTTTTTCACACCTGCATCTATTTCTGGGTCAGGGTTTTCGCCAGCTCCTCTGGATATCTCAGCCCTCATTCTAGAGAGGTTGCAGACGATATATAGGAAGCCTACCAGATTAAATACCAGAAAGATGGTCTCTTTAACATTCAGGGGAAACTGAATATTCTCAAAAAGTGACATCACAGATCCAAAGGAGAAGAAGGAAAGGAAAGGCTTGAAAGCCTTATTCTCGGCTCCTCCTCTAACAGACTGAGTGTAATTACCAATAAATTCCCAAAACGTACAACTGGAATTATGTTGCAGGGTAGGATGAAGAAACCATGAACCATAAATATTGTAAACAGACGCCAGTATCTTTGTAAACACTTTATAAATCATTATCACCAAGGCCAGCACAACAGCTATTCCAATCTGTACCCCTCTACAGTAAAAATGATGTGTAATGGACAATATTCCTAGTGACCAAAAAGATATTGAAATCTCAAAAAGGTCTAGAGCCCAGAGCCACACGAAGGCTTTCACCCCAGAGACATTATGGATTCAAGCAGCATGTCTACTGACTGCTTTAACAACAACAAACACACAATTAATAGAGCTTTTTTCCACCTTTTCCAGCCGCGCATTGGGCGCCAATAGATGTATTTGTCCAGGTTTAGAGTAAATTTGGGGAAGAATCCCCCAAAGGAGCTCCGGTGGGAAAAGCAGATCCAATTGGCCCCTCTCCCCAACTGGTTTGGGAGGAAAAAATACCTCCTTGGAGAAAGGTGGGAAAAAAAACGTTTATAAAACAATAAATCTAAAACAATATCAAACAGTGAGACCCCTTGCCACTCTAAAAGAGATGACAAACTGAGAAAAAAACCCCATCCCCGGGTTGCAGCTCACTCAGTCTCTGATCAGTCCCTCCGGTGCTGGAATTGTCACAGGCCAGGCCCGGCCCGGTGGGCCAGAAATGTGAGCTGCCGGTGCTGCCCTGGGTGTTTAGTCCAGAGCATGTTTCAAGAGGTCTGAAGAAAAGGAAAAAAACCACAGTCCAGGGAACTTCTTTGCCTCAGCTAGCTAACACTAACTAAAAAGCTAAAGGAGAGCTCTGTCCTGCCGTCTGTCCACAGACAACAACAGTCCAGGAGGAGGAATCTGGGGGAGTAAGAGCAGTGTCTGGAGGAAAAAAAAACCAAAGAAACTTTGCACTTCTCTCCCCCCATCACTCTACAATAAGTCTTAAAGGTGCAAAACTTATTATTCAGCATAAACAGAACAAGACGATTGGGGATAAAAGCATCATACAGCCAACCCAGGATAAGTGCTTACTGTGTGCAAGTGGCTATCTTGGCCTTGAGAATAAGGAGAGTGGTCCTGCCAAGAAGGTAGCTGGAATCATTCAAAGGGAAGAAAGTGTTTTTAGGAGGCTCTTGACCACCAAAGGAGAGTTTGAGGAATGGGATTATTTCCCAAACAACTGTGTCAGGAACCAGAGTCGTGTCCCAGGCCCCGCCATATTTGATCTATGTTTGAGCAGGTTGACAAGACAATGAAGAAAGGTATCTTGTTTAACAGGTGGGACCTTGACCCTTGAAAGACAAACAATGTATTGGTCAATTGGTGGGCAGTCAAGCTTGGAAAGGGGAACAATGCATAACGGAGCCCTTGGTGGCAGGGAGTCATGGAGTCATCCTGAGCCATCATCTCACAGCCAGCCATGCGTGAGCCGATGCTGAAACTGGGAAATTCCACCCCTGAGCAGGAGATACAAGGCCTGGTTCTGAGCTGGAAGGGTGAGAAGGATGAGATGCACAGTGTTTTGATCCAGGGAATGTCCTGGAAGTGCACTGCCTACCTGCCCCTGCTGCCGAGCACCACGCTCCATCTCCTTCTCCTGCTCAGTGGATTTTTGGGAATCCAGGGGTTGGTATGTATTATTTGCTACTGCAATTAATGGAATAAATTTTTTTTGCAAGCCCAGTTGTTTCTTAGGATCTTTTGTGCATGGATCTCCTCCTGAACCTGTGGCAACAACCACCGGGGACCTACAGGACACCCCTACTCTGATGTCAATAAATTCTGAGAAGTGACTGAAATATGTCAAAAAATTTGGGGTAATGTTTAGCCTGGGAGTTTCAGCAAAGTATTGAATATGTCTTAGTTCCATAGATACAAACTGGTAGGTGAGATTGCTGGGCATGCAGGGCTTAGGGAAGTGATTCCCTATGCACCCAGCACTGAAAGAAAGTAATGCCTCCTTTCTAACCCTGAGCTGGCAGCAGGGATCAGGCCCTGCTTGGTAACTTTCATTTTGGCAACTTCTGTTAGCAGGTAAGAAAGGTCAAAATGAAACTTTTTCCAGCTGGTTTATCCATTTAGGCACCAAAATTCTGTGCCACGGGTGGCCTGGGTGTGTGCAGAGCAATGCAGCCCCTACAAAGCCCTTGGCTTCCCCACAAGTTGCCAGTTTGACTGCTGCCAAAGGGGAAGGAAGGCAGAGATGTACAGGCACCGGAGCCCTGGGCATGTCCAATAAAGGGGCAAATATGTGGGGAGATTTGTTAGGAAGCATTTCAGCTGTGATGCCAACAGTGGCTTCTCTCCTGGTTCTGTGTGTTCTAGATGAGTAATGCAATGGTTGGCTCTGACAATTAAGAAGTAGATGTTGTGTGGATGTTCAAATGTGCAGTGATGATATTGTAAAATATCCTCCCATAGTCCTCTTTCCCCTCCCCCTTGTAACAGCCTCGGGAGTCAGGGCATTTGGGGAGGGCTGCTTTGGGACCAGCAGCAGGGTGTAACAACACCTGACCTCCAGACAAGATGCAAGAAAGTAATCTCCACCAATTGACAGCAGAGAAAGAGTTGACTGACAAAACTTTTGCAGGGGCTAAGGGAATAAAAGGCAAGCATCCTTTTTGTAGATGAACACATTTCTGCTAGTCATGGAGATTCCCAATGCTGCAATTTTTCCTTATTCAGTCCTCTCTTAAGGTTTAATAAACCTTTAAAAAGTTAAAGGAGGGTAGTTTCTCACATGTGCAATGCTGTGGGCCATTTTCTTGGTCTGATTTCCTTTGCTTGGGTCCCATCTGAGTGCTCAGTTGGGGTACAGGCTGTAGGTGCTTGGGGCACTCTTGGAGTTCCTCTTGGATCCCCTGAACAACAGGGTTTGGCCCATGAAGGGAATTTGTGCTGCTTTGTGTCAGAGGAGAACTTCGAGGCCATTTTGTGTTTGCTGTAGGGAAGGTTGGTTATTGCTTTGCATTAATTCACAGACCAACATGGAACGTTTGCTTTGTGATGTCAGGGCATGGTTGCCACCTGGTCACAGTGACATCAGAAGGTTGCCTTGGTGCACGGAAGGCCTGAGTGTCAGAGCAGCCCTAGGCCTTGCTCAGTTGAGGAGAACTTTCCTGGTTGGTGCCTTTGTCAGCGGGGAGCTGCCCACTGACAAGAGCTCTGTGTTTTCTCGTGTTGTGGTGAACTCCCACAGCACTGCTACCATGTTTGACCATCTGGCCACGGCAGCTTTTGCTGCCTATGGCATTACTTTTTCTGCCTACTACATGACACACTTCTACCGTAAGTAGAGGTTTCCCTTCTGCTTAGGTTAGGGTGTATCCTAACCTGGCTTTTGCATGTCTTCCTGCTCTTTCTTAGTGACTGAGTTTCTGATTTTGAAACTGAAAGAGCATTAGGATGCCACTGGTTTGGTAAAGCTCCTGTCAAGACGTTCAGCTGAAAAGGGGGTGTCTGTAGCCACTGGGGCAGCATTTGCAGGGGAAGCTGCAGGGGTTCTGTTCCCTCCATGGGAGAGTCTGTGGCAGCAGAGTCTGTCATTTCCTCAGTTTGCTGGGACAAGCAAGACACCTTTGAAAATGTAGACTGGCAGACCTTCAGGGAATGCCTTCTAAAAATTCTGCAGTTGTTCCCAGAATTCAGGAAAGCTTCTTTCTTTCTAAGATTTGTCATGAAGAGGTTTGACTGTCTAACTTGACCTTTTACTGAGTGCTAAAATAGAGATTCCCTTTGTAATGAAATGCAAACTCTAAAGCAGTGAGTGTCTGCTCCAGAACCCTGGAGCTGCTGCTGTGCTGTCTCACAACAGATCTGCTGCAGCTCAGGGCGATTTTCCGGAAGCTTTTCTGGGCAACTGTTTCCAGCAAGTTTACAAGAATTGGTGCATGCAACTGATTTTTTTTTAAAAGTTCCCAAGGGAGAGATAAAAAAGCTGCTTTATGTGTTTGGTAGAAGATGAGCACCAAGTCTTCAAGAACAATTGGAATATTCTTCATCATGTTTTTAGTCATTTACTGGCAAAACAGGCCAAAGCGTAGGCACAAGCAAGAATATTGTCCTGATCTGTTGCTGGCTATGTGAATGAAATGTGTCTCCCGGAGGGAAGTTGTGAAACGGGAAATCATCTCTGTTTGGGTTGACTTTTTCTGTGGGATTCACAAGCCCAAGAAGTTTTCTCAAAGCATCTGGTTCATTTTCCATTGCACACTACAGGTCACCTGAAGCGTGTATCCAGCCGTACTGATTCTGAGGTGAGTGAGATTTCATGTTCCTGGTGTTAATAAATTATGGACCCAGTTGTCAGCTTGACCAGTAGCAGTAGAGTGTAGAGGGAGGCCAAAAGAAAATCCATTTTCATGCCTTCAACAAAAATAACAAAGGCATAGGTGGATAGTTTCTAATTACCATTAGAAATTAGCAGCAGCTCTCAGAGCCCTGAAGAACTATAAACTCAGATTGGCAGATAGAATGTAGCTGCCTGACAGCACCTAAACAGAAATACTGAACTAAGAGCAATTTCCTACAGAGTAGAATTAGGCCATTTCAATTTAGTCAGAGTGACTGAGAATTCTCGTCTGATAAATTTAATGTCATCTCCTTACAAGATGCAGCTGTAGAAAAAGCAGGGCATCTTGAAATGGTGGATGCTGTATTTGAAGTCATTAAGGCACCTTTGTGGCTGGGAAGCTGCATGGGCCAAAAGGACGCAGGGCTGGCGGCCTTGAGCAGCTGAAGATGAGGCAGCGTGTGGCCAGGGGGCCAAGAAGGCCGAGGGCACGGTGGCCTGTGCCAGCAGCAGGGGGGCAGCAGGAGCAGGGCAGGGAGCGTGGCCCTGTGCTGGGCAGCGCTGCGGCCACAGCTGGAGTGCTGTGTGCAGCTGTGGGCCCTGGGAAGCACAAAGCCATGGAGGGGCTGCAGCGTGTGCACACAAGGACAGGGGAGCTGGGCAAGGGGGTGCAGCACAAGGCCAGGGAGGAGGTGCTGAGGGAGCTTTGGCCTGGACAATGGGGGGCTCTTGAGGGACCTTCAGGCAGACTTCCATCGATCCCTGCATGACAGTGCTCAGCACAAGGGCTGTTTCCCCGCCAAACATCCCCTCACTGCATCCAAGGGCTTTAGACACTGGAGTGGCTGACACTTCCATCTTGTGGTTTGTGGGTTTCCAAGGAGGAGAAGCCCTGTTCATTTTCTCTTTTTCCAGCAAGCAGGGATGCTTCTGCACAATCTTTTCTACCCTTATCAAGCTCTGGAAGTCATTCCGCACCCTTTGTGGACCTTGATGCAGATGGAGCTTTTGGGTTTCCAGGCCTTGATGCATGGCCTTAAAGATCTCTTTCAGTTGAATAATACCTGAGACTTTGTGCAGCCCAAGGAATCAGAGTGTGTTATGTTTGGGAGTTGAGCAGGAGATCAATGCTTTGCATTCCAGCTGTTCCTCAGAGATGACAGGAGCTGGGAGGGGCTGGGCTGCATTTCTGATTCCAGCCACTTCAGCACCGTCAGTGTGGTTGAGTCTAAGAGAACTTGCCTGAGCACAGATGTACAGAGTGCAGTTCCCAGTGCAATGCTCTGGGTCTGATCCCTTTCCATAAGGACCCACACGCTCCAGATTCCCCAAGAGTGTGCTTTTTTGAGCAACAGGAGAGAAATCCCAGGATTGCTGCTGACTGGGACACTGGCTACCAAGTTTTGATGTGTGTAGCAACAGAGAGGACAGTAAAGGGAGATTATAGTAGTGAGATCTATCTGTCTATCTTCCTACCTATCTATTTAGTTAACATTTACATAAATGAATCTTCCTGGCTCTGCTCCAAGGCAGTTGGAGGTGCAAAGGTCACCTAAAGCATCCCTTTCAGGAGAGGAATATAGACATGTTCCCTCGACCAATTCTGAGCAGGCAGAGATGTTTCCCCCTCCAGAGATGGTGGTTTTTTCCCCTCAGAGTTGTTTTCCTCCTCTGGCCTCTTCTGCCCTTTAGGCTGCAGTTAATTCTTTAAATTTCTGCCTGTCCTAGAGAGGTGGAACAATTCCATGTTTAGGTGGTGTTTGGTGACTCTGGTCATACATGCCACGCATTACATGGCACATGGTTTCCTTCACTGGCATCCCCAGGGCTGTGTAAGTGCATTCGTTAATGGGGCCTTAGGAGAGTCTCTGTTACTGCTGGTCAGAATTCTCAGTTGACAAAAGAGGGAGAAGAAACACCTTGGTCCTCCTCCATATACTGAGGTGGCCATAGAGGTTCTCTGACTTCCATCTGAGGATCTTTCCATGCATCCTCATCTCCTGAATGACCTGGTTTTCTAACAAGAGTGTGGATGTCAGGAAGGAGGAATGCTGGTGCAGGCCTGAAGAGAACGTGAACTCCAGAAGTGTCTCTCACAAGGAGTGAGCTCGTGAGCTCGCCCAGGAAGCCACCTGCAGAGCCAGGATGGAGCTGTGGGACAGGGCAGGGTGTCAGTCACTACTGAAAGACAAACAGGACATTGTGGACAGTTTTTTATTGAGACATAGTTGATGGGAAGAGAGATGTGAGAAAATACATCTGAGAAAGCAACTGCTACCTAATTCAAGGACACAGTTTCCTTGAGGAAGAAGCTGTTAAAGAAAATATGTGATAACAGGAGGTAAAAAAGAAGCCAAAAACATCCTGAGAAAGGTGGGACTGACTTTTTATAGCTGACCAATAGTGAGCTCTACTTTTGCAATATGTATGAGCCTTATTACTGTGATTATAAAAGTGTGCCTGTTAATCAATAAATCTGAGACTTGTCGATCATCATCGGATGAGCATGTCTCCTGTCGATCTCGTCAAATGGTGACCCTGAGACCATGGACGAGTGATGTACAAGAGTCGGGTCCCAAGCAGCCGGGACGGCAGATAAGCGCGAACGTAAAGGGCTGATAACTCCGCACCGTGCCCTGGGTGACCGTACAGACGAGCCTGGCCAATACGTCCTGCTGAGACCTTGAGGAGGCTGCAACAGCGCTGACGAATTAGGTATGGAAAGGCAAGCAGCATATGATTTATTTACTGCTTTCTTCCAAAAGCGGCAGGTTAAGGGGATAGATTTTGAAAAGGAGTTATCAGGGCTCTTGTCATACGGGTATGCTAAGGGAATATTCGTAAATCCTTGTACTGTACATGAGCTAACAGAGTGGCATAAGTTTGGGGAGGTGCTCTGGGAGGCTACATTAGAGGGTGATAAGACAGCTAAAAAGATAGGAAAGTTCTGGAGGGTGATTCATAATGAACTTCTGCAGTATGTGGCAGAACAGAAAGCAGCTGTGCAGGCATCCTCTGCTCATACAAAAAACAGAACCTATGAGGGAGATTTATCCCATGACACCCCATTGCCCCCTGTGTTTAATAGGGTGTCTTTGCCTCCTCTGCCACCACCACCTTCTAATTCTGGTACCGAGGCAGTGAGCGAGCCGTCTGCACCCCCCTGATGAGAATGATTCATGGCCAAAACCGGCCCCGGCTGCCCTCCCTCTGAGCAGTGAGCCGATCCCTGGGGCGGGAAGCGACCTAGCGGGGGCCATTGCCAGGGGACGGGGGGAGGCTTGGGCTGTGCTGGCGAAAGAGGGCTTGGAGAAAGGGGATGATGGTGCAATTAGCACGGCTACACAAATAACATGCCCGGTGACTTTTCAAACTCAGGTCGGGGGAGGTCTGCGAGCAATAATAACTGCTCTTGACTGGAAGCTGCTATCGCAGCTGCGATTGGGAGTTAGTCAGTTTGGAGTGACAGCAGATGAGTTTATGGGGCTGGGAGTGTTTCTCCACACTGAAGCTCAGGCCCTGGCAGGATCAGATAAGTGCTGAGAGGCTATGAGATTAATTAGACTGGCTATAGACACAGTAAAAGAACCTGGAGGAGTGCCCATGTACATGGGGATTAAGCAGGGCCAGGAAGAATCGTTTGATTTGTTTATAGATAACGCTGCTGTGGTGATGGAAAAAGCAAGGGGTACCTGATTATACGACAGAGGCTATGCTTAAACAGTGTGGTCTTCAGGACAGCAGTCAGGCTATGAGGAATGTGCTTAACACATTAGGTGCGAATTGGACCATAAAAGAGGCACTAGAAAGGATGGCTCAGATGCCAGTAGGATCAAAAGCCTTCTTAGTAGATGCTATCAAACAGCTGGGGTTAGGGTTACAGGAGCAGGCAAAGGCTTCCCAGGATCAGGTGTTAGCTGCCCTTGCAACCCTTCAAAGTCCGACGCAGTTAAGCCGGCTCCACCAGCAAACCGTACGCGATGCTACCAATGTCCCTGCTTCCAACCTGCCACCACAGGAAGCCTCGGGCTGGACCTGGCAGCCGCTGTAGAAGTCACACTGATGACTCCGCACCCACAAAAAACATCCCGACGGAGGTTAAAGGACCTATTGTTATGCAAGGCCAAGCAATGGGTGCACTGCTTTCAGGGAGATCATCTGCCTCTATGCTTGGATTATTTGTTTTACCGGGAGTTATTGATGTGGATTTTACCAGAAAAATTATGGTTATGCTACACACTCCTTTTTCACCACTTCAAATTAACTAGGGGCGATTCTTGGAATACTGAACAAGCTGCTGGATGATCTATGTCCACTTCTTAAAGTGGACATAGATCATCAACAAGTCTGATGTGTGTTACTCCAGAACAGCAGCACATTTTTCAGCAAATTATGCACTGTGTTACTCAAGGACAAGTTTATCGGCGGGACCCAGAGTTGTCTACACACCTGACAATTTGGCCGGGTCCCAAATACCTCCTTGGTGCACTGACTCAGTTGCAAAAGAAAACGGGGGAGATACGGGGGCTGTGTGGGTGCCTGCCAGGTGAACTGGGCCTGTTTTTGATGCAGTGACTGACAAGCAAGCTGCGACCGCTGCTGTTACAGCTGAAAGGACACTCGAAGGCTGTCGACGGGACTGTGGCCTGCTGCCGGACCTTTGGGGGACTGGTTACAACTGTTGGGTCGCTGTTGGAATATTACATACGGGGTCCAGCGGGTCAAAAATGTCTTGACTGTAATAACCTGTATTGTACTGCTTGAGTAACTTTGTATTGCAAGGGTTGTGGTAAAACCTTTTGGATAAGAACAGTCTGTAGTATGTGAATTGTGGTGCAACAAGTGCGTATTTAACCATAATTTTAAGGACTAGCAGAGAGAACTGCAAGAACAAACAGGATGAGGAATCAGTCTGGCTTTAGAGCATTTGAAAACACCTGAGCAAAAGATCCTAATTTGTTATTGTTAAGAACTAAAGCATATCTTTGAAAGGGTTACAGCTCAGAGTAAGTCTCATATTGTCTCTGCGAAGTATAGACAATTAGTAAAATTGTGAAAAACGCCAATCACTTGCTTTTGAAATTGTTAAAAGTTTAATAGTAATGGAATGGTTATGAAAATAGTAATACAATTGGAGTTATAGTAATTTGGA
The DNA here is from genome assembly GCA_024362935.1 of Setophaga petechia. Classification (NCBI taxonomy): domain Eukaryota; kingdom Metazoa; phylum Chordata; class Aves; order Passeriformes; family Parulidae; genus Setophaga; species Setophaga petechia. The sequence continues at coordinate 837,151 of JANCRA010000078.1, forward strand.
CAATTTAAAGCAAGACAATATGAGACAATAAAAGCAAAGAGTTACAGACATCCAGGTGCTTTTTTCTGGGCATCATGAGACCGAAAAAGGACACCTGTTAACAAAGTATTAACCCTTGAAAATAATAGCCTCTTGCATACTGCTTGAGTTCCATTTAAACACAGGATTCTGTCTGGTCAGTGTCAACTTCTTCCTTGTAATCCTAACAGCGCCTTCAAAGTGGGAAGAGGTTAGTTTCTTCTGATAAGAAGGCAGTAAATTTCCTTTCTTGGAGTGATTTAAGTGTCCTGTGGCTGCTATCTAGCTGCAAGACTTTTCTGTTTAACAAAGCATCTTACATAGCATAGTTTCTATTTTAACAATTTTTATAACTTAAAACTATTTTTGACACAGTACTTAGGAGAATTGGTATAGCATTGCTTCCTAACACAGCACATAAGGTGTTCATTTTAGTATTTGCAAGGGGCCAGTTATGAAATACATGTATTTTTCACAGTACCCACAACACAGCATTCCGTGGTAGGGCCAATTAGCAGCAATCCCGACAAAGAGCTAAATCAGTGCTTGATCAGATTGCAAGAGTTAATCAATCATTGTTTTGCTTTAGTTTAGGAAGAGTTAATAATCTTTTTTGAACTTGGTTTATAAATTTACCTGTTTGGTTCCCAGGGGAATTTCATGGTTTTTAGGAACAGTAGTAGTTTATGTAAAAAACTTGTCTTTTTCGGCCCGTTGCCAACATCAAAGCAAACAGGACGGATGCCAGCAGTGTGAGTTCATATTGTCCTTGAACACATCCCTGCGCTTTCCCCAAGAGGAGTCAGATTTTTTTTTTTGGGAGTTCGGGTGCCGGCCTTGCAGGCAACCCGCAAGGGGGGAGTAAGTTAAGCTTTGAACCCTTAAATGCCCAGGATTTAAATAAAAATAGAGTGAAGTGGGGCTAATTTAGACTCAGCTCTGGAATGACATACCAGCAAGCACAGAGGGGGCCGTATTATTTGAGAAAGCTATCATTGTTCCGTCTTAATGTATTTTTCCTAATGTAGAAGTGTAAAAACACAAGCAATAATTAAACGTAGAAGAATTTAAGTTTTTAGACTTAGCTGCATCAGATGATAATAACTACTATTTTACCTAGAAATGTAGCAGATAAAGCAAAAATCTTCACAAAACAGATAAGGTGCTGGGTTAAAGGTGAATTGAATAAGAAATCACCAATTTTAGATATGCTTATTATAGATGTATAAAATGCTTATTATGCAATGCTTTAGAATAAAGCTGCTATAGGTTTTTTGCTTTTAGCGCAGGAGCATAGCTGTAAAGAATTTAAAGATATGTGTTATATAACTTAAAAAGCTTAAGCTTAGAATCACGGTTAAGGAGCCTTGTAGTATATGCACTATTTTAAGCATAGTTTTGATGCTTTTACTTGTTTTGCTTTGTATTTTTAGCTGTATTTTAAAAACATAGTCAGTCGCTTGATATGAAAAGATGTGGCAAACAGAGCCTCTTGCTCAAAAAAGAAACGGGGGAAAACGTGGACAGGTTTTTTCTGAGACACAGTCCATGGGAAAAGTAACGTGAGAAAGAGTATCTGAGAAAGCAACAGCTGTCTAATTCAAGGCCATGGGTTTTTTTTGAGCAAGAAGTTGTTTGGTAAATTATGTGATAACAGGAGGTAAAAAAGAAGCCACAAACATCTTGAGAAAAGGTGTGGCTGACTTTTATAGCTGACCAATAGTGAGCTATAATTTTGCAATATGCATGAGCCTTATTATTGTGATTATAAAAGTGTTGCTGTTAATCAATAAAGTAGAGATTTGTCTGCATTAGAGGATGAGCAAGTCTCCCGTCTACCTTGTCAGGAAAGAACTGTCATTCTTGTCTAGGCACCCAATCGCCAAAATGGGAATTCCGCATCTAAAATTCCTTATATCCATGGGTTACTGCTGGACAAAATCTGCCCATTCAGTCAAGTCTGGCTAGACTTGGCCTCTGGTGACTGCCTCTCATCTGCCCCTGCACCACTGGGGCTCACTTGTTTCCTTCCAATGGAGACCATTATCACTATGGGAAGATGTGGAACCAAGGGGCCATGGTGACCCTGCAGGGTACCATGGATCCAAGGGGCCATTGTGACACTGTGGAGTCTTGAGGAACCAAGGACATCATTGTGTCTCTGTTGGGCCACATGGTCCCAAGGGGCCAGTGTGGAGCAGCAGGGCTTTGTGGAACCAAGAGGCCATTGCTGCATTTCAGGGCCTTGTGGAGCAAAAAGGCCGTTGTGATCCTGTGGGGCACTGTGGATTCATGGCAACCATTGTGGTATTGGAAGGCCCCATGGAATCATGGAGGCCATTGTGACCCTTCAGGGCCTCATGGAAGGAAGGGGCCATTGTGGCACTATGGGAAGTTGTGGAACCAAGAGGATCATTGTTCCACTACTGGGCCCTAATGGAACCAAGGGGCCATTGGACACAGCGAGGCTTCATGGAACCAGTAGACCATTATGACTCTATGGGACCTTGTGGAACCATGGAGACCATTAGGATCCTTAAGGACTTGTGTAATCAAGGGTCCATTATGACACCTGAGGGCATCATGGAAGCCAGAGAACCATTGTGACACTGCAGGGCCTCATGGAAGCAAGGGGCCATTGTGACACTGCAGGGCCCTGTAGAACCAAGAGAACATGAGATAGGTGTGGCTTCCTTGGCCTCCCAGGGATCACCTGACAGGTCTGGCTGACCTTGGAATGTGGAAGGCCACTCCCATCTGCTCCTGAAGCACTGGGGCTCTGGGCTCTTCTTTGTATGGAAAATAACTGTCCATTTTTTCCAGGCATCCATGGCCAAAATTAGGATTCCACCTCCAAATTTCTGTGAATCCAAGGATTAGTGCCAGACAAAAGCTGCCAGGATGGACAGGTCTGGCTGGTCTTTGACTCCTGAGTGCCAGCACTCACCTGTTTTCCAAACACTGGAAAGGGCTCTGTGCTTTTCTTTTTATGGAAAGAAAAACATCCTTCTTCTCCAGGCACATGCCTGAAATTAGGATTCCACATTCCTAATTTCAAATATCCAAGGGTTACTCCAAGCAAACCTGCCAGGACAGACAGGTCAGGCTTGCCTTGGCCTTTGGTGGTTGCTGTTCATCAACTCCTGAAACATGGGGGCTCCGTGGTTTCCTTCCTGTGGAGAACAATGTGACACTTGGGAGCCTTGTGAAATGAAGGGGCCATTGTGACACTGCAGAGCACCATGGATCCAAGGGACCATTGTGACACTGTGGGGCCTCGTGGAACCAAGGACATCATTGTGGCTCTGTTGGGCTGCATGGTCCCAAGGGAACAGTGCAAAGCAGCGATGTGGGAGTTAGCCTGGCTGGAACTCAGAGTCAGCCAGATTTTACCCCAGAAGAACTGAGTGTGAGTTTCAAGTCATAGGAATAATTTTTTTTTACTTAGGGTGAGCTTGAGTGTTCCCCAAAAAGCCTTTAGTGTTGTTATGCTAAGGTGTCCAAGTTCTATTCCCCTGTTGGTTACTTGTTTCCCCTATATGGTTATTGTTCTAGAGTGTTCTACCCCCAAGTTACATGTTGTTGCTTCGTCTTTGTCTCAGGTCTTTGGATCCTGTCCCTCATACTGTTCTCAACTTCTCCATGTTTATTGATATTCACCCTGTTATTAAAGTTCCTTTTAAACAACTCCATTGATTGATCCTGCTCCTTTTCATTTTTGCCACCCTCGTCCTGAAGTCAGGGAACCAGAGAGGTTTGTCACAGCCACCCTCATTGTGACATTTGGTGCCCGAACAGGGACCCTGACATTCAGGGCTCCCTGTGTCAGTCACGTCAGCTGGGGTTAGCTGATGGATAGGCCAGCGCTCCCTGGGATTTTGGATTGTGCTGGGCCCGGCGGATCCATCATTGCTTCAAGGGACCTTGCACAGGATCAGCAGGGACAACGACAATTTAACTTGCATAGGATTGCAGACTGGTTTTGTTAAATGCAAGAAATTTATTGCCCATTTGGCCACTGTGTTTTTACAATATGCACCCACGCCCCATAATTGATTTGGGGTGTTCCGGTGGCTCTTCCCCATAAGGGAGAGAAAAAGAAAAATGGGCAGCCAGATGTCCAAAGTAGAAAGGAGCATATATGGGTGCTTTAATTCTCACTGATCATGACATAACATTTTCAAAGAACGAATTAAAATCAATAATGAGGTGGATCATTAAAAATTTTCCAGATGCCTCTGCTGACAAAATACATACCAATGAATTTTGGGACTCAGTGGGAGTTAAATTTTACAACCTTTCGATCAAAAGGGACCCCATTGCACCCCACATGCTCCCCATCTTCCACACCATCCTTGAGACCTTTTACCAGCAAGCAATGTGTTGAAAACTCAATCTGTTGGTCACTCCTAACTCAGGACCACCTCTCAAACCTGCCTTTCTCAGACCTTCCAAATTGGTCCAAGATGGCAATGGCCACGCTGTCTAGGAGCATCATGCCCGGAAGACTCAAGATGGAAGGAGCCGGAATGTGGCTCGGGAGCCCAACCATCCTCCCTCCATCTTGGTTCGTCCACTTCCTGCTACCTAACCCTTCTCTTCCAACCTGAACGAACTTCCAGACTCCACCCCCACAACTGCGGGTCATGCCCCCACTGTCAATCATCCTCTCCACCCTGGGTCATGCCTCCAGAACTCCACCCTGGAGGTCCGCCATCCTAAATCAAGGCCCTTCATCCCCAACACCTGACAAAATGGCAGTGCCCTTTGCCTCACCCTCTGGAAACAATATAATTCCCATGGTCAAAGCTACTAAGCCCAACTGTCACACTATTTCTAATCCAAATGTTTCTCCTCCAAATTATTCTTCCTCCCCAGAAGACAGTTGGCATTCCCCAGAGCTACCTCGCCTCAAACCCAGAAGATCCCTAGTAAAGGATCCAGAAAGAAGCAGTAAAGGATGGAGACTGTCAAATAGTCGCGGAACTCCTCGTTGCCCCCGTATATTATGAAAGAAGGGGGCAGAATCCCAGGTATCAGCCACGGGTCACCTCTCGAGCCACAGCGAGTCAATCCACAAGAGCATTCAGGTACTGAAGGAAGGGTTCAAGAAGCTTCAAGTGGAAAACAAAGACTGGTTCAATAAACTCTCCCAATCCAAGGGGCTAAAGGGTTGGATGATGTCTAGATAAAACAGGAGTATTAATTCTGTTAGTGGTTGTTGTTGCATTGTTAAATGTCCCATGTTTGTTTGGATGCTTTTAGAAAGTCTTACAAAATTCTTTCAGTTCCATCTTTGTTGTAAAACAGAAAGGGGGAAGATACCCAACACAGGCTCCTCATGGACTGCTTGGAGGAGAGAACTGGAGGCCAGGATGGCACAAAAACCTCTTAGACAATCTGTGTGGGAAGGAAAATCTTTTAAAGTATCTAAAAGTATTCTTAAATCCATAAAGTACCTTAAAAACCTCGAGTATCTCAAGGCATTAATGAGCCCCACTGAGTGTCAGTACAAAGCTCTCAAGGGACTCGTTAAAGCAGATAACTGGGGCCATGATTGCACAAACTTCTCAAAGAGTTTGGATGAAAAGGGAAACACCAAGTACCTTAAAATAACTGAGTATCTTGAAGCATTAATGAGCCCTACTGAGTGTTGTTACTGACAAAGCCTCTCCAGGGACTAATTACAGCAGATAATTGGAGGCCATGATTGCACAAACTTCTCAGAGACTCCAAGGCAAAAGACGAAGCCAAAGTCCTTTGAAAAAGCTGCAGTCCCTGCAGGGAGCATTCAGGAGCCCCCAGGGCCATTGCTGAGCAAGGCTCCCCAGGGACTCCTTCCAGCAGATCCTTGAGGCCACTGGGATGTGGGCTAGGGGGGGATGCTGAGGGCAGGACAAGGGGCTGACAGTGCCCAGCCTGGCTGGGGCGGTGCCAGGAGGCCCCAGGGCCTCAGCACAAGGTGTCTCCTCACAGCCCTTGGTGGCACAGACCCTGCTGTGGCCCAGGGCACCAAGACTTGGCTTCTCTTTGTCCCCACCTGTCATCACTGCCTGCAGTTCTCTGCTCTGCCTGGGCCTGGGGACACTTTCTCAGTCGTGTCCCTCAGTGGGACCCATTAAAAGTCCAAGAAACTTTGGAGTGTGATTCTGCCTTGGAGTTCTGGAGAGGTTTCTTCAGCTCCCTCTCAGGGGCTGATGTTCAGGGCCTGAGCACAAAGCCCCAGAGGCTCATTAAAGTCCTTGTGCTGTGTCTGTGCTGCTGAGCTGGGCTGGGCTCCTGGCACAGAGGCAGCTCCTGGTAAGCAAGAAGAGCTTCAAAAGCACATTTCTCTTGATGAGCAGCTCTTCTGCCAGCCCAGCAGGGCTGGGGCACTGCCTGCAGCCAGCCCGGGCACAGCACAGAGGCACAGAGAGCTTCAATCAGTCAGGGTTGGGAAGGTGCTGAGAAGCGCCTGGGGCACAATCACTGCCAGCCCTTGGCACAGGAACCTCTGGCTGCAGGACAATGCAGCTGCAGCTCCTGGAGCCATCTCCTAAAGCTGGAACATGCTAATGCCTGCAGAGCCTGTGAGTACATTCTCTGATTGTCTCTTGTGCAGAGCAGCCAGGGGTGCCCAGGGCTGTCCTGCAGAGCAGGGTCCTGCAGCCCAGGGCGCTGTCCTGGAGCAAGGACTCTGCTGCCTGCCAGGGACAGCTCTCAGCCAGCCCTGGAAGCTGCTCCCAGCACTGGGGGACAAGATCTGGGTGGGAGGAGACAGCTGGTCAGGCTTGGAAGTGTTCTCCTTGTGTGGGGAGGATGCTGCATTGTTCAGGACTGCTCCCAGCATGGCATTTAAGTGCAGAACATTTCCAAGCTGATTATACAGGGAGCACAGCAAGGAAGGGGCTGCATAAAAGGGAAATTCCTGCTTTTTTTAATCTACTGCTCTGTGTTGCCTGGATGGGAAATTGCCCATAGATATTCATCTGTCACTCCAGGATGAGAAAAAAAAAATTTCTCAGATCTTAGTAAACGAGGCTGTGGCAGAAATCACTACGGGACCCCTTTGAGGCAGCATCAGTGTCGCTTTTCCAGCCTCCTCAGGGTTGCTCTGATGTTGCCATCAGAGCCTGCAGAGCCAGAGCTGCCCCTGGGCAGTGCCTGAGCTGGGAGGGCTCTGCAGGGCAGAGCTGAGCCCCCAGGGCTGGGCTGGGCTCTGGCAGCACTGGCAGGACCCAGCCCAGGGCACAGGGAAGCAGCTGCTGTCAGGGACAGCTCCAGGCAGCACAGCCCTGGGCAGGCAGTGGGGGGAAAGTGTCCCCAGGCTGTGCTGGGATATTTAAAGTCCTCTCCAAACCCAACTATTCCATGATTGCTTTTTTTACAGATCCCTGTTCCAAGGCTCCACAGGAAATGTCCAACAGCAGTTCCATCAGGCACTTCCTCCTGCTGGCATTGGCAGACACGCGGCAGCTGCAGCTCCTGCACTTCTGCCTCTTGCTGGGCATCTCCCTGGCTGCCCTCCTGGGCAACGGCCTCATCATCAGCGCCGTAGCCTGCGGCCACCACCTGCACACACCCATGTTCTTCTTCCTGCTCAACCTGGCCCTCAGCGACCTGGGCTCCATCTGCACCACTGTCCCCAAAGCCATGCACAATTCCCTCTGGGACACCAGGACCATCTCCTACACTGAATGTACTGCTCAGCTATTTTTCTTTGTGTTGTTCATTGGAGCAGGGTTTTATCTCCTGACCATCATGGGCTACGACCGCTACGTGTCCATCTGCAAACCCCTGCACTACGGGACCCTCCTGGGCAGCAGAGCTTGTGCCCACATGGCAGCAGCTGCCTGGGCCAGTGCCTTTCTCAATGCTCTCATGCACACGGCCAATACATTTTCCCTGCCCCTGTGCCATGGCAATGCTCTGGGCCAGTTCTTCTGTGAAATCCCAGAGATCCTCAAGCTCTCCTGCTCCAAATCCTATCTCAGGGAACGTGGACTTCTCACTGTTACTCTGTGTCTGGTATTTGGCTGTTTTGTGTTCATTGTTTTCTCCTATGTGCAGATCTTCAGGGCTGTGCTGAGGATCCCCTCTGAGCAGGGACGGCACAAAGCCTTTTCCACCTGCCTCCCTCACCTGGCCGTGCTCTCTCTGTTCATCAGCACCTCATTTTTTACCTACCTAAAGCCCCCCTCCATGTCCTCCCCATCCCTGGATCTGGCCCTGTCAGTTCTGTACTCGGTGGTGCCTCCAGCCCTGAACCCCCTCATCTACAGCCTGAGGAACCAGGAGCTCAAGGCTGCAGTGTGGAGACTGATGACTGGATGCTTTTAGGAACATTAAACTGCTGGCCAATTTCTGAAAATCACTTGTAATAAAACTTGGTTTTGATACTTCTTGTTGGTTTCATTTTGGAGATTATTTTCCTTTGTTTTAGATTTTTCATATTGTCCACAAAGAAATGTCGTTCCTTGCGCCATTTCTCATTTTTTTTCTCTCTAATTCCCTGTGGCCACAGACTGTGTTAATGAGGGGTTGCAGTACTGGTGGCTTTAAAGAAGCTAAAGGCTCTCCCAGCAGATTTTTCTGCAGAGATGCCCTTTTGTTGCCTTCTCTGGAGCTGCAGCAGCAATGTCTTTTGTGCATATCTGGGGGCAGATCAATGCTAGCACAGCAGCTCTGCTCCTGCTGGCCACACCATTCCTGATCCAGGCCAGGAGCCATTGGCCTTGTTGGCCACCTGGGCACACTGCTGCCTCATGTCCAGCCTGCTGTCCATCAGTCCCCGCAGGTCCCTTTCTGCCTGGCTGCTCTCCAGCCACTCTGTCCCCAGCCTGTAGCACTGGGGCCAAATTGCAGGGCCCAGCACTTGTTCCATTTAAGCCGCACCTTGTTGGATTTGGGCCCTGGATTCAGCCTGTCCAGGTCCCTATGCACAGCCCTCCTACCCTCCAGCACATCAACACTCACATCCAGCTTGATGTCATCTGCAAAGATGTCCTTGGTTCCATGGGGCCCCTCAGTGTCACAATGGCCCTTTGGTTACACCAAGCCCTGCACTGTCACACTGGCCTCTTTGGTTCCATGGGGCCCCAAAATGTGACAGTGGACTCCTTGGTTCCATGGGGCTTCACAGTGTCAAAATGTTCTCTCTGGTGCAGCAGTTTCACAGTGGCCCCTTGGCTCCATTGGGCCCCAGAGTGTCACAATGGCCCCATGGTCACATGATGTCCCACAGTGTCACAATGCTCCCTGTCGTTCCACAAGTCCCCTCAGTGTCACAATGGACTCCTTGTTTCCACAAGGCCACACGATGTCACAACGTTCTTCCAGATCCCTTGAGGCCCCATCGTGTCACAGTGGTCCCTTGGTTACACAGGATCCTGCAGTGTCACAATGTCCCCTTGGTTCCATGAGGCCCCGCAGTGTCAGAACGGCTCCTTGGTTCCACTGGGCCCTGGAGTCTCCCAATGGTCTCCTTGGTTTTGCAGTGCCAAAATGGTGAAACCCCTTGGTTACACAAGGCCCTGAAATGTCACAGTGGCCCCTGGCTTCCCCAGAGTGTCCCAATCATCAGAGAAGGACAGAATCAAATAGGCTGGAAAAGACCTTTGGGATCATCAAGTCCAACCAATGCCCTAATACTGCCTTGTCACCCAGACCATGCCACTAAGTGCCACTGGAGAGGGACAGTGACTCTGCCACCTCCCCCCTGGCCAGCCCATTCCAATGCCCACTCACCCTTTCTGTGAAGAACTTCTTCCTATTGTCCAGCCTGAGCCTCCCCTGGTGCAGCTTAAGGCTGTGTCTTCTTGTCCTGCCCTCCAGCAGATCCACACTCACACCCAGCTTGGTGCCATCTGCAATTTGTGAATGGGGGACTCGATCCCCTCACCCCGACCATCAGTGAAGATATTAAACAGGACTGGGCCCAGCACAGATCCCTGGGGACAGCACCAGTGCCTGGACACCAGCTGGGTGCAGCACCATCTCCACCACTCTCTGGGCCCAGCCTCCAGCCAGCTCTTAAATCTCCCAGCCAGGAGGGAACCTGCCCAAGCCGTGGGCTGCAGCTTTTCCAGGGAATGCTGTCAGAGACAGTGTCAAAGGCTTTGCTGAATTCCAGGCACACAACATCCACAGCCTTTCCCACATCCACAGGTGGGTCACCTGATCATAAAAGGAGACCAGGTTGGTCAGGCAGGACCTGCCACCCCTACATCCACGCTGGCTGGCTCTGATCCCTCGGCCATCCTGTGCGTGCCCTGTGATGGCACTCAAGGTGATCTGTTCCATGACCTTGCTGGGCACCCAGGTCAGGCTGACAGGCCTGGAGTTCCCCAGATCCTCCTGCCAGCCCTTCTTGGGGATGGGCTCACACTGGTACCTCCAGTCCTCTGGGCCCTCCCTGGTGAGCCAGGACTGATGGTAAATGATGGAGAGCAGCTTGGGGAGCTCATCCACCAGCTCCCTCAACACCCTGGGATGGATCCCATCTGATCCCACACACCTGTGAGCATCTGAGGGCTCAGCAGGTCAGCAGCTGCTTCCTCCTGGATTCCAGGGAACTGTTCTGCTCCCTGTGCCCATCTACCAGCTCAGGAGAACACTTGTCCTGAGGACAACCTGTCCTAATATTGGAAAATTGAGACAAAGAAGGTGTTAAGCATTTCAGCCATTTCCTTATCTTTAGTTGCTATATTCTCCACTGCACCTAATAAAGAGTAAAAGCTCTCATTATTCCATGTTTTGCTATTATTTTCTATAGAGAATAATTTTCTATTATTTTTCACAGAAGTGGCCATGTTAAGCTCTAATTTAGCTTTCACCTCTCAAATTTTCTTTCTGCATGCCCTAACAACATCCTTAAACACTTCTTAACTTTCCTGACCTTCTGTTCAAAGGTGATGCGCCCTCCTTTTTATCCTGAGTTCCAACAAAAGCTCCATGGGCAGCCAGGACAATCATATTCATCACTTGTCCATTTTTTGTCACACTGGGACAGGCTGCTCCTTCCCCCTTAAGATTACTTCTTTGAAATGTGTCCATCCTTCCTGAATCCCTTTGTTTATAAGGGCTGTTTCCCTTAAAAAAATCAGTACCTGATTTGATACACCCAGATCTGCATCCTAAAAAGGCCTAAGTCTGCCCTTCCTAATTCCAGTGTAGAAGTTTTGTTGCTGCCCCTCCTTCTTTCACAAAGCATTGAAAACTTGATTATTTCATGGTCACTGTGCCCCAGGCAGCCGCCAAGCCCCACACCTGCCACCAGCCCTTCCCTGTTTGTGAACAGCAGCAGACAGAGCTTTCCTTGGCAGTGGGAGTGTCACCAAAAATTCTGTAAAACAGAAAACTCCTAAACCCCAATGCAGCATTAATTAGCAGCATCTTGATTCAGCTGGATGCACAGGGGAGAGCTCCTCCCAAAGCTGTGCATGCTGAGCACCAGAAAGTTTCTGTTTATTTTCTGTATTTTGCACACATATTCATTGATTGTCCCAGACTAAAGACACATATGATAATAATTTCCCCAAAATCATGAACATATTTCCCCTCGCCTTTTCCCATGCATTCTTCTTTCCTGGGGGTCTCTCTGGTGGTCTCTGGTGGTCGTAGACCCCAATGTTCCAGTGGGCCTGGCTGAGCTAGCAGGACACTGAGGCTGGAGAACTTCCAGTTCCCCTTCTCACACAATGGGCATTGTGTGGTTTCCATAGGCCTGGGGTTGTTGAGAACAAGCTCCAGGTGTCAGCTCAGCTGGTGGAGACAATTTATCATCTGGTAACATGAGGTCAGAGTGGGCTGTGACATCACAGATTGGGTTATGTGAGGTCATCGAGCAGCTGTGGCATCATAGAGTGCCTCCGTGACGTCACATAGTTGGTTGTGACATCAGAGACCATCTGTGTGACATTGGAGAATGGGATGTGACATCCCAGAGCAGGCTGTGACATCCCTGAGGGGCTGTGTGACATCCCAGCAGGGCTGTGTCAGGTCTCTGGGTTGGTCTCTCTGCCCCAGCTCCCCCTCACAGTTTCTCCCAACAAGTCCGATGCTGTTCATGCCCAGCAGGGTCCCTGTCCCCCGGGATCCCCCCGGCCCACCTGGAGCCACAGCCTCCACCAAAGGATGTTCCACAGGATCCACCCCAGAGCCTGACATGGGGACAAGGGGCCAGGGCTGTGTGACCAGGACATCAAGGACAGGGATTATTCAGGTCACTGTGGCCTGGTTTGGGTTGCCCAGGGCAGGAAAGATGTCTGGCAGCTGGAGCAGGGTCTGGGAAGGGCCTCCATGGTGGGGCTGGAGCCCTTGGGCTGTGAGCAGAGGCTGAGGGAGCTGGGCTTGTCCAGCCCGGAGCAGGGAAGGCTGAGGGGCTCCTCATCCCAGCCTGGCAGTGCCAGCCAGGAGGGGATGGAGAACACAGTGCCAGGCTCTTCACCGGGGGGCCTGGTGGGAGACAAAAGCCAATGGGTGGAAGGGGAAAGAGGGGAGATCAGCCAGGACAGGAGGAGATGAAATGAGTCAGGCTGGTTTCAGCATTTCCTCAACACCAAGAGCAGCCTGACCTCCCTTCTCCATCCACCACTGACAGCTTTGCAAATCAGGAATTGTTCTGGGCTGTTTTGCCCAACTCCATTATGAGCATGCTGATACAAGAACTGAATTGTGTTTATATCTATTACAGAACCATGTTTGTCTAAAATTAATTCTAGTATGGAAATCACTTGTGGATGGTGCACTCATTAGACATTGCTGGGATGTTGCACATAGCTCAGAGAAGAGTGTGATTGTTATTAAATTGTGTCCTGTTCAACTGTGGTCTGTTTGCCATGAAGAGAAACTTTCTGTGCCTCTGAGTCTCGCCAGTTCCTGACCCCCAAAGGACACAAACCTGATGAGCTGTGGTTCCCACTCCAGGGGCTGCACTTGGACCTCCCTCCATACCCAGAGCAGAGCTCCCTTGTCCCAGAAAGTCCCTGGCAAAGGAGGGGTAAAGTAAACCATACAGGCTGTGGGGATCAAGTGCAGGGCAGAGCCAGGGAGAAGAATGACTTCTGCATTTGATGGAGCTGTGCCTTCCCTTGGCTTTGTTGGCTGACAAGGAATGAACATCCCTCTGTGTCTCGGGCAGCTCCTTCTCCAAGGAAAGCAGGTGGGAGTTGGAGCCAAGGAGCTGAAAGCTGCAGGTGTAGCCTGGGCTGGAGGGAGCTGAGATTTGCACAAGGCTGCTCTGAGTGCCAGGGCTGGGATGGGGGAAATGGTGGGGTGGGGGTAGGGACCGAGTCTGATTGATTGTCAGCCATGAAGGGTCTTGATTTTCATATCTATTCAGACTGCAGGAGGAGGTTCTTGGATTCAATGTCAACTGGAGACTGCACATATCGATTTATGAACAGGGAAAGAAACCTAAACAGAACCTAAAAAATGTTTTCTCGCTATCTTTTTAAATATAATACATTCACTTAGAACACACTACTGAAATCTGTCAAATTAACCTCAAAATATTTGAACACTTAAATCAAATGATTCCCAGAGGCTTGGCTTGTTAAGGTGTTCTGAATGTTAATGAGCCCTGGGACACTGAATTCCTGCACTCAAGAGCTGAAGGCTGAACAAGCCTCTGCAGCAGGAAAATTCAGCAGCAGCCTCCAAGGTGCTGAGGATGTCAGCAGCCCCCACTGAGGCCATCCCTGCCCAGAGAGCGTGGGGGAATGGGCAGACAAGGAGAGCGTCCCTGGGGCTGGGGCAGCACAACTCAGAGGCACCAGCGGCTCCAGCTGGGCAATGGAGTGTGGGATGTGGCTGGGAAAGCCCTGCCTGGGCTGGGCCAAGCAGGACACACAAGCCCTGACCCCCATCCCCCAAACAATTCTCTCAAGGAGACATTTAAAAGCAATTACAATTATTTGTGTACTCTGAGTTGGACTCCCTGGAGAAATACCAATAAGAGATTCTCAAGAACTCAAAAGAACAAAACAGCGTTAGTGGCAATTTTAGAAAATTAGAGAAACTTTGGCAAAAGTTTTTCTATGACATTGTAGTGGTTTTGGTGTGTTAAGACTTTTCTAAACTTGAGATTTCTTAATTAATGGATTCATGAGTGTGATGGGTTTTAGTGGTGGTTAATTATTTATATATTTATTTTTTTGTGGGATACGATTACAAGAAAGGTAATGTAAGCCTAAAATTTTAAAAGGGCATTGAGAAAATTTTATTAAAAGTAATTTTAAAAAGAAAAAAGTAGTAAGATATTAAATAAACTCTTTAGAACACTTCTTTTGTCTTTACAACTTTTCTTTTTACTGACAATGTAAAGAAAGTAAACTTAAAATTTCTTGTTAGTTTATTATTTCTAGAATAGACTTTATTTAGTTTACCTTGAGAGAGAAGTTTTTCTTCTTAAGGCTGTGGAGATTTTTTAACAAGAGGAAAATACAGGTTTTTTTTGGTTCTTAATTTTATCATGGATATAAATTGTCTGGGGAACTTTGTTATTGTGAAGTTGTTTTTACTCCTGCGAGCTTTTTTACAGCTTGTTGAGGGGCCATGTCAACTTATGGGATATTGTTTTAAAGATGAGTTATTTAAAGGTAAAAGTTTTTATTATTTAGTTTTAAAATTATTTTTATCTTTAGGAATACAGGTCTTCTCTTGAGGATACTGGATTTCTTGGGTTTTTTCCCCTCCTGTTAAAACTTTTGATGAAATTACAGTTATTTTAACATTTGTTTATTTTAGAATGCAGGTATTAATTATATTTTTTCTTTAAAGTTTTTTGTGTTATAAAGAAAAACAGTTTTTTCATTATAGTTTGCAAGAGGATTTTATTCTTAAGATTAAGTTATTTTTTCTTCTATTTTATTTGGGATTTAATTTCTCCTTTACTGACTTTGATGTTTTTATATATATATTTTATATGCTGGAATTTTGTTTTTTTCTTTTTCTCGATGGAGGATTGAAGTATTGAAAGGATTAACACCTGACCTGCCAGTAACGTGTGGTGGAAGTTGTGGTTGGGGTGTGTTAGGATTGGTTTTATGGTTCCTTTGGGGGGGGGGGGGGTTGTGTTTAATTTTAGTTGTAGGGTTGTTTTGTATGGGTCGTAGGTTGTAGGGGGTTTTGGTGTTAATTGTTTTGTGGGGAGGGGACTTGATGGTAAGATTTTAACAGCTGTGGCTGGCTGTGTTCTGGTTGGGGTTTTGTAGCCTCTTTTGTTTTTCTGTTTGGGAGTTGTTGGGGTTTGGTTTGGTTAGAATGGGGCCGATGGGGGGAGGGGGCAGCCTGGGGAGGGGAGAAGGGGCTCAGCCCACGGCAGGGTTGCTTGGTTTGGTTTGGTTTGGTTTGGTTGGTTTGGTTTGGTTTGGTTTGGTTTGGTTTGTTTGGGAGCTGGGGCTTGCTACTTCTTTGTTTTGGGGGGCTGGGGCAGAGTGACTGGAAAAGAAAGAGGAGATTCCTGGGATTTTTAATCTTTAACATATGTCTTTCACAGAGACGTGTTCAGTATCTTAGTGGTTTAACAGATTGTCAGTTACACAAAACGTTTTGTATTACTTTTTAAAATTCTTCTCATGTCAAACTACGACAGACAGTCAATCAATAATAAACACTTCTCAAAGCGTTGACTTGCCCCATTCAACTTCACAAACTCTAAGCCTGTTCAATTTCATGTTAATTGAAATTTATAGGAGCACAGAAACAGAAGACACAGAAAGAGACAAAGACAGAAAAGATACAGAGAAGCACACACACAGCTGCCAACTCCTGGATTCCAGTGGTGTTTAGATGGAAATTCCAAAAGGAGGTAGGGTCAAGATGTGTGCTTGCCTTGTGTGACCCTTAAATACCCCTTGGTCTTGCTGGGCCCTTCCCCCAGGTGGGGCTTGGGCTCATTTGGTCCCTCAGGAGCTGGGCTGGGGGCTGCAGAGGTGGCTGTGGAGCATTGCCTGTGCTGTGCCAGGGACTGGCAGCCACTGCTGGGCTGGGATAGAGGCTCTGGGGGGATTGGGGTTCCAGGGCAGGGCAGGGCTGGACCTGCCCCTTCCTCCCTCACACACAAAATGTATCCAGCCAAGAATCTCCTCCAGTCTGTCACAATAGGGAATTTTGAAGGTGAAATCCATATTTTGATTATGGGCCCCTGGCTGAGAAGGGCAGTTCTTTTCCATAGGAAGGAAAGCATGGAGCCCCATTGTTTCAGTAGCAGATGAGAAGTGATCCTCAACATTCCAAAGTCAGCCTGACCAGTCAGATGGCTCCTGGGAGGCCAAACCAGCCAGACCTGATCTGTGTTCCCTTGCTTTTATGGGGCCCTGAAGTGTCACAATGGCCCCTAGGTTCCATATGGCCCCATAGTTTCACAATGGTCTCAACATTTCCATGAGGCCTTGCAGTGTCACAATGGTCTCCATGGTTGCCCAGGCCCCACAATGTCACGGGACTCCTCTATTCCATGAGTCCTGCAATGTCACAATGGACTTTTGGACCCTGGGGGTTTGCAGTGTCTCAATGGTCTCCTTTGGCTCCACAGTGTCACAATGGACCATTGATGACAGGAGGCCCCTCTGTGTCACCCTGGAGCTTTGGTTCCATGCAGCCCTGCAGTGTCACAAAGGCCTCTTGGTTTCACAAGGCCCCAGAGTATCTCAACGGTGCTCTCGATTCTGTGGGGACCCCCAGGGTCACAATGGTCTCACTGGTTCCATGAGGCCACATAGTGTCACAATGCTTTGCTTATTCCATAGGGCCTCATAGTGTCACAATGGTCTCCATGATTCCATGAGTCCCGTCAGTGTCACAGTGGTCTCCTTGGTTTCATGAGGCTGTGAAGTGTCCTAATGGTGTCTCCATGGTTCCATGAGGCCCTGCAATAGCACAGCATAAATGGACCTTTGGCTCCATGGGATCTTGAACTGTCACAAAGGCCCTTTGGTCTCATGACACCCCAAAGTGTCACAATGGTCTCCACGGTTCCATGAGGCCCCACAGTGTCACAAATGGACCCTTGGTTTGATAGGGCCTCTCAGTGTCACAATAATCCCTATATTCCATGGAGCCCCACAGCGTCAGTATGGTCCCTTTGGTTCCATGAGGCCCAGCACTGTCACAGTGCTCTCCATGATTCCATGAGGCCCCGCAGTGTCACAATGGTGCCTTGGTCTCACAGGGCCCCACAGCGTCACAGTGGTCCCTTGGTCTGACAGGGCCCCACAGTGTCACCATGGTCCCTTGGTTCCATGGGCCCTGTGCTGCTGCATTCTCCCCTCCCCTTCTCAGGCCGCCCTGCCAGCTGAGAAATGCTCCTTGGGGCTCGGCCTTGGCCAACAGCCCCTGGACTCAGCTCCTCTGCAGCTCATCACAAACACTGTCTGCTCCAGGCACTGCTGCTGCCCAACCAGCTCCTGCTTTCTGCAGGAGCAGCCCTGGGAACTGGTTTTGTTCCCTCAGTGGCACAACATCCCTGTTCTCACACTGCCAAAGAAAGCTGTTGATGCCAAGTGCGACCAGGATGAACCATGGCTGGGACTGAAGCCCCTCTCTTGGGGCCCTGCACACAGCGCTCCAAAAGGAGCCCTTGGAGCTCTCCTGGGCCAGCCACTCCCTCTGAGTGGGGCCTCTCCCAGCCGGGAACTCTCCCGTTTGCTGCACTCGGGGATCTCCAACAACGACGGAGCCAGGGCCGATCCCCCCACTCCTCCAGGCTCAACCCTTCACCCGCTGGGGAGATGCCAAAGGATCCACAGAGAGCATTTCCTGCCCTCAGGGGAATTTCTCACACACAGGTGCCTTGAACTGACTCTGTGTCTGTGTGCACACAGGAGTGCCTGTGCAGGGGAAATGTGGCAGAAATGCTGCTCTCTGAGGGATTTGAGTGCCTTGGATAGCTGAGTCAGTCAGGCCTGTAAGTGAGGTTAAGTCATGAGGTCTAAGTGAAGTTAAATGCTACTAAGAGTTGTTCTTTTCCTAAGTTGTTATGTGTAATATATGTTATAAGCAAAGTTAAACATTTTTAAGTGTTACTCCTCTGTTAAATTGCATAGTCATAGGTTATAAGTTAGGTTAAATACTATTAAGTGCTGTTCTTTTGCTAAATTGTGAAGTTGAAGGTATCAATTAAGGTTAAGTTCTAAGTTAAGTCCTTTTAAGTTTGAGCTCTGTTAAGCTTAAGGCCATATCCCTTTCATCCTTGCCCTCACTGTCCTTGTGTCACACACACACAGGGACAGTTCTCAGTTAATTTCTAGTTTGATTGCCTGGATTTGGTTTGGTTTTGTTGTTGCTTTGTTTCCTTGTTGTGCTTGAAGTGTCCAGTCAGGAGCAGAGTGACTCTTGCCAAGGAACTTTGTGCTGCTGTCCCTTAATATTCAATCTGGTTTTTGCTGATCCCTTGCTGGGGATTTTTTCAGCGCTCTCAAGGCCTCGTTTGTAGCAGGGTGAAGGAGCCCTGGCCCAGGCTCTGGCCCTGGGGGACACAGGGACGCTGCCGGGGGGTCCCTGTCCCCCTGTGCCACCCCCAGGGCCCCAGCCCCCCGTCCCCGTGTCAGGCTCTGGGGTCGATCTCGTGGAACATCCTCTGGGGGAGGCTGCGGGGCCGGGGGCGGGGGGACCCGGGGGGACAGGGGACCCCGCTGTGCACGAGCAGGGTTGGACTTCTCTGGGGGGAGCTGTGAGGGGGCTGGGGCAGAGTGACCTCCCCAGTGACCTCACACAGCCCCTGGGATGTCACACAGTCTCTTGTGATGTCATACAGCCACTGCGATGTCACACAGGCTCCCTGTGATGTCACACAGCCCCTATGATGTCGCACAGCCAACTCTGGGATGTCACAGCCCTCTTTTGAATGTCACACAGCAGCTTTGTGATGTCACAGAGCCAATGTTGTGATGTCACCCTGTGATATCATACAACTGCACTGTGATGTCACTGAAGATTGTGTGATGTCACAAAGTCAACCTATGATGTCACAGCCGGCTCTATGATGTTACACAGCCACCCAGTGATGTCACAACCCACTCTCTGATGTCACAGAGCCACCCTCTATGATGGCAGGATCTGCTTGATGGTCTCACACCCTACTTTATGGTGTCACAACCTGCTCTGTGATGTCACAGAATCCCCTCTATGATGTTGTAGCTGCTCAGTGACCTCACACAACAAACTGTGATGTCATAGCCCAATCTGTGACCTTACACAGCCCACTCTGTCCCATCACACAGCCCACTCTGTGCTGTCACACAGCCCCTTGCTGACATCACAGCTGCTCTGTGCCTCTATGACACAGCCACAGAGGTGCTGCTGTGACACAGCCCCCTCTGGGCCATGCCACAGCCCCTGCCAGTGCTGAGCCCCTGTGAGCTCTGTCTGTGCCCTGCTGGTGTCCCTGAGGGGCCCTGGCAGTGCCCCAGCCCTGCTGGGCTGTGCACAGGAGCTGCTCCTGGCCAGAGCTGTCTCTCTGCCCTTGCCAGGAGCTGCCTCTGGGCCAGGAGCCCGGCCCAGCTCAGCAGCACAGACACAGCACAAGGACTTTAATGACCCTCTGGGGCTTTGCTGCTCTTTGTGTCTGCCATGGCCAAAGTGCTGCCCAAGGTGGTTCTGGCAGGGCTGTCTTGCAGCTGCTGCCCATCCCTGTGCTCTGTGCAGCCCAGGCTGTCCCACGCTGTCCCTGCCCTGCGCCTCTGTCCCTGCAGGCTGTCGGCATCCCCCGGCTGCCCCACCTGGCTGCGCCCTTCCTTTGCTGACAGCTCTGCCTCCTGCCTGCCTCTGCCTGCCCACACAAAGCCTTGGGCTTGATACCAAAAGTTGTAATTCAATTTTTGTTGTGCCTGTGAACTTTTAGCACAGGAACAAGGCATTCAGGGGCTGCCTTCCCAGCAGGAATAGTTGGAAGAGAAGAAGACATCTGGCTCAAGGGTGAAGTGATAGAAAAAAGAAGGACTGAATCTGGGAACTTGGGGTGGGGTTTATGGTAATGGGTAAATTGTAATTCACATTTAGCTGTGCTGGTAGAATTACATGTCCACATAAGGTTAGGGGTTACCCTTCACTAGACCTCAGGCCTGAATAAATTATACCCTCTTTAACAGCAAAGTAGTGTTAATGAGTCTTTTTCTGGTATTTCAGAGATTTGGCGACAGTGGGGCCTCACGGAACCAAGGAATCAGCTGTGACACTGTGCAAACTCATGGAACAAAAAGTCCATTGTGCACAGCAGAATCCCATGGAACCAATGTCCATTTTGCCACATTGGGACCACATTGAAACAATGGTCCATTGTGATCCCAGGAGACCATTGTGACACTGAGAAACCTCTTGGAACCAAGGGGCCATTGTGACACAGCAAGGCCTGGTGGAACCATGAGTCCATTGTGACACTGCAGAACCTCACACAACCAAGGTGACCGTGTTCTACTATGGAACCTCATGGAACAAAGGGACCATGGTGACACTGCAGAACCAATGAGACTGCTGTTGGCAGTGTGAAAGCTCACGGAACCAGAAGTCCATTGTGACACACCAAGGCCTCATGGAATCAAGGGTCCATTGTTAAACTGTGTGGCCTCATGGAGCCACGAGCCATTGTGACACAGCGTGGCCACATGGAGCTAAGGGGCCACTGTGACACTGCAGATCCAAGGAGACCATTGTGACTGAGGAACCTCATGGAACCAAGAGTCCATTGTCACACTGTGGGGCCTAGGGGAACTACAGGGATGACAGTGACTTTGTGGACCCACATGGAAAAATGGAGACTGTTCTGACACGTTGGGACCCAATATAGCAATGCAGGGTCTCATGGAATTAAGAGGACTACAGTGATCCCTGTGGGTCTCCATGGGATGAAGGGTCCAGTGGAACCAAGGATACCATTGTGACTCTCAGGGGCATCATGGAACCAAAGGGCCATTGTGACACTGCAGGGCCTCATGGAACCATGGAGGCCATTTTTACACTTTGAGGCCTTGTGAAATCAAAGGGCCATTGTGGCACTTCAGGGCCTTGTGGAGCCAAGGGGACCACAGTGACACTGTGGGCCTCCATGAAACCAATGGTCTGCTGTGACACTGCAAGGCCTTATGGGGTCATAGAGACCATTGTGACACCAAAGGCCTCACTGAACCAAGGGGCCATTGTGACACGACAAGGTCTCATGGAAGCAAGGAACCATTGTGACACTCTGGAGTTTTGGCAGGCCAAGGGGCAGTTGTCACACTGTGTGGCACCATGGAACAAAGCAGTCCATTGTGACACTGCAGGGCCCTGTGGAACTAAGGATTCATGGAACAGTGCTGGAACACATAGAACCAAGGCGTCCATTGTCACACTGCGGGACCTCATAAAGGATGTGGCATCCTGGAGGCCATTCTGAGACTTTGAGGCCTTGTTGAATCAATGGGCTCTGCAGGGCCTCATGGAACCTTCTGACACTGTGAGTCCCCATGGAACCAAGGGTCCAGTGTGACAGCAAGGAGACTGTTGTTGGCTGTTGTTGGCAGTACAGTAGCTCATGGAATCAAAAGTCCACTGTGAAATTGTGCGGCCTCATGGAACCATGGAGACCATTATGACACTTAAGTACCCACTGGAACCAAGGGGCCTTTGTGACATCACAGGGTCTCATATAACCAAGGCAACCACTGTGACACTGCAAGGCCTCATGGAACCAATGGGCCATTGGGGCATTGCACAGTCCCATGGAAACAAGGAAACCATTTTGTCACTGCAAGGCCTCATGGAAGCAAGGGGCCATTGTGACACTGTGGAGCCAAGGAGACCATTGTTATATCACTGGGCCTCATGGAAACAAAGATCTGTTGTGATTCTACAGGGCCTCATGGAACCAAGGGGAAATTGTGATGCTGCAGGACCCCAAGGATCCAAGAACATGGAACAGGTCTGGCTGGTTGGGCCTCCTGGGGGCTGCCTGACTGGTCCAGCAAAACTTGGCATGTTGAGGGTCACTTCTCATCAGACCCTGAAACTCTGGAATTCTGTGCTTTCCTTCCTGTGGGAAAGAACTGTCCTTCTTCCTCCAGGGGTTCATAGCCAAAATAGGGATTTCTCCGCCAAATTTGATTATATCCAAGGATTTTTCCCATATGAAACCTGCCAGGACAGACAGCTCTGCCTGGCCTTGGCCTCTTGGGGGCCAACTCTCATCTGCCTTCAAAAAAGTGGGGGCCTGTGCTTTTCTTCCCATGCAAAAAAACATCTTTCAAGTCCAGGCATCCATGGCCAAAATTGAGAATCCGCCTCCAAAATTTCTTATACCCAAGGATAGCTCCCAGACAAAGGCTGCCAGGACTGTCTAGGTTCCCTTGGTTTCCTGAGGGCCAGCGCTCATCTGCCTTTGAAACACTGGGGCTCTGTATTTTCCTTCCTATGGAAAAGAACCGTCCTTTTCGTCCAGATGCCCATAGACAAAATTGGGGTTTGGCCTCCCAAATTCTGTCTATCCAAGGATTCATGCCTGACAACAGATCTGGCTGGCCTTGGCCTCCTTGGGGCCACCTCTAATGAGCCCTTGAAACACTGGGATCCACCCTTTCCCTCCTATGGAGAACTGTTATTCTAGCCCAGGAACGGCTGAAATGGAATTCCATCCCTAAAACTCCCCAAATATCCAAGAGTTGCTTTCAGACAAAAGTTGTAAGAACAGGCAATTTGAAGTGTCATGGAACCCATGGGGCCATTGTGAAACTGCGAGACCCCATGGAGCCAAAGGTCCATTGTGACATTGCAAGGGCTCATGGAACCATGGAGAGACAATTAAGACACATCACAGCCTCATGGAACCAAGGGGCCATTGTGATACTGAAGGAGACCATGGAACCAAGGAGACCAATGTGACACTAAGGGGACTCATGGAATCATGGACACCATTGTGACACTATGAGGCCCCATGGAACCAGTGAGACCACTGTGACCCTGGGGGTCCCCACAGAACCAAGAGGACCATTGTGATACTCTGGGGCCTCGTGAAACCAAGAGGCCTTTGTGACACTGCAGGGCTGCAGGGAGCCTTGGGGGCCATTGGGACATTGTGAGGCCTCGTGTCATCAGTGTTCCATTGTGACACTGTGGAGCCAAAAGAGACCATTGTGACACTGCAAACCCCCAGGGTCCAAAGGTCCATTGTGGCATTGCAGGGCTCTTGGAACAGAGGATCACATGACACTGTGGGGTCTGTGGGACCATGAAGACCATTGTGACACTTTGGGCCCCTCTGGAACCTAGAGGCCACTGTGACACTGTGGGACCCCATGGAATTAAAGCACCATTATGACATTGTGGGGCCTCTTGGATCCAAGGCACCATTGTGACACTGTGGGGCCTCACAAAACCAAAGGAA
The DNA here is from genome assembly GCA_024362935.1 of Setophaga petechia. Lineage (NCBI taxonomy): Eukaryota > Metazoa > Chordata > Aves > Passeriformes > Parulidae > Setophaga > Setophaga petechia. The sequence continues at coordinate 860,504 of JANCRA010000078.1, forward strand.
CACAGAACAGATTTGGCTGGTTTGGCTTCCCAGGGGCCACCTGACTGGTCCAGCTGACCTCGGCATGTGAAGTGGCTCTTCTCATCTGCTGCTGAAACACTGGGGCTCCTTGCTTTCCTTCCCAAAGGAAAATAACTGTTCTTCTCCTGATGGCATCCCTGGCCAGAATTGGGATTTCATCTGCAAATTTCCTTATATCCAGGGATTGTTCCAATAGGAATATTGCCAGGACAAAAGTGGTTGGCAATGGCTTCATGCAGTTCACCTCCCATCTATCCCTAAAACACTGGGGAAGGCTTCATGCTTTCCTTCCCATGGGAAAGAACTGTCCTGCTTTTCCAGGTGCCCATGGATGAGACTGGGTTTCCACCTCCAAAATTCCCTACATCCAAAGACTACTCCCAGACAAAATCTGTCCTTACTGACAAGTCTGGCTGGCCTTGACCCAGTGAGGTTCTCACCTGCCTTCCAAATGCTGGGGCTCTGTGCTATGGAAAAGAATTGTTCTGCTAGTCCAGGTGCCCATGGCCAGAATTGGGTTCCACCTCCAACGGTGACTTAGTGCGACAGACTGGAGGAGATTGTTGGCTGGAAACATTTCCTGTGCTTTGGAGGAAGGGGCAGGTCCAGCCTTGCCCTGCCCTGGAACTCCAATCCCCCCAGAGCCTCTATCCCAGCCCAGCAGTGGCTGCCAGTCCCTGGCACAGCACAGGCAATGCTCCACAGCCACCTCTGCAGCCCCAGCCCAGCTCCTGAGGGACCAAATGAGCCCAAGGCCCACCAGGGGAAGGGCCCAGGGAGACCAAGGGGTATTGAAGGCTGACCACAAGGCAAGCACACATCTTGACCCTACCTCCTCTTGGAATTTCCATCTGAACAGTGCTGGAACCCAGGAGTTGGTAGCTGTGTGTGTGCTTCTCTGTATCTTTTTTGTCTTTTTCTCTTTCTGTCTTCTTCTTCTGTTTCTGTGCTCCTGCAATTTTGATTAACATTAAATTGAAAAGACTTAGTTTGTGAAGTTGAATAGACCAAGTCAATGCTTTGAGAAGTGTTTTTTGTTGATTGAATATCTGTCATAGTTTGACATGAGAAGAATTGTAAAAAGTATTACAAAACTTTTTCAGTAACTGACAACCTGTAAAACCACTAAGATACTGAACACACCTCTGTTAAAACACATATGTTAAAGATGAAAAAAACCCAGGAACCTCCTCTTTCTTTTGCAGTCAACAAAGAAGCAGTGAGCCCCAGCCCTGGCCCCATCTCAACCAAACCAAACCAAACCAAACCAAACCAAACCAAACCAAACCAAACCAAACCAAACCAAGCAACCCTGCCATGGGCTGAGCCCCTTCCCCCCTCCCCAGGCTGCCTCCTCCCCATCGGCCCCATTCTAACCAATCCAAACCCCCACAACTCCCAAATAGGAAAACAAAAGAGGCTACAAAACCCCAACCAGAACAAAGCCAGCCACAGCTATTAAAATCTTACCATCAAGTCCCCTCCCCGCAACACAACTCAAACCAAAAACCCCTACAATGTAAAACCCATACAAAATAAACCTACAACTAAAATTAAACACAAAAAATCCCAAAAAACAACCATAAAACCAATCCTAACACAATCCAACCACAACTTCCACCACAAGTTACTGGCAGGTCAGGTGTGAATCCTTTCAATACTTCTCTCCTCCCTCAAGTAAAAGAAAAAACAAAATACAAACATATAAAAACCAAAATACAAGCATATAAAAAAACAACATAAAGCCATCAAATTCAGTAAAGAAGAAATTAAACCCCAAATAAAAAAGAAGAAAAAATACCTTAATCTTAAAACAAAAATCCCCTTATAAACTATAAAGATAAAACTCTTTTTCTTTATAACATATCAAACTATTTTAAAAATTCAAATTAATATCAAACAAAAACCTCCATACTAAAATAAAAAAATGTAAAAATAACAGTAATTTCATAAAAAGTTTAAACAGGGGGAAAAAAGTATTTCAGTATCCCCAAGAGAAGATCTCTATTCCCAGAGATAAAAATAATTTCAAAAGTAAATAATAAAAACTTTTACCTTTAAACAACTTATCTTTAAAACAATACCTCATAAGTCGACATGGCCCACCAACAAGCTGTAAAAAGCTTGTAGTAATAAAAACAACTTCATAATAACAAAGTTCCCTAGACAACTGTTATCCATGAGAGAATTAAGAGTCTCAAAAAACCTAATTTTTCCTCTGGTAAAAAAATCTCTATAACATTAACAAGAAAAAGTTCTCTCTCAAAGTAAACTAAAAAAAGACTATTCTAGAAATAGTACCCTAACTAGAAATTTTAAGTTTCGTTTCTTTACATTGTCAGTAAAAAAAAAAGTTGTAAAGATAAGTGTTCTAAAGAGTTTAATTCTTACTACCTTTTTTCTTTTTAAATTTATTTTTAATAAAAATTTCTTTATACCCTCCTAAAATTTATGCCTACTGTACCTTTCTCGCAGCCTATGTCACAACAAAATAAATATACAAATAATTAACTGACACTAAAACCAACCACACTCATCAATACATTACTTAAGAAATCTCAGGATTCGAAAAATCTTAAATTAATAAACCAAAATAACGGCAATGTCATAATAAACCTTTTGCCAAAGTTTCTCTGATTTTTTAAAGTTGCCAGTAAAGGCTGTATTGTTCTTCTGAGCTCCTGAGAATCTGTTGTTGGTATTTCTCCAGGGAGTCCAACTAAGAGTACACAAACAACTGTAATTCCTTTAAAATGTCTCCTTGAGAGAGATTTTTTAGTGGATGGGGGTCAGGGCTTGTGTGTCCTGCTTGGCCCAGCCCTGGCAGGGCTTTCCCACATCCCACACTCCATTGCCCAGCTGGAGCCGCTGGTGCCTCTGAGTTGTGCTGCCCCAGCCCCAGGGACGCTCTCCTTGTCTGCCCATTCCCCCACGCTCTCTAGGCAGGGATGGCCTCAGTGGGGGCTGCTGACATCCTCAGCACCTTGGAGGCTGCTGCTGAATTTTCCTGCTGCAGAGGCTTGTTCAGCCTTCAGCTCTTGAGTGCAGGAATTCAGTGTCCCAGGGCTCATTAACATTCAGAACACCTGAACAAGCCAAGCCTCTGGGAATAATTTGATTTAAGTGCCCAAATCTTGTGTGGTTAATTAGACAGATTTCAGAAGTGTATTCAGACTGAATAGATTCTGTTAAAAAAGACAGTGACAAAACATATTTTTAGGTCCTCTTCAGTTTTTTTTTTTTACTGGTAATTCATTGATGTGTGCAATCTCAAATTGACACTGAATCCAAGTACCTCCTGATGCAGTTTGAATAGATACGAAAATTAAGACCCTTCATGGCTGGCAATCAATCAGACTCTGTCCCTACCCCCACCCCACCATTTCCCCCATCCCAGCCCTGGCACTCAGAGCAGCCTTGTGCAAATCTGAGCTCCCTCCAGCCCAGGTTGCACCTGCAGCTTTCAGCTCCTTGGCTCTAACTCCCACCTGCTTTCCTTGGAGAAGGTGCTGCCCGAGACACAGAGGGATGTTCATTTCTTGTCAGCCAACAAAGCCAAGGGGAGGCACAGCTCCATCAAATGCAAAAGTCATTCTTCTCCTGGACTCTGCCCTGCACCTGATCCCCACAGCCTGTCCTGTTTCCTTCATCCCTCCTTTCTGGGACAAGGGAGCTCTGCTCTAAGTATGGAGAGAGGTTCAAGTGCAGCCACTGGAGTGGGAACCACAACTCATCAGGTTTGTGTCCTTTGAGGGAGCAGGAACTGGTGAGACTAAGAGGCACAGAAAGGTTTCTCTTCATGGCCAACATAAGAAATGTGAACATGATGAAATTTAAGAAACACTCAAATCCTTCCCTATTCTCTTTGTGTCATCCCAGCAACATCCAACATGTCCACCATCCCCAAGGGATTGCCATGCAGGAAGGATTTAAGACAAAAATGTAAGAAGAGGTGATATAAAACTGCTAACTGCAAATAAAATGCTGACAAAGGTGGTATTTAAACTTCTGAAAGATTGAGCAACTCCCTGAAGCTCAAAGTATGAAGCCAGTCAAGGGAAACGCATTGGAATGACCAGAGGAAAGCCACAGGAGGAAATATGGGAGCAAGGGGAAGGCCATAGATCCAGCTGCTCTAAATGAAGAGATGTCCTTAGACATGTCCATTTAAACAGGAGAGCTGGAAACACCTGAAGGAATAGAGCAATGAAATATTAGAATGAATATTGGTGGCAATGGTAGAGGGGAAGATCAGTATTTCTTCCCCTGCCATCAGTAGAAGAACCCAGTAGTTCCTGGAAATGCTTGCTCCTTGTCTGAATACAGTGCCATTTCTTAAAAGTACTCAGATGATAAAGTGACCCAGATAATAAAGATTCACTTGTGTATTATGAAACTAACAGGTATTAACACCTGTGCCCCTTTCCAGGCAGACATCAGCTGTGTGCCCATGAACAGGCAGTGTCACTTGTGCCCTGAGGTGCCCAGCTGGGATTGGATCTCTCTGGGAGCACATGAGGAAGAGCAGAGCACCTTGCAAGCTGCAGGTCCCTGACAGCCCCACAGGGCTCCTGTCCCATCAACATCTGCTCTGCTCCAGTCTGAAACAGGGCCCAGCATGGTGCCAGGATCATCAGAGAGCTGAGGTGTGTGCTGGAATTCAATGGCCAGCCTTGCTCATTCTGTGATTCTCTGGAACCAGACACAGAGCCATTGTGAGAGCCTGGGGACAATGGAATCAAGGGGCCATTGCTCCACTGCAAGGACTCTGGGAACTGAGGGAACAATTGTGACACTGTGGTGCCCCATGGAACCAAGGGTCCCTGGTGACACTGCAGGACCTTGTGTCACCACAGCTCCATTGTGACACTGCAGCACCAAGGAATTCATTGTGGCACTCTGAGGCCTCATGGAACCACAGAGGCCACTGTGGCCCTGCAGGACCTTGTGGAACCATGCAGAGCATTGTGACAGAGCAGGACCTGGTGTCATGATGCAGCCACTGCGACACTGCAGGGCCCCATGGAACCAAGGGGCCAGTGCTGCTCCAGAGGGACTCCTGGAATGAAGGAAACATGTTTGATACCATGGTGGCCCTTGGGACCAAGAGGCCATTGTGACACTGTGGAACCAAAGAGAGCATTGCTGCCCTGCCAGACCTCATGGAACCAAGGATCCACTGTGACACTGCAGGGCCTTGGGGGACCAAGGGCCATTGTGACAGTGCAGGGCCCAAAGATCCAAGGGATTTTGTGACACCAAGGGGTCCCATGGAACCAAAAGGACACTGGGACACTGGGAGGCCTCATGGAATCGTGAAAACCATTTTGACACTCTGGGGCCTCATGGAACCGTGGTGACACCAAGTTGGCTAGGAGTGTTGATCTGCTGGAGGGTAGGAGGGCTCTGCACAGGGCCCTGGACAGGCTGGATCCAGGGCCCAAGTCCAACAAGGTGAAGTTTAACAAGTCCAAGTGCCGGGTCCTGCACTTTGGCCACAAAAACCCCTGCAGCCCTACAGGCTGGGGACAGAGTGGCTGGAGAGCAGCCAGGCAGAAAGGGACCTGCAGGGACTGATGGACAGCAGGCTGGACATGAGCCAGCAGTGTGCCCAGGTGGCCAAAGGCCAATGGCTCCTGGCCTGGATCAGGAATATGGTGTCCAGCAAAACCAGGGAAGAAATAGGCTGTTTGCAGGGGAAGGAACAGGGATGGGCAACAGGAAGAAATTTGTTCCAGGGAAGAGTGAAGAAAGCAAAGGTGAAGCCAAGGAAATGCTCAGGGCAGTTTGGGGGTGGCTGCCAGGCAGCCCTGGCTCTGAGCAACAGCGTCTGCAGTGGGACAGGAAACTCCCAGCTGATGGGAACAAAGTTTCTGGCTGAGTGCAGAGGCCAGGACAAAGCTGAGTGCTTTCCCTGGTGTCCCCCAGCCCTTGCTGGTCCCAGGGGCTGATGGCATTTGTGCTCCCTCAGGTTCATGTCCCCACAGCACCAGCATGGGGGTGCTCCCGCCTGCTGTGTGCAATGCAAACAGGGGCTGGTGAGCCAGTGCTGCCGTGTCTGTGCCTGCAAGGATGGGGCACCTGTGTGAGCTGGGGGAGAGGCCAGGGCTGCAGAGGGGGGATGTTGTTGGCAGCTCCATCAGGACGCTCTGGGACGCTGCCCTGGGCTGTGCAGCGCACTGGGGATGGATCAGCCCCTGCTCTGCTGCTCCTTCCCGTGTGCCCCAGGGCCCTTGCAGAGCCCCAACCATGCTGTTTGCCCCCAGCCTGCCCACGCCAGCCTGGGGCTGCTGACGGGGGTTTCTGTGCTGAGCATTGGCCTGGTCGTGTTCTTGAGAGAGCCTGGGCAAGGAGCCTGGAGCCCCCAGGGCCTGGCCTGAGGTGTCAGCGCTGCCCCAGCAGTGCCCATGGCCTGTCCCTGCTGCAGCCCCGGCACTGCCACCCCCAGGGCTGTGCCCGGCCCCGAGAGCACTCAGGCCCTGCAGCAACACCAGGGCCACCAGGGCAGCGGGGCAGGGCCACGGCAGCAGCACTGGCAACACCAAGTGTTGCTGCTGCTGGGCACAGCTGCTGGGCCAGCACTGATCTGCCCCAGCTCTGCACACAGACATTGCTGTTGCAGCTCCAGGGAAGACAACAAATGGGCATCTCTGCAGAAAACTCTGCTGGGAGATCCTTTAGTTCTTTTAAAGCCACCAAGAGCGCAGCTTCTCATTGACACAGTCTCTGGCCACAGGGAAGGTGGAGAGAAACAAAATGAGAAATGGCACAAACAATATTTCTTTGTGGCCAACTTTAAAAGTAAAACAAAGAAAAAGCACCTCCAAAATCAAACCAAGAAGTTATAGGGGCCGAGGAATTATAGTATGTATTGTATAGCTGGCCTTAGAGCCATGAGTAAATAGATGTATTGCATAAGTGGCCCATGAGTCTCAGTAAAAGATTTATGTATCGTATAATTGACCCTGCCCTGATTCTAGTTGTTGTAAATGGGCTGCAGCTGTGATGTCCCTAATTGGGTGGCTGCTGTAGCCCGTGAAGGTAGCTGGGATAAAAGGGTGTGGGGCAGCCAAGGAGAGCTCTATGGGAGCCCTTGCTGAGGAGCTGCAGCAATGCTGCTGTGAGGAGCTAGTTATGGGACTCTAGAGATAGGAGAACAACAATATGATAGCAACAAGAAGTATCAAAGATGTCTTTTATTAGAAGTCATTTACAGAAATTGGCCAGCAGTTTAATGTTTCTGAAAGCATCCAGTCATCAGTCTCCACACTGCAGCCTTGAGCTCCTGGTTCCTCAGGCTGTAGATGAGGGGGTTCAGGGCTGGAGGAACCACTGAGTACAGAACTGACAGGGCCAGATCCAGGGATGGGGAGGACATGGACGGGGGCTTCACATAGGCAAACGCTGCAGTGCTGAGGAACAGAGAGACCACAGCCAGGTGAGGGAGGCAGGTGGAAAAGGCTTTGTGCCGTCCCTGCTCAGAGGGGATCCTCAGCACGGCCCTGAAGATTTGCACATAGGAAAAAACTATGAACACAAAACAGCCAAAACATAAACAGGTAGTTACTGCAATAAGCCCCCTTTCCCTGAGGGAACTGTTGTGTGAGCAGGAGAGCTTTAGGATCTGTGGGATTTCACAGAAGAACTGGCCAAGGGCATTGCCATGGCACAGGGGAAGGGAAAATGTATTGGCCGTGTGCATGAGAGCATTGAGAAAGGCACTGGCCCAGGCAGCTGCTGCCATGTGGGCACAAGCTCTGCTGCCCAGGAGGGTCCCGTAGTGCAGGGGTTTGCAGATGGACACATAGCGGTCATAGCACATGATGGTCAGCAGGAACAGCTCTGCTGACAGGAAGAAAAAAATCAGAAAAACCTGAGTAGCACATCCAGTGTAGGAGATGTTCCTGGTGTCCCAGAGGGAATTGTGCATGGCTTTGGGGACAGTGGTGCAGATGGAGCCCAGGTCGCTGAGGGCCAGGTTGAGCAGGAAGAAAAACATGGGCGTGTGCAGGTGGTGGCCGCAGGCTACGGCGCTGATGATGAGGCCGTTGCCCAGGAGGGCAGCCAGGGAGATGCCCAGCAAGAGGCAGAAGTGCAGGAGCTGCAGCTGCCGCGTGTCTGCCAATGCCAGCAGGAGGAAGTGCCTGATGGAGCTGCTGTTGGACATTTCCTGTGCCTTGGCATGGGGATCTGTAAAAAGAGTAATCATGGAATAGTTGGGTTTGGAGAGGATTTGAAATATCCCAGCACAGCCTGGGGGCACTTTCCCCCCACTGCCTGCCCAGGGCTCTGCTGCCTGGAGCTGTCCCTGCCAGCAGCTGCTTCCCTGTGCCCAGGGCTGGGCCCTGCCAGTGCTGCCAGAGCCCAGCCCAGCCCTGGGGGCTCAGCTCTACCCTGCAGAGCCCTCCCAGCTCAGGCACTGCCCAGGGGCAGCTCTGGCTCTGCAGGCTCTGATGGCAATGTCAGAGCAACCCTGAGGAATCTGGAAAAGTGACACTGATGCTGCCTCTAAGGGGTCCTGTTGTGATTGCTGTTGCTACCTGGTTTATTCAGATCTGAGAGAATTTTTTTATTATTATTTCTCAACGTGAACTGAGAGATAAATATATATGTGCAGTTTCACATCCAGAGCAGTAGATTTAAAAAGGTTGATTTTGACTTTTATGCAGCCCCTACATTGCTGTGCTCCCAGTAAAATCTACTTGGAAACATTCTGCAGTTAAATGCCATGCTGGGAGCAGTCCTGAACTATGCAGCATCCTCCCCACACAAGGAGAACACTTCCAAGCCTGACCAGCTGTCTCCTCCCACCCAGACCTTGTCCCCCAGCGCTGGGAGCAGCTGCCAGGGCTGGCTGAGAGCTGTCCCTGGCAGGCAGCAGAGTCCCTGCCCCAGCACAGCGCCCTGGGCTGCAGGACCCTGCTCTGCAGGACAGCCCTGGGCACCCCTGGCTGCTCTGCACAAGAGACAATCAGAGAATGTACTCACAGGCTCTGCAGGCATTGGGATGTTCCAGCTTCAGGAGATGGCTCCAGGAGCTGCAGCTGCATTGTCCTGCAGCCAGAGGTTCCTGTGCCAAGGGCTGGCAGTGATTGTGCCCCAGGCACTTCTCAGCACCTTCCCAGCCCTGACTGATTGAAGCTCTCTGTGCCTCTGTGCTGTGCCCGGGCTGGCTGCAGGCAGTGCCCCAGCCCTGCTGGGCTGGAGAAAAGCTGCTCATCAAGAGAAATGTGCTTTTGAAGCTCTGCTTGGTTACCAGGAGCTGCCTGTGTGCCAGGAGCCCAGCCCAGCTCAGCAGCACAGACACAGCACAAGGACTTGAATGAGCCTCTGGGGCTTTGTGCTCAGGCCCTGAACATCAGTCCCTGAGAGGGACCTCAAGAAACCTCTCCACAACTCCAAGGCAGAATCCAACTCCAAAGTTTCTTGGACTTTTAATGGGTTCCAGTGAGAGACACAACTGAGAAAGTGTCCCCAGGCCCCAGGCAGAGCAGAGAACTGCAGGCAGTGATGACAGGTGGGGACAAAGAGAAGTCAAGTCTTGGTGCCCTGGGCCACAGCAGCAGGGTCTGTGCCACCAAGGGCTGTGAGGAGACACCTTGTGCTGAGGCCCTGAGGCCTCCTGGCACAGCCCCAGCCAGGCTGGGCACTGTCAGCCCCTTGTCCTGCCCTCAGCATCCCCCCCTAGCCCACATCCCAGTGGCCTCAAGGATCTGCTGGAAGGAGTCCCTGGGGAGCCTTGCTCAGCAATGGCCCTGGGGGCTCCTGAATGCTCCCTGCAGGGACTGCAGGTTTTTCAAAGGACTTTGGCTTTGGCTTTTGCCTTGGAGTTTCTGAGAGGTCTCTGCAATCATGGCCTCCAATTATCTGCTGTAATTAGTCCCTGGAGAGGCTTTGTCAGTAATAACACTCAGTGGGGCTCATTAATGCTTCAGAGTACTTCAGTTATTTGAAGGTACTTGGTGTTTCCCTTTTGATACAGACTCTGTGAGAGGTTTGTGCAATCATGGCCCCAATTATCTGCTTTAATGAGTCCCTTGAGAGCTTTGTACTGACACTCAGTGGAGCTCATTAATGCCTTGAGATACTCAAGGTTTTTAAGGTACTTTATGGATTTAAGAATACTTTTAGATACTTTTAAGGATTTTCCTTCCCACACTGAGTGTCCAAGAGGTTTTTGTGCCATCCTGGCCTCCAGTTCTCTCCTCCAAGGAGTCCATGAGGAGCCTGTGTTTGGTATCTTCCCCCTTTCTGTTTTACAACAAAGATGGAACTGAAAGAATTTTGTAAGACTTTCTAAAAGCATCCAAACAAACATGGGACAATTAACAATGCAACAACAACCACTAACAGAATTAATACTCCTGTTTTAGCTAGACATCATCCAACCCTTTAGTCCCTTGGATTGGAAGAGTTTATTGAACCAGTCTTTGTTTTCCACTTGAAGCTTCTTGAACCCTTCCTTCAGTACCTGAATTCTCTTGTGGATTGACTCACTGTGGCTCGAGATGTTCATGCAACACATCCCTCAGAGTCTACACAGCCATGCCCGTGTGCCCAGAGTAAAAACTCTATCGCTGTTCTGCAAGGTGGCATGTCTGATGGTCTCTATGTCTGAGAGCAGGCCACTCAGTGTGAGGGAGGTAGCATTGGTTTGCTTACTTAACAGGCACCCAAGATGGTCTAATTGTCCTAAAGCTTTAGCTGCAGCCACCCAAGGTAGTCCAAACTGGGGGTGCTACCATCCGATATCTGGATTAAAGCTTTCAAAGCCATCTCTTTGATATCATCCAATACTTTTTTTGGGATACCTGCTGCTTGATCATCTGGTAGGTTGTGTTGTCCTTCTCGAGCTGGATGGCTTATTGTCAATTCTGCCCTTGCCTCATTATTAGCATAGTCTGCTATTAATTGATTTAGTAAACACTTCCATCCCCCTTCCCACAGTGTGTATTCTGTAGGTAATAACAACATGGTCATAATATATTTTAAATCATAAGTGGTTAAGACATGTGCTGTAAACATGGCTCTCATTAGGCCATTAAAACAAGCTAAGTCCCTCCTATGGTCTTTAGCTGCCGTACACAGCTCCTTGATTTCCCTGTAAACCCATGGCTGATACCTGGGATTCTGCCCCCTTCTTTCATAATATACGGGGGCAACGAGGAGATTCGAGACTATTTGCCAGTCTCCTTCTTTAAATGCTTCTTTCCGGATCCTTTACTAGGGATCTTCTGGGTTTGAGGCAAGGTGGCTCTGGGGAATGCCAACTGTCTTCTGGGGAGGAAGAATAATTTGGAGAAGAAACATTTGGATTAGAAATAGTGTGACAGTTGGGCTTAGTAGCTTTGACCATGGGGGTTATATTGTTGCCGGAGGGTGAGGCAAAGGGCGCTGCCATTTTGTCAGGTGTTGGGGATGAAGGGCCTTGATTTAGGATGGCGGACCTCCAGGGTGGAGTTCTGGAGGCATGGCCCAGGGTGGAGAGGATGATTGACAGTGGGGGCATGACCCGCAGTTGTGGGGGTGGACTCTGGAGGTTCGTTCAGGGCGAAAGAGAAGGTTGAGGTAGCAGGAAGTGGAGGAGCCAAGCTGGAGGGAGGATGGTTGGGCTCCTGAACCACATTCCGGCCCCTTCCATCTTGAGTCTCCAGGGCATGATGCTCCTAGACAGCGTGGCCATTGCCATCTTGGACCATTGTGGAAGGTCTGAGAAAGGCAGGTTTGAGGGGTGGTCCTGAGTTAGGAGTGACCAATGGATTGAGTTTTCAACACACTGCTTGCTGGTGAAGGGTCTCAAGGATGGTGTAGAAGATGGGGAGCATGTGGGGTGCAATGGGGTCCCTTTTGATTGAAAGGTTGTAGAATTTAACTCCCACTGAGTCCCAAAATTCAGTGGTATGGATTTCATCAGCAGAGGCATCTGGAAAATTTTTAATGGTCCACTACATGATTGATTTTAATTCGTTCTTTGAAAATATTATGTCACAATCAGTGAGAATGAAAGCATCCATATATGCTCCTTTCTACTTTGGACATCTGGCTGCCCATTTTTCTTTTTCTCTGCCTTATGGGGAAGAGCCACCAGAACACCCCAAATCAATTATGGGACATGGGTACATATTGTAAAAACACAGTGGCCAAATGGGCAATAAATGTCTTGCATTTTCCCAAACCCACCTGCAATCCTACGCAGGTGAAACTGTCATTGTCCCTTTGGATCCTGGCCAAGGTCCCTTGAAGCAACGTGGAATCCGCCGGGTCCAGCACAATCAAAAATCCCAGGGAGCACTGGCCTATCCATCAGCTAACCCCAGCTGATGTGACTGACACAGGGAGCCCTGAATGTCATGGTCCCTGCTCGGGCGTCCAATGTCACAATGAGGGTGGCTGTGACAAACCTCTCTGGTTCCCTGACTTCAGGGTGAGGGTGGTGGAAATGAAAAGGAACGAGTTTGATGGAATTGCCCAAAAGGAACTTTAGTAGCAGGGAGAAAACCAATAAACATGGAGAAGCTGAGAACAGTATGAGGGGCAGGATTAAAAAACCTGAGATAAATGGGAAGCAACAACATGTACACTTGGGGGTAGAACACTCTAGAAAAATAACCAAATAGGGGAAAAAACTAACCAATAACGAAGCAGAATTTGGACAACTTAGCATAATGACACTAAACACTTATGAGGGAACTCTCAAGCGCACCCTAAGTAAAACGAATGATTCCTAGGGCTTGAAAGTCGCACTCAGTTCTTCTGGGCTACAATCTGGCTGACTCTGAGTTACAGCCAGGCTAACTTCCACACCGCTGCTTTGCACTGGCCCCTTGGGACCATGCGGCCCAAGAGAGCCACAATGATGTCCTTGGTTCCACGAGGCCCCACAGTGTCACATGAGTCTCTTGTGTCACAGTGTCACATGGTGCTCTGCAGTGCCACAATGGCCCCTTCATTTTACAAGGCCACCAGGTGTCACATTGGTCTCCTTAGGAAGGAAACCACAGAGCTCCCATATTTCAGGAGCTGATGAACGGCAGCCACCAGAGGCCAAGGCAAGCCTGACCTGTTTATCCTGGCAGGTTTGCTTGGAGCAACCCTTGGATATTCAAAATTATGAATGTGGAATCCTAATTTCAGACATTTGTGCCTGGAGAAGGATGATTTTTTCCATACAAACAAAAGCACAGAGTCCTTTACAGTGTTTGGAAAATAGGTGAGTTCTGACATTCAGGAATTACAGACCAGCAAGACCTGTCTGTCCTGGCAGCCTTTGTCTGGCAGCAATCCTTCGATACACAGAAATTTGGAGGTGGAATCCTAATTTTGGCCATGGCTACCTGGAAAAAATGGACAGTTCTTTTCCATATAAAGAAGAGCTCAGAGCCCCGATGTTTCATGGGCACATGGGAGTGGCCTTCCACATTCCAAGGTCAGCCAGACCTGTCAGGTGACCCCTGGGAGGCCAAGGCAGCCACACCTATTTCATGTTCCCTTGGTTCCACAGGGGCCCTGCAGTGTCACAATGGTTCTCTTGCTCCCGTGATGCCCTCAGGTGTCATAATGGCCCCTTGATTACCCAAGTCCTTAAGGCTCTTAATGGTCTCCATGGTTCCACAAGGCCCCACAGAGTCATAATGGCCTCTTCCATGAGGCCCCACGGTATCACAAGAGTCTCCATGATTCCATGGGGCTTGCAATGTCACAATGGTCTCCATGGATCCATGGTGCCCTGCAGTGTCACAATGGCCCTTTGGCTCCACAAGGCCCTGAAATGCAGCAATGGCCTCTTGGTTCCACAAAGCCCTGCTGCTTCACACTGGCCCCTTGGGACCATGCAGCCCAACAGAGCCACAATGATGTCCTTGGTTCCATGAGGCCCCACAGTGTCACAGTGGCCCCTTGGATCCATGGTACCCTGCAGGGTCACAATGTTCCCCTTGGTTCCAAAAGTTCCTACAGTGTAACAAGTTTCACAAGGGCCTGCAGTGTCGCCATGGCCCATTGGTTCCACAATGCTCCGCAGTGTCACAATGGTCTCCATAGGAAGGAAAAAAGTGAGCCCCAGTAGTGCAGGGGCAGATGAGAGGCTGTCACCAGAGGCCAAGTCTATCCAGGCTTGACTGTACGGGCAGATTTTGTCTGGGAATAACCCTTGGATATAGGGAATTTTAGATGCAGAATCCCAAATTTGGCCATGGATGCCTAGACAAGAATGACCGTTTTTTTCCCACAGGAATAAAAGCACAGAGCCCCAGTGCGTCATGGTCAGATGGGAAGTGGCCCTTGACATGTCAAATTCAGTGGGACCTGTCAGACAGACCCCAGGAGGCCAAACCAGGCAGACCTGTTCCATGTTCCATCGACTTCGTGGGTCCTAACACTGTCACAATGGCCTGCTTGATTCCATGGGGTCTGCCAATGTCACAATGGCTTCTTGGTTTCATGAGCCCCAACAGAGTCACAAGGGTCCATTGGCCCCACGCAGCCCTGCTGTGAAACAATGGCTCCTTGTTTCTATTTTAAATCAATCACACTCAAACCACAGTTTGATCATTGATCCTTGCTTCCATAGGATCCATGATTTGCACGATGGTCTCCTTGATTCCATGATTCCCGGATTCCACTGTCTCACCGTAGTTTCCTTGGATCTCCATTGTAACAGCTGACCCATGGTTCCATGAGGTTCTGCAGTGTCACCGTGGTCAATGTCAGAGGCTGGATGAGATCGATGTCCCGAGACACCTTGGGATGCTCGGAATGCCCGGGTGGGGCCAGGGCCGGGTCAGGCCTTGGTTTGTGGTGGGACAGAGCCCCGCCCCCAGCCCTGGCCTGGCAGAGCTGTCAATCACACAGCAGGGGTGATGTTAACCCAGCTCTGATTGGCCCAGCTGTCAATCAATCAATCAATCAATCAATCACACACTAGCAGCTGCTGCTACCCTGGCTCTGATTGGACAAACAACTGGCAGTCCCACCCCAGGGGCGGGCCCATGAAGGCCCAGGGGGTTAAAAGCCGGAGCACGAGGCCAGCCCAGGGTCTGGATCCTGCCTTCTGCTGGGGTTCCTGTGTTGGTGATGCTGGCACCAAAACAGTCGGTACCTATGTGTGTGTCTTTCTATAGATCTTCTGTCTTTCTGTTGTTCTCTATTTCTTCTCCTTCTAATCCTATTTACCCGGAACATTTTGGGGAAACTTAAAATCTTTAAAGTTAAAGGTTTTTAGGTTGAATGTATGAGAATCAAGGGTACAGGGAATATTTCTTTGTCTGCTCTATGGAGTCCTGACTCCCAGAGAAACACTGCCTTTAACCTTCGCCCTTGGAGAGGACTTCCAAAACTTTGCGGTAGATTGGAATTCACTGAAGTGTAAAATAGATAATAGAGAATAGTATAGTATGTCACTTGGGTGAGAAATTTAGGTTTTGGATTTTTAGTATGGTGTAGATAGGAAGCAAGATGGAGGAATTTGAATGTAGTCCCTGTCTTCTTCATCTGCTCCATTTTCTGCAGTGTTGGTGGCACAGGGTCATTGGTCAAGGAAAACAAAGTGCAGAGGTTATGTGGACAGTCAAGGGATGAGGTATTGGTCGATAAGTAGAACTAATGTATGTTTTAAAAGTTAATTGGATGAAACAACTTTAAAAAACCTTGAAATCCTACGTTTTAGAGTCATTTTGAGATGTTTTTCCAGTGTGCTGAGCCTTATCTGTACAGCAAGGCAAAACTTCAGATAACAATAAACAAGAAGCTGAAGACCAAAAAAGTCCTGTGCGTCTCTATTTACCTGGCACAGAACTTCTACAGGAGGGTGTCCCCCCATGCACGGAGCCCCAAGAAAGGCCCAACGTAAAACAAACATCAATAACTGGTGCCTTGAAAGTGTTTGTAATAAGTTGGCTTTTTTTCCATAAAATTGTTTACTGAAGGGTGTTGTCTTAACTGGCCAATCATGTGAAATGTATTGATTAAATGACCAATGAGGTCCACCTTTAGCAAAACAAGATATAAAAGAAGAGGATTGAAAAAACAGGTGGCTTGTAGCCCTTAGCCTTCTGATCTGAGGCTTTGTCATCTCTGACTCTACAGTGACATTTGGGAATATATGGGCGCTATTGGGGATCCTTTCTGCACCTTGAGATCCAACAGGAGCTTCTCTAATAAATGCCACCTGAAGCTCTCACTGTGCCCATGACAGGAACCCCTGTGAGTGTCTGGGACATCCTGGCTCTTTGGCAGCCTGGGGACTCCTGGGATGTCACCGTGGAGCCCCCGTGAGTGCCTGTGACAGATCGGTGCCTTTGCAGCCCAAGGTGCCCTGGGATGTCACCATGGAATGGCTGTGACTGCCTCTGACCACAGGGCTCTTTACCATCCCCAGAAAGCCCTGGGAGGTCTCCATGGAGCCCCTGTCTCTGCCTGTGACATTCCAGCTCTAGAACAGCCTGGAGACTCTTGGAAAGTCCCTGTGCCACCCCTGTGAGGGCCTGTGACAAATCTGAACCTTAGCAGGCAACAATCACCAGCCCCCTGTTGCTATGGTCAGTTTCCATGGCAACCATCACCAGCCCCCTGTTGCTATGGTCAGTTTCCATGGCAACCATCACCAGGCCCCTGTTGCTATGGTCAGCTTCCATGGCAGCTCCATGGAGACCCCATGCCGGGGTGGTTGCCATGGCAACCAGCTCAGGCCTGCAGCCAGAGCCCGTTGCCATGGCAACCATTGGCAGCCCCATCCCCAGGCTCATGGGATCCCAGAACCACAGAATTGGCTGAGCTGGGAGGGACCCATCAGGATCCTCCAGTCCAACTGCTGGCCCTGCACAGGACACCCCAACAATGCCAGCCTGGGCCTGGCAGCGCTGTCCAAACGCTGCTGGAGCTCAGAGAGCCCTGGAGCTTGGAGCCTTCCCTGAGAAGCCTGGGCAGGGCCCCAGCAGCCTCTGGGCAAAAACCTTTTCCTGACATCCAACCTGAGCCTGCCCCGACTCGGCTGCAGCCGTTCCCTCCACTCCTGTCCCTGGCACCAGAGGGAAGAGGTTCCCACATCCCCAGCCAGGGACCCGCTCCCAAGGCTGTTGCCATGGCCACCAGGGCTGGGACCAGCTGGGATGCTCGGTTTCCACGGGCTGGGGTTCAGGAATGGGATTCCCCAATTTCCTGCTCCCAATAAAACTGCGCTGCCCCACTGCCCTCCTGCCTCCCATGGGAAGCACAAAAGGCAAAGATCCCGGGCTGGGATAAAAACCATTTATTTGGAACAACAACAAGACAAGGAACAAACACGAACAGAAACAATATTGATAATAGAAGGGATAAGTAAAACTATTAAGAGAGAAAACTACAACATCAACAACTGGCTCTTCCTGGCAATGTATTTCCTCCTGTCTGGAAAGGACACCCTTCTCCTCAGGGTCTGAGAGGGAGAGAGAGTCCCTTTCCTGCCCCTAGAAATGACCTGAGGTGGGAGTGAATGTAATGACAGGGCCATGGCCAGACCCTCATGTTCTTAAATCCCACATCATGTCACTGGCAGGGGCAACAAAAGGTACAGGTGTCTTCCCAGCATGGATCACAGGGAACATGGATCACCAAGGCTCTGACCAACGTGGGGTCTCCAATGGGGGATAAAGCTGGAGCAGTGCATGAAGCTCTTCCTGTAGTTGTGGCATTTGCAGGGCTTGTTTTCTGGTGGCTCCGTTGGTGTCTTGTCAAGTGAGAGCTGCTGGTGAAGCTCTTCCCACACTGGGGACACTCGTAGGGCCTCTCTCCAGTGTGGATACGCCGGTGGGTGGCGAGGTTGGAGTTGTGCTTGAAGCCCTTCCCACACTCAGGACAGTGGAAGGGCCTCTCATCGGTGTGAATCTGTTCATGCATGAGGAGACTGGAGCTGGTCTGAAACCTCTTCCCACATTTGGGACACTCGTAGGGCCGCTCCCCAGTGTGGATCATTTGGTGGATGATCAGCTGGGGCCTCCGACTGAAGGTCATCCCACATTCCCCACACTTGTATGGCCTTTCCCCAGTGTGGATCCTCTGGTGGTAGATCAAGAGAGACTTCTAACTGAAGCTTTTCTCACATTCCCCACACTCATAGGGCTGTTCCCTGGTGTGGGTCTTCTGGTGGGAAATCAGGTTAGAGTTCTGGCTGAAACTCATCCCACATTCCCCACACTCATAGGGCCTCTCCCCAGTGTGGATCCGCTGGTGCCTGATGAGGTGGGAGTTGCGGTTGAAGCCCATCCCACAGTCAGGGCAGTGGAAGGGCCTCTCCTCTGTGTGAATCAGCTGGTGCTGGACGAGATTGGAGCTGGTCTGAAACCTCTTCAGACACTGGGTGCACTCGTAGGGCCTCTCCCCGGTGAGAATGCATTGGTGGATGATGAGGGCAGAGCTGTAGCTGAAGCCCTTCCCACACTCCCCACACTCGTAGGGCCATTCCCCAGTGTGGATCCTCTGGTGGCTGATCAGGGTCCTGCTCTGCCTGAAGCTCTTCCCACACTCCAAGCACTTGTGGCGCTTCTCCCCATCATGGAGCTGCTCATTGGCCACCAGCTCCGACCTCTGGCTGAAGCTCTGTCCACTATCCTGGCTTAGGGTGGGCCTTTCCTCCTCAGAGCCCCCTGGGCTTGGCTTGGAGCCCCTCCTCCTGTGGAATCTCTGGCAATTTTTCGCCCCGTTGGATTCCTGTGGCCTGCAGTCACTCAAAACAGCCTCTTCTACAAGTTTCTGACATGAGGATTTGTCCTGCCTGGTCCCCATCCTCAGCTCCTGGTCTGGGGGAGGAAGGACAAGGACAGGATGGGATTTGCCTCCTTGCCAGAGGGAAGCAGAAGGAGATCCCCCCAGTGCATCCCCAGCAAAATAGGGTTGGCACCAGGGTTGTCCTGCAGCCAGGGGCAGTGCTGGGCTGGGAGATGGAGCACAAGAGGGGGCTGAGGGGGCACTGAATTCCTCCTCACCCGCCTTGGTATCCCAGGGCTCCTTCCTCTTCCTTGCAGCCTCCTCCTCCACCCAATCAATATTTGGGAATGGGAAATCCTGTTCTGGAAAGAAAACAAAGGGTTCACACATTGACTTTTGGATTGAAGGCAAATCTGGGGGAGAGTCTAAGTCAGAATTACAATTTAATTAGAAAATGAAGATCAAGACAATGATACAGAAACACTGCCTTAAACTGACAGAGCCAGGATATAACCTGACACCCTGTTGGTCAGGCTGGTGGCAGCAGTCCCATTAAACGGTGGCTGCAGTCCTGTAAGAGTGGTGAATGTGATTCTGTCAAAGCAGTGATCCTGTAGATGGGTCTGGTCTTCCTCTGGGGGTCCAATGGTGGTTCTGGAGCTCTTGTCCTCTGGGAATCCAGTAGGCGAGGTGCTCCTGGTGTTGAAAGCCTCAGTTTATATCCAGGTAGGAATGCTTGGATCCTCCCACTGGGAGGAGCATCTCACAATGGGATGATGGAATTTAATCAGTCCTGCAGTGACACTCCATGGCCCATTCACAGAAGATATCTCCCCTGGAGGGCGTTATCAGGGCTGAGTCATGGAAGAGATAAAGAACAATGCCCCACCTGTTTATAGCAGTTGATGAAGATGGGGATTGAAAACATGCATTTGGTTCCATCTTCCATTGCAACCTGAAACAGTGGGGTAATCCCTGCTCGGGGGGTGAACACCACCCCCCTTACCCAAACTGGCTCAGGTGTAAAACCCCCACCCTGGGAAGGCCACACACACAGGGGACAATGTCACAGTTGCCCTGCTCCAGGGGAGGTCTCTGTCCCTGTCACTCCCTTGCCCACCTCCCTTTTCTCTTTGACAGACTGGGAGGCTTTGCCAAATGTGAAAATAATTTTTCTCTTTGTCCTTGTCACCTTTTGGGAACACCTACACAGAGCTTTACCTTCCTTTTCATAATCTGAATTCGGCTGAACTTCCACATTTCTTTTATCAGAATGTGCCAGCAGCAGAGCTGGAGCTGTGCAGAACTAATGGAACTTGGAATTGCCTCAAAATTACTTCTTTGTCAGTTTATTAAAGTTTGGGATTTTTTTGCATTTCCATCAAAAGTGACTTGTGGGAAGAGCAAATTCAAGGCATTTTATGAAGGGTTAAGTTTGATTTCTGAGAAGAAACAACTGTACTTTGTCCAATGCCCAGAGGATGCTCATGGGGTCTCTGAGCCTCTTGCCCTGGAAGATGCTTGGGAGGGGTTGGAGGAAGTTTGTCCCTGTCCCTGTCACCCCAGGCCATTCCCCAGGGGCTGTCCCTGTCCCTGTCACCCCAGGCCATTCCCCAGGAGGTCTCCATCATTCTCACCCCAGGGAATGCCTGGGGGGTCTCCCTCCCTCTCACCCCTGTTCCAGGCGGTGCTCGGGGCAGTCTCTGTCCCTCTCAGCCCAGGGGATGCTCGGGGGTCTCTGTCCCCTCGCCCTGGGGGATGCTTGGGGGTCTCCATCCCTCTGGCCTCAGGCAATGCCTGTGCAGGGCTGGGGACCAGGGGCTCCGTGTCCTTCTCACCGCTGAGGCTGCTCGGGGCTGGGGGGGCTCTCCCACCTTCTCACCCCTGGGGAGGCCAGGGGGGTCTCTGTCCCTCTCAGCCCTGCTGTGACCCCATCCAAACATCATCGGGGTCACAGGGACAGAGACACCCCCAAAGCCCCAGAAGGGCTGAACCTGGGATTTGGTTTGGGGCTGAGGATTTAGGAAGGGGCTGGAATTGGGGCTGGGGTTGGAGTTGGGGCTGAGATTTGGATTAGAGCTGGGATTGGGATTAAGGCTAGACATGGGATTGGCTTTAGGGCTGGGGTTGGGACTGGGTCTGGGGTCAGATGTTTCTGGGACTGGGATGGGATTAAATATAGGACTGTGAGTGTGTCTAAATGTGGAGTGAGATTGAGGCCAAGATCAGGGTCAGGTTTGGGACTGAGCTCACCCAGAGCAGGACAGGGGGATTTCACTGTGGGATGGTTTGGGGAAAATCCTGGCTTGGGGAAAAACAAGGTGTGAATGCCTTGGCTTGGGGATTCCTCCCACCCAAGTCCATCTCTAAAAGTCACCTGATGTCCATAAAAACCTCCAAAAATCAAGAGTGAATAAAAAAAAAAACAACACCGGAAGTGTCCCATTTCCAGTCTCGTCCCTCTGGGTTTCTGGTGGTCCCCCATCTCAGAGCTGCTGGGGATTCCATGGGTCCTAGGCATCCTCTCTCTCCAGGGTCCTGCTTAGGGATTCTGGGATTCTGGGGGGTTTTGGGGGCCCCCTCTCCAGCCTCCCCTCGCTCCAGCCACTTGCGTCTCCCACCTCTGCCCACCACCCTACCCTGGTTTAAGACAAATTTGGAAGAAAATCCCTAAAAGGGGTTTCCCCTAGACAGGAGATTCAAGAAAATTCTTCCCCAGCTGATTTGGTAAAATATTTCCTTGAAGAAAAGTGGAGAATAATCTGTTTATTCAGCAGGCAAAGCATTTACCAGCACAACAAATGAACAATATTAAACAATAACACCTCTTGCTACTCCAAAAAATATTACAAACTCAAAACGTTTCTCCATTGGCTGTAGCTTGGCTCACTCAGTCTCTTATCAGTTCCTCCAGCGCTGGAAACGCCACAGCCCAGGCCCAGCCCAGTGGGCCACAGGTGTGAGGTGCTGGTGGTGTTCTGGGTCTTCAGTCCAGAGCAGGTTTAAACAGCTCCAAAGAAAAATAAAAATTACAGTTCAGGGAACGTCTCTGCTTCAGAGAGATAAAAACAACTAAAAGCAAAGGAGAGCTCTGTCCCACTGTCTGTCCATCCAGGAGCTGGAATGTGGAGGAGTGACTGCAGCATCTGAAAACAAACTGCAGCTTTTTCCTCCTCCCCTTCGCTCTCAGAACCGGCCTTAAAGGTGCAGAACTCATTTCTGGGCTAAACAGACCGATGGGGTACGAGCATCATGAAGTCACCCCAGGACACGCCCCTGTCAGGGTCAGGGGGTCCCGTCCCCGCCTCATCTCCGGGCTGCCGGGGGTCCCCCAGCTCCGGTACCGCCCCTTCCCCTCTCCCCGCCCCGGGGGTCCCCCGTTCCACAGCCCCGGCTCTCACGGGGATCCCCAAAACCAATGTCCCGCCCCGTCGGTACCGGGCCATCCCCACGTGGACCCCCCGGGACCCTCCCGAGGGGCGATCGCGGCTCCTCTGCCCCCGAAAAAGCTCCTCTAAGGGAGCTCGGAGATACCCGGGGCTCGAGTCCGGGATCTGCCGGCTCCGAACGCTCTCCAAAAAATCCTCCCGGAGAGCCCTGGCTGCAGCCGGGGCGAGCTCGGTCTCCGTCCTCATCTGCGGCTCGGGGCTGGGGGCGATGCTCCCGGGCAGGGGGGGCTGCAGGCTCAGCGTGCGGGCGCTGCGAGCGCCGGGATTCTCCCGCTCTGCTCCTGCTCCTGCTGCTCCTCCTCATTCCACTCATTGTCCTCCTCCTCCTCATCCTCATCCTCCTCCTCGTCCACGACCACCTCCTCCTCCACCTCCTCCATGTCCTCATCCATGTCCTTGTCCTCCTCTTCTTCCTCGTCCTCTCCCTCATCCTCGTCCTCCTCCTCCCTCTTGGCTTCCTCCTCCTCGTCCACGTCTGGCTCATCCTCGCCCTCCTTCTCAGCCTCCTCGTCTACCTCCACGTCCTCATCATGCTCCTCCTCCTCCTTGCCCTCTTCCACCCCCGTCATCCTCCTCCTACTCCTCCTCATGTCCTCCTCGTCCTCCCCTTCAGTGTCCTCCTCCTCACTGACGTCCTCCTTGTCCTCCTTGTCTTCAACATCCATGTCCTTGTCCACCTCCTCCTCCTCATCATTGTCAACCTCCTCTTCCTCCTCTCCCTTGTCCTCGTCCTCATCCTCCTCCTCCTCCTACTCGTCTACCTCCTTCTCCTCCTTGTCCTGCTCCTCCTTCTTCTCGTCCTCCACATCCTCCTCCTCATCCTCCACATCTTCATCCTCCTCTTCTGTGTCCTCCTTATCGTCGTCCTCATCCTCCTCTGCCTCATTCTCCTTCTCTCCCTCCTCCAAGTCTTCATTCTCTTCCTCCTCCTCCACATCCTCGTCCTTGTCCTCCTCCTGCTAGTCCTCCTCCTCCACCTCCTCGTGTACCTCTATGTCCTCATCATCCTCGTCCTACTCCTTGTCCTACTCCTCCTCCACGTCCTCATCCTCCTCTTCTCCTCCTCCTCATCCCTGTCCTTCTCATCCTCGTCCTCTTTATCCTCCTCTTCCTCATTTGCCTCCTCATCCTCCTCCTCCTCCTCCATGTCCTCTTCCTCTTCCTTCTCCTCCTCATCCTTGTCAACCTCCTTCTGTTCGTCCTCCTCCTCGTTGTCCTTGTCCTCGCCCTCCTCCTCTTCCTTGTCTGCCTCCACATCCTACTCATCCAACTCCTCCTCATCCACCTCCTCCTCTTCCTCATCTACATTCTCCTCTTCCACGTCTTCCTCCTCGTCCATGTCCTCCTCGTCCATGTCCTCCTCCTCTTCCTCCATGTCCTCCTCCTTGTCCTTCTCCTCCACCTCCTCCTCCTTGTCCTCCTCTTCTGCCTCCTCTTTCATGTCCTCCTCATCCTCCTCCTTGCTCTCCATCTCCTCATCCTCCTCCTCTGTGTCCTCCTCCTCTTCCTTCTCCTCTGTCTCCTTCTTGTCATCCTCCTCCTCCTCATCCTCCTCCTTCTCCTCATCCTCCTTCTCATTCGCCTCCTCATCCTCCTCCTCCTCCTCCTCCTTGTTCTCCTTCTCCTCGTCGTTCTCCGCCTCCTCATCCTCCTTCTCTTCCTCATCCACCTCAACCTCCTCCATGTCCTCGTCCTCCTCCTCGTCCTTATCAACCTCCTCCTCTTCCTCCTCCTCATCCACCTCATCCTCATCCAGCTCCCCCTCCCCCTCCTCCTCGTCCTCATCCTCCTCCACGTCCTCCTCGTCCTCCTCCACGTCCTCATCCTCTTTCTCCTCCACATTCTCGTCCTCCACCTCCTCATCCTCCTTCTCCATATCCTCCTCCTCATCCTCCTCATCTTTCTTGTCCTCCTCCTCCTCCACATCATCTTCCTTTGCCTCTGCCTCCTCATCCTCCACCTCCATGTCCTCATCCTCCTCTTTCTCCTCCTTCTCCTCGTCCTTGTCGACCCGCTCCTCCTTGTCCTCCTCGTCCTCGTCCTCCTCGTCTTCCTCTTCCTCCTCATCCTCACCCTCCTCCTCCTTGTTCTCATGCTCCTTTTCCTCCTCCTCTACCTTCTCGTCCTCCTCCTCTGCATCCTCCTTTTTTACCTCATCCTCCTCCTCCTCACCTTCGCCCTCTTCCTCCCCCTGCTCGACATCCTACTCATCCACCTCCTCCTCCTCATCCTCCTCATTGTCCTTCACCTCCTTGTCCTCCTCCTCATCCACATCCTCCTCCTCCATGTCCTCCTTATCCTCCTCCTTGTCCTGCATCTCCTCGTCCTCCTCCTCTGTGTCCTTCTCCTCTTCCTTCTCCTCTGCCTCCTCCTTCTTCTCCTCCTCCTCCTCCTCATTCACCTCCCTGTCCTCCTCATCCTCTTCCTTGTTTTCCTCTTCCTTGTCGTTCTCTGCCTCCTCCTACTCATCATTGACCTCCTCCTCATCCACTTCCACCTCCTCCATGTTCTTGTCCTCCTCCCTCTCCTTCTCCTCCTCGTCCTTGTCGACCTCCTCCTCCTCTTCATCCTCCTCATCCACCTCGTCCTCGTCCAGTTCCCCCTCCCCCTCCTCCACATCCTCATCCTTCTCCACCTCAGCCTCCTCCTTGTCCCACTCATCCTCAACCTCCATGTCCTCATCCTCCTCCTCATCCTTGTCAATGTCCTCTTCCTTCTCTCCCTCCTCCTTGTCCTCCTCCTCCTCCTCCACCTCCTCATGTTCCTCCTCCCCCTCCTCCTTATGCATGTCCTCCTCCTCATCCTCCTCCTTCTCCATAATCTCCTCCTTCGCCTCCTCCTCCTCCACGTCCTCCTCATCCTCCTCCTTGTCCTCCATCTCATCCTCCTCCTCTGCGTCGTTCTCTTTGTCCACCTCTCGTCGTCCACCTCCTCCTCTTCCTCATTTGCCTCCTCATCCTCCTCCTCCACGTCATCACCCTCTTCCTTCACCTCCACCTCCTCCTCGTCTTCCACCTTCATGTCCTCGTTCTCTTCCTTCTCCTCCTCCTCGTCATCCTCCTTCTCGTCATCCTCCACCTCATCTTCCACCTCATCCTCACCCTCCTCCTCCTTGTTCTCCTTCTCCTCCACGACCTCATCCTCCTCCTCCTCTGCCTCCTCGTGCTCCTCCTCCACTTCCTCCTTGTGCTCCTCCTCCACCTCCTTCTCATGCACGTCCTCCTCCTCATCCTTCTCTGCCTCCGCCTACTCGTCCTCCTCCGCCTCCTCCTCTTCATCCTCCTCCACCTCCTCCATGTCCTCATCCTCCTCCTTCTCCTTCTCCTCCTTGTCCTTGTTGACCTCGTCTTCCTCCTCTCCCTCCTCCTTGTCCTCATCGTCTTCCTCCTCATCCTCGCCCTCTTCCTTATCCTTGTCCTCCGACATGTCCTTGTCCTCCTCCTCGTCTTGCTCATCTATCACCTCATCATGCTTGTCGTCATCCACCTCGTTCTCCTCCTCCTCCTCCTCATCCTCCCCATCCTCCTCCTCCATGTCCTCCTTATCCTCATCCTCCTGCTCCTCCCCCTCCTCCAAGTCCTCATACTCTTCCTCCTTCTCTTCCTCCTCTTCCACATCCTCTTCCTTGTCCTCCTCTTCCGCCTCCTCGTCTACCTCAATGTGGTCCTCATCCTCCTCATCCTCCTCCTCCTTGTCCTTTTCCTCCTCCATGTCCTCTTTCTCCTCCACGTCCTCATCCTCTTCCTCCTCATCTTCCTCCATGTCATCATCCTCCTCCTCCTCATCCACCTTCTCCTCGTGCACATCCTCCTCCTCGTCCTCCTCCTCCTCCAGGATCTCCTCCTTGGCCTCCTCCTCCTCCATGTCCTCCTCATCCTCCTCCTCGTCCTCCTCCTTCTCCTCTTTCTCCTCGTCCATGTTGACCACCTCCTCCTCGTCTTCCTCCTCGTTCTCGCCCTCCTCCTCCTTGTTCTCCTCCTCCTCCACGTCCACATCCTCCTTCTCCTCCTCTTCCTCATCTACCTCCTTGTCCTCCACCTTCTTTTCCTCCTCCTCGTTCATCTCCTCATCCTCCTCCTCCACTTCCTCGTCCTTCTCCACCTCCTCCACGATTTCCTCCTTCACGTCCTCCTCATCCTCCTCCACCTCCTCGTCCTCCTCCTCTGCATCCTCCTATTCATCCGTGTCCTCGTTTTCCTCACCCGCTTCCTCCTCCACCTCCTCGTCCTCCTCATCTTCATCTTCCTGGTCATTGTCGTCATCCCCCTCCTCCTCCTCCACATCCTCGTCCTTCTCCTCCTCCTCGTTCTCCTCCTCCTCTGCCTCCTCATCCTCTTCCTCCTCCTTGTCCTCCTCCATGACCTCGTCATCCTCCTCTATGTCCTCCACTTCCTGATCCTCCTCCTTCGCATCCTCCTTCACCTCCTCCACCTCCTCCTCCTCCTCATCCTGGTCGTTGTCATTGTCCCCCTCCTCCTTCTCCTCCACCTCCTGGTCCTCCTCCTCTGCATCCTCTTTCTCCTCATCCACCTCCTCCTCCTCCTCGTCCTCCTGGTCGTCATCATAATCTTCTTCCTCCATGTCCTTGTCTTCCTCCTCTTCCTCGTTTCACCTCCTCCTCCTCTTTCTCCTCGTCCTCCTCCTCCGCCACCTCATCTACATTCTTGTCCTCCTCATCCTCCCCCTCCTTCTCGTCCACCTCGTCCTCCTCATCTTCCTCATCCTTGTCCTCCTCCTCCTCTTCATGTCCCTCCTCCTCCTCTTCTTTGACTTCGTCGTCCTTCTCCTCCTCATCATCCCCAGGCTCCTCCTTCTCATCCTCCTCCTCGTCCTCCTCCTCATCCTCCTTCTCCTCATCCTTCTCATGCTCCTCATCTTCGTCCCCCTCATCAACACGACAGGAGAATTTCCCCTCCCTTCTTTCTGTGGGAGGATGAAGCCCAGCTGCCCTTTTCTTCTGGTGCCTCCTCCTCTCCTCAGCTGAGGATGTCAAACTCCCCAGGAGCAGGAAAATCCCCATTCTCTGTTTCCTTGTGGCTGCAGCCTGGAACACTCACTCAGAACAAAACCTTTCTGACAGCCCTGCTGAATGACACTGGGAAGAGGTTTGTGAGAAAGGGAGGAAAATGTGTTTTGATAGGAAATAGAGTTAAAAAATTATTTCTTTCTGTCCCATTCATTTTCAGTCAGTTCCAGTTCTGTTTGCAGAGTGCCACCTTCTCAGCTGATTGTGTTTGTGTTCTCCTTTCTCTCCTGCCTCTCTTTGCCTGCTCTGTTTCTCTCTCAGTGTCTCCCTTGAGCCAGGGCAGCTCCCACCAAAGACCCTGCCCTGATTTAATTCCCAATCAAGGAGCTACAACAGCCATGGGTGAAGTTCTGAAGGCTGGCAGTGAAATGTCACTGTAGGATCTTGCTCCTCTTGGCATTGGCTCCTTCTTTAAAGCTTTGCCTCCCAGGGCAGGAACATATTTTCCTGGCTGGGAACTGGAATTCCAGCCCCTGGGAGTGTGTGCCATGGATCCCAGAGGGGCATTCCCGAGGCTCCCAGGGTGCTGCTCTTGCCATGCCTCCCAAGGAGCTGTGCAGGGCCAGGGGACAAGGTCCAGCAGCTCTGTTGGTTCTGCAGTGCCACAAGGGCCCCTGGTTCCATGAGTTTCCCTACTGCCAACAGCAGTTCCTTGGTTCCCATGATGCCCTGCTGTGTCACCATGGATATTTGGTGCCATGAAGTTCTTCAGTGTCACAATGGCCTCCCTCGCTCCATGAGCCTCTGCAGTGTCACAATGGACTCCTTGGATGGGCAGTGTCACCATGGACCATTGGCTCCATGCAGCCCTGCTGGGTCACCATGGACTCTTTTGTTCCATGAGGTTCTGGGGGTGTCTCCATGGTCTCCTTGGATCCACAGTGTCACAATGGAGCACTGGATCCATGTGGCCCTGCTGTTTCACCATGGCCCCTTGGTTCCAGGGGTCAAAACTGACTCCCTGCTTCCACGTCACTCCCTCAGTGCCAAAATGGACCCTTCATTCCACGAGGAACAGAAAAGTTTTGTAGAAACATTGACCAAATCCTGCTCAACACAGCTGGGAACATCAGTTTGCATTCAAGAGAGAGGTTAAAGGTGAGGATGGCACCAGCAGCTTCCATCTGCAACAGAGATCCAGGGAAAGGACAGGCACAGAGAATTCAGCTGCAAGACTCAGAGAATTCTGCTCCTGGAGATCATTTCTGCTCACACTGTCCCTTGTAGAAAGGTGACGCCATTCCAGGCAGCCTGGACTGAGCAGGTGGTTCCTGAGTGGGGTTTGTTGTTCAGGAAACCTGCTTAGGCTTTTCATTTGTTCTGTTTTGAAAAGAAAACCAGTGAGAGACTCCAAGTCCGAAATAAAATTTATTGGGAAAAGAAAAAAAAACCCAAAATACCTGCAATAATGCAAAAGAAAAAGCACTGCTAAAGTCAGAATATAACCTGACACTGTGTTGGTCAGGATGTTGGTAGCAGTCCAGTTGGAATGGTGGCTGCAGACTCCTGGAGTGGCAGATGTGGTTCTGTTGGAGCAGTGATCCTGTAGTAGGGTCAAGCCTTCCTTTGAAGATCCAGTGGAAAAGGCAGCTGTTCCTCTGGGAAATCCAGTGGAAATGCAGCTTGTTCTGTCCCAAACCTCAGATAATATCCAGGTAGGGATGCTTTGCTCCTCCTCCCTGGACAGAGCATCTCACAATGGGCTTACATAAAAAAAATTCTGTGAGTCATGGGATGGGTCCATTATACAGAAATGGCTCCTGGAGGGAGTTATCTCTGAGTCGTGCAGAAAGGCATTGATGGGCCCATTAACAGGAGATAAGGAATAAAACAATGCCCCTCCTGGTTTCAACAGCTCTTGAGGATGGGAATAGAATACATCTTTATATTGTAACCTAGGACATCTATCACCGATGGAAGGGTGGGAGGGAATAACTTCATATTTGAGGTCATTTTGTGCTCTGCTGGGAGTTTCCTGAGGGCTGGTAGTGCTGTTGGTTTCAGGAACAGTTTGGTCAATGGCTGTGGGACTGAGGGCTTGTGAAAAATGAGAACGGTTGTTATTCTTGTATTTACAGTCTTTTGCTACATGTCCAGTTTTCTTGCAGTTATAACAGTTTCCACTGCCTTTATTACATTCTGTATTGTGGGGAAGCACGTTTGCTGCAACCAGCACTTCCATCGCACCCTGGCTGGTGGCCTTGGCTAGGCTGGAGTCACAGGCTGAGACTACTCATGGGGTGCAAGTGTCAACCAACTGAGTGATGGCTGGCTCCGGGTTAAGAGGGAGGGCGTGCAGAACCTTTCTGCAGTCAATATTGGCATTGGAGAAAGCTAATTTTTGAATAAATTCACTCCAGACCTTTTGATTGTTTACCTGTTTTTCCAGTGCTTTCATAAAGCAATCGATAAGCTTGATATAGCTCTTGTCAAGGCCCTGGCAAATGTCAGTGAAGTCAGTGTGGGATGTAGAAGCATCAAGTGTTTGGAGGAGGGTGGACCGTGCAATGCCTTTGAGATCTTCCAGTATTGCCTGGGGGTGGACTTTAGGCTAATATTGCAGTCCAGTATAGTCTCCTTCCCCGGTAACGGGGTCCGTTGTGAGGTGTTGTCGCCCTTCTTCCTTAACATTACCTTTTGGTAACCCATTAAGTTTTTTATCCAAAGTCCTTTCCACAAAATAAACTCAGCAGGTGACAATATAATTTTCATACACTGTTTTAAATTGTATGGTACCATCGTGTGGGCAGTAAACGTCAGATCTAGCAAATTGTTAAAATAGAGAACCCCTCCCATAATCCTTTGTAGCCTTTACTAAATCCTTCATTTCCCTTTGGGGAATAGACTTCCATTTAGGTTTTGGCCCCTGCTTATACTGCACGGGTGCCACCTGAATCTTGGATACCACCTCCCAGTCCCCCTCCTTTGTGGCTTTTCTCTGCATCCTCTGCCAAGAATCCTTGGGCTCATCCTCACTCTTGGATAAGCTATCGCTCTCTTCCTCTGTGGAGGAAGCAGGTCTGCTGGGAGGGGTGCAGGCCTTTCTGCCAACTGGCAACACCCAGTGTTGAAGGCCTTTGGTAGCCAAAATGGCTTCCTTCCAGTTGGCCCCATGTCCAGTTCCGGGGGTGGAACTCAACGTCAAGGTGGGGCCCGTCACAGGGGAGGCACCCAGAGCAAAGGCAGGAAATGGGAATGAAGGCAGGAGGGAATCTGAAATGGCAGTCTCTCTCACAAGAGTATTGCCACCTTGTGATTTATAGGAAGGGGGATTAGGACTAGGGGATGAAGGAACGTGGGTAATGGAATATCTCAGGGCAGCATGGCCACAACCACCCTGAGGAGAGGAGAGAAAAGGAGGGAAGATGGCAGGCAGCAGATGGCTGCCAAAGGGCGGGCTCCATCTCCAGTCCTGTTCTCAGGGAACGTTGATTCGGGAACGTGGGGGTGGGTTGAATAAACCAGGACAAAAGGTTGGAATCATGAACTTGTTAAATGATCCTGTAAATTTAATGAAACAACAGATACAATTTCCCAACTTTTAAAACCCCTTGTGTTGGTAAAATATAAAGCTTTTCCTCTACAGAATCCCAAAACGGTAACTGAGAGATAGAATCCGCAGAAATATCAGGAAGCTCCTCAGATAACCAGTGAACAATAACTTTTAAACTCCCCTCAGAAAATGAACTCCTCTGTAAATCTAAAACTCTTCAAAACTTAGAAAAACCATCCTTCTCAGCTTGAGACTGAGTATTTCTCATAGCTGCCCCCAATGGAAGAGGGAATTCCCACCCACAGGAGCAGAAAATCAAAAGCCTGAACCCCTGTGAGCTCTCTGCCATGCAGTCACTCACTCTCAGTCTCACAGGCACAATCTTCAGCCAAAGTAGGGCTTGTGGGGCTCTCAGTGAAGTTGGTCCCATGGATGTTGAGGGGATTGTCAGCCTTCACTTCAGTGAGAGTTGATAAAATGCGAGTCTCACTTCATTTTTGTGGCTGACCCAAAGGCATTCAGCTTCCAGTGACATTTGGCTGGCAGGATCACTTCTGGAGATGCTCACAGGGATCTCAGTGAATCTGGTCCCTGTTTGGGCGCCGTGTGCAGCATCATGGCTCTACTGAGGCCCTTGGAGCATCCAGCACTCACGAGCCCAAAGCTCACTGCTACCTTAGAAAGCTGACAGAATGGGCAGGATGGGTCTTCATATGATCTCCACCAAACTGGGTTTATTGGTACAGGAACTGGCCACAAAGCCCAAGAGGGTCCAGAGACAAAGACAGGGTGTAGGCTGAGGGCACAGGGATTTATATGAGATTGTGAGAGTGGAGCTGAAGGTTTGGGTGCAATGGATATGGGGGAAAAGGATGCAAATGAGTAGTTAGGGTCAGGTCAGCAGATAGGGAAACAGGGGTGGAGGAATGCAGTAAACTAGAGCCAATGGAGGGACAGAGAAAGAATATTCTAGGGACTAACCAAATGTGGGCAATAGGGCTTGAAGTAAGGTAATTGGGCTAATGGACTGATGGGTAACATAAATTTACAAAAATCAGAATGTGCCTGCAAAGATCCATGGGAGAAACAAGCACCTCACCCGAAACTGAAAGACTATTCCTTTTACTTGGGACCAGCCCTTCATAGCTGGGAGACTGAGACTCTGATGGTAGGACCCTGGGCTTCCACACACCCTCACAGCTGGCCCAGGGCAGGTCTGGAGTGATCTTGGTGGCACTTGGGCTTGGCACACACTTGAGGAGGGTGTCTGTTTTCAATGGAGAACTTAGGAGTATTAGATTACTAAAATAAAACAAAGAAAAGTGCTCTTTGCCTGAGTGCAGCCAGTTCCCCAAGCTAAGCTAACCCCAGATGAGTGAGGAAAAACAGCATGGGGTTTGGAAATGTGGAGCAAGGCTCTCCACACTGCGTCAGACCTCAAGACACAGCTTCTCAGAGCAGACCAGACCTCCTTAGAAATGTCCCTGGGTCAATATCAGTCACAGAATGCTGCTATCATTTCTTGTCTAAAGAGAACCATACACCCTTAAAACAGGAATGTGGATTTATTAGAAGCTCTTTGAAATATTTCTCCATACCAATAGAAAAAGAACTTCCTAGTGTACTGCACTACAGAAGAGGGAAATCAAGGCAGAGCCATGGTTTGTCAGGACTTGCCTGATACTAATGAGCCCTGTGGTGCATTTGGAGCTGAGCCCTTGAACCTCAGGGCCTGAGAGGAGATTGCACAAACCTTTCCAGGAGTCAAAGTCACAAGAAAACCCCAAAGTCTCTCAAGGCCTGAATGGGCCCCGCTGAGGTCCATCCCCAACACAGACTCCTCATGAACAGTTGGAGGCCAGGATGGAACAAAAACCTCTCAGAGACTGAGTGTGGAAAAGAAAATCCAAAGTACCTTAAAAAAACTTGAGATCCTGAAAGTATGAATGAATCCCACTAAGTGTCAGTACAAAGCTCTCCAGGGACTCATTAAAGCAGATAATTGGAGGTTGAGACTGCACAATCTTTCTCAAAGAGTCTGTATCAAAAGGCAAGCACCAAGTACCTTAAAAAATTTAAGTACCCTGAAATATTAATAGCCCCACTGAGTGTTGTTACTGACAAAGCCTCTCCAGGGACTAATTACAGCAGATAATTGGAGGCCATGATTGCACAAACCTCTCAGAGACTCCAAGGCCAAAGCCAAGCCCAAAGTCCTTTGAAAAACCTGCAGTCCCTGCAGGGAGCATTCAGGAGCCCCCAGGGCCATTGCTGAGCAAGGCTCCCCAGGGACTCCTTCCAGCAGATCCTTGAGGCCACTGGGATGTGGGCTAGGGGGGGATGCTGAGGGCAGGACAAGGGGCTGACAGTGCCCAGCCTGGCTGGGGCGGTGCCAGGAGGCCCCAGGGCCTCAGCACAAGGTGTCTCCTCCCAGCCCTTGGTGGCACAGACCCTGCTGTGGCCCAGGGCAGCAAGACTTGGCTTCTCTTTGTCCCCACCTGTCAGCACTGCCTGCAATTCTCTGCTCTGCCTGGGGCCTGGGGACACTTTCTCACTCGTGTCCCTCAGTGGGACCCATTAAAAGTCCAAGAAAGTTTGGAATTGGATTCTGCCTTGGAGTTCTGGAGAGGTTTCTTGAGGTCCCTCTCAGGGACTGATGTTCAGGGCCTGAGCACAAAGCCTCAGAGGCTCATTCAAGTCCTTGTGCTGTGTCTGTGCTGCTGAGCTGGGCTGGGCTCCTGGCACAGAGGCAGCTCCTGGTATCCAAGCAGAGCTTCAAAAGCACATTTCTCTTGATGAGCAGCTCTTCTGCCAGCCCAGCAGGGCTGGGGCACTGCCTGCAGCCAGCCCGGGCACAGCACAGAGGCACAGAGAGCTTCAATCAGTCAGGGCTGGGAAGGTGCTGAGAAGTGCCTGGGGCACAATCACTGCCAGCCCTTGGCACAGGAACCTCTGGCTGCAGGACAATGCAGCTGCAGCTCCTGGAGCCATCTCCTAAAGCTGGAACATCCCAATGCCTGCAGAGCCTGTGAGTACATTCTCTGATTGTCTCTTGTGCAGAGCAGCCAGGGGTGCCCAGGGCTGTCCTGCAGAGCAGGGTCCTGCAGCCCAGGGCGCTGTGCTGGGGCAGGGACTCTGCTGCCTGCCAGGGACAGCTCTCAGCCAGCCCTGGCAGCTGCTCCGAGCGCTGGGGGACAAGATCTGGGTGGGAGGAGACAGCTGGTAAGGCTTGGAAGTGTTCTCCTTGTGTGGGGATGACGCTGCATTGTTCAGGACTGCTGCCAGCATGGCATTTAAGTGCAGAACATTTCCAAGTAGATCATACAGGGAGCACAGGAAGGCTGGGGCTTCATAAAAGGACATCTTGCTTTTTTAATTGACTGCTCTGTGTTGGAAATTGCACATTGATATTCATCTCTCAGCTCAGGTTGAGAAAAATATTCTCTATGATCTGAGTAAACAAGGCAGCAACAGCAATCACCACAAGACCCCTTAGAGGCTGCATCAGTGTCACTTTTCCAGCCATCAGAGCCTGCAGAGCCAGAGCTGCCCCTGGGCAGTGCCTGAGCTGGGAGGGGTCTGCAGGGCAGAGCTGAGCCCCCAGGGCTAGGCTGGGCTCTGGCAGCACTGGCAGGGCCCAGCCCTGGGCACAGGGAAGCAGCTGCTGGCAGGGACAGCTCCAGGCAGCAGAGCCCTGGGCAGGCAGTGGGGGGAAAGTGCCCCCAGGGCTGTGCTGGCATATTTAAAGCCCTCTCCAAACCCAACTATTCCTTGAATACTTTTCTTACAGATCCCCATGCCAAGGCACCAAAGGAAATGTCCAACAGCAGCTGCATCAGGCACTTCCTCCTGCTGGCATTGGCAGACACGCGGCAGCTGCAGCTCCTGCACTTCTGCCTCTTGCTGGGCATCTCCCTGGCTGCCCTCCTGGGCAACGGCCTCATCATCAGCGCCGTAGCCTGCGGCCACCACCTGCACACGCCCATGTTCTTCTTCCTGCTCAACCTGGCCCTTGCTGACCTGGGCTCCATCTGCACCACTGTCCCCAAAGCCATGCACAATTCCCTCTGGGGCACCAGGAACATCTCCTACACGGGATGTGCAGCACAGCTATTTCTGATTTTCTTCTTCCTGTCAGCAGAGTATTTCCTCCTGACCATCATTTGCTGCGACCGCTACGTGTCCATCTGCAAACCCCTGCACTACGGGACCCTCCTGGGCAGCAGAGCTTGTGCCCACATGGCAGCAGCTGCCTGGGCCAGTGCCTTTCTCAATGCTCTCATGCACACGGCCAATACATTTTCCCTGCCCCTGTGCCATGGCAATGCCCTGGGCCAGTTCTTCTGTGAAATCCCACAGATCCTCAAGCTCTCCTGTGGCAAATCATATCTCAGGGAACTTCGGCTTCTTGCTGTTAGTGCCTGTTTATTTTCTGTATGTTTTGTGTTCATAGTTTTCTCCTATGTGCAGATCTTCAGGGCTGTGCTGAGGATCCCCTCTGAGCAGGGAAGGCACAAAGCCTTTTCCACCTGCCTCCCTCACCTGGCTGTGGTCTCCTTGTTCCTCAGCACTGGTATATTTTCCTACTTGAAGCCCCCCTCCATATCCTCCCCATCCCTGGATCTGGCCCTGTCAGTTCTGTACTCAGTGGTGCCTCCAGCCCTGAGCCCCCTCATCTACAGCCTGAGGAACCAGGAGCTCAAGGCTGCAATGTTGAGACTGACGACTGGATGCTTTCAAAAACATTAAACTGCAGGCCAGTGTCTGTAAATCGCTTGTAATAAAGTCATGTTTTATACTGTCTGTTGGTTTCCTTGTGGGGTATTTTGTTTCTGTGTTTTAGTTTTTAATATTTTCCACAAATAAATGTAATTGTGCCATTACTGATTTTGATTCTCCTCACTTTACTTGTGGCCATAGACTTTGTCAAGGATGGGCTGGGCTCTCGATAGTTTTAAAGGAACTAAAGGATCTAGCAGCGGAGTTTTCTGCAGAGATGCCCTTTTGTTGCCTTCTCTGGAGCTGCAGCAGCAATGTCTGTGTGTAGAGCTGGGGCAGATCAGTGCTGGCCCAGCAGCTGTGCCCAGCAGCAGCAGCACTTGGTGTTGCCAGTGCTGCTGCCGTGGCCCTGCCCCGCTGCCCTGGTGGCCCTGGTGTTGCTGCAGGGCCTGAGTGCTCTCGGGGCCGGGCACAGCCCTGGGGGTGGCAGTGCCGGGGCTGCAGCAGGGACAGGCCATGGGCACTGCTGGGGCAGCGCTGACGCCTCAGGCCAGGCCCTGGGGGCTCCAGGCTCCTTGCCCAGGCTCTCTCAAGAACATGGCCAGGCCAATGCTCAGCACAGAAAACCCCCGTGAGCAGCCCCAGGCTGGCCGTGGGCAGGCTGGGGGCAAACAGCATGGCTGGGGCTGTGCAAGGGCCCTGGGGCAGACGGGAAGGAGCAGCACAGCAGGGGCTGATCCATCCCCAGTGCGCTGCACAGCCCAGGGCAGCGTCCCAGAGTGTCCTGATGGAGCTGCCAACAACATCCCCCCTCTGCAGCCCTGGCCTCTGCCCCAGCTCACACAGGTGCCCCATCCTTGCAGTCACAGACACGGCAGCACTGGCTCAGCAGCCCCTGTTTGCATTGCACACAGCAGGCGGGAGCACCCCCATGCTGGTGCTGTGGGGACATGAACCTGAGGGAGCACAAATGCCATCAGCCCCTGGGGCCAGCAAGGGCTGGGGGACACCAGGGAAAGCACTCAGCTTTGTCCTGGCCTCTGCACTCAGCCAGAAAGTTTGTTCCCATCAGCTGGGAGTTTCCTGTCCCACTGCAGACGCTGTTGCTCAGAGCCAGGGCTGCCTGGCAGCCACCCCCAAACTGCCCTGAGCATTTCCATGGCTTCACCTTTGCTTTCTTTACTCTTCCCTTGTACAAATTTCTTCCTATTGCCCAGCTCTGCTCCCTCCCCTGCAAACAGCCCATCCCTGTTTGCCCTTTCCTCTCTGGCCCCACTCCCCATTGCAGTTCCTGACTTGGCACCATGGGAATGTCCCTTGGGCAGCAGGATCATCCTACAAGTGCTGCAGGAATTGTCTGCAGGCTCCTGCAGTGCCTGCTGCTGCTTCCTTGCCAGAGGCGCCCCAGGCCAGGGGGGCACATCTGGGCTGCTGTGTCTGCCTCTGGGGCTCCCTGTTCTGGGCAGTGAGGAGGAGCTGCAGAGGCTCTGCAGGACTGACAGGATGGGCTTTGGGGCTGGCAGGAGAAGCTGAGGGACCTGGGCTGCTGGAGCTGCTGAAGAGGAGGCCCAGGGCTCTTCCTGCAACGGCTCCAAGGGTGGTTTCAGAGAATCCAAGAATCAGCAAGGTTGGAAAGACCTTGGAGATCATCAAGTCCAACCCTGACACCACCTTGTATCCTCTGAGCCTCCTCTTCTCCAGGATAAACAACCCCAGCTCCCTCAGCCACTCCTCACAGGACTTGTGTTTCAGACCCCTCCCCAGCCTTGTAGCCCTTCTCTGGACACGCTCCAGCCCCTCCATGTCCTTCCTAAATTGGGGGCCCAGAACTGGACACAGCACTCGAGGTGCTGCCCAAGCAGTGCTGAGCACAGGGGAAGAATCACTGCCCTGCTCCTGCTGGCCACACCATTCCTGATCCATATGAATGCCAGGGGTTGGATGAGGGAAATGGTGGGGAGGGGTTGGGGACAAAGTTGGATTGATTGTCAGGCATGAAGGCTCTCGATATTTATATCTATTCAGACTGCATTAGAAGATGCTGGAAGTCAATATAAATTGGACATTGTAGATATCAAGCTGTAAGTAAGAAAAGAAAAGAAAAGAGGACAAAAGAGTTCTCTCTGCTTTTCTTTTTAAAGATACATTCACTTAGAATAAACTTTTGAAATGTCAATTAATTAACCACATAAAAATTGAAAATTATTCTGAAGTGCTTTTCTTGTTCAGGTCTTTTGAACAAATGATTATGAGCTTTTCTCTTGGAGTTCCTGAACTGAAGAGCTCAAGAAAGAACAGGCCTCTGGAGAATTAAAATTCATCAGTAACCTCCAAGTGGCTGAGGATCCATCCCCATCAGAGCAGCAATGAACAGAAATGGGCACAGCTTTGTGGCTGCCCCAGCTTTGGCATGGGCCCTGGGCCTGGAGCAGGAGCAGCTCTTGAGGGCCCCAAGGCCGGGGCTCTTGTGCTGCCCTGGGCAGATGGGATGGCAGCAGGGTCTGCAGAGCTCTCAGCACCTCAGCCCGAGGGGAGCAGGGCAGCCAGGGAGCCTCCTTTGGCCTTGGCCAAGCCCCTTCCCCCATGACCCTTGGTAGCATGGACAGAGCAGGGAGGGGGCCCAGGACATTTGTCAGTGCCAGCCTCTGTGCCCAGCCCTTGGCAGCCCTGGCTGCTGAACCCAGCTTTGGCCTGGGCTGAGTTTGACTGTGGCCCAGCTTCATCCTCCTGTGGGGCTCAGGGCCTGTTCCCGGCCATGGCCAGCCCTGGTCAGCCTCTCTGCTTGCCCAGAGGCCGGCAGAGCCCGGGACAGGGCTGTCTGTGCAGCCCCACAGGTGCCACAGGCTCTGCAGGAGCTGGCAGAGGCTGCCCAAGGCTCCTGTGGAGCTGCAGGAGCTGGCAGAGGCTGCCCAAGGCTCCTCCTGCCCCAAGGCTCCTGTGGGCACCACGGCACAGGGGCTGTTCCCAGCCGCAATGCTCCTGGCCTGGGCTGGGCCTGCACAGGGGCTGGGCCACCATGGCTGGGCCGGCACAGGGCCACAAAGGGGCCACGCAGCTGCTGCCAGGGCTGACAGCAAGGCCAGGCACACACAAGCAATTGCTGAGCATGGCCTGCGCTGACCAGGCCTGACTGTGCCAAAGGCAGAGCTCAGCTGCCCTTGGGGGCTGCAGCAACACTCCAGAGCCCAAAGAGCCTCCATGGCTGTGCTGGAGACCAAGGCTGCAGCAGGGAAATGCAGGGCTGCAGTGGGATGGGGAGGGCATTGAATTCCAGCACACACCTCAGCTCTCTGATGATCCCGGCACCATGCTGGGCCCTGCTTCAGACTGGAGCAGAGCAGATATTGATGGCACAGGAGCTCTGTGGGGCTGTCAGGATGGATGAGACAGGATGGGATGGAACAGGAGCCCTGTGGGGCTGTTTTTGTTTTGTTACATTATAGATCCCCTCTATTGGATCTTAAAGGTGAAATCTTATCTTAAGTGTAAAAGCAAAGTTTTTAAATTGATATATTGTTGGGGTGCATGAAATAGGAAAGCCTTATAAATATGATTGCCTGGCAAAAGATTTTGAGAATATAGAAACTATAAGCGAGATTGAAATGAAAGCAAGTTTTGAGATCCCTTAGTTACTGAACAACGGGAAAACAATGGTATGGCTGGCTGAAGGTAATCCTGTTTTGATGAAACAAGACCCTCTGCTTGCATACAGGTCCAAGGGTCAAAGGAGACCCTGCCTGCTTGGCAGAAGGGGTCCAAAGAGAAGTTTTTAGGGTTTAAAATGTAACACAGTATGGTAATGTAGTAATTCTTATAGGTTGTATGGAAATGCTATAGGATTTGTATATTGTACTAGATTGGTTAGTGAGAATCAGAATATTCAACACAGAAGATGATTTATTGTATTGTAATGAGAACTTCGAGCACACTTTTCTTCCCTTCCCTTCTCTTCTCTTTGCTCTTTCCACTGCATCTTCCACTTCTTCCCACACTCTTAGTTCTCACCCCTTTTACTCTCTTACGTTCTACCCCTCTCTTCTCTCGGGCCTGCTCCGAGCTGTGGCTGGCAGCTCCCAGCAGGACCCTGCACCCACGCCCTTTGCAATAAACCCCAAGTTCCACGACCTGGCTGCAGAGATCTCTCGTCTCTGTTCGTCCCCACCGTGCAACCCCCGCTCCCGTTCCGACACCCAGCATGGTTCCTGTTGCTCCCAGTGGGGTCCCCATCACCTGCAATAGGGTTACAGACACTCCCAATATATCCCAGTTGCCCTCAGCATGCTTGGAGTCATTCCCAGTCACTCCCAGTATGATCTCCATATGATCCCAGGAGAGCCCAGTCACTTCCAGTAGGAGCCCAAAGCTCATGGAGCTCCTGGAGGACCCACCTGGAGGAGGGTCCCTACGAGTTCTCTGGCTGCAGGAGGAGCCCCAAGGAACAGAGGTTCCACCAGAGCCACCACCTGAAGTAGGAGGTGGTGACAGCTCTGCAGCCTGGGGCCTTGGGACCACCAGGGGGGCCCCCAGACCAACACCCCAGCAAGTGGCTCACACAGCTCCTCATCCTGTTCCCAAAATCCCACTCCTGGGATCCCTCATCCCTCTCTGCAGTCCCCCTTCCAACATCTTGAGGCCTCTGGGAAGAGCCCAAAGGGATGGAAGTGTCTAAAATGCTGCTGAAGTGCCTGAACTGCTCCCAGCTGTGAATGTTCCTGTCCACAAACTTCTCCTGGTCAGTTCCATGGGGGGCTGGGAAGGGGTTGAGGGGATCCCGAGGGGATTGGAAGGGGTTTTAGTGGCTCTTGGTGGCATTTGTGGTGCTGAGAGGGGGTTTAGAGGCCTTTCAAGGGGTCTGTGGGAGAATTTTGGGAGTTGTGGAAGGGCTGTGTGGCTTGGAGAGAGTTTGGATGGGTCTTGGGAGAGGTGGGAAAGAGTTTTGATGGATCTTAGGGCCATTTCTATGGCACTGAGTGGTTTGGACGGGTGGGCGGCCAGGATCTGTGGGGTGGCTTGAGGGGGCTGGGAGTGGCTGTGGGGCTGGGAGGGGGTTTTAGGGCAGTCGTGATCCCCCAGGCCCCCAGAGCTGCCACCAGACCCTGCCCACAGGGTGCTGCCAGGGGACAGGGGCTCCATGTAGGGGTTTGTCTTCCTGGCACCGTGAGAGTGAAAGGGGATACCCAGGGCCGTGTGTGACCCCCCCCATGCCAGTGTCACCCCCTTGTCCCTCCCCTCAGGGCTCCTGCCCCAGCTCCTGCTCCCCAGAGGGAATTTGGGGAGGGGGCAGAGGGGGTGCACAGCCCCCACCAGGGGATGACCCCGGCCCAGCCCCTTTGCTCAGCACCAGGCTGGGCTCGGGGCCGCAGGAGGAAGAGGCCGATGGGAAGCAGATCCTGCAGCTGGGACAGTGCTTGGGGTCAGGGCAAGGTCCTGCCCTGCACATCTGGCTCAGGTGTGACCCTGCCCCGGCAAGGGAGCGGGACATTCCCATCCCCATGGATCCTGGCCCCAAATTCCACTCTTGGGATCCCTCACCCATGTCTGCAGTCCCCGCTCCAACATCTCCAGGCCTCTGGGAAGAGCCCTGGTGCCGACAGAACTTGGATCAAAGTTACAAGGTGCTGATACAGCTTGAGTTATAAGATATCAATATAACCTGATATAGCTATATGACCTGCTATCAATAGAACCTAAGTCGTGGCTTTTTATATATCAATATAACATAATACCTAGATAACCTGAATCATAGCTTTTTATACCTATATAACTTGAAATATATATTTTATACCTATATAACTCGATCTAAATAACTTTCTATACAATGCAAGGGCTAGCATATGGTTAACTAGTTGCTTAATGCTGAATAGACAAAAAAAAAGAAGAAAAAAACCTCGCCGGGTGGATAGCTTTAGAGATAGGTAAACATAGCACTAATGACAAATTGGCAGGTGCAAAGCCAGTTAGCCACAAAACAAACAATTTACATTATCCAGACCAAGGAACACTGTAACTGTGTGTGATCCGAAGACAAAGTTGAAAAGTTCAGATGTGAAAACGACCTTGGAATCCTTCATGACGGACCCCTGACAGCCCCCAAATTGGGGAGGCGCAAGGGCAGTGCAGAACTGTCTGATAACCACCAGCTGATCCCATGTAAATGAGTTCCGGCGGGTATGTGATGATGTTGGAGTGGGACAGTGACACTGAGCCACGCTGACTGTACAAATACACCACAGCACTGACAAAGGGGGGTGAGTGAGGAGGAGAAACCCCCCTCACCCCCAGCGCTGCACTGAACAAATACCTGCTCTACAGACACCGCTCTGTGGGGATTTATTTCCAGCCTGTCTTTTGGGCATCAACCCCAAGGGCTGGCAGTGGCCAGGCAGGGTCCCCAGCAAGGCCCAGTTTGGATGTGCAGCCCCCAGTTTGCCCAGTTTGCCTCTCCTTTGGCCCGGGCCGGCTTCCCCCCGCCCGCAGCGGCTGGGAGCAGCCGAGAGCCCCGCGCTGCCCATCCCGACCTGTCCCGGCTCCATCGCCGTTCCTGCCCCGGGCTGCGAGGGTTGCGGGAACGGGGGAGGAGGAGGAGGGAGGGAGGAAGAGGCGGAGCGGCAGCAGGAAGCAGAGGCAGGAGAGGGGAGGATGAATCGCGGGGCTCCGGCGCTGCCTGAACTCGCAGCGCCCCGGGAGCATCGCCCCCCATCCTGCAGGTACCCGGGCACGGGGAGCTCGGCCCAAAGATCCCGGGGGTGCCTGGGTTTGGGGTTTTTTGGGGGGATGTTTGGAGCTGTTGGGCTCCAAAGCCGAGCCGCAGATGGCCCTCGGGGGCACATGGGGGGTCCCCGGGAGGTGTTTTTGGGGGGTCCCGGTGCGGGTGGCGGCAGAGCCCCGGCGGGGGGCGGGGGGATGCGGGTCCCCCCGCGGGGGGGGTTGGGCTTCCCGGCCGGGCCCTCCGAGCTCTGCCGGGGCCACGCGGGGACCGCGCGGGAGCGGCGGCACCGGCGGGGGGACACCGGCTCTGGGGAGCCCCGGGAGAGCCGCGGCTGCCCCGAGCGGGAGCCCGGAGAGAGGAGAGCCCCAGAAGGGCAAAGCGGGGACCCCGAGAGGGGGGGACCCCTGGGATTGCCGGGACCCGGGAATGGGGGGTGCTGGGGCTGGAGGGGCGGCACGGCCGGTAAAGGGGTTCGGGGGTGCCGGTGCCGGCAGTGGCTGCTCCCAGGATGAGCCCAGTCACTCCCAGTCATTCCCTATGATGATGCAATTTGCTCCCAGCAAGGTCCCAGTTGCTCCCAGTTCCTGCCACTTTCATCCTGTGTGTTCCCAGTTCTCCCAGTTACCCCAGTCACTCCCAGTATGATCCCAGACTCTCCCAGCTGGGCCCCAGTCACTCCCACTTGCCCCCAGTGTGTTCCCAGTTCCCCCAGCACATTCCCAGTCGCTCTCAGTCTGGTCCCAGTCACCACCCATATGGTCTCAGACACTCCCAGTACATCCCAGTTGCCCTGAACATTCTGGCAGTCATTGCCAGGCACTCCCAGTTACCTCAGCGTGGTTCACTTGCCCCAGCTTTTTATCCCAGTTGCTCCCAGTTCCTCTAATTATGTCCCCAGTTGGCTCCCAGCATGGGCCTGGTAGCTCCCAGTAACCCCCAGTCAGGGTCCAATCACACCCACTCTGATCCCAGTATGATTGTAGCCATTCCCAGTATGATCCCAGTCACTCCCAGTCTGATACCAGTGCCCCCAGTGTGATTCCAGTTTCTCCCTGTCAATGCCAGCAGGACCCCAGGAGCCTCCAGCATGATCCCAGTGTTTCCCTATCTCTCCCAATTTGTTCCAGTCACTGCCACTTCCTCCCAGTTGCTTTCAGCAAAATTCCAGTTGCTCACACCCACTCCAGTCAATCCCAGTGTGATTCCAGTCACTGTCACTGTGATCCCAGTCTAACCCAGCATGGACCCAGCTGCTCTCACTCTGATCCCAGTATGATCCCAGTTGCTCCGAGCATAGTTCCAGTTGTTTCCATTTCCTCCCATTATGATTCTAGTTAAATTGTCCCAAAT
Organism: Setophaga petechia; assembly: GCA_024362935.1. Taxonomy (NCBI): domain Eukaryota; kingdom Metazoa; phylum Chordata; class Aves; order Passeriformes; family Parulidae; genus Setophaga; species Setophaga petechia. The sequence goes on from JANCRA010000078.1 coordinate 903,949, forward strand.
TGTCCCAATCCTTCCCAGCAGCGTCCCAGTCATGCCCAGTTGCCCCAAGGATGGCCTGAGTTGTCCCCAGCATGACCCCAGCTTTTCCCAGTATGGTTCCAGTCCCCCCAGTATGGTTACAGACACTCCCAGAATATCCCAGTTGTCCTAGTATGATTCTAGTTACCTCGGAAGGATCCCAGTCTTTCCCAGTAACTCCCAGTTGCTACCAGCCTGATTGCAGTTTCTATCTATTGCACAACATATGGTCCCAGTTGCCTTCTTAGTCCCCTCAACATGGTTCCAGTACCTTCCAGCCAATCCCAATTGCTCCCAATATATCCCCATTTTCCTCCCAACACAGGCCCAGTAGCTCCCAGTAAGCCCCAGTCAGGTTCCATTCACACCCAGTATAATCCCAGTATGAGTGTAGCCACTCCCAGTATGATCCCAGTCACTCCCAGTCTAATCCCAGTATGATCCCAGTCCCAGTCTGATGCCAGTGCCCCCAGTGTGATCCCTGTTGCTCCCAGCATGGGCCCAGCTGTTCCCAGTGTGCTTCCATCACTCCCCTGTGGTTACAGACACTCCCAGTATGGTCCCAGTAGGACCCAGTTGCCCCTGCTCTAGTCCCAGTCTGTCCCCATATGATCCCAGTTCTCCCCAGCATGGTCCCAGTTGTTCCCAGTGTGGTTCCAGTCCCCCCAGTATGGTTACAGACACTCCCAGTATATCCCAGTTGCCCCCAGCATGTCTGTAGTCATTTCCAGGCATTGCCAGTGGCCACAGTAAGGTGTCAGTTCTCCCAGTATGATCCCCCAGTCATGCCCAGTATATCCCAGTTGCCTCCAGCATGCATCCAGTCCTTCCCAGTTCCTCCAGCAGCATCATCCCAGTTTCTCTCAGATACTCCCAGTAGCCCAAAGTGTGATCCCAGTCGCTCCCTTTCAACCCCAATATGATCCCAGTAAGCTCCAGTTTGATCCCAGTCCCATGCCAGCCCTCCCAGTGTGCTCCCAGTATAATCCCAGTTGCTTCCAATCTCTCCCAGTATGGTCCCAGCTGCCTCCAGCATGGTTCCAGTTGCTTCCTAGATCAGCCCAGTCAGTCCCAGTATGATGCCATTTGCTGCCAGCGTGCTCCCAGTTGCTCCCAGTCAGGCCCAGTATGGGGGATGATGTGCAGGGTGTGTTCCCAGTTGCTCTCAGACACTCCCAGTATTGGTCCAGTCCCTCCCAGTATGATCCAAATCTGAGCCCAGTGTGCTCCCAGTCCCTGCCAGTATGAACCAGTTGTGCTCCACATGGTTCCTGTTGCTTTCTTTCGCCCTCACTTTTGTTCCAGTCCCTCCCAGTATGTCCCAGTATAGCCCAGTTCCCTCCAGCATGTTCCCAGTCACTCCCAGTTCCTTCCAGTATGATCCCATTTGCTCCCAAGCACTCCCAGTCAGCCTCAGTGTAGTGGCACTCACTGCCAGTATGACCTCGTCACCCTCAGCATGCTCCCAGTCATTCCCAGTTGATTCCAGTTGCTCACAGCTGCTCCCAGTCACCCTCAACATAATCCCAGTCACTCCCAGTACGATCCCAGTCCAGCCCAGTCCCTGGCTGTGCTGCCACTGCTGGGATCCCCCAGCCTTGTGTGCGTTCCCCCTGCTGGATGTGCCAAGAGGACCAAAGGGGAGGGACCAGGGACGGGGAACTCCTGGGAGGCTTTTTCAGGGCTGAATCTTGGTGTTTGGGAGGTGTTTATGGACCCCAGGTGGCCAGTGACTTGTAGAGATGGACTTGGGCAGAGGGACCTTCAAACTCAGTGTGTGTTGGGGAAGATGAAACAGGCTTTCCTGTTCCATCAATATGATAAATATGATTGTCTGGCAAATGATTTTGAGAATACAGAAACTATAAGCAAGATTGAAATGAAAGCAAGCTTTGAGATGCCTTAGTTACTGAACAAATGGAAAACAGTGGTGTGGCCTGACTGAATATAATCCCCTTTTGATGAAACAATTCCCTCTGCCTGCAGACAGATCCAAGGGTCAGAGCAGACCCTAGTAGCTCAGCAGAAGGGGTCCAAAGAGGAGTTTTTAGGGTTTAAAATGTAACACGGTATGGTGATGTAATGATTCTTACAGACTTTATGTAAATGCTATAGGATTTGTATTTTGTACTAGACTGGTTAGTGAGAAATAGAATGTTCAACACAGAAAGAAGATTTATTGTATTTCAACGGGAACCTTACTCTCTTATGCTCTTCCCCTCTTACTCTCTTACCCTCTTATCCTCTCTACCCCTCTCTTCTCTCGGGCCTGCTCCCAGCTGTGGCTGGCAGCTCCCAGCAGGGCCCTGCACCCAGGCCCTTTGCAATAAACCGCAAGTTCCACGACCTGGCTTCAGAGATCTCTCGTCTCCATCCATCCTGACTGTCCTACCCCCTCATGCTCCTACAAATGTGCTCATCCCTTGTTTTCCCCAAACCAGGACTTCCCATTGCCAGTTCCTGGGAGGCTGCGAGGAAGAGGAAGATGCCCCGGGACACTGAGGCAGGTGAGGAGGAAGTCAGTGCCCCTTTGCCCTCTGTGCTGCTCCATCTCCCAGCCCAGCACGGCCCCGGCTGCAGCACAGCCCTGGGGGGATCTCCTTGCCCTTGCCTGTGGCACGGAGGCAAATCCCATCCTGTCCTTGTCCTTCCTCCCCCAGAGCAGGAGCTGAGCATGGAGAGCAGGGAGGACAAATGCCCGCGGCAGAACCTGGTGGAAGAGGCCGTTTGGAGCGGCTCCATGGCGCAGGAAGCCAACGGGGAGGAAAAGGCCCGGAGATGCCGCACGAGGAGGGGCTGCAAACGCAGCTGGCAGGGATGTGAGGGGGAAAGAGCCAGCCTGGGCCGGGAAGGCGGCCGGAGATGGAGCCAGAGCTCGGAGCTGGTGCTCCATGAGCATGGTCATGATGGGGAGAAGCCCCACACGTGCAGGGAGTGTGGGAAGTCCTTTAGGTCCAACTCCGTGCTGATTGTGCACCAGAGGACCCACACTGGGGAACGGCCCTACAAGTGTGATCAGTGCAGGAAGAGGTTTCAGACCAGCTCCAATCTCCTCGTGCACCAGCGCACGCACACAGAGGAGAGGCCCTTCCGCTGCCCCGACTGTGGGCAGGGCTTCAGGCACAACTCTGTTCTTGTCAGGCACCGACGCATCCACACTGGGGAGAGGCCCCACGAGTGTGAGGAATGTGGGAAGAGCTTCAGCCGGAGCTCCCACCTGATCAGCCACCAGAGGACTCACACTGGGGAACGGCCCTACGAGTGTGGGGAGTGTGGGAAGTGCTTCACGCTGCGTTCCAGCCTGATCCGCCACCAAAAGATCCACACAGGGGAGAGGCCCTATGAGTGTTCCAAGTGTGGGAAGGGCTTTCAGATCAGGTCCCATCTCCTCCGGCACTATCGGAGTCACACAGAGGAGAGGCCCTTCCAATGCCCCGACTGCGGGAAGGGATTCAAGTACAACTCCACCCTCATCACCCACCAGCGCATTCACACAGGGGAGAGGCCCTACGAGTGTCCCCAGTGTGGGAAGAGCTTCTCACAGAGCTCTGCCTTGACCCGACACCAACGGAGGCACCGGTAAGGGAAGCCCTGCGAGTGCCCCGAGTGCGGGAAGAGCTTCGTGCGCTGCTCCAGCTCCATCCCCCACTGGAGGAGGCACTTTGGGCACAGCCCTGGTCACCCACATTCCCTGTGATCCATGTTGGGAACACACTTGGCTGCTGCTCCTTTTTGTTTGGCCTTAATTTTTTTCACTTCTCCATCTCTTTGCACTCCAAAAGTCAAGAGAGATTTATCTGTCACTTCAAAACCACTCAAATCCCGCTGAAAACAAATGAATTTTAACCCATAAAGGCTCAAACCCCTCTCTGATTGCGTGTTCCCACCTCAAGAAAACTCAATCCCAGACCAAAGTCATTCCCTTCCACAGCCACCATGGTCAGATGGGGCTGGGAGGCAATTGGTAGAAGTGGGATCCCAATCTGGAGCAGTGGGATGGGGATTGTGTGGGGCTGGGTGTGTGGGATGTATTTGATAGCAAATAAAACTTTCAGAGTTACTGATTTCTGTCCTGTTCATTTTCAGTCAGTTCTGTTTGTGGAGTGCCGCCTTCTCAGCTGTTTAAATTCCTAGAAAAGTCCCATTTTTTAAATCATCTGGCCTCTAACAATTCAAAAACCAATATCCAAATAAAACCATACAAACACAATACGTCTTTTAAAAATAATTTTATTTGTTTTAGAGTACTTAGGGATGTTATTAAAGTTGATTTGTTTGGTTAAAATGTCTGAGAAATTATAGTGGTGTTTGGTTTTGTGTTTAGTATATTTGTAATATGAATTGTTTTACTAGGGTGTGTTAGATTGTATGTTAGTTTTTTTAGATATTTTTTATCTCAAGTATTTTAAGTCATTGAGTTAAAACTTTCAAAAGTTATTTCTTGGTATATAATTTATTTATATTTCTTGGTAATGTTATAGTAATAGTTATTGGTTTTTTTGGCTTGAATCATTATGGGAGTATTGTAAGAAAGAGTTGAAATTACTATATTTAATTTTCATTATAGTTATTTATTTTAATTATTATTTATTTATTTATAATTTCATTCTAATTTTTTAAGATGATAGGAAGGAAGTTCAAGGACAGGAACATTTTTTCCTGTCTGGGGACTTAAATTCCAGACCCTGGGAGTGTGTGCAGGACCACACAGACTGGGATCAAATATGGGCTGGGATCAAATATGGGTTGGGATCCTTTGGATTGGGGCTGCACAGACTGGGACCATATGGATCAGGACCACACAGCCTGGGATCAGCTGGACTGGGATCACATGGATGGGGATCCTGTGGTTCAGAACCCTCCAGACCGGGATGGCCTGGAGTGCGATTAAATATGGACTGGGACTGAATGGACTAGGATCCTATGGACTGGGAACACACAGACTGGGATCACCTGGACTGGGATCCTAGGGAGTGGGACCATATGGATCAGGATGATACAGACTGGGAGCAAATATGGGCTGGTGTCGGGATCATTTGTTTGTCAGAATGACCTTGAGAAGAATTCTAAAGTCTCTTTTCTCAGCCCGGCGCTTAAAGAAGGAGTCAGAGCTTTTCATTTCTCGGTCTTAACGTTGTTTATTCTATCTTATCTATAAAAAAATTTTCTCTTGCCCTGCCGAGGTCAGCTCAGCAGGACAGTCACAGGCACTCTGCCTGCCCCCGGGGTGGTGTTATGTCTTTATACTACAAACTACGTGTACAATATTTACAATTACTCCCTAATACCTATCACTTATATTAGACAGTGAACTTCTACTCTAAACCAATAAGTAAGTGCCAACATCACTACAGAAGATGGAGGCCAAGAAGAAGAAGAAAGAAGCATGAGGCACACTCTGATTCCTCCATCTTGTCTCTATAACCCCCCTGTACAGAGATATAACCCCCCTGTACAGTAATCCTAAAATACATAATTCACCCCGTGATAATTTCACTAATATTCTACCTAAACTCTTGTGGCTTGCTATCTTCATAGAAGGTTGGTATTTGCTCCACGGGCCATAATCAAACTCACAGAGGCATTTTGGGCTCTGTGCTAGGGTCTCTGAGCCCCCCGGCAAGGGTCTTGGCTGCTCAGGACAGCCAAAGGGATGTCCTGAACCCGACAGGCTGGGACCATTTGTTAAAGTAACTTTGTTCTATAATTTTTATTTCTGTTGTTAATTAAGCTCAGTGAAATAGCTGCTTGTGTTAAACTGCCTGCTTGGATGGGATAAATCCAATGCACACAGGATGAGGACACCTGGACAGATCTGCCGACTATCAGCACTCCCTGTCTGAAGGCAGAGTGGAGCAAGGCCCAAAAACTGGAGGTGATAAAGAGAAGGAGCCAAAACCACAGCCAAGAAACACACATGCTGTGAAAAGGCAGACCCAGGGAGGGGCCATGTAAAATTGTTCCTGGGGTATGTAAAGTAGTTGATGGATATGCATGAGGGTCTATGAATATGCAACAGGCTGATGTAAGGGAAAGGTATTTCAGGGGGATCCCCGAAGGTAACAGGGTGCTCCTGGCTGAGTGCCAAGATGCACCCGGCCGTGATAACCTTTGATCCATGGTCCTGGTCTCCCATTGTCCTTTATTAAACTTGTTACATTTTCACAGGAGAGTGAACGTGTTTTTCACATTTAGGAACGGTTTAAGTTTTTTAGTTTTTCATGGGAGGGAGTTTTGAAGAGCTACAAGTGGCTAATCTGCCTGCAACAAGGATCATTCCACAGGCTCTTGTCACCTTTCCCAGCACGTCTGCTGCAGCTCATGGAGGGCAAAGCCCTGGAGGCTCCTTATGGGTGGTGATGGACGATTGCAGGCAGCGCCTCGATGCCCTGGATCAGCGGGGCCCCCTCCTGGGAACCCCCACGTTTTCCAGTTTCTGTGGAGCTGCCTGTGAAAAACACGTTCACTCTCCTGTGAAAATGTACAAAGTTTAATAAAGGACAATGGCAGACCAGGACCATGGAGCAAAGGTTATCACGGCCGGGTGCATCTTGGCACCCAGCCACGAGTGTCTCGGTCCCTCTGGGAGCCTCTCAGGATCCCCGGCCAGTCCCGAGTCGGCAGCACCGGGGGCAGCCCCGGCATGGCCGGCAGCGGGGAGACACTCTCTGTGCCCCGAGGGGACTGAGGGCACCTGGGCTGGTCGCCTTTGCAGCACCAGAGACACCAGAGACATCTGTAGGAGATAAAGGGCCGACTCTTAGCAGGGGTCAATCCAAGGTTTTATTCTAGGAGTCCCAAAGGAGCCCCTGCACCTCAGGGGGCTCCTGCCGAGAGCCCCGGGAGATGTGCCAAGGTTACATTCAAAGGGAGGTGGAAACGGAAAGTAGAGAACATTTTACTGACCAATAAGTGACCCTAAGGGATGGGCACTGGGGGATGGACATTTAGGACAGCGTATGGGGCAAGGCTTGGGGGGCTGACCCCTGGCCTCTGGCTAATCACTCGACATCCTGGACCAAAGCTTCCAGATGGAGGGGATGGGATGGTGAGTGATGGACAGAGAGCCAGGGTGGGGGTTTGGGGATGATCTCATCCAGGGAGAGGGATAACACAGGTAAAGGGAGAGGGGTACAGTCTGGGATAAACCATTTGGGAAAAATATGGGGATACAAAACAAAACTACCTCAAGGTATAAAAACGCACTACAACACTTTGGGGCAGACCTGTTCCTTCTGGGCCCCAAGGCTGCTGGGTGGGGTTGCGCCACCAGAACAGTTTTGTTAGAGCAGCCTTCCATAGCTTTGCAATACAGCCTTGTGCTCCACACAGGCCAGAAGGTTGCAGAGCTTTCCTGAAAGCCTCGTGGAACTACTGGAGGGTGCAGATGGGGAGCTGGTTGGGCTGACCCTCTCTGTGCTCAGCAAGATGCTCCAGGACAAAAAAGTGACAATTCCTGTCCCCATTGGTCTGCAGCTGGCTGAGGCACTCTGGCCACTCTTTGACAGTGTAAGACTGTACCCTCTATCATGGTGCTGTGTGCTGCCAGGAAACTTTGTGCCCTGTGGATTTTCAGGCCCCGGCCCAGGTGGGCCTGGAATAGCCAGTGCTGAGGTCTTGCCCACTTCCTTTCCACAAGGACACCAGCCATGTGCACCTTCTCTCCATTTGCCTCTTTCGAGAGATGATAGTCTACCTAAAGAAAGAGGGAAAAAATTCCCTGAAGATGTGTGTGTGCCAGAGTCTGCTTCCACTCTTCTACCACCTGTAGGATGAGAACCAGCGTGTGGCAAAGGTGAGGATTCCAAGCTGCCTCCTGCCCTAGTGACTGGCAGACTGCAGCTCTCCAGTCTCCTCCTGGCTTTGCCTGCAGGGACATAGATCCTTGGCCCAGGCTGTGGTACCGTATCCTGGTCTCTGCTGCTCTTTAGGCTTCTCTGGAAACCCTGCTTCAAGCCACCAAGTTTCTGAAGAAGAGGAAGTTCAAGAGACGTCTGGAGAAGGACAAACTGTGGAGATGTAGTGAGTGCCTGGTAGGGATGGTTCCAAAACCCAAAACACATCCTGAAAAAACCCTCTGCCCACAGTACCCAAGGCCTGTGAGGCTGGTAGCTGTGCCCCTGCCCACTCCTGCACTCATTGCCACCAGCCTGCACCCCACATGCTCTTCTTGCTGTCGGCCTGTCAGCTCACAAACTCGTTTCCAGACTCCTTCCCCCACAATCCAGGGGGCCAATGGAGCCCTGGCCCAGTTGTTCTTTGGCAGCAGACTGGCATCAAGGTTCACTATGGAGCACCCAGCCCTCTGCTCCCTTCAGACTCTGGCACCATCCAGCTGCTGTCTGAGCAGGAGAGCCCAGTCCTGGGCACAGGTGCAAGCTGGTCAAGGCACAGAGTCTGTACCAAGCCTTCCCTTCCTGCCCTTGCACTGTCTCCAGCTGGCAGAGGACAGAAAAACAACAGACGAGTACTGGCGCCAGTCCCTGGCACACCTGCAGGGCTCACAGGGGTCCATGCGAGAGATCGCCATCAAGTTCCTGGTGAGCCACAGCCCCCAGGGCGCTCCTGTGCCCCTGCAGCTTTGCCCCAGCCCTGGCTGCTGTGCTGGCAACAGGATTTAGCCCAGTGCCTTTAGAGCCCTGGCTCCCTGGTCAGGGCCACAGTCCCTTGGGGCCGCTGCCACCCTCTGTCACCCTGGGGTTTCACAGTCTGGGAAGGTGCTGGGCTCAGCCCTGCCAGGGGAGGAGGGCGTGTGGCTGGGCTGGCAGCACTGGTGTGGGGGAGCTGAGTCACTGGGACCATAACAGGCTCTGTGTTCCCAGGCCTCATTGGGCAGCGCATGAGGGAACGGCGGCAGGAAGAGTTCCAGATCATCTGTGATGGTGAGTGGGGTGTCAGCTGGGGCTGAGCAGGGAGGAGTAGAGAGCCAGGAAGCTTCAATTCCTGCTCCATCTTGTAAGAGCTCTGCTTCCTGCACGGACGAAATGCAGTGCAGGCAGAGCAGTGAAGGATTTAAGGGGCATATGGGATATTTGTAGCCAGCACCTTCTGGCTGATCCCATTAGCTCCTGCTCTCTCCTGGCCATGAGAAGAGCTGGATGGGAAGGCCCTCCTGGGTATGTCAGGAAGGCTCCTGGGGACTCAGCAGATGCGTGGTCTGACCTTGTCTGTTCTTTTGTGTTCCAGCCCCTCTAGGCATGGCAAATGACATCAGCCCCTCTGTCTCAAACACTGCACAGCCTAAGAACTGTACAAGGAAATGGATTGCCTGGCCCATGGCAGCTGCTACAAGACCAGCTGCGCAGGGTGTGTAGGCGATAACCTTCCCTCTGGGTCCGTGGCTGGCCATGCTGTGCGAGCTGTGAGCAGAGCTGATCCCAGCAGCTCTGTCTGCTGGGACCACCTCAGCCTGCAGCAAGGCCAAGTGGGCCCTGGCCTCTCCTGACCCACAGCACAGCTTGCTTTCTTCCCAGCATGGAAATATAAAAACTGTATGATCGCATCACACAGAGAGCCAGGAGCTTTTTATTTTGGCTGCAAGTGTCCACAGGGCATTGGGGAAGAGAAGAAAAAGAGTGTTTTGCAGCAAGCAACCCGGCTACTCAGGTAGGATGATAGGAAAAGTGTCTGGAAGCTACTTTTTAGGACTTTGGTTGTTCTGTTGAAGCTTCTCACAAGGCTGATGGGCAGATCCCAGAGCTGTGGAAAGCTCCTGGGAAATTTGTCCTTGGATATATCTACAAATGCTCTCCCAGCCATGAACTGCCATCTGTGTCCTGTCCATATGTCACTGCCTTGACTGTTGAGTGTCTGAGGTGCCACTTGAGGCTGCTATGGAGCTCCTTCACCAAGGAATGGATTGTGATACAACATCCCTTTCTGCTTATATTTGGGCACTGACAGAGCCTGGAGCACTCTGGCTCGAGCTTGGGCTCTCGCCAAGCAAGATTGCTGATGAGAGCAGCTCATGGTCCTCAGCTCTTCCCTCTGCTGTGACAGACAGATGTGGCCATGGGGACAGAATAGAGCTGCCCCATCTGCCAGGTCACTAAGAAGGATGTGAATTTTTCTCTGCCCTGTCACCACCGGTTCTGCCTGGGCTGCATCCTGCAGTGGGCAAAGAGAAATCCAGCGTGCCCACTCTGCAGAAGAATGAGAGAAGCTGTCAGGTTTTCTGAGTGGGATGAACAGGACTACATACAATTTGCCATCAGCTGCCCCAAACAATTGCTAGAGTACAGCAGGGAGAGAGCCTGGCCACCTTGCTGAAAACAGCCCCCAAGACCCTGTGATGGCTGCTCCATCTTCCCCACAGGGAACGCTGTCCCCAGCTGAGCAGGGGGCTGCAGGATCAGAGCCTGTGGATGGCCTCCTGCCCAAGGTGTGGGCCGAATTTTTCTAATAACAATGTCATCTACTGGACCAAAGGTGGCCCTGGCTGCATCAGAAGCTGGAGGGAATGTGCCAGCACCAGAGATGGCTGCTTCAGGAATTCACAGAGCAGCATCCTGCACTCCCTCTGTGCCTATGGTCAAGCTGCCAAAATCTTGGTGCCATTACTGCAGCCTCTCCTCTGTAGCAGTCTGAATTGCTGCTAGCATAGTCCAGGGTAAAGAAGCAAAAAGGACCTTTGCATAATCTCCACAGATGTTTTATTCAGCTGGGCAGGGAGATGTTCAGGTCCCAGCACCCACACACAGAAGGTCTCACTTTGTCTCCACAGGGGCCTGGGGGCTGACCCTGATCTCGGGGCAGTGCAAAGATGAGGGGGCCAATCAGGGAATAGGGAAGGTGGGGCTCAGGAACACAGGAACAGACACAGGAACAGGGGAAGGAGCCAATGGGGTCTAACAGCTTTTTGAGGGAAGCTTCTTGTGCCTCCCTAGACCAGGGAATGCCCCCCCAGGCTCTCCACAATTCCCCGTGTTTTATATTATTAGGAAAGCTTCTCTGAAGGATCAACTGAATCAACACAAAATGACAAAAACAATCAAAAGCGCTCATAAGACAATTGTACAAAATGCAAACAATTCTGAGTTCCCAATGTGCCAACAGATTTCTTGGAGTGTCTTAGATCTGGCAGGAGGGATGCAGGGTTTTCTTAGCACAGTTTATCAGGAAACTGAGTCATACATACTGAACCTCTGGTCCATGGCCTCCTCACTGTCACTGTGTAGCAAGCAAGGAGGCCCAGAGGCTGCTGTGCTCAGGTCCTGTCAGGGATGAAAACAGCGGCTCTGTGGCCAGTGCCAGCTCCAGCTGCAGCAGCTCACAAGAGGAGTCTCCTTCCAGAAGCTCTGTTGGCTCCAGTGTGGAAGACCAACAGAGCTCACTGGAAGCCAGCCTCCATTGCAGCCACCCCCCAGCTGTGCCCATCATCACTGCCCAGCTATTCTGCAGGAAAGCTTTTACAGACCAATCAGTCTGGATGTAATTAAAACACCAGTAAATTTCATCTAGCCATTTTGGTATTCGAACAAAACCATATGACTGACTGCACAGCCTTTTAAAAATATTTTAAAATAAATTTTCAAATCAACAGTCTGAGTAGGACTCAGAATAAAAACTCTACCAAACTTCAACTCCATTGGAAGATACCCTTGTCACCCTGTGAATCACCTCTACATTCAGAAGATTAAAAGTCCCAATTATGGTGGTTTTGGTATGGTTAGGAATTGGGAAGGGTCTTCTTCCTTGTCAACTCCATGCTGCAGTGCCTTTGGGATGTGGCCTGCTGGCTGTTGTTTGTGCAGCCCTGGTGTTTCTACATGAGGCAGAAAGTGCAATTGCATTTCCAGCCAAAAGCCCATGAGGAGGGGGGCAGCCAGAGCTGTGCCAGACCCAGGCCAGCAGCTGTGCCGCCAGAGGGTTTTGGGTCCTGCCCAGTGCAGCTGGTGCATCTCTCCCGTGAGTGCCTCCCCTGCCCAGGTGCCCATGGAGAGCAAATGCAGGGTTCTGCAAGGGCTATGGAACAGGGTGGGGATGTCTGCTGGCAACAGAGTGCAGCGGAGAGCAAACAGTCCAGGATGTTCCTGGAGTGTGTGACAGAGAACTTGTGACACAGCTGGGGACTGAGCCAGGGAGGGAAGGCACTGCTGGAGCTGCTGTGTGTGAAGAGAGAAGGGCTGGTGGGTGACAGGAGGGTTGGAGGCGGCCTTGGACTCAGTGATCACAAAATGCTTCTGTTTGATTCCCAGAGAAGGAATGAGAGATGTTGGGGAAATGTTGACCTGCAACCAATTGTGAATTTGTTAAGCTTTAACAGGCAGTGCTTAGTCGTACCTTCCCTCACACCAGTGGCTGATGTGTGCAAGTGGATGTCTTAGCCTTGAGAATAAAGACAGTGGGCCTACTGAGGAGGTAGCTGCAATGCATTCAAGAAGAAGAAGGCTCTTAACCATGGAAGGAGAATTTGAGGAATGGGATGTTCACCACATGACCACCAGAGACCCTCAAGAGACCCCTACTCTAAATGTCAGTAATTTTGGGGAAGTGATTTCAACATGTCAAATACTTTGTGAGAATGTTTAGCCTGTGAGTTTGAGCAAAGTAATGAATAAAAGTAATGAAAGTAATGTCTTAGTTCCATGGATACCAACACGTGGGTGTGCATGTTTAAGGGCAGTGATTTCCCCCCACACCCAGCACTGAAATAAAGTAATGCCTCTTTTCTCACACTGAGCTGGCAATGTGGATCTGGCCCTGCTCAGTGACTTTAATTTTGGTCATTTCTATTGAAGCATAGAGAATGGTTGAAATGAAATCTTTTCCAGCTGTTTCCATCTTGCTTACCTTTTGGGGGACCAAGGTTCTGTGCTGCAGGTGTCCTGGGTGTGTGCAGAGCAGTGCAGCCCCAGACAGCCCTTGGTTTGCCCACAGGTTGTCATGCCTTGTTCCCAGGTGTGCCCAGCTGTGGCAGGAGAAGGAGCCCGCAGCGCAGTGGGCACCGTGCCCTGCCCAGCCGGGGCTCTCTGGCACAGAGCAGCAGCAGCAGCGCCAGCACCGTTCAACCCGCTCCTGCCTTGGCTTCCCCTGGCACACAGGAGCCTCTGGAAATCAGCACCGCCAGTGGCGTTCCCAGCTTGGAGCAGCTGCTGCTGGGGGCAGATGCTGCCAGTTCGACTGCTGCCAAAGGGGAAGGAAGGCAGAGATGTACAGGCACCGGAGCCCTGGGCATGTCCAATAAAGGGGCAAATATGTGGGGAGATGTGTTAGGAAGCATTTCAGCTGTGATGCCAACAAGTGGCTTCTCTCCTGGTTCTGTGTGTTCTAGATGAGTAATGCAATGGTTGGCTCTGACAATTAAGCAGTAGATGTTATGTGGATGTTCAAATGTGTAGTGATGATATTGTAAAATATCCTCCCATAGTCCTCTTTCCCGTCCCCCTTGTAACAGCCTTGGGAGTCAGGACATTTTGGGAGGGCTGGTTTGGGACCAGCAGGCAGGGTGTAACAACACCTGACCTCCAGTCAAGATGCAAGAAAGTAATCTCCACCAATGGACAGCAGAGAAAGAGTTGACTGACAAAACTTTTGCAGGGGCTAAGGGTATAAAAGGCAGAGCATCCTTTTTGTAGATGAGCACATGACTGCTACTCATGGAGACTCCCAATGCTGCAATTTTTCCTTATTCAGTCCTTTCTTAAGGTTTAATAAACCTCTAAAAAGTTAAAGGAAGGGTAGTTTCTCACATGTGCAATGCTGTGGTGTCACCGACATTCTTCTTGAAAAATCCTTTCTTAGGATTTTTCCTTGCTGGAGCTGAAAGGTTTCAGCAGCAAATGTAAACAATTATTATCTGCTGCTGTGGAATGCAACAGTTCCACCCGTCATTGGTCCCCTGTAGATGTTTGGACCTACTGGCCACTCACGATGGACCTGCTGTCGTCTCTGCGGAGACACAGAGCCTTGTTTTGACTTCCTTTCTATCTCTCTCCTAGCTTAGCAGCTTCTGAAGAAGCCTCTGCCTTTCTATTTTTATGTAGTATAGTTATAATGTTATATAAATATATCATAATATAATAAATATAGCCTTCTGATCATGGAATCAAGAGCCTGTCTCTTCCATCCATCTACAAACCCCTGTGACCACGGCAACACTGTGGGCCATTTTCTTGGTCTGATTTCCTTTGCTTGTGTCCCATCTGAGTGCTCAGTTGGGGTACAGGCTGTAGGTGCTTGGGGCACTCTTGGAGTTCCTCTTGGATCCCCGGAACCACAGGGTTTGGCCCATGGGGGGAGTTTGTGCTGCTTTGTGTCAGAGGAGAACTTCCCAGGTTCTTTTGTGTTTGCTGTAGGGAAGGTTGGTTATTGCTTTGCATAAATTCCCAGACCAACATGGAGCGTTTGCTTTGTGATGTCAGGGCATGGTTGCCACCTGGTCACAGTGACATCAGAAGGTTGCCTTGGTGCACGGAAGGCCTGAGTGTCAGAGCAGCCCTAGGCCTTGCTCAGCTGAGGAGAACTTTCCTGGTTGGTGCCTTTGTCAGCGGGCAGCTGCCCACTGACAAGAGCTCTGTGTTTTCTCGTGTTGTGGTGAACTCCCACAACACTGCTACCATGTTTCACCATCTGGCCACGGCAGCTTTTGCTGCCTATGGCATTACTTTTTCTGCCTACTACATGACACACTTCTACCGTAAGTAGAGGTTTCCCTTCTGCTTAGGTTAGGGTGTATCCTAACCTGGCTTTTGCATGTCTTCCTGCTCTTTCTTAGTGACTGAGTTTCTGATTTTGAAACAGAAAGAGCATTAGGATGCCGCTGGTTTGGTAAAGCTCCTGTCAAGGTGTTCAGCTAAAAGGGAGTGTCTGTAGCCACAGGGGCAGCATTTGCAGGGGAAGCTGCAGGGGTTCTGTTCCCTCCATGGGAGAGTCTGCGGCAGCAGAGTCTGTCATTTCCTCAGTTTGCTGGGACAAGCAAGACACCTTTGAAAATGTAGACTGGCAGACCTTAAGGGAATGCCTTCTAAAAACTCTGCAGTTGTTCCCAGAATTCAGGGAAAGCTTCTTTCTTTCTAAATTTTGTCATGAAGAGGTTTGACTGTCTAACTTGATCCTTTACTGAGTGCTAAAATAGAGATTCTCTCTGCAATGAAATGCAAACTCTAAAGCAGTGAGTGTCTGCTCCAGAACCCTGGAGCTGCTGCTGTCCTGTTTCACAATAGAACTGCACAGCTCAGGGGGATTTTGGGGAAGCTTTTCTGGACAACTGTTTCCAGCAAGTTTACAAGAATTGGTGCATGCAACTGCTTTTTTTAAAAAAAGTACCCAAGGAAGGGATAAAAAAGCGGCTTTATGTGTTTGGTCGAAGATGAGCACCAAGTCTTCAAGAACAATTGGAATTTTCTTCATCATGTTTTTAGTCATTTACTGGCAAAACAGACCAAAATGTAGGCACAAGCAAGAATATTGCCCTGATCTATTGCTGTCTGTGTAAATGAAATGTGTCTCCTGGAGGGAAGTTTTGAAACAGGAAATCATCTCTGTTTGGGTTGACTTGTTCTGTGGGATTCAGAGGCCCAAGAAGTTTTCTCACAGCATCTGGTTCATTTTCCATTGCACACTACAGGTCACCTGAAGCGTGTATTCAGCCGTACTGATTCTGAGGTGAGTGAGATTTCATGTTCCTGGTGTTAAGAAATTATACACCCAGTTGTCAGCTTGACCAGTAGCAGTAGAGTGTAGAGGGAGGCCAAAAGAAAATCCATTTTCATGCCTTCAACAAAAATAACAAAGGCATAAGTGGATAGTTTCTAATCACCATCTCAGAGCCCTGAAGAACTATAAACTCAGATTGGCTGAAAGAATGTTGCTTCCTGACAGCACCTAAACAGAAATACTGAACTAAGAGCAATTTCCTACAGAGTAGATTAGGCCATTTCATTTTAGTCAGAGTAACTGAGAATTCAAGTCTGAAAAATTTAATGCCATCTCCTTACAAGATGCAGCTGTAGAAAAAGAAGGCCATCTTGAAATGGTGGATGCTGTATTTGAAGTCATTAAGGCAACTTTGTGGCTGGGGAGCTGCGTGGGCCAAAAGGACGCAGGGCTGGCGGCCTTGAGCAGCTGAAGATGAGGCAGCGTGTGGCCAGGGGGCCAAGCAGGCCGAGGGCACGGTGGCCTGTGCCAGCAGCAGGGGGGCAGCAGGAGCAGGGCAGGGAGCGTGGCCCTGTGCTGGGCAGCGCTGCGGCCACAGCTGGAGTGCTGTGTGCAGCTGTGGGCCCTGGGAAGCACAAAGCCATGGAGGGGCTGCAGCGTGTGCACACAAGGACAGGGCAGCTGGGCAAGGGGGTGCAGCACAAGACCAGGGAGGAGGTGCTGAGGGAGCTTTGACCTGGACAACGGGAGCCTCGTGATGGACCTTCAGGCAGACTTCCATCAATCCCTGCATGACAGTGCTCAGCACAAGGGCTGTTTCCCTGCCAAACATCCCCTCACTGCATCCAAGGGCTTTAGACAGTGGAGTGGCTGATACTTCCATCTTGTGGTTTGTGGGTTTCCGAGGAGGAGAAGCCCTGTTCATTTTCTCTTTTTCCAGCAAGCAGGGATGCTTCTGCACAATCTTTTCTGCCCTTATCAAGCTCTGGAAGTCATTCCGCACCCTTTTTGGACCCTGATGCACATGGAGCTTTTGGGTTTCCAGGCCTTGATGCATGGCCTTAAAGATCTCTTGGAGTTGAATAGTACCTGAGACTTTCTACAGCCCAGGGAATCGGAGTGTGTTATGTTTGGGAATTGAGCAGGAGATCAATGCTTTGCATTCCAGCTGTTCCTCAGAGATGACAGGAGCTGGGAGGGGCTGGGCTGCATTTCTGATTCCAGCCACTTCAGCACCGTCACTGTGGTTGAGTCTAAGAGAACTTGCCCGAGCACAGATGCACAGAGTGCAGTTCCCAGTGCAATGCTCTGGGTCTGATCCCTTTCCATAAGGTCCTACATGCTCCAGATTCCCCAAGAGTGTGCTTTTTTGAGCAACAGGAGAGAAATCCCAGGATTGCTGCTGACTGGGACACTGGCTACCAAGTTTTGATGTGTGTAGCAACAGAGAGGACAGTAAAGGGAGATTATAGTAGTGAGATCTATCTGTCTATCTTCCTACCTATCTATTTAGTTAACATTTACATAAATGAATCTTCCTGGCTCTGGTCCAAGGCAGTTGGAGGTGCAAAGGTCACCTAAAACACCCCTTTCAGGAGAGGAATAGAGACATGTTCCCTTGACCAATTCTGAGCAGGCAGAGATGTTTCCCCCTCCAGAGATGGTGGTTTTTCCCCTAAGAGTTGTTTTCCTCCTCTGGCCTCTTCTGCCCTTAAGGCCCCAGTTAATTCTTTAAATTTCTGCTTCTCCTAGAGAGGTGGAACAATTCCATGTTTAGGTGGTGTTTGGTGACTCTGGTCATACATGCCACGCATTACATGACACATGGTTTCCTTCACTGGCATCCCCAGGGCTGTGTAAGTGCATTCGTTAATGGGGACTTAGGAGAGTCTCTGTTACTGCTGGTCAGAATTCTCAGTTGATAAAAGAGGGAGAAGAAACCCCTTGGTCCTCCTCCATATACTGAGGTGGCCATAGAGGTTCTCTGGCTTCCATCTGAGGATCTTTCCATGCATCCTTTTCTCCTGAATGACCCGGTTTTCTAACAAGAGTGTGGATGTCAGGAAGGAGGAATGCTGGTGCAGGCCTGAAGAGAACGTGAACTCTAGAAGTGTCTCTCACAAGGAGTGAGCTCGCCCAGGAAGCCACCTGCAGAGCCAGGATGGAGCTGTGGGACAGGGCAGGGTGTCAGTCACTACGGAAAGACAAACAGGACATGGCAAAAGCTGAGGGAGGCTGTCGCTATAGGACACGAAAGAACACAAGCACACCCGCTCTCAAGGTGAAAGGAAAAAAGGGACGTTTATTTTTCTGACTCCAATATTTATAGTTTTACAAAGGTGACAGCCGATTGGAGGGTGACAGTGACACCTCTCCAATGACACTGGTTAAACCAACAGTCCATCAACTCTCTCCTCCTCCATTGAAGGAATGCAAACAGTAAGTTATTTACAAGAAAGTGTGTGAGAAAATTCCCTACAAGAGTGTCAACATCAGAAGGCTTAGCAAATCTTAAAACGCCAGGGTGACATCTCACCCTTTTCTTTTTAAAAAAGAAAAAAAGGAAAAGGAAATGAACAATGCGAAAAAGGAAACATGAACAATGTTCAGTGTCCATTTGCAGAGGAATGATCAGAGTGATCACTCTCATCATCTGCATCCAAGTCATCACTCAATGATTCATCCACCTGATGCCTTTCAGGTTGGTCACGGTTTCCATCCTGCTCGTTGGCTGGATTCTGCCTCTGCAGTCGCAGGTCAGGGCGAACACATTTCGAAGGTACCCAGCGTACCCCAGTATCTGTGGATACACAAGCATACCCGTGCCCCAAAGTGATAAGGTCATAGGGACCTTCCCACTGTTTGGTGACTAAATTCCGCACCCAAACCTTCGCCCGAGGCTGATGTGCCTCATCCGCAGCCTGCAACGAGAGATGGTGATTCAAAATGACAGGGTTATTTGAGTTCTGTGGCACAGTGAGATGATTAATTGTGCACAAAGCTTTTGCCAATTGACTGTGCGGGGTTTCACCCTGCATTCCCCGTTTTTGTTTTTGAAGAACCCGCTTCAGAGTACCATGAGCGCGTTGCACAATAGCCTGACCAGTGGGAGAATGAGGGATACCAAACTTGTGCGAGACACCCCACAACTGCAGAAACTGCCGCACCTTTTGCGATGCGTAAGCAGGACCATTGTCGGTTTTCACAGCAGAAGGTGTGCCCAGAAGGGCAAAGGCCTGCCTCCAGTGGGCGAGGACATCACGGGCCTTCTCCCCAGTGTGAACTGAAGCCCACATCGCAGAAGAGAACGTGTCCACCGTGACATGCACATACTTGAACCGGCCAAACTCAGCAATCTGGGTGACATCGGTCTGCCAAAGCTCCAAGGCCCTAAGGCCCCTGGGGTTTACCCCTGCTGGCAAAGGCGGAGCAAGTGCACGGCAGTCATCACATGACGCGACAATGTCACGAGCCTCAGTTGGTGTCAGCTGAAGCTGCTTCTGCAGGGTATGTGCATTTTGGTTGAAAAACCCATGCGATGCCTCGGCCTGCGCGAGTGTATCAGGCTGAGGCGCCACCCACGCTGGGTTAGCCAACTTGTCAGCCCTCGCGTTACCTTCCACAATAAAGCCTGGCAAATCGGTGTGACTCCTCACATGGAGAACATAGAATGGATGAACCCGGGCCTGAATGGCACACCACAAGGTCTTCAGTAAATGAAACAAGGCAGGATTACTGACCTCCTTCAAACCCGAATGACCCAACCGCTGTGCGATATCAGCCACATAGGCGGAATCCGTGACCAAGTTGAAAGGTTCCTGGGAAAATTTCTCAAATGCCGTGACAGCAGCCCTCAATTCAACCAATTGGGCTGACCCATCCTCATGGCCTTCCAGAACCTGCCACTCAGATCTGTCCCTCCAGGTAACAATGACCTTTCCTGTTTTCCCTGAACCGTCAGTAAAGACGGTGGGTCCTTGCACAGGTTCCTGACTATTTTTGGGCCACAAAGAAATTTGTGTGGATTTTGCCATATGAAGTAGCCTATGGCTGGGCAGATGATAAGTGATCTGCCCTGAAAAATTTTCCAGAGCACTCTGCAGGGACACACTGTTTGCAAAGCTCCAATCAAAATCCTCCCGTTGCACCGGGAGTATGATCTTTGCAGGATCTGCACCCATCAATTGCAAACACCGTTGCCGGCATTTGATTATCAAACGAGCAATCAGCTCAAACAATGCAGTTGCCGTCTTCTGCGGCTGATGGGGCAGGAAGACCCATTTCAGAACGTGCAAGGAATCAGACCATTTGTCACTCCATTGGCCAATGATGCCCATGGGACATGAATCTGAAGTGGTGATGAACACAGTGACATCAACGGAGGGGGTCAATGTGATAAACCTGGCAAGCCGAAACAGCTCGCTGAACCACCTCCAGCACCTCACGCGCTTCAGGGGTCAGTGTGCGAGGTGACTTTAAATCAGAATCTCCTTTCAACAAATCATACAGAGGAGACAGCTGTGCGTTGGTTAGTCCCAAGTACGGACGTAACCAAGTGAAGACATCTCCCAATTTCTGAACATCATTCAGTGTCTTCACAGAATGCACAAATTTACATCCTGGTGACGGATCGTCCGTTCCAGAATTTTGACCCCCAAGTACTTCCAAGGTGGTTGTTGTTGAACCTTTTCTGGAGCCAACTGCAATCCATGAGCATGCAAAGCATCGAGCAACCGAGGCTGAATCCTCAGCAGCTCATCCTGAGTGGACGTGGCCACCAAAATGTCGTCCATATAATGATACAGATGTGCATCAGGAAACTGCTTGCGAACTCCAGAAAAGGCACAGGCCACATACCACTGGCATATGGCAGGAGAATTGCGCATGCCCTGAGGCAATGTCCTCCATTGATATCTCTGTGCGGGCTCAGCCTTGTTAATCGCTGCCACTGAGAAGGCGAACTTCGGTCTGTCATCGGGATACAAAGGAATCGTAAAGAAACAATCCTTCAGATCCACAATGAGCACCGGCCAGTCCGCGGGAAGCAAGGCAGGCGATGGCATGCTCACCTGCAATGTTCCCATGCTTTCCATCACGGCATTAACCTTTCAGGGTTCGTGCAACAACCTCCATTTCCCAGAATTCTTTTTGATGCAGAAGACAGGAGTGTTCCAGGGACTGAAGAAGGCTCCAGATGGCCCTGGTCCAACTGCTCCTGCACCAGATTCTGAAGGGCGACCAATTTATCTTGAGGAAAGGGCCACTGATTCTCCCAGACAGGTTTGTCCACCAGCCACCGTATAGGAGGCATCGGACACTCTGTGCCCTTCACTGTAGTGGCGCCCATCAAAAATCCATCCCGATGCGCACCCCCCAGACAGACAGAACATCCCACCCCCAGAGGTTGGCAGGAGCAGAAGTAACATGACGCCTAACCCAGGCCGTCTGTCCCTCCGGGTTCGTGACCAGCACAGGCCTCCAGTTCACATAGCATTGTGCCGTCCCTCCCAGGCCTGTGACAGATGTCCCCACCGGATCCAAGGGCCACTCTGGGGGCCAGGCGGCTAGGGAGAGAACCGTGACGTCAGCACCGCTGTCGAGAAGCCCGCAGAGGTGGATTTCCAATGGCGCCACACCAGGCACAGTCGGGTACACAGCATCTCGGGACGGTCCTTGGTCAGGACGGCAGTCCAGTGAACTTGAGGCAGCCCAGTGGATCCAAAGCCACCAGCTCCATGTGACTGGCCAGCTGTCCTGTGAACAGAGGACTTAAAAGGCACAAGTTGAGCAAGCCGCGTCCCACTCGGGATCGTGATGGGGGGGTGGGTGTGGAGACCATGGCACAAATCTGCCCTGTGAAATCCTCATCAATGAGCCCCAGGTGAGGAATGATGCCCTGAAGGGTGGCACTGGACCTCCCCATAAGAAGAGCACTCATGCCCCCACCCAAGGGGCCAAAGGCATCCAGGGGAACCTTACGTATCTCAGAAGATTCTAAGACAACTGTTGCTGCGGTGCAGACATCCACACCTGCTGATCCGCGGGTGCTGGCTGCAAGCCGGCAAAGGAGACCTCCATCGGCTCCAGGGTCTGGAGAGAAGCTTGTGTCTGGGCACGTCCCTCCAGCGCGCTCCGCTTGACATTTCCCGAGCCCGGCAAGGCCTGGCCGTTAACATGAACAGTCGCTTGCAAACATTGGACATGTGATTCGGCCTACCACACCAACCACACAAGAACATGGGAAATTTGACCTTTTGCACTTTCCTCCCTCGCTTCTTGCCAGCCTGTACAGTCCCCTGCTGTGGTTGTTTGCCCTGTGGCATCGCCCAAACCGCTGCACAGCGGCAGCCACAGCGGCCAACTTCCAACCCAGGGGAATGATGTCTGCACAGGCCTCCGCCATCTCGGAGATAGTAGGGACACCAGGCAGAGCCACTATGACCTTCCTACAAGCAGCATTGCAATTACACCTGACAAGGTTTGCAATTGTAATGCTCCTAGCCAGAGAATCAGGCACTTGCCTCTCCACGGACACAATCAGCCTTGCCGCAAATTCCATGAAAGGCTCATCATCCCCCTGCACAATGGTCGAAAATGGCTGCTTCGGAGCAGCCATCTCCAGGGTCTGGACAATCGCTGCCATGCCCAGCGTGTGGCACTGGTCAAGCACAAGGGGATCAAATCCAACCTGCCCCTGAACATTCTCATAATGCCCTGTCCCCTCAGCATATCAGCAACAACCCCACGCCTGGATTCTGCACCATGGCTTGGGCCGCCAAACAAGCCCACTTGGTCTCAAAAACACCAAATTGCACAGGGTCAAAAAGAGAATGTGCCACACAACAGAGATCGTGAGGCGTCAACACATCCGTAGCAATTCTCTGGAGAGTCTGCACAACCTCAGCAGACCCCAAACCATGCTGAGCAACTGCTTCGTGGAGTTCCTTCTCCAGCTTATATGTAAAGTGTTCATGGGTGTTTATGAGCAATGCCCCTGATCACAGGGAAAGCCTGGGGACCCCCTGGCAAAGCCACCGCACCTTCACCCCCACCGCACCCGGCCCTTGGGCCCCACGGGGACAAGGGATGATTGTCTGGGAGCCAGGACAACAGCACTTGCCCCGCGCCCTCTGCAGCACCGGCAGAGCCAGAGGAGCTCACTCCACGACCCTGCAGATGCCGCGAGGAGCCAGGATCATTCATCTCATCCGTCATAGTCTTGGCCTCTTGCCAGAAACGCTCAGGGTGCTTTGGACGCACAGTCACCTGGCACGCAGGAAGCGTCCAATGATTTGACGAGAAAGCGCCAGGGCCCCAGGCACCCACCAGCCTCCCACTGGCCGTGCCAGCATTTGCATAAAGGTAAATACCTCAGCACCCTGCCGTGTCGCATCTCCGGCAGGGGACACCTCAGTGGATGCAGGTGCTGGCACGGCCCGCAAATCCAGCGCGGGCTGGGATGAGACCAGCGCGGGGCGCCCAGCCCCTGACACGGGGGAGGAGCGGGATGCCGAGAGAGGCGCGGCCCGCGGAGCCGCATCACTGCGGGGCGGAACAAGGGAGCCGGGCAAGCCCCCTATGAGAGCCCGTCCCAAGCTGCAAGACTCCACAGCAGGCACCGCCCCCACCGAGCGGAGAGGGGCGGGCTGCCCGCCGACCAGAGCGGAGATGGACGGAGCACCGACCCACGCCCTGCCCCCAGCTGCCTTCACCAACTACGCATGCCCAGCAGGCTGCACAGGGCCAGAGACTGGCGATGCCCTGCCCCCAGCGGCTTTCACCGACTGCGCATGCCAAGCAGGCTCTGCAGGCCCAGAGATGGGCAAAGCCGCCCCCCCCACTGTTGAACCCGACTCAGGGGCGTGAGAGCCCACCCCTGCCGCGCTCAGGGGGAACGTGGTGGACACACCGCAATTTGGACAAAAAGTCGTCACCGAATCAGACTCAAGTCGAGGCAGAGGCTGACCCTCAAAGGCCGGGAAGACACAAAGAGAGGGCAAACCGTCCCCTGCCGCGCCACCCACGCAGGGTGGAGCGGGGCGAGGATGGCCCACGGAATAAACAGAGCCCCCATAAACCCACAGGGCTCCTTCCCCCGGACCTGGGACCAGTTGGCTGTGAGCCCAATTCACCCCGGGCGAACAATGGCCACTCCCCAGCACACCGTCCTGGGGCGGGAAGGGGGACTCCACATCGCACAGAAGTTCACCCTCCCTGTTGTCCACGTCCGAGACAGAAGGGCTTCCCTGGGAACTCCGAGGGGTACAAGAACCAGACCCCCACCAAAACTCCTCACATTTTTTTCACTGTACCAGCAGCAATCCCACGTCTACAATGCAGTCATCAAAGAGGGCCTCCATGAGGTGGACCCCCACAAGAGACCATTCCTCCCTGGAGAAGACCTTCCCAGGGACAGAAAAAACCCTCATTCTCAGGCCCACAGAATCAGTCTTTCAAAATCATCCCAGGAAACAGAAACCTGTTTCTAATCCAGGACCCCCCTCCAGAGATCCAAAATGAGGGAATCAACCTCGAAAACCACAGAGGCTGCCATTGCCCCAAGAACAGCAGGCAAAGCACCAAAAAGAAGGGGGGAAACACCTCACCGCAATCCACGATCCATGTCTCACCCTAGGCTGCAATACACTGTGGCGGTCACCAGATGACGCTATAGGACAAGAAAGAACACAAGGACACCACCACTCTCAAGGTGAAAGAAAAAAGGGACGTTTATTTTTCTGACTCCAATATTTATAGTTTTACAAAAGTGACAGCGGATTGGAGGGTGACAGTGACACCTCTCAATTGGCACTGGTTAAACCAACAGTCCATCAACTTTCTCCTCCTCCATCAAAGGAATGCAAAACAATAAGTTATTTACAGAAAGTGTGTGAGAAAGTTCCCTACAAGAATGTCAACATCAGAAGGCTTAGAAAATCTTAAAAAACCAGGGTGACACATATGCAGTAATAGCTTCTAAAGACCAAGCTCAATGCTGTCACTATGGGGATCATGGACATTACATAAAAGACTGTCTGGAGAGGTCGCCCCCCGATACCACCGTAATTCTTATCAGAGACCCGAGACTCAGCAGCATTTTCAGCAGTGTTTCCAGCAGTGTTCAGGAAAGAAACACCTGGCGCAGCCCGGTTGAGGAGCCCTGGGCGAGGACAACAAATCAAAGGCCACCCAGACCCAATCACGCACCAACCCAGATTGTTCCAGACACAAAGAAGAGGGTCCAACCCACGGGACAACCCACAGGACAACCGAGATGGGTACATGGTGGCAACTGGTAACTGCTTTGTCCATTTACTTTAATCATAAGAATATTCACGGTGTTCCCATAGGCAAACATGGACCTAAAGGTAGTCCTTCAGACATTTTAATTATGGGTGATTCTCTTAATGGTCCAAAGGAAAACTTTGTTGTTCCGGAAGTGCTGACAGTGCAGCCAGGACAAGAGATCCGAGTTCAGATACACTGCATAGACTCACCATTTTTTCTTTCTAAGGGAACTCCAATAGCACAAGCCTTTTTACTCCCAAAGAATCACAGGAAACAGATCACTCTAAACCCTACAGCTATGTGGGCACAAGTCATGGGACCATCCAAGCCTACCATTGAGTGTGGGCTCTCTTGCAAAGGAGAGAAGACCCACCTGCCAGGGATGCTGGACACCGGTGCTGATGTGACCATCATCACCCGTTCAGATTGGCCAGCACACTGGGATCTACGGCCTGTTGCAGGTATGATTACCTGGATTGGTGGAACTACGGTATCCATGAGAAGCAAAAACAACAACCTCGTTGAAGGGCCTGAAGGCAAGCTGGCAACCATCCGACCATTTGTGGTAAGGGGCCCCATCACCCTTTGGGGCCGAGACGTTCTATCCCAGTGGGGAGCTTCTCTATGTATTCCCACCCAGGATTTCTAACTGGGGCCACTGAGTTAAGCGCACTGCCAGAAACACCCCGTCTCACCTGGAAAAGTCACAGTCCGATCTGGTCCGAACAGTGGCCCCTAAAAAAAAGCCAAGCTGTGCGTCCCAAATGACCTTTTGGAAGAACAGCTCAAAAAAGGCAACATAGTAGAGTCAGACAGCTCGTGGAACTCTCCAGTCTTTGTTCTACCAAAGCCCAGGACAAACAGGTGGAGGCTTCTCCACAACCTTTGCAGAATCAACGAGGTCATCGAGGACATGGGCCCTCTCCAGCCTGGCCTGCCCTCCCCATTGATGCTGCCTAGGGACTGGACACTCGCTATCATAGACATTAAGGACTGTTTCTTCAGCATGCCACTGCATGGATGCTCCATGGTTTGCTTTCTCTGTTCCCTCTATTAACAAGGAGGGCCCGCTCAAAAGATATCATTGGCTTTATCTTTTTCAGGGTCTCAAAAACAGCCCGAGTATTTGTCAGTGGTACGTGGCTCACATCCTGTCTCCCATTTGGAAATCATTTCCAGACACTATCATCTATCACTATATGGATGACATTCTGGTGTGTGCTTCAGACAAAGTTTACTTGGACACAACAGTTAAAAAGACTATTGAAGCCATAGCAAAGGCAGGAATGGAGATTCGTGAGGACAAAATCCAGCACACTGAGCCATGCACTTACCTTGGAGTCCAGATCTGGGAAAGGACCATCGTTCCTCAGCAGATCACCATCAACCATGACCCGAAAACCCTGAGGGACTTACACAGCTTGTGCGGATCCATCAGCTGGGTATGTCCACTGCTAGGGCTTAAAACAGAGGACCTTACTCCCTTGTTCAATCTTTTTCGTGGACCCAAAGACCTGGACTCTCCCTGCACTCTCACAAAAGAAGCCAGAGGTGCCATTGTCATAGTCCAGGAAGCCCCGTCTTCACACAAAGCCCATCACTATGAGCCCAGCCTGCCTTTCCAGTTCATCATTCTGGGAAAAGCACCCCGATTCCATGGACTGATTTTCCAATGGGACCCTCAGCTGCGAGACCCTTTGTTGATACTGGAATGGGTTTTTACAAGTAGCCAGCCTACAAAGACACTTACCACCTACCAGGAGGTTATAGCACACCTAATAAAAAAGGCTAGAACTCACCTTTGCTCCCTTTCAGGTTGTGATTTTGAATGCATATACTTGCCAATAACTCTTAAAGACTTTGAGGATCTGATCCAGACCAATGCGAGTCTCCAGTTTGCCCTGGACAGTTATACGGGTCAAACTTCTGCAAAGATCCCAGAACACAAACTTTTTAACCAGAATGAAACTTTTCATTTGATTCCAAAGCAAATCCAAAGTAGAAAACCTCTCAAGGCTTTAACCCTCTTTACAGATGGCTCAGGGTCTTTCCACAAGTCAGTGATTACTTGGAGAGACCCTTAAACAAAAGATTGGCAATCTGATGTACAAATAGTAGAAGGATCGCCACAGATTGCAGAATTAGCAGCTGTTGTCAGAGCCTTTGATAAATTTAAAAACGAGCCTTTCAATCTGGTCACAAATTCAGCTTATGTTGCGGGAATAGCTATGAGAGCAGAACATGCTCTTCTCAAAGAAGTTTCTAATCCAAAGTTGTACCAACTGCTCTTTAAATTAATACAACTGTTCTCCCACAGAAAGCAACCTTACCACATAATGCATGTGAGGTCACACACGGACCTCCCAGGTTTTGTTGCAGAAGGCAACAAGAAAGCAGATGCATTAGCAATGGCAGTACAAACTGCTAATGTTCCTGACATCTTCTCCCAGGCAAAGTTGTCTCATGCATTTTTCCGTCAAAATGCACCTGCCCTTATGAGGATGTTTAAGCTCTCAAAGGAGCAGGCAAAGGCTATTGTAGCTACATGCAAGAATTGTCAAAACTATCAAATACCATCTACGGGGACAGGAGTCAATCCCAGAGGTCTGAATAGCTGTCAGCTGTGGCAGACAAATGTAACTCACTTTGCACCTTTTGGAAAGTCAAAATATGTGCATGTATCGGTTGACACGTTTTCAGGAGCAATATTTGTATCATCACATGCAGGAGAAAGACCATGCACACAATAAAACACTTTCTCCTCACTTTTGCCTCCCTGGGTGTTCCAAAGGAGATCAAAACAGATAATGGACCAGCCTATACCTCCCACAAGTTAAAGGAGTTCTTCAGTGAATGGGGCATAGCGCAAAACACCGGCATACCTGTAAACCCCACAGGACAATCCATCGTGGAAAGGACACATCAAACCCTCAAAAGAGTCCTTGAGCAACAGAACAGGGACACAAAAGCCACAACTCCAGTGGAAAGACTTTGCAAGGCTCTCTATGTCATCAACTTCCTGAACTGTACAGCATCAGAGCCTGACCCACCAATTTTTCCCCACTTTGCAAATACCACCCAAGCAAAGCTCACTGAGAAGCCACCTGTGCTCGTGAAGGACCCTGAAACACATCAAATTTCTGGGCCTCACCAGTTGATTACTTGGGGAAGAGGGTATGCGTGCGTGCTACTACCATATGGTCCAAGGTGGTACCCAGGAAAATACGTGAAACCATACTTAGGAACTGCGAACACTACTCCTGCAGATGGAGACAAGAACTCTCCTGAGGCAAACACAAGACCACCTCAAAACCAAACCAACTCTGCCTGGAGACAAAGACGTCACCGAACATCCACAAACACAAGAACAGACCGCCCCATTACAAGACAGCAGACAAGACAGAAAGCTGAAAAATAGTCTGCTGTATCAGGCCATAGATAACCTTAACATTGAAGTGTTCTCTGAATTATGCGTTATTACACTGTGTTTTGTATTTTAAAAATCCCTTTACTTCCCTCTTCCTAACCCTCAAAAACTCCTAACCCCCAACCCACTCCTCCTCCCTTAGTGTAGCTTAGAAATTAAAAGAAAAAGGAGGAAGGGGGGGGGGGGGGGGGAGGAACACAGAAAAGGACAAGGCAGAAATCCCTCTCATCATAAAGATAACAAATTCTGCTTATATTCCCTATCAGAAGCCCTATTCCTGCCCAAAAATGAAAAAAATCTCCGTCGGTGCTGTTCTCACCGCCGCCTGGATGTTCGTCACCGTACCGCGTGCCTTCGGCTGGATTAGCCCTCAGCCCAGCCATAATGTTTGGGTAACCTTAGCAAAAACATTAAAACAGGACAACATGTGCTTGTCCATGGGAAGCATTGATAATCCACTTTCTACTTGTCTAGTAGGAATTCCCTTTGCAGCAGACGACTGGCCTGTCTATAACTCAGAGCTCCTCCGCACCACAGGTAAGAGACCCAATGTGGCTGATACTTGGGACGAGTGGACAAAAATTCTACCAGATGCTCGAGAGGAACCCCAAGAATTGCAACTGTTGGGGTCCTCCAAGGTGATATACTGTGTTAAATTTTACTTTAGATATCCAAAAAAAAATTGGCCAGAAATTGACCAACACAAAAACACTTATCGAAAAGATGTGTCACCAATTAACAAAGCCTATAACCCTCATGACTGGTGCAATTACACGGCTCATGCGATTTCTGTGTTTTCCCTCCATCCCAAAGTATTACCCAAGGCAATGTTTCTCATCTGTGGTGACAGGGTATGGGCTGGGATCCCCTCCCGACTCCAGGGAGGTCCCTGTATCCTTGGAAGACTTTCTAGACTTTCTACCCTTACTCCAAATATCACTCTGTTACATAAATGGAAAAAGGAAAATGAATTAAGACGCCTAAAAAGGTCCTACACTGAATTTGATAAAAATTTTGATCCTAAATTATATGATTGGAACAAACTAAAAAAGATTGCTGTCTCACTGTTTTTACCCTGGGTAGCTGTGGCTAAAGCCCTCAGTGAAATCAATCACCTTGGGTGGTGGCTTAGCAAACAAGCTCATGCCACATCTGCAGCCCTGAGTGATCTCTTAAAGGAAGAAGAAACCACCAGACATGCTTCACTCCAAAATCGAGCAGCAATCGACTTCCTGCTGCTTGCCCACAGACACGGCTGTGAGGACTTCGAAGGAATGTGCTGCTTCAACCTCTCTTCGCGCTGGGAATCCATCCATGCGAACATCCAGAAACTGAAAGATCTCGTGAAGGATTTGAAAGTAGAAAGAATCCCAGACTGGGTCAATGAACTTTTTGGGCAATGGGGATTAATGGGATGGGCTGCATCGTTTGTTAAGGGAATGTTGTTAATTCTCCTTGTAATTGTTATTGTATTATCTGTGTTCTCACGCCTTGTCCACTGTTTCAATAGAACTATGGCAAACGCCTTTTTTGTAAAAACAGAAAGTGGAATTGTAGTAAACGCCACAAGCCTTGCCAAGGCACCGTGGAGGCTTTAACAATAAGAATGCTGACACAGCAGCAGAGACGTGTTCCGACCCCAGACACACAACGTAGCTGAGTACCCTTATAAGGAGAAAAGTCTTGTTAACCCTATTATTGCTCGCTTGTAGTCCTTCTAACCTTTGCTCATTGGTCAAGTTTGGAGCCTGGCCAAGGGTATAAATGTAGCTTACTGTACCCTACTAACTTAGAAGAAGAAGAAAAAGAACCGGGTCCTTTCACGTCCTCCCGAATAAACCATCTCTGTGGAACAGCCGGTCTCTCATCTTCTCCTCTCTCTACGTCTGCCTGAAGCCTTGTGCCCAGGGAAGCCAAGCCTAGCAGCAGCTGAAATCCCAAAGAGCTCACAATCACTGTAACAGCTGTTATCACCCTGCTGGCTGGAAGGCGCCCCCGTGGCTTGGGTTTGAGCGAGCTGGCCTCCGGGACACTTATCCTCCTGGGATAGAGGTCTCAGGCCAACGCTCCGCTAATAAGACCCCCCACGGCTTCATAAGCACGTGAGGCATTGGAGGTGGTTCAGCGAGCTGTTTCAGCTTGCCAAGTTTATCGCATTGACCCCTCCATTGATGTCACTGTGTTCATCACCACTCCAGGTTCGTATCCCATGGGCGTCATTGGCCAATGGAGTGACAAATGGTCTGATTCCTTGCACGTTCTGGAATAGGTCTTCCTGCCCCATCAGCCGCAGAAGACAGCAACTGCATTGTTTGAGCTGACTGCTCGTTTGATAATCAAATGCCGGCAACGGTGTTTGCAATTGATGGGTGTGGATCCTGCAAAGATCATACTCCCAGTGCAATGGGAGGATTTTGACTGGAGCTTTGCAAACAGTGTGTCCCTGCAGAGTGCTCTGGAAAATTTTTCGGGGCAGATCACTTATCGTCTGCCCAGCCATAGGCTACTGCATATGGCAAAATCCACACAAATTTCTTTGTGGCCTAAAAATAGTCAGGAACCTGTGCAAGGACCCACTGTCTTTACTGACGGTTCAGGGAAAACAGGAAAGGCCATTGTTACCTGGAGGAACAGATCTGAGTGGCAGGTTCTGGAAGGCCATGAGGATGGCTCAGCCCAATTGGTTGAACTGAGGGCTGCTGTCACAGCATTTGAGAAATTTTCCCAGGAGCCTTTCAACTTGGTCACGGATTCTGCCTATGGGGCTGATATAGCACAACGGTTGGGTCATTCGGTTTTGAAGGAGGTCAGTAATCCTGCCTTGTTCCATTTACTGAAGACCTTGTGGTGTGCCATTCAGGCCCGGGTTCATCCATTCTATGTTCTGCATGTGAGGAGTCACACCGATTTGCCAGGCTTTATCGTGGAAGGTAACGCGAGGGCTGACAAGCTGGCTAACCCAGCGTGGGTGGCACCTCAGCCTGATACACTCGTGCAGGCCAAGGCATCGCATGGGTTTTTCCACCAAAATGCACATACCCTGCAGAAGCAGTTTCAGCTGACGCCAGCTGAGGCTCGTGACATTGTTGAGTCATGTGATGACTGCCATGCACTTGCCCTGCCTCTGCCAGCAGGGATAAACCCCAGGGGCCTTAGGGCCTTAGAGCTTTGGCAGACCGATGTCACCCAGATTGCCGAGTTTGGTCGGTTCAAGTATGTGCATGTCACGGTGGACACGTTCTCCTCTGTGATGTGGGCTTCGGCTCACACTGGGGAAAAGGCCCGTGATGTCCTCGCCCACTGAAGGCAGGCCTTTGCTGTTCTGGGCATACCTTCTGCTGTGAAAACCAACAATGGTCCTGCTTATGCATCGCAAAAGGTGCGGCAGTTCCTGCAGTTGTGGGGTGTCTCGCACAAGTTTGGTAACCCTCATTCTCCCACTGGTCAGGCTATTGTGGAACGTGCTCATGGTACTCTGAAGCGGGTTCTTCAAAAACAGAAACGGGGAATGCAGGATGAAACCCCGCACAGTCGGTTGGCAAAAGCTTTGTGCACAATTAATCATCTCACTGTGCCACAGAACTCAAATAACCCTGTCATTTTGAATCACCATCTCTCACTGCAGGCTGCGGACGAGGCACATCAGCCTCGGGCGAAGGTTCGGGTGCAGAATTTAGTTACCAAACAGTGGGAAGGTCCCTATGACCTTATCGCTTCGGGGCGTGGGTATGCTTGTGTATCCACAGATACTGGGGTACGCTGGGTACCTTCGAAATGTGTTCGCCCTGACCTGCGACCACAGAGGCAGAATCCAGCCGACGAGCAGGATGGAAACCGTGACCAACCTGAAAGGCATCAGGCGGGTGAATCATTGAGTGATGACTCGGATGCAGATGATGAGAGTGATCACTCCGATGATTCCTCTGCAAATGGACACTGAACATTGTTCATGTTTCCTTTTTCTCGTTGTTCATTTTCTTTTCCTTTTTTTCTTTTTTAAGCAGAAAAGGGTGAGATGTCACCCTGGCTTTTGAAGATTTTCTAAGCCTTCTGATGTTGACATTCTTGTAGGGAATTTTCTCACACACTTTCTTGTAAATAACTTACTGTTTGCATTCCTTTAATGGAGGAGGAGAAAGTTGATGGACTGTTGGTTTAACCAGTGTCATTGGAGAGGTTTCACTGTCACCCTCCAATCCACTGTCACCTTTGTAAAACTATAAATATTGGAGTCAGAAAAATAAACGTCCCTTTTTTCCTTTCACCTTGAGAGCGGGTGTGCTTGTGTTCTTTCGTGTCCTATAGCGACAGCCTCCCTCAGCTTTTGCCATGTCCTGTTTGTCTTTCAGTAGTGACTGACACCCCGCCCTGTCCCACAGCTCCATCCTGGCTCTGCAGGTGGCTTCCTGGGCGAGCTCACTCCTTGTGAGAGACACTTCTGGAGTTCACGTTCTCTTCAGGCTTGCACCAGCATTCCTCCTTCCTGACATCCACACTCTTGTTAGAAAACCAGGTAATTCAGGAGAAAAGGATGCATGGAAAGATCCTCAGATGGAAGTCAGAGAACCTCTATGGCCACCTCAGTATATGGAGGAGGACCAAGGTGTTTCTTTTCCCTCTTTTGTCAAATGAGAATTCTGACCAGCAGTAACAGAGACTCTCCTAAGGCCCCATTAACGAATGCACTTACACAGCCCTGGGGATGCCAGTGAAGGAAACCATGTGTCATGTAATGCGTGGCATGTATGACCAGAGTCACCAAACACCACCTAAACATGGAATTGTTCCACCTCTCTAGGACAGGCAGAAATTTAAAGAATTATCTGCGACCTTAAGGGCAGAAGAGGCCAGAGGAGGAAAACAACTCTGAGGAAAAAAAACCACCATCTCTGGAGGAGGAAACATCTCTGCCTGCTCAGAATTGGTCGAAGGAACATGTCTCTATTCCTCCCCTGAAAGGGATGCTTTAGGTGACCTTTGCACCTCCAACTGCCTTGGACCAGAGCCAGGAAGATTCATTTATGTAAATGTTAACTAAATAGATAGGTAGGAAGATAGACAGATAGATCTCACTACTATAATCTCCCTTCACTGTCCTCTCTGTTGCTACACACATCAAAACTTGGTAGCCAGTGTCCCAATCAGCAGCAATCCTGGGATTTCTCTCCTGTTGCTCAAAAAAGCACACTCTTGGGGAATCTGGAGCGTGTAGGACCTTATGGAAAGGGATCAGACCCAGAGCATTGCACTGGGAACTGCACTCTGTGCATCTGTGCTCGGGCAAGTTCTCTTAGACTCAACCACACGGACGGTGCTGAAGTGGCTGGAATCAGAAATGCAGCCCAGCCCCTCCCAGCTCCTGTCATCTCTGAGGAACAGCTGGAATGCAAAGCATTGATCTCCTGCTCAATTCCCAAACATAACACACTCCGATTCCCTGGGCTGTAGAAAGTCTCAGGTACTATTCAACTCAAAGAGATCTTTAAGGCCATGCATCAAGGCCTGGAAACCCAAAAGCTCCATCTGCATCAACTTCCACTTAGGGTGCGGAATGACTTCCAGAGCTTGATAAGGGCAGAAAAGATTGTGCAGAAGCATCCCTGCTTGCTGGAAAAAGAGAAAATGAACAGGGCTTCTCCTCCTTGGAAACCCACAAACCACAAGATGGAAGTGTCAGCCACTCCAGTGTCTAAAGCCCTTGGATGCATGACGGGATGTTTGGCGGGGAAACAGCCCTTGTGCTGAGCACTGTCATGCAGGGATTGATGGAAGTCTGCCTGAAGGTCCCTCATGAGCCCCCCATTGTCCAGGCCAAAGCTCCCTCAGCACCTCCTCCCTGGCCTTGTGCTGCACCCCCTTGCCCAGCTCCCCTGTCCTTGTGTGCACACGCTGCAGCCCCTCCATGGCTTTGTGCTTCCCAGGGCCCACAGCTGCACACAGCACTCCAGCTGTGGCCGCAGCGCTGCCCAGCACAGGGCCACGCTCCCTGCCCTGCTCCTGCTGCCCCCCTGCTGCTGGCACAGGCCACCGTGCCCTCGGCCTGCTTGGCCCCCTGGCCACACGCTGCCTCATCTTCAGCTGCTCAAGGCCGCCAGCCCTGCGTCCTTTTGGCCCACGCAGCTCCCCAGCCACAACGGTGCCCATTGCACTGAAGATACAGCAGGCACCATTGCAAGATGGCCTTCCTCTTCTACCACCTCATGTTCCAAGTAGGTATCATAAAGTTTGATAGGAAGAGGATTCTAAGTCACTCTGTTTATATTAAAATGATCTACTTTAACTGTATAGGAAATTGCTCTGTGGTAAATTTCCTTATCTGCTGTCAGCAAGAATTGTTCTCTTTGCAGAACTAGGTTTTTAGTTCTTCAAAGCTCTGAGATAGAAATTTAAAAATATCTATCTCTGCCTTTGTTATTGTTTTGCAGGAATGAAAATGGATTTTCTTTCGGCCTTCCTAGCTGGCCCTCTACAGTCTACTGCTGCTGGCCAAGCTCACATCCTCTCTAAATTTCCTAAACACCACAAATATGAAATGTTCCTTTCTCACTCACCTCAGGATCTTCCGCACTGCTGAATACACACTTCAAGTGACCTGCAGTAGGAAGGGAAAATGAACCAGATGCTGTCAGAAAACTGCCAGGGCTGCTGAATGCCACAGAACAAGTCAACCCAAGCAGAGATGATTTCCCGTTTCAAAACTTCCCTCCTGGAGACACATTTCATTCACACAGCCAGAAAGAGATCAGGACAATACTCTTTGCTGTGCCTACACTTCAGCCTGTTTAGCCAGTAAATGAATACAAACATGATCAAGAAAATGCAAATTGTTCTTGAAGACTTGGTGCTCATCTTCTACCAAACACATAAAGCAGCTTTTTTATCTCTCCCTTGGGAGATAACTTTTTAAAAAAAATCAGTTGCATGCACCAATTCTTGTAAACTTGCTGGAAACAGTTGCCCAGAAAAGGTTCCCCAAAATCCTCCTGAGCTGTAGCAGCTCTGTTGTGAAACAGCACAGCAGCAGCTCCAGGGTCCTGGAGCAGACACTCACTGCTTTAGAGTTTGCATTTCATTGCAAAGGGAGTAACTATTTTAGCACTCAGTAAAAGGTCAAGACAGACAGTCAAACCTCTTCATGACAAAATTTAGAAAGAAAGAAGCTTTCCCTGAATTCTGGGAACAACTGCAGTGTTTTTGGAAGGCATTCCCTGAAGGTCTGCCAGTCTACATTTTCAAAGGGGTCTTGCTTGTCCCATCAAACTGAGGAAATGACAGACTCTGCTGCCGCAGACTCTCCCATGGAGGGAACAGAACCCCTGCAGCTTCGCCTGCAAATGCTGCCCCTGTGGCTACAGACACCCCCTTTTAGCTGAACGTCTTGACAGGAGCTTTACCAAACCAGTGGCATCCTAATGCTCTTTCAGTTTCAAAATCAGAAACTCAGCCACCAAGAAAGAGCAGGAAGACATGCAAAAGCCAGGTTAGGATACACCCTAACCTAAGCAGAAGGGAAACCTCTACTTACGGTAGAAGTGTGTCATGTAGTAGGCAGAAAAAGTAATGCCATAGGCAGCAAAAGCTGCTGCGGCCAGATGGTGAAACAGGGTAGCAGTGTTGTGGGAGTTCACCACAACACGAGAAAACACAGAGCTCTTGTCAGTGGGCAGCTACCCGCTGACAAAGGCACCAACCAGGAAAGTTCTCCTCACCTGAGCAAGGCCTAGGGCTGCTCTGACACTCAGGCCTTCCGTGCACCAAGGCAACCTTCTGATGTCACTGTGACCAGGTGGCAACCATGCCCTGACATCACAAAGCAAACGCTCCATGTTGGTCTGGGAATTTATGCCAAGCAATAACCAACCTTCCCTACAGCAAACACAAAAGAGCCTGGGAAGTTCTCCTCTGACACAAAGCTGCACAAACTCCCCCCATGGGCCAAACTCTGTTGTTCAGGGGATCCAAGAGGAGCTCCAAGAGTGCCCCAAGCACCTACAGCCTGTACCCCAACTGAGCACTCAGATGGGACACAAGCAAAGGAAACCAGACCAAGAAAATGGCCCACAGCATTGCTCATGTGAGAAACTACCCTTCCTTTAACTTTTTAGAGGTTTATTAAGCCTTAAGAAACGACTGAATAAGGAAAAATTGCAGCATTGGGAGTCTCCATGAGTAGCAGAAATGTGTTCATCTACAAAAAGGATGCTCTGCCTTTTATACCCTTAGCTCCTCCAAAAGTTTTGTCAGTCAACTCTTTCTCTGCTGTCCATTGCTGGAGATTACTTTCTTGCATCTTGACTGGAGGTCAGGTGTTGTTACACCCTGCCTGCTGGTCACAAGGCAGCCCTCCCCAAATGCCCTGACTCCCGAGGCTGTTACGAGGGGGACAGGAAAGAGGACTATGGGAGGATATTTTACAATATCATCACTACACATTTGAACATCCACATAACATCTACTGCTTAATTGTCAGAGCCAACCATTGCATTACTCATCTAGAACACACAGAACCAGGAGAGAAGCCACAGTTGGCATCACAGCTGAAATGCTTCCTAACAAATCTCCCCACATATTTGCCCCTTTATTGGACATGCCCAGGGCTCCGGTGCCTGTACATCTCTGCCTTCCTTGCCCTTTGGCAGCAGTCGAACTGGCAGCATCTGCCCCCAGCAGCAGCTGCTCCAAGCTGGGAACGCCACTGGCAGTGCTGATTTCCAGAGGCTCCTGTGTGCCAGGGGCAGCCAAGGCAGGAGCGGGTTGAACGGTGCTGGCGCTGCTGCTGCTGCTCTGTGCCAGAGAGCCCTGGCTGGGCAGGGCACGGTGCCCACTGCGCTGCGGGCTCCTTCTCCTGCCACAGCTGGGCACACCTGGGAACAAGGCATGACAACCTGTGGGCAAACCAAGGGCTGTCTGGGGCTGCACTGCTCTGCACACACCCAGGACACCTGCAGCACAGAGCCTTGGTCCCCCAAAAGGTAAACAAGATGGAAAGAGCTGGAAAAGATTTAATTTCAACCATTCTCTATGCTTCAAAAGAAATGACCAAAATGAAAGTTACCGAGCAGGGCCTGATCCACACTGCCAGCTCAGTGTGAGAAAAGAGGCATTACTTTATTTCAGTGCTGGGTGTGTGGGGAATCACTGCCCTGAAACATGCACACCCACGTGTTGGTATCCATGGAACTAAGACATTACTTTCATTACTTTTATTCATTACTTTGCTCAAACTCACAGGCTAAACATTCTCACAAAGTATTTGACATGTTTAAATCACTTCCCCAAAATTACTGACATGTAGAGTAGGGATCTCTTGAGGGTCTCTGGTGGTCATGTGGTGAACATCCCATTCCTCAAATTCTCCTTCCATGGTTAAGAGCCTTCTTCTCCTTGAATGCATTGCAGCTACCTCCTCAGTAGGCCCACTGTCTTTATTCTCAAGGCTAAGACATCCACTTGCACACATCAGCCACTGGTGTGAGGGAAGGTACGACTAAGCACTGGTGTTAAAGTGTAACAAATTCACAATTTGTTGCAGGTCAACACTTCCCCAACATCTCTCCTTCCTTCTCTGGGAATCAAACAGAAGCATTTTGTGATCACTGAGCCCAAGGCCGCCTCCAACCCTCCTGTCACCCACCAGCCCTTCTCTCTTCACAAACAGCAGCTCCAGCAGTGCCTTCCCTCCCTGGCTCAGTCCCCAGCTGTGTCACAAGTTCTCTGTCACACACTCCAGGAACATCCTGGACTGTTTGCTCTCCGCTGCACTCTGTTGCCAGCAGACATCCCCACCCTGTTCCGTAGCCCTTGCAGAACCCTGCACCTGCTCTCCATGGGCACCTGGGCAGGGGAGGCACCCACGGGAGAGATGCACCAGCTGCACTGGGCAGGAACCAAAACCCTCTGGCGGCACAGCTGCTGGCCTGTGTCTGGCACAGCTCTGGCTGCCCCCTCCTCATGGGCTTTTGGCTGGAAATGCAATTGCACTTTCTGCCTCATGTAGAAACACCAGGGCTGCACAAACAACAGCCAGCAGGCCACATCCCAAAGGCACTGCAGCATGGAGTTGAGAAGAAAGAAGATCCTTCCCCAATTCCTAACCATACCAAAACCACCATAATTGGGACTTTTAATCATCTGAATGTAGAATTGATTCACAGGGTGACAAGGGAATCTTCCAATGGAGTTGAAGTTTGGTAGAGTTTTTATTCTGAGTCCTACTCAGACTGTTGATTTGAAAATTTATTTTAAAATATTTTTAAAAGGCTGTGCAGTCAGTCATATGGTTTTGTTCTAATACCAAAATGGCTAGATGAAATGTACTGGCATTTTAATTACATCCAAACTGATTAGTCTGTAAAAGCTTTCCTGCAGAATAGCTCTGCAGTGATGATGGGCACAGCTGGGGGGTGGCTGCAATGGAGGCTGGCTTCCAGTGAGCTCTGCTGGTCTTCCACACTGGAGCCAACAGAGCTTCTGCAAGGAGTCTCCTCTTGTGAGCTGCTGCAGCTGGAGCTGGCACTGGCTACAGAGCCGCTGTTTTCATCCCTGACAGGACCTGAGCACAGCAGCCTCTGGGCCTCCTTGCTGCACAGTGACAGTGAGGAGGCCATGGACCAGAGGTTCAGTATGTATGACTCAGTTTCCTGATAAACTGTGCTAAGAAAACCCTGCATCCCTCCTGCCAGATCTAAGACACTCCAAGAAATCTGTTGGCACATTGGGAACTCAGAATTGTTTGCATTTTGTACAATTGTCTTATGAGCACTTTTGATTGTTTTTGTCATTTTGTGTTGATTCAGTTGATCCTTCAGAGAAGCTTTCCTAATAATATAAAACACAGGGAATTGTGGAGACCCTGGAGGGGCATTCCCTGGTCTAGGGAGACACAAGAAGCTTCCCTCAAAAAACTGTTAGACCCCATTGGCTCCTTCCCCTGCTCCCATGTCTGTTCCTGTGTTCCTGAGCCACACCTTCCCTATTCCCTGATTGGCCCCCTCATCTTTGTACTGCCC
The DNA here is from genome assembly GCA_024362935.1 of Setophaga petechia. Taxonomy (NCBI): domain Eukaryota; kingdom Metazoa; phylum Chordata; class Aves; order Passeriformes; family Parulidae; genus Setophaga; species Setophaga petechia. Next base: position 943,288 of record JANCRA010000078.1, read on the forward strand.
CGAGATCAGGGTCAGCCCCCAGGCCCCTGTGGAGACAAAGTGAGACCCTCTGTGTGTGGGTGCTGGGACCTGAACATCTCCCTGCACAGCTGAATAAAACACCTGTGCAGATTATGCAAAGGTCCTTTTTGCTTCTTTACCCTGGACTATGCTAGCAGCAATTCAGACTGCTACAGAGGAGAGGCTGCAGTAATGGCACCAAGATTTTGGCAGCTTGACCATAGGCACAGAGGGCGTGCAGGATGCTGCTCTATGAATTCCTTAAGCAGCCATCTCTGGTGCTGGCACATTCCCTCCAGCTTCTGGTGCAGCCAGGGCCACCTTTGGTCCAGTAGATGACATTGTTATTTGAAAAATTGGGCCCACACCTTGGGCAGGAGGCCATCCACAGGCTCTGGTCCTGCAGCCCCCTGCTCAGCTGGGGACAGCGTTCCCTGTGGGGAAGATGGAGCAGCCATCACAGGGTCTTGGGGGCTGTTTTCAGCAAGGTGGCCAGGCTCTCTCCCTGCTGGACTCTAGCAATTGTTTGGGGCAGCTGATGGCAAATTGTATGTAGTCCTGTTCATCCTACTCAGAAAACCTGACAGCTTCTATCATTCTTCTGCAGAGTGGATGTCCTGGGTTGGCTGTATGATGCTTTTATCCCCAATTGTCTTGTTCTGTTTGTGCTAAATAGTAAGTTTTGCACCTTTAAGACTTATTGCAGACAGTGAAAGGGGAGAGAAAATGCAGGTTGTTTTTTTTTTTTCCTCCAGATACTCCTGTCACTCCCCCACATTCCTTCTCCTGGCCGGCGGTTGTTGTCTGCAGACAGACGGCGGACAGAGCGCTTCTTTTGCTTTTTAGTTTTCAGCTAGCTGAGGCAAAGAAGTTCCCTGGACTGTGGGGGTTTTTTTTCCCTTTTCTTTGGACCTCTTGAAACCTGCTCTGGACTGAACACCCAGGGCAGCACCGGCAGCTCACATTTCTGGCCCACAGGGCCTGGCCTGGCCTGCGACAATTCCAGCATCGGAGGGACTGATCAGAGACTGAGTGAGCTGAGCCACAACCCGGGGAGGGGGTTTTCTCAGTTTGTCATTTTCTTTTAGAGTGGCAAGGGGTCTCATTGTCTGATATTGTTTTAGTTTTATTGTTTAATAAACAGGTTTCTTTTTTCCACCTTTCTCCAAGGAGGTATTGTTTTCCTCCCGGACCAGTTGAGGGGGAGAAGGGGCCGATTGGATCTGCTTTTCTCACTGGAGCTACTTGGGGAATTTTTCCCCAAATTTACTCTAAACCTGGACACCATGGCTGTGCCTTGATTTCTCTCTGATCTGGAACTGTTAATTAGGAAATTTTTCTGCTGCAGTTATGGAGAAATATTTCAAAAAGCTTCTAGGAAATATGTATTCCCATTTTAAAAGGTGTCTTTTATTACTTTTCTCTTTAGACAAGAGGTGATTGTACCATTCAGTGATCAGTACTGAACCAGGGACTCTCCTAAGAAAGTCTGGCCTGGTCAGAGAAGCTGTGCCTTGAGGTCTGACGCAGTGTGGGCAACCTTGCCCCACATTCCCCAACCCTATCCTTGTCTGCCCTCACTCACCTGGGATCTGCTTTGCTCAGAGAACTGATCACACTCAGGCAAAGAGGGATTTTCCCCTTTTAATTTTTTGAAGCAATCTCAAATTCTTGAGTTTCTCTGTTGAAAACAGACACCCTCTTGAAGTGTGTGCCAAACCCAATCTGCCTCCAAGACCACTCCTGACCTGCCTGGGCCAGCTGTGAGGGTGGATCATGATCCCAACCTGCACTGGCCCATTGCAGGGACTGTTGCCGTGGACACTGCAGGGACCCCACTGCTGGGTTTGGCTGCCATGGCAACCCCCATCAGTTCAGGTTTCCTTGGAAACCACCCCAAGGAGCCATTTCTGCAGCCAGGTTCCACGGCCACTTGCCTGCAGAGCTGTTGCTGCCCTCAGCCATGGCAATCCTCAGGACAAAGCGATGCCAGGGCTGTTCCAGGTACAATTGCAGTGACATTCATTGGTGCCACCAGATGCCATGGCAATGGCCACAGGGACCATTCCTTAGGTTGGTGCCATGGCAACCAATGCCCGGACCCGTTGTGGTGGTTGGTGGCCATGGAAAGCTGCCCTGGGCCCCTTGCTCAGGACTGGTGACACTGCCCAGAGCCAGAGGGGATCCCTTGCTGGGGCTGTGCCATGGCCACCTGCCCTGTGCCGCGCTGGCCGCTCAGGCACCAGAAACCAGCAGCCAACGGCACTGCCAGGGCCCAAGGCCAGGTCAGCCAGACAGAAAGGGGCAGGGCTGGGCACTGTTTCCATGGCAACCGGCACTGGGGGGACACCTGGGTCACCTGGCCTGGCAGTTGCCATGGAAACCCCTGGCAGGCACTGAGGGCACAGCCCCTGGCACTGAGACACTGCTGGGCCGGGTGCTGAGCACAGGGCTGAGCACGCAGAGATGGTTTTGTTCTTGCTGAGCTGCAGCACAGCCAAGGCCTGTCCTGCCCCTTGTCCAGCCACGCTGGGGAGGGGCTGGGGCTGCGGGGGAGCTGGGCAGGGACACAGCCAGGACAGGGGACCCCAACTGACCTCGGGATAGACCAGACCAGAGCACATCATGCTCAGGGTATGAAGGGGGGGAACAAGGAGGAAGGGGGGAATTTTGGAGGGAGGGCTTCTGCCTTGCCAGGTAACACTTAGGCAAGAGGGGGCCCTGTTTCACCAGTGGGCAGGGTCACTACCAAAGACACAGACACCAACTGAAGGAATTGTGTAATTTATATCATGCACAGCTGCAAAGAATTACAAAAGGATAAGCTCAGCAAAGCACATCATCATTAGCAATGAATTACAAAAGAAGCTCAGCAATCCATCATAACTCATCATTACATTTTGATGACTGACCCCTTAGTGAAACACTAGAGGTGTTTGTGGCAGACAAAGATTCTGGCTATCAAGGTACAACGACAGACAACAGTAGTACTTTGGTGACACCGTTCTTCATTCTTTTTTTCTTTTTTCTCAATCTCATTCGAGTTAGGAACAAGAATTCAGTTGTCCATGGAGCTGGCACCATGTTAATTCCAGAATAATGCCCCCAGGCCCTTTGCTGTTCAGCTTTCCCATGCTGTCTGTGGCTAACAAGGCCTGGGGGGCCCTTTCCCCTCTGGCTGGAAGGGGCCGAGTCCCAGTCCCTGAGGGGCACCCAGGCTCCTGGATGGAATTCCTGTGCAAGTCCCTCAGTGTCACAGCAGCCTTCACATGGAGCCCCGTGGGTCAGAGCATTTTCCAAAGGGGCCCTTGGGGCAAACAGGGAGATTTGGTCTGGCAGGATGTGTAAAACAATATCCTGTCACATCTACTTGTTCTCACACAGAACACTTGGCTGCAGGGACACATTCCCATTGCTCCTGCCCAGGTTTCAGGACTCAGAGTTGTCTTTCCCAGGAGCTGTTCCTTCAGCTGCCTCGGGAGGGCCATTTGGCCTCTGGACCCACACTCCGGCTCCATTATTAGGACTGCTGGATCCAAACCCTTTATCTCCACAAACGGTGGTGATTGGAGGTGGATCTCCTTTTTTCACAATCGTTCTTAAAATTGCAATATTGATGACTGTGCTACCCTGTCATGGGGTTGACTAATCCAATCCTGGTCACTATGTTTAACAGAATTACTGTAATTTCTCCTTGATATTCTGCATCAATTCCTCCTGCCATGACATGAACACTTTGCAAGGCCAAGCTCCAAGTGAGCAGTTACCAAAGCAAAGTGTCCTGGAGGAATCTGAACTCCTGTTTCAGTATTGATAGCTCTCATTTGCTTTGAATTTATCCTAATTAATTCCAATGCATGAAGGCCCAGCCCTGCAGCCTCTGGGCTGGCCCTGCCAGGGGCCATCACAGCCAGAACAATTTCCCAGGCAGCCCAAGTCTCACTGCCCATGGTTGGATTTGCAAATTGGGGGCAGCTGTGCACAGCCAGGGGGTTTCCATTTCCGCCGTGGACCATTGTTAAGGGCATGGAGCACATCTGGGAGATGGGTCCTCCATGGGCAAAGGTTCCCATCTCCTCATTTTTTCAACTGCTCTTTTAACAACCCCTTCACCTGTGCAACCAATCCTGCAGCTTGTGGACAGTCTGGCACATGAAAAGCCCTGCAGGCTTAATCACTGTATTTTTCACAGGAACAGACAAAGCACTCTGCATCACAATATCAGCAAACCCTGTAAAAATAGCCAATTTCCTCCCTTCCTCCTTTTTTCATTGTACACAATCTCACAAAGTTGACCACAGACATTAGGGTCCTGGCCAATCCTGTTCTGTAGGGTATTTAGTGATACATCCCTGAGCAGCCAAAGCTACCGAATTAGCATTGTAAGCACTACTTCATATTATTATTATTTTATATGTAGATATATATATTGATATAGATAGACAGATATAGACATGCATATAAAAATATACAAAAATATATATATGAAGGTCTTATTATACTATAAATACATATATAGTTATTTATTATATTGATATTTCACTTGCACAAATGCATCTGAGCTCAAGATTAAAACCTTCTTTTCTTGCTCAATGTGGGAGCATTTGAAAATAATTGCTCCTTCTGAAGGTCTGGTTTCCAATGTACTCTTAAAAAATTCATCTTTGTCTGCCCAAACCCACAAGTTCTTTTCCTTTTCCCATATGTAATTTTTGGGTGCATTTTAAGCCATCCAGGGGTTCAGCCTCTTTTACCCAACTGCCCCACTGCTCACAGGGTGCTCCAACCTCAGCCCACTCCAGAGCCAGGGAACTCCAGGGAAGGGCTTCCCATCTGGGAATTTCTAAAGGGATTGATTCCTCACATTTACATTGAACAAGTGACATTTGGTTGGGATCTGGCCAGACTGGGCCAGTTTTGTTTTGCCAGCGGGCAAAGCCAGCACCAAAGACACAGACTCCAGCTGAAGGAATCAGTGTCATTTCCTGCAGTTCAGAGCAGCAAAGAATCACAAAGGGAGCAGCTCACCAATGCACCCAACCATCCCCACCAAAGATTGCCTACAGTGATTAAGAAAGATCCAGCAGCATTTACCCTCAGCCTTTACCATCCCCCAGATCCACACAGCAGCTGGGGAAGCTGTCACAGCCAAGGGCTGCAGGGCCACTCCTGGGCACTGGGAATTCCTGCAGGTGCCTCCAGCCCCAGGTGAGGCTCCAACCCCGCTGGGAGAGGGCCCAGCTCTGACAGTGCTGAATGAACAAACTGACAGCACTGCTGGTGTGGCAACATCTGGTTTCATCCTCCTCTTTGGTCCCTCCCAAAGCCGGGCCAGGCCTCAAGGAGGAACCAAGGGAGGTGACTTTGATCCTTCAGCCCCAAACAAGGCCAGATGTCAGATTTCATGGCCTTGTCTGGCTTCTAAATACACAAAGGTCAATACAGGTTTCACTAATGAGTGGCTACATCTATCACAGTGCTAATGACCATGCATATTTCATTAGTGAGCAGATACAAAGATAACCTTTGGTTGGAAGGTTCATCCAGAGTCCCCCTTTGGCTCAGGGCCTGCTGTTCAGGCCTCACTCAGGGCTGGTGTCCAGGCCTTGGCACTTCAGGGACATGGTTTAGTGCTGGGCTTGGCACTGCTGGGTGAGCGGCTGCACTGGGTGAGCTCAGAGGGCTTTTCCAACAGAAAGGATTGTGTGATTCCATTATTCCATCTGCCAAATTCAGCTAGGTTCATGTAAACATCATTAATTTGCTCAGAAAGTTTCCTCTTGCCCAGCTCCTGTGGCCTGAGGCTTCAGCTCCTTCAGCTCCTGGTGCTGAGCTGCTCGTGCTGAACGAGACGACTCGGAGAGAAGAACACAGTCCATGCAATTCCTTCTGGGACACGGAGAGGGGAGGCTGTGCAAACAGGAGCATTGTTTGCTGTGGCCTCCTCTCTGCCCTTCACGCCTTTCAGCGCTTTGAACCAGCCAAGAGCTTTCTCCAAGAGTGCAATGGAGCAGCTGTTCCTGCTCCTGGCTCTGGCTCTCTCCAGTCTCTGCCCTTGCCTGGTTCTGTCCCTCTTGCTGTGCCCTCTGTTCCCCCAGGGCTCGCTGGCTGCTGCCCAGGACTGTGGCACTGGCACAGATCCAGTGCTCCAGAGCCTCCTTTCTGTGCCCTTGCAGCTGCCTGGGCACAGCAGCCTTTTCCATCTGGAAGCTCCCCATGGACAGGGAGTGCCCAGCTCAGTTCCTTGCACAGCCTCCAGGAGCCCAGGGCTGCCATCTCAAGTCCCTGCTGGCACTCGGGGCTCCCAGGTGCCTCAGGCTGCTGTGACACCGCTGCCCATGGCAGGGAAGAGGGACAGGGGCTGTGCTCAAAGTCAGCTCCATCTGCTGCTGCTGCTGCTGCTGTGGGGTCATTGGTGCAGCCCTGGCCCAGAGTCAGGGATCAGATCCTGCCAGTCTCTTCCAGCCCTGTCTGCTCAGAGTTTGGGCCTTGGAGCCTCAGGTGGCCAAAGGCAGCTGCTGGTGGTCCCTCTGTGTGCCTGTGTTCAGCAGTGCTGCTCCATCAGTCTGTGCCCAGCAACGGGGAAAAGCCTCAGCCCTGCAGGGCCAGGAGCTGCCAGGCTCTGCCTGAGCAGCTCAGCCAGCAGGAAGGGAGCTGCTCCACACGGGAACCAGGACCAAAGGACATTCCTTTTATAGGACAGGTTTTCTATTTAAAGGAAAAAAAAGGAAAAGGGAAAAAAATAGGTAAATTTTAAAAGACAATAATAAAATCAAAGTGTTAGTGAAAAAAATAACACAATGTTAGTAAAAAAAACAAAACATAAATGCAAAGTTACATTCTTTGCATAAAGAGGTAAATGATCTTTTTAAAAAGAGAACTCAGTTATTTACATTGCAAATGTGCTGATGGCATGGATCCATCTTACTGACCTCAGCAGCCTTTTAAAAGATTTTGGGCTTTGTTTCCAACATTGGTATTTGAAATTGTGGTCAAAGCAAGAGGAAATTGCTTTGTGCCCTGCCAGTTCCAGCAGGACTGGGAATGGAAACTCTGTCAAACCCCAAATCCTTTAGTAGATGACCGTCCTTCTCACCCTGTGAATGAGCTGCACATTCCCTTTGAAACTGTCAGGGATTTCTTAGACACACAAAGTCCCACTGGCAGCTTTTTGCTCTGGTTTGGAAGTGCAGAAGGGCAATTCTCCATGCACCAGCTCCAGACTGCACTGCCTCAGGAGCACAGCCCACTTGCCAGCTTTGGCCCACTCGTGGCACTTCTAGAGGAGGAAGAAAGTGCAATTGCACAATTCCAGCCAATCAAGAAGGAAGAATGGGACAGACAAAACACCCTGTGCAGATCCAGGCGTTCAGCTGGGACTGTGGAGAGTTTGGTTCCTTGCCAATTGGATGTGTGTCCCCAGCTGCAATCTCTGGGCCTGCAGCAGAGTCTCACTCACCTGCCAAAGCAGAAAGCTCAGGCGCTGTGCTGGCAAGGGGCTCGTCTGATGCAAAGCTGTCAGAGCAATGTGAGGGCAGAGCCAGCCCAGCTGGGCCCAGGGCTGAGCCCAGCAGAGCCCTGGCAGAGCCCAGAGCAGCCTCAGCGCCCGCAGAGCCTGGCTGCAAGGAGAGAAAGCAGAAAGTGCCTGTCAGCTGAGGGTTCCTGTGCCCTTGTGCCAGGCCTGCGGTGCCCAGGCCATGCTGGCTGTGCCCAGAGCTGTGCCCACAGCTGCCCATCCCTGCTGCCTTTGGCACAGAGCAGGAGGGCAAGACATGTGCCCAGCCTGCAGCCAGCCACGGCACATCCAGCCCTCAGCAGTTGCCCAGAGCAGGATGCTCCTGTGCTCGCTGCCAGCTCCCAAAAGCTCTGATCCCACCCTGCCAAGCACACAGGGACCCACCTCACGCCAGCCACGGCTGGAAGAAAAGCTGCTCCCAAACCATGTCCTCAGCCTTCTCCAAGGGCACAGCTGCTCCCAAGGACTTCCCCATCCACACTGGACCACCTAGAATGCTTCCTCTGGAAAAACAAACACATTATTGAAAAGAGATTGGAGACAAAACCAGAAAACATGAAAAAAGAGAAAAACTCTTATCTCTGTCAGGGTCTTCAGGAAGGCCCAACTCCTACATGGTAGGGAAAAACCCAGCCATAGTTGAGGGAAGCCCACACTTTCTCTCTTCCCCCCTGCACTGCCCCCCCAACTCACGGTGATCCCAAAGCAAACAAGGGCTGCTTGTGGCCTCTGACAGACCATTGCTTAGGGCTTGCCAGTGCCCCAGCCCCTCAGGGGCTGCCCCAGCCCGGCCAAGCTGCCCGGCAGCAGCGCCGCAGCCCCACAGCAGCTGCAGAGCAGCCCCATGCAGGGGCACCTGGGAGCCCTCAGCAAGGCAGCCGGCAGCACACGGGCAGGAGGACACGGATGGCGCTTCCTGCCTGGCACAGGGCTTGTGGCCATCTCCAGGCACCGCTCTGGCAGGGATCCCCGCAGCTGCGGCCCCTGCCCAGCCGCTCTGTGGGCAGCACAAAGGCTTCAGCAGAACCACCAAAGGCCAAGGGGCTTCTGGGCATTTCCCCTGCAGCACTGGACGCCTGGGCAGCTGGCTGGGCACGAGCACCCTTTATCCCCCTTCAGGGCCTCACCACCCCTCAGCCTGCTGTGCCTTTTCACCCTTTCCTGCCTCTTGCCCTACACAGGCTGGGCAGCAAAGAAAAGCTCCTGGCAGTCTGTGTATCATAACACATTCTAGAATTGATTTCTCACAGTAATCTATAATATATATAATTATATCTACTCTATAATTTATTTATTTACAATATAGATAAAAAATGGAAAAGAAGAAAAGAAAAATTTTCAAGAAAAGGAAACTTACCCCTGGTTCAGGTTGCCCCAGCAAAGACAGCCTCCCAGATCAGCTCTCCTCCTAAGTCATCCGGCAGAGCAGGCAGCTGAACCCCGACAGGCGAGGCCGAGCCCTCCATGCCCTGCGCAGCTGATGCTGCAGCCTCCGGATGGTGGAATATCGCTCACGCTGTATTGCCCGGAGGACACGCAGTGTTTCAAGTGCCAGCTGTGACACGGCACTGCTCGTGTCCTCCATCAGGCGTTCCAGGGCTGCAAGAGAGAGGAACAGAGGCACGGTCAGAGCCGGATCTGCGGGGAGCCCAGGAGAGCCCCCTGCAAGGGCCATCCCAGCCGGCTCCTGCCATGGCCAGGAGGGAGCAGGGAGCAAGGGGATCAGCCCGAAGCTCCTGGCCACGAATGGCCCATGTGGCCCTGAAATCTCAGTGTGCTCTGCCCCCGGGAGCAGAGCCCTCCGCAGACGGGGCAGGGCTTGCAGCTCCCTCCGGCAGCCCCCGCTGTCAGCCCGCTGCCCTCGCTCACCGGTGCAGATCAGCTGCAGCTCTTGCCGCTGCCCCATCAGGTGCCGCCCGGCCATGCCTGTGAACACAGAGCCTGTCACGGCCCCAGAGGCACAGCTCCCTGCCAGCGGCGCTGCCGGCGCTGTGGCCACACGGGCTGCTGGCCCGGCAGGGCTCAGCCCGGCCCTTGCCGCACGCTGCCGCCCCAGGGCACGGCTGCCAGAGGGTGCCGGGCCCGACTGGCGCTGCCGGGGCAGCAGGCGGGGCGGGGCCGAGCTGCGGCAGGCCGGGGAGGGGAAGGGCAGCACGGGCTTGTGGCTCACCCATGAACTTGATGGCCGCCTCTCGCAGGGGCTCCTGTGGGCTCTCCAGGTAGCGCAGGGCCCGGCGCAGGTGCTCGGCCGCTCGGCTCCTGTCCTCTGCCAGCTGCAAAGAGCGGCAGGAGGGTGCACTTGGTGCGGGCTCAGCCCCTGGGCCGGGCGCTGCCTGCGCCCAGCCCCGACCTCCCCTGCCCGCACAGCCCTGAGGCGCGGCCAGCAGCCGCTGGCCAAGGGCTCTGACGGGGGCATCGGGCCGGCTGCTGCCCGGGGAGCCGCGGTGCCGCCCCGCAGCCCATCTGGGCCCGGGCTCCATGGGCACCCGGCTCGGGCCCACAGGAGCCTGCAGCAGAGCTCGCGCAGCCCAGGGAAGGCAGCAGCCTGTTGGGTGCAGGCTGGCGGCCCTGGCTGCAGCACTGGGCAGGGGCGCAGCTGCCAGCCGCACTCGCTGAGCAGCGCGGTCTGGGGGCTTCTCCAGCCTGAGGCTGGGGCTTGCAGGCTGTCCTTACCAGGCCCTCGCTGAACCTCCAGATCTGACTCAACCACTGCAGGTGTTGGAGATCCTTCCTGTTCAGGAATGTGGCTGAAGATTTCAGTGTTTCCCGGGAGTCCTGGAGAGCAACAGAGACCTGGAGATGGCACCAGAGCCCAGGGCCCAGGACCCGCACAGGTCCCTGTAGCAAGGCCAGGAGGAGGCTGCAGCCCACGAGGCACCAGAGCAGGAAGCAGCCGAGTGCCAGAGGCAGCTGCTGAGTCCTCACCTCTGCCACACGCCTGTTCTTGTCATGGCAGTGGAAGAGCAGTGGGAGCAGGCTCTGGTGCACGTGTGACTTCAGGGCCTCTTTTTCCCCTTCTGGTGACAAATACAGCATCTCTTGGAAGATGAACATGGAGCACACCTGCACCTGGCTATCATCCTGTATGAAAGAAAGAAGAAGAGACTTCAGCATCGGCTGCTTCACATCCACCTGGGCACAGGCCTGAAAATGCACAGGGCACAAAGTTTGCAGGCAGCAGCTGGTGGCTGTGGCTGGAGGCGCAGAGCCTTACGTTGTCAAAGAGTGGCAGGAGCGCCCCAGCCAGCTGCAGGGCAAGGGGGCTGGCTAGTGGGACACCATTGCACAGGAACAAACTGCTGAGGAGAACCATGGTCATCCTAAGTATGTTGCTGTCATTTTCCTGCAGCAGCTCCACCAGCCTTTCATGCAGGCTCCACATTCTTGCGGCCTGTGTGGAACACGAGTGTGTGAAACGCCATCCTGCTGCCACAGGGCCCAGAGGCCAAAGGCGTGTGCCAAAGCACTGGAGCAGCAGGAGAGCTGGGAGCAGCTGCCGCAGCGCCCAAGGGCCAGGCAAGGCCAAATGACTGCCTTGCCCAGCTTGCTGGGCAGCATGGCTTCAGCCGCTGCCCTCTTCTCACCGAGACGCTGGGGCCGAGCACCAGGAGGCCTCTGAGTGCCAAGCAATGCATCTCCCTGCAATCGCTCTGCAGCTTCTTGGACATGACCTCCAGGACACTGTCACGGCATTCACTCAAGTTCCGGCAGTCCAGGATCTGAAAGGCACAAGGCCAGTGATGGGGGAGCCGCACAGGGCCAGGCCCAGGCAGCAGCACAGGGCGCGGGCACCGTCCCGGGCAGCTGCGGCCACGAGAGGGCAGAGAGCCGGGAGGAAGCTCAGCCAGGCAGCGCTGGCCTTCAGACTCACCTCCACAAGGAACGCCATGGCGGCCAAATCCCGACATGGCATGTCTTTGCTGAGCAGCCCAAGCAGGTGGAGTGCAATTGCGGAACACAAGGCTTTGGATGCATGGTGCATTTCTCTGATAGGAGGAAATAGGAAGCAAAACCCTGAGGCAGCAGGGCTAAAGCTCTGCCAGGACTGACTCACAGTGGTCTGGCCTTTCTCCAGACCCCTGCAAGGGGGAGCCGGGTCCTCTGGGAGGTGGCTGCTCTTGGGCACGCTCCTCTCCCAGCCTTTTGCAGTCTCCCTGGCCGTCCCTTGGTGACAATGCCTTGTGGCCCATGACCATGGGGCCCCACTGTATGGGGCACCCCGGGCACAGGGCACAAATGCCAGGGGCAGCTGGGGAGCAGGGGGTCTCACCTGGCCAGCATGCCCACAGCACAGTGGTGGGTGTCAGCACAGAGCAGCGTGTCCCAGCCACGCTTGCCTTCCATTGACACCACCACGTGCTCACACTGGAGAAGGCAGAGCAGGGACTTCAGGGTCTGCACTGCAAACCTGTGTGCACAGCAAAGCCCAGGTCACACTGGCAGCACTGGCTCCTTGGCAGGCCACGTGGCAGGGACAGAAGGACTGGCATGGAGCACCTGTTGGGGCTGGTGGCAAGGCCGTGCTCTTCCTGGCATTCCTTCCAGAAGGTATCGACCTCCTCTGGCATCTCTTCTGTGCTGAAGAACACTTGGAAGAGCAGACGCACAAATAGGTGGGGGAAATACAGCATCACTTCACGTGGGACATGGGGCTCCTGGAGGATCTTCCACATCACCACAGTTGCCTGCAAGGGACAAAGCCCCTGAGAAAGCACTCAGTGCCAAGGTGTCTGTGTGGCAGGGCCCGAGCTTGGCAGGGGTAGGTCCGGAGAGACCTTGGCCGGGGGAGCACAGAGCCTGGTAGGCCTGAAGCTGCCTCTGGGCCAGGTTTCAGGCCAGCGCCTGAGGCAGGGAGATGCAGTGGGGGAAGGAGGATGGAGAGCTGCAGGAGAGGCAGCCTTGGGGCCAGCAAAGGCCACTTGCAGAAACTCACAGCCAGGGCAAAGACACCCGTTTTGTTCCCATCGGAGGTGCACGTGCTGTGCTCTGGCCAGCTCCTCAGCACATCCAAGAGGATCTCCACAGTCCCGGACAAGCACATGATGGTCTTCCACATGGTGATGGCAGCTCTGCGGGGTTAGAGCTCTGTCTCGGGAGGGTCTCAGACATAGCACCGTGGCCTGGGCATCCCTAGGGGCCTGGGCTGAGCACCAGCTCTGCCTCTGCCCACTGGCCCTTGCCAGCAGCACCCAGGCTGCCCAGCCCTGTGGGGACAGAGCCCTGAGGGACGGCAAGGGAGCATGGCAGCAGGCTCAGGGGCTGACGTGCCAGGGCTGGGAAAGGCAGCAGCCAGAGGGCTCAGGAACTCTCTGTTGGTCAGACACCTGGGACAGGCGGTACGGGCTGATGGGCTGGGGAGGCCTGAGCCCTCTGGCAGGTGGGCCCCATACCTGTCACAGGACGGGGCCACACGCAGGAGCGTCACCACTGCGTCATCCGGTTGTGCTTTGGTAAGATTCAGCAGGGCCTTGTCCAGCCTGTGCTCAGCACAATCACTGGCCATGAGCCATCGGTGAATGTACTTCACCATGGCAGGCACCTGGAGAAGGCACGGGAAGACTTGGAAAGCTGCCAGAGGGAGAAATGTCCCCAGGGTCCCCAGAGAAGTGCTTCCCTTCCCAGCGCACTGCCATGGCCTTAAAGGCTCCCAGGGACCAGCAAGCGTGGCTCAGGAAGCCACCTGACTCATGCAGGAATTGAAGCCTGGCCTCAGGCTGCTTACTAGTTCTGGCCTGGCAACACCCTTCTCCAGGAGCAAATCCAGCAGGGCGGCACTGGTCTCATGATTGAGGAGCTCCGAGTGTGCTCTGAGCCCAGTGCCCATGGTGCTGGTCTCTTCCCGCCCAATGCTCCTGATGAAGTCGCAAATGAGCTGTAGGAGAAGGGCAGGAAGCCGGGGATGTCGCATGGAGTGCTGCACACACGGTGCTGGGCTGAGCAGGGAAAGCAGGCCCAGCCTAGGTGGGGGTGGCTGCAGGTACCTGCGCTGTGCTGCGGAAGCGGCCACGGCTGGATTCCTGCTCCTGTGTGCGCTCCAGGGCTGCACCTGGCAAAGAGCGAGCGCAGCCAGAGCTCAGGGGCTGCGGGAGAGGCCGGAGAACACAGGCCAGCCCTGCGCTGCCCAGGCAGGGAGAGCCCCGGGATGGCCCAGGGGATGGAGCACGGCCACTGCGGGGTGTCTGCCCGGCCCCTCTTCCATCCTGTCTGTGGGCATTTCCCCAGGGCATGGGCATGGCATGGCATGGCATGGCATGGCATGGCATGGCATGGCATGGCATGCCGCCAAGTTGGCTGCAGGTTCCAGCCCTGCAGCCCAGCTCTGCCACTCACTCTCCTGCGGTGGACTGAACGGCACCACCTCTTCAGTCTCCTGTGCTGGGGCAGCTCCAGGGCCTTCTTCCTCCTCCTCCTCCATCCAGGCCAGCTTGGGCACTGTCGGGGGTCTCCGCTCCGTGTCTGTGACTGAAGCGCGGCCCAGCAGCGAACCCAGCCGGTCCCGCTCATGCAGGGCCTCCTGCGCCTTCCCTGCGGGCGGGACGCGACTGTCAGCGCTCGGCCCAGGGCGAGCAACGGCCCCCGAGCGCCCCTCAGCCGCCCCGGGCCGGCCATGCCCAGGCGTTCCCTCTTCGGAACGCGGCACGGGAGGCTCGGCGCCGGCGGCCGCGCTGCCGAGCGGCGGAGCTCGGGCCGGGGAAGCCGCAGCGGAGGCGGCGGGAGCGGCCGCGCCGCCTGTGCCCTCCGCGGGCCCTGTGGGGAGCCGAGATCGGGGCCGGGGCCGGGGCCGGGGCCGGGGTCGGGGTCGGGGCCGGGGTCGGGGTCGGGGTCGGGGTCGGGGTCGGGACTGGAGTTTGCCACGGGGCCGGGGCCGGGCTCGGGCCAGGCGGAGCCGAAGGGCGGCGATGCCGCCCCGGCCCCAGGCACTGATGCCCGCCCAGCAGCGCCACCGCCAGTACGGCCAGAGCCGGGCGGAGGCGAGACCGCGGCGGGACGGCCGGGGCTGGGCACGGGGCAGCCCCTCCCAGGGTCGGGGGCGGGCCGGGGGCATGGCCCGGCCCGGCAGGGGAGAGGGAGGCGGGGAGAGGAGAGGGACGCCGGGCAAGGGACCCCGAGAGAAGGGTGCCCGACAGCGGGAAGGGGACAGAAAGAGAAAGAAATAGAGGAAGAGAAAGAAAAAGAGAAAGATCGTTTAAGTGTATCTGTATCTGCTACTGCTGCCGCCGCTGCCGCCGCTGCTGCTGCCAACGCTGCCGCCGCTGCAACTGAAGCACCGGGGCCGTTCGTCCCCGTGTCCCTTCCCCGCTCGCCCCACGAGCCCCACGTTCGAGCCCCGCGCGCCCCGGGGACAGCCCCGAGTCTGTCCAAACACGGGAACTTTGCAGCCTTGAGCCCAGATGCAGAGCCCTGACTCCTGCACACTGGCACACTGGCACAGCAATCCCCTCGCCTGCTGCTGTGCATTGTCCTTGCTCAGGGTCAAACACTGTCGGGCTGCCTTCCCTTGGGGTAGGATTCCTACCTGACCCGAGCACTGCACGTGTATCTCCAGTGTTGCCTTCCAGGAAAAACAGGAGAGGGAAAACTGTGTGTGGCTCACGGTATTTTCGAGTGTCTAAAAATCACTAAGTCACCGATCTTAGAGGTGCAGTGCATCTGGAATTACTGGGATGGAGAAGTAGTGCAACATGGAAAAGGGGAGCATAGAAATACATAGAGGAGAACATCTTGGATTGTTTCTTTCATTTTGATTTCATTTCTGGAAAGCTGTTTCAGTTTTCCAGGAATCTTCTCCAATATGCTCTTCCCAAGAATCTCTCATGCAAAACAAGGTTAAGCTTCTCTAACAAGATTTGCCACCAGGAAATTATGCCACTGGTGAAATTTTCATGATGACTGTTTGTGCTGCCTTAGGGCAAATTTCGGGAGGAAACCCCAAAAGGGGTCGGTCTTGAAAGCAAGTTCAAGCGGCCCTTCCCCATACTAGTTCAGGAAAAGACTTCCCTCGAGAAAAGCGAAAAAACCCCAGTTTATTTAACAAGTAAAGTATTCACAGGCATGAAAAATGAATAATATTAAATAAAACCTCTGACAGTGCTGAAGAGATGGCAAATTCAGAAAGTCCTTTTTGTGGGTTGCAGTTGGCTCACTCGGTCTCTTCTAAGTCCCTCTGGTGCTGGAATGCAGTGTCCCAGACCTTGATGGGCCACAGGTGTGAGCTGCCAGTGTTTTTCTGGGTTTTCAGTCCAGAGCAGGTTTAAACAGTTCCAAGAAAAAGGAAAGTCACAGTCTGAGGAACTTCTCTTCCTAAGCTAGCCTAAAACAAAACTGCTAGACCTGGGCTGTGAAGGCACCAGGAAATTTCCAAATCTGGGCACTGGCGGTCCCAGTAAACACCAGGACTGGGTGGTGTCGTTGCCAGCAACAGAAATCTGCCGGATTTGGGTTCTGCTGGCACCGGGAAATTTCCGAATCTGGGTCCTGGCCCAGCAAACACAAGATGTGGGCAGTGCCAGACCCAGTAGCAGAAAGTTGCCGGGTTTTGGATTTCTGTGCCAGTAAATTGCTGCACTTGGGCTGTGTCAGAATAGGGAAATTTCCAGATCTGGGCCCTGGCAGTTCCAGCAAGCACCAGTGAAACCTTCTGGTCCTCGTCTGGACCATTGACCAGTGGTTTTCCTGAGAACCAGCTCTGGCCACTTTACAGAGACTGCTTTCATCTGGTGCTCTGGAAACAGAACTTTATGAAGGCAAACACAACAAACAGGATGGTGTGCACAGTACAGAGAGCAAAGCAGAAAAAAGCCTGGGTCCAGGGTCTAGCAGGGATATTTATACATTTATTTATATGGAGTGGTTAAGGAGGGATCTGAGGGAAGGATCCATGAGATTAAGAATATTAAAATTTTTGCAGTATTAAGTAACCAATGATAGCAAAGAGAACTCAGAACTTTCTAGTAACAATCTGCATAACTGAACAAGAGGATTATGGGTGGGAGCTCCTGCTGACCCCAGCTAAAGAGGGTTTTCCCACAGCCTTAAGCTGAGGTCTCCCTCTTCTTTTGAACCAACCCCAGCACACCAAATCTGGACAGTGCTGGGGTTTGGCTTTCTTTGCCAGACAATTGCTGCGTTTGGGTTGTGCTGCCACAGGGAAATTGCCAGATCTGGGCATTGGCGGTGCCAGCTAACCACAGATCTGGGCAGTGCCGGTGCTATCACCAGAAAATTGCCAAGTTTTGTCTTTCTGTGCCAGCAAACTGTTGGACTTGGGCTGTGCTGCCACTCGGAAACTGCTGGATCTGACCACTGGCCAGATCTGGGTGGGGCCAGCACCAGGTATTTCCAAGGTTTTGGCTTTCTTTGCCAGAAAATTACTAGACTCGAGCTGTGCTGGCACCAGGAAATTCCCGCATCTGGGCACTGGTGGTGCCAGCAAACACTGGATCTTGGCATTGCCAATGACAGTAGCCGGAAATTGCCAGATTTTGACTTTCTTTGCCAGAAAATTGCTGGACTTGGCTCTGCCAGAACAGGGAAATATCCAGATGTGAGCACTGGTGGTGGCAGCAAACACCAGGTCTGGGCGCCTGTATTGGCATCAGGAAATTGCTGGATTTTGTCTTTCCCTGCCAGCAAATTGCTGGACATGGGCTGTGCTGGCCCTGGGAAATTTCCAGATCTGGGCACTTGTGCAGAAAACACCAGACCTGGGTGGTGCTGCTGGCAGCACCAGGAAGCTGCTGGGTTCTGGCTTTCTTTGCCAGAAAATTGCTGCATTTGGGTTGTGCTGGAACAGAGAAATTGCCAGATGCTAATTTTCCGTGCCAGAAAATTGCTGGAATTATGCTGTACAGGCATCTGAAAAATACTGGATCTGGGCACTGCTGGTGCCGGCACATGTCAGCAAACACGAGATCAGGTTGGTGTAAGGCACCAGGTATTGGCCTGGTTTTGGCTGTCTTTGCCAGCAAATTGCTGCAGTTGGGCTTTGCCAGAATAGGGAAATATCAAGATCTGGGAACTGGCAGTGCCAGCAAACACCACATTTCGGGAAGGACTGGATTTGGACCCATTCCCTCCCTGCCTCCCTCCCTCCCCAAGCTGCCAGAGGGGCTGGAGAGCAGCCAGGCACAAAGGGACCTGCAGGGAGTGATGGACAGCAGGCTGGACATGAGCCAGCAGTGTGCCCAGGTGGGCAAGAAGGCCAATGGCTCCTGGCCTGGATCAGGAATGGTGTGGCCAGCAGGAGCAGAGCAGGGATTCTTCCCCTGTGCTCAGCACTGGTTGGGCAGCACCTTGAGTGCTGTGTCCAGTTCTGGGCCCCCCCCCAATTTGGGAAGGACATCGAGGGACTGGAGCGTGTCCAGAGAAGGGCAACAAGGCTGGGGAGGGGTTTAGAGCACGAGTCCTGTGAGGAGTGGCTGAGGGAGCTGGGGGTGTTTATCCTGAAGAAGTGGAGGCTTGGGAAAGATAAGGCAGTGTCAGGGCACAGGTTGGACCTGATGATCTCCATGGCCTGTTCCAGCCTTGCTGATTTGGGGAATCTCTGAAACCACCCTTGGAGCAGTTGCAGGATGAGCCCTGGGCCTCCTCTTCAGCAGCTCCAGCTGCCCAGGTCCCTCAGCTTCTCCTGCCAGCCCCAAAGCCCATCCTGTCATCCCTGCAGAGCCTCTGCAGCTCCTCCTCACTGCCCAGAACAGGGAGCCCCAGAGGCAGACACAGCAGCCCAGATGTGCCCCCCTGGCCTGGGGTGCCTCTGGCAAGGGAGCAGCACCAGGCACTGCAGGAGCCTGCAGACAATTCCTGCAGCACTTGTAGGATGATCCTGCTGCCCAAGGGACGTTCCCATGGTGCCAAGTCAGGAACTGCAATGGGGAGTGGGGCCAGAGAGGAAAGGGCAAACAGGGATGGGCTGTGTGCAGGGGAGGGAAGAGGGGTGGGCAAGAAAAAATAAATTGTTCAAGGGAAGAGTAAGGAAAGCAAAGGTGAAGCCTGTGCCCGGCCCCGAGAGCACTCAGGCCCTGCAGCAACACCAGGGCCACCAGGGCAGCAGGGCAGGGCCACGGCAGCAGCACTGGCAACACCAAGTGCTGCTGCTGCTGGGCACAGCTGCTGGGCCAGCACTGATCTGCCCCAGCTCTGCACACAGACATTGCTGCTGCAGCTCCAGAGAAGGCAACACAAGGGCATCTCTGCAGGAAACTCTGCTGTGAGATGCTTTCATTCCTTTAAAGACACTGAGAGTGCAGCCCCTCACTGACACAATCTGTGGTCACAGGGAAGGTGGAGAGAAACAAAATGAGAAATGGCACAAACAATGACATTTATTTGTAGATAATATGAAAAAAGTAAAACAATGGAAAAGAACCTCTAAAATGAATCCAACAACAAGTCTAAAATATGAGTTTTATTATAAGTGATTGGCAGAAATTGGACAGCAGTTTAATGTTCCTGAAGGCATCCAGTCATCAGTCTCCACACTGCAGCCTTGAGCTCCTGGTTCCTCAGGCTGTAGATGAGGGGGTTCAGGGCTGGAGGCACCACTGAGTACAGAACTGACAGGGCCAGATCCAGGGATGGGGAGGACATGGAGGGGGGCTTCAGGTAGGCAAAAAATGCAGTGCTGAGGAACAGAGAGACCACAGCCAGGTGAGGGAGGCAGGTGGAAAAGGCTTTGTGCCGTCCCTGCTCAGAGGGGATCCTCAGCACAGCCCTGAAGATCTGCACATAGGAGAAAACAATGAACAGAAAACAACCAAGTCCTAAACAGGCACCAACTGCAAGAAGCCCAAGTTCTCTGAGGTAGGTTTTGGCACAGGAGAGCTTGAGGATCTGAGGAATTTCACAGAAGAACTGGCCCAGGGCATTGCCATGGCACAGGGGCAGTGAAAATGTATTGGCTGTGTGCATGAGAGCATGGAGAAAGGCACTGGCCCAGGCAGCTTCTGCCATGTGGGCACAAGCTCTGCTGCCCAGGAGGGTCCCGTAGTGCAGGGGTTTGCAGATGGACACGTAGCGGTCGTAGCACATCACAGTCAGGAGGGCCAGCT
Organism: Setophaga petechia; assembly: GCA_024362935.1. NCBI lineage: Eukaryota > Metazoa > Chordata > Aves > Passeriformes > Parulidae > Setophaga > Setophaga petechia. The sequence continues at coordinate 962,851 of JANCRA010000078.1, forward strand.
CTGCTGAAATGAAGAACACAAAGAAAAAGAGCTGAGCAGCACATCCTGTGTAGGAGATGTTCCTGGTGTCCCAGAGGGAATTGTGCATGGCTTTGGGGACAGTGGTGCAGATGGAGCCCAGGTCGCTGAGGGCCAGGTTGAGCAGGAAGAAGAACATGGGCGTGTGCAGGTGGTGGCCGCAGGCTACGGCGCTGATGATGAGGCCGTTGCCCAGGAGGGCAGCCAGGGAGATGCCCAGCAAGAGGCAGAAGTGCAGGAGCTGCAGCTGCCGCGTGTCTGCCAATGCCAGCAGGAGGAAGTGCCTGATGGAGCTGCTGTTGGACATTTGTGGTGTCTTGGCATGGGGATCTCTAAAAAAGTAATCATGGAATAATTGGGTTTGGTAAGGACTTGAAATATCTCAGCAAAGCCTGGGGGCACTTTCCCCCCACTGCCTGCCCAGGGCTCTGCTGCCTGGAGCTGTCCCTGCCAGCAGCTGCTTCCCTGTGCCCAGGGCTGCGCCCTGCCAGTGCTGCCAGAGCCCAGCCCAGCCCTGGGGGCTCAGCTCTGCCCTGCAGAGCCCTCCCAGCTCAGACACTGCCCAGGGGCAGCTCTGGCTCTGCAGGCTCTGATGGCAACGTCAGAGCAACCCTGAGGAGGCTGGAAAAGTGGCACTGATGCTGTCTCTAAGGGGCCCTGTACTGATTTCTGTCACTGCCTTGTTTGTTCAGATCAGAGAGAAAATTTTCAATTTTTTCTTTACCTGAATATTGAGATGAATATCTATCTGTATTTTCCCATCCAAGCAACACAGAGCAGAGTAGAGTAAAAATCAGGATTTTTCCTTTTATGCAGCCCCTGGCTCTCTGTGCTCTATTTATAATCTACTTGGAAATGTTCTGCAGTTAAATGCCATGCTGGGAGCAGTCCTGAACAATGCAGCATCCTCCCCACACAAGGAGAACACTCCCCAGCCTTACCAGCTGTCTCCCCCCCCTTACCAGCTGTCTCCCCCCACCCAAACCTTGTCCCCCAGTGCTGGAGCAGCTGCCAGGGCTGGCTGAGAGCTGTCCCTGGCAGGCAGCAGAGTCCCTGCCCCAGCACAGCGCCCTGGGCTGCAGGACCCTGCTCTGCAGGACAGCCCTGGGCACCCCTGGCTGCTCTGCACAAGAGACAATCAGAGAATGTACTCACAGGCTCTGGAGGCATTGGGATGTTCCAGCTTCAGGAGATGGCTCCAGGAGCTGCAGCTGCATTGTCCTGCAGCCAGAGGTTCCTGTGCCAAGGGCTGGCAGTGATTGTGCCCCAGGCACTTCTCAGCACCTTCCCAGCCCTGACTGATTGAAGCTCTCTGTGCCTCTGTGCTGTGCCCGGGCTGGCTGCAGGCAGTGCCCCAGCCCTGCTGGGCTGGCAGAAGAGCTGCTCATCATGAGAAATGTGCTTTTGAAGCTCTGCTTGGTTACCAGGAGCTGCCTCTGTGCCAGGAGCCCAGCCCAGCTCAGCAGCACAGACACAGCACAAGGACTTGAATGAGCCTCTGGGGCTTTGTGCTCCAGCCCTGAACATCAGTCCCTCAGAGGGAGCTGAAGAAACCTCTCCAGAACTCCAAGGCACAATCCAACTCCAAACTTTCTTGGACTTTTAATGGGTCCCAGTGAGGGACACGACTGAGAAAGTGTCCCCAGGCCCCAGGCAGAGCAGAGAACTGCAGGCAGTGATGAGAGGTGGGCACAAAGAGAAGCCAAGTCTTGGTGCCCTGGGCCACAGCAGGGTCTGTGCCACCAAGGGCTGTGAGGAGACACCTTGTGCTGAGGCCCTGGGGCCTCCTGGCACAGCCCCAGCCAGGCTGGGCACTGTCAGCCCCTTGTCCTGCCCTCAGCATCCCCCCCTAGCCCAGATCCCAGTGGCCTCAAGGATCTGCTGGAAGGAGTCCCCGGGGAGCCTTGCTCAGCAATGGCCCTGGGGGCTCCTGAATGCTCCCTGCAGGGACTGCAGGTTTTTCAAAGGACTTTGGCTTTGGCTTTTGTGTTGGAGTCTCTGAGAGGTTTGTGCAATCATGGCCTCCAATTATCTGCTGTAATTAGTCCCTGGAGAGGCTTTGTCAGTAACAACACTCAGTGGGGCTCATTAATACTTCAGGGTACTCCAGGTATTTTCAGGTACTTGGTGTTTCCCTTTTGATACAGACTCTGTGAGAGGTTTGTGCAATCATGGCCCCAATTATCTGCTTTAATGAGTCCCTTGAGAGCTTTGTACTGACACTCAGTGGGGCTCATTAATGCTTTGGAATACTCAAGGTTTTTAAAGTACTTTGGGTTTTCCTCTCTGTGCTTAGTCTCTGAGAAGTTTTTGTGTTATCCTGGCCTCCAGTTCTCTCTTTCAAGGAGTCCATGAGGAGCCTGTGTTGCAGATGGACCTGAGTGGGACCCATTCATGCTTTGAGACACTTCAGGTGTTTCCTCTGTCTTGGACTCCTGGAAAGGTTTTTGCAATCTCCTGTCAGGCCCTGAGGTTCCAGGGCTCAGCTCCAAATGCACCACAGGGCTCATTGGGATCAAGCAAGTCCTGACAAACCATGGCTCTGCCTTGATTTCCTTCTGGTCTGGGCCAGTTCATAGGAAGGTTTCCTTCTGCAGTTATGGAGAAATATTTCAAAGAGCTTCTAGGAAAGACTTATTCCTTTTCTAAAGGGTGTCTTTCATTACTTTTCTTGTTGCACAAGAGGTGATTGCAGCATTCAGTGTCTGATACTGACCCAGGGTCGCTCTTGAGGAAGTCTGGCCTGGTCAGAGCAGCTGTGCCTTGAGGTCCTTCCAGTGTGGACGACCTTGCTCCACATTCCCCAACCCCATGCTTGTGTCTTCTCATTCTGGAACTTTCTTTGCCTGGAGAACTGGCTTCACTCAGCTGAAGAGGGATTTTGACTTTTTAATTCTTTAAAGCCATTTAAAACTCCAGAGTTTCCCTACTGAAAACAGACACCCTCATCAAGTGTGTGCCAAGCCCAAGGTGTCACCAAGAGCACTCCAGACCTGCCTGGGCCAGCTGTGAGGGTGGATCATCATCCCAGCCTGCACTGGGCCATTGCCAGGGACTGCTGCCATGGACACTGCACTGACCCCACTGCTGGGTTTGGGCACAGGGCAATGCTCATCAGCTGAAGTTTCCTTGGAAACCACCTTGTTGTGGTCTGTGGTGGCTGTGGATGCAACCTCCCCCAAGAACGTCTTGTGCCAGTGGGCAGGAGCCACAAGAGCACCAGGGCACACACAGACACGCAGAGACGAACAGACACAGACACACAGACACAGAGACACACAGACACACAGACACACGGACACAGACACACACACAGACACACAGACACACAGACACAGACACACAGACACACACAGACACACAGACACACACAGACACACACACAGAGACACACAGAGACACACAGACACACGCAGACACACACACACAGACACACACACCCAGAGCAGCAGCTCGGCAGTTGAGACACAGGAACATCCAGGCATGGAGTTCTATCAAGGGGTTTTTTTGGGTCAAATGCTCCTGGGGTCCAGGGGTTAAAGGCAAAGACAAAGGAGGGTTTAGGGTATAAATACAGGAAAAGTGGGGCTGGAGGAGAGCATCAAGAATCTAAGAGTTTAGGAGTGGTATACAGGGAAAGGGACTGATAGTAAATGCCAGGGTGGATAGGCAGGGACACCAAGTAATGGGAAGACAGGGAAGGGAGAACTCTCTAGAACATGAACATATGAGGGTAATAGGGGTAGGAAAGGCCAACAGGCCAATGGGGAGGAAATAAATGGGAGAAATTACCATAGTGTTGCAGAGCACTATGGGGGAAGATTCTTTTCTCACCCTGAGCTGTGAGGAACACCCGGAGCCTAAGGTGCATCTCTCCAGGGCATTGCTGTTGACCTCTCCCCAGTAAGCTCACAGGGCTACCAACACACACTGGAGGTGTCCGGGGCCATTCATCATTTCTCTGCTCTCCAGCACTGAGGCAATGGACTCTGGCTACAGCTCTGAGCTCGTGCCCATGGCAAGCACCCCTGGCATTGGGGCTCCATGGAGCTGCTCTCAGGAAACCCCCAAGAGCTGGGGAGTGCTCCAAAACCACCACAGAAACGTGCGATACCTCAAAATCTCTTCAGAAATGTCGAATATCCAAAAACTCACTCAGTAATGGGCTCCCCCTCCCTTTATCATCCCCAAACTTTGGCTGTCTCATTCCAGACCCCAGCCCACCACCCCAATCCCAATCCCAACCCCAACCCATCCCACTTTTGCTGGACATCAAGACTCCCTTCCCAAGCTGTATTTCCCCCATTTCACACCTCCCAAACCCCATCCCACCCATCCTGCCCCACCCAATGCTCATCTCTCCCCTCCTGATTTGCATCCCACTTTGCCCAATCTCCTTCCAACCTCATTTCACCCTGAGGGGCTGTGGAATCAAGAAATTTTGGGATTGAGTAGTTTTCAGTGGCATTGAGCGGTTTTGAGCAGACAGATCAATCCCTCTCATCTTTTGGAGTGCCAATAAATAAAGATGATTAAACCAAATACCCCCAAAACTCCCCCATATCCTCCTAGATATCTCCTGGAATCCAAATTTCCCCCAAAACACAAGTCAAATGTGAGGCTTTAGATGCCTTTGATGAATTTGTTTATTTTTACCCCAGTTTTCTGTGTTTTGAAGGGAGAGAAATAAATCAAAAGATAATTACAGGCAAAATAAAAGGAACACCAGCCACTCCCCACTGTGTATCACAGGGACTGTGGGTCACCAGGGCTCTGACCAATGTGGGTCCTCTGATGGGGATGGAGCTGGAGCAGTGCCTGAAGCTCTTCCTGCACTCAGGGCTCTCACAGGGCTTCCCTTACCGGTGCCTCCGTTGGTGTCGGGTAAAGAACGAGCGGCCTGAGAAGCTCTTCCCACCCTGGGGACACTCGTGGGGCCTCTCCCCGGTGTGGATGCGCCGGGGGGTGACGAGGGTGGAGCTGTGCCTGAAGCCCATCCCGCAGTCGGGGCAGTGGAAGGGCCTCTCCTCGGTGTGAATTCGTTTATGTACAAGGAGATGGGAGCTGGTGTGAAACCTCTTCTGACACTCGGGACACTCGTAGGGCCTCTCCCCAGTGTGGAACCTCTGGTGGACAACCAGGTCAGACCTCTGGCTGAAGCTCATCCCACATTCCAAGCACTCATAGGGCCGTTCCCCAGTGTGGATCCTCTGGTGGCAGATCAGGTTGAATCTCTTCCTGAAGCTCTTCCCACACTCCAAGCACTCACAGGACTTCTCCCCATCATGAAGCTGCTCATGGACCACCAGCTCTGAGCTCTGGTTGAAGCTCTGTCCACTTTCCTGGCATAGGGTGGGTCTTTCCTCCTCAGAGCACCCTGGGCTGGGTTTGGAGCCTCTCCTCCTGTGGGATCTCTGGGGCTTTTCCTCCCCATTGGATTCCTGCACTGTGGAGCCACTCAAATCGGCCTCTTCCATGAGGTTCTGCTGCCATGGGGATTTGTCCTCCCTGGTCTCCATCCTCAGCTCCTTGTCTGGGGGAGGAAGGACAAGGACAGGATGGGATTTGCCTCTGTGCCAGAGGGAAGGGGAAGGAGATCCCCCCAGTGCATCCCCAGCAGGACGGGGTTGGCAGCAGGGTTGTCCTGCAGCTGGGGGCCGTGCTGGGCTGGGAGATGGAGCAGGAGAGAGGGGGAAAGGGGCACTGACTTCCTCCTCACCTGCCTGGGTGTCCTGGGGCATCTTCCTCTTCCTCGCAGCCTCCTCCTCCATTCAGCCAAGGTTTGGGAATGGGAAATCCTGGTTTGGGAAAAAACAAGGTGTGAATGCCTTGGATTGGGAATTCCTCCCAACCAAATCCATCTCCAGAAGTCATCTGGTGTCCATAAAAACTTCCAAAAATCAAGAGTGAATAAAAAAAGCCACCAGGAGTGTCCCGTTTCCAGGTTCTTCCCTCTGGGGTTCTGGTGGTCCCCTGTCTCAGGGTGCTGGGGATCCCATGGGTCCTGGGGACTCCCCCTCTCCAGGGTCCTGCTTAGGGATGCTGGGGGATTTCAAGGTCCCCCACTCCAGACACTTGGGGGTCCACTCTCTTCCCACCACCCTGTCCTGGATTAGGGAAAATTTGGGAGAAAACCTCCAAAGGGGTTTTCTCTAAAAATCAAATTCAAGCAGTCGCTTCCCTAACCAGTTCGGGAAAAGATTTCCTCGGAGAAAAGGGTAAAAAACTGTTTATTTAACAGGCAAAGCATTCACCAGCACAAAAAAATGAACAATACTATACAATAAAACCTCTTGCTTTTCCAAAAGAGATGACAAACTCAGAATGTCCCTCCGTGGGCTGTAGCTTGGCTCACTCAGTCTCTTATCAGTCTCTTATCAGTCCCTCCAGCACTGGAAATGTCACGGCCCAGGCCTGGCCAGATGGCCCACAGGTGCGAGCTGCCGTGGTGTGTTGGGTGTTCAGTCCAGAGCAGTTTAAACAGCTCCAAAGAAAAAGAAAAACCACAGTCCAGGAACTTCCCTGCCTCAGCGAGATAAAAACGAACTAAAAGCAAAGGAGAGCTCTGTCCTGCTGTTGGTCCGACTACTGACAACTGATACCTTAGGTTTTAAGTTTTTCTGTTCTGTCTTGGTGTGCAGCTTTTTGCTTTATATTAAGTATTACTGGGATCTTTTCACAGGGTGGTGAAGACAAAACAATCCTGTTCCAGCTGGAGACTCAAGGACAATCTCTTCAAACTTCAGGCCCAAAGCATAAACAACATGAAAAGAGGAGAGCAGGCAAGCAAGCAAGGAGGATGAAATTTCATAATTTGAAGCTATTGATTGGACAGTTAAATTCTATATGCAAATAGACTAAAACCTTATAAAAATGTGAGATCTCGTCGCCAAGCCCTCTTTTGCTCCCATCTTGGAGCCATGCAGGCAGAGTCAGCTGTGACTCTGGTACTGCCAGAGTGTGGCCTTTGAAGGCACTTCAATAAAAATCCACTTTATTCCGCTTAGCTCCATCTGGCCTCTGTTCCAGCTCCTTAAGGCATCACAAAAGTCCAGGAGCCAGAATGTGGAGGAGTGAATGCAGTTCCTGAAAACAAACTGCAGCTTCTCCCTCCTCCCCTTCGCTCTCAGAACCGGCCTTAAAGGTGCAGAACTCATTTCTGGGCTAAACGGACCGATGGGGTACGAGCATCATGAAGTCACCCCAGGACACGCCCCTGTCAGGGTCAGGGGGTCCCATCCCGCCTCATCTCCGGGCTGCCGGGGGTCCCCCAGCTCCGGTACCGCCCCTTTCCCTCTCCCCGCCCCGGGGGTCCCCCGTTCCACAGCCCCGGCTCTCACGGGGATCCCCAAAACCAATGTCCCGCCCCGTCGGTACCGGGCCATCCCCACGTGGACCCCCCGGGACCCTCCCGAGGGGCGATCGCGGCTCCTCTGCCCCCGAAAAAGCTCCTCTGAGGGAGCCCGGAGATATCCGGGGCTCGAGTCCGGGATCTGCCGGCTCCGAACACTCTCCAAAAAAATCCTCCCGGAGAGTCCTGGCTGGAGCCGGGGCGAGCTCGGCCTCCGCCCTCACCTGCGGCTCGGGGCTGGGGGCGATGCTCCCGGGCAGGGGGGGCTGCAGGCTCAGCGTGCGGGCGCTGCGAGCGCCGGGATTCTCCCGCTCCTGCTTCTGCTCCTTCTCCTGTTCCTCCTCCTCATTCCACTCATTGTCCTCTTCCTCCTCCTCCTCATCCTCCTCCTCGTCCGCGGCCACCTCCTCCTCCACCTCCTCCATGTCCTCATCCATGTCCTTTTCCTCTTCTTCTTCCTCGTCCTCCCCCTCATCCTCGTCCTCCTCCTCCCTCTTGGCTTCCTCCTCCTCGTTCACGTCTGGCTCATCCTCACCCTCCTTCTCAGCCTCCTCGTCTACCTCCACGTCCTCCTCATGCTCCTCCTCCTCCTTGCCCTCTTCCACCCCTGTCGTCCTCCTCCTACTCCTCCTCCATGTCCTCCTCGTCCTCCTTCTCAGTGTCTTCCTCCTCACTGACGTCCTCCTTGTCCTCCTTGTCTTCGACGTCCATGTCCTTGTCCACTTCCTCCTCATCATCATTGTCAACCTCCTCTTCCTCCTCTCCCTTGTCCTCGTCCTCATCCTCGTCCTAGTCCTCTTCCTCCTCCCCCTCCTCCTTGTCCTCCTCGTCTACCTCCTTCTCCTCCTTGTCCTGCTCCTCCACCTCCTCGTCCTCCACATCCTCATCCTCGTCCTCCTCCTCCTAGTCCTCCTCCTCCACCTGCTCGTATACCTCTATGTCCTCATCATCCTCATCCTCCTCCTTGTCCTACTCCTCCTCCACCTCCTCATCCTCCTATTTCTCCTCCTCCTCATCCCTGTCCTTCTCATCCTTGTCCTCCTTATCCTCCTCCTCCTCTTCCTCATTTGCCTCCTCATCCTCCTCCTCCTCCTCCATGTCCTCTTCCTCTTCCTTCTCCTCCTCATCCTTGTCAGCCTCCTCCTGTTCGTCCTCCTCCTCTTTGTTCTCCTTGTCATCGCCCTCCTCCTCTTCCTCGTCCACCTCCACATCCTACTCATCCAACTCCTCCTCATCCACCTCCTCCTCGTTCTCATCCTCGTCCACATTCTCCTCTTCCATGTCTTCCTCCTTGTTCATGTCCTCCTCGTCCACGTCCTCCTCGTCCACGTCCTCCTCGTCCATGTCCTCCTCCTTGTCCTTCTCCTCCACCTCCTCCTCCTTGTCCTCCTCCTCTGCCTCCTCCTCCTCCTCCATGTCCTCCTCATTCTCCTCCGTGCTCTCCATCTCCTCATCCTCCTCCTCTGTGTCCTCCTCCTCTTCCTTCTCCTCTGCCTCCTCCTTCTTGTCATCCTTCTCCTCCTCATCCTCCTCCTTCTCCTCATCCTCCTTCTCATTCGCCTCCTCCTCCTCCTTGTTCTCCTTCTCCTTGTCGTTCTCCGCCTCCTCCTACTCGCTGTCATCCTCCTTCCTCTCCTCATCCACCTCATCCTCATCCAGCTCCCCCTCCCCCTCCTCCTTGTCCTCATCCTCCTCCATGTCCTCCTTGTCCTCCTCCACGTCCTCATCCTCTTTCTCCTCCACATTCTCGTCCTCCACCTCCTCATCCTCCTTCTCCGCCTCCTCCTCCTTCTCATGCACATCCTCCTCCTCGTCCACCTCCTCCTCCTCCATGTCCTCATCCTCATCCTTCTTGTCCTCCTCCTCCTCCTCCACATCCTCTTCCTTTGCCTCTGCCTCCTCATCCTCCACCTCCATGTCCTCGTCCTCCTCTTTCTCCTCCTTCTCCTCGTCCTTGTCGACCCCCTCCTCCTTCTCCTCTTCCTCCTCGTCCTCCTCGTCTTCCTCCTCATCCTCACCCTCCTCCTCCTCCTCCTTGTTCTCATGCTACTTTTCCTCCTCCTCCACCTTCTCGTCCTCCTCCTCTGCATCCTCCTTGTTTACCTCATCCTCCTCCTCCTCCTCGCCCTTGCCCTCTTCCTCCGCCTGCTCCACATCCTACTCATCCACCTCCTCCTCCTCCTCATTGTCCTTCACCTCCTTGTCCTCCTCCTCATCCACGTCCTCCTCCTCCATGTCCTCCTTATCCTCCTCCTTGTCCTGCATCTCCTCATCCTCCTCCTCTGTGTCCTTCTCCTCTTCCTTCTCCTCTGCCTCCTCCTTCTTCTCCTCCTCCTCCTCCTCATTCACCTCCTTGTCCTCCTCATCCTCCTCCTTGTTCTCCTCTTCCTCGTCATTCTCCGCCTCCTCCTACTCATCATCGATCTCCTCCTCATCCACTTCCACCTCCTCCATGTTCTTGTCCTCCTCCCTCTCCTTCTCCTCCTTGTCCTTGTCGACCTCCTCCTCCTCTTCATCCTCCTCATCCACCTCATCCTCGTCCAGTTCCCCCTCCCCCTCCTCCACGTCCTCATCCTTCTCCACCTCAGCCTCCTCCTCGTCCCACTCGTCCTCAACCTCCATGTCCTCATCCTCCTCCTCATCCTTGTCAATGTCCTCTTCCTTCTCTCCCTCCTCCTTGTCCTCCTCTTCCTCCTCCACCTCCTCACATTCCTCCTCCCCCTCCTCCTTGTGCATGTCCTCCTCCTCATCCTCCTCCTTCTCCAGAATCTCCTCCTTTGCCTCCTCCTCCTCCACATCCTCCTCATCCTCCTCCTTGTCCTCCATCTCATCCTCCTCCTCTGCGTCGTTCTCTTTGTCCACCTCCTCCTCTTCGTCATTTGCCTCCTCATCCTCCTCCTCCACATCATCACCCTCTTCCTTCACCTCCACCTCCTCCTCGTCTTCCACCTCCATGTCCTCGTTCTCTTCCTTCTCCTCCTCCTCGTCATCCTCCTTCTCGTCATCCTCCACCTCATCTTCCTCCGCATCCTCACCCTCCTCCTCCTTGTTCTCCTTCTCCTCCACAACCTCATCCTCCTCCTCCTCTGCCTCCTCGTGCTCCTCCTCCACTTCCTCCTTGTGCTCCTCCTCCACCTCCTTCTCATGCACGTCCTCCTCCTCATCCTTCTCTGCCTCCGCCTACTCGTCCTCCTCCGCCTCCTTGTCCTTGTTGACCTCCTCTTCCTCCTCTCCCTCCTCCTTGTCCTCCTCGTCTTCCTCCTCATCCTCGCCCTCTTCCTTATCCTCGTCCTCCTCCAACATGTCCTTGTCCTCCTCCTCGTCTTCCTCATCTATCACCTCATCATGCTTGTCGTCATCCACCTCCTTCTCCTCCTCTTCCTCCTCATCCTCCCCATCCTCCTCCTCCATGTCCTCCTTATCCTTATCCTCCTGCTCCTCCTCCTCCTCCAAGTCCTCATCCTCTTCCTCCTTCTCTTCCTCCTCTTCCACATCCTCTTCCTTGTCCTCCTCCTCCGCCTCCTCATCTACCTCCATGTCGTCCTCATCCTCCTCGTCCTCCTCCTCCTTGTCCTTTTCCTCCTCCATGTCCTCTTTCTCCTCCACGTCCTCATCCTCTTCCTCCTCGTCTTCCTCCATGTCACCATCCTCCTCCTCCTCATCCACCTTCTCCTCGTGCACATCCTCCTCCTCGTCCTCCTCCTCCTCCAGGATCTCCTCCTTGGCCTCCTCCTCCTCCATGTCCTCCTCATCCTCCTCCTCGTCCTCCTCCTTCTCCTCCTTCTCCTCGTCCATGTTGACCACCTCCTCCTCGTCTTCCTCCTTGTTCTCACCCTCCTCCTCCTTGTTCTCCTCCTCCTCCACGTCCACATCCTCCTTCTCCTCCTCTTCCTCGTCTACCTCCTTGTCCTCCACCTTCTTGTCCTCCTCCTTGTTCATCTCCTCCTCCTCCTCCTCATCCTCTTCCTCCACTTCCTCGTCCTCCTCCGCCTTCTCCACGATTTCCTCCTTCACGTCCTCCTCATCCTCCTCCATGTCCTCCACCTCCTCGCCCTCCTCCTCTGCATCCTCCTATTCGTCCGTGTCCTCGTTTTCCTCACCCGCTTCCTCCTCCACCTCCTCGTCCTCCTCATCTTCTTCTTCCTGGTCATTGTCGTCATCCCCCACCTCCTCCTCCACATCCTCATCCTTCTCCTCCTCCTCGTTCTCCTCCTCCTCTGCCTCCTCATCCTCTTCCTCCTCCTTGTCCTCCTCCATGACCTCGTCATCCTCCTCTATGTCCTCCACCTCTTGATCCTCCTCCTTCGCATCCTCTTCCGCCTCCTCCACCTCCTCCTCCTCCTCATCCTGGTCGTTGTCATTGTCCCCCTCCTCCTTCTCCTCCACCTCCTGGTCCTCCTCCTCTGCATCCTCTTTCTCCTCATCCACCTCCTCCTCCTCCTCGTCCTCCTGGTCGTCATCATAATCTTCTTCCTCCATGTCCTTGTCTTCCTCCTCTTCCTCATTCACCTCCTCCTCCTCTTTCTCCTCGTCCTCCTCCTCCGCCACCTCATCTACATTCTTGTCCTCCTCATCCTCCCCCTCCTTCTCGTCCACCTCGTCCTCCTCATCTTCTTCATCCTTGTCCTCCTCTTCCTCATCCTTGTCCTCCTCTTCCTCTTCGTGTCCCTCCTCCTCCTCTTCCTTGACTTCGTTGTCCTTCTCCTCCTCATCATCCCCAGGCTCCTCCTTCTCATCCTCCTCCTCGTCCTCCTCCTCATCCTCCTTCTCCTTATCCTTCTCATGCTCCTCATCTTCGTCCCCCTCATCAACACGACAGGGAAATTTCCCCTCCCTTCTTTCTGTGGGAGGATGAAGCCCAGCTGCCCTTTTCTTCTGGTGCCTCCTCCTCTCCTCAGCTGAGGATGTCAAACTCCAGAGGAGCAGCAAAATCCCCATTCCCTGTTTCCCTGTGGCTGCAGCCTGGAACACTCACTCAGAACAAAACCTTTCTGACAGCCCTGCTGAATGACAGTGAGAAGAGGTTTGTGAGAAAGGGAGGAAAATGTGTTTTGATAGGAAATAGAGTTAAAAAATTATTTCTTTCTGTCCCATTCATTTTCAGTCAGTTCCAGTTCTGTTTCAGAGTGCCACCTTCTCAGCTGACTGTGTTTGTGTCCTCCTTTCTCTCCTGCCTCTCTTTGCCTGCTCTGTTTCTCTTTCAGTGATAGTGGAACCCTGGAAAATGTTAAAGATAGAACTCTAAAATGCTAGGCTTTGTGTTTTCTCAGGTCACTGCACCTGCGTAAGCAGTATGATAAATGATATAATTGTTAGATGTGATGATTCTTTAGTAATTAAGTATAATTATTATATAACCATAAGAAGAATCATGAGAAACTATGTTGGAAATTTAACGGGGGCTATGTTTAGATGAAATCTATGTATACAATAGAACAATGTAAGTTTAATAATTAACATGAAAGTTATGTAACTATAGAGTATAAAACATGTTCACCTTGAATGTATGGTCGGAATTAGATTTGGGTTGTAATACGACAATTCCCTGAGCTCTTAATAAAAAGCCCCGCATATAATCACTCCGTGATTATGTGGTTTTGAACGCTAACATTGGGACTAACCGACGCACAGCTGTCTTCTCTGTATGATTTGTTGAAAGGAGACTCTGATTTAAAGTCACTTCACACACTGACCCCTGAGGCACGTGAGGCGTTGGAGGTGGTTCAGCGAGCTGTTTCGGCTTGCCAAGTTTATCGCATTGATCCCTCCGTTGATGTCACTGTGTTCATCACCACTCCAGGTTCGTATCCCACAGGTATCATTGGCCAATGGAGTGACAAATGGTCTGATTCCTTGCACGTTCTGGAATGGGTTTTCCTGCCCCATCAGCCGCAGAAGACGGCAACTGCATTGTTTGAGCTGATTGCTCGTTTGATAATCAAATGCCGGCAATGGTGTTTGCAATTGATGGGTGCGGATCCTGCAAAGATCATACTCCCGGTGCAACGGGAGGATTTTGATTGGAGCTTTGCAAACAGTGTGTCCCTGCAGAGTGCTCTGGAAAATTTTTCAGGACAGATCACTTATCATCTGCCCAGCCATAGGCTACTGCATATGGTGAAATCCACACAAATTTCTTTGCGGCCCAAAAATAGTCAGGAACCTGTGCAAGGACCCACCGTCTTTACTGACGGTTCAGGGAAAACAGGAAAGGCCATTGTTACCTGGAGGGACGGATCTGAGTGGCAGGTTCTGGAAGGCCATGAGGATGGGTCAGCCCAATTGGTTGAATTGAGGGCTGCTGTCACGGCATTTGAGAAATTTTCCCAGAAACCTTTCAACTTGATCACGGATTCTGCCTATGTGGCTGATATCGCACAGCGGTTGGGTCATTTGGTTTTGAAGGAGGTCAGTAATCCTGCCTTGTTTCATTTACTGAAGACCTTGTGGTGTGCCATTCAGGCCCGGGTTCATCCCTTTTATGTTCTGCATGTGAGGAGTCACACCGATTTGCCAGGCTTTATCGTGGAAGGAAACGCGAGGGCTGACAAGTTGGCTAACCCAGCGTGGGTGGCGCCTCAGCCTAATACACTCGCGCAGGCCGAGGCATCGCATGGGTTTTTCCACCAAAATGCACATACCCTGCAGGAGCAGTTTCAGCTGATGCCAACTGAGGCTCGTGACATTGTTGAGTCATGTGATGACTGCCATGCACTTGCTCCACCTTTGCTGGCAAGGTAAATCCCAGGGGCCTTAGGGCCTTGGAGCTTTGGCAGACCGATGTCACCCAGATTGTTGAGTTTGGCCGGTTCAAGTGTGTGCATGTCACGGTGGACACATTCTCCTCTGTGATGTGAGCTTCAGCTCACACTGGGGAGAAGGCCCGTGATGTCCTCGCCCACTGGAGGCAGGCCTTTGCCATTCTGGGCACACCTTCTGCTGTGAAAACCGACAATGGTCCTGCTTACGCATCGCAAAAGGTGCAGCAGTTCCTGCAGTTGTGGGGTGTCTCGCACAAGTTTGGTATCCCTCATTCTCCCACTGGTCAGGCTATTGTGGAACGTGCTCATGGTACTCTGAAGCGGGTTCTTCAACAACAAAAACGGGGAATGCAGGGTGAAACCCCGCACAGTCGGTTGGCAAAAGCTTTGTGCACAACTAATCATCTCACTGTGCCACAGAACTCAAATAACCCTGTCATTTTGAATCACCATCTCTCGTTGCAGGCTGTGGACGTGGCACATCAGCCTCGGGTGAAGGTTCAGGTGCGGAATTTAGTCACCAAACAGTGGGAAGGTCCCTATGACCTTATCGCTTTGGGGCGCGGGTATGCTTGTGTATCCACAGATACTGGGGTAGGCTGGGTACCTTCGAAATGTGTTCGCCCTGACCTGCGACCGCAGAGGCAGAATCCAGCCGACGAGCAGGATGGAAACCGTGACCAACCTGAAAGGAATCAGGCGGGTGAATCATTGAGTGATGACTCGGATGCAGATGATGAGAGTGATCACTCCGATGATTCCTCTGCAAAGGGACACTGAACCTTGTTCATGTTTCCTTTTTCGCATTGTTCATTTTCTTTTCCTTTTTTTCATTTTTAAAAAGAAAAGGATGAGATGTGACCTTGGTTTTTTAAGATTTTCTAAGCCTTCTGATGTTGACATTCTTGTAGGGAACTTTCTCACACACTTTCTTGTAAATAACTTACTGTTTGCATTCCTTCGATGGAGGAGGAGAGACTTGATGGACTGTTGGTTTAACCAGTGTCATTGGAGAGGTGTCACTGTCACCCTCCAATCCGCTGTCACCTTTGTAAAACTATAAATATTGGAGTCAGAAAAATAAACCTCCCATTTTTCCTTTCACCTTGAGAGCGGGTGTGCTTGTGTTCTTTCGTGTCCTATAGCGACAGCCTCCCTCAGCTTTTGCTATGTCCTGTTTGTCTTTCAGTAGTGACTGACACCCCGCCCTGTCCCACGGCTCCATCCTGGCTCTGCAGGTGGCCTCCTGGGTGAGATCACTCCTTGTGAGAGACACTTCTGGAGTTCACGTTCTCTTCAGGCCTGCATCAGCATTCCTCCTTGGTGACATCCACACTCTTGTTAGAAAACCGGGTCATTCAGGAGATGAGGATGCATGGAAAGATCCTCAGATGGAAGTCAGAGAACCTCTATGGCCACCTCAGTATATGGAGGAGGACCAAGGTGTTTCTTCTCCCTCTTTTATCAACTGAGAATTCTGACCAGCAGTAACAGAGACTCTCCTAAGGCCCCATTAACGAATGCACTTACACAGCCCTGGGGATGCCAGTGAAGGAAACCATGTGCCATGTAATGCGTGGCATGTATGACCAGAGTCACCAAACACCACCTAAACATGGAATTGTTCCACCTCTCTAGGACAGGCAGAAATTTAAAGAATTAACTGGGGCCTTAAGGGCAGAAGAGGCCAGAGGAGGAAAACAACTCTGAGGGGAAAAAAACCACCATCCCTGGAGGGGGAAACATCTCTGCCTGCTCAGAATTGGTCGAGGAAACATGTCTCTATTCCTCTCCTGAAAGGGATGCTTTAGGTGACCTTTGCACCGCCAACTGCCTTGGACCAGAGCCAGGAAGATTCATTTATGTAAATGGTAACTAAATAGATAGGTAGGAAGATAGACAGATAGATCTCACTACTATAATCTCCCTTTACTCTCCTCTCTGTTGCTACACACATCAAAACTTGGTAGCCAGTGTCCCAATCAGCAGCAATCCTGGGATTTCTCTCCTGTTGCTCAAAAAAGCACACTCTTGGGGAATCTGGAGTATGTAGGACCTTATGGAATGCAATCAGACCCAGAGCATTGCACTGGGAACTGCACTCTGTGCATCTGTGCTCGGGCAAGTTCTCTTAGACTCAACCACACTGACAGTGCTGAAGTGGCTGGAATCAGAAATGCAGCCCAGCCCCTCCCAGCTCCTGTCATCTCTGAGGAACAGCTGGAATGCAAAGCATTGATCTCCTGCTCAATTCCCAAACATAACACACTCCGATTCCCTGGGCTGCAGAAAGTCTCAGGTACTATTCAACTCAAAGAGATCTTTAAGGCCATGCATCAAGGCCTGGAAACCCAAAAGCTCCATCTGCATCAAGTTCCACAAAGGGTGCAGAATGACTTCCAGAGCTTGATAAGGGCAGAAAAGATTGTGCAGAAGCATCCCTGCTTGCTGGAAAAAGAGAAAATGAACAGGGCTTCTCCTCCTTGGAAACACACAAACCACAAGATGGAAGTGTCAGCCACTACAGTGTCTAAAGCCCTTGGATGCAGTGAGGGGATGTTTGGCGGCGAAACAGCCCTTGTGCTGAGCACTGTCATGCAGGGATTGATGGAAGTCTGCCTGAAGGTCCCTCAAGAGCCCCCCATTGTCCAGGCTAAAGCTCCCTCAGCACCTCCTCCCTGGCCTTGTGCTGCACCCCCTTGCCCAGCTCCCCTGTCCTTGTGTGCACACGCTGCAGCCCCTCCATGGCTTTGTGCTTCCCAGGGCCCACAGCTGCACACAGCACTCCAGCTGTGGCCGCAGCGCTGCCCAGCACAGGGCCACGCTCCCTGCCCTGCTCCTGCTGCCCCCCTGCTGCTGGCACAGGCCACCGTGCCCTCGGCCTTCTTGGCCCCCTGGCCACACGCTGCCTCATCTTCAGCTGCTCAAGGCTGCCAGCCCTGCGTCCTTTTGGCCCACGCAGCTCCCCAGCCACAACGGTGCCCATTGCACTGCAGATACAGCAGGCACCATTGCAAGATGGCCTTCCTTGTCTACCACCTCATGTTCCAAGTAGGTATCATAAAGTTTAATAGGAAGGGGATTCTAAGTTACTCTGCTTATATTAAAATGATCTACTTTAACTGTCTAGGAAATTGCTCTGTGTTAAATTTCACTATCTGCTTTCAGCAAGCATTGTTCTCTTTGCAGAACTAGGTTTTTAGTTCTTCAACGCTCTGAGATGGAAATTTAAAAATATCTATCTCTGCCTTTGTTATTGTTTTTGCAGGCATGAAAATGGATTTTCTTTCAGCCTTCCTAGCTGGCCCTCTACAGTCTACTGCTACTGGCCAAGCTCACATCCTCCTCTACAATTCTTAAGCAACACAAATATGAAATGTTCCTTTCTCACTCACCTCAGGGTCTTCCGCACTGCTGAATACACGCTTCAAGTGACCACCTGTAGTGGGAAGGGAAAATGAACCAGATGCTGTCAGAAAACTGCCTGGGCTGCTGAATCCCACAGAACAAGTCAACCCAAACAGAGATGATTTCCCGTTTCACAACTTCCTTCCAGGAGACACATTTCATTCACACAGCCAGCAAGCCATCAGAACCATATTCTTGCCTTTGCTGACACTTTGGCCTGTTTTGCCAGTAAATGAATACAAACATGATCAAGAAAATGCAAATTGTTCTTTTACACTCATTGCTCCTGTTCTACCAAACACATAAAACAGCTTCTAAAATACTCTCCTTCGGGTGTTCTTTTTTTATTTTTCTTTTTGCAATCAGTTACATGCACTAGTTCTCATTAACTTGCAGGAAACAGTTGCCCAGAAAAGCTTCCCCAAAATCCCCCTGAGCTGTGGCAGTTCTATTGTGGAAGAGCACAGCAACACCTCTAGGGTTCAGGAACAGACACTCACTGCTTTAGAGTTTGCACTTTCTTTCCAAGGGAATAACTATTTTAGTACTCAGTAAAAGGTTAAGATAGACAGTCAAACCTCTTCATGACAAATCTTAGAAAGAAAGAAGCTTTTCCTGAATTCTGGGAACAAGTGAAGAGTTTTTAAAAGGCATTCTCTGAAGGTCTGCCAGTCTACATTTTCAAAGGTGTCTTGCTTGTTCCAGCAAACTGAGGAAATTACAGACTCTGCTGCCACAGACTCTCCCGTGGAGGGAACAGAAGCCCTGCAGCATCCCCTGCAAATGCTGCCCCTGTGGCTACAGACACCCCCTTTAGCTGAACGCCTTGACAGGAGCTTTACCAAACCAGCGGCATCCTAATGCTCTTTCTGTTTCAAAATCAGAAACTCAGCCACCAAGAAAGAGCAGGAAGACATACAAAAGCCAGGTTAGGATACACCCTAACCTAAGCAGAAGGGAAACCTCTACTTACGATAGAAGTGTGTCATGTAGTAGGCAGAAAAAGTAATGCCATAGGCAGCAAAAGCTGCCGTGGCCAGATGGTGAAACATGGTAGCAGTGCTGTGGGAGTTCACCACAACACGAGAAAACACAGAGCTCTTGTCAGTGGGCAGCTACCCGCTGACAAAGGCGCCAACCAGGAAAGTTCTCCTCACCTGAGCAAGGCCCAGGGCTGCTCTGACACTCAGGCCTTCCGTGCTCCAAGGCAACCTTCTGATGTCACTGTGACCAGGTGGCAACCATGCCCTGACATCACAAAGCAAACGCTCCATGTTGGTCTGGGAATTTATGCAAAGCAATAACCAACCTTCCCTACAGCAAACACAAAATGGCCTCGAAGTTCTCCTCTGACACAAAGCAGCACAAATTCCCTTCATGGGCCAAACCCTGTTGTTCTGGGGATCCAAGAGGAACTCCAAGAGTGCCCCAAGCACCTACAGCCTGTACCCCAACTGAGCACTCAGATGGGACACAAGCAAAGGAAACCAGACCAAGAAAACGGCCCACAGCATCGTACAGAACCAGGAGAGAAAGCATTATTGGCATTGCAGCTGAAGTAATTCCTAACAAATCACCCCATATATCTGCATGTTTATTGGATTCTCCCAGGGCTGCTGTGTATGCACATCTCTTCCTCTGCTCTGCCTTCCTTCCCCTTTGGCAGCAGTCGAACTGGCAGCATCTGCCCCCAGCAGCAGCTGCTCCAAGCTGGGAACGCCACTGGCGGTGCTGATTTCCAGAGGCTCCTGTGTGCCAGGGGAAGCCAAGGCAGGAGCGGGTTGAACGGTGCTGGCGCTGCTGCTGCTGCTCTGTGCCAGAGAGCCCCGGCTGGGCAGGGCACGGTGCCCACTGCGCTGCGGGCTCCTTCTCCTGCCACAGCTGGGCACACCTGGGAACAAGGCATGACAACTTGTGGGCAAACCAAGGGCTGTCTGGGGCTGCACTGCTCTGCACACACCCAGGGCACCTGCAGCACAGAGCTTTGGTCCCCCAAAAGGTAAACAAGATGGAAACAGCTGGAAAAGATTTCATTTCAACCATTCTTTATGCTTCAAAAGAAATGACCAAAATGAAAGTTACCGAGCAGGGCCTGATCCACACTGCCAGCTCAGTGTGAGAAAAGAGGCATTACTTTATTTCAGTGCTGGGAGTGTGGGGAATCACTTCCCTGAAACATGCACTCCCACGTGTTAGTATCCATGGAACTAAGACATTACTTTCATTACTTTTATTCATTACTTTGCTCAAACTCACAGGCTAAACATTCTCATAAAGTATTTGACATGTTTAAATCACTTCCTCAAAATTACTGACATTTAGGGTAGTGGTCTCCAGAAGGTCTCTGGTGGTCATGTGGTGAACATCCCATTCCTCAAATTCTCCTTCCATGGTTAAGAGCCTTCTTCTCCTTGAATGCATTGCAGCTACCTCCTCAGTAGGCCCACTGTCTTTATTCTCAAGGCTAAGACATCCACTTGCACACATCAGCCACTGGTGTGAGGGAAGGTACGACTAAGCACTGCCTGGTAAAGCTTAAAAAATTCACAATTGGTTGCAGGTCAACACTTCCCAACATCTCTCCTTCCTTCTCTGGGAATCAAACACAAATGTTTTGTGATCACTGAGCCCAAGGCCGCCTCCAACCCTCCTGTCACCCACCAGCCCTTCTCTCTTCACACACAGCAGCTCCAGCAGTGCCTTCCCTCTCTGGCTCAGTCCCCAGCTGTGTCACAAGTTCTCTGTCACACACTGCAGGAACATCCTGCACTGTTTGCTCTCCGCTGCACTCTGTTGCCAGCAGACATCCCCACCCTGTTCCACAGCCCTTGCAGAACCCTGCACCTGCTCTCCATGGGCACCTGGGCAGGGGAGGCACTCACGGCAGAGATGCACCAGCTGCACTGGGCAGGAACCAAAACCCTCTGGCGGCACAGCTGCTGGCCTGTGTCTGGCACAGCTCTGGCTGCCCCCTCCTCATGGGCTTTTGGCTGGAAATGCAATTGCACTTTCTGCCTCATGTAGAAACACCAGGGCTGCACAAACAACAGCCAGCAGGCCACATCCCAAAGGCACTGCAGCATGGAGTTGAGAAGGAAGAAGACCCTTCCCCAATTCCTACCCACACCAAAACCACCATAATTGAGACTTTTAATCCTCTGAATGTAGAGTTGATTCACAGGGTGACAAGGGAATCTTCCAATGGAGTTGAAGTTTGGTAGAGTTTTTATTCTGAGTCCTACTCAGACTGTTGATTTGAAAATTTATTTTAAAATATTTTTTAAAAGGCTGTGCAGTCATGTGGTTTTGTTCTAATACCAAAATGGCTAGATGAAATGTACTGGCATTTTAATTACATCCAAACTGATTGGTCTGTAAAAGCTTTCCTGCAGAATAGCTCGGCAGTGATGATGGGCACAGCTGGGGGGTGGCTGCAATGGAGGCTGGCTTCCAGTGAGCTCTGTTGGTCTTCCACACTGGAGCCAACAGAGCTTCTGGAAGGAGTCTCCTCTTGTGAGCTGCTGCAGCTGGAGCTGGCACTGGCCACAGAGCCGCTGTTTTCATCCCTGACAGGACCTGAGCACAGCAGCCTCTGGGCCTCCTTGCTACACAGTGACAGTGAGGAGGCCATGGACCAGAGGTTCAGTATGTATGACTCAGTTTCCTGAAAAACTGTGCTAAGAAAACCCTGCAGCCCTCCTGCCAGATCTAAGACACTCGAAGAAATCTGTTGGCACATTGGGAACTCAGAATTGTTTGCATTTTGTACAATTGTCTTATGAGCGCTTTTGATTGTTTTTGCCATTTTGTGTTGATTCAGTTGATCCTTCAGAGAAGCTTTCCTAATAATATAAAACACGGGGAATTGTGGAGACCCTGGGGGGGCATTCCCTGGTCTAGGGAGGCACAAGAAGCTTCCCTCAAAAAGCTGTTAGACCCCATTGGCTCCTTCCCCTGCTCCTGTGTCTGTTCCTGTGTTCCTGAGCCCCACCTTCCCTATTCCCTGATTGGCCCCCTCATCTTTGTACTGCCCCGAGATCAGGGTCAGCCCCCAGGCCCCCGTGGAGACAAAGTGAGACCCTCTGTGTGTGGGTGCTGGGACCTGAACATCTCCCTGCACAGCTGAATAAAACATCTGTGGAGATTATGCAAAGGTCCTTTTTGCTTCTTTACCCTGGACTGTGCTAGCAGCAATTCAGACTGCTACAGAGGAGAAGCTGCAGTACTAGCACCAAGATTTTGGCAGCTTGACCATAGGCACAGAGGGCGTGCAGGATGCTGCTCTATGAATTCCTTAAGCAGCCATCTCTGGTGCTGGCACATTCCCTCCAGCTTCTGGGGCAGCCAGGGCCACCTTTGGTCCAGTAGATGACATTGTTATTTGAAAAATTGGGCCCACACCTTGGGCAGGAGGCCATCCACAGGCTCTGGTCCTGCAGCCCCCTGCTCAGCTGGGGACAGCGTTCCCTGTGGGGAAGATGGAGCAGCCATCACAGGGTCTTGGGGGCTGTTTTCAGCAAGGTGGCCAGGCTCTCTCCCTGCTGGACTCTAGAAATTGTTTGGGGCAGCTGATGGCAAATTGTATGTAGTCCTGTTCATCCTACTCAGAAAACCTGACAGCTTCTCTCATTCTTCTGCAGAGTGGGCACGCTGGATTTCTCTTTGCCCACTGCAGGATGCAGCCCAGGCAGAACCGGTGGTGACAGGGCAGAGAAAAATTCACATCCTTCTTAGTGACCTGGCAGATGGGGCAGCTCCATTCTGTCCCCATGGCCACGTCTGTCTGTCCCAGCAGAGGGAAGAGCTGAGGACCATGAGCTGCTCTCATTGGCAATCTTGCTTGGCGAGAGCCCAAGCTCGAGCCAGAGTGCTCCAGGCTCTGACAGTGCCCAAATATAAGCAGAAAGGGATGTTGTACCACAATCCATTCCTTGGTGAAGGAGCTCCATAGCAGCCCCAAGTGGCACCTCAGACACTCAACATCAAGGCAGTAACATATGGACAGGACACAGATGGCAGTTCATGGCTGGGAGAGCATTCGTAGACATATCCAAGGACAAATTTCCCAGGAACTCTCCACAGCTCTGGGATCTGCCCATCAGCTCTGTCAGAAGCTTCAGCAGAACAACCAAAGTCCTAAAAAGCAGCTTCCAGACACTTTTCCTACCATCCTTCCTGAGTAGCTGGGTTGCTGGCTGCAAAACACTCTTTTTCTCCTCTTCCCCAATGCCCTGTGGACACTTGCAGCCAAAATAAAAAGCTCCTGGCCCTCTGTGTGATGTGATCATACAGTTTTTATATTTCCACACTGGGAAGAAAGAAAGCTGTGCTGTGGGTCAGGAGAGGCAAGGACCCACTTGGCCTTGCTGCAGGCTGAGGTGGTCCCAGCAGACAGAGCTGCTGGGATCAGCTCTGCTCACAGCTCGCACAGCACGGCCAGCCACGGACCCAGAGGGAAGGTTATCGCCTACACACCCTGCGCAGCCGGGCTTGTAGCAGCTGCCATGGGCCAGGCAATCCATTTCCTTGTACAGTTCTTAGGCTGTGCAGTGTTTGATCTGCCAGGCTTGAGACAGAGGGGCTGATGTCATTTGCCATGCCTAGAAGGGCTGGAACACAGAAGAACAGACAAGGTCAGACCACGCATCTGCTGAGTCCCCAGGAGCCTTCCTGACATACCCAGGAGGGTCTTCCCATCCAGCTCTTCTCATGGCCAGGAGAGAGCAGGAGCTCATGGAATCAGCCAGAAGGTGCTGGCTACAAATATCCCATATGCTCCTTAAATCCTTCTCTGCTCTGCCTGCACTGCACTTCATCCGAGCAGGGAGCAGACCTCTTACAAGATGGAGCTGGAGTTGAAGCTTCCTGGCTCTCTACTCCTCCCTGCTCAGCCCCAGCTGACACCCCACTCACCATCACAGATGATCTGGAACTCTTCCTGCCGTCGTTCCCTCATGCACTGCCCAATGAGGCCTGGGAACACAGAGCCTGTTATGGTCCCAGTGACTCAGCTCCCCCACACCAGTGCTGCCAGCCCAGCCACATGCCCTCCTCCCCTGGCAGGGCTGAGCCCAGCACCTTCCCAGATTGTGAAACCCCAGGGTGACAGAGGGTGGCAGCGGCCCCAAGGGACTGTGGCCCTGACCAGGGAGCCAGGGCTCTAAAGGCACTGGGCTAAATCCTGTTGCCAGCACAGCAGCCAGGGCTGGGGCAAAGCTGCAGGGGCACAGGAGCGCCCTCGGGGCTGTGGCTCACCGAGGAACTTGATGGCGATCTCTGGCATGGACCCCTGTGAGCCCTGCAGGTGTGCCAGGGACTGGCGCCAGTACTCGTCTGTTGTTTTCTGTCCTCTGCCAACTGGAGACAGTGCAAGGGCAGGAAGGGAAGGCTTGGTACAGACTCTGTGCCTTGACCAGCTTGCACCTGTGCCCAGGACTGGGCTCTCCTGCTCAGACAGCAGCTGGATGGTGCCAGAGTCTGAAGGGAGCAGAGGGCTGGGTACTCCATAGTGAACCTTGATGCCAGTCTGCTGCTGAAGAACAACTGGGCCAGGGCTCCATTGGCCCCCTGGACTGTTGGGGAAGGAGTCTGGAAAGGAATTTGTGAGCTGACAGGCCGACAGTAAGAAGCAGCATGTGGGGTGCAGGCTGGTGGCAATGAGTGCAGGAGTGGGCAGGGGCACAGCTACCAGCCCCACAGGCCTTGGGTACTGCGGGCAGAGGGTTTGTTCAGGCTGTGTTTTGGGTTTTGGAACCATCCTTATCAAGCACTCACTACACCTCCATAGCTTGTCCTTCTCCAGACGTCTCTTGAACTTCCTCTTCTTCACAAACTTGGTGGCTTGAAGCAGGGTTTCCAGAGAAGCCTAAAGAGCAGCAGAGACCAGGAGATGGTACCACAGCCTGGGCCAAGGATCTTTGTCCCTGCAGGCAAAGGCAGGAGGAGACTGGAGAGCTGCAGTCTGCCAGTCACTAGGGCAGGAGGCAGCTTGGAATCCTCACCTTTGCCACACGCTGGTTCTCCTCCTACAGGTGGCAGAAGAGTGGAAGCAGACTCTGGCACACACATATTCAGGAAATTTTTTCCCTCTTCCTTTAGGTAGACTATCATCTCTCGAAAGAGGCAAATGGAGAGAAGGTGCACATGGCTGGTGTCCTTGTGGAAAGGAAGTGGGCAAGACTTCAGCACTGGCTATTTCAGGCCCACCTGGGCCGGGGCCTGAAAATCCACAGGGCACAAAGTTTCCTGGCAGCACACAGCACCATGACAGAGGGTACAGTCTTACACTGTTGAAGAGTGGCCGGAGTGCCTCAGCCAGCTGCAGACCAATGGGGACAGGAATTGTCACTTTTTTGTCCTGGAGCATCTTGCTGAGCACAGAGAGGGTCAGCCCAACCAGCTCCCCATCCGCACCCTCCAGTAGTTCCACGAGGCTTTCAGGAAAGCTCTGCAACCTTCTGGCCTGTGTGGAGCACAAGGCTGTATTGCAAAGCTATGGAAGGCTGCTCTAACAAAACTGTTCTGGTGGTGCAAACCCACTCTGCAGCCTTGGGGCCCAGAAGGAACAGGTCTGCCCCAAAGTGTTGTAGTGTGTTTTTATACTTTGAAGTAGTTTTGTTTTGTATGCCCATATTTTTCCCATATGGTTTATCCCAGACTGTACCCCCTCCCTTTACCTGTGTTATCCCTCTCCCTGGATGAGATCATCCCCAAACCCCCACCCTGGCTCTCTGTCCATCACTCAGCATCCCATCCCCTCCATCTGGAAGCTTCGGTCCAGGATGTCGAGTGATCAGCCAGAGGCCAGGGGTCAGCCCCCCAAGCCTTGCCCCATACCCTGTCCTAAATGTCCATCCCCCAGTGCCCATCCCTTAGGGTCACTTATTGGTCAGTAAAATGTTCTCTACTTTGGGTTTCCACCTCCCTTTAAATGTAACCTTGGCACATCTCCCGGGGCACTTGGCAGGAGCCCCCTGAGGTGTAGGGGCTCCTTTGGGACTCCTAGAATAAAACCTTGGATTGACCCCTGCTAAGAGTCGGCCCTTTATCTCCTACAGATGTCTCTGGTGTCTCTGGTGCTGCAAAGGCGACCAGCCCAGGTGCCCTCAGTCCCCTCGGGGCACAGAGAGTGTCTCCCCGCTGTCGGCCGTGTCGGGGCTGCCCCTGGTGCTGCCGACTCGGGACTGGCCGGGGATCCTGAGAGGCTCCCAGAGGGACCGAGACACTCCTGGCTGGGTGCCAAGATGCACCCGGCTGTGATAACCTTTGCTCCATGGTCCTGGTCTGCCATTGTCCTTTATTAAACTTTGTACATTTTCACAGGAGAGTGAACGTGTTTTTCACAGGTAGCTCCACAGAAACTGGAAAACGTGGGGGTTCCCAGGAGGGGGGCCCGCTGATCCAGGGCATCGAGGCGCTGCCTGCAATCGTCCATCACCGCCCATAAGGAGCCTCCAGGGCTTTGCCCTCCATGAGCTGCAGCAGACGTGCTGGGAAAGGTGACAAGAGCCCATGGAATGGTCCTTGTTGCAGGCAGATTAGCCACTTGTAGCTGTTCAAAACTCCCTCCCATGAAAAACAAAAAAACTTAAACCATTCCTAAATGTGAAAAACACGTTCACTGTCCTGTGAGAATGTAAAAAGTTTAATAAAGGACAATGGCAGACCAGGACCATGGAGCAAAGGTTATCACAGCCGGGTGCATCTTGGCACTCAGCCAGGAGCACCCTGTTACCTTCGGGGATCCCCCTGAAATACCTTTCCCCTTACATCAGCCTGTTGCATATTCATAGACCCTCATGCATATCCATCAACTACTTTACATATCCCAGGAACGATTTCATATAGCCCCTCCCTGGCTATGCCTTTTCAGTGCATGTGTGTTTCTTGGCTGTGGTTTTGTCTCTTTCTCTTTATCACCTCCAGTTTTTGGGCCTTGCTCCACTCTGCCTTCAGACGGGGAGTGCTGATAGTTGGCAGATCTGTCCAGGTGTCCTCATCCTGTGTGCATTGGATGTTATCCGATCCAAGCAGGCAGTTTAACACAAGCAGCTATTTCACTGAGCTTAATTAACAACAAAAATAAAAACTATAGAACAAAGTTAATTTAACAAAAGGTCCCAGCCCATATTTGCTCCCAGTCTGTGCCATTTTGATCCATATGGTCTCACTCCTTAGGATCCCAGTCCGTAGGATGCCAGTCCATCTAATCTCTGCCCAGGTGATCCCAGTCTCTGTGGTCCCAGTCCATTCTGTCCCAGTCCATACTTAATCCCACTCCAGGCTATCCCAGTCTGGAGGGTTCTGATCCAGAGGATCCCAGTCCACGTGACCCCCATCCATGTGATCCCAGTCCAGGTGATCCCAGCCCATATTTGATCCCAGTCCAGTTCATCCCAGTCTATGTCATCCTGGTCCATATGGTCCCAGTCTGTGCAGTCCCAGTCCAAAGGATCCCAGGCCATATTTGATCCCAGTCTGTGGGGTCCTGCACACACTCCCAGGGTCTGGAATTCCAGTCCCCAGCCAGGAAAAAATGTTCCTGTCATTGAACTTCCTTCCTATCATCTTAAAAAATTAGAATGAAATTACAAATAAATAAATAATAATTAAAACAAATAATTATAAGAAAAATTAAATACAGTAATTTCAACTCTTACTTACAATACTCCCATAATGATTCAAGCCAAAAAAACAATAAATATTACTATAACATTACCAAAAAGTATAATTATATATCAAGAAAAAACTTTTGAAAGTTTTAACTTGATGACTGAATACACTTGAGATAAAAAATATCTAAAAAAACTAACATACAATCTAACACACCTTAGTAAAACAATTCGTATTATAAATATGCTAAACACAAAACCAAACACCACTATAATTTCTCAGACATTTTAACCAAAGAATTAAACTTTAATAACATCCTTAAGTACTCTAAAACAATTTAAATTATTTTTAAAAGACTTATTGGGTGTGCATGGTTTTATTTGGATATTGGTTTTTGAATTGTTAGAGGCTAGATCATTTAAATAATGGGACTTTCATAAGAATTTATTCAGCTGAGAAGGTGGCACTCCGCAAACAGAACTGGGTGAAAATGAACGGGACAGAAATCAGTAACTCTGAAAATTTTATTTGCTATCAAATACATCCCACACACCCAGCCCCACACAATCCCCATCCTACTGCTCCAAACTGGGATACCACTTCTCCCAATCTCCTTCAAACCCCATCTCACTCTGGTGTCTGTGGAATGGAGTGAGTTTGGCATGGGATTGACTTTTTTTTTGAGGAGGGAACACGCAATCTGAGAGGGGTTTGAGCCTTTATGGGTTAAAATTCATTTCTTTCCAGTGGGATTTGAGAGGTTTTGAGGTGACAGATGAATCCCTCTTGACTTTTTGAGTGCAAACAGATGGAGAAGAAAATAAAATTAAGGTGAAAGTAGAAGGAGAAGCAGCCAGGTGTGTTCCCAACATGGATCACAGGGAATGTGAGTGACCAGGGCTGTGCCCAAAGTGCCTCCTCCAGTGGGGGATGGAGCTGGAGCAGCGCACGAAGCTCTTCCCGCACTCGGGGCACTCGCAGGGCTTCCCTTACCGGTGCCTCCGTTGGTGTCGGGTCAAGTTAGAGCTGTCTGAGAAGCTCTTCCCACACTGGGGACACTCATAGGGCCTCTCCCCAGTGTGGATGCGCCGGTGGGTGATGAGGTGGGAGTTTTGCTTGAATCCCTTCCCACAGTCGGGACATTGGAAGGGCCTCTCCTCTCTGTGAATCCAATAGTGCCGGAGGAGATGGGACCTGATCTGAAACCCCTTCCCGCATTTATCACACTCGTAGGGCCTCTCCCCTGTGTGGATCTTCTGGTGGACAATCAGGTGGGAGCTGTGGCTGAAGCTCTTCCCACACTCCCCACACTCATAGGGCCGTTCCCCAGTGTGAGTCCTCTGGTGGCTGATCAGGCTGGAGCTCCAGCTGAAGCTCTTACCACATTCCTCACACTCATGGGGCCTCTCCCCAGTGTGGGTCCTCTGGTGGCTGATCAGGTTGGAGCTGTGGCTGAAGCTCTTCCCACATTCCTCACACTCGTGGGGCCTCTCCCCAGTGTGGATGCGTCGGTGCACGACAAGATGGGTGTTCTGTCTGAATCCCTGCCCGCAGTCGGGGCAGCGGAAGGGCCTCTCCTCTGTGTGCGTGCGCTGGTGCAGGAGGAGATTGGAGCTGGTCTGAAACCTCTTCCTGCACTGATCACACTCGTAGGGCCGTTCCCCACTGTGGGTCCTCTGGTGCTGGATCAGATTCGAGCTCCACCTGAAGCTCTTCCCACACTCCCCGCACGTGTGGGGCTTCTCCCCATCATGACCCTGCTCATGGAGCACCAGCTCCCAGTTCTGGCTCCATCTCCGGCTGCCTTCCCGGCCCAGGCTGGCTCTTTCCCCCTCACATCCCCGCCAGCTGCGTTTGCAGCCCCTCCTCGTGCGGCATCTCCGGGCCTTTTCCTCCCCGGTGGCTTCCTGCGCTGTGGAGCCGCTCCAAACGGCCTCTTCCACCAGGTTCTGCCGCAGGCATTCGTCCTCCCTGCTCTCCATGCTCAGCTCCTGCTCTGGGCGAGGAAGGACAAGGACAGGAAGGGATTTGCCTCCGTGCCACAGGCAAGGGCAAGGAGATCCCCCCAGGCCGTCCCCGGCAGCAGCCACCGCCACCCCCCGATGTCCCCCCGAGGGGCCTTTTCCCCTCAGCCTTGGATTTCTTCATTCTCCAAACATCCCCCCAAAAACCCAACTGGGAGGGACTCCCCGGGATATCTGGGCCAAGTAACCCCTCCCTGCTCACCTGCAGGATGAGGGGGGGGGGGGCGATGATCCCAGGGGTGAGGGCTGCGAATTCAGGAGGGCTCGAGCATGTGGTTCCTTCTGCTTTCCTAGATCTGTCTTTGCCCCTTCTCTTCCATCTCCCCTCCTCCACCTTTCTAACCCCACCTCTTTCTCATATTTCCATCTCTCTTCCTGCATGACTCCTCCTCCCCCCTAACCCCACCTCCTCCCTCCTCCTCCCCCTCCATCCCTGCCCTTCCCTCCCTCCTCCTCCTCCCCCAGCAGCAGCCACACCCTCGGTGCCCCGTTCCCGCAGCCCTTGCAGCCGTGGCAGGAGCGGCGATGGAGCCGGGACAGGTCGGGATGGGCAGCGCGGGGCTCTCGGCTGCTCCCAGCCGCTGCGGGTGGGGGGAAGCCGGCCCGGGCCAAAGGAGAGGCAAACTGGGCAAACTGGAGGCTGCACATCCAAACTGGGCCTTGCTGGGGACCCTGCCTGGCCACTGCCAACCCTTGGGGCTCCTCTCGCCACATCTGCCAGGGGGGAACGCACACAGGGCTGGGGGATCCCAGCAGTGGCAGTACTGGGACTGGTTTGTACTGGGAGTGACTGGGAATGACTGCGAGCATGCTGAGGGACACTGGGATATACTGGGAGTGTCTGTTAACCATACTCAGGTGACTGGAACCACACTGGGAACAGGTGGGATCGTGCTGGGAAGAACTGGCACCCCATGCTGGGGGTACCTGGGAGCGAGTGGGAATGACTGGGTGTACACTGGGGACAACTGGGCATGACTGGGACCCTGCTGGCAGGGACTGGGATCATCTATGGATTGGCTGGCACTATACTAGGGACAACTGGGATCACACTGGGAGGAACAGGGAGTGACTGGAACTGTGCTGGGGGCTACTGGGATCCTACTGGGACCACAGTAGGAGAAGCTGGCCAATGCTGGGAGTGACTGGGATCATACTGGATCATACTGGCAGCCACTGGGACTGCACTGGGGGTGACTGGGAGTGGCTGTGAGCAACTGGGATCAGGCTGGAAGCAACTCAGGGCAACTGGCAGTGACTGGGAACATGCTGGGAGCAACTGGGATACACTGGGAGAAACTGAAACCACACTGGGGATAAATGGGAGCAACTGGAACCACACTGGATGATCATGGGAGCAGCTGTGCCCATGCTGGGTCATACTGGGATCACACTGGGAGTGACTGGGAAGATGCTGGCTCTGACTGGAACCATACTGGAAGAGACTGGGAGCAACTGGGCCCACACTGGGAGTGCCAGGCAGTCACTCTGAGCATGACTGCAATAATGCTGGGAGTATTGGGGACTGACTGGGGTCATACTGGGGGGGACTGGAATCATAATGGGAGTGACTACTGCTCAGGCTGGGGTCATCCTGGGAGCCACTGGGAACACACTTTGGGCAACTGCCAGAAACTGGGATCATGCTGGAGGCAACTGGGAGGAACTGGCAAAGACTGGGATCATTCTGAGCTGACTAGAACTGTACTAGGCCAACTGGGATATGCTGGGACTGTCTGTGACCATACTGGGGGGACTGGAAGCACACTGGGAACAGCTGGGACCATGCTGGGGGCAACTGGGAGTGAGTTGGACCATGCTGAGAGGGACTGGGA
Source organism: Setophaga petechia (assembly GCA_024362935.1). Classification (NCBI taxonomy): domain Eukaryota; kingdom Metazoa; phylum Chordata; class Aves; order Passeriformes; family Parulidae; genus Setophaga; species Setophaga petechia. The sequence goes on from JANCRA010000078.1 coordinate 993,860, forward strand.
CTATTCTAGGGACAACTGGGATCACGCTGGAAGGAACTGGGAACAAGTGGAACTATACTGTAGGCAAGTGGGATCATACTGGGATGACAATGGGAGCAGTTGGATCCGTGCTGGGTGAGACTGGGATCACACTGAGGGTGCTTGGAATCATACTGGGATTGACTGGGAGTGGCTGTGAGGACTGGAATCATGCTGAAAGCAACTGGGAGGAACTGGGAGCATTCTGCAGGTGACTGGGATAAACTGGGAGAGACTGGGAGTCACTGGGATCATACTGCAGGCTCCTGGGGTCATGCTGGCATTGACAGGGAGCAACTGGGATCACACTGGGGGCCACTGGCATCATACTGGCAGTGTCTGGGAGCAACTGGGAATGGCAGGATGCAGCTGCAGCAGTGGCAGCTCCCCGGGGCCCCGTGCCGGTGCCGCTCGTGGTGCCGGCTCTGGCTGTGCCGAGATCCCGCTGGAAGGGGATCCCAGCCAGGGACCCCATGGACACCAACTGGGGGAACCCCGGGCTGGGCTCCGACAGCGCCACGGACAGGGAACGTAGGGACAGGAGAACTGGGGGGACACCGAGATTTGGGGGCTGGGGGGGCACGGGGGAACCAAAGGGGGAACCAAAGGGAGAGCTGGGAGAGCAGGGAACGGGGTTTGGGGGTTCCAGGACTGAGAAAAGGGGAGGCTGCAGTGGGCAGAGGGGGGACGGGCTGGGCTGAGGGGGTTCCTGCATCCAGGAAAGGGAGCTCCAAGGGTCCCCGGTGTTCCGCATTCCCAGCAAAAAGTGGGAAAACCCGGGATGGCTGGGAATAGGGGTGCCGGGTGTCCTCAGTGTTGAGGAGAGGAGGGGCTGGGGGCTGGGAAAGGCAGGAATTGGGGTCCAGGGGGTCTCTGTGTGAAGGAAAAGGGGGCTCTGGGGGCTGGGAGAGGCGGGATGGCCGGGAAGGGGGTGCGGGGGTTGTTGGTGACGGATAAGGGGGTGCAGGGGGATCCCATGCCCGGGAATGGGGGTGCGGGGGGATCCCGGCACCCAGGAATGGGGGTTCAGGGGCTCCCCGGTGCTCCGGGATGGGCGATCAGAGAGTCCCGGTGCCGGGGGTCCCCGTCACCTCTCACCGCCCCCCCCGGGGCCCCAGGAGCGCCCCCAGCCCCAGCGCTGGAGCCATCGCGCTGCTCCTCCTCACTCCCAGTGTGATCCCAGTACGGTCCCAGTAGAACTCAGTCACCCGGGAGCTGCTCCCAGCATGATCCCAGTACAGCCCAGTCACTCCCGCTGCTGCCATCCCCCTCACCCCTCGCTCCATCCCGGCTCCATCCCCGCCCCTCCCGCGGGCTGCGAGGGCTCCGGGCCGGGGTAGAAGGAGGAGGAGGGAGGAAGAGGCGGAGCGGCAGCAGGAAGCGGCGGCAGCAGAGGACGGCCGGGATCGCGCGGCTCCGGCGCTGCCTGAACTCCGGAACCCGGGAGCATCGGCCCCCATCCCGCAGGTGCCCGGAGAGGTTCCCCCCTGTCCCAGCTGCTGGGGTCACACTTGGACTGAGGGTCCCCCGTCTACTCGGTGCCCGCCCTGCCCAGGCTGCTGGGACACCCAGCGATCCGGAAAGTTCCCCCTTTTTCATCTCCCCACTTTGGGATGTTGGAGGTTTTGGGCTCCCGGGCTCCCTTCTCCCCTCATTCTCTGGGGACACAGGGCTCTGCTCCTCCAGGCTGCCTCTGCCAGCAGCCGCCACCGCCACCCCCCCGATGTCCCTCTGAGGGGCCTTTTCCGCTCAGCCTTGAACTTCTTCATTCCCCAAACATCCCCCCAAAAAACCCAACCCAGGGACCCCCCCCAGGCTATGTGGGCCGGGCTCCCCCTCCCCGCTCACCTGCGCGATGTGGGGGGCAATGATCCCACGGGTGGGGGCTGTGAGTTCAGAAAGGGTCGACCGCGTGGTTTTCTTCTTTTATTGATGCTCCTTTGTCCCTCCTCTTCCTCCCTCTTCTCTTCCATCCCCCCTCCTCCTCCCCCCTGACCCCGCCTCCTCCTCCCCCTCCATCCCTGCCCTTCCCTCCCTCCTCCTCCTCCCCCAGCAGCAGCCACACCCTCGGTGCCCCATTCCCAGCCCTGGCACCGCTGTCCCAGCCTGCCCCATTCCCAGCCCTGGCACCGCTGTCCCACCCTGCCCCGTGCCCGGCCTTGGCACCGCTGTCCCAGCCCGCCCCGTGCCCGCCCGGTGGCACCGCTGTCCCAGCCTGCCCCATTCCCAGCCCTGGCACTGCCGTCCCAGCCTGCCCCGTGCCCGGCCCCGCGGGGCTCCGACCTGCACGGCGGGGCCGGCGTGGGCTCTGTGCCCAAGGTGCACAGAAATCAGAAGTTGACTCTCTTAAACCAGCGGGACCTGCATCTCATTGCTGGGCAGGTCGCCACCGGCAACGAAAAACAGTGAAAGAGCCAAAAAATCATCCCCCAGATCTCCTGCTCCTGAAGCTAGCAAGGCTTTGGAGAAAATTACTGATGCTCTGCAAAATAGACAAGCACATAGTTATGCTCCAGATAAACCTTTCTTCCTTGCAGTTCTAGGAGAAACGCTGAGACTGCATGGCTCATCTTCCAGTGGGACTCCTCTCAAAATGATCTTTTTTAATAATTGAATGGGGTTTTCTTTCTTACAGGGCACCAAGACAATCTTCACACCTTTAGAGATGATTTCTCAAATTGTCATTAAGGGCAGGGAAAGGCTTCTTGCCATAGCAGGTTGTGAATTTAAAATCATCTATTTACCTATGATTAAATCCTATTTTGATTGGGCCATGCAAAAGTCAGAAGATTTACTGTATGCCTTGTTAAATTTTCCAGGTGTTTGCTCTATTCTTTATCCAGCACACAAAGTGATCAAAGCTAAATTATGCTACAAAGAGAAACCCCTTATCAGTGAAGAACCTTTAGATGCAGTTACTCTCTTCATGATGGGTCAGGACAAACACACAAGGCAGTAGTTACCTGGCAAAATAAAAACACTAAATCCTGGGAACAAGACATTGAAAAGGTTGAAGGTTCTCCTCAGATTGTTGAATTGGCTGCAGTTGTAAGAGCATTTCAGCTCTTCCCAGAACCTTTTAACTTAGTCACTGATTCTGCATATGTTGCTAACATTGTTAAGAGAATTGAAGGGTCTGTTTTAAAAGATGTTGGCAATGACAACTTGTGTCTTTGGCTTACCTGTCTTGATCAAATTTTGTTACACAGGACTAATCCTTCCTTTGTTGCTCATATTAGAGCTCACTCTGGTCTCCCAGGATTTATGGCAGAAGGGAATGCAGGAGCTGATGCACTGGCATCAGCAACGCGTGATGAGGGAGCTGCAGGAGACAGGAAAGGCTGCACGTCTGTGCTTCCTGCAGCTCCCTTGCCTGACATTGTTGAACAAGCTAAATTGAGTCATGCCTTTTTTCACCAAAATGCACGGGTGATCAGATGAGATTTTCACATCTCCCTGGAGCAAGCACAAGCCATTGTACGGGCTTGCCCTGACTGCCAGCTAGTTCAACCTATCCCTTCTACAGGAGCAACCAACCCAAGGGGGTTGGAGAGTTTGCAGAAATGGCAAACAGATGTCACAAAGTACCCTTCCTTAGGGAAATTTAAAAATACCCATGTCTCTATTGATACATTTCCAAAAGCAGATTTTGTGTCTGTACATACAGGAGAAACAGCAAAGCATGTTTGCCAGCATTTTTCACAAGCATTTTCCTCACCGGGTGTCCCTCAAGAAATTAAAACTGTTAATAGTCCTTCATATGCTTCACAAGAATTGACCACATTTTGAAATGACTGGGGTGTTTGCCATACATTTGGTATTCCCTATTCTCCTACAGGTCAGGGAATGGTGGAAAGAACACATCAAACTCTAAAACATATTTTAGATCCACAAAAAGGGGGGGAACCCAGGATATACCTCAGAGGAGGCTGAATAGGGCTTTGTATGTTTATAACTTTTTGAATAGCTCTGCAGAAGCTATTTACAGACATTTCAAGAACAATAAAAAAGCAAAACTGAAGGAACACCCCCCAGTTTTAATTAAAAATCTAGAATCAGGAAAAATAGAGGGACCATTTGAGTTTATTACATGGGGCAAGGGTTTTTCGTGTATTTCTACAGATACAGGACTCAAGTGGATTCCAGCAAAAAAGTGAAATCATACCACCCATCAAAGCCCGTGGCTGCTTCTGCACCAGCCAGTGACCCTGTGAGTGGGAGCCGAGAGACGGGCACCCAAACGTGAACTACACAGAACCACTCAGAGAAAACTGTCTGCCAGAAATGGATCAAGAAAAGAATGGAGTTGTATTTTTAGTGGCACTGGTGCATGCTGTTTTTAACTTTTTAGTTTTATCTTTGCAGTGAAGCTTTACCTGTAACTCAACCAAAACCAAATGTTTGGGTTTCTTTAGCCAAGTCCACAGGCTCTGACACCGTTTGCTTATCTAACACTAGCCCTGATAAACCTTTTTCAACTTGTTTAGTTGGAGTTCCTTTCCCAGAGGGTTTTGATAATGTTTCTTTTGAGAAATATTGGTCATATGATGATCATCACATTTCCCCAACTCCCAGCCCGAGACACCAAACTTATATTGATAATTTTAAAGTTGATAAATCTGACCTTCAAGAATTAGAAATTTTAGGCTAACTATGGACACTTGTTATTTGTTTCATTTTGTAGGAAGAAATGGGCCACATTTAAATGTTACTCCTTATCACCCAGTTTATAGCAATATGACTTCTTTGTGTAATCAAACTAAGCTTCTTAGATATGATGAACCTCATACAGATTGTTTAACAAACTTCCAGTTCGATTTCCTAAAGGAATTTGGCTCATCTGTGGAGACAGGGCTTGGCAAGGTATTCCCTCAAAAATAGATGGTGGTCCTTGTGCACTGGGACAACTTACAATAATTGCTCCCAGTGTCAAAAAAGCAATCAAAAAGAAAAACAGAAAAATAAGATCTTCCTTAGGGCATCATGATGACAGCAACTGCGATAGTGAGTTTCACCCCTGGAACTCTGGAAAATCAATTGTTACAAGCATTTTTTTTGCCTCAGATAAGTTCTGCAATTGCATTGAAACAGTTAAACAAATTAGGGTGTTGGCTCAGTAAAGAAGTAAATGCCACCTCTACCATAATTAGTGATTTGCTGACAGATGAAGAGGCAGTCAGACATGCCACTTTACAAAACAGAGCTGCTCTTGACTTTCTTTTACTAGCACATGGGCATGGCTGTGAAGATTTTGAAGGATTGTGTTGTATGAATTTGTCTGGTCATTCTGCTTCAATTCATAAACAGCTGCAAAACTTAAAAGATGTAGCTGACCAAATTACAACAGATGATCCATCTTGGTAAGACAATTTAATGGTTGGAGCATTGCAACTTGGCTGAAGGAACTTTGTAAGTGAGGCTTGATTGTGTTAATTGGAATTATGGTAGTGGTACCCTGTGCACTTCAATGTGTGCAGAGAATGATGAATAAGACAGTTTCCAGCATCTTTTTTGTTCATCAGAATGGGGGAGATGTTGGGAAGGATGGAAATTTGACAAGAAAGTCTCACAGATATTTATGCTTAAAAGAAAAATTTTTAAATGTGGAGTCTGATGAAGGAATAGAGATGGGAGCAAGTTTTGATATAGAAGAAAAGAATTGCTGAGCCAGTCTTACTGGCTAACCAAGGAGGAAAAGGGTGTGTTAGTTAGAAGGGGTTTTTATGGCTTAGAGCAAAGGATAAACCCACCTCAAACAAGAAGATGTTTTTACCAAGCAAAAAGATAGCACAGGCAAACAAGACTGTCGATATTGCAAGTAGAAAAAAGGTCTCAGAATTTTCCACTGCAAGAAAACTGAAAAACAACTTCTTGCTTAAACTGTAATGTACTAACTTTTAGTGATTGGAGAATAGTAACATCAATATGGTAATTATAGGAGTTTTGATAGGCTATAGGTAAAAGTAAGGGTATAGATTCATTCTACTGTATTAAGATGCTCAGCAAAGAAAAGTCTATAATGCACTGTAACCAAAACCAAAGGGTCTCCAGGCCTGCCTGCAGCTGGAGCTGACAGCTTGTCCTAGGGTAACGTTATGGTGCTTGTGTCCCCATTCATGTGCTCTGTTTATGCTGGATATCATGTTCTGTGCCTTTGAGACTGGCTCTGAAGAGTGGAAGTTTTGTTTTGGTTTCTTATCAGCTGCTCCCCCATGGCTGGTGGGACACACAGATGGGGCAGTACATGGTGCGGCTTTTGCTTTCTGCTTGGCTTTTTGCTCTGCTCTCGCTCCTGCTTTGCTATTACTTCTGCTCATTAGTTAGTTTAGCTAAACAGTCCAGATTTCTTCCTGGACTGTTTCTCCTTTCCTTTTTTTGGCCCCACTTGAACCTGCTCCAGACTGGGACCTGGGAACAACGAGAGTTTGCACCTTGTGGCTGCAGCAGCTGCCCCAGTGCTGGAGGGACCAATAACAGAGTGACCACCCCCAGAGAGACTTTCTGAATTTGTCATCTTTGTCAGAGCAGTGAAAGAGTTTTGTCACCTGGTATTGTTCATTTTTTGTGCTGGGGGTGCTGTGCCTGTTAAATAAACAGGTTCTTTCCACTTCTCTCTGAGGAATCCATCCCAACCCGGTTGAGGGGAGGGGCTGTATGGGTTTGCTTTCTGGAGGGGCCCCTTTGGAAATTCTCTACCAAATTTGTCCTAAATCAGGACACCACCTTTCCACCTGTCCTGGATGGCTCAGGCTGTCTGATGTAACAATAGGGGGGAAAGGGGACTGTGGGGAGAGCAGAGGACATCTAAACAACAGACTGCAATAACATAATCACACATCAATGAAGCTTCTCTTAATATTCACACAGTATTCGTCCCTTAATTGTGAGAGCCAATCATCTCATTAGCCATCTATAACACAAAGGGATGTAAAATGACTATTAAAAGCCTTGGTTCAACCTAAAATTACGCAGAGGCCTAAAATCAGCCAAAGGCATCTAAAATCCACCCTAAACCTGCCCAGTTTATCCTAAAATCACCCAAACAGGCGCCCAAACTCCACCCAAATGAGCTTATATGATCCAAAGGGATCAAAAATCCACCCTAAAACCCACCAGATTTGGCCTAAAATCAGCCAAAGGCGGCTAAGATCCACCCTAAAAGACTTGAAATCACTGCAAGGGACCTGAACCCCACCCTAAACCTGCCCAGTTTGGCCTAAAATCACCCAAATGGGCCTAAATTCTCCGGGACTGAGACCAAACACAGCAGCAGAACCAGCACCAGCAGCAAGACTGAGACCGACACTGGAACTGGGATTGGCAGCACTACAGGACCGGCACCGGGACTGGGACCGAGACCCAGACCAGAACCAGCCCCAGAACTGGCACTGGGACCAAGAGTGGGACCAAGCCTGACACTGGGACCGGCACCAGGAGCACTTTGGAACTGGGACTGGCACCGGCAGCGCTCCAGGACCGGGATCAGGACCGAGACTGGAACCCGGCACCCGCAGCGGGACTGCTCTGGGACCGGGACCAGGACCGAGACCGGGAGCCCTCCAGGACTGAGACCGAGAGCGTCACCAGAACCAGCACCGAGACTGGCAGCGCTCTGGGACCAGGACCGAGACTGAGATTGGCACTGGGAGCACTCCGGGACCAAGACCAGAACCACTCTGAGACCGAGACTGAGACCAGCACTGGAACCAGCACCAGCACTGGCACCGAGAATGGCACCGCTCCAGGACCGAGACTGAGACTGGGACTGGCACCCCTCTGGGACTGAGATCAACACGAGAACCAGAATCAGCACCAGGAGTGCTCTGGGACTGAGATGGAGACTGAGGCTGGCACCAGGACTGGGATCAGTGCCAGGATCACTCTGGGACTGGCACCAGGATCAGAAATGGGACTGGAAATGGGATTGGCACTGGGATCCCTCCTGGACCTCTGGGTTTGTTCCGGGGATCTTTGGCTGCTCCCCCGGGCCAGATGGGGAGGGACCCCTGGGGAGGATGGGACCCCCTCAGTTCACATTGATCCGGTGCAGCCATCCTGGTCCATATGGTCCAGTTTGGATGATCTCAGTCTCTGCTCCTAATCCCTATGGGCCCAGCCTGTGAAAACCCAGTCCATGTGATGCCAGTCTGTACAATCCCAAACCACACGATCCCAGTCCACATGATTCCAGTCTGTATGGTCCTGCACAGCACACACTCCAAGGCTCTGGAATTCCAGTTCCAGCCAGGAAAAGATATTCCTGCCCTTGAAGGCAAAGCTCTTAAGAAGGGGCAGAAAGCCAAGTGGAGAAAGATCCTACAGTGACATTTCACTGCCAGCCTTCAGAACTTCACCCATGGCTGTTGTAGCTCCTGCACTGGGAATTAAATCAGGGCAGGGTCTTTGGTGGCAGCTGCCCTGGGTCAAGGGAGACACTGAGAGAGAAACAGAGCAGGGAAAGAGAGGCAGGAGAGAAAGGAGGACACAAACACAATCAGCTGAGAAGGTGGCTCTCTGCAAACAGAACTGCAACAGACTGGAAATGAATGGGACAGAAATCAGTAACTCTGAAAGTTTTATTTACTACCAAATACTTCCCACCCAGCCAGTCCCACACAATCTCCATCCCACCGCTCCAAATTTGGATCCCACTTCTCTCAATCTCCTTCCAATCCCATCTCACTCTGGTGGCTGTCAACTCAAGTGAGTTTGGCACGGGATTGCATTTTTTTGAGGTGGCAATAAGCCACTCTGAGGTGGGATGGAGCCTGTAGGAATAAAAATTCAGTTGTTTTCAGCGGGATTCAGTTGTTTTGAGGTGACCCTCTTGGATTTTGCCGTGCAAAGAGATGGAGAACGCTGCTCAAAATCCCCCCAGAACCCACAAATCACCAGAATATTGTCCCCAAACCATCAATTCCCCCTAAAAAACCTCTGAAATTGTGGGACTATAGACATCTTTGATCCATTTCATTCATTTAACCCTGTTTTGGCTGCCATCAAGGAATGAAGATGAATCAGAAAAAAATTTAGGCCAAAACTAAAGGAGAAGCAGCCATGTGTGTTCCCAACATGGATCACAGGGAATGTGGGTGACCAGGGCTGTGCCCAAAGTGCCTCCTCCAGTGGGGGATGGAGCTGGAGCAGTGCACGAAGCTCTTCCCGCACTTGGGGCACTCGCAGGGCTTCCCTTACCGGTGCCTCCGTTGGTGTCGGGTCAAGGTAGAGCTCTGTGAGAAGCTCTTCCCACACTGGGGACACTCGTAGGGCCTCTCCCCAGTGTGGATGCGCCGGTGCCTGATGAGAGTGGAGATCTGCTTGAATCCGTTCCCACAGTCCAGGCATTGGAAGGCCCTCTCCTCTCTGTGACTCCGATAGTGCTGGAGGAGATGGGACCTGATCTGAAACCCCTTCCCACACTTGGAACACTCATAGGGCCTCTCCCCTGTGTGGATCTTTTGGTGGACGGTCAGGTTGGAACGCAATGTGAAGCTCTTCCCACACTCCTCACACTCATAGGGCCGTTCCCCAGTGTGGGTCCTCTGGTGGGTGATCAGGTGGGAGCTGCACCTGAAGCTCTTCCCACACTCCCCACACTCGTGGGGCCTCTCCCCTGTGTGGGTCCTCTGGTGACTGATCAGGCTGGAGCTCTGGCTGAAGCTCTTCCCACATTCCTCACACTCATGGGGCCTCTCCCCAGTGTGGATGCGTCGGTGCAGGACAAGATGGGCGTTCTGCCTGAATCCCTGCCCGCAGTCGGGGCAGCGGAAGGGCCTCTCCTCTGTGTGCGTGCGATGGTGCTTGAGGAGATTGGAGCTGCTCTGAAACCTCTTCCCACACTCCCCACACTCGTAGGGCCGTTCCCCAGTGTGGGTCCTCTGGTGCACAATCAGCTCAGAGTTCCACCTGAAGCTCTTCCCACACTCCCCGCACGTGTGGGGCTTCTCCCCATCATGACCCTGCTCATGCAGCACCAGCTCTGAGCTCTGGCTCCATCCCTGGCCGCCTTCCCGGCCCAGGCTGGCTCTTTCCCCCTCACATCCCCGCCAGCTGCGTTTGCAGCCCCTCCTCGTGCGGCATCTCCGGGCCTTTTCCTCCCCGCTGGCTTCCTGCGCTGTGGAGCCGCTCCAAACGGCCTCTCCCACCAGGTTCTGCCGCGGGCATTTGTCCTCCCTGCTCTCCATGCTCAGCTCCTGCTCTGGGCGAGGAAGGACAAGGACAGGATGGGATTTGCCTCCGTGCCACAGGCAAGGCCAAGGAGATCCCCCCAGGGCTGTGCTGCAGCCGGGGCCGTGCTGGGCTGGGACATGGAGCAGCACAGAGGGGAAAGGGGCACGGACTTCCTCCTCACCTGCCTCAGTGTCCCGGGGCATCTTCCTCTTCCTCACAGCCTCCCAAGCACTGGGAATGGGAAATCCTGGTTTGGGGAAAACAAGGGATGAGCACGTTGTCTTTGAAGGTCCCTCTGCCCAAGTCCATCTCTACAAGTCACCGGACACCTGGTCTCCATAAAAACCTCCCAAACACCAAGATTCATCCCTGAAAAAGCCTCCCAGGATTTCCCTGACCCTGCTCCCTCCCTTTTGATGTTTGAGGGTTCCCCCCTGTCCCAGCTGCTGGGGGTCACACTTGGATTGGGGGTCCCCATTCTCCTCCGTGCCCTCCCAACCTTATACTGCGATGAACTGGGATCATACTGAAGGTGACTGGGATCGTACTGGCAGTGAGTGCCACTACACTGAGGCTGACTGGGAGTGCTTGGGAGCAAATGGGATCATACTGGAAGGAACTGGGAGTGACTGGGAACATACTGGAGGGAACTGGGCTACACTGGGACATACTGGGAGGGACTGGAACAAAAGTGAGGGGGAAAGAGAGCAACTGGAACCATGTGGAGCACAACTGGTTCATACTGGCAGCGACTGGGTGCACACTGGGCTCAGATTTGGATCATACTGGGAGGGACTGGACTAATACTGGGAGTACCTGAGAGCGACTGGGAACACACCCTGCACATCATCCCCCATACTGGGCCTAACTGGGAGCACGCTGGCAGCAAATGGCATCATACTGGGACTGACTGGGCTGATCTAGGAAGCAACTGGAACCATGCTGGAGGCAGCTGGGACCATACTGGGAGAGATTGGAAGCAACTGGGATTATACTGGGACCACACTGGGAGGGCTGGCATGGGACTGGGATCAAGCTGGAACTTACTGGCATCATATTGGGGTTGAAAGGGAGCAACTGGGATCACACTTTGGGCTGCTGGGAACAGCTGAGAGAAACTGGGATGATGCTTCAAGCAAACTGGAGGAACTGGGAAGTACTAGAGTCATGCTGGAGGCAACTGGGATATACTGGGCATGACTGGGGGATCATACTGGGAGAACTGACACCTTACCGGGGCCACTGACAGTGCCTGGAAATGACTACAGACATGCTGGGGGCAACTGGGATATACTGGGAGTGTCTGTAACCATACTGGGGGGACTGGAACCACACTGGGAACAACTGGGACCATGCTGGGGAGAACTGGGACCACACTGGGGGCAACTGGGAGTCAGTGGGACCATGCTGGGAGGGACTGGGATCATCTGGGGACAGACTGGGACTAGAGCAGGGGCAACTGGGTCCTACTGGGACCATACTGGGAGTGTCTGTAACCACAGGGGAGTGATGGAAGCACACTGGGAACAGCTGGGCCCATGCTGGGAGCAACTGGGATCACACTGGGGGCACTGGCAGCAGACTGGGAGTGACTGGGAGCAACTGGGATTAGACTGCAAGTGGCTGAGATCATACTGGGAGTGGCTACACTCATACTGGGATTATACTGGGTGTGAATGGAACCTGACTGGGGCTTACTGGGAGCTACTGGGCTTGTGTTGGGAGGAAAATGGGGATATATTGGGAGCAATTGGGATTGGCTGGAAGGTACTGGAACCATGTTGAGGGGACTAAGAAGGCAACTGGGACCATATGTTGTGCAATAGATAGAAACTGCAATCAGGCTGGTGGCAACTGGGAGTTACTGGGAAAGACTGGGATCCTTCCGAGGTAACTAGAATCACACTAGGACAACTGGGATATTCTGGGAGTGTCTGTAACCATACTGGGGGGACTGGAACCATACTGGGAAAAGCTGGGGTCATGCTGGGGACAACTCAGGCCATCCTTGGGGCAACTGGGGATGACTGGGACGCTGCTGGGAAGGATTGGGACAATTTGGGACAATTTAACTGGAATCATAACGGGAGAAAATGGAAACAACTGGAACTATGCTCGGAGCAACTGGGATGAGTGAGAGCAGCTGGGTCCATGGTGGGTTACACTGGGATCACAGTGACAGAGACTGGAATCACACTGGGATTGACTGGAGTGGGTGTGAGCAACTGGAATTGTGCTGAAAGCAACTGGGAGGAAGTGGCAGTGACTGGGACAAACTGGGAGAGATAGGGAAACACTGGGATCATGCTGGAGGCTCCTGGGGTCCTGCTGGCATTGACAGGGAGAAACTGGAATCACATTGGGGACACTGGTATCAGACTGGGAGTGACTGGGATCATACTGGGAATGGCTGTGATCATACTCGGAGTAGAGTGGATGTGATTGGACCCTGACTGGGGGTTACTGGGAGCTACCAGGCCCATGCTGGGAGCCAACTGGGGACATAATTAGAGGAACTGGGAGCAACTGGGATAAAAAGTTGGGGCAAGTGAACCATGCTGAGGTAACTGGGAGTGCCTGGCAATGACTGCCAGAATGTTCAGGGCAACTGGGATGTACTGGGAGTGTCTGAGACCATATGGGTGGTGACTGGGACCAGACTGAGAGCGACTGGGAATGTGCTGGGGGAACTGGAAACACGCTGGCGGCAAGTGGGAGTGACTGGGGCCCTGCTGGGAGAGTCTGGGATCATACTGGGAGTGACTGGGGTAACTGGGAGAACTGGGAACACACAGGATGAAAGCAGCAGGAACTGGGAGCAACTGTGACCTTGCTGGGAGCAAATTGCATCATCATAGGGAATGACTGGGCGTGACTGGGCTCATCCTGGGAGCAGCCACTGCCGGCACCGGCACCCCCGAACCCCTTTCCCGGCCGTGCCGCCCCTCCAGCCCCAGCAGCCCCCATTCCCGGGTCCCGGCAATCCCAGGGGTGCCCCCCTCTCGGGGTCCCCGCTTTGCCCTTCTGGGGCTCTCCTCTCTCCGGGCTCCCGCTCGGGGCAGCCGCGGCTCTCCCGGGGCACCCCAGAGCCGGTGTCCCCCCGCCGGTGCCGCCGCTCCCGCGCGGTCCCCGCGTGGCCCCGGCAGAGCTCGGAGGGCCCGGCCGGGAAGCCCAACCCCCCCCGCGGGGGGACCCGCATCCCCCCGCCCCCCGCCGGGGCTCTGCCGCCACCCGCACCGGGACCCCCAAAAACACCTCCCGGGGACCCCCCATGTCCCCCCGAGGGCCATCTGCGGCTCGGCTTTGGAGCCCAACAGCTCCAAACATCCCCCCCAAAAAACCCCAAACCCAGGCACCCCCGGGATCTTTGGGCCGAGCTCCCCGTGCCCGGGTACCTGCAGGATGGGGGGCGATGCTCCCGGGGCGCTGCGAGTTCAGGCAGCGCCGGAGCCCCGCGATTCACCCTCCCCTCTCCTGCCTCTGCTTCCTGCTGTCGCTCCGCCTCTTCCTCCCTCCCTCCTCCTCCTCCCCCGTTCCCGCAGCCCTCGCAGCCCGGGGCAGGAGCGGCGATGGAGCCGGGACAGACCGGGATGGGCAGCGCGGGGCTCTCGGCTGCTCCCAGCCGCTGCGGGCGGGGGGAAGCCGGCCTGGGCCAAAGGAGAGGCAAACTGGGCAAACTGGGGGCTGCACATCCAAACTGGGCCTTGCTGGGGACCCTTCCTGGCCACTGCCAGCCCTTGGGGTTGATGCCCAAAAGACAGGCTGGAAATAAATCCCCACAGAGCGGTGTCTGCAGAGCAGGTATTTGTTCAGTGCAGCGCTGGGGGTGAGGGGGGTTTCTCCTCCTCACTCACCCCCTTTGTCAGTGCTGTGGTGTATTTGTACAATCAGCGTGGCTCAGTGCCGCTGTCCCACTCCAACATCATCACATACCCGCCGGAACTCATTTACATGGGATCTGCTGGTGGTTATCAGACAGTTCTGCACTGCCCTTGCGCCTCCCCAGTTTGGGGGCTGTCGGGGGTCTGTGATGAAGGCTTCCAAGGTCTTCTTCACATCTGAACTTTTCAACTTTGTCTTCGGATCACACACAGTTACAGCGTTCCTTGGTCTGGATAATCTAAATTCTTTGTTTTGTGGCTACCTGCCAATTTCTCATTAGTGCTATGTTTACCTATCTCTAAAGCTATCCACCTGGCGAAGTTTTTTTTCTTCTTTTTTTTGTCTATTCAGCATTAAGCAACTAGTTTACCATATGCTAGCCATTGCATTGTATAGAAAGTTGTTTAGATCAAGTTATATAGGTATAAAATATATATTTCAAGTTATATAGGTATAAAAAAAAGCTATGATTCAGGTTATCTAGGTATCATGTTATATTGATATATAAAAAGCCACGACTTAGGTTATATTGATAGCAGGTCATATAGCTATATCAGGTTATATTGATATCTTATAACTCAAGCTGTATCAGCACCTTGTAACTTTGATCCAAGTTCTGTCGGCACCAGGGCTCTTCCCAGAGGCCTGGAGAAGTTGGAGCGGGGACTGCAGACATGGGTGAGGGATCCCAAGAATGGGATTTTGGGGCCAGGATCCGTGGGGATGGGAATGTCCCTCTCCCTTGCCAGGGCAGGGTCACACCTGAGCCAGGTGTGCAGGGCAGGACCTTGCCCTGACCCCAAGCACTGTCCCAGCTGCAGGATCTGCTTCCCATCGGCCTCTTCCTCCTGCGGCCCCGAGCCCAGCCTGGTGCTGAGCAAAGGGGCTGGGCCGGGGTCGTCCCCTTGGGGGGGCTGTGCCCCCCCTCTGCCCCCTCCCCAAATTCCCTCTGGGGAGCAGGAGCTGGGGCAGGAGCCCTGAGGGGAGGGACAAGGGGGTGACACCAACATGGGGGGGTCACACACGGCCCCTGGGTATCCCCCCCCACTCCCAAGGTTCCAGGAAGACAAACCCCTACATGGAGCCCCTGTCCCCTGGCAGCACCCTGTGGGCAGGGTTTGGTGGCAGCTCTGGGGGTCTGGGGGATCACGACTGCCCTAAAACCCCCTCCCAGCCCCACAGCCACTCCCAGCCCCCTCAAACCACCCCACAGATCCTGGCCGCCCACCTGTCCAAACCACTCAGTGCCATAGAAATGGCCCTGAGATCCATCAAAACTCTTTCCCACCTCTCCCAAGACCCATCCAAGCTCTCTCCAAGCCACACAGCCCTTCCACAACTCCCAAAATTCTCCCACAGACCCCTTGAAAGGCCTCTAAACCTCCTCTCAGCACCACAAATGCCACCAAGAGCCACTAAAACCCCTTCCAATCCCCTCGATCCCTTCCCAGGCCCCATGGCACTGACCAGGAGAAGTTTGTGGACAGGAACATTCACAGCTGGGAGCCACTCAGACACTTCAGGGAAAATCTCCATTGTGAGGGGGCTGAGCACATGGCAGGGAAAACCTTTTGCTCCCAGCACCGTAACCTTTTTTTCTTTATTCTTTATTCTTCTGTTGTATTTTTGATAAGGTTTAATAAACCTTCCTAAAGTATGAAAAGTGAGCAGCTATTTCTCAGAATTTTTGGGGGGGGGTCTCGTGGAATAGACACCTCTTCCTGCTGGTGCTAGGAGTTTTCAAAAAGAAGTGCATCCACGCCACAAATTTGGCGGAGTCTGTCAGATACTCCTGGGGCCTCTGGTGGTCGTAGGCAGAAGCCCAGAGACAGCAAGAGGCTTGATAAAGAAAATAAAAGAAGAGAGGTGAGTACTATGTTTTAGTCAGAAAATTACTCCGTAATTCCAGTATAGGAAAGCAAACTCCACGTGAGTACTATATTGGACCCGCCCTGGTCCATTGGAGTTTCAGGATATTGGACGGTTGAACGGGGAAGGCAGGACACGAATTTAAGAGGAAAGCACAGGATTTCATCCTCTGTGGCCAGCAGGATGCGTGGGTTAGACGAGTTCTGAAAGGTTTTGCAGCAGTACCTGGCGGTGATTTTGGGCAGACCCCGGCCCAGCCGTGCCATGGTGATCCAGGGCAGACCCCAGCTCAGCTGTGCCGCAGTGATTTGGGGCAGACCCCAGCCCAGCCATGCCACAGTGATTCAGGCACAGCCAGTTGAGAAGCCCCTGTACCATAGGTTTTTTTTTTAATGGAAGAGAGTTTCCTAGTTTGTTTCTCCCTCTTTTTTTTTCTCTCTCCCTTTTTCTTTCCTGGTTTCTTTTTCCCCCTTTCCCTCATCCTTCACAGGGAGGTGGGCTCTGTTGGGGGAAGACCTGTGACCTGCTGGTCAGGATGGGATCATGGGTGAGTAGCGAATCCCCAGAGGAAGAAGCAGAGATTGAAGACGAACCAATGGGCATCCCTCCCAACAGTGCTCTAGAGAGGAAGCTAGCCCAGTAGAAATATGACCCCAACACCAGAGATAAGGATGAGAAGAAAATGATTCAGTACTCTGGGTTAGAGTGGAGCAGAAGGGAAATTAGGAATCATCATGTCTACTGGGCCAAGGTATTGATCCAGGTGAGGGATGGATATGCCAAGCATTAAACATGTATGTAGGAGCTAAGGAACCATTCAATCAGGAGGAGAATGACTGTGCTGCTTGCTGGGAAGGGGAGACCTCACCCTTGAAGATGAGTGTGTTTAAGGTAGCAGAACAGACAGAGTGGGACCCATTAGAACACTTAACCCCGCACTTCCAGTGGCCCCAACTGCACCTCCCCTACCCCCGATGGGCCTAGCCAGAACACCAGGAGCAGGATGGCACAAAGAGAGGAAAGCAGATCAGGGGATGGGAGCCAAGCATTGGGACTGTATACCCTGAGGGAAGTACCCTGATGGGGTACAGGGAGGAATTGGGTTTGTAACTGTACCTCTCAGTTGCTCTGATGTGAGAATGTTTAAGAAGGAATTGAAAGGACTGTTAGAGGACCCCCTCAGGCTAGCAGAGCAGTTAGACCAGTTTCTGGGGCCCAATATTGATACGTGAGAAGAGATGCAATCAATAATGTTCACACACAGACAGATGATCTGGGCGGCTGGGATATGGATATGGGAAAGGGAGCATGTGCAAGGACCTCCTGGGGATCTGAAAATGCCCGTAATGTGCCCCACAAGGGACCACAACGGCACTGAGGGAGGGGGGAGAAGACATGGAGGAATACAGAACATTGATTATAAGAGGTACCAAAGAGGCAGCTCCATGTATTTAAAAAGCCTGTAAGGCTTTTGATGAGCAGCAAAGGAGGGAAGAAACCCCAACAGAGTCATTAGAAAGGTTGAAGAATAATATGCGAAAATAATCAGGAGCTGACCCCCACGGTGGCCAGACAGATCTTACTAAAGATAAATTTTGTCCCTCATGCCTGGTCAGATATACAGAGAAAGTTAGAGAAGTTAGGTGTTTGGCAAGAAAGGAGGTTAGAGGATCTTCTAAGGGAAGCACAGAAGGAGTATGTAAAGAGGGATGAAGAGTAGGCCAGGGCAAAAGCCAAGGTAATGGCAACTGCCATTAGGGAAGGAAAGCAGCGTATAAAGAACTACCCAGGTAAGGCAGGGGGATTCTGAGTATGGGAAGATAGATGGAAGGGAGATGTAGCTCCTTGGGACTGGGCACAAAAAGGAGAGTTTGGGAAACAAGGGAACTTAAGACCAGTTTGCTTTTACTGTAAAGAGAATGGGCATATTAGAAGAAATTGCCCCCAGAAGGAAAAGGGTCTATGAGACTGAGCAAAAACAAGAAGTGGAAGACTAGGGGTGTCAGGGCCTCTACCTCCTGGGGACAGAGTCCCCAGGACTCTGGATATCAAGTTATCAAGGAGCCCTTGGTAACTTTAAAAATAGATCCCCAGGAGGAAGAATTTGAATTCTTAGTAGACAGGGGGATTGAAAGAACTTGTGTTTGTAGAATCCCAAAGTGGTGCAAAAAGGGTCAAGATACTGTGCAAGTAGTAGGTGCTAAAGTTATAAAGCAAATAAAGTTTGAAGGAACAAAGAAAATAGGAATCAGGGATGTTCTATTAGTTCCAGAAGCAGGGTAAATTTATTAGGACAGAAATTACAGGTGCAGTTTGGCATTGGAGTGCTCCCATAGGAAGGGAAAATGGTAGTTAATCTTCTCCAATAAAGGGAAGAAAATGAGGAGAAAATTCATGAGATGGTGTGGGCAAAATCAAAAAACCGAGGTAAATTGAACATGAAACCCATAGTAATGAAAATAGTTAATGAGAACCATCTAGTTTGGGTACAATACATCCACTCTCCCTGGAGGGGAGATGAGGTCTACAGCCGGTGATCCAGGACCTACTTGAGGACAGGAGCTTAGAACCATGTATGTCCCCCCATAATACACCCATATTACCAGTAAAGAAGTCAGATGGGACTTACAGGCTTGTCCAAGATTTGAGAGAAGTGAACAAAAGAACAGTGAATTGGTACCAGTATTGCCTAACCCCTATACACTACTGAGTAATATCCCCCCAGCACACCAGTGGTTTAGCATGATAGACCTAAAAGATGCTTTTTGGGTGTGTCCACTGGCAGGGGAAAGTGGGATATATTTACCTTTGGAGAACCCCCATTCCAGGAGGAAGCAACAGCCTTGGTGGACTGGGTTACCCCAAGGGTTTTCCGAATTCCTAAACCTCTTGGGTCAAACCCTAGGAGAAGTGATACGACTCTTCTCTATTAAACCTGAGATAAAGCTCATCCAGTATGGGGATGATTTGCTTCTCTAAGGACGGGAAGAAAATCAAGTTTGGGAATCCACTATAATGTTGTTAAATTTTCTGGGGGACCAAGGACTTCAAGTATCAAAAGGGAAACTCCAATTTGTGGAATGGGAAGTAAAATACCTCGGACATGTCATTTGTCAAGGGAGCTGGAGACTGAACCCTGAGAGAATTACGGAGATAGTCTCACTCCCATGGCCAAAAACTAAGAGGGAAGTCAGAAGGTTTTTAGGCCTGTTGGGATATTGTAGGCTATGGATTGAAGGATACATGCAGGCCATCCAGTTCTTGTATGAAAAGTTAAATGAAGAAATGAAGAAGAGATTAGGTGGGAAAAAGACGATGAACAAAAGTTTGAAGCTTTGTTGCAAAAATTTGTCAGTGCACCGGCACTGAGTCTTCCTGCCTTAGACAAACTCTTCTATTGTTTGTGGATATAGAAAAAGGAGTAGCACGTGGAGTATTAGCCTGGGATTGGGGAGGATCCAGTAAACCAGTGGCCTATTTATCAAAATTCCTAGACCCTGTCAGCTGGGGGTGACCAATCTGCATTCAGGCAGTGGCAATGACAGCCCTATCATAGCAGAAAGGAAAAAAATTAACCTTTTGGGGGAAAATTGAAGATATATGTCCCAAACTCAGTAAGGAGTATCCTGAGACAAAAGAGTGAGAAATGGTTCACTGATTCCCAAGTGCTAAAGTATGAAGCCATCATAATAAATAATGAATTAGAGCTAATTGTGAGTAACCAGCTCAACCCTGCCCTGTTTTTGTATGGAGAACCAGATGAGGAACTAATACATAATTGCCTAGAAGTTATAAACTATCAAACTAAAGTAAGAGAGGACCTAACAGATCAACCACTCCGAGGTGGAAAACAATTGTACATTGATGGATCTTCCTGGGTAATAAATGGGCACAGGGTATCAGGGTATGCTATAGTGCATGAAGGGTTGGCAGCCATAGAAAAGAGAAAGTTACCTTCCAACTGGTCAGCCCAAGGTGTGAGTTGTATGTGTCCTAAAGTGAGCTCTGGAAATATTAGCACAGAAAAGGGGAACAACATATAAAGAACTCAAAATACACTTTTGGCATAATGCATACATTTGGAAAAATTTGGGAAGAGAGTGGGTTATTAAATTCAAAGGGGAAAGGGACTGATTAATGAAAAACTTGTTTTAGAAGAGTTAGAAACCTTACAGTTACCAGAGGAAGTAGCAGTGGTGTGTGTTAAAGGACATAAAAACGAGGCAACTCAGGTGGTACAAGGGAATAATTTAGCTGATTTAGAAGCTAAAAGTGCAACTTAATCAGAGACAAAAAAACTAATAATATATTAACATCCATGAGAGAAATGCAAAAAGTCCCTGCATTCAGTGGGACAGAAGAGGAAGAACTCTGTAAAATAGGAGTCAGGAAGGATAACAAAGGGAAGTGGAGATTAGCAGATGGGAGGCAAATGTTGAACAAACCCCTGGCCAAGAAAATGCTAGAAGGCATATATGGAACAACACATTGGGTTACACAAGTGATAAGTGATCAATTTCTAATGGATTAGGGATGCATAGGAATTTTCAGAATAGCTAAGCAAGTAACTGAATGGTGTGTGATACATCAACAACTGAATAAGAAAATCATGAGGAAAACACCCAGAGGAGGGTGAAAACTGCCTTATGGCCCTTCCAAAACATCCAAGTAGACTTTACTGAGCTCCCCCAGGTACAACAGTGGAAGTTTTTGCCAGTGATAGTAGATCACGTGACTCACTGGGTAGAGGTGGAACCCACTGTGAAAGCCAATGCCAATGTTGTGAGTAAAACACTTCTAGAATCAATCATTCCCCGATATGGGATGGCAAACCGGATTGATTCAGACCAGAGAACTAATTTCACATTGAAGATATTGCAGAAAGTTGGTCAGGCCCTGGGAGTAAAATGGGAATTACACATTCCATGGCATCCACAGGGTTCCAGTGGAGTTGAGAGAATGAATCAAACTCTTAAAAGAGCTCTAGTTAAGCTAATGATTGAAACCTAAATGTCATGGATAAAATGTCTCCCTTTGGCCTTATTAAGAATAGAACCCAACCCCAGTCAGATCTGGGGGTGTCACCCTATGAAATGATGTTTGGGTTTCCCTTCCTGGCCTCACCCCAGAAGGTTGCCACCTATGAGGAAGGGGAAGCCAATGCCAAGAAATAAGTTATGTCCATAGCATAAACCTTAGAAGGGCTAGGACATAAAGGGGCAATTCCTCCAGCTGCCACCCTGATTTCAGAATCCATAGTATTAATCCCAGGGATTGGGTGATGATTAAGTCATGCAGAGATCAGCCTCTAACTCCTCAGTGGGAAGGTCCCTTTCAGGTACTGCTCACCACAGAATCGGCCGTGCAAACTGCAGAGTGGGGATGGACTCATGGCAACAGAGCCAAAGGCCCAGTAGAAGAACCCAAAGAGTGGACTGTAACATCCAGGCTGGGTGAAACAAGATTGACTCTCAAGCAGAGACTAAAAGACAACCAGAAAAACACCAAGATGCCCAAAAAGTAGAGTCAAACTTCCACCAACCAGCTTGAGAACTCTTCCTGTTTTAATGGGTGAGAATTACCAGCATCTGTTGAGGAGAAGTACACAAGGGACTGAAAAGGTAATGGGACAGCTTCTTTAAGAAAATAAGACAAAGGAACGAGGGCAAGACTGTGTTGGCCCCTTTGTTTGCTCCCAGGAAGGCTCCATAGCCCTGCTGTGGGTAGCAACCCTGTAGGCATGGTAAGGTAGGGACAAAAGGCCATACCTGACCTCTGTCATTCCTCAGTTGTCTTTTAATTCAACAGGGACTGGAGGGCAGGACTGAGTTGGCCTCTGTACTCACCCCTAAGATACACTGACTATGGGTATCAACCACGCAGGCACAGTAGACGGGAGTCAAAGCCACACTGGATCTCTGGGATGCCCTTTTGTCCATTCCAAAGAAGTGTGTCTAAGGGAAACCTGAGATTTTTTCTCCTGTTCCCACTGTCCTTGCCCACATCAACAGATGCTGGTATGACTCATTCAACAGAGAGAAAAAATGTTTGACTTAATTGTTCAAGCAAAACGACTTATAGAAAAAGAAAAGGGGGGATGTGTTATAGATGAGTAATCCTATGGTTGACTCTCACAATTAAGGGGTGAATATTAAATATATGTAAAGAGAAGTTTTGTAGATGTATAGTTATCCTTCCCCTCCCCTTGCATTGTTATCACAGGATGGCCTCAGTGGTTGGGGCATTTGGGAGGGTCGGCTTGTTCCTATGGCAGCACCTGACCTCCAATCAAGGTGTAAGACAGTGATCTCCACCACTGGGCAGAGAAGGAGGAGTCGATTGACAAGACTTTGGGAGGGGCTAGAGGTGTAAAGGACAAAACATCCATTTTGTAGATGAGCTCACAGTGACTGAATCCTTTGCTTCTGGTGCAGTATCCTTTTCCTTATTCAGTCTTCTGTTGTATTTTGATAAGGGCTTATTAAACCATTTACATTTTTGAAAGTGAAAATCATTTATCACATGGGGTTGGGGAATGTGGGGAAGGGTTGTGCACACTGGGTCACCTCTCAGGGTACAACTTCTCTGACCTGGTGAGACCTTCTAAGGAGAGTCCCTGGATAAGTATCAATCACAGAATGCTGCAACCAACTCTTCTTTAACGAGAACAGTAATGAAATACACTCTTTAAAATAGGATTACCTATTTCTTAGAAGATCTTTGAAATATTTATCTATAACAGAAAAAGGAAATCTTCCTGCTGAACTGAACTAGACCAGAGGGAAATCAAGGCAGAGCCATGGTTTGTCAGGAATTGCCAATCCCAATGAGCCCTGTGATGCATTTGGAGATGAGTCCTGGAACCTCAGGGCCTGAGAGGAGATTGCACAAACCTTTCCAGGACTCAAAGTCAGAAGAAAACCTGAAAGTGTCTCGAGGCATGAATGGGTCCCCCTGTGATCCATCCCTAACACAGGCTCCTCATGGACTCCTTGGAGGAGAGAAGTGGAGGCCAGGATTGACCAAAAACCACTCGGACACTCAGTGTAGAAAGGAAAACCCAAAGTACTTTTAAAAAACGTTGAGTATCTCAAAGTATTAATGAGCCCCACTGAATGTCAGTACAAAGCTCTCAAGGGACTCGTTAAAGCAGATAATTGGGACCTTGATTGCACAAACCTCTCACACAGTCTGTATCAAAAGGGAAACACCAAGTACCTTAAAATAACCTAAGTACCATGAAGTATTAATGAGCCTCACTGAGTGTTACTGACAAAGAATCTCCAGGGATTAATTACAGCAGATAATTGGAGGCCATGATTGCAAAAACCTCTCAGAGAGTCCAAGGCAGAAGCCAAAGCCAAAGTCCTTTGAAAAACCTGCAGTCCCT
Source organism: Setophaga petechia (assembly GCA_024362935.1). Lineage (NCBI taxonomy): Eukaryota > Metazoa > Chordata > Aves > Passeriformes > Parulidae > Setophaga > Setophaga petechia. The sequence goes on from JANCRA010000078.1 coordinate 1,017,189, forward strand.
GCAGGGAGCATTGAGGAGCCCCCAGGGCCATTGCTGAGCAAGGCTCCCCAGGGACTCCTTCCAGCAGATCCTTGAGGCCACTGGGATGTGGGCTAGGGGGGGATGCTGAGGGCAGGACAAGGGGCTGACAGTGCCCAGCCTGGCTGGGGCTGTGCCAGGAGGCCCCAGGGCCTCAGGACAAGGTGTCTCCTCCCAGCCCTTGGTGGCACAGACCCTGCTGTGGCCCAGGGCACCAAGACTTGGCTTCTCTTTGTCCCCACCTGTCATCACTGCCTGCAGTTCTCTGCTCTGCCTGGGGCCTGGGGACACTTTCTCAGTCGTGTCCCTCAGTGGGACCCATTAAAAGTCCAAGAAAGTTTGGAGTTGGATTGTGCCTTGGAGTTCTGGAGAGGTTTCTTCAGCTCCCTCTCAGGGACTGATGTTCAGGGCCTGAGCACAAAGCCCCAGAGGCTCATTAAAGTCCTTGTGCTGTGTCTGTGCTGCTGAGCTGGGCTGGGCTCCTGGCACAGAGGCAGCTCCTGGTAAGCAAGCAGAGCTTCAAAAGCACATTTCTCTTGATGAGCAGCTCTTCTGCCAGCCCAGCAGGGCTGGGGCACTGCCTGCAGCCAGCCTGGGCACAGCACAGAGGCACAGAGAGCTTCAATCAGTCAGGGCTGGGAAGGTGCTGAGAAGTGCCTGGGGCACAATCACTGCCAGCCCTTGGCACAGGAACCTCTGGCTGCAGGACAATGCAGCTGCAGCTCCTGGAGCCATCTCCTCAAGCTGGAACATCCCAATGCCTGCAGAGCCTGTGAGTACATTCTCTGATTGTCTCTTGTGCAGAGCAGCCAGGGGTGCCCAGGGCTGTCCTGCAGAGCAGGGTCCTGCAGCCCAGGGCGCTGTGCTGGGGCAGGGACTCTGCTGCCTGCCAGGGACAGCTCTCAGCCAGCCCTGGCAGCTGCTCCCAGCGCTGGGGGACAAGATCTGGGTGGGAGGAGACAGCTGGTAAGGCTTGGGAGTGTTCTCCTTGTGTGGGGAGTATGCTGCAATTTTCAGGACTGCTCCCAGCATGGCATTTAACTGCAGAACGTTTCCAAGTAGGTTATACAGGGAGCACAGTGAGGCAAGGGGCTGCAAAAAAAGGAAAATCCTGATTTTTAATCTATTGTTCAGGGTTACTTGGATGGGAAATTGCACCTGGATATTCATGTCTCAGTTCACATTTAGAAAAATAAAAATTTTTTTTCTCCGATCTTAGTAAACCCGGTAGTGACAGAAATCATCACAGGACTCCTTAGAAGCAGCATCAGTGTCACTCTTCCAGCCTCCCCGGGGTTGCTCTGACGTTGCCATCAGAGCCTGCAGAGCCAGAGCTGCCCCTGGGCAGTGCCTGAGCTGGGAGGGGTCTGCAGGGCAGAGCTGAGCCCCTAGGGCTGGGCTGGGCTCTGGCAGCACTGGCAGGGCCCAGCCCTGGGCACAGGGAAGCAGCTGCTGGCAGGGACAGCTCCAGGCAGCAGGGCCCTGGGCAGGCAGTGGGGGGAAAGTGCCCCCTGGCTGTGCTGGGATATTTAAAGTCCTCTCCAAACCCAACTATTCCAGGATTACTTTTTTACAGATCCCCGTACCAAGGCACCATAGGAAATGTCCAACAGCAGCTCCATCAGGCACTTCCTCCTGCTGGCATTGGCAGACACGCGGCAGCTGCAGCTCCTGCACTTCTGCCTCTTGCTGGGCATCTCCCTGGCTGCCCTCCTGGGCAACGGCCTCATCATCAGCGCCGTAGCCTGCGGCCACCACCTGCACACGCCCATGTTCTTCTTCCTGCTCAACCTGGCCCTCACTGACCTGGGCTGCATCTGCACCACTGTCCCCAAAGCCATGCACAATTCCCTCTGGGACACCAGGGACATCTCCTACACTGCATGTGCTGCACAGCTATTTTTCTTTGTGTTCTTCATTTCAGCAGAGCTTTCCCTCCTGACTGTGATGTGCTATGACCGCTACGTGTCCATCTGCAAACCCCTGCACTACGGGACCCTCCTGGGCAGCAGAGCTTGTGCCCACATGGCTGCAGCTGCCTGGGCCAGTGCCTTTCTCTATTCATTGCTGCACACAGCCAATACATTTTCCCTGCCCCTGTGCCATGGCAATGCCCTGGGCCAGTTCTTCTGTGAAATTCCTCAGATCCTCAAGCTCTCCTGTGCCAAAACCTACCTCAGAGAACTTGGGCTTCTTGCAGTTGGTACCTGTTTAGGACTTGGTTGTTTTGTGTTCATTGTTTTCTCCTATGTGCAGATCTTCAGGGCTGTGCTGAACATCCCCTCTGAGCAGGGACGGCACAAAGCCTTTTCCACCTGCCTCCCTCACCTGGCTGTGGCCTCTCTGTTCCTCAGCACTGCATTTTTTGCCTACCTGAAGCCCCCCTCCATGTCCTCCCCATCCCTGGATCTGGCCCTGTCAGTTCTGTACTCAGTGGTGCCTCCAGCCCTGAACCCTCTCATCTACAGCCTGAGGAACCAGGAGCTCAAGGCTGCAGTGTGGAGACTGATGACTGGATGCCTTCAGGAACATTAAACTGCTGTCCAATTTCTGCCAATCACTTATAATAAAACTCATATTTTAGACTTCTTGTTGGATTCATTTTAGAGGTTCTTTTCCATTGTTTTACTTTTTTCATATTATCTACAAATAAATGTCATTGTTTGTGCCATTTCTCATTTTGTTTCTCTCCACCTTCCCTGTGACCACAGATTGTGTCAGTGAGGGGCTGCACTCTCAGTGGCTTTAAAGGAATGAAAGCATCCCCCAGCAGAGTTTTCTGCAGAGATGCCCTTGTGTTGCCTTCTCTGGAGCTGCAGCAGCAATGTCTGTGTGCAGAGCTGGGGGCAGATCAGTGCTGGCCCAGCAGCTGTTCCCAGCAGCAGCAGCACTTGGTGTTGCCAGTGCTGCTGCCGTGGCCCTGCCCTGCTGCCCTGGTGGCCCTGGTGTTGCTGCAGGGCCTGAGTGCTCTCGGGGCCAGGCACAGGCTTCACCTTTGCTTTCCTTACTCTTCCCTTGAACAATTTATTTTTTCTTGCCCACCCCTCTTCTCTCCCCTGCACACAGCCCATCCCTGTTTGCCCTTTCCTCTCTGGCCCCACTCCCCATTGCAGTTCCTGACTTGGCACCATGGGAACGTCCCTTGGGCAGCAGGATCCTCCTACAAGTGCTGCAGGAATTGTCTGCAGGCTCCTGCAGTGCCTGCTGCTGCTCCCTTGCCAGAGGCACCCCAGGCCAGGGGGGCACATCTGGGATGCTGTGTCTGCCTCTGGGGCTCCCTGTGCTGGGCAATGAGGAGGAGCTGCAGAGGCTCTGCAGGACCGACAGAATGGGCTTTGGGGCTGGCAGGAGAAGCTGAGGGACCTGGGCTGCTGGAGCTGCTGAAGAGGAGGCCCAGGGCTCATCCTGCAACTGCTCTAAGGGTGTTTTCAGAGAATCCCAGAATCAGCAAGGATGGGAAAGACCTTGGAGATCATCAAGTCCAACCTGTGCCCTGACGCTGCCTTGCCTCCCCTGAGCCTCCTCTTCTCCAGGATAAACAACCCCAACTCCCTCAGCAGCTCATCACAGGACTTGTGTTCCAGACGCCTCCCCAGCCTTGTTGCCCTATCTCTGGACACGCTCCAGCCCCTCCATGTCCTTCCATAATTGGGGCCCCAGAACTGGACACAGCACTTGAGGTGTTGCCCAACCAGTGCTGAGCACAGGGGAAGAATCACTGCCCTGCTCCAGCTGGCCACACCATCCCTGATCCAGGCCAGGAGCCATTGGCCTTCTTGCCCACCTGGGCACACTGCTGCCTCATGCCCAGCCTGCTGTCCATCAGTCCCTGCACGTCCCTTTCTGCCTGGCTGCTCTCCAGCCATTCTGTCCCTAGCCTGTAGTGCTGCAGGGGTTGTTGTGACCAAAGTGCAGGACCCGGCACTTGGACTTGTTAAACCTCACCTTGTTGGATTTGGGCCCTGAACCCAGCCTGTCCAGGGCCCTGTGCAGAGCCCTCCTACCCTCCAGCATATCAACACTGCCAGACAACTTGTTGTCACCGTGGTTCCTTGAAGCCCTTGCGTGTCACAATGGTCTGCATGTTTCCATGAGACCTCCCAGTGCCACAAATTCCTTTTGGTTGCATGGGACTCCTTGGTGTCACAGAGTCCCTTGGGTCTTTGGGCCCCAGTGTCACAATGGTTCTTGGTTCCATGAGGTCTGGCAGTGCAGCAATGCTCCTCTTGGTTCCACAATGGCCTCTTGATCCCAAGGGCCACCACGCTGTTAAACATATTTCCTTCATTCCAGGAATCCCTGAGGAAGAGCACTGACCCCTTGGTTCCATGGGGCCCTGCAGTGTCACAATGGCCCCATCATGACACCAGGTCCTGCTCTGTCACAATGCTCTGCATGGTTCCACAAGGCCCTGCAGGGTCACAGTGGCCTCTTGGTTCCATGAGGCCTCAGAGTGCCACAATGAATTCCTTGGTGCTGCAGTGTCACAGTGGAGCCCTGGTGACACAAGATCCTGCAGTGTCACCAGGGACCCTTGGTTCCATGGGGCACCACAGTGTCACAATTGTTCCCTCAGTTCCCAGAGTCCTTGCAATGGAGCAATGGCCCCTTGATTCCATTGTCCCCAGGCTCTCCCAAGGGTGTCCTTGGTTCTGCAGTGGCACAATGACCCCTTGCTTCCACAAGGCCCCACAGTGTCACAGTGGCCTCTGTGGTTGCAGCAGGACCCAGACTGTCACCATGGACTTGTTGCTTCCATTCAGCCCCACAGTGGCCCCTTGGCTCTGTGCTGCCATGTCGTACACAGTGTCACCATGGTCCTCTTAGTGCCACCAGGCCCTGCAGTGTCACAGTGGCCCCTTGCTTCCCCAGGGCCCTGCAGTGTCACAATCATCAGAGAATCAACCAGGCTGGAAAAGACCTTGGAGAACACCAAGTCCAACCTGGGACCCAACACCACCTTGTCACCCAGACCATGGCAGTCAGTGTCACATCCAGTCTTTCCTTAAACACCTCCAGGGATGGTGACTCACCCACCTCCATGGGCAGCCCATTCCAATGCCTAATCACCGTCTGTGTGAAGAATATTTCCTAATGTTCAGCCTAAACGTCCCCTTGGGGACCTTAAGGCTGTGTTCTCTTGGCCAGTCCCTGGTCCCTGGGAAAAGAGCCTCACGCCCACCTGGCTGCACCCTCCTGTCAGGGAGTTGTAGAGAGTGATGAGGTTTCCCCTGAGCCTCCTCTTCTCCAGGATAAACAACTCCAGCTCCCTCAGCTGCTCCTCACCGGACTTGTGCTCCAGACCCCTCACCAGCCTTGTTACCCGTCTCTGGACACACTCCAGCCCCTCCATGTCATTCTTAAATTGGGGGGTCCAGAAGTGGACACAGCACTCGAGGTACTGCCCAGCCAGTGCTGAGCACGGGTGAAGAATCACTGCCCTGCTCCTGCTGGCCACACCATTCCTGATTTGTAGAAGTGCCAGGGATTAGATGAGGGAATTGGTGGGGAGGGGAAGGGGACAAAGTTTTCTTGATTGTCAGCCATAAAGGGTCTTGATTTTTATATCTGGTCAGAATGCATTAGAAGGTGGTGGGGATTAATAGAGCTTGGACATTGATGATATCAGTCCATAAACAGGGAAAGACAACAGGACAAAACAGTTCTCTTTGCATTTTTTCCATTACAATATATTCACTTTGAACATATTTTTTAAATGTGTCTAATTAACCACAGAAGAATTGAAAACTTAAATTATTACTATGGGCTTTTCTTTTTCAGGTGTTTTGAACAAATGTTTATGAGTTTTTATCTTGGAATTCCTGAAGTGAAGAGCTCAAGAGAGAAGAGGCCTCTGGAGGAGTAAAATTATTCAGCAATCTCCAAGGGGCTGAGGATCCATCCCCATCAGAGCAGCAGTGAACAGAAATGGGCACAGCTTTGTGGCTGCCCCAGCTTTGGCATTGGTCCTGGGCCTGGAGCAGGAGCAGCTCTTGAGGGCCCCAAGGCCGGGGCTCTTGTGCTGCCCTGGGCAGATGGGATGGCAGCAGGGGCTGCAGAGCTCTCAGCACCTCAGCCCGAGGGCAGCAGGGCAGCCAGGGAGCCTCCTTTGGCCTTGGCCAAGCACCTTCCCCCATGGCTGGGGCTGAGTCCTGTGGCAGCTACAGCTGCTGCTGTGCCCTTGGCAGGGGCTGAGGCCGTGGGGCCAGTGGCCAGAGCAGCCTGGGCTGAGCAGAGCTGTGGGGCCAGAGCCGGCTGGGCTGGGCTGGGGAGAGGCCCTTGGTGCTGGCCAGAGCTCAGGGCAGCTGGCAGAGCTTGCAGGGAGCTGGGCTGGGCTCAGAGAGCCTGGCCCAGAAACCATCAGTGTCCATCTCAGCCTGGCTGAGCGTGCAGGGGCAGGACTCAGGCCAGGCCTTGTGGGGCAGGGCCAGTGCCTGTGCAAGGCATTGCAAACAGGCACGTGGCCCAGAGAGGAGGCTGCTCTGTGCCCTTGGTGGCATGGACAGAGCAGGGAGGGGGCCCAGGACATTTGTCAGTGCCAGTCTCTGTGCCCAGCCCTTGGCAGCCCTGGCTGCTGAGCCCAGCTTTGGCCTGGGCTGAGTTTGGCTGTGGCCCAGCTCCATTCTCCTGCGGGGCTCAGGGCCCGTTCCCGGCCATGGCCAGCCCTGGCCGGCCTCTCTGCTGGCCCAGAGGCCGGCAGAGCCCGGGGCAGGGCTGTCTGTGCAGCCCCACAGGTGCCATGGGCTCTGCAGGAGCTGGCAGAGGCTGCCCAGCAGGGAGGCCATGGGGCACAGAGCCCCAAGGCTGCTGTGGGCACCACGGCACAGGGGCCGTTCCCAGCCGCAATGCTCCTGGCCTGGGCTGGGCCTGCACAGGGGCTGGGCCACCATGGCTGGTCCAGCACAGGGCCACAGAGGGGCCACGCAGCCGCTGCCGGGGCTGACAGCAAGGCCAGGCACACACAAGCAATTGCTGAGCATGGCCTGCGCTGGCCAGACCTGACTGTGCCAAAGGCAGAGCTCAGCTGCCCTTGGGGGCTGCAGCAACAATCCAGAGCCCAAAGAGCCTCCATGGCTGTGCTGGAGACCAAGGCTGCAGCAGGGAAATGCAGGGCTGCGGCGGGATGGGGAGGGCATTGAATTTCAGCACACACCTCAGCTCTATGATGATCCCGGCACCATGCCGGGCCCTGTTTCACACTGGAGCAGAGCAGATGTTGATGGGACAGGAGCCCTGTGGGGCTGTCAGGGACCTGCAGCTTGCAAGGTGCTCTGCTGTCCCTCAGGTACTCTTGGAGAGATCCAATCCCAGCTGGGCACCTCAGGGCACAAGTGGCACTGCCTGTTCATGGGCACACAGCTGATGTCTGCCTGGAAAAGGGCACAGGTTTTAACACCTTTTTGTTTCATTATATGCAAGCAAACCTTTTTATCTGGGTCATTTGAGTACTTTTAAGAAATGGCAAAGTTTTCCCATCAGGAACTGGAATTTCCTGGATCTACCTGATTCTTCTTCAGATGGCAGGAGAACAAATACTGATGATATTCCCCTCCAGCTTTTCCACCAACATTCAGTCCAATATTTCATGACCCTCTTCCTTCAGGTGTTTCCAGCTCTCCTTTTTAAATGGCCCTGTCTAAGGACATCTCTTCATTTGGAGCAGCTGGATCTATGTCCTTCCCATGGCTCCCAGATTTCCTACTGAAGCTGTTCTCTGGTCATTCCAATGTGTCTCCTATGACTGGATTCATGCTGTGAGATTCAGGGGGTTGCCAAATCGTTTAGAAGTTTAAACAGCTCCTTAGTAAGCATCATAGTTGTAGTTTTATATTTTCTATCATCTCTTCTTCTGTCTTTGTCTAAAATCCTTCCTGTATGGCAATACCTTGTGGATGGTGGACATGTCATATATTGCTGGGATGGCACAAGGAGCTCAGAAAGGCGGTTTGATGTTTCTTGAATTTTATCATGTTCACATTTTTTATATGTGCCATGAAGATAAAACTTCCTGTGCCTCTGAGTCTCACCAGTTCCTGGTCCCTTCAAGGGCACAAACCTGATGAGTTGTGGCTCCCACTCCAGTGGTTGCACTTGCACCTCCCTCCATAGCCAGAGCAGAGCTCCCTTGTCCCAGAAAGTCCCTGGCAAAGGAGGGATGAAGGAAACAGGACAGGCTGTGGGGGTCAGGGGCAGGGCAGAGTCCAGGAGAAGAATGACTTTTGCATTGGATGGAGCTGTGCCTTCCCTTGGCTTTGTTGGCTGACAAGAAATGAACATCCCTCTGTGTCTCGGGCAGCTCCTTCTCCAAGGAAAGCAGGAGGGAGCTGGAGCCAAGGAGCTGAAAGCTGCAGGTGCAGCCTGGGCTGGAGGGAGCTCAGATTTGCACAAGGCTGCTCTGAGTGCCAGGGCTTGGATGGGGGAAATGGTGGGGTGGGGGTAGGGACAGAGTGTGATTGATTGTCAGCCATGGAGGGTCTTGATTTTCATATCTATTCCAACTGCATGAGGAGATCGCTGGATTCAGTGTCAATTAGAGATTGCACATATTAATGTATTAACAGGGAAAAAAATCCCTAAACAGAACCTAAAAATGCTTTGTCTCTGTCTTTTTAAATAGAATCTATTCAGTTGGAATAGGCTTCTGAAATCTGTCCAATTAACCACAAATTACTTGGAAACAGAAATCAAATTATTCCCAGAGGCTTGACTTGTTAAGGTGTTCTGAATGTTAATGCGCCCTGGGACACTGAATTCCTGCACTCAAGAGCTGAAGGCTGAACAAGCCTCTGCAGCAGGAAAATTTGGCAGCAGCCTCCAAGGTGCTGAGGATGTCAGCAGCCCCCACTGAGGCCATCCCTGCCCAGAGAGCGTGGGGGAATGGGCAGGCAAGGAGAGCGTCCCTGGGGCTGGGGCAGCACAACTCAGAGGCACCAGCGGCTCCAGCTGGGCAATGGAGTGTGGGATGTGGCTGGGAAAGCCCTGCCTGGGCTGGGCCAAGCAGGACACACAAGCCCTGACCATCATCCACTAAAACACTCTCACAAGGAGACATTTGAAAGTAATTACAATTGTTTATGTACTCTGAATTGGACTCCCTGGAGAAATACCATCAAGAGATTCTCAGGAGCTCCAAACAACAAAACAGCCTTTACTGGCAACTTTAGAAAATCAGGGAAACTTTGTCAAAGGGTTAATGATGACATTGTAGTGGTTTTGATTTGTTAATTTCAGGTTTTTCTAATCTTGAGATTTCTTAGTTAATGTATTGATGAATGCAGTAGGTTTTAATGACAGTTGATTTTTTATGTATTTATTTTGTTGTGAGATAGGATTGTGATAAAGGTAAAGTAGGCATAAAATTTTATTCGGGTACAAAAAAAATTATTAAAAGTAAATAAAAGAAAAAAGGTAGTAAGCATTAAAATAAACTCTTTGGAACACTTTTTTTTCTTTACAACTTTTTCTTACTGACAATGTAAAGAAATTAAAAATTTCTTGTTATTTTACTATTTCTAGAATAGTCTTTTTATTAGTTTACTTTGGGAGAGAAGTTTTTCTTGTTACAGTTATGGAGATTTTTTTCAAGATTAAAAAATAGATTTTTTGTGGTTATTAATTTTGTCGTGGATAACAGTTGTCTGGGGAACTTTGTTATTGTGAAGTTGTATTTACTGCTACAAGCTTTTTTACAGCTTGTTGATGGGTCATGTCAATTTATAGGTTATTGTTTTAAAGATGAGTTCTTGAAAGGTAAAAATTTTTATAATTTACTTTTGAAATAATTTATATCTGTGGAAATAGAGATCTTCTCTTGGGGATACTGGATTACCTTCTTTTTTCCTGTTTAAAATTTTGATGAAATTGCAGTTATTTTAACATTTGCTTATTTTAGTACAGAGGTTTTTGTTTGATATTAATTTGAATATTTTTTAATAGTGATATGTTTTATCACGAAGTAGAGTTTTTTCTTTATAGTTTATAAGAGGATTTTAGTTTTAAGATTAAGGGGGTTTTTTTCTTCTTTTTTTTTGGGATTTAATTTCTTCTTTACTGACTTTGATAATTGTATATTTTTTATATGCTTATATTTTGGTTTTTTCTTTTATTTGAGGGAGCATTGAAGTACTGAAAGGATTAACACCTGACCTGCCAGTAACTTGTGGTGGAAGTTGTGGTTGAGTTGTGTTAGGATGGGTTTTATCATTCGTTTTAGTGGGTTTTGTGTTAATTTTAGTTGTAGGGCTATTATGTATGGGTTGTAGGTTGTAGGGGTTTTTGGTTTGAGTTGTTTTGGGGGGAGGGGACTTGGAGGTAAGATTTTAATAGCTGTGGCTGGCTTTGTTCTGGTTGGGGTTTTGTAGCCTCTTTTGTTTCCCTGTTTGGGAGTTGTTGGGGTTTGGTTTGGTTAGAATGGGGCTGATGGGGAGGGACAGCCTGGGGAGGGGGGAAGGGACTCAGCCCACAGCAGGGTTGCTTGGTTTGGTTTGGTTTGGTTTGGTTTGGTTTGGTTTGGTTTGGTTTGGTTTGGTTTGGTTTGGTTGAGATAGGGACTGGGGCCAGGGCCCGCTGCTTCTTTGTTGACTGGAAAAGAAAGAGGAGGTACCTGGGTTTTTTCATCTTTAACATTTGTGTTTAACAGAGGCGTGTTCAGTATCTCAGTGGTTTAACAGATTGTCAGTTACACAAAACATTTTGTATTACTTTTTAAAATTCTTCTCATGTAAAATTCCAACAGACATTGAACCAACAAAAACCCTTTTCAAAGCATTGACTGGGCCCATTCAACTTCACAAACTCTAAACCTGTTCAATTTAATGTTCATAAAAATTTACAGGAGCTCAGAAATAGAAGAAGACACAGAAAGAGAGAAAAATAAAAAAGATACAGAGAAGCACACACACAGCTACCAACTCTGAATTCCAGCGGTGTTCAGATGGAAATTCCAAAAGGAGGCAGAGTCAAGATGTGTGCTTGCCTTGTGGTCAGCCTTCAATACCCCTTGGTCTTGCTGGGCCCTTCCCCCAGGTGGGGCTTGGGCTCATTTGGTCCCTCAGGAGCTGGGCTGGGGGCTGCAGAGGTGGCTGTGGAGCATTGCCTGTGCTGTGCCAGGGACTGGCAGCCACTGCTGGGCTGGAATAGAGGCTCTGGGGGGATTGGGGTTCCAGGGCAGGGCAGGGCTGGGGTTCCAGTGCAGGGCAAGGCTGGACCTGCTCCTCTCTCCCCCACACACAAAATGTTTCCAGCCAACAATCTCCTCCAGTCTCTCACAGTAAGGGAATATTGGAGGTGAAATCCCAATTCTGGCCATGGTTGCCTTGACAGGAAGGCCAGTTCTTTTCCATAGGAAGGAAAGCATGGAGCTCCATTGTTTCAGTAGCAGATGAGAAGTGACCCTCAACATGCCAAGGTCAGCTGCACCAGTCAGGTGGTTCCTGGGAGACCAAACAGACAGATCTGTTCTGTCTTCCCTTGCTTTTATGGGGCCGTGAAGTGTCACTGTGGTGCCTTGGTACTATGGGGCCCAGCAGGGCCACAGTGGCTCCTTGATTACAAGATCTGCAGTGTCACAATGAGGCCTTGGTTCGATGGTGTCCCACAGTGTCACAATGGTCCCACTGATTCCATGAGGCTTTGCAGTGTCACGATGGTCTCCATGGTTCCCCAGGCCCCACAATTCACGTGACTCCTCTGTTCCATGAGCCCTGCAATGTCACAATGGACCTTTGGACTCTGAGGGTTTGCTATGTCACAATGGTCTCCTTTGACTCCACAGTGTCACAATGGACCATTGAAGACAGGAGGCCCCTCTGTGTCACCCCGGAGCTTTGGACACATGTAGCCCTGCAGTGTCACAAAGGCCTCTTGGTTTCACAAGGCCCCACAGTATCACAATGGTCCTCTTGGTTCTGTGGGGACCCCCAGGGTCACAATGGTCTCAGTGGTTCCATGAGGCCTCACAGTGTCACAATGCTTTGCTTATTCTATGGGGCCTCACAGTGTCACAATGGTCTCTATGATTCCATGAGTCCCCTCAGTGTCACAATGGCCCCTTGGTTCCATGGTGCCCCACAGTGTCACAATGATCCCTTGGCTGTTCCATGAGGCTGTGAAGTGTCTTAATGATCTCTCTATGGTTCCATGATGCCTTGCAATCTCACAATGGACCTTTGGCTCCATGGAGTCTCACAGTGTCTAAATGGCCCCTTGGTTTGATGGGGCCCCTCAGTGTCACAATGATCCCTACATTCCATGGAGTCACACAGCATCAGTACGGTCCCATTGGTTCCATGAGGCCCAGCAATGTCACAGTGCTCTCCATGATTCCATGAGACCCCACAGTGTCACAATGGTCCCTTGCTCTCACAAGGCCCCACAGTGTCACAATGGTCCCTTGGTCTCACAGGGCCCCACAGTGTCACAGTGGTCCCTTGGTCTCACAGGGCCCCACAGTGTCACAATGGTCCCTTGGTTCCATGGGCCCTGTGCTGCTGCATTCCCCCCTCCCCTTCTCAGGCCGCCCTGCCAGCTGAGAAATGCTCCTTGGGGCTCGGCCTTTGCCAGCAGCCCCTGGGCTCAGCTCCTCTGCAGCTCATCACAAACGCTGTCTGCTCCAGGCACTGCTGCTGCCCAACCAGCTCCTGCTTTCTGGAGGAACAGCCCTGGGAACTGGTTTTGCTCCCTCCGTGGCACAACATCCCTGTTCTCACACTGCCAAAGAAAGCTGTTGGTGCCAAGTGCTGCCAGGGTGAACCATGGCTGGGACTGAAGCCCCTCTCTTGGGGCCCTGCACACAGCGCTCCAAAAGGAGCCCTTGGAGCTCTCCTGGGCCAGCGACTCCCTCTGAGTGGGGCCTCTCCCAGCCGGGAACTCTCCCATTTGCTGCACTCGGGGATCCCCAACAACGACGGAGCCTGGGCCGATCCCCCCACTCCTCCAGGCTCAACCCTTCACCCGCTGGGGAGATGCCAAAGGATCCACAGGGAGCATTTCCTGCCCTCAGGGGAATTTCTCCCAGGTGCCTTGCACTGACTCTTTGTGTCTGTGTGCACACAGGAGTGCCTGTGCTGGGGAAATGTGGCAGAAATGCTGCTCTCTGAGGGGTTGGAGTGCCTTGGATAGCTGGGTCTTGTCAGATATCCAGATATCAGTAAGTAAGTGTTGTTCTTTTGCTAAGTTGTTACATTTAATTTATTATCTAAGTTAAATATTGTTAAGTGTTATTCCTCTGTTACATTTCTAAGTCATAGGTTTTAAATTAGGTTAAGTACTGTTAAGTGCTGTTGTTTTGCTAAACTCTGATGTTTAATGTATGAATTAAGGTTAAGGTGTAAGTTAAGCCCTTTTAGGTGTGAGGCTTGTTATGCTTAAGGCCGCATTCCTTTTATCTTTGCCCTCACTGTCCTTTTGTCACACACACACACAGGGATATTTCTCAGTTCATTTCTGGTTTGATTACCTGGTTTTTGTTTTGTTTTGTTGCTGCTTTGTATCCTTGGTGTGCCTGAAGTGTCCAGTCAGGAGCAGAGTGACTCTTGCCAAGGAATTTTGTGGTCCTGTCCCTTAATATTCAATCTGGTTTTTGCTGATCCCTTGCTGGGGATTTTTTCAGCGGTCTCAAGGCCTCGTTGGTAACAGGGTGAAGGAGCCCTGGCCCAGGCTCTGGCCCTGGGGGACACGGGGACGCTGCCGGGGGTCCCTGTCCCCCTGTGTCACCCCCAGGGCCCCGGCCCCCCGTCCCCGTGTCAGGCTCTGGGGTCGATCTCGTGGAACATCCTCTGGGGGAGGCTGCGGGGCCGGGGGCGGGGGGACCCGGGGGGACAGGGGACCCCGCTGTGCACGAGCAGGGTTGGACTGCTCTGGGGGGAACTGTGAGGGGGGCTGGGGCAGAGTGACCTCCCCAGTGACCTCACACAGCCCCTGGGGTGTCACACAGCCTCTGTGATGTCAAACAGCATCCTGTGATGTCATATAACATCCTGTGATGTCACCAGCCTTCCTGTAATCCTACCACCTCCTGTGATGTCACAGAACCCTCTATGATATCACACACCACCCTTGTGATGTCACAGAGCCAACTCTGGGATGTCACCCTGGAGTGTCATGCAGCTGCTCTGTAATGTCACAGAAGACTCTGTGATGTCAGAAAGTCACCATGTGATGTCACTGTGTGTTCTGTGATTTCACAGCCCGCTCTATGATGTTACACAGCCAGCTAGTGATGTCACAACCCACTCTCTGATGTCACAAAACCATGTCTGTTATGTCATACTCCTACTCTGTAATATCACAGCACACACTTTGACCTTACAGCCTGCTTTATGATGTCATACAGCCATGCCATGATGCCACAGCCTGCTCTGTCATGTCACAGAATCCCCTCTATGATGCCATTGCTGCTAAATGACCTTCCACAACAAACTCTGTGATGTCACAGCCCAAACTGTGACCTCACACAGCCCACTCTGTGCTGTCACACAGTCCCTTGCTGACATCCCAGCTGCTCTGTGCCTCTATGACACAGCCCCAGAGGTGCTGCTGTGACACAGCCCCCTCTGGGCCATGCCACAGCCCCTGCCAGTGCTGAGCCCCTGGGAGCTCAGTCTGTGCCCTGCTGGTGTCCCTGAGGGGCCCTGGCAGTGGCCCAGCCCTGCTGGGCTGTGCACAGGAGCTGCTCCTGGCCAGAGCTGTCTCTCTGCAGCGCTGCCCTTGCCAGGAGCTGCCTCTGGGCCAGGAGCCCGGCCCAGCTCAGCAGCACAGACACAGCACAAGGACTTTAATGACCCTCTGGGGCTTTGGTGCTCTTTGCATCAGACTCAGTCCCTCAGAGAGGGCTCAAAGAACTTCTCAAGAACTCAAAGTCAGATTGAACCATAGAAGTTTTCTTGAAGAGTTAATGGGTCCCGATGAAGGTCAGGACTGAGAAAGTGTCCCCAGGTTCCAGGTAGAGCAGAACACTGGAAGCAGTGCTGACAGGTGGAGACAAGCAAGGGAAAGGTGTCTCTGGTGCTGAGCAAACCTGCACCTCTGTCCCTGCAGGCTGTCGGCATCCCCCGGCTGCCCCACCTGGCTGGGCCCTTCCTTTGTTGACAGCTCTGCCTCCTCCCTGCCTCTGCCTGCCCACACAAGGCCTTGGCCTTGATACCAAAAGTTGTAATTCACTTTTTGTTGTGCCTGTGAACTTTTAGCATGGGAACAAGGCATTCAGGGGCTGCCTTCCCAGCAGGAATAGTTGGAAGAGAAGAAGACATCTGGCTCAAGGGTGAAGTGATAGAAAAAAGAAGGACTGAATCTGGGAACTTGGGGTGGGGTTTATGGTAATGGGTAAATTGTAATACACATTTAGCAGTGCTGGTAGAATTACATGTCCACATAAGGTTAGGGGTCACCCTGCACTAGACCTCAGGCCTGAATAAATTATACCCTCTTTAACAGCAAAGTAGTGCTAATGAGTCTTATTCTGATATTTCGGAGATTTGGCGACAGTGGGGCCTCACGGAACCAAGGAATCAGCTGTGACACTGAGCAAACTCATGGAACAAAGAGTCCATTGTGCACAGCAGAATCCCATGGAACCAAAGTCCATTTTGGCACATTGGGACCACATTGAAACAATGGTCCATTGTGATACTGCGGATCCCAGGAGACCATTG
Source organism: Setophaga petechia (assembly GCA_024362935.1). Lineage (NCBI taxonomy): Eukaryota > Metazoa > Chordata > Aves > Passeriformes > Parulidae > Setophaga > Setophaga petechia. Next base: position 1,032,857 of record JANCRA010000078.1, read on the forward strand.
TGACACTGAGAAACCTCTTGGAACCAAGGGGCCATTGTGACACAGCAAGGCCTTGTGGAACCACAATGGGTCCATTGTGACACTGCAGAACCTCACAGAACCAAGGTGACCGTGTTCTGCTACGGAACCTCATGGAACAAAGGGACCATGGTGACACTGCAGAACCAAGGAGACTGCTGTTAGCAGTGTGAAATCTCATGGAACCTGAAGTCCATTGTGACACACCAAGGCCTCGTGGAACCAAGGGTCCATTGTTAAACTGTGTGGCTTCATGGAGCCATGAGCCATTGTGACACAGCGTGGCCACATGGAGCCAAGGGGCTACTGTGACCAAGGAGACCATTGTGACTGAGGAACCTCATGGAACCAAGAGTCCATTGTCACACTGTGGGGCTAGGGGAACCACAGGGATGACAGTGACTTTGTGGACCCACATGGAAAAATGGAGACTGTTCTGACACGTTGGGACCCAATATAGCAATGCAGGGTGTCATGGAATTAAGAGGACTACAGTGATCCCTGTGGGTCTCCATGGGATGAAGGCTCCAGTGGAAGCAAGGATGCCATTGTGGCACTCTGGGGCATCATGGAATCAAAGGGCCATTGTGACACTGCAGGGCCTCATGGAACCATGGAGGCCATTTTTACACTTTGAGGCCTTGTGAAACCAAAGGGCCATTGTGGCACTTCAGGGCCTTGTGGAGCCAAGGGGACCACAGTGACACTGTGGGGCTCCATGAAACCAATGGTCTGTTGTGAAACTGCAAGGCCTTATGGAATCATGGAGACCATTGTGACACCAAAGGTCTCACTGAACCAAGGGGCCATTGTGACACTACAAGGCCTCATGAAAGCAAGGAACCATTGTGACACTATGCAGTGTTGGCAGGCCAAATGGCAGTTGTCACACTGTGTGGCACCATGGAACCAAGGAGTCCCTTGTGACTACAGGGCCCCATGGAATTAAGGATTCATGGAACAGGGTGGGACCACAGGAAACCAAAGGCCCATTGCAACATTGTGGGGCCTCATGGAATCCTGGAGGCCATTCTGGCACTTTGAGGCCTCGTTTAATCAAGGGGCTCTGCAGGGCCTCACGGAACCAAGGAGACCCTTCTGACATTGTGAGTCCCCATGGAACCAAGGGTCCAGTGTGACACTATGGTACCAAGGAGACCCCTGGGACACTGAAAGGCCTCATGGAAGCAAGGGACCATTGTGACACTGTGGGACCCCATGGAAACAAGGGGTCAGTGTGACACAGCTGGGCCCCATGGATCCAAGGCAACAGGAAACAGCTGTGGTTGGCTTGGCCTGTCTGCTCCAACTACCCTTGGATTGTCGAGGGTCTCTTCTCATGTGCCACTCAAACACTGGCACTCTGGGCTTTCCTTCAAATGGAAAAGAACTGTCTTTCTCATTCAAGCATCAATGGCCAAAATGGGATTCCCTCTCAAAAATTCCCAATATCCAGGGATTGCACCCAGAAAAAAAACTGCCATTACCAACAAGCCTGGCTGACCTTGACTTCCTGAGAGCCTGCTCTCACCTGTCTTCAACCACTGGGACTCTGTGCTTTACTTCCTATAGAAAAGAACCCTCCCTCCTGCACAGGCACCCATGGACAAAACTGGTACTTTTCCTCCAAAATTCCCTATATGGAAGGGTTTCTCCCAGACAAGAGCTCCCAGGACAGACAGCTCTGGCTGGCCTTGGCCTCTGGTGGTCGCTTCTATTCTGCCCTGAAACACTGGGGCTCTGCTCTTTCCTTCCCATGGAAAAGAACCATCCTTCTTCTCCAGATACCTGTGGCCAAAATTGGGATTCCACCTCCAAAAGTCCTACATCCAAAGATTGTTCCTACACAAAAGATGCCATTACAGACAGGTCTGGCTGGCCTTGGCCTCCTGAAGGCCGGCTCTCATCTGCCATCCAAACACAGGGGCTCCTTGCTTTCCTTCCTATGGAAAAGAACTGGCCTTCTCCTCCAACCAAAAAAGGCAGAAATTGGGATTCAACATTCAAAACTTAAAATATCCAGAAGGAAAGCCCAGGAGCTAAAGACAACAGCTAGGAGAGCTGGAAAAGGAGAGTAAAGACAGCGCCAGCTGAACCAAGGGCCCACGCAGTGCTGACTCTCCCTTCAAAGCAGCTTCTGTCATAAGAAGCGAGGCCCAATCTCCCCTCTTCCAGTGGCAAATGGCCCTGAGCAATTTGGAGAGCAAGATGCTTGCTCCTTTTCCTGCTCTGCTGCAAAAGCAGAGCATTCTCCTTGCCTCTCACACTTCTACACGGGAAGATGGGCCAGACTAGGAGAGAAGCAGAGCCTGCAAAACGCCGCCTTTTGCCGCAAAAGCAGCCTTTTAAAGACCCAAGTATGCCACAGGTGGAAGGAAAGCTTGAAGCAAAGCTACCTCTGTCAGGTTTTTGCATGTCAGAGTCATCTTCCTGTTGAAGAAGGGAGACGTGACACCAGATGGTTCATCAACGTAGCTCCATTTATTGATCTCCATTGACAGGTTAAATACACTTCTTAATTAGTCTCATACATATTGCAAAAGCTGAGCTCATTATTGGTCAGAAGGCATTTGCGTCAATACCTGCAACATAGTTATATTTCTGCAACATAGTTATATTTCTATATTCCTGTTGCTCGCTAGCTATGATTCCTACAGCACTTATGCTAGGTTCAGGCCAAGTTGTTTTGCTGACAGAGATATCCTGTAACCTAAAGCTACCCTGTGCACTTTGCTCTAATTACTGCTCATATTGATCATCTTATAGCCATCATGGCCTTTCTCATCAAGCCACTCAGCAACTAGGCTCTCAATACTTCCCCCGTTTTTCTTTTGAACAAGTAAAGCAGAATGCCACATCTTATTGATCATGTTCTCAATCATTCGCTGTATGCATGATACAATATGTGGTAAAAAGAGTATGAAGGACAAAAGCACAATCAAAATGCCAATAGCGTACATAATAATCGTGCGAAGCCAACCACTAATGCCAAAACCCTGTAGCCAGGCGTCAAGAGGATTCACTTCCACTCTGAGCTTGCTCATGTTGTCCCTAAGTTGTGCTAACTTCTTATGTATTGATTCTGAATGGTCTGATAAATTCATACAACACATTCCTTCAAAATCCTCACATCCATGTCCCTGTGCCAGTAACAAAAAATCTATTGCAGCTCTATTTTGCAGCAAGGCATGTCTAACACTGTTCACATCTGTCAAAAGGTCACTCAGAACATTTGATGTGATATTGATTTGTTTTCCTGTCCAACAAGCAAGCTTTTTTAGCTGTGTCAAGGCTGTTGCAGCAGATACTCCTGGTGTGAAAAGTGATGCCAAAATAACAGAAGGTCGTCCCCAAAGCTCAACATTATCATCACAGTCTGGCCTCAGCTGATATGTGCTGCGTTTTTGGCGTTGACCCTTATGAGTAAAACTAAACACCTGACGCATAGTGGGAGAAAATAAGGTCAATTTGCCATAGTAACAAGGTGCTCCCATAGATTTACTAGGGATCCCGTGCCAGGCTCTATCTCCACAAATGAGAAATATCCCAGGTGGTAAAGCTTTTGGTGAACTCACCTTGGGAGGAGGGACAGGCCATAAAAAACCATTGCAGTATCCTGTCACATTATAATACCAATCCATAGTTGGGGATATCCAGGCAGTATTGTTACGAGGCTTAGTCTTTTTGATGTCATAGTTGTTTACAAAGGCACTATTCGGGTACTCAATGGCTAAGCAATAATTACTAGGCAGAGATCCTAACAGGTCTAATTCTTGAGGTTCCACAGTAGTGGTATTTAAGTTTTGACTAATGTGCCAGGCCAAAAGTCCTAGAGAATTGTTGGAATACCAATCTGTTGGTAGTTTATAGGTTTGTGCACCCAAAGTAAAAGTTGATAACTTTTGATACACCTCTGACAAGGCCATAATTTTAACTGTGGTGTAAGGTGCAAAATCCTCAAACGAAAGCAATGGTACTCCTATCAAGCAGGTACGAAATGGATCCGTAACAGAAGCTAAAGACAAACAAAAGGAATCTTGACCAACTTGTTTAGCCCATGTAAGCCACATATTAGATCGCGGATCTATCTCAGGTACACCTTGCACTGCCCCTTGTACACCTTGTATTGTCCCCAGTAATGCTAATATCCCAATGATCCACATCATTTCTTTTTCCCTTTTTTCTTTTTGTCCCTCTTTGACGATGTGTTTGTTATTGTCAGACCCTGAGCCCGTTTAATAATGTTATCCAGTACCTGATCAGGATCACTAGTTCTCCCTAATGGTCCAATTATCTTTGGAACAGGATTTCTTTTTTGACTATGCACAGGAGGATACCACGGAATCTGATTACAACAGCAAGTTGCCAAAATACGGGATCTAGTGATAATTTGGCACTGTTTCGCCCAACACCTAATTCTCCACTGACACCAGGCTAATACCACTTGTTCCCTAGCTTCAAATAAAAGGCGTGCTTGCTCATAACTTTGACCTGTATACTGTTCAAGAGCTAAAGCAAAATCATTTCTTCTAATATTATTTTCTACACAGCTAGTACACCACAATTCGTTAGTAATTCTTTGTTGTTGCCAATAAGTTCTTTCACAACCCCCACAATATAATGCAATAAATGCTTCACAGTCTCTGTTCCCACAATTACAGCAAGGTTGATCAAACAACGGCTGTTGAGGTCCTTGATAGCTGTATTCCTCAACCCACCATAACCAGGATAACGGAGGGTTTCTCAATGCTGCTGCTGCTATCCTGTTATAAACAGCTAATTGTTGCAATCTCGATGGCAAAATCAGTCTCAGCTTCTGCTCGACTCTCTGACACGTTGATTCGTTTCGGGTTAGCCACAGAGCAAACATCTATAGCTGGTCTCACCCACTTAGCTGGCACCCATATAGAACCTGTTGGGGTAGAAATACAAACATAACCTCTTCCCCAATACAACACTTCAGCAGGTTCCTGCCATAATCCTGTTTTAGGGTCTCTATATCTCACCCACATCTTTCGATTGTTCTCTGCTGGGCTAGAGTTCACTGCCTTAACATGCTTAACTGCAGGTGGATCGACTTCATCTCCAAATGCACACAAATGATTTATTACATATAACACCTTCGCTAATCTTTCTTGAGGATCTGCAATATCACTATGTTTCAACAAATACTGTTTTAATGTCCTGTGTGCCCTTTCCACAATAGCTTGACCTGTAGGTGAATGTGGAATACCAGTTTTATGTTCAACTCCCCATGCTTTCAAAAAATGTTCTACCCTTTTTCCTACATATGCAGGACCATTGTCAGTTTTAATTTCTTCTGGGACACCCATAACTGCAAAACTGCTAGTCAGATGCCGAATAACATGAACAGCTTTTTCTCCTGCTTGTGCTGTTGCCCACACATATTTGCTAAATGTATCTACTGTTACATGCACGTACTTGAGCCTGCCAAACTCCGGAACATGTGTTACATCCATTTGCCATATCTTATTCTGCTCTAGTCCCCTAGGATTCACTCCACATCCTAAGCCCAAACCTCCATTATGATGACTACATACAGGACAGGTCTTAACAATTGCTCTGGCCTCATTGATGGTGATTTTAAACTTTCTGTGTAAACCTTTTGCATTTTGATGGAACTGTGAGTGTGCAGCACGAGCCAATTGAAAACTGTCTGTCTCATTTGTATGCATGACTAATTTGTCTGCTCTATCATTACCTTCCCCAAGACCAACATCCCATTTATGGCTTCTAATGTGTATTATGCAATAAGGGCAACGTCGACTGTTTATAGCCCGTTTAAGCTGCAAAAACAATAAGTACAACCTCTTATTTTGCACTTCCTTCACCGCAGCCCCCTCTATTCTCTGTACTACTCCTGCAACATAAAATGAATCAGTAACCACATTTATGGACTGAGAAAAATGGCTCAATGCCCAAACAACTGCCAACAATTCTAGAGTTTGTAAACTATCCTTCGGGTCTGCTTCTAAAAGTTTATGTTTCCAATCACTGTCCTCTTTCCAAGTGATTGCAGCTCGGCGTGATTTCTTTCCAGCATCAGTAAACACTGTAATAGCATCCTTTATTGGTGTTGCAGAACGTAATGGTCGTGTAATCCAATCCCAATCTGATAGCCACTGTAACTGTTTTGGTTCCAGAGGACCTGTGTAAATTTGTGCACTTTGCAATTCTTGGGAATTTACAAGATACCAATCCAAATCATCCTTTTTTATTGGTAGGTATATAGCCTCAGGTTCCTCTCCTGTTACTTCTATAATCCTTGTACGTCCTTTACGTATTACTGCAGCAAGCTGTTCCGGCTTTGAAAAAATAGTCCGATGATGCTGTAACGGCGGAGACATCCATTCCAACACCCTGTGCTCCCCCGTTTTCCTTTCAACCTGTGTTAAAGCTCCCAACAGATGTGCTGGCGTGGCCCATATAGTCAGCACTACAGGGTGGTTGAGGATGCGGCGTGAAACAAAATTATTAGTCACACAGTGAATAATCTGTTGTAATGCCTGTTGTTGTTCAGGTGACATAGTAACACGTGATGCTGGGTCCGTGCCCTTTAATAATGGGCGAAGTTGATCCAACAGAAAATTTGGAATACCAACTATGGGTTTTAACCACTGCAAGTCACCTAAAAGTTTCTGAGCATCATGCAGTGTCTGCAGTTTAGTTTGTAATTCCAACTTCTGAGGTCTAATCACCTGTTCTGTTATAGTCCATCCCAAATATTTCCAAGGTGATGCTTGCTGAATTTTTTCAGGAGCTATAGTTAAAGATGCTGTTTTCAATGTTGATTTTATTTCCTCCAATTGAGCAGTAGTGAATGGATCTTTCTGAGCAAACAAAATATCATCCATATAATGATAAATAACAGTCTCTGGCCATTTCCCTCTCAATGGCTGTATAGCAGCATCCACATACAATTGACACAAAGTAGGGGAATTGCGCATTCCTTGCGGAAGAGTAACCCATTCAAATCTTTTATCTGGTTCCCCTCTATTAATTGCTGGCAATGTAAAAGCAAATCGTTTTGTATCGTTGGGATGCAAAGCAATAGTGAAAAAGCAGTCCTTTAAATCAACAATTAGTAATGGCCAGTCCTCAGGTAACATAGAGGGATTAGGTAGTCCAGGCTGTAATGCACCCATAGGCTCCATCTGATTATTCACTGCACGAAGATCATGCAATAAACGATATTTGCCAGACTTCTTTTTTATGACAAAAATTGGAGTATTCTATGGGCTAGTTGACAGCTTTAAATGTCCCTGTTTAAATTGTTCCTTAACTAATTGATGAGCTTGAATCAGACTTTCCCTTTTTAATGGCCATTGCTTAACCATTACAGGAGAATTTGATGTCCAAGTAATGGGAATAGGGAAAGTCCAAGCAATGGCAATTACCCCAAAGGGTGCTCATTGGATAACACCACACCCAGTTGAGCAAGAATATCACGGCCAATGAGACATTGTACAGTAGGAGGCAAGGTAACAATAGACAAAACAACATTGATCCTCTGGCCATCTAATTCCACCTGAAGCAATGGTGTCTTTTGTGCCAGAGAAAATCCTCCTACACCAGTTACAGCGTTCATTGATGCCTGACGGGGCCAAGCAGGTGGCCAATATTCAGGAGAAACAATACTGGTGTCAGCTCCAGTATCCAGTAAGCCCCAAAGTACAATTGTTTGGCTTAGGTAAGTGATGCTTACTTTCTTCTTAGGCCTACTATGTAAGTCCATGGTAAGCATAGCCATCCCTGAAGAACCAAAACCTTGGTTTCCCCGTGGTTGTTTTTGGAGTGGTTGTAATCCATTTGTAAGTTGCTGTAATGGCAGCAACTGAGCTATTTTTTGTCCTTTTAAAACAGTCAGAGGTGGAAACAAAGTATAAGCCATGATTGTATTTCCCCAGTGTAATCAGCATCTATAACTCCAGGTAAAACAAAAAGTCCCATAATAGAAACAGATGAACGACCTAAAAGCAATGCACCATATGTTTGTCCATTAATAACTATTGGTCCATAAACTCCAGTAGGTATTTTGACGGGATGAGTTGTCATGATTGTAGTTTTTACTGAGGATTCCAAGTCGAGGACCAAACTCCCTGTGGTGGCTGGTTGCAAGCTCCCTGCGGTGACGGGTTGCCGGCTTCCTGCGGTGGCTGATTGCAGACAGGAGGTGGCGCTGAGGTCACAGCGGTCCAGGTTCCCTGCTGAGGCTGGTTGCAGGCAGGCGGTGGTGCCGAAGTAGCAAGGGCCACTTGTGTCTGGGCGCGGCCCCCATTCGCGCTCCGCCGAAAGTTTCCCGGGCGCCGACGACAAGCCAATGCATTATGAGAATTAGACTGACAGTTCTGGCACCAAACTCCAGTTGCTCGGCATGTATTCCGCAGATGACCTCTTTGACCACATCGATAGCACTTAAGGATAGGTGATGATCGGCTAGGAGCTTGGAGAGGCGCAAGAGCTGCTAATACTTGACTTTGTGTTGACTCTGCTTGCTTTTGTAATCCTACTCCTAATTCCTTAATGGCATTAACTAGGAAGGCTTGCGTCCCGGTAGGTTGCATTGCCATCCTTTCTAATGCTTCTTCTATGCTCCAGTTCGCCCCTAGTGTCAGTAGGGTTTTTCTAGTGCTTTCATTACTATTTTGTAAAGCACACTGCTTTAACAGTGCTCCCTTCATAAAATCTGCGACTCCTGCCTTATCTATAGCTTCTGCTACCCTATCTATAAAAGTGCCAAAAGATTCCTCTCTACCCTGTTTAATACCCATGTACATTTGAATTCCAGCACTATCTTTTACCTTGTCCATAGCATTCCTGACTAATCGCATTGCTTCTCGAATTTTATCTGGTCCCATAAGCATTTGAGCCTCTGATCTTAGATAGGGACCTAACCCCATTAATTCATCTACCGTGAGACCATTAAGAGGATCACCTGGACCCCTTTGCACTGCCACAGATTCATTTACCAAAGCTTGCCAGTGAGCATTAAACAATAATTGCTGATGCTGTGTAAACATCAGTCTCGCAATACCCCTCAAGTCATTTGGCAACAATAACATGTTGTTAAACAAATATTCCAGCATTTGTTTTACGGGCTCACTTTTAAATCCAAATTGACTAACAGTTTGCCTTAATTGAGCAAGCAATTTCCAATCTAATGGGACATATTCGCCAAGTTGTTGTTGCACTTGTCCCTTTTTGATCAACCACTGGGGTGTATGTTACCGGGCAGGCCAAATTACCAGCAGCCTCCACTATATCTCCGTCTCCACATTCCAACCCATGTTTGGCTAGCTGTGCCCATGCTTCCCTTCTTTGTTTTACCATCTCCTCCCACAGGTCACTACGTGCCCCAAGGACAGGATCTGGATCATTTTTCTGGGAGCTGGTTTGCACTGCTTTTTCAGGTGGCGGTGACGGAGGAGAATCATTTACGCTTGGCTGCTGTAGAGTTAACTGTGCTCCTTGTTCCTGTATAGGAGGAGCAGACGGCTGCACTCCCTGTTCTTGCAAGGGAGGAGCGGATGGCTGTACTCCCTGCTCTTGTAAGAGCGGAGCAGCTGGCTCAAGCCCGGCTCCCACACCCTCAGTTAAAGCTCCTGGGGCCGGTAAAAATACTTTCGTTACTCCCGGAGCTAACGGTTCACCATCCTGCCCATAATGTACATTCTTTTTGGAGGCCTTTAAGGCTTCCTCAGCCGCTTTCTTTTCTGCCTGATGTTGTAACAGAGCATTATTTACAACTCTCCATATCTTCCCAAGTTTTTTAGCTGTCTTATCATCATCCAGCACTGCATCCCATATTATATCACCTAGCTTACGCCATTCACTTATCTCATGTACAGTATGAGGATTACTAAACACACCCTTAGTATGACCCCATGCTAATAACCCTGGTAACTCCTTTTTTAAATCTACCCCTTTAATTCCCCTTTTTTCTAACCCGGCTGTAAATAAATCATATGCTGCTTGCCTGTCCATTTTTATGCGTCGACGCTATTGCGGCTCTCCGGCTTCGGAGCATGTACGGCCCAAAATCACCGATGTGATCTTTGGGAGTGCTATCCCTTCGTTCAGCACCGCTCTGGCCGCTTCAGAGCCCGACCCAACTTCTCCAACCGATGGCGTGTCCTTCCCCCCTTTTTTTTTTTTATGCGAGAGGGGCGATGTCCGGGGTCACCATTTTGTTGAAGAAGGGAGACGTGACACCAGATGTTTCATCAACGTAGCTCCATTTATTGATCTCCATTGACAGGTTAAATACACTTCTTAATTAGTCTCATACATATTGCAAAAGCTGAGCTCATTATTGGTCAGAAGGCATTTGCGTCAATACCTGCAACATAGTTATATTTCTGCAACATAGTTATATTTCTATATTCCTGTTGCTCGCTAGCTATGATTCCTACAGCACTTATGCTAGGTTCAGGCCAAGTTGTTTTGCTGACAGAGATATCCTGTAACCTAAAGCTACCCTGTGCACTTTGCTCTAATTACTGCTCATATTGATCATCTTATAGCCATCATGGCCTTTCTCATCAAGCCACTCAGCAACTAGGCTCTCAATATCCTACATTCTCCTCTGACAGCTCTCCGCTCTTCGTGTCTTCCCCTTTGGCCGCTGCCTGATCTGCGCTTTGGGGAGTAAGCTCTACGTGTCCTGTGCATTTCCATGGCACCAGAGGTTTTGGTGCCTCCTCACAGGACACATAAATGCTCTCATCGCCGCTGCTGCTGCTGCTGCCCTGGACATCCTCTGCCTGAGCTGCCGTTTGGGGAGTAAGCTCTACGTGTCCTGTGCCTTTCCACGGCACCAGAGGTTTTGGTGCCTCCTCACAGGACACATAGACGCTCTCATCCCTGCTGCTGCTGCTGCTGCTGCTGCCCTGGACATCCTCTGAGCTGTCCCCCTCCTCGCTCAGCAGCCCTGCCAGGACGATCTTTGCTGCTGCTATTGCCCACTGCCTTCGAGCTTCCACCTGGTTTGGTGAGGGGCAGGGGGGCAGGAGACCCAGAACTGCTTCAGAGCTGGAGTCCTCTGCCCAGCTCTGAGAGGCTCTGCCGGCCAGAGCTGAGGCTTGGCCGGAGGCCGTGCACGGCGGAACGTTGCTGCGCTCCACCCCGGCCCCGCCTGGCCTCACAGGGGGCCTCACTTCTGCCCCTCTAGAGCTCTGCTCTGGGTCCTGCTCCCCCTGGGACAGCTCTTTGGGGCTGTTCGCTTCCCAGGCCTCCTCCTCACCATGTGGGGCTGCCGGGACAGCCCCCAGCGCTGCCCCTGCCCCCTGCCCACCCAGAGCTTCCAGCGGGGTGGGCTCTGCTGCGGGCGGGCAGCTGGGGCCGTGCGGGGAAGCCGCCTGGCTCTGTGCCCCTGCCGCCACTGCCTCCATGCCCTGCTGCAGGTGCCGCTGTGTCCCCGGCTGCCGGCTGCGCGGCCGGAGCACAGCCGCCACCCTGCTGAGGATGGCACGGGAGCCGCGGCGCAGCGAGCGCAGCAGAGCCCTGCCGCGGGCCCTGGGGCTGTGCGGGGCCGCCCCCCGGCTCTCTGCTGCCCCCGCCTGCGCGCCAGGGCCAGCACAGGAGCCCCGCTGCCCCTTGGCCTCCTGAGGTGCTGCCCGTGACCCACAGCCCGATGTCTGTACGGAGGCCGAGCAGGATGAGCATGAGAGGCCCCTCCGGGGTGGAAACCTCCCCTCGGGCGCAGCAGCTCCCTCGCTAATGGCCAGCCCGGCCTGGCCCCGAGGCAGCTGCGTGCATCCCCCATCCCTCACCCTCTCCCCCCGGCGAAACACCAGCCACTTCTTCTTGGGCTTCATGTCGGTGCTCGTCTCCTTGTCCGTGGACATCTTGGAGTCGCTCCGACACTGCCGTCCCTCGGGAAGATGCTGTCTCCTGATGGAGCTGCTCTCCCGAGAGTGGCACCCCTGGGCCTCCTTGCCCGTTTTTATACTGTCCTGGTCAGGGCGCGGCCCCAAGCGTCACAATGGGATCTGCACACATGCAAGCCCCACGTCACAAAGGGGAACAGTCTGTGTGGGCACACGAGTGTCCCCAGGGGCTCTGGGCACAGACAAGAAGTCCATCTTTCTCACTTTATAATGCAGAGTAATACACAGGACAGCTCACAAGGTTCATGAGGCAAAGAATCCGCTGATGCGTTGTTGGAATAGAATTTTGAAACAAAAGAGACCAAAGACCCATGATGGGCTGGACTGCTTCAGTATCTCTTCGGCTTTAATTGAAGTCAAAAGATTTCCTTCCTAAAGTGACTGGAAGTCCTACACTGCATCCCCTTTCAAGTGTGCCTTTTCCTAGTTGTATCTTGTCTAAAATGCCACATGTGGTTGTTCATCTCATGAAAGGTACGAACTGCACAAATGCTGCTCTGAATTGCTGTGACATCTGGCCTGAAGCTGGATTTAGTTGTGATTCTGGTCAGGATCCTCTTATGCTCAGTTGTGTCGTGATATGAGCCGATGCAGTAAGCTTGACTTAAGAGTGGCACGGGCTAAAGGATTCAGTCTTTGAATGCTTCTGAATATTTCACCTCCCTGTCTGCTGCTTTTCTGGGCACAGCTGCAGGTCCAGGGTCTGGAGGCAAAGCCCAGTGTGCAAATTCCTGTTGCCATTCCTGCCTTTGTGCGGGACACAGGTAGAACGTGCGTTCTGTTACAAGGTGTTTGCGCAGGGGTGGGCGCCCTGGGGCTTGGTCAACAAGGAAAAATATGGATTTTGACAGCCCCTGGACATTGAGAAACAAAGACCAATGAAACCGAGCCCCGCCACTGCCTGCACTCGCCTCAGGCCCCTCCCCTGAGGGCCGTGGGGGCGGGAGGCGACCTGAGGGCGGTGCCGCGGTGAGTGGGCAGGGCCCGGATCCTGTGGGCGGCTCCTGGATCGTGTGGGCAGAGCCCGGACCCTGTGGGCGGCTCCTGGATCGTGTGGGCAGAGCCTGGATCATGTGGGCGGCTCCTGGATCCTGGGAGCATTGCCCAGCTCGTCTGGGCCGAGTTTGGATCCTGGCGGGAGCTCCTGGATCCTATGGGCAGAGACTGGCTCGTGTGGGCCGCGCCTGGATCCCCGTGGGTATCCCCAGGATGCTGTGGGCAGTGCCCAGATCGACCAGGCAGCACCCAGATCCTGTGGGCAGCTTTTGGATCATGTGGGCAGCACTCGGATCCTGAGGGCAGCAACGGGATCGTGTGGGCAGCGCCCAGATCCTGTGGGCACAGGGAAGGAGGTGCTTGCAGGGACAGCTCCAGCAGCAGAGCCCTGGGCAGGCAGTGGGGGGAAAATGCCCCCAGACTGTGCTGGGATATTTAAAGTCCTCTCCAAAAACAACTATTCCATGATTTCTTTTCTTACAGTCCCCCATGCCAAGGCAACACTGCAAATGTCTAACAGCAGCTCCATCAGGCACTTCCTCCTGCTGGCATTGGCAGACACGTGGCAGCTGCAGCTCCTGCACTTCTGCCTCTTGCTGGGTATCTCCCTGGCTGCCCTCCTGGGCAACAGCCTCATCATCAGCGCTGTAGCCTGCGGCCACCACCTGCACACGCCCATGTTCTTCTTCCTGCTCAACCTGGCCCTCAGCGACCTGGGCTCCATCTGCACCACTGTCCCCAAAGCCATGCACAATTCCCTCTGGGACACCAGGGACATCTCCTACACTGGATGTGCAGTCCAACTATTCTTTTTGTGTTCTTCATCTCAGCAGAGCTTTTCCTCCTGACCATCATATGCTACGACTGCTACGTGTCCATCTGCAAACCCCTGCACTACGGGACCCTCCTGGGCAGCAGAGCTTGTGCCCACATGGCAGCAGCTGCCTGGGCCAGTGCCTTTCTCTATTCACTGCTGCACACAGCCAATACATTTTCCCTGCCCTTGTGCCATGGCAATACCCTGGGCCAGTTCTTCTGTGAAATCCCTCAGATCCTCAAGCTCTCCTCACACTCTAACCTCAGGGAACTTGGGCTCATCGCTGTCAGTGTATGTTTAGGACTCGGATGTTTCGTGTTCATTGTTTTCTCTTATGTGCAGATCTTCAGGGCTGTGCTGAGAAACCCCTCTGAGCAGGGACGGCACAAAGCCTTTTCCACCTGCCTCCCTCACCTGGCCATGCTCTCCCTGTTCCTCAGCACTGGAATATTTGCTCAATTGAAGCCTCCCTCCACGTTCTCCCCATCCGTGGATCTTGCAGTGTCAGTTCTGTACTCAATGGTGCCTCCAGCCCTGAACCCCCTCATCTACAGCCTGAGGAACAAGCAGCTCAAACCTTCAGTGTGGAGACTGATGATGGGATGCTTACAGGAACATTAAACTGTTAGCCTGTTTTTACAATTTATTTGTAATAAAAATAATCTTTGATATTCCTGTTGGTTTAGTTTTTTGCTTTCTTTTCTTTATTTGTTCCATATTGCTCACAAAGAAATGTCATTGTCTGTGCAATTTCTCTTTTTTTTCTCTCCATCTTCCCAATGGCCATAGACTGTGTCAATGAGGGGCTGCACTCTCGATGCTTTATAGGAACTAAAGGATGTCCCAGCAGAGTTTTCTGCAGAGATGCCCTTTTGTTGCCTTCTCTGGAGCTGCAGCAGCAATGTCTGTGTGCAGAGCTGGGGGCAGATCAGGGCTGGCCCAGCAGCTGGGCCCAGCAGCAGCAACAGCACTTGGTGTTGCCAGTGCTGCTGCCGTGGCCCTGCCCCGCTGCCCTGGTGGCCCTGGTGTTGCTGCAGGGCCTGAGTGCTCTCGGGGCCGGGCACAGCCCTGGGGGTGGCAGTGCCGGGGCTGCAGCAGGGACAGGCCATGGGCACTGCTGGGGCAGCGCTGACGCCTCAGGCCAGGCCCTGGGGGCTCCAGGCTCCTTGCCCAGGCTCTCTCAAGAACACGGCCAGGCCCATGCTCAGCACCACCATGCTTTTGCTGTGGCGACATGAACTTGAGGGGGCATAAATGCCATCAGCTCCTGGGGCCAGCAAGGGCTGAGGGACACCAGGGAAAGCACTCAGCTTTGTCCTGGCCTCTGCACTCAGCCAGAAAGTTTGTTCCCATCAGCTGGGAGTTTCCTGTCCCACTGCAGACGCTGTTGCTCAGAGCCAGGGCGGCCTGGCAGCCACCCCCAAACTGCCTGCAGCATTTCCTTTGCTTCACCTTTGCTTTCTTTACTCTTTCCTGCTGCAGATTTCTTCTTGCTGCCCAGCCCTGTTCCCTCCCCTGCAAACAGCCCATCCCTGTTTGCCCTTTCCTCTCTGGCCCCACTCCCCATTGCAGTTCCTGACTTGGCACCATGGGAACGTCCCTTGGGCAGCAGGATCATCCTACAAGTGCTGCAGGAATTGTATGCAGGCTCCTGCAGTGCCTGCTGCTGCTCCCTTGCCAGAGGCACCCCAGGCCAGGGGGGCACATCTGGGCTGCTGGAGCTGCTGAAGAGGAGGCCCAGGGCTCATCCTGCAACTGCTCCAAGGGTGGTTTCAGAGAATCCCAGAATCAGCAAGGTTGGAAAAGACCTTGGAGATCATCAAGTACAATGTGCCTTGACACTGCCTTTTTACCCTAGAGCCTGCTCTTCTTCAGGATAAACAACCCCAGCTCCCTCAGCCACTCCTCACAGGACTTGTGCTCCCGACCCCTCCACAGCCTTGTTGCCCTTCATGGGACACACTCCAGCCCCTCCATGTCCTTCCTAAATTGGGGGGCCCAGAACTGGACACAGCACTGGAGGTGCTGCCCAACCAGTGCTGAGTACAGGGGAAGAATCACTGCCCTGCTCCTGCTGGCCACACCATTCCTGATCCAGGCCAGGAGCCATTGGCCTTCTTGCCCACCTGGGCACACTGCTGCCTCATGTCCAGCCTGCTGTCCATCAGTCCCTGCAGGTCCCTTTCTGCCTGGCTGCTCTCCAGCCACTCTGTCCCCAGCCTGTAGTGCTGCAGGGGTTGTTGTGGCCAAAGTGCAGGACCCAGAACTTGGACTTGTTAAACCCCACCTTGTTGGATTTGGGCCCTGCATCCAGCCTGTCCAGGGACCTGTGCAGAGCCCTCCTACCCTCCAGCAGATCAACACTCCCAGCCAACTTGATGTCACCACAGTTCCATGTCGCCCCAGAGTGTCCCAATGGTCTCCATGATTCCATCAGGCCTCCCAGTGTCACAATGTCCCTTTGGTTCCATGGGACCCCTTGGCGTCACAAGGTCCCTTGCATCCTTGGGCCCTGCAGTTTCACAATGGATCCTTGGTTCCATGAGCTCTGGCAGGGCAGCAATGCTCTCCTTTGTTCCACAGTGTCATAATGGCCTCTTGGTCCCAAGGGCCACCACGGTGTCAAACATGTTTCCTTCATTCCAGGAGTCCCTGAGGAGCAGCCCTGGCCCCTTGGTTCCATGGGGCCCTGCAGTGTCACAATGGCCCCATCATGACACCAGGTCCTGCTCTGTCACAATGCTCTGCATGGTTCCACAAGGCCCTGCAGGGTCACAGTGGCCTCTTGGATCCACGAGGCCTCAGAGTGCCACAATGAATTCCTTGGTGCTGCAGTGTCACAATGGAGCCCTGGTGACACAAGATCCTGCAGTGTAACCAGGGACCCGTGGTTCCCTGGGGCAACACAGTGTCATAATTATTCCCTCAGTTCCCAGAGTCCTTGCAGTGGAGCAATGGCCCCTTGATTCCATTGTCCCCAGGCTCTCACAACGGCTCTGTGTCTGGTTCCAGAGAATCACAAAATGAGCAAGGCTGGCCATTGAATTCCAGCACACACCTCAGCTCTCTGATGATCCCGGCACCATGCTGGGCCCTGTTTCATGCTGGAGCAGAGCAGATGTTGATGGGACAGGAGCCCTGTGGGGCTGTCAGGTACCTGCAGCTTGCAAGGTGCTCTGCTCTCCCTCAGGTGCTCCCAGAGAGATCCAATCCCAGCTGGGCACCTCAGGGCACAAGTGGCACTGCCTGTTCATGGGCACACAGCTGATGTCTGACTGGAAAGGGGCACGGGTGTTAATATCTGTTAGCTTCATAATACACAAGCAAATCTTTATTATCTGGGTCACTTGAGTACTTTTAATAAATGGCAACATTTTTCTCACCAGGAACAGTAATTTTCTGGAGGTGTACTGATGGCAGGAAAAGAAATCCTGATCTTGCCTTCTACTGGTGTCACTAATATTCTATTTAATATTTTCTCTCCTGATTCCTTCATGTGTTTGCAGCTCTCTTGTTTAAATGGCAATGTCAAAGGACATCTCTTCATTTAGAGCACGTGGGTGTATGTACTTCCTACTGTTCTCAGATTTCCTCCTCCAGAGGCTCCCTGGTCATTCAAGGGCCTCTCAACTGACTGGCTTCATGCTTTGAGCTGCAAGAAGTCACCCAATCGTTCTGAAGTTTAAATAAATATATAATTTATCATCATCTTAATTGTGTTTATATCGATCACAGATTCACCTTTCCTTAGGTCTTTGTCTAAAACTGTTCCTGTATGAAACTCCCTTGGGTATGGGGGACATGTCAGATGCTGCTGGGACATCCCAGAGAGCTGAGGGAAGAGCTGTGATGGTTATAAAACTGTTCAAGTGTTCCACTTGTGTTTGTTGGCAAGAAACCTTTCTGTGCCTCTGAGTGTCACCAGGCCCTGAGCCCAAAGGACACAAACCTGATGAGTTGTGGCTCCCACTGTAGGGGCACTTGGACCTTGGCTCTGCACAGGAGAGCTCTTCATCCCCTTTCTCTCTTTTCCTCCCTCTGGGCATGGAGGGAGCTCCTGACTTCAGTGTGTGACTCGTGTGTGCAAAGAGCAAATCTGGGCAGAATTGGGGCAAGGAGGGTTTGGGGGGACCTTGGGATCTGGGCACAGAAGGTGTTTTCCATTGCTCTGAGACTGTCTGCTGTGGAAAGTGGATTTAATACCCAGCAGAGGAATGACTTTTGCATTTGATGGAGCAGTGCCTTCCCTTGGCTTTCTTGGCTGGCAAGAAATGAACATCCCTCTGTGTCTCGGGCAGCTCCTTCTCCAAGGAAAGCAGGTGGGAGTTGGAGCCAAGCAGCTGAAAGCTGCAGGTGCAGCCTGGGCTGGAGGGAGCTCAGATTTGCACAAGGCTGCTCTGAGTGCCAGGGCTGGGATGGGGGAAATGGTTGGGTGGGGGTAGGGACAGAGTCTGATTGATTGTCAGCCATGAAGGGTCTTGATTTTCATATCTATTCCAACTGCATGAGGAGGTACCTGTATTCAATGTCAATTGGAGATTGCACATATCAATAAATTAACAGGAAGCAAAACTAAACTTCACCTAAAAAAATATCTGCTCACTGCCTTTTTAAATATCATGTATTCACAAATCATGTATATTTTAAATATCATGAATACACTACTGAGATCTACTTAACTACAAATTATATGGAAACTGAAATCAAATTATTCCCAGAGGCTTGGCTTGTTAAGGTGTTCTGAATGTTAATGAGCCCTGGGACACTGAATTCCTGCACTCAAGAGCTGAAGGCTGAACAAGCCTCTGCAGCAGGAAAATTCAGCAGCAGCCTCCAAGGTGCTGAGGATGTCAGCAGCCCCCACTGAGGCCATCCCTGCCCAGAGAGCGTGGGGGAATGGGCAGACAAGGAGAGCGTCCCTGGGGCTGGGGCAGCACAACTCAGAGGCACCAGCGGCTCCAGCTGGGCAATGGAGTGTGGAATGTGGCTGGGAAAGCCCTGCCTGGGCTGGGCCAAGCAGGACACACAAGCCCTGACCCCCATTCCCCAAACAACTCTCTCATGGAGACATTTAAAAGGAATTACAATTGTTTGTGTCCTCTGAATTGAACTCGCTGGAGAAATACCAAAAATAGGTTCTCAGGAGCTCAAAACAACAAAACAGCCTTTACTGAGAACTTTAGACAATCAGAGAAACTTTGGGAAAAGGTGTATTATGACATTGTAGTGGTTTTGGTTTGTTAATTTAAGATTTTTCTAATCTTGAGATTTCTTAATTAATGGATTCATGAGTGTGGTGGGTTTTAGTATCAGTTAGTTATTTATGTATTTATTTTGTTGTGAGATAGGATTAGGAGAAATGTAAAGTAGGCTTAAAATTTTTAAAGGGTGTAAAGTAAATTTTATTAATAGTATATAAAAGAAAAACTGTAGTAAGCATTAAAATAAAGTCCTTAGAACACCTTTTTTTGCTTTACAACTTTTTCTTTTTACTGACAATGTAAAGAAACTCAACTTCAAATTTCTAGTTAATTTACTATTTCTAGAATAGTCTTTTTTTAGTTTACTTAGGGAGAGAAGTTTTTCTTTTTGAGGTTACAGTGATTTTTTTGGAAGAGGAAAAAATAGCTTTTTTGTGGTTTTAAATTTTGTCATTGACAACAGTTGTCTGGGGAAATTTGTTATTATAAAGTTGTTTTTATTGCTACCAGCTTTTTCACACCTTGTTGATGGGCCATGTCGACTTATGGAGTATTGTTTTACAAATTAATTCCTTAAAGGCAAAATGCTTTGTTATTTACTTTTAAAATTATTTTAATCTCTGGGAATAGAGATCTTCTTTTGGGGGTACTGGATTAATTTTTAATTTTTCCTGTTAAAAGTTTTGATGAAATTACAGTTATTTTAACATTTCTTTATTTTAGAATGGAGGTTTTTGATATTATTTGATTTTTTAAAATATTTTCATGTGTTATAAAGAAAAAGGGGTTTCTTCCTTATTGTTTATAAGAAGATTTTAGTTTTAAGATTAAGGTATTTTTTCTTCTTTGTTATTTGTGATTTAATTTCTTCTTTACTGATTTTTATGGTTTTATATTTTTTTTATATGCTTGTATTTTTTTTTTTTTTACTCGAGGGAGGATTGAAGTATTGAAAGATTAACACCTGACCTGCCGGTAACTTGTGGTGGAAGTTGTGTTTGGGTTGTGTTAGGATTGGTTTTATGGTTCATTTTTTGCTTTTTTTGTGCTTAAGTGTTTAGTTGTAGGGTTATTTTGTGTGCGCTGTAGGGGTTTCTGGTTTGAGTTGTGTTGCGGGGAGGGGACTTGATGGTAAGATTGTGAAAGCTGTGCCTGGCTTTGTTCTGGTTGGGGTTTTGTAGCCTCTTTTGTTTTCCTGTTTGGGAGTTGTTGGGGTTTGGTTTGGTCAGAATGGGGCCAATGGGGAGGGGCAGCCTGGGGAGGGGGGAAGGGGCTCAGCCCAGGGCAGGGTTGCTTGGTTTGGTTTGGTTTGATTTGGTTTGGTTTGGTTTGGTTGAGATGGGGCCAGGGCTGGGGCTCACTGCTTCGTTGTTGACTGCAAAACAAAGAGGAGGTTCCTGGATTTTTTTCATCTTTAACATATGTGTTTTAACAGAGGTGTGTTCAGTATCTTAGTGGTTTAACAGGTTGTCAGTTACTGAAAAAGTTTTGTAATGCTTTTTACAATTCTTCTCATGTCAAACTATGACAGATATTCAATCAACAAAAAACATTTCTCAAAGCATTGACTTGGTCTATTCAACTTCACAAACTCTAAGTCTGTTCAATGTAATGTTAATCAAAATTGCAGGAGCACAGAAACAGAAGAAGAACAGAAAGAGAAAAAGACAAAAAAGATACAGAGAAGCACACACACATTTACCAACTCCTGAATTCCAGCACTGTTCAGATGGAAACTCCAAGAGGAGGTAGGGTCAAGATGTGTGCTTGCCTTGTGGTCAGCCTTCAATACCCCTTGGTCTTCCTGGGCCCTTCCCCCAGGTGGGACTTGGGCTCATTTGGTCCCTCAGGAGCTGGGCTGGGGCTGCAGAGGTGGCTGTGGAGCATTGCCTGTGCTGTGCCAGGGACTGGCAGCCACTGCTGGGCTGGGATAGAGGCTCTGGGGGCATTGGTGTTCCAGGGCAGGGCAAGGCTGGACCTGCCCCTTCCTCCCACGCACAGGAAATGTTTCCAGCCAACAATCTCCTCCAGTCTGTCGCACTAAGGCACCGTTGGAGGTGGAACCCAATTCTGGCCATGGGCACCCGGACTAGCAGGACAATTCTTTTTCATAGCACAGAGCCCCAGCGTTTGGAAGGCAGGTGAGAACCTCACTGGGTCAAGGCCAGCCGCACTTGTCAGTAATGGCAGATTTTGTCTGGGAGTAGTCTTTGGATGTAGGGAATTTTGGAGGTGGAAACCCAGTCTCATCCATGGGCACCTGGAAAAGCAGGACAGTTCTTTCCCATGGGAAGGAAAGCACAAAGCCTTCCCCAGTGTTTTAGGGATAGATGGGAGGTGAACTGCATGAAGCCATTGCAACCACTTTTGTCCTGGCAATATTCCTATTGGAACAATCCCTGGATATAAGGAAATTTGGAGATGAAATCCCAATTCTGGCCAGGGATGCCATGAGGATAAGAACAGTTATTTTCCTTTGGGAAGGAAAGCATGGAGCCCCAGTGTTTCAGCAGCAGATGAGAAGAGACACTCCACATGCCAAGGTCAGCTGGACCAGTCAGGTGGCCCCTGGGAAGCCAAACCAGCCAAATCTGTTCTGTGTTCCTTTGGTTTTGTGAGGCCCCACAGTGTCACAATGGTGCCTTGGATCCAAGAGGCCCGACAGTGTCCTAATGGTGCTTTAATTCCATGGGGTCCCACAGTGTCACAGTGGCCTCTAGGTTCCAAAAGGGCCCAAAGTGTCAAAATGGTCTCCATGGTCCCACAGACCCCACAATGTCATGTGATCCTCTGTTCCATGAGTCCTGCAATGCCACAATGAACCTTTGGACCCTGGGGGTTTGCAGTGTCACAATGGTCTCTTTTGGCTCCACAGTGTCACAATGGAACACTGATGACACGAGGCCTCACAATGTCCCAATGGCCCCCAAGGCTCCCTGCAGCCCTGCAGTGTCACAAAGGCCTCTTGGTTTCACGAGGCCCCAGAGTATCACAATGGTCCTCTTGGTTCTGTGGGGACCCCCAGGGTCACAATGATCTCACTGGTTCCATGGGGCCTCGTAGTTTCACAATGCTTTACCAATTCCATGGTCCCTCATACTGTCACAATGGTGTCCATGATTCCATGAGTCCCCTTAGTGTCACATTGGTCTCCTTGGTTCCATGGTCTCCTTCAGTATCACAATGGCCCCTTGGTTCCATGAGGCTGTGAAGTGTCTTAATTGTCTCTCCATGGTTCCATGGGCCCTTGCAATGTCACAATGGACCTTTGGCTCCATGGGGTCTCACAGTTTCACAATGGCCCCATGGTTCCATGACACCTCAAATTGCCTGTCCTTGCAACTTTAGTCTGAAAGCAACCCTTGGATATTTGGGGAGTTTTAGGGGTGGAATTCCATTTCAGCCATTCCTGGGCTAGAATGACAGTTCTCCATAGGAGGGAAAGGGTGGATCCCAGTGTTTCAAGGGCTCATTAGAGGCAGCCCCAAGGAGGCCAAGGCCAGCCAGATCTGTTGTCAGGCACGAATCCTTGGATAGACAGAATTTGGGAGGCCAAACCCCACTTTTGTCTATGGGCATCTGGACGAGAAAGACAGTTCTTTTCCATAGGAAGGAAAATACAGAGCCCCAGTGTTTCAAAGGCAGATGAGCGCTGGCCCTCAGGAAACCAAGGGAACCTAGACAGTCCTGGCAGCCTTTGTCTGGGAGCTATCCTTGGGTACAAGAAATTTTGGAGGCGGATTCTCAATTTTGGCCATGGATGCCTGGACATGAGAGATGTTTTTTTGCATGGGAAGAAAAGCACAGGCCCCCACTTTTTTGAAGGCAGATGAGAGTTGGCCCCCAAGAGGCCAAGGCCAGGCAGAGCTGTCTGTCCTGGCAGGTTTCATATGGGAAAAATCCTTGGATATAATCAAATTTGGAGGAGAAATCCCAATTTTGGCTATGAACCCCTGGAGGAAGAAAGACAGTTCTTTCCCACAGGAAGGAAAGCACAGAACTCCAGCGTTTTGGGGCTGATGAGAAGTGACCCTCAACAAGCCAAGGTCAGCTGGACCAGTCAGGCAGCCCCCAGGAGGCCCTGCCAGCCAGACCTGTTCCATGTTCTTGGATCCTTGGGGTCCTGCAGCATCACAATTTCCCCTTGGTTCCATGAGGCCCTGTAGAATCACAACAGATCTTTGTTTCCATGAGGCCCAGTGATATAAAAATAGTCTCCTTGGCTCCACAGTGTCACAATGGCCCCTTGCTTCCATGAGGCCTTGCAGTGACAAAATGGTTTCCTTGTTTCCATGGGACTGTGCAATGCCCCAATGGCCCATTGGTTCCATGAGGCCTTGCAGTGTCACAGTGGTTGCCTTGGTTATATGAGACCCTGTGGTGTCACAAAGGCCCCTTGGTTCCAGTGGGTACTTAAGTGTCATAATGGTCTCCATGGTTCCATGAGGCCGCACAATTTCACAGTGGACTTTTGATTCCATGAGCTACTGTACTGCCAACAACAGCCAACAACAGTCTCCTTGCTGTCACACTGGACCCTTGGTTCCACAGGGACTCACAGTGTCAGAAGGTTCCATGAGGCCCTGCAGAGCCCATTGATTCAACAAGGCCTCCAAGTCTCATAATGGCCTCCAGGATGCCATATCTTTTATGAGGCCCCGCAGTGTGACAATGGACGCCTTGGTTCTGTGTGTTCCAGCACTGTTCCATGAATCCTTAGTTCCATGGGGCCCTGCAGTGTCACAATGGACTCCTTTGTTCCATGGTGCCACACAGTGTGACAACTGCCCCTTGGCCTGCCAACGCTCCATGGTGTCACAATGGTTCCTTGCTTCCATGAGGCCTTGTAGTGTCACAATGGCCCCTTGGTTCAGTGAGGCCTTTGGTGTCACAATGGTCTCTATGATCCCATAAGGCCTTGCAGTGTCACAACAGACCATTGGTTTCACTGAGCCCCACAGTGTCACTGTGATCCCCTTGGCCCCACAAGGCCCTGAAGTGCCACAATGGCCCTTTGGTTTCACAAGGCCTCAAAGTGTAAAAATGGCCTCCATGGTTCCATGAGGCCCTGCTGTGTCACAATTGACCTTTGGTTCCATGATGCCCCTGAGTGTCACAATGGTATCCTTGGTTCCACTGGAGCCTTCATCCCATGGAGACCCACAGGGATCACTGTAGTCCTCTTAATTCCATGAGACCCTGCACTGCTATATTGGGTCCCAACATGTCAGAACAGTCTCCATTTTTCCATGAGGGTCCACAAAGTCACTGTCATCCCCTTGGTTCCCCTAGGCCCCACAGTGTGACAATGGACTCTTGGTTCCATGAGGTTCCTCAGTCACAATGGTCTCCTTGGATCCGCAGTGTCACAGTGGCCCCTTAGCTCCATGTGGCCATGCTGTGTCACAATGGATCGTGGCTCCATGAAGCCACACAGTTTAACAATGGACCCTTGGTTCCACGAGGCCTTGGTGTGTCACAATGGACTTCAGGTTCCATGAGGTTTCACACTGCCAACAGCAGTCTCATTGGTTCTGCAGTGTCACCATGGTCCCTTTGTTCCATGAGGTTCCATAGTAGAACACAGTCACCTTGGTTCTGTGAGGTTCTGCAGTGTCACAAAGGACCCATGGTTCCACCAGGCCTTGCTGTGTCACAATGGCCCCTTGGTTCCAAGAGGTTTCTCAGAGTCACAATGATCTCCTGGGATCCGCAGTATCACAATGGACCATTGTTTCAATGTGGTCCCAATGTGCCAAAATGGATTTTGGTTCCATGGGATTCTGCTGTGCACAATGGACCCTTTGTTCCATGAGTTTGCTCAGTGTCACAGCTGATTCCCTGGTTCTGTGAGGCCCCACTGTCGCCAAATCTCCGAAATATCAGAATAAGACTCATTAGCACTACTTTGCTGTTAAAGAGGGTATAATTTATTCAGGCCTGAGGTCTAGTGCAGGGTAACCCCTAACCTTATGTGGACCTGTAATTCTACCAGCACCGCTAAATGTGTATTACAATTTACCCATTACCATAAACCCCATCCCAAGTTCCCAGATTCAGTCTTTCTTTTTTCTATCACTTCACCCTTGAGCCAGATGTCTTCTTCTCTTCCAACTATTCCTGCTGGGAAGGCAGCCCCTGAATGCCTTGTTCCTGTGCTGAAAGTTCACAGGCACAACAAAAATTGAATTACAACTTTTGGTGTCAAGGCCAGGGCTTTGTGTGGGCAGGCAGAGGCAGGCAGGAGGCAGAGCTGTCAGCAAAGGAAGGGCCCAGCCAGGTGGGGCAGCCGGGGGATGCCGACAGCCTGCAGGGACAGAGGTGCAGGTTTGCTCAGCACCAGAGACACCTTTCCCTTGCTTGTCCCCACCTGTCAGCACTGCTTCCAGTGTTCTGCTCTACCTGGAACCTGGGGACACTTTCTCAGTCCTGACCTTCATCGGGACCCATTAACTCTCCAAGAGAACTTCTATGGTTCAATCTCACTTTGGGCTCTTGAGAAGTTCTTTGAGCCCACTCTGAGGGAATGAGTCTGATGCAAAGAGCACCAAAGCCCCAGAGGGTCATTAAAGTCCCTGTGCTGTGTCTGTGCTGCTGAGCTGGGCCGGGCCCCTGGCCCAGAGGCAGCTCCTGGCAAGGGCAGCGCTGCAGAGAGACAGCTCTGGGCAGGAGCAGCTCCTGTGCACAGCCCAGCAGGGCTGGGGCACTGCCAGGACCCCTCAGGGACACCAGCAGGGCACAGACAGAGCTCACAGGGGCTCAGTACTGGCAGGGGCTGTGGCATGTCCCAGAGGGGGCTGTGTCACAGCAGCACCTCTGTGGCTGTGTCATAGAGGCACAGAGCAGCTGTGATGTCAGCAAGGGGCTGTGTGACAGCACAGAGTGAGCTGTGTGACAGCACTGCAGGGGCTGTGCCATCACAGAGCTAGCTGTGACATCATAGAAGGCGGCTCTGTGACATCACAATGTGTTTTGTGACATAGAGTATGATATCACAGAGCAGCTGTGTGATGTCACAGAGAAGGCTGTGACATCACAGACATGGCTCTGGCATCACAAGGTGACTGACATCACAAAGCTGCTCTGTGACATCACATAGCAGCTGAATGACGTCACATGGAGGCTGTGTGACACAACAGAGTGGTTGGGGACATCACAGGAGGCTGTGTGACATCACAGATTGCTATGTGACATCACAGGAGGCTGTGTGACATCACTGGGGCTGTGTGACATCACAGATAGGAGTGTGACATCACAGGGGCTGTGTGACCTCACAGGGGCTGTGTGAGGTCACTGGGGAGGTCACTCTGCCCCGGCCCCCCTCACAGCTCCCCCCAGAGCAGTCCAACCCTGCTCGTGCACAGCGGGGTCCCCTGTCCCTCCGGGTCCCCCCGCCCCTTGCCCCGCAGCCTCCCCCAGAGGATGTTCCACGAGATCGACCCCAGAGCCTGACACGGGGACGGGGGGCTGGGGCCCTGGGGGTGGCACAGGGGGACAGGGACCCCCCGGCAGCGTCCCCGTGTCCCCCAGGGCCAGAGCCTGGTCCAGGGCTCCTTCCCCCTATTATGGATAAATATCATAATAATGGCTTTTTGCAAATATCAAAATGGATTTTATATGTGTGATGTTAAAGTAACTTTGTTCTAAAGATACCGTTTTTATTTCTGTTGTTAATTAAGCTTAGTGAAATAGCTGCTTGTGTTAAACTGCCAGCTTGTGTTATAATTAAAAGTTATATTAAATTAGGGTACAGTTCAATTACATTGCATTAATTATGTTATATTAATTGCACTATGTTAAGAGGTTGGGGGGTTATTAGAATGTTCTAGGAGCAGGGTCCAGGGTTTGGTAGGAGGGCAGTCCGGCGGGGCAAGGCGAGGTCCAAGAGGGATTGGATGGAAGATCTGGTCAATCATTTGAACCCCTGCAGAAATGATTGGTTTAGAATGAATGGCGTGAAAGACCAATGATAAGCCTGGAAATGGACCAATGACTATGCAGATCCAAAATGGAGCAATCCTGGACTCAAAGGGGGCTATAAATAGGGGAGTTCACTTGGGTCGAGGTTCTTCTTTTTGGAAATTGTATTTCTGGGGAGAGCCCTGTGCACTTGGGGTAGCGCACTGTTCTGTTTTTGGCTCGTTGTGTGGGTGTCTGGGCTTATCCTGGGTACTCTGTTCCTTGCAGCTATTTTAATAAACGAGAACCTCTTTCTCCAGAGAAAGTTTGGCCTCGTTCAGATTCATAACAATGACACAGTGGGTGCACGGTGGGACTGCGGGAAGAGCCTGGGCACAGCAAGGGCTGCAAGTGCCCAAGGCCAGGGGCTTCTCCATGCAGCTTCCAGTGGGCTCAGCTGCTGAAGGGGCGCTGGGTGTGGCCCTTTGTGTCACAGGGCTCTTGATGATGCAGGACATGGTGGCGCCCAGAGACCATTGTCACATCAGAGAGCCCCACCATGACTGAGGGGGTGTATAAAGGGCACAGAGCCCTGTGGTGCCCAGTCCCGTGACAGCTACTCTCGTAGAAGGAAGCAGCTCCCAGGATCTGTCCGTGCTACAGGAGCTCAGAGATGGAAGAGAACAAGAAAAAGCTCAACTCCTTCCAGTCACCCAGCCCCCTGCCCAGCTGGGGGCAAGACCAGGCCCTCAGCGGGCACTTGGTGGGAGCAGTGGGTGCCTCAGCCTGACCACGGTCAGACACTGAGGAGGAGGAGGAGAGACCCTTTGTCATCATGGAAAAAGAGAAGAAACCTGACAGAGATGACAAGTGGGGAGATGTTGGGCCCCGAGAGCTTGGCCTGAGGGAAGAGGCACCAAGCTGTGAATTCTCCCAGTGGGTGCCAGCAATGGCAGCGAAGGAAGCATCCCCACGCAGAGCAAGGAGTGCCCACGAGCTGCACCAGTGGAAGGCAGCTGTGAGGGTGCTGTGGGGAGATGGGGCACAGCAACAGCCCTACCAGGGGCAACAAAGGGCAACAGCCCAGAAGCTGCCCCCAGTGGAAAAGGAGGGGGCTGAGCCAAAGCTGAGCCAGCAAGGGGAAGGAAGTGTGAACAGCTGGGAGAAGCAGGCACATTCTCCTGCCCCCAGGGAGGAGGTGCCACCAGCAGGGACACAGAGCCCAGTCACTGCTCCAGACAGCCCCCGCTGCCCCCCAGCCCCTCACCCAGCCCACTGGGAGCCCAGACCCCCAGTGAGCAGCTGGAAGAGGCAGAGCAGGGCTCAGTGCTGGCAGAGAAGGAGAGTGAGGAGGGGACCTCAGCTGGCAATGATGAAGACTGGGAATCCTACAGCCAGACTGAGCTTTGCCAAGAGTGCCAAGGTGAGGCAGAGCCAGAGCTGTCCCAAGGAGAGTTCAGCTCCCAAGACCTCTCCAACTGGGAAGTTTGCAGCGAACCAGGCTCAGAGAACTTCGAGAGGATTCCACGGAGGAAGACAGCAGCAGCACAGACCTGCCACAGGACTGTTGTGAAGGTAAGAGCATCTTCAGCTTGGGGCCCACTCCCTTGCTGTGGGACGAGGAGGAAGATGATAACTGGGATGAAGTCAGCGTCCTGGAGCTGTCCGAAGGAGAAGGCAGGGCCCAAAGGCCGGCAGATCTTGCGGCAGATGGGCTGGCACTGCCCGTCCCTCAGGAGGTCTGGGTTGAGGGGCAGGCAGCAGAGTCCCTTTGTGCCTCGCTTCCCTCCCTGTGCAGCAAAGGCTCCGTGGGCCAGCAGGGGCCCGAGGCAGGGCCACAGAGCCCGGGGCCTGCCCCGCAGAGCCCTGGCGGCGCCTCAGCTGGCCAGCCGGGAGCGCAGGCCTGCAGGCAGCAGCGGCTGCCCCGAGCAAACGGCCCGGCCGCCTCAGGTGGGCGCTGCTGGCACTGCTCTGCTGGCCCTGCCTGGCGCGGCAGCTGCAGGAGCAGCGCCCACGGCCCTGCCCAGCCTGGGCCGGCCGATGGCGGCGGCTACTCCCTGCGTGGGGCCCCAGGGAGCCACACGGGCGGCCTTGGCCTGGACACGGCCCCGCAGCCTCAGCTGCCCCGGCCCACCTGGAGCATCTCCCGAGCACCCACAGGCACTGCTGGGGCCAGCCCTAAAGAGCACGTGTGGGACAGGATTGGTGCCAGAGCGCCCAGCAGGGAATTCCAGAGTCATCGAGGTGGGAAGAGACCCTGATGCTCACCCAGTGCCACCGGCACCCTGGCAGCACCATCATCACCGCAACACCACGTCCCCATGGGCCACATCCGCACAACTCCTCAACGCCTCAGAGACAGCGACTCCACCGCCTTCCTGGGCAACTTCTTCCAATGCCTCACCCCTCTGTCAGAGAAAAATTACTTCTGATATTGAATCTGAACCTCCCCTCGTGCCATCAAAGGCCATTTCCTCTCATCTTGACAGGATTCCGTGCTGGTCCTTTGGGATTATATCCCTGAAGAATGGGCACAGATGGGAGCTGTTGCTCCATGGATGTGACTGCCGGACTTTGACTCATACCATTCCTCCAAAACAAATTAAAGTTGAGTTTAAGAAATAGTAGTAGTAAAAAAACCCCAAAAAACAAAAAACCAAACAAACAAAAAAAAGAAAACCAAGCAAAAAAACTTACACAAAATATTCCAAAAATTTTAAAAAAATTAATAGGAATAAGAAGATGAGGAAGAAGGAAAAGTGGTAGTAAATTGAGTAAGAATAATAAGAATGAGAATAGGAATAAGAAGATGAAGATGAAGAAGAAGAAATAGTAGTAGAAAATTTAGTAAGAATCATAAGAATGAGAAAAGGAATTGCCTCATTGCCTCCTTGTCCCTGCTCAGCAGCCTGGCAGGGGCCGCCCCATGGTCCTGCCCTTGGCATTGCCAATCCCCACATCCCAGTGCCCTTGGAAGAGCCCTGAGCAAGGAGGGAGGGACAGGATCTGCCTGGCCAGGGGCTGGGGCTCAGGTCTTGCCCCTTTGCATTCCTGACACACATCTCCACCATTTCCCGCATCCAACCCCTGGCACTCAGAGCAGCTGAGGAATGGAGTCACATCCAAGGGTGTCCCCGGGACTCAGGATTGGGGCCAGGTCAGTGGAATCTCTTTATTGCTGATCTGGATGAGGCCATCGAGGGCACTCTCAGTCAGTTCCCATGTGAGCCCAAGCTGGGTGGGAGTGTGGCTGTGCTGGAGGGCAGGAGGCTCTGCAGAGGGATCTGGCCAGGCTGGAGCCATCCATGGGCCCAGGACAATTGGATGAGGTTCACCAAGGCCAAGGGCTGGGTCCTGCCCTGGGCTCACAACCACCCCAAATCCCTGGCTGTGCCCTGCCCCTGATCCCCACAGCCTGTCCTGTTTCCTTCATCCCTGTACTGCCAAGGACTTTCTGGGACAAGGGAGCTCTGCTCTGGGCATGGAGGGAAGTGCAACTGCCAGCACCGGAATGGGAACCACAACTCATCAGGTTTGTGTCCTTTGGGGGTCAGGAACTGGTGGGACTCAGAGGCTCAGAAAGTTTCTCTTCATGGCCAACAGACCATAGATGAACAGGACACAATTTAATAACAATCACACTCCTCCTTGAGCTATGTGCAACATGCCAGCAGTGTCTGGCATGAGTCACATCCAAGGGTGATGCAGTGCACCATCCGCAGGTGATTTCCATAATAAAATTAATTTTAGACAAACGATGGTTCTGCGATAGATATAAACACAATCTTGTATCAGGGTGCTCGTCCTGCAGTGGGGGCAGAAATGCTCCAACAATTCCTGATTTGCAACGCTGTCAGTGGTGGATGGAGAAGGGAGGTCAGGATGCTTTTGGTGTTGAGGAAATGCTGAAACCAGCTTGACTCATTTCATCTCCTCCTGTCCAGGCTGATTTCTCCTCTTTCCCCTTCCACCCATTGGCTTTTGTCTCCCACCAGGCCCCCTGGTGAAGAGCCTGGCTCTGTGTTCTCCATCCCCTCCTGGCTGGCGCTGCCAGGCTGGGATGAGGAGCCCCACAGCCTTCCCTGCTCCAGGCTGGACAAGCCCAGCTCCCTCAGCCTCTGCTCACAGCCCAAGGGCTCCAGCCCCACCTTGGAGGCCCTTCCCAGACCCTGCTCCAGCTGCCAGACATCTTTCCTGCCCTGGGCAACCCAAACCAGGCCACAGTGACCTGGATAATCCATGGCCTTGATGTCCTGGTCAGACAGCCCTGACCCCTTGTCCCCATGTCAGGCTCTGGGGTGGATCCTGTGGAACATCCTTTGGTGGAGGCTGTGGCTCCAGGTGGGCTGGGGGGATCCCGGGGGACAGGGACCCCGCTGGGCATGAACAGCATTGGACTTGTTGGGAGAAACTGTGAGGGGGAGCTGGGGCAGAGTGACCAACCCAGTGACCTGACACAGCCCTGCTGGGATGTCACACAGCCTCTCTGGGATGTCACAGCCTGCTCTGTGATGTCACAGCCCATTCTCCAATGTCACACAGATGGTCTCTGATGTCACAGCCAATTCTGTAATGTCAGAACTCTGACCTGTGATTTCACAGCTTTCTCACTGATGTCACAGAGGCAGTATATGATGTCATAGCTGCTCAATGACCTCACATACCCCACTCTATGATGTCATATCCCACTCTTTGACCTCATGTTACCAGATGATCAGTTGTCTCCACCAGGTGTGCTGACACCTGGAGCTTGTTCTCCACAACTCCAGTTGTATGGAAACCACACAATGCCCATTGTGTGAGAAGGGGAACTGGAAGTTCAGCAGCCTCAGTGTCCTGCCAGCTCAGCCAGGCCCACGGGAACATTGGGGTCCACGACCACCAGGGACCACCAGAGAGACCCCCAGGACAGAAGAACTCATGTGTAAAGGGGAGGGGAAATGTGTTAATGATTTTGGGGAAATGATTATCATATGTATGTTTAGTCAGGGACAATCAATGAATATGTGTGCAAAATAAAGAAAATAAACAGAAACTTTCCTGTACTCAGCATGCACAACTGTGTAGAAGCTATCCCCCATGCATCCAGCTGAATAAAGAATGCTGCTGCTTAATGCTGCATTGGGGTTTAGGAGTTTTCTGTTTCACTGAATTTTTGGTAACACTCCCACTGCCAAGGAAAGCTCTGTCTGCTGCTGTTCAGAAACAGAGAAGGGCTGGTGGCAGATGTGGGGCTCAGAGGCTGCCTCGGGCACAGTGGCCATGAAATAATCAAGTTTTCAATGTTCTCTGAAAGAAGAAGAGGAGCAATAGAACTTCTACATTGGAATCAGGAACGGCAGACTTTGGCCTATTTAGGATGCTGATTTGGGGAGTACCAAATCAGGTCCTGATTTTTTTAAGGGAAACAGCCCTTAAAAACAAAGGGGTTCAGGAAGGATGGACACATTTCAAGAAAATCATCTTAAGGGAGAAGGAGCAGCCTGTCCCAGTGTGGCAAAAGATGAGCAAGAGAGGAAAATGACTGGCCTAGCTGGGCATGGAGATTTTGTGGGAACTCAAGGGAAAAAGGACCAGCAACTCAGGAAGTGTTTAAAGATGTTGTTAGATCATGCAGAAAAAAATCAGAGAAGTGAAAGCTCCATTAGAACTTAACCTTGTGGCTTCTTTAATTAAAAAAAAAAAATCATAAAAAAATTTTAGCAAAAGGAGGGAGAAGGAGAACCTGTACACTTTATGAATTGCAGTGGACAATATAGTAACTAAAGATAAGGAAAAGGCTGAGCTACTTACAACGTTCTTTGTCCCAATTTTAAATATTAGGACAGGTTGTCCTCTGGACAAGTGTTCTCCTGAGCTGGTAGATGGGCACAGGGAGCAGAACAACCTCCTGGAATCCAGGAGGAAGCAGCTGGTGACCTGCTGAGCCCTCAGATGCTCACAGGTGTATGGGATCAGATGAGATCCATCCTAGGGGGATGAGGGAGCTGGTGGATGAGCTGCCCAAGCTGCTCTCCATCATTTACCATCAGTCCTGGCTCAGCAGGGAGGTCCCAGAGAACTGGAGGTGCCAGTGTGAGCCCATCCCCAAGAAGGGCTGGAAGGAGGATCTGGGGAACTCCAGGCCTGTCAGCCTGACCTGGGTGCCCGGCAAGGTGATGGAACAGATCACCTTGAGTGCCATCCCAGGGCACCCACAGGATGGCCGAGGGGTCAGAGCCAGCCAGCGTGGATTTAGGGCTGGCAGGTCCTGCCTGACCAACCTGGTCTCCTTTTATGACCAGGTGACCCACCTGTGGATGTGGGAAATGCTGTGGATGTTGTGTGCCTGGACTTCAGCAAAGCCTTTGACACTGTCTCTGACAGCATTCCCTGGAAAAGCTGCAGCCCACGGCTTGGGCAGGTTCCCTCCTCGCTGGGAGATTTAAGAGCTGGCTGGAGGCTGGGCCCAGAGAGTGGTGGAGATGGTGCTGCACCCAGCTGGTGTCCAGGCACTGGTGCTGTCCCCAGGGATCTGTGCTGGGCTCAGTCCTGTTTAATATCTTCACTGATGATCTGGGTGAGGGGATCGAGTCCCCCATTCACAAATTGCAGATGGCACCAAGCTGGGTGTGAGTGTGGATCTGCTGGAGGGCAGGACAAGAAGACACAGCCTTAAGCTGCACCAG
This sequence comes from Setophaga petechia, assembly GCA_024362935.1. Classification (NCBI taxonomy): domain Eukaryota; kingdom Metazoa; phylum Chordata; class Aves; order Passeriformes; family Parulidae; genus Setophaga; species Setophaga petechia. The sequence continues at coordinate 1,066,365 of JANCRA010000078.1, forward strand.
GGGAGGCTCAGGCTGGACAATAGGAAGAAGTTCTTCACAGAAAGGGTGAGTGGGCATTGGAATGGGCTGGCCAGGGGGGAGGTGGAAGAGTCACTGTCCCTCTCCAGTGGCACTTGGTGGCATGGTCTGGGTGACAAGGCAGTATTAGGGCATTGGTTGGATTTGATGATCCCAAAGGTCTTTTCCAGCCTATTTGATTCTGTCATTCTGTGATGATTGGGACACACTGGGGAAGCCAGGGGCCACTGTGACATTTCAGGGCCTTGTGTAACCAAGGGGTTTCACCATTTTGACACTGCAAAACCAAGGAGACCATTGGGAGACTCCAGGGCCCAGTGGAACCAAGGAGCCGTTCTGACACTGCGGGACCTCATGGAACCAAGGGGACATTGTGACACTGCAGGATCCTGTGTAACCAAGGGACCACTGTGACACGATGGGGCCTCAAGGGATCTGGAAGAACGTTGTGACATCGTGTGGCCTTGTGGAAACAAGGAGTCCATTGTGACACTGAGGGGACTTGTGGGACCACAGGGAGCATTATGACTCTGTGGGACATCATGTGACCATGGGGCCATTGTGACACTCTGGGGCCCAATGGAACCAAGGGGCCACTGTGAAACTGCTGCACCAGAGAGAACATTTTGACACTGTGAAGCCCCATGGAACCAAGGAGTCCACTGTCACATTTTGGGGCCCCATGGAACCAAAGAGGCCAGTGTGACAGTGCAGGGCTTGGTGTAACCAAAGGGCCATTGTGACACTGAGGGGCCCCATGGAACCAAGGACATCTTTGCAGATGACATCAAGCTGGATGTGAGTGTTGATGTGCTGGAGGGTAGGAGGGCTGTGCATAGGGACCTGGACAGGCTGAATCCAGGGCCCAAATCCAACAAGGTGCGGTTTAAATGGAACAAATGCCGGGCCCTGCAATTTGGCCCCAGTGCTACAGGCTGGGGACAGAGTGGCTGGAGAGGAGCCAGGCAGAAAGGGACCTGTGGGGACTGATGGACAGCAGGCTGGACATGAGGCAGCAGTGTGCCCAGGTGGGCAAGAAGGCCAATGGCTCCTGGCCTGGATCAGGAATGGTGTGGCCAGCAGGAGCAGAGCTACTGTGCTAGCATTGATCTGCCCCCAGATATGCACAACAGACATTGCTGCTGCAGCTCCAGAGAAGACAACAAAAGGGCATCTCTGGAAAAAAACTTTGCTGGAAGATCCTTTAGTTCCTTTAAAGCCACCAAGAGCACAGCCCCTCATCGACACAGTCCGTGGCCACTGGGAAAGCGGTGAGAAACAAAAAGAGAAATGGCAAAACCAATTAATTTACTTTGTGGACAATATTAAAAAACTGAAACACAGGGGAAAAAAGAACAAACCCACAACGAAACCCGAAAGAACTATTAAAGGTGATTTATATTGCATGTCCCTGCTGCAGCCCCGGCACTGCCACCCCCAGGGCTGTGCCCGGCCCCGAGAGCACTCAGGCCCTGCAGCAACACCAGGGCCATCAGGGCAGCGGGGCAGGGCCATGGCAGCAGCACTGGCAACACCAAGTGCTGCTGCTGCTGGGCACAGCTGCTGTGCCAGCACTGATCTGCCCCAGCTCTGCACACAGACATTGCTGCTGCAGCTGCAGAGAAGGCAACAAAAGGGCATCTCTGCAGAAAACTCTGCTGGGGGATCCTTTAGTTCCTTTAAAGCCACTGAGAGTGCAGCCCCTCATTGACACAATCTGTGACCATAGGGAAGGTGGAGAGAAACGAAATGGGAAATGGCCCAAGGAATGACCTTCCTTTGAGAACAATGGGAAATAACAAAACCAAAGGAAAAGAACCTCTAAAATGAAGCCAACAAGAAGTATCAAAGATGACTTTTATTACAAGTGATTTGCAGAAATTGGCCAGCAGTTTAATTTTTCTGAAACCATCCAGTCATCAGTCTCCACACTGCAACCTTGAGCTCCTGGTTCCTCAGGCTGTAGATGAGGGGGTTCAGAGCTGGAGGCACCACCGAGTACAGAACTGACAGGGCCAGATCCAGGGATGGGGAGGACATGAAGGGGGGCTTCAGGTAGGAAAATGTGCCTGTGGTGACAAACAGGGAGACCACAGCCAGGTGAGGGAGACAGGTGGAAAAGGCTTTGTGCTGTCCCTGCTCAGAAGGGATGTTCAGCACGGCCCTGAAGATCTGCACATAGGAGAAAACAATGAACACAAAACAGCCAAATGATAAACAAAGGCTAACTACAATGAGCCCAAGTTTCCTGAGGTTTGAATGTGAGCAGGAGAGCTTGAGGATGTGTGGGATTTCACAGAAGAACTGTCCCAGGGCATTGCCATGGCACAGGGGCAGGGAAAATGTATTGGCTGTGTGCATGAGAGCACTGAGAAAGGCACTGGCCCAGGCAGCTGCTGCCATGTGGGCACAAGCTCTGCTATCCAGGAGGGTCCCGTAGTGCAGGGGTTTGCAGATGGACACATAGCGGTCGTAGCACATGACAGTCAGGAGGAAAAGCTCTGCTACAATAAAGAAGAGAAAGAAAAAGAGCTGTGCATCACATGCAGTGTAGGAGATGTTCCTGGTGTCCCAGAGGGAATTGTGCATGGCTTTGGGGACAGTGGTGCAGATGGAGCCCAGGTCAGAGAGGGCCAGGTTGAGCAGGAAGAAGAACATGGGCGTGTGCAGGTGGTGGCCGCAGGCTACGGCGCTGATGATGAGGCCGTTGCCCAGGAGGGCAGCCAGGGAGATGCCCAGCAAGAGGCAGAAGTGCAGGAGCTGCAGCTGCCGCGTGTCTGCCAATGCCAGCAGGAGGAAGTGCCTGATGGAGCTGCTGTTGGACATTTGCTGGGGCTGCACATGGGCACCTGTTCAGGGAGAAAAGGACAGTGAAGAGTTAGAGGTGATACCTGTAATCAAAATCAAAGCCATTTCCCATAGACCCTACCCTGGAACACACACACAGACGCTTCTGTGTTTAAGTGTTCTTGGTTTTCGTTTTAAGCTTCCTCCATGTCTCTCCTGGAATTCTTGGGTTTCAGAAACTCACAGCATTTCTGCTGCCCTCTGGTAGAAGAGAGTGAGTTTCCTGGGGAAAGGTGATGAGTGGAGAGTGAGGGGAGATGGTCTGTTGTTTTGACTTGTTCAGAGTTTCTTTCGGCTTTAACCTTTCTCAGGTGGAGGGGGATCACCTTCCTATGCACCCCCTAAAATGTCACCAGGGAGTGCTAAGAGCAGATGGATCCACCATAGCCCAGCTCCACATTTGTAGCCAAGGACTCACGTCGCTCATTTCACCAACCCAGCAACATTTTCAGTGTTAGAATACCTCTGCCATTCCCCCATCAATCTTATAACTCAGAGATGCTCTAGGACAGGTTTGCACCCTGGATTGAAACTCCCAGCTTGGACTGAAATCTCAGGGAGAATTCCAAGTGTCCTTATGATGGCATTGGATGAAGGGAGATGCAGCTCCTTCCCTGGCTGCACTGACAGCATTGCCCTGAGCCGGGCACTGGGGACAGCATCACCCTGAGCCAGCTGTGCCCCTGCCAGAGCCCCCAGGGCCGGGCAGCTGCTCCCAGCCCTGTGCTCTGCAGAGGGAACTGGGCCCGGGGCTGCAGAGCTGCCCCACGGCTCTGCTGCAGCTCTGCCTGCACAGGAGGGGCTGCACGCCTTGGAGCCCTGGCCCTGAGGGCAGAGGCTTGGCTGGGGCACAGGAGGGAGGGGGCTTGTTCAGAGGGAGGGGCTGCACTGCAGGGGATCCTGTGGGCATCTCTAAACTCTCCCTGCCTCAGCATTGATGGGTTTTGTTTTTTCTCATTGCCTGATCTTCTCTCTCATTCCTGGGGATTTCCCTCCTGCAGGTGTTTCCCTGTGCCTGATCTCTCCCTGCCATCACTCACAGACCCCAAATCTCTGCGCACTCTCCTTGGCCTGACAGAACCCTGCCTGTTTGCAGGGCACTGGCTGGGGGCAGGTTCTGTTTGCAGCTTGGAGAAAGGACAGCTCAGCCTGAGCCTGATGGGTCCAGCAAACGTGATGCTGGTGCTGTCCATGGACAGAGTGGCTGAAAGCAAATTAGGGATCTCCTGTGAACCTATTGATCACTAAAAGGAACAGTTCACATGTCTCAGGCACTTGTCAAAATTAATAATTAATAATTAATAACCAACCTTTAATATTTGTCCCCCTCTCCCTGCCATTCTTCAGTAGTAAGGAACAGAATATAAAATTTTTGAAAATTGCCTAATTTTTATAAAAACCCTTGCTTTGGAAATATTCTATGATTGATCAGAACCCCTCAGCATGTCAGAGTTTCATAAGCATTTCATCTCCCCTGCACCAGAATAATTCAGAGTTGTACTCACAGAGCCTGTAGGCATTGGGATGTTCCAGCTTTAGGAGATGGCTCCAGGAGCTGCAGCTGCATTGTCCTGCAGCCAAGGGCTGTGTGGAGCCTGTAGGCATTGGGATGTTCCAGCTTTAGGAGATGGCTCCAGGAGCTGCAGCTGCATTGTCCTGCAGCCAGAGGTTCCTGTGCCAAGGGCTGGCAGTGATTGTGCCCCAGGCACTTCTCAGCACCTTCCCAGCCCTGACTGATTGAAGCTCTCTGTGCCTCTGTGCTGTGCCCGGGCTGGCTGCAGGCAGTGCTCCAGCCCTGCTGGGCTGGCAGAAGAGCTGCTCATCAAGGGAAATGTGCTTTTGAAGCTCTGCTTGGTTACCAGGAGCTGCCTCTGTGCCAGGAGCCCAGCCCAGCTCAGCAGCACAGACACAGCACAAGGACTTGAATGAGCCTCTGGGGCTTTGTGCTCAGGCCCTGAACATCAGTCCCTGAGAGGGAGCCGAAGAAATCTCTCCGGAACTCCAAGGCAGAATCCAACTCCAAAATTTCTTGGACTTTTAATGGGTCCCACTGAGGGACACGACTGAGAAAGTGTCCCCAGCCCCAGGCAGAGCAGAGAACTGCAGGCAGTGATGACAGGTGGGGACAAAGAGAAGCCAAGTCTTGGTGCCCTGGGCCACAGCAGCAGGGTCTGTGCCACCAAGGGCTGTGAGGAGACACCTTGTCCTGAGGCCCTGGGGCCTCCTGACACAGCCCCAGCCAGGCTGGGCACTGTCAGCCCCTTGTCCTGCCCTCAGCATCCCCCCTAGCCCACATCCCAGTGGCCTCAAGGATCTGCTGGAAGGAGTCCCTGGGGAGCCTTGCTCAGCAATGGCCCTGGGGGCTCCTGAATGCTCCCTGCAGGGACTGCAGGTTTTTCAAAGGACTTTGGCTTTGGCTTTTGCCTTGGAGTCTCTGAGAGGTTTGTGCAGTCATCGCCTCCAATGATCTGCTGTAATTAGTCCCTGGAGAGGCTTTGTCAGTAACAACACTCAGTGGGGCTCATTAATACTTCAGGGTACTTCAGTTATTTTAGGATACTTCATGTTTCCCTTTTGATCCAGACTCTGTGAGAGGTTTGTGCAATCACAGCCCCAATTATCTGCTTTAATGAGTCCCTTGAGAGCTTTGTACTGAAAGTCAGTGGACCTCATTAATGCCTTGAGATACTCAAGGTTTTTAAGGTACTTTATGGATTTAAGAATACTTTTAGGTACTTTTAAGGATTTTCCTTTCCACACTGAGTGTTCAAGAGGTTTTTGTGCCATCCTGGCCTCCAGTTCTCTCATCCAAGGACTCCATGAGTAGCCTGTGTTGGGTATCTTCCCTCTTTCTTTTTTACAACAAAGATGGAACTGAAAGAATTTTTTTAAAACTTTCTAAAAGCAACCAAACAAGCCTGGAACAATTAACAATACAACAACAACAAGGAGAATTAATACTCCTGTTTAACTAGACATCATCCAACCCCTTAGTCCTCAGGATTGGAAGAGATTATTTACACAGTGTTTGTTTTCCACTTGAAGCTTCTTGAACCCTTCCTTCAGTACCTGAATGCTCTTGTGGATTGACTCACTGTGGCTGGAGAGGTTCATGCAACACATCCCTCAGAGTCTACACAGCCATGCCCGTGTGCCCAGAGTAAAAACTCTGTCGCTGTTCTGCAAGGTCTCATGTTTGATGGTCTCTGTCTGAGAGCAGGCCACTCAATGTGAGGGAGGTAGCATTGGTTTGCTTACTTAACAGGCACCCAAGATGGTCTAATTGTCCTAAAGCTTTAGCTGCAGCCACCCAAGGTAGTCCAAACTGAGGGTGTTAGCATCCGATACCTGGATTAAAGCTTGCAAAGCCATCTCTCTGATATCAGCCAATACTTCTCTGGAGACACCTGCTGCTTGATCATCTGGTAGGCTGTGTTGTCCTTCTCCAGCTGGATGGTTGATTTTCAATTCTGCCCTTGCCTCATTATTAGCATAGTCTGCTATTAATTGATTTATTACACACTTCCATCCCCTTTCCCACAGGGTGTATTCTGTAGATGACAACAACATGGTCATAAGACATTTTAACTCATAGAGGGTTGAGACATGTGCTGTAAACATGGCCCTCATTAGGCCATTAAAACAAGGTAAGTCCTTCCTATGGTCTTTAGCTGCCCTACACAGCTCCTTGATTTCGCCATAAACCAATGGCTGATACCTGGGATTCTGCCCCCTTCCTTCATAACATACGGGGGCAATGAGGAGTTTCGAGACTATTTGCCAGTCTCCTTCCTTAACTGCTTCTTTCCGGATCTTTTCCTAGGGATCTTCTAGGGCTGAGGGTCAAGGTGGCTCTGGGAATCCAAACTGTCTTCTGGGGAGGAAGAATAACTTGGAGCAGAAACATTCAGATTAGAAATAGTGTGACAGTTGGGCTTAGTATCTTTAAGCATGGGGTTATATTGTTCCCAGAGAGCGATGCAAAGGGCGCTGCCATTTTTTCAGGTTTTGGGGAGGAAGGGCCTTGATTTAGGATGGCAGACTTCTGGGGTGGAGTTCTGGAGGCATGGCCCAGGGTGGAGAGGGTGATTTACAGTGCAGCATGACCCACAGTTGTGGGGGTGCACTCTGGAGGTTCATTCAGGTTGGAAGAGAAGGTTGTGGTAACAGGAAGTGGAGGAGCCAAGATGGAGGGAGGATGGTCGGGCTCCTGAGCCACATTCAGGCTCCTTCCATCTTGAGTCTCCAGGGCATGATATTCCAAGACTGCGTGGCCATTGCCATGTTGGACCATTGTGGAAGGTCTGAGAAAGGCAGGTTTGAGGGGAGGTCCCGAGTTAGGAGTGACCAATGGATTGAGTTTTCAACACATTTCTTGCTGGTGAAGGGTCTCAAGGATGGTGTGGAAGATGGGTAGCATGTGGGGTGCAATGGGGTCTCTTTTGCTCAAAAGGTTGTACAATTTAACTCCCACTGAGTCCCAAAATTCAGTGGTATGGATTTCATTAGCAGAGGCGTCTGGAAAATTTTTAATGATCCACCTCATGATTGATTTTAATTTGTTCTTTGAAAATATTTTGTCATGATCAGTGAGAATTAAAGCATATGTATGTGCTCCTTTCTACTTTGGACATCTGACTGCCCATTTTTCTTTTTCTCTGCCTTATGGGGAAGAGCCACTGGAACACACCAAATAAATTATGGGACTTTGGTGCATATTGTAAAAACACAGTGGAAAAATGGGCAATAAACTTCTTGCGTTTTCCAAACCCACCTACAATCCTATGCAGGTGAAATTGTCTTTGTCCCTGTGGGTCCTGGCCGAGGTCCCTTGAACCAACGATGAATCCGCCAGGCCTGGCACAATCCCAAATCCCGGGGAGCGCTGCCCGATCCATCAGCTAACCCCAGCTGACGTGACTGACACAGGGAGCCCTGAATGTCATGGTCCCTGTTCGAGCGCCAAATGTCACAATGAAGGTGGCGGGAACAAACCTCTCTGGTTCCCTGACTTCAGGGCGAGGTTGGCAAAAATGAAAAGGAGTGGGTGTGACGGTGTTCACAAGGGTCTTAGGATGAGGGAAGAGACGAAGATGTGACTCCATGTTTCAGAAGACTTGATTTATTTTTTTATTATATGTATTATAGTTAAAGGATACTAAAAGAATAGAAGAAAGGATTTCATCAGAAGGCTAGCTAAGAATAGAATAACAAAGAATGATAACAAAAGCTTCTATCTCGGACAGAGAGTCCAATCCAGCTGACTGTGATTGGCCATTAATTAGAAACAACTCTATGAAACCAATCATAGATCCACCTGTGGCATTCCACAGCAGCAGATAATCATTGTTTACATTTTGCTCCTGAGGCCTCTCAGCTTCTCAGGAGGAAAAATCCTAAGGAAAGGATTTTTCGTAAAAGATGTCTGCAACAAGCAGGTTTGATGGAGTTGCCCAAAAAGAACTTTAATACCAGGGTGAAAAACAATAAACATAGAGAAGTCGAGCACAGTACGAGGGGCAGGATCCTAAGGCCTGAGACAAAGGGGAAGCGACAACACAGACACTTGGGGCTAGAAAACTAGAACAATAACCATACTGAAGAAACAAGTAACCAATAAACCAATAGGGGAGTAGAACTTGGACAACTTAGCATAACAACACTAAAGGCTTATGGGGGAACTCTCAGGCTCACCCTAAGTTAAATGAATGATTCCTAGGACTTCAAACTCATGCCCAGTTCTTCTGGGGTAAAATCTGGCTGACTCTGAGTTACAGCCAGGCTAACTCCCATATTGCTGATTTTAAGAGTTATTGGCAAGTATATGCATTCAAAATCACAACCTGAAAGGGAGCAAAGGCGAGTCCTAGCCTTTTTTATTAAGTGTGCCATAACCTCCTGGTAGGTGGTAAGAGTCTTTGTAGGCTGGCTACTTGTAAAACCCATTCCAGTATCAACAGAGGGTCTCACAGCTGAGGGTCCCATTGGAAAATCAGTCCATGGAATCGGGGTGCTTTTCCCAGAATGATGAACTGGAAAGGCAGACTGGGCTCGTAGTGATGGGCTTTGTGTGAAGACAGGGCTTCCTGGACTTTGAGGATGGCACCTCTGGCTTCTTCTGTGAGAGTGCAGGGAGAGTCCAGGTCTTTGGGTCCACAAAAAAGATTGAACAAGGGAGCAAGGTCCTCTGTTGTAAGCCCTAGCAGTGGACGTACCCAGCTGATGGATCCGCACAGGTTGTGTAAGTCTCTCAGGGTTTTCGGGTCATGGTTGATGGCAATCAGCTGAGGAACGATGGTCCTTTCCCAGATCTGGACTCCAAGGTAAGTCCATGGCTCAGTGTACAGGATTTTGTCCTCACAAATCTCCATTCCTGCCTTTTCTGTGGCTTCAATAGTCTTTTTAACTGTTGTGTCCGAGTAAACTTTGTCTGAAGCACACACCAGAATGTCATTCATATAATGATAGATGATAGCATCTGGAAATGATTTCCGAATGGGAGACAGGATGTGAGTCATGTACCTCTGACAAATACTCGGGCTGTTTTTGAGACCCTGACAAAGATAAAGCCAATGATATCTTTTGAGCGGGCCCTCCTTGTTAATAGAGGGAACAGAGAAAGCAAACGGTGGAACATCCTCAGGGTTCAGTGGAATGCTGAAGAAACAGTCCTTAATGTCTATGATAGCGAGTGTCCAGTCCCTAGGCAGCATCGATGGGGAGGGCAGACCAGGCTGGAGAGGGCCCATGTCCTCGATGACCTCGTTGATTCTGCAAAGGTTGTGGAGAAGCCTCCACCTGTTTGTCCCGGGCTTTGGTAGAACGAAGACTGGAGAGTTCCACGAGCTGTCGGACTCTACTATGTGGCCTTTTTTGAGCTGTTCTTCCAAAAGGTCGTTTAGGATGTGCAGCTTGGCTTTTTTCAGGGGCCACTGTTCGGACCAGATCAGGCTGTGACTTTTCCAGGTGAGACGGGGTGTTTCTGGCAGTGCGCTTAACTCAGTGGCCCCAGTTAGAAATCCTGGGTGGGAATACATAGAGGAGCTCCCCACTGGGATAGAACATCTCGGCCCCAAAGGGTGATGGGGGCCCTTACCACAAATGGTCAGATGGTTGCCAGCTTGCCTTCAGGCCCTTCAACGAGGTTGTTGTTTTTGCTTCTCATGGATACCGTAGTTCCACCAATCTTGGTAATCATACCTGCAACAGGCCGTAGATCCCAGTGTGCTGGCCAATCTGAACGGGTGATGATGGTCACATCAGCACCGGTGTCCAGCATCCCTGGCAGGTGGGTCTTCTCTCCTTTGCAAGAGAGCCCACACTCAATGGTAGGCTTGGATGGTCCCATGACTTGTGCCCACATAGCTGCAGGGTTGAGAGGGATCTGTTTCCTGTGATTCTTTGGGAGTAAAAAGGCTTGTGCTATTGGAGTTCCCTTAGAAAGAAAAAATGGTAAGTCTATGCAGTGTACCTGAACTTGGATCTCTTGTCCTGGCTGCACCATTAGCACTTCCATAACAACAAAGATTTCCTTTGGACCATTAAGAGAATCACCCATAATTAAAATGTCTGAAGGACTACTTTTAGGTCCATGATTGCCTGTAGGAACACCATGAATATTCTTATTATTAAAGTCAATGGACAAAGCAGTTACCAGTTGCCACCATGTACCCATCTCTGTTGTCCTGTGGGTTGTCCCATGGGTTGAATCCTCTTCTTTGCGTCTGGAACAATCTGGGTTGGTGCGTGATTGGGTCTGGGTGGCCTTTGATTTGTTGTCCTTGCCTGGGGCTCCTCAACTGGGCTGCACCAGGCGTTTCTTACCCAAACGCTGCTGGAAACGCTGCTGGAAACGCTGCTGAAAATGCTGCTGAGTCTGGGGTCTCTGATAAGAATTACGGTGGTATCAGGGGGGCGACCTCTCTGGACAGTCTTTTATGCAATGTCCAAGATCCCCACAGTGATAGCATTGAGCTTGGTCTTTAGAAGATATTACTGCATATGTTTCACCCTGTTTTTTTAAGATTTTCGAAGCCTTCTGATGTTGACATTCTTGTAGGGAACTTTCTCACACACTTTCTGTAAATAACTTATTGTTTTGCATTCCTTTGATGGAGGAGGAGAGAGTTGATGGACTGTTGGTTTAACCGGTGTCATTGGAGAGGTGTCACCCTCCAATCCCCTGTCACTTTTGTAAAACTATAAATATTGGAGTCAAAAAATAAACTTCCTTTTTCTTCCTTCACCTTGAGAGCGGTGGTGTGCTTGTGCTCTTTCGTGTCCTGTAGCGACATCTTGTGATCGCCAACGTGTATTGCAGCCTAGGCTGAGACGCAGACAGCGAGTGGATTGCGGTGAGGTGTTGCCCCCCCTCTTTTTGGTGCTTTGCCTGCTGTTCTTGGGGCAATGGCAGCCTGTGTGGTTTTCGAGGAGGATTCCCTCATTTTGGATCTCTGGAAGGAGGTTCTGGAGTGGAAACAGGTTTCTGTTTCCTGGGATGATTTTGAAAGATTGATTCTGTGGGCCCAAGAACGAGGGGTTTTTTCGGTCCCTGGGAAGGTGTTCTCCAGGGAAGAGTGGTCTCTCGTGGGGGTCCACCTCATGGAGGCCCTCTTTGATGACTGCACTGTAGATGTGGGATCGCTGCTGGTGCAGTGAAAAAATTGTGAGGAGCTTTGGCGGGGGTCTGGTTCTTGTACCCCTCGGAGTTCCCAGGGAAGCCCTTCTGGCTCGGACATGGACGACAGGGAGGGTGAACTTCTGTGCGATGTGGAGTCCCCCTTCCCACCTCAGGACAGTGTGCTGGGGAGTGGCCATTGTTTGCCCGGAGTGAATTGGGCTAAGAGCCAACTGGTCCCGGGTCTGGGGGGCAGAGCCCTCTGGGTTTCTGGGGGCTCTGTTGATTCCGTGGGCCGTCCTCGCCCCGCCCCACCCTGCGCGGGTGGCGCGGCAGGGGACGGGTTGCCCTCGCTTTGTGCCTTCCCAGCCTTTGAGGGTCAACCTCTGCCTCGACTTGAGTCTGATTCTGTGGCGACCTCCTGTCCACATTGCGGTGTGTCCACCACATTCCCCCTGAGCACGGCGGGGGTGGGCTCTCCCGCCCCCAAGTCGGGCTCCGCAGCGGCGGGGGCCGCTTTGCCCATCTCTGGGTCTGTGCAGCCTGCTGGGCATGCGCAGTTGGTGAAGGCAGCTGGGGGCAGGGCGTCGGTCGGTGCTCCGTCCATCCCCGCTCCGGTCGGCGGGCAGCCCACCCCTCTCCGCTCGGTGGGGGCGGTGCCCACTGTGGAGTCTTGTGGCTTGGGACGGGCTCTCATAGGGGGCTTGCCCGGCTCCCTTGTGCTGCCCTGCAGTGATGTGGCTCTGTGGGCCACGCCTCTCTCGGCATCCCGCTCCTCCCCCTTGTCGGGGGCTGGGGGCCCCGCGCTGGTCTCATCCCGGCCCGTGCTGGATTTGCGGGCTGTGCTGGCACCTGTGTCTGCTGAGGCGTCCCCTGCCAGAGCTGCGACATGACAGGGCGCTGAGGTATTTACCTTTAGCGCAACTGCTGACACGGCCAGTGGGAGGCCGGTGGCTGCCCGGAGCCATGGCGCTTTCTCATCAAATCATTGGATGCTTCCTGCGTGCCTGGTGACTGTGCGTCCAAAGCACCCCGAGCGTTTCTGGTGAGAGGCCAAGACCAAGACGGACGAGATGAATAAGCCTGTCTCCTCACAGCATCTGCAGGGTTGCGGAGTGAGCTCCTCTGGCTCTGCCGGTGCTGCAGGGGGCACGGGGGCGAGTGCTGTTGTCCTGGCTCCCAGCCAATCATCCCTTGTCCCCGTGGGGCCCAAGGTCCTGGGCACAGCAGGTGCGGTGGCTTTGCCAGGGGGTCCCCAGGCTTTCCCTGTGATCAGGGGCGTTGCTCATAACACCCATGAACCCCTTTCATATAAGCTGGAGAAGGAATTCCGCGAAGCAGTTGCTCAGCATGGGTTGGGGTCTGCGGAGGTTATGCAGACTCTCCGGAGGATTGCTATGGATGTGCTGACACCTCACGATCTCTATCGTGAGGCACATTCTCTTTTTGACCCTGTGCAATTTGGTGTTTTTGAGACCAAGTGGACTTGTTTGGGGGCCCAAGCAGTGGTGCAGAATGCTGCACTGGCGCAGCAGGACCCCAGGCGTGGGGCTGTTGCTGACATGCTGATGGGGACAGGGCGTTATGAGAATGTTCGTGGGCAGCTTGGATTTGATCCCCTTGTGCTTGACCAGTGCCACACGCTGGGCATGGCAGCGATTGTCCAGACCCTGGAGATGGCTGCTCTGAAGCAGCCGTTTTCGACCAGGGGGATGATGAGCCTTTCATAGAATTTGCGGCAAGGCTGATTGCGTCAGTGGAGAGGCAGGTGCCTGATTCTCTGGCTAGGAGCGTTACGATTGCAAACCTTGTCAGGTGTAATTGCAATGCTGCTTGTAGGAAGGTCATAGTGGCTCTGCCTGGTGTCCCTACTATCTCCGAGATGGGGGAGGCCTGTGCAGACATCGTTCCCCTGGGTCGGAAGTTGGTCTCTGTGGCTGCCGCGGTGCAGCCGGTTTGGGCGGTGCCGCAGGGCAAGCGGCCACAGCAGGAGACTGCGCAGGCTGGCAAGTAGCGAGGGAAGAAAGTGCAAAAGGTCTAATTCCCCATGTTCTTGTGCAGTCGGCGTGGTAGGCCGAATCACATGTCCAATGTTTGCAAGGCGACTGTTCATGTTAATGGCCAGGCCTTGCCAGGCTTTGGAAACATGAAGTGGAGCGCGCTGGAGGGATGCGCCCAGACACAAGCTTCTCTTCAGACCCCGGAGCCGATGGAGGTCTCCTTTGCTGACTTGCAGCCAGCACCCACGGATCAGCAGGTGTGGATGTCTGCACTGCAGCAACAGTTGTCTTAGAATCTTCTGAGATATCTAAGGTTCCCCTGGATGCCTTTGGCCCCTTGGGTGGGGGCATGAGTGCTCTCCTTATAGGGAGGTCTAGTGCCACCCTTCAGGGCATCATTGTTCACCTGGGGCTCATTGATGCAGATTTCACAGGGCAGATTTGTGCCATGGTCTCCACACCACTCCCCCGTCACAATCCCGAGAGGGACACGGCTTGCTCAACTTGTGCCTTTTAAGTCCTCTGTTCGCAGGACAGCTGAGCAGCCACGTGGAGCTGGTGGCTTTGGATCCACTGGGCCGCGTCAAGTTCACTGGACTGTCGTACTGACCAAGGACCGTCCCGAGATTCTGTGTACCCGACTGTTCCTGGTGTGGCGCCATCGGAAATCTACCTCCGTGGGCTTCTCGACAGCGGTGCTGATGTCACGGTTCTCTGCCTAGCCGCCTGGCCCCCGGAGTGGCCCTTGGATCCGGTGGGGACGTCTGTCACAGGCCTGGGAGGGATGGCACAATGCTATGTGAGCCAGTGGCCTGTGCTGGTCACAAACCCGGAGGGACCGATGGCCTGGGTTAGGCCTCATGTTACTTCTACTCCTGCCAACCTTTGGGGGAGGGATGTTCTGTCTGTCTGGGGGGTGCGCATTGGGACGGATTTTTGATGGGGGCCACTGCAGTGAAGGGCGCAGAGTGTCCGACGCCTCCTATACGGTGGCTGGTGGACAAACCTGTATGGGAAAAACAGTGGCCCCTTCCTCAAGATAAATTGGACGCCCATTTGGAATCTGGTGCAGGAGCAGTTGGACCAGGGCCATCTGGAGCCTTCTTCCAGTCCCTGGAACACTCCTGTCTTCTGCATCAAAAAGAAATCTGGGAAATGGAGGTTGTTGCACAACCTCCAAAAAGGTTAATGCCATGATGGAAAGCATGGGAACATTGCAGGTGGGCATGCCATCGCCTACCATGCTTCCCGCGGACTGGCCGGTCCTCATTGTGGATCTGAAGGATTGTTTCTTTACAATTCCTTTGCATCCCAATGACAGACCGAAGTTTGCCTTCTCGGTGCCAGCGATTAATGAGGCTGAGTCCGCACAGAGATATCAATGGAGGACGTTGCCTCAGGGAATGCGCAATTCTCCTGCCATATGCAAGTGGTATGTGGCCCGTGCCTTGTCTGGAGTTCGCAAGCAGTTTCCTGATGCACATTTGTATCATTTTATGGACGACATTTTGGTGGCCGCGTCCACCCAGGATGAGCTGCTGAGGATTCAGCCTCGGTTGCTCGATGCTTTGCATGCTCATGGATTGCAGGTGGCTCCAAAAAAGGTTCAACAACAACCACCTTGGAAGTACTTGGGGGTCAAAATTCTGGAACGCACGATCCGTCACCAGAAGGTGCAATTTGTGCATTCTGTGAAGACTCTGAATGATGTTCAGAAATTGGTAGGTGTCATCACTTGGTTACGTCCGTACTTGGGACTAACCGATGCACAGCTGTCTCCTCTGTATGATTTGTTGAAAGGAAACTCTGATTTAAAGTCACCTCACACACTGACCCCTGAGGCACATGAGGCGTTGGAGATGCTTCAGCGAGCTGTTTCAGCTTGCCAAGTTTATCGCATTGATCCCTCCGTTGATGTCACTGTGTTCATCACCACTCCAGGTTCATATCCCACAGGCATCATTGGCCAGTGGAGTGACAAATGGTCTGATTCCTTGCACGTTCTGGAATGGGTCTTCCTGCCCCATCAGCCGCAGAAGACGGCAACTGCATTGTTTGAACTGATTGCTCGCTTGATAATCAAATGCCGGCAACGGTGTTTGCAATTGATGGGTGCGGATCCTGCAAAGATCATACTCCCAGTGCAACGGGAGGATTTTGACTGGAGCTTTGCAAACAGTGTGTCCCTGCAGAGTGCTCTGGAAAATTTTTCAGGGCAGATCACTTATCATCTGCCCAGCCATAGTCTACTGCATATGGCCAAATCCACACAAATTTCTTTGTGCCCCAAAAAAAGTCAGGAGCCTGTGCAAGGACCCACCGTCTTCACTGACGGTTCAGGGAAAACAGGAAAGGCCATTGTTACCTGGAGGGACGGATCTGAGTGGCAGGTTCTGGAAGGCCATGAGGATGGGTCAGCCCAATTGGTTGAACTGAGGGCTGCTGTCAAGGCATTTGAGAAATTTTCCCAGGAACCTTTCAACTTGGTCACGGATTCCACCTATGTGGCTGATATCGCACAGCGGTTGGGTCATTTGGTTTTGAAGGAGGTCAGTAATCCTGCCTTGTTCCATTTACTGAAGCCCTTGTGGTGTGCCATTCAGGCCCGGGTTCATCCCTTTTATGTTCTGCATGTGAGGAGTCACACCGATTTGCCAGGCTTTATCGTGGAAGGTAATGCGAGGGCTGACAAGTTGGCTAACCCAGCGTGGGTGGTGCCTTAGCCTGATACACTCACGCAGGCCAAGGCATCGCATGGGTTTTTCCACCAAAATGCACATACCCTGCAGAAGCAGTTTCAGCTGATGCCAACTGAGGCTCGTGACATTGTTGAGTCATGTGATGACTGCCATGCACTTGCTCCGCCTTTGCCAGCAAGGGGTAAACCCCAGGGGCCTTAGGGCCTAGGAGCTTTGGCAGACTGATGTCACCCAGATTGCTGAGTTTGGTCGGTTCAAGTATGTGCATGTCACGGTGGACATGTTCTCGTCTGCGATAGGGGCTTCAGCTCAGAGAGTTGGGGAGAAGGCCCGTGATGTCCTCGCCCACTGGAGGCAGGCCTTTGCCGTTCTGGGCACACCTTCTGCTGTGAAAACCGACAATGGTCCTGCTTACGCATTGCAAAAGGTGCAGCAGTTCCTGCAGTTGTGGGGTGTCTCACACAAGTTTGGTATCCCTCATTCTCCGACTGGTCAGGCTATTGTGGAACGCGCTCATGGTACTCCGAAGCGGGTTCTTCAAAAACAAAAACGGGGAATGCAGGGTGAAACCCCGCATAGTCGGTTGGCAAAAGCTTTGTGCACAATTAATCATCTCACTGTGCTACAGAACTCAAATAACCCTGTCATTTTGAATCACCATCTCTCATTGCAGGCTGCGGATGAGACACAGGAGCCTCGGGCGAAGGTTCGGGTGCGGAATTTAGTCACCAAACAATGGGAAGGTCCCTATGACCTTATTGCTTCGGGGCGCGGGTATGCTTGTGTATCCACAGATACTGGGGTACGCTGGGTACCTTCGAAATGTGTTCACCCTGACCTGTGACCGCAGAGGCAGAATCCAGCCGACCAGCAGGATGGAAACCGTGACCAACCTGAAAGGCATCAGGTGGGTGAATCATTGAGTGATGACTCGGATGCAGATGATGAGAGTGATCACTCCGATGATTCCTCTGCAAATGGACACTGAACATTGTTCATGTTTCCTTTTTTGCATTGTTCATTTTCTTTTCCTTTTTTTCTTTTTTAAACAGAAAAGGGTGAGATATCACCCTGGCATTTTAAGATTTTCTAAACCTTCTGTTGTTGACATTCTTGTTCGGAATATTCTCATGCACTTTCTTGGAAATAACTTACTGTTTGCATTCCTTTGATGCAGGAGGAGGAGAGAGTTGATGGACTGTTGGTTTAACCAGTGTCATTGGAGAGGTGTCACTGTCACCCTCCAATCCACTGTCACCTTTGTAAAACTATAAATATTGGAGTCAGAAAAATAAACGTCCCTTTTTTCCTTCACCTTGAGAGCGGGTGTGCTTGTGTTCTTTCGTGTCCTATAGCGACAGCCTCCCTCAGCTTTTGCCATGTCCTGTTTGTCTTTCAGTAGTGACTGACACCCTGCCCTGTCCCACAGCTCCATCCTGGCTCTGCAGGTGGCTTCCTGGGTGAGCTCACTCCTTGTGAGAGACACTTCTGGAGTTCACGTTCTCTTCAGGCCTGCACCAGCATTCCTCCTTCCTGACATCCACACTCTTGTTAGAAAACCGGGTCATTCAGGAGATAAGGATGCATGGAAAGATCCTCAGATGGAAGTCAGAGAACCTCTATGGCCACCTCAGTATATGGAGGAGGACCAAGGTGTTTCTTCTCCCTCTTTTGTCAGCTGAGAATTCTGACCAGCAGTAACAGAGACTCTCCTAAGGCCCCATTAACGAATGCACTTACACAGCTCTGGGGATGCCAGTGAAGGAAACCATGTGCCATGTAATGCGTGGCATGTATGACCAGAGTCACCAAACACCACCTAAGCATGGAATTGTTCCACCTCTCTAGGACAGGCAGAAATTTAAAGAATTAACTGGGGACTTGAGGGCGGAAGAGGCCAGAGGAGGAAAACAACTCTGAGGGGAAAAAACACCATCTCTGGAGGGGGAAACATCTCTGCCTGCTCAGAATTGGTCGAGGAAACATGTCTCTATTCCTCTCATGAAAGGGATGCTTTAGGTGACCTTTGCACCTCCAACTGCCTTGGACCAGAGCCAGGAAGATTCATTTATGTAAATGTTAACTAAAGAGATAGGTAGGAAGATAGACAGATAGATCTCACTATTATAATCTCCCTTTACTGTCCTCTCTGTTGCTACACACATCAAAACTTGGTAGCCAGTGTCCCAATCAGCAGCAATCCTGGGATTTCTCTCCTGTTGCTCAAAAAAGCATACTCTTGGGGAATCTGGAGCATGTAGGACCGTATGGAAAGGGATCAGACCCAGAGCATTGCACTGGGAACTGCACTCTTTGTGCATCTGTGCTCGGGCAAGTTCCCTTAGACTCAACCACACTGACGGTGCTGAAGTAGCTGGAATCAGAAATGCAGCCCAGCCCCTCCCAGCTCCTGTCATCTCTGGGGAACAGCTGCAATGCAAAGCATTGATCTCCTGCTCAGTTCCCAAACATAACACACTCCGATTCCGCTGCAGAAAGTCTCAGGTACTCTTCAACTCAAAGAGATCTTTAAGGCCATGCATCAAGGCCTGGAAACCCAAAAGCTCCATCTGCGTCAAGGTCCACAAAGGGTGCAGAATGACTTCCAGAGCTTGATAAGGGCAGAAAAGATTGTGCAGAAGCATCCCTGCTTGCTGGAAAAAGAGAAAATGAACAGGGCTTCTCCTCCTTGGAAACCCACAAACCACAAGATGGAAGTGTCAGCCACTCCAGTGTCTAAAGCCCTTGGATGCAGTGAGGGGATATTTGGCGGGGAAACAGCCCTTGTGCTGAGCACTGTCATGCAGGGATTGATGGAAGTCTACCTGAAGGTCCCTCACGAGGCTCCCGTTGTCCAGGCCAAAGCTCCCTCAGCACCTCCTCCCTGGCCTTGTGCTGCACCCCCTTGCCCAGCTCCCCTGTCCTTGTGTGCACACGCTGCAGCCCCTCCATGGCTTTGTGCTTCCCAGGGCCCACAGCTGCACACAGCACTCCAGCTGTGGCCGCAGCGCTGCCCAGCACAGGGCCACGCTCCCTGCCCTGCTCCTGCTGCCCCCCTGCTGCTGGCACAGGCCACCGTGCCCTCGGCCTTCTTGGCCCCCTGGCCACACGCTGCCTCATCTTCAGCTGCTCAAGGCCGCCAGCCCTGCGTCCTTTTGGCCCACGCAGCTCCCCAGCCACAAAGGTGCCCATTGCACTGCAGATCCAGCAGGCACCATTGCAAGATGGCCTTCCTTGTCTACCACCTCATGTTCCAAGTAGGTATCATAAAGTTTGATAGGAAGAGGATTCTAAGTCACTCTGGTTATATTAAAATGATCTAATTTAAGTGTAGAAGAAATTGCTCTTGGTTAAATTTCCCTATCTACTGTCAGTAAGCATTGTTCTTTTTGCAGAACTAGGTTTTTAGTTCTTTAAAGCTCTGAGATGGAAATTTAAAAATATCTATCTCTGCCTTTGTTATTGTTTTTGCAGACATGAAAATGGATTTTCTTTTGGCCTTCCTTGCTGGCCCTCTACAGTCTACTGCTACTGGCCAAGCTCACATCCTCCTCTACAATTCTTAAACACCACAAATATGAAATGTTCCTTTCTCACTCACCTCAGGATCTTCCACACTGCTGAATACACGCTTCAAGTGACCTGTAGTAGGAAGGGAAAATGAACCAGATGCTGTCAGAAAACTGCCTGGGCCTCTGAATCCCACAGAACAAGTCAACCCAAACAGAGATGATTTCCTGTTTCACAGCTTCCCTCCTGGAGACACATTTCATTCACACAGCCAGCAAGAGATCAGGACAATATTCTTGGCTGTGCCTACACTTTGGCCTGCTTAGCCAGTAAATAAATACAAACATGATCAAGAAAATGCAAATTGTTCTTGAACACTCAATGCTCCTGTTCTACCAAACACATAAAACAGCTTCTGAAATTCTCTCCTTGAGGTGTTTCAATCAGTTACATGCACTAATTCTCATTAACTTGCAGGAAACAGTTGCCCAGAAAAGCTTCCCCAGAATCCCCCTGAGCTGTGGGAGTTCTTTGTGAAACAGCACAGCAGCACCTCTAGGGTTCAGGAGCAGACACTCACTGCTTTAGAGTTTGCACTTCCTTTCAAAGGGAGTAACTATTTTAGCACTCAGTAAAAGGTCAAGTTAGACAGTCAAATCCCTTCATGACAAATCTTAGAAAGAAAGAAGCTTTCCCTGAATGACGGGAACAACTGCAGAGTTTTTAGAAGGCATTCCCTTAAGGTCTGCCAGTCTACATTTTCAAAGGTGTCGTGCTTGTCCCATCAAACTGAGGCAATGACAGACTCTGCTGCCACAGACTCTCCCGTGGAGGGAACAGAAGCCCTGCAGCTTCCCCTGCAAATGCTGCCCCTGTGGCTACAGACACCCCCTTTTTAGCTGAACGTGTTGACAGGAGCTTTACCAAACCAGTGGCATCCTAATGCTCTTTCAGTTTCAAAGTCAGAAACTCAGTCACTAAGAAAGAACAGGAAGACAAACAAAAGCCAGGTTAGGATACACCCTAACCTAAGAAGAAGGGAAAACTCTACTTACGGTAGAAGTGTGTCATGTAGTAGGCAGAAAAAGTAATGCCATAGGCAGCAAAAGCTGCCGTGGCCAGATGGTGAAACATGGTAGCAGTGCTGTGGGAGTTCACCACAACACGAGAAAACACAGAGCTCTTGTCAGTGGGCAGCTCCCCGCTGACAAAGGTGCCAACCAGGAAAGTTCTCCTCAACTGAGCAAGGCCTAGGGCTGCTCTGACACTCAGGCCTTCCGTGCACCAAGGCAACCTTCTGATGTCACTGTGACCAGGTGGCAACCATGCCCTGACATCACAAAGCAAACGCTCCATGTTGGTCTGGGAATTTGTGCAAAGCAATAACCAACTGTCCCTACAGCAAACACAAAATGGCCTCGAAGTTCTCCTCTGACACAAAGCAGCACAAATTCCCTTCATGGGCCAAACCCTGTTGTTCAGGGGATCCAAGAGGAACTCCAAGAGTGCCCCAAGCACCTACAGCCTGTACCCCAACTGAGCACTCAGATGGGACCCAAGCAAAGGAAATCAGACCAAGAAAATGGCCCACAGCATTGCACATGTGAGAAAGTACCCTTCCTTTAACTTTTTAGAGGTTTATTAAACCTTAAGAAAGGACTGAATAAGGAAAAATTGCAGCATTGGGAGTCTCCATGACTAGCAGAAATGTGTTCATCTGCAAAAAGGATGCTCTGCCTTTTATACCCTTAGCCCCTGCAAAAGTTTTGTCAGTCAACTCTTTCTCTGCTGTCCATTGGTGGAGATTACTTTCTTGCATCTTGACTGGAGGTCAGGTGTTGTTACACCCTGCCTGCTGGTCCCAAAGCAGCCCTCCCCAAATGCCCTGACTCCCAAGGCTGTTACAAGGGGGAGGGGAAAGAGGACTATGGGAGGATATTTTACAATATCATCACTACACATTTGAACATCCACATAACATCTGCTTCTTAATTGTCAGAGCCAACCATTGCGTTACTGGTCTAGAACACACAGAACCAGGAGAGAAGCCACAGTTGGCATCACAGCTGAAATGCTTCCTAACAAATCTCCCCACATATTTGCCCCTTTATTGGACATGCCCAGGGCTCCGGTGCCTGTACATCTCTGCCTTTCTTCCCCTTTGGCAGCAGTCAAACTGGCAACTTGTGGGGAAACCAAGGGCTTTGTGGGGGCTGCGTTGCTCTGCACACACCCAGGCCACCCGTGGCACAGAGTTTTGGTGCCTAAAAGAATAAACCAGCTGGAAAAGTTTCATTTTGATCTTTCTTACCTGCTAACAGAAGTTGCCAAAATGAAAGTCACCAAGCAGGGCCTGGTCCCTGCTGCCAGCTCAGGGTTAGAAAGGAGGCATTACTTTCTTTCAGTGCTGGGTGCATAGGGAATCACTTCCCTAAGCCCTGCATGCCCAGGAATCTCACCTACCAGTTTGTATCTATGGAACTAAGACATATTCAATACTTTGCTGAAACTCCCAGGCTAAACATTACCCCAAATTTATTGACATATTTCAGTCAGATTATCTTCTCAGAATTTATTGACATCAGAGTAGGGGTGTCCTGTAGGTCCCTGCTGGTCGTTGCCAGAGGTTCAGGAGGAGATCCATGCACAAAAGAACCTAAGAAACAACTGGGCTTGCAAAACAAATTTATTCCATTAGTTGCAGTAGAAAATAATACATACCAACCCCTGGATTCCCAAAAATCCACTGAGCAGGAGAAGGAGATGGAGCGTGGTGCTCGGCAGCAGGGGGAGGTAGGCAATGCACTTCCAGGACATTCCCTGGATCAAAACGCTCTGCATCTCATCCTTCTCACCCTTCCAGCTCAGAACCAGGCCTTGTATCTCCTGCTCAGGAGTGGAATTTCCCAGGTACAGCATCGGCTCACACATGGCTGGCTGTGAGATGATGGCTCAGGGCGACTCCATGACTCCCTGCCACCAAGGGCTCCATTATGCATTGTTCCCCTTTCCAAGCTTGACTGCCCACCAATTGACCAATACATTGTTTGTCTTTCAAGGGTCAAGTCCCACCTGTTAAACAAGATACTTTTCTTCATTGTCTTGTCAACCTGCTCAAACATAGATCAAATATGGCGGGGCCTGGGACACGACTCTGGTTCCTGACACAGTTGTTTGGGAAATAATCCCATTCCTCAAACTTTCCTTTGGTGGTCAAGAGCCTCCTAAAAACACTTTCTTCCCTTTGAATGATTCCAGCTACCTTCTTGGCAGGACCACTCTCCTTATTCTCAAGGCCAAGATAGCCACTTGCACACAGTAAGCACTTATCCTGGGTTGGCTGTATGATGCTTTTATCCCAAATCTTCTTGTTCTGTTTATGCTGAATAGTAAGTTTTGCACCTTTAAGACTTACTGCAGAGTGATGGGGGGAGAGGAGTGCACAGTTTTTTTGTTTTTTTTTCCCTCCAGACACTGCTCTCACTCCCCCAGATTCTTCCTCCTGGACTGTTGTTGTCTGCATACAGACAGCAGGACAGAGCTCTTCTTTTGCTTTTTAGTTAGTGTTAGCTAGCTGAGGCAAAGAAGTTCCCTGGACTGTGTTTTTTTTCCTTTTCTTCAGACCTCTTGAAACCTGCTCTGGACTGAACACCCAGGGCAGCACTGGCAGCTCACATTTCTGGCCCACGACAATTCCAGCACCGGAGGGACTGATCAGAGACAGTCAGCTGAGCCACAGTCTGGGGACGGGGTTTTTTTCTCAGTTTGTCATCTCTTTTAGAGTGGCAAGGGGTCTCATTGTTTGATATTGTTTTGGTTTTATTGTTTGATGAACAGGTTTTTTCCACCTTTCTCCAAGGAGGTATTTTTTCCTCCTGGATCAGTTGGGGGGAGGGACTGATTGGATCTGCTTTTCCCACCGGAGCTCCTTTGGGGGATTCTTCCCCAAATTTACTCTAAACCTGGACAAATACATCTATTGGTGCCCAACGCGCAGCTAGAAAAGGTGGAAAAAAGCTCTATTGATTGTGTGTTTGTTGTTGTTAAAGCAGTCAGTAGCCATGCTGCTTGAATCCATAATGTCTCTGGGAGTGGAAGCCTTTGTGTGTCTCTGGACTCTAGACCTTTCTGAGATTTCAACATCTTTCTGGTCACTAGGATTATTGTCCATAACACATCATTTTTACGGTAGAGGGGTACAGATTGGAATAGCTGTTGTGCTGGCCTTGGTGATAATGATTTATAAAGCGTTTACAAAGATACTGGCGTCTGTTTACAATATTTATGGTTCATGGTTTCTTCATCCTACCCTGCGTCCCAATTCCAGTAGTACGTTTTGGGAATTTATTGGTAATTACACTCAGTCTGTTAGAGGAGGAGCCGAGAATAAGGCTTTCCAGCTTTTCCTTTCCTTCTTCTCCTTTGAATCTGTTATGCCACTTTTTGAGAATGTTCAGTTTCCCCTGAATGTTAAAGAGACCATCTTTCTGGTATTTAATATGGTAGGCTTCCTCTATATGGTCTGCAGCTTCTCTAGAATGAGGGCTGAGATATCCAGAGGAGCTGGTGAGACCCCTGACCCAGAAGCAGATGCAGGCGTGAAAAATACTGAGTGGTGTGGAGAATGGGAAAATATAGGCTAAACCCTGAAGGAATTTTCTGATCCTGTAGACTGGGATTTTCCACGGGAACAAATTCGGAACCCAGCTGAGCTGGGGAAATACCTAAAAGAGAAGTGCCATGACGATTCTAAGGAGAAAAGGCTCATCGCAATAAGCTGGGCCCTGGCCAATGCTTATCGCACACTGCTAGATACTGTAGGGCAGCAGACAGAGGCAGGGGGGCAGGGAGATAAATCAGCTATCCCAGTCACTCAGGCTGTAGGCAACAGCCCAGGCTCGAAGCCAGCAGCCAAACCAGATAGTGAGCCTAAGCCAGCAGCTAAACCCATGGCTGTTGCTATCAGTACTAGAAATGGGAAATGCACGGACAAGACCAATCGACCAGTGGATGATGACGATGATGGTGATACAGGAGAAGGAACCTCGATGCCTCCTGACATAAAATCAGGAGTCAAAGCAACAGGTGCAAGATCAGATGCAAATATTGAGTCTTTTTCCCTAAAGGATCTTCATGGCTTACAGAAGGATTACACCCGATGACCTGATGAATCCATAATTAGTTGGTTAGTTCGTCTCTGGGATGCTGCAGGCGAGGCTACAATTCTGGATGGCACTGAAGCAAGGCATTTGGGGTCCCTGTCACAGGACCCTGTCATCGTCCAAGGAATGATGAGGGGGGCTAATCCACGCAGCCTCTGGTCACGGGTCTTGGACAGTGTTGCACAAAGATACCTGTGTGCAGATGATCTTTATATGCAACAAACTCAGTGGAAGACCATAGAGCAAGGGATCCAACACCTGAGAGAAATGGCAGTGGCAGAGATTATCTTCTCAGATGACGAGACAACTAAGAACCCAGACCTTGTACCATGCAGGTCTGTGATGTGGCGAAAACTTGTGCGACTTGGGCCACATGAATATGCTTCTGCCTTAGCCATAATGAAGAGGGATGAAAGGGAAGAGACTGTGCTGGATATGGCAAGGAAG
The DNA here is from genome assembly GCA_024362935.1 of Setophaga petechia. Taxonomy (NCBI): domain Eukaryota; kingdom Metazoa; phylum Chordata; class Aves; order Passeriformes; family Parulidae; genus Setophaga; species Setophaga petechia. The sequence goes on from JANCRA010000078.1 coordinate 1,091,665, forward strand.
CTCCAAGCATATGCAGATGCTGTGCATGGCCCAACACATGCCAGAATCACAGAGGTGGAAACACGTTTGCAGGAATTAGAGGATAAGATAGAGGAGAATCTTAAGAAGCGCAGACAGGAGATCAAAGAAGACCTTCTCCAAGTATCGGCAGTACAGATCAGAGGTTCTGGTATCCAAGGCAGACGTTTCCCAGGTGGTGAGAGATGGTACACCCCACGAAATGAGCTGTGGTTCTACCTGCGTGATTGTGGAGAAAACGTGGGGAGGTGGGATGGAAAACCTACTGCTGTTCTGGCACGACGGGTGCGTGAATTGAAGGAAGCCACCAGAAGGGAAGCAGCTCCAGTTGCCCGTAGTCGAACTGCCAGGTATGATGATGATGACATGTCCGATCCCCTTGAAGGAACATCCAAGACATATGCCCAGGGAAAGAAGGATAACCAGGCTTAGAGAGGTCCTGCCTCTAGGCAGGTAGAGGCCAGGGAAAATCGTGTTTTCTGGTCTGTGTGGATTCGTTGGCCTGGCACATCGGAACCACAAGAGTATAAAGCTTTGGTGGATACAGGTGTGCAATGTACATTAATTCCGTCGAGACATCTGGGGATGGAGTCTGTCTCCATTGCTGATGTGACAGGGGGATCCCAGGATTTCACTTTGGTGGAAGCTGATGTGAGCCTTACTGGGAATGAGTGGAAGAAACATCCTATCGTGACTGGCCCAGAGGCCCCATGTATTTTGGGCATAGACTACCTTCGAAGTGGCTATTTCAAAGACCCAAAGGGACTCAGATGGGCATTTGGAATAACTGCTGTAGAGACAGAGGGTATCAAGCAGTTGAACAGCTTGCCTGGACTGTCAGAAAACCCATCTGCAGTAGGACTCCTGAAGGTAGAAGAGCAACCAGTGCCAATTGCCACCTCAACAATGCACCGCCGACAGTACCGAACGAATCGAGATGCTGTGATCCCAATCCACAAAATGATCCATGAGCTGGAGAGCCAAGGGGTGGTCAGCAAGACCCACTCACCCTTCAACAGCCCCATTTGGCCTGTGCGTAAATCTGAAGGAGAATGGAGACTGACAGTGGACTATGGTGCATTGAATGAAGTGACTCCACCACTGTGCGCTGCTGTGCCGGACATGCTGGAACTCCAGTACGAGGTGGAGTCCAAGGCAGCAAGGTGGTACGCCACTATAGACATTGCCAATGCATTTTTCTCCATTCCTCTGGCAGAAGAATGCAGGCCTCAGTTTGCTTTCACCTGGAGAGGCGTGCAGTACACCTGGAACCGACTGCCCCAGGGGTGGAAGCACAGTCCCACCATCTGCCATGGACTGATCCAGGCTGCACTGGAAAAGGGTGAGGCTCCAGAACATCTGCAATATATTGATGACATCATTAGATGGGGGAAGACAGCAGCAGAGGTGTTCGAGAAAGGGGAGAAAATCATCCAGATTCTCCTAAAAGCTGGCTTCGCCATCAAGAAGAGCAAAGTCAAGGGACCTTCTCAAGAGATCCAGTTTCTGGGAGTGAAGCGGCAAGACGAACGGCGTCACATTCCCACCGATGTCATCAACAAGATCACAGCAATGTCTCCACCATCCAGCAAGAATGAAACACAAGCTTTCCTAGGCGCTATAGGTTTTTGGGGGATGCATATTCCTGAATACAGTCAGATTGTGAGCCCTCTCTACCTGGTCATCCGTAAGAAGAACACTTTCCACTGGGGCCCTGAGCAGCAACAAGCCTTTGCAGAGATCAAGCAGGAGATTGCTCATGCAGTTGCTCTTGGCCCAGTCAGGACAGGACCAGAGGTGAAGAACGTGCTCTACTCTGCAGCTGGGAACCATGGCTTGTCCTGGAGCCTTTGGCAGAAGGTGCCTGGGGAGACTCGAGGCCGACCACTGGGATTTTGGAGTCGACGCTACAGAGGGTCTGAAGCCATCTACACTCCAACGGAGAAAGAAATCTTGGCTGCCTATGAAGGAGTCCAAGCCGCCTCAGAGGTGATTGGTACAGAAGTGCAACTCCTCCTGGTACCCTGACTACCAGTGCTGGGTGGATGTTTATAGGTGAGGTTCCTTCCACTCACCGTGCCACCAGTGCCACATGGAGCAAGTGGATTGCTCTTATCACTCAGCACATCCAGTATAGGTAAACTAAATCGCCCTGGCGTTTTGGAGGTAATTACAAATTGGCCCAAAGATGAGAATTTTGGTGTCACAGATGAAGTGGAACAAGAACCAGTGACACGGGCTGAAGAGGCTCCCCCATATAACCAACTGCCCCCAGAGGAAACACGCTATGCTCTTTTCACTGATGGTTCCTGTCGCATCTTAGGGATGACCTGGAAGTGGAAAGCAGCTGTATGGAGCCCCACACGACAGGTCACAGAGGGCACTGAAGGAGAAGGTGGATCAAGCCAACTTGCTGAACTAAAAGCTGTTCAACTGGCCCTGGACATTGCTGAGAGAGAGAAGTGGCCAAAGCTCTACCTCTACACTGATTCATGGATGGTAGCCAATGCTCTGTGGGGATGGCTGGAGAGGTGGAAAGAGGCCACCTGGCAGTGTAGAGGAAAACCAATTTGGGCTGCTGAAGAGTAGAAAGACATTGCTACCAGGGTAGGGAGGCTACCTGTGAAAGTCCGCCATGGATGCCCATGTCCCCAAGAGTAGAGCCAATGAGGAGCACCAAAACAATGAGCAGGTAGATCAGGCTGCAAAGATAGGGGTGTCCAAGATAGATCTAGATTGGGAACATAAGGGAGAGTTAGTTATTCCTAGCTCGATGGGCTCATGATGCCTCAGGCTGAAGCCCCAAAACAGATAGCCCCCTAAGAACTAATGAGTTAAAACATAGAATGTGAAGCACTTGAAGAAAGCATAGCATTTAGAAACCACAGAGCTATATATCAGCTAAAGGCACAGAACACTCTGACAGGGAAAAGAGATAGGGATAGGGGGTGATAGGAGAGAGATGAGCTAAACCTACCCAGAGATAACGGTGTCGAAACTAACCCTGGGAACCTTGCCAAGCCATGGATACCTGGCCAAATGCACCGGGAAATGACCAAATTAGGGAAGAGGGTCAAAAAGTTTAAGGAGGAAGACTCAGCAGAGACCCCCGCCCAACGAGGAAGGCTGCCGGAACTCCCCCCGAGAAGACACCCAAAAGAGATGTCCCCACCCACGCTCCGCCTACACCACGCCCCATATGAATATGCATGCAGAGAAATGATGATGTATGTGAAATGATGAAATCTTGTATTCAAAACTGTATAAAAGGCTTGCTTTTGTAACGAGATACTCAGAAAATCCATTTAGAGATTTTCTCCGACGTCGTAATAAAATACCTCCTGCTTATTTGACTTAAACTGAGTCTGTTAAGCAGTTATTTTCGCCTTTTGGGGCAAAATTCGGCATCAAGGCCATCAGGGCAGAGATGCCACCTATAAGTGGGCACGAGACCAACGGCTGGATCTAACCATGGACAGTATTTCTCAGGTTATCCATGACTGTGAGATGTGTGCTGCCATCAAGCAGGCCAAGCGAGTGAAGCCCCTGTGGTATGGTGGGCGGTGGTCCAAGTACAAGTATGGGGAGGCCTGGCGGATTGACTCCATCACCCTGCCCCAGACAAGGGGGCAAGCAGGGCAAGCGCTACGTGCTGACCATGGTAAAAGCCAACACGGGATGGTGGGAACCCTGTGTCTCACGCCGCTGCCCAGAACACCATCCTGGGCCTTGAGAAGCAGGTCCTTTGGAAGCATGGTACCTCTGAGAGGATTGAGTCAGACAACAGGACTCATTTCAAGAACAGCCTTATCAACACCTGGGCTAGGGAACATGGCATGGAGTGGGTGTACCATATCCCCTACCATGCACCAGCTGCAGGGAAGGTAGAGAGGTACAATGGACTACTAAAAACCCAGTTGAAAGCTTTGGGTGGAGGGTCTTTCAAAAACTGGGAGCAGCATTTAGCAAAGGCCACCTAGTTGGTTAACACCCGAGGTTCCACCAACCGAGCAGGTCCTACCCGTCTGAGTCCCTGAATGTAATAGATGGAGATAAAGTCCCAGTGGTACATGTCAGAGGTTTGTTAGGGAAGACAGTTTGGATTAATTCTGCCCCGAATACAGACAAACCCATTTGTGGGGTTGTCTTTGCTCAGGGACCAGGTTGCACATGGTGGATAATGGAAAGAGATGGAACAACACGATGTGTACCTCAGGGAGATCTGATTGTGGGGTGAGAATGGTATGTGCAATATCACTGTTCATTGGATGTTACTGCCATTGTCTGTACATTAAACCATACAGACATGAGATAGAAGGAAATGTGTAGTAGTACGTTGATGATGTGGGGATAAGGGGTGGAATGTCCTAGGCTGATGTTATGATGCTTGTATCCCCATTCATGTGTTCTGTTAATGTTGGATATTATGTTCTGTACCTTTAAGAATGGCCCTGAAGAGTGAAAGTTTTGTTTTGGTTTTCTTATCAGCCTGTCTGGGACACAGAGGCTGTGGCTTTTGCTTTTGCTGCTTTTGCTTTTTGCTCTCTCTCTCTCTCGCTTGCTCTTGCTTGCTTCGCTCCTGCTTGCTTTTGCTCCTAGCTATCTTAGCTAAACAGTCCAAATTGCTTCCTGGACTGTTTCTCCTCTCTTTTCTTCGACCATCCCGAACCTGCTCCGGTCTGGGACCTGGGAACACCGAGAGTTCACACCTTGTGGCTGCAGCAGCTGCCCCAGCGCCGGAGGGACTGAGGACAGAGCGACCATCCCACCCCCGAGAAAGACTTTCTGAATTTGTCATCTTTTTTCAGAGCGTTGTCATCCGGTATTGTTCATTTTGTGTGCTGGGGGTGCTGTGCCTGCCAAATAAACAGGTTCTTTCCACTTCTCTCCGAGGAATTCTTCCCGAACCAGTTGGGGGGAGGGGTCGTGTGGGTTTGTTTTCTGGAGAGGCCGTCCTTTGGAAATCCTCTACCAAATTTGCCCTAAACCAGTACATCAGTGTTTTGTATTACTGCATTGTTTTGTTTTGTTTTGATTTGCTTTTTTTCTGGTAAAGAACTGTTATTCCTTCTCCCATATCTGTGCCTGAGAGGCCCCTTAATTTCAAAGTTATACATTTTGGAGGGAGGGGGTTTACGTTTTTCATTTCAGGGGCAGCTCCTGCCTTCATTAGCAGACACTTGTCTTTTCAAAGCAAGACAAGGCGAAAGGTTCAAAGCCTCGGTTATAATGCAAATAAAGTTTGAAGAAACAAAAGAAATAGGAATTGGGGATGTCCTGTTAGTTTCAGATGCAAGGTGAAATTTATTAGGACAGGATTTACAGGTGCAGTTTGACACTGGAGTGCTCCCAGAGAAAGGGGAAATGGTAGTTAAGCTTCTCCAATTAAGGGAAGAAAATGCGAAGGAATTAATGAGATAGTGTGGGCAAAACCAAAAAACTGAGGTAAATTAAACATGAAACCTCTAGTAATAAAAAAGTTAATGACAACCATCCAGTTTGGGTACGATACATCCACTCTCCCTGGAGGGGAGACGAGGACTACAGCTGGTGAACCAGGACCTTCTTGAGGACAAGACCTTAAAACCGTGTATGTCCCCCGATAATACACCCATATTACCAGTAAAGAAGTCAGATGGGACTTACAGGCTTGTCCAAGATTTGAGAAGATTTGAGAAAAGTGATCAAAAGAACTGTGAATTAGTACCCAGTAGTGCCTAACCCCTATACACTACTGAGTAATACCCGTCAGCACACCAGTGTTTTAGCGTGATTAACCTAAAAGATGCATTTTGGGCATGTCCACTGGCAGGGGAAAGTGGGATATATTTGCTTTTGAAGGGAAGACCTTGATTCTGGGAGGAAGCAACAGCTTTGGTGGACTGGGTTATCCCAATGATTTTCTGAATCCCCAAACTTGTTTGGTCAAACCCTAGGAGAAGTGATACAACTCTTCTCCATCAAACCTGAGATAAAGCTCATCCAGTATGTAAATTACTTGCTTCTCTCAGGACAGGAAGAAAAAGAAGTTCAGGAATCCACCATAGTGTTGTTAAATTTTCTGGGGGACCAAGGACTTTGGGTATCAAAATGGATTCTCCAATTTGTAGAGAGGGAAGAAAAATTCCCTAGGACATGTGATTTGTGAAGGGAGCTGGCAGCTGAACCCTCAGAGTATTACGGGATAGTCTCACTCCCACGGTCAAAAACTAAGAGGGAAGTCAGAAGGTTTTTAGGCCTGTTGGGATATTGTAGGCTATGGATTGAAGGATAAATGCAGGCCGTCAAATTCTTGTATGAAAACTTAGTTGAAGAAGAGATTAGGTGGGAAAAAGATGATGAACAAAAGTTTGAGGTGTTAAAGCAAAAATTAGTCAGTACACTGGCACTGAGTCTTCCTGACTTGGACAAACCTTTTTATCTGTAAATGTAGAAAGAGGAATAGCTCATGCAGTACCAGCCCAGAACTGGGGAGGATCCAGGAAACCAGTGGCCTATTTATCAAAGCTCCTAGACCCTGTCAGCTGGGGGTGGCCAACCTGCATTCAGGCTGTGGCAGTGACTGCCCTACTTATAGCAGAAAGCAAAAAACAAACCTTTTGGGGGAAAATTGAAGATATATATCCCTAACTCAGTAAGGAGTATCCTGAACCAAAAGGCTGAGAAATGGCTCACTGATTCCCGGGCACTAAAGCATAAAGCCATCTTAACAAATAATCATTCAGAGTTGAGCTGATTGTGAGTAACCAACTCAACCCTGCTCACTTTTTGTATGGAGAACCAGATGAGGAGCTAATACATAATTGCCTAGAGATTATAAACTATCAAACTAAAGGAAGAGAGGACCTAACAGATCAAACACTCCAAGGTGGGAAATGATTGTACATCGATGGATCTTCACAGGTAATAAAGGGGCACAGGGTATCGGGGTACGCTATAGTGCATGAAGGGCTGGTAGCCATTGAAAAGGGAAAGTTACCTTCCAGCTGGTCAGCCCAAGGTATGAGTTGAATGCCCTAAAACGAGCTCTGGAAATACTGGCACAGAAAAGGGGAACAATATATACAGACTCAAAATACGCTTTTGGCATAGTGCACAGCTTTGGAAAAATTTGGGAAGAGAGGGAGCCATTAAATTCAAAGAGAAAGGGACCGATTCATGAAAAAATTGTCTTAGAAGAGTTAGAAACCTTACAATTACCAGAGAAAGTTGCAGTGGTGTATGTTAAAGGACATAAAAAGGGGGCAACTCAGGAGGCAGAAGGGAACAGTTTAGCTGATTTAGAAGCTAAAAATGCAATTGAATCAGAGACAGAAAAGCTAATAATAGTATTAACACCCATGAGAGAAATTCAAGAAGTCCCTGCATTCAGTGGGACAGAAGAGGAAGAACTCCATAAAATAGGAGCCAAGAAAGACAATGAAGTGAAGTGGAGATTAGCAGATGGGAGGCAAATGTTGAATAAACCCCTTGCCAAGAAAATGCAAGAAGGCATACATGGGACAACACACTGGGGTACACAAGTGCTAAGTGATCAGTTTCTAAGGGACTGGAGATTCACAGGAATTTTCAGAATAGCTAAGCAAGTAAGTGAATGGTGTGTGGTATGTCAACAAGTGAATAAAAACATCATGAGGGAAACACCCAGGGGAGGGCTAGAACTCGCCTTATGGCCCTTCCAATACATCCAAGCAGACTTTACTGAGCTTCCCCAGGTACAACAGGGGAAGTTTTTGCCAGTGATAGTAGATCACGTGACTCATTGTGAAGAGGTGGTACTCACTGTGAAAGCCAATGCCAGTGGTGTGAGTAAAACATTTCTAGAATCAATCATTCCCTGATATGAGATGGCAAACAGGATTGCTTCAGAATGGGGAACTCATTTCATATTGTAGATATTGCAGAAAGTTGTTCAGGTCCTGGGAGTAAAATGGGAATTGCACACTCCATGGCACCCACAGAGTTCCGGTCGGGTTGAGAGAATGAATCAAACCCTTAAAAGAGCTCTAGTTAAGCTAATGATTGAAACCCAAATGTCATGGATAAAATGTCTCCCTTTGGCCTTATTAAGAATAGAACCCAACCCCAGTCAGATCTGGGGGTGTCACCCTATGAAATGATGTTTGGGTTGCCCTTCCTGACCTCACCCCAGAAGGTTGCCACCTATGAGGAAGGGGAAGCCAATGCCAAGAAATAAGTGATGTCCATAGCACAAAGCTTCGAAGGGCTAAGACATAAAGGGGCAATTCCTCAAACTACCACCCTGGATTTCAGAATCCATAATATTAATCCTGGGGATTGGGTGATGATTAAGTCATGGAGAGATCAGCCTCTAACTCCTCAGAGGGAAGGTCCCTTTCAGGTACTGCTCACCACCGAATCGGCCGTGCGCACTGCAGAGCGGGGATGGACTCATGGCAACAGAGCCAAAGGCCCAGTAGAAGAACCCAAAGAGTGGACTGTAACATCCAGGCTGGGTGAAACAAGATTGACTCTCAAGCAGAGACTGAAAGACAACCAGAAAAACACCAAGATGCCTAAAAGTAGAGTCAAGCTTCCACCATCTAGCTTGAGAACCGTCTTCCTGTGTTAATGAGTGAGAATTACCAGCATCTGCTGAGGAGAAGTACACAAGGGACAATAAAAGGTAATGGGACAGCCCCTTTATTTGCTACCAAGAAGGTTCCATAGCCCTACTGCGGGTAGGAACACTGTAGGCATGGTAAAGTAGGGACAAAAGGCCGTACCAGACCTCTGTCATTCCTCAGTTGTCTTTTAATTCAACAGGGACTGGAGGGCAGGACTGAGTTGGCCTCTATACTCACCCCTAAGATACACTGACTATGGGTAGCAGCCACATAGGCACAGTAGATGGGAGTCAAAGCCATAGTGGACCTCTGTGATGCCCTTTTGTCCATTCCAAATAAGTGTGTCTAAGGAAAACCTGAGATTTTTTCTCCTGTTCCCACTGTCCTTGCCCACATCATCAGATGCTGGTATGACTCATTCAAGAGAGAGAGAAAATTTTTTACCTGAATGTTTGAGCACAATGACTTATAGAAAAAGGAAAGGGGAGTTTGTTACAGATGAGTAATCCTATGGTTGACTGTGACAATTAAGGGGTGAATATTAAATATACGTTAAGAGAAGTTTTGTAGATGTATAGTTATCCTTCCCCTCCCCTTGCATTGTTATCACAGGATGGCCTCAGTGGTTGGGGCATTTGGGAGGGTCGGCTTGTTCCTATGGCAGCACCTGACCTCCAATCAAGGTGTAAGACAGTGATCTCCACCACTGGGCAGAGAAGAAGGAGTCGATTGACAAGACTTTGGGAGGGGCTAGAGGTGTAAAAGACAGAACATCCATTTGGTAGATGAGCACACAGTGAATGAATCCTTTGCCTGGTGTGCTGTATTCGTTTCTTTATTCAGTCTTCTGTTGTATTTTGATAAGGTCCTATTAAAGCATTTATATTTTTGAAAGTAAAAATTGTTTTTCACGTGGGGTTGGGGAATGTGGGGCAAGGTTGTCCACACTGGGTCAGCTCCAAGGTACAACTTCTCTGACCTGGCCAGACCTCCTAAGTAAAGACCCTGGATCAATATCAATCACAGAATGCTGCAATCAGCGCTTGTATAGTAAGAACAGCAATAAAGGCACCCTTTAAAATAAGAATACACATCTCTTAAAAGCTCGTGGAAATATTTCTCCATAACTGTAAAATGAAATCTGCATAATGAACTGCACCAGATCAGAGGGAAACCAAGGCAGAGCCATGGTTTTTCAGGACTTGCTTGATCCTAATGAGCCCTGTGGTGCATTTGGAGCTGAGCCCTTGAACTTCAGAGGCAGAGAGGAGATTGCACAAACCTTTCCAGGATTATAAGTCACAAGAAAACTCCAAAGTGTCTCAAGGCATGGATGGGTTCCAGTGAGGTCCATCCCAACACAGGCTCCTCATGGACTCCTTGGAGGAGACAATTGGAGGCCAGAATTGACCAAAAACCTCTCAGAGTCTCAGTGTGAAAAGGAAATTCCAAACTACCTTAAAAAATTTGAGAAGCTCAAAGCATTACTGAGCACCACTGAGTGTCAGTACAAAGCTCTCAAGGGACTCGTTAAAGCAGATAATTGGGGCCATGATTGCACAAGCCTCTCACAGAGTCTCTATCAAAAGGGAAACACCAAGTACCTTAAAAAAACTGAAGTACCCTGCAGTATTAATGAGCCCCACTGAGTGTTGTTACTGACAAAGCCTCTCCAGGGACTAATTACAGCAGATAATTGGAGGCCATGATTGCACAAACCTCTCAGAGACTCCAAGGCAAAAGCCAAAGCCAAAGTCCTTTGAAAAAGCTGCAGTCCCTGCAGGGAGCACTCAGGAGCCCCCAGGGCCATTGCTGAGCAGGGCTCCCCAGGGACTCCTTCCAGCAGATCCTTGAGGCCACTGGGATGTGGGCTAGGGGGGGATGCTGAGGGCAGGACAAGGGGCTGACAGTGCCCAGCCTGGCTGGGGCTGTGCCAGGAGGCCCCAGGGCCTCAGGACAAGGTGTCTCCTCCCAGCCCTTGGTGGCACAGACCCTGCTGCTGTGGCCCAGGGCACCAAGACTTGGCTTCTCTTTGTCCCCACCTGTCATCACTGCCTGCAGTTCTCTGCTCTGTCTGGGGCCTGGGGACACTTTCTCAGTCGTGTCCCTCACTGGGACCCATTAAAAATCAAGCAAGTTTGGAGTTGGATTCTGCCTTGGAGTTCTGGAGAGGTTTCTTCATCTCCCTCTCAGGGACTGATGTTCAGGGCCTGAGCACAAAGCCCCAGAGGCTCATTCAAGTCCTTGTGCTGTGTCTGTGCTGCTGAGCTGGGCTGGGCTCCTGGCACACAGGCAGCTCCTGGTAAGCAAGAAGAGCTTCAAAAGCACATTTCTCTTGATGAGCAGCTCTTCTGCCAGCCCAGCAGGGCTGGGGCACTGCCTGCAGCCAGCCCGGGCACAGCCCAGAGGCACAGAGAGCTTCAATCAGTCAGGGCTGGGAAGGTGCTGAGAAGTGCCTGGGGCACAATCACTGCCAGCCCTTGGCACAGGAACCTCTGGCTGCAGGACAATGCAGCTGCAACTCCTGCAGTGATCTCCTCAAGCTGGAACATGCCAATGCCTGCAGAGCCTGTGAGTACATTCTCTGATTGTCTCTTGTGCAGAGCAGCCAGGGGTGCCCAGGGCTGTCCTGCAGAGCAGGGTCCTGCAGCCCAGGGTGCTGTGCTGGGGCAGGGACTCTGCTGCCTGCCAGGGACAGCTCTCAGCCAGCCCTGGCAGCTGCTCCCAGCACTGGGGAACAAGATCTGGGTGGGAGGAGACGGCTGGACAGGCTTGGGAGTGTTCTCCTTGTGTGGGGAGGATGCTGCACTGTTCAGGACTGCTCCCAGCATGGCATTTAACTGCAGAACATTTCCAAGTAGGTTATACGGGGAGCACAGCAAGGCAGGGGTTGCATAAAAGGGAAAATCCTACTTTATTAATCTACTGTTTTGGTTTGAGGAGAGGGGAAATTGCACATAGATATTAATCACTTAGTTCAGGCTGAGAAAAATAAAATTTTTTTTACTCAGGCCTTAAAAAACCAGGCAGTGACAGAAATCAGCACAGGACCCCTTAGAGGCAGCATCAGTGTCACTTTTCCAGCCTCCTCAGGGTTGCTCTGACGTTGCCATCAGAGCCTGCAGAGTCAGAGCTGCCCCTGGGCAGTGCCTGAGCTGGGAGGGGTCTGCAGGGCAGAGCTGAGCCCCCAGGGCTGGGCTGGGCTCTGGCAGCAGTGGCAGGGCCCAGCCCTGGGCACAGGGAAGCAGCTGCTGGCAGGGACAGCTCCAGGCAGCAGAGCCCTGGGCAGGCAGTGGGGGGAAAGTGCCCCCAGGCTGTGCTGGGATATTTCAAGTCCTCTCCAAACCCAACTATTCCATGATTACTTTTGTTACAGATCCCCATGTGCAGCCCCAGCAAATGTCCAACAGCAGCTGCATCAGGCACTTCCTCCTGCTGGCATTGGCAGACACGCGGCAGCTGCAGCTCCTGCACTTCTGCCTCTTGCTGGGCATCTCCCTGGCTGCCCTCCTGGGCAACGGCCTCATCATCAGCGCCGTAGCCTGCGGCCACCACCTGCACACGCCCATGTTCTTCTTCCTGCTCAACCTTGCCCTCAGCGACCTGGGCTTCATCTGCACCACTGTCCCCAAAGCCATGCACAATTACCTCTGGGACACCAGAAACATCTCCTACACTGGATGTGCTGCTCAGCTCTTTTTCTTTATGTTTTTCATCTCAGCAGAGCTTTCCCTCTTGACCGTCATGTGCTACGACCGCTACGTGTCCATCTGCAAACCCCTGCACTACGGGACCCTCCTGGGCAGCAGAGCTTGTGCCCACATGGCAGCAGCTGCCTGGGCCAGTGCCTTTCTCAATGTTCTCATGCACACAGCCAATACATTTTCCCTGGCCCTGTGCCATGGCAATGTCCTGGGCCAGTTCTTCTGTGAAATCCCCCAGTTCCTCAAGCTCTCCTGTTCACAGTATAACCTCAGGGAACTGGAGCTTATTGTAGTTAGTCTGTGTTTAACTTCTGGTTGTTTTGTGTTCATTGTTTTCTCCTATGTGCAGATCTTCAGGGCTGTGCTGAGGATCCCCTCTGAGCAGGGACGGCACAAAGCCTTTTCCACCTGCCTCCCTCACCTGGCCGTGGTCTCTCTGTTCCTCAGCACTGCCACATTTGCTTACCTGAAGCCCCCCTCCATGTCCTCCCCATCCCTGGATCTGGCCCTGTCACTTCTGTACTCAGTGGTGCCTCCAGCCCTGAACCCCCTCATCTACAGCCTGAGGAACCAGGAGCTCAAGGCTGCAGTGTGGAGACTGATGACTTCATGGTTTCAGAAACATTAAACTGCTGGCCAAATAATGTAAAAAACTTGCAATAAAGGTCGTTTTTGATTCATCTTTTTATTTTCACTATGGAGGTTCTTTTTTCTTTTTTTTTACTTTTTCAATATGGTCCACAAAAAAATGTCATTTATTGTGTCTTTTCTCATTTTGTTTCTCTCAACATTCCCTGTGGCCACAGACTGTGTCAATGATGAGCTGCACTCTTGATGCCTTTAAACACACTAAAGGATCTCCCAGCAGAGTTTTCTGCAGAGATGCCCTTTTGTTGCCTTCTCTGGAGCTGCAGCAGCAATGTCTGTGTGCAGAGCTGGGGCAGATCAGTGCTGGCCCAGCAGCTGTGCCCAGCAGCAGCAGCACTTGGTGTTGCCAGTGCTGCTGCCGTGGCCCTGCCCCACTGCCCTGGTGGCCCTGGTGTTGCTGCAGGGCCTGAGTGCTCTCGGGGCCAGGCACAGCCCTGGGGGTGGAAGTGCCAGGGCTGCAGCAGGGATAGGCCAAGTAATATAAATAATTTGTAAAATAAATCGTCTTCTATAGTTCTTTTGGATTCGTTATTTTTTTCCTGGGTTTAATTTTTTAAATTTTTCCACAAATTAAAACCATTGTTTTTGCCATTTGTCGTTTTGTTTTTCTCCACCTTCCCTGTGGCCACCAACTCTGTTAATGAGGGGCTGCCCTCTTGGTGTCTTAAAAGAACTAAAGGCTCTCCCAGCAAAGTTTTCTGCAGAGATGCCCTTTTGTTCCCTTCTCTGGAGTTGCGGCAGCAATGTCTGTGTGCAGAGCTGGGGGCAGATCAGTGCTAGCACAGCAGCTCTGGTCCTGCTGGCCACACCATTCCTGATCCAGGCCAGGAGCCATTGGCCTTCTTGCCCACCTGGGCACACTGCTGCCTCATGTCCAGCCTGTTGTCCATCAGTCCCTGCAGGTCCTTTTCTGCCTGGCTGCTCCCCAGCCACTCTGTCCCCAGCCTGTAGTGCTGCAGGGGTTGTTGTGGCCAAAGTGCAGGACCTGGCACTGGGACTTGTTAAACCTCACCTTGTTGGATTTGGGCCCTGGATCCAGCCTGTCCAGGGCCCTGTGCAAAACCCTACCCTACCCTCCAGCAGATCAACACTCACACCCAGCTTGGTGTCATCTGCAAAGATGTCCTTGGTTCCATGGGGCCCCTCAGTGTCACAATGGCCTCTTGGTCACACCAGGCCCTGCACTGTCACACTGGTCTCCTTGGTTCAATGGGGCCTCAATATTTGACAATGGACTCCTTGGTTCCATGGGGCTTCACAGTGTCACAATGTTCTCGTTGGTGCCACAGTTTCACAGTGGCCCCTTGGTTCCATGTGGCCCCACAGTGTCACAGTGGCCCCATGGTTACATGATGTCCCACACTGCCACCATGGTCTCTGTGGTTCCACAAGTCCCCTCAGTGTCACAATGGACTCCTTTTTTCCACAAGGCCACACAGTGTCACAATGTTCTTCCAGATCCCTTGAGGCCCCATCGTGTCACAGTTTCCCCTTGGTTACACAAGATCCTGCAGTGTCACAATGTCCCTTTGGTTCCATGAGGCCCCGCAGTGTCAGAACAGCCCCTTGGTTCCACTGGGCCCTGGAGTCTCCCAATGGTTTCCTTGGTTTTGCAGTGTCAAAATGGTGAAACCCCTTGGTTACACGAGGCCCTGCAGTGTCACAATGGCCTCTGTGGTTCCACGAGGGCCCAGAGTGTCACAGGGCACTCCCTGGTTCCATTTGGCCCCACAGCACCACCATGGACCCCTGGTTCTGTGGGGCTGCACTGTGTCACCATGGTTCCCTTAGTTCCACCAGGCCCTGCAGTGTCACAATGGCCCCAGAGTGTCCCAATCATCACAGAATGACAGAGTCAAACAGGCTGGAAAAGACCTTTGGGATCATCAAGTCCAACCAATGCCCTAATATTGCCTTGTCACCCAGACCATGCCACTAAGTGCCACTGGAGAGGGACAGTGACTCTGCCACCTCCCCCCTGGCCAGCCCATTCCAGTTCCCACTCACCCTTTCTGTGAAAAACTTCTTCCTATTGTCCAGCCTGAGCCTCCCCTGGTGCAGCTTAAGGCTGTGTCTTCTTGTCCTGCCCTCCAGCAGATCCACACTCACACCCAGCTTGGTGCCATCTGCAATTTGTGAATGGGGGACTCGATCCCCTCACCCAGATCATCAGTGAAGATATTAAACAGGACTGGGCCCAGCACAGATCCCTGGGGACAGCACCAGTGCCTGGACACCAGCTGGGTGCAGCACCATCCCCACCACTCTCTGGGCCCAGCCTCCAGCCAGCTCTTCAATCTCCCAGCGAGGAGGGAACCTGCCCAAGCCGTGGGCTGCAGCTTTTCCAGGGAATGCTGTCAGAGACAGTGTCAAAGGCTTTGCTGAAGTCCAGGCACACAACATCCACAGCATTTCCCACATCCACAGGTGGGTCACCTGGTCATAAAAGGAGACCAGGTTGGTCAGGCAGGACCTGCCACCCCTAAATCCACGCTGGCTGGCTCTGACCCCTCGGCCATCCTGTGGGTGCCCTGGGATGGCACTCAAGGTGATCTGTTCCATCACCTTGCCGGGCACCCAGGTCAGGCTGACAGGCCTGGAGTTCCCCAGATCCTCCTTCCAGCCCTTCTTGGGGATGGGCTCACACTGGCACCTCCAGTTCTCTGGGACCTCCCTGCTGAGCCAGGACTGATGGTAAATGATGGAGAGCAGCTTGGGCAGCTCATCCACCAGCTCCCTCATCCCCCTAGGATGGATCTCATCTGATCCCATACACCTGTGAGCATCTGAGGGCTCAGCAGGTCACCAGCTGCTTCCTCCTGGATTCCAGGGGTCTGTTCTTCTCCCTGTGACCATCTACCTGCTCAGGAGAGCACTTGTCCTGAGGACAACCTGTCCTTATACTGAAAATTGAGATAAACAAGGATTTAAGTAGCTCAGCCTTTCCTTATCTTTCGTTATTATATTCTCCACTAGATCCAATAAAGATTAGAGGTTCTCCTTCTCCCTCCCATTGCTATAAATTTTTTTATAATTTTTTTTTTTTTTCAGAAGCTGTTGGGTTAAGTTTTAATTGAGCTTTCACCTCTCAATTTTTCTTTATTCTTAACCTAATGACATCCTTAAACACTTCCTGAGTTGCTGGTCCTTTTTTCCCCTGAGTTCTCACAAAAGCCCCATGGGCAGCCAGGCCAATCATTTTCCTCACCTGCTCATCTTTTGCCACATTGGGACAAGATACGCCTTTCCCCTTAAGATTGCTTTCTTGAAATGTGTCCAGCCTTCCTGGATCCCTTTGTTTTTAAGGGCTGTTTCCTTCAAGAAAAATCAGTACATGATACAGTACTCCCCAAATTTGCATCTTAAATAGGCCAAAGTCTGCCCTTCCTAATTCCAGTGTAGAAGTTTTGTTGCTGCTCCTCCTTCTTTCACACAACATTGAAAACTTGATTATTTCATGGCCACTGTGCCCAAGGCAGCCTCCGAGCCCCACGTCTGCCACCAGCCCTTCTCTGTTTGTGGACAGCAGCAGACAGAGCTTTCCTTGGCTGTGGGACTGTTACCAAAAATTCAGTAAAAAAGTCCTTAGCACCAATGTAGCATTAAGAAACAGCATTCTTTATTCAGCTGGATGCATGGGGGAGAGCTCCTCCCAAAGCCCTGCAGGCTGAGTACAGGAAAGTTTCTGTTTATTTTCTGTACTTTGCACACATATTCATTGATTGTCCTGGACTAAACACATGATAATTATTTCCCCAAAATCATTAACAGATTTCCCCTCCCCTTTACCCATGTGTTCTTCCAGAGCCATGAGGGTCTCTCTGGTGGTCCCTGGTGGTCATGGACCCCAATGTTCCAGTGGGCCTGGCTGAGCTGGCAGGACACTGAGGCTGGTGAACTTCCAGTTCCCCTTCTCACACAATGGGCATTGTGTGGTTTCCATAGGCCTGGGGTTTTGGAGAACAAGCTCCAGGTGTCAGCTCGCCTGATGTAGACAATTGATCATCTGGTAACATGAGGTCACAGAGTGGGCTATGACAACATAGAGTGGGTTATGTGAGGTCATTGAGCAGCTATGACAACATAGTCAGCCTCTATAAAATCACAGAGGCAGCTGTGACATCACAGAGCAGGCTGTGACATCCCAGAGGGGCTGTGTGACATCCCAGCAGGGCTGTGTCAGGTCACTGGGTTGGTCACTCTGCCCCAGCTCCCCCTCACAGTTTCTCCCAACAAGTCCAATGCTGTCCATGCCCAGCAGGGTCCCTGTCCCCCGGGATCCCCCCAGCTCACCTGGAGCCACAGCCTCCACCAAAGGATGTTCCACAGGATCCACCCCAGAGCCTGACATGGGCAAAAGGGGCCAGGGCTGTGTCACCAGGACATCAAGGACAGGGATTACCCAGGTCACTGTGGCCTGGTTTGGGTTGCCCAGGGCAGGAAAGATGTCTGGCAGCTGGAGCAGGGTCTGGGAAGGGCCTCCAAGGTGGGGCTGGAGCCCTTGGGCTGTGAGCAGAGGCTGAGGGAGCTGGGCTTGTCCAGCCCGGAGCAGGGAAGGCTGAGGGGCTCCTCATCCCAGCCTGGCAGTGCCAGCCAGGAGGGGATGGAGAACACAGAGCCAGGCTCTTCACCAGGGGGCCTGGTGGGAGACAAAAGCCAGTGGGTGGAAGGTGAAAGAGGGGAGATCAGCCAGGACAGGAGGAGATTAAATGGGTCAGGCTGGTTTCAGCATTTCCTCAACACCAAGAGCAGCCTGACCTCCCTTCTCCATCCACCACTGACAGCTTTGCAAATCAGTAATTTTTTCTGCCCCCACCTCCAGGACAAGCATCCTGATACAAGAACTAAATTTTGTTTATATCTATCAGAGAACCACGTTTGTCTAAAATTAATTTTAACATGAAAATCACTTGTGGATGGTGGACTCTTCAGACACTGCTAGGATGTGGTACATAGCTCAGAGAAGAGCATGATTGTTATTAAATTGTGTCCTGTTAAACTGTGGTCTGTTGGCCATGAAGAGAAACTTTCTGTGCCTCTGAGTCTCACCAGTTCCTGACCCCCAAAGGACACAAACCTGATGAGTTGTGGTTCCCATTCCAGGGGTTGCACTTGCACCTCCCTCCATAGCCAGAACAGAGCTCCCTTGTCCCAGAAAGTCCCTGGCAAAGGAGGGTGAAAGAAACAGGACAGGCTGTGGGGATGAGAGGCAGGGCAGAGCCAGGGAGAGGAATGACTTTTGCATTGGATGGAGCTGTGCCTTCCCTTGGCTTTGTTGGATGACAAGAAATGAACATCCCTCTGTGTCTCGGGCAGCTCCTTCTCCAAGGAAAGCAGGTGGGAGTTGGAGGCAAGGAGCTGAAAGCTGCAGGTGCAGCCTGGGCTGGAGGGAGCTCAGATTTGCACAAGGCTGCTCTGAGTGCCAGGGCTGGGATGGGGAAAATGGTGGGGTGGGGGTAGGGACAGAGTCTGATTGATTTTCAGCCATGCAGGGTCTTGATTTTTATATTTATTCAGACTGCATGAGGAGGTACTTGGATTCAGTGTCAAATGGAGACTACATAAATTGATTTATGTACAGGAATAAAACCTAAACAGGACCTAAAATGTTTTCTCACTGTCTTTGTAAGTAGAATACATTCCGTTTGAACACACTACTGAAATCAGTCAAATTACCCACAAATTATTTGAAAACTGAAATCAAATTATTCCCAGAGGCTTGGCTTGTTAAGGTATTCTGAAAGTTAATCAGCCCTGGGCCACTGAATTCCTGCACTGAAGAGCTGGAGGCTGAACAAGCGATTTGGAAAATTAAGTCAAATTATTCCCAGAGGCTTGACTTGTTAAGCTGTTCTGAATGTTAATGAGCCCTGGGACACTGAATTCCTGCACTCAAGAGCTGAAGGCTGAACAAGCCTCTGCAGCAGGAAAATTCAGCAGCAGCCTCCAAGGTGCTGAGGATGTCAGCAGCCCCCACTGAGGCCATCCCTGCCCAGAGAGCGTGGGGCAATGGGCAGACAAGGAGAGCGTCCCTGGGGCTGGGGCAGCACAACTCAGAGGCACCAGCGGCTCCAGCTGCGCAATGGAGTGTGGGATGTGGCTGGGAAAGCCCTGCCTGGGCTGGGCCAAGCAGGACACAAGCCCTGACCCTCATCCATTAAAAAACTCTCTCAAGGAGACATTTAAAAGGAATTACAATTGTTTGTGTCGTCTGAGTGGAACTCACTGGAGAAATACCAAAAATAGGTTCTCAGGAGCTCAAAACAACAAAACAGCTTTTACTGAGAACTTTAGACAATCAGAGAAACTTTGGGAAAAGGTTTATTATGACATTGTAGTCATTTTGGTTTGTTAATTTAAGATTTTTCTAATGTTGCGATTTCTTAATTAACGGATTCATGGGTGTGGTGGGTTTTAGTGTCAGTTAGTTATTTATGTATTTATTTTGTTGTGAGATAGGATTAGGAGAAATGTAAAGTAGGCTTAAAATTTTAAAAGGGTGTAAAGTAAATTTTATTAATAGTATATAAAAGAAAAACTGTAGTAAGCATTAAAATAAAGTCCTTAGAACACTTTTTTTTGCTATACGACTTTTTCTTTTTACTGACAATGTAAAGAAACTCAACTTAAAATTTCTAGTTAATTGACTATTTCTAGAATAGTCTTTTTTTAGTTTACTTAGGGAGAGAAGTTTTTCTTTTTAAGGTTATGGAGATTTTTTTGCAAGAGGAAAAAATAGCTTTTTTGTGGTTTTAAATTTTGTCATTGACAACAGTTGTCTGGGGAAATTTGTTATTATAAAGTTGTTTTTATTGCTACCATCTTTTTCACACCTTGTTGATGGGCCATGTCGACTTATGGAGTATTGTTTTACAAATTAATTCCTTAAAGGCAAAATGCTTTGTTATTTACTTTTAAAATTATTTTAATCTCAGGGAATAGAGATCTTCTTTTGGGGGTACTGGATTAATTTTTAATTTTTCCTGTTAAAAATTTTGATTAAATTACAGTTATTTTAACATTTTTATATTTTAGCATGGAGGTTTTTGATATTAATTTGATTTTTTAAAAATATTTTTATGTGTTATAAAGAAAAAGGGGTTTCTTCCTTATTGTTTATAAGAAGATTTTAGTTTTAAGATTAAGGTATTTTTTCTTCTTTTTTATTTGGGATTTAATTTCTTCTTTAATGATTTTTATGGTTTAATATTTTTTTTATATGCTTGCATTTTTTTTTTTACTCGAGGGAGGATTGAAGTATTGAAAGATTAACACCTGACCTGCCGGTAACTTGTGGTGGAAGTTGTGTTTGTGTTGTGTTAGGATTGGTTTTATGGTTCATTTTTTGCTTTTTTTGTGTTTAAGTGTTTAGTTGTAGGGTTATTTTGTGTGCGTTGTAGGGGTTTTTGGTTTGAGTTGTGTTGCAGGGAGGGGTAAGATGGTAAGATGGTAAGATTTTAATAGCTGTGGCTGGCTTTGTTCTGGTTGGGGTTTTGTAACCTCTTTTGTTTTCCTCTTTGGGAGTTGTGGTGGTTTGGTTTGGTCAGAATGGGGCCGATGGGGAGGGGCAGCCTGGAGAGGGGGGAAGGGGCTCAGCCCAGGGCAGGGCTGCTTGGTTTGGTTTGGTTTGGTTTGGTTTGGTTTGGTTTGGTTTGGTTTGGTTTGGTTGAGATGGGGCCAGGGCTGGGGCCCGCTTCTTCTTTGTTGACTGGAAAAGAAAGAGGAGGTTCCTGGGTTTTTTTCATCTTTAACATATGTGCTTTAACAGAGGTGTGTGTTCAGTTGTCACCGACATTCTTCTTGAAAAATCCTTTCTTAGGATTTTTCCTTGCTGGAGCTGAAAGGTTTCAGCAACAAATGTAAGCAATTATTATCTGCTGCTGTGGAATGCAGCAGGTTCACCTGTGGTTGGATGGTCAGCAGATGTTTGGATCTGCTGACCATTCACAGGCAGGACTGCTATCACTGCTGAGACACAGAGCCTTGTTTTGTCTTCCTTTATCTCTCTCTCCTAGCTTAGCAGCTTCTGAAGAAGCCTCTGCCTTTCTATCTTTATGTAGTATAGTTATAATGTTATATATATACCATAATATAATAAATATAGCCTTCTGATCATGGAATCAAGAGCCTGTCTCTTCCATCCATCTACAAACCCCTGTGACCACGGCAACAATTGGTGACCCTCGACTGAAAGAGGACACTGATCACAGAAGTGGATCTAGCCAGGAGCTGGAGAACTGAAGATCCTGATTTTGGACTGAGTTCACAGCCACAGCTGACCACAGTGAGAACCTGAAAATCCTCGAGGAAGATGTATGGAAATCCTAGCAGCACCGTGCAGCTGGCCAGGAAGTGCTGGACAGTGTCTAAAGGTACTGTTGGCTTTTCCCCTCCTGAGGATGAGGCCATTCGAAATTCGTGGCTATTGCTCTGGAGGTTTCCTCCCTCAGAGGCTGAGGTTTCATTCTCCCCTTCAGAGGAGAAACTTATTGCCCTCTGGCAAAAATGGGGTGAAGAGGATGGAATTCTTGGAATTTTGCTATTGGAAAGGCATTTTTATGAATTTTTTCGATGGGCAAAGCTCTTTGGTTTTTTTACAAATGTGTTATATGCCCTTGATATTTTTGTGTGGCAATGTATGAATTCCATTTTTCAATTTGCTTGGGACCGAGGTTTGGAATATCCTCGGATTTATCTAACATTTAAAATTCTTTTTCCGGTTTTGGGACGGAGAGCAGCTGTTTTTCCCTGGATTGCTAGGTGTGAAGGCCTAGCTCCGTTTCCCCCGACTTCCGCGGGAGGAGACCCTTTGGAGGGAGATGAACTGCTACTCCTGAGCCCCCCTGAACCCAAGCAGGGGGGGCAAATTTCGGCCAGACCCGAGAAAGTTTTTTTCTCTGCGTTTTCTGAGCATGCTCAGTTTTCTCCCCCCCCTTCCCTCTCTCCGGGGGATGAAGAGATGGGGGGGACATCGGCCTTCGAGCTCCCGCCTCCTGGACCCGCCCCGAGGCCGCCTCCCAGGGCGGCACCAGCGCACGGGGCCACGCCTCCCGACATCGCGGGGCCGCCCCAACCCGCCCCGCGAGTGCCGCCCCAGCCGGCGCTGAGAACACGGCAGCGAACCCCGCCTCCTGGGCCGGAGGGGCCGCCCCGACCCGCCCCACGGGTGCTTCCCTGTCGGGTCCCTCCCACGGCCGCCCCCCGGCCGGCGCCGAGGACGCTGCGGGCAGCCCCGTCCGTGGCCGCGCCTGTGTTGCTAGGCGACGGAAGTGCAGCTGAGCCGCCGCCGCCGCCGTCTCCCGCCGAGCTGTTTCCCGACGCTGAGACCAGCGCTGAGCCCGCGCGACCCTCGGAGGCAGAATGCCCGCCTCCGCTGCCACTCCCGGAGCCGAGCGACCCAACAGCGGCGTGTTCCCGCTCGCCCCCGCCGGTCCCACCGGCCGCCCCAGCTGCCCTGGAAATTGCAGTTTGTTTGAACTCAGACCGTCCCGGGCCATCTGTGGCGGCGGTGCCAGCGGCCGGCCTCTCCTTCCAAGGAGGAGCCGTGGCTTCGCAGCTCACTCTGTGTGCTGCCCGGCTGCCTGTGTTCAAAATCAGCTTTCTCGGCGGGTTGGGGGGTGTTTCTTTGGGGACTGCCCCAGGGAGACTGATATATCTCCCGGCCCTCGCTAGCTCCAGCGGCGAGGGGGCTGTGTGTTCCGAAAAGCCTGCCTCTGCTCCCCAGCCCGGAGGGGGTGGGGGTGATGCTTGGAGGCAGATGGGAGCAGCACCTTCTGCATTTGCGTTGCAGAGGCAGAGGGCACAGCCAGAAGCGACCATCGCTCATTTGCTGTGGGGACAATGCATTCCTACACCCAAGATGAGCATTTTTGGGAGACCTCCTGTCCCCCCACTGCCGGCATGGCTCGGTTTTGGGGGGAGGAAGTGTTTGGTTATCCACTTTGCCACTGTACTGGCAGCAGGATGCCAGGCTGTGGGAATGCTGACCTTGCCTCGGGGCCTGGGCCTGGGCTGTTTAGCTTGGCTCCTTGGCCCAGGTCCACCTCCCGGCCTTCTGTTGGTTTTGGGGGTTTTGCTCCCCGCTTCTGGTCCTGGACCACCTTTCTGTGGGCCAGGTGTGGGGTTCCTGATCCTTCCTCATGGGCCAGGGCCCCCAGGGCTTTTCTCTGGCCGCTGCTGCTGCTGCTCTTTCTGATTTACAAAAAAAAAAAAAAAAAAAGGGTTGAACCAGCTGGCAGCAGCTCAAAAGGATTGAAGGGCCAAAAATCAGCCTTAGCCCAAGTTAAGGACTGTGGCAGGACACTGTAGTACTTGTCTCAAATTGTTTGATAACTATTGATGGACTTTCTGTAAGAAGCTTGTTACAGGAGAAAAAGGACTTCCAGATATGCCAAAGAGGAACATCTTCACTTTGGACTTTTCCTGAAACTCAGCTGCTTGGACTTGAATTGTCTTTGCATTGGTTTTGGCATTTTCTTATATTGTAAAATAGTTTTAGCAATAGGATAGAATTGTATATTCTACAGGTGAAGAAATTCCCTGTGCATTCCACACCAGCATTTTTTCTTTTTAATTAAATAAAGAAGGGTGAGATGTCACCGACATTCTTCTTGAAAAATCCTTTCTTAGGATTTTTCCTTGCTGGAGCTGAAAGGTTTCAGCAGCAAATGTAAACAATTATTATCTGCTGCTGTGGAATGCAACAGGTCCACCCGTCATTGGTCCCCTGTAGATGTTTGGATCTACTGACCACTCACGATGGACCTGCTGTCATCTCTGTGGAGACACAGAGCCTTGTTTTGACTTCCTTTCTATCTCTCTCCTAGCTTAGCAGCTTCTGAAGAAGCCTCTGCCTTTCTATCTCTATGTAGTATAGTTATAATGTTATATATATATCATAAAATAATAAATATAGCCTTCTGATCATGGAATCAAGAGCCTGTCTCTTCCATCCATCTACAAACCCCTGTGACCACGGCAACAGATGGCATTTCACAGCTGCCCCTAAGCATGAGGCAGAAGCAGCCCTACATGCATTGAAACAATGATCTCTGAAGATATTAAAGAGAATGTATCTAGAAGCGATTGTAACTATGCAAGTCTATCAGAATTGCTGATACCAGATCATTTTTGAACTTGAAAGCCTTTGTTTGAGGAGAAGCGCAGTAAAATGCTTCCATGCCCTGAACCACAGGGATCCCAGAGGAGAAGTGCCACATTCTTCTTTTGAGGCTTTGCAACAGGTGTGAGTAGAGTCAGGGCATAAGGGCATTTGTAGAGACTGAGCCCCTGAACTGCTGAGCCATGAACAATTTGTTTTGGGGTCACCACAAGAGAGTTTTAGGAGTGAAATGGCTGCTGAGAGCTTTGAATCAGGTCCTCCGTGGACGAGGACCTGGAAGTGCACTGTGACACCTGTGACGTCCTCTAAGGAAAGGTGTGTGTTTCCCCTGGAGGCAAGATGATGCCTTCAGAAGCTGCAACCTGCTTTCATGTGGAAGCTGGTCTGGGGAAAGTGAGCCCGCAGCCAGTGTGTGGTGCTTGGTGGGAGAGGCAGCTGGAGCCTCCTGCCCTTGTGTTAGTGCTTTGAGGGCAAAGGGGGATTTTCTTACCTTTGACATGCCAAAGTGCTGTGGGGATGCCTGGCGGCAGACGTGGAGACCAGGATGTCGGTGCAGAGGCTGGCTGAGGCGCTGAGTGCACAAGGTGGCTGGTCAGGGACAGCCCAGGAGCTGATGCTGCAGCTGCTGCTGCAGTGCTGCTCCACCAGCGTTCCAGCAACGGCCACAGGAGCAGGAGACAACGACAGTTGCTATGGGCACAGCTCAACATTCCATGTAGAAGCCCAGGGGAGTCATGGGACAGAAGGAGGCCAGGGCCACCTCTGCCCCTTTTACTTCTTCTGGTGCAAGTTTGCCCTGAGAACCTCCCCATTGGGACTTTTCTCCTCAGTCGTCTGATGAGAGGGGCAAAAGCAGTGCAGGGACAGCCCTGGCTGTTCTTGGTGCTTCTCTGGAGGCTGCCTCCAGCTGAATGTGCACAGGAGCCTGGCTCTGTCCAAGGGCCCAGACCTCATCTCCTGCCCTGGAGAAGCAGAAGGACTCCTCCCGCTGGCTCTCCTCCAGCTCTGAGAGGAGCTAGAATTTGCAAGCTGTCCAGCGCAGAGCCATCCCCAAAGCTTCCTCTCAGCGTGGAGCCATTCATCCTGCCCCCTTTCTCAATTCTCTTTTGGGTGCCCAGTAATGTCACTTGATGGTTTCCCTCTTTTGGGGCTCTCAGCTGGTCTCCCACCTCATCACTCCTTCCTTGAAACTTGGAGAAACAGCATGTTTTTAAGGGCAACTGATGGGGACACACACACACAGGTGCAGCACGCCGGCATTTCTGTAGCAACCATGAATGCAGAATTTCTATATCCGTCTTCCAGCTGCCTTGGAGAAGCTAGGTGTTTATCTGCCAAGACTCTGGGATTCCTGTCATCGGGGAACACTACCAGAATTACCTTTCCTCACTGATGGCCCTCACCTTTGTTTTAATGCCTAGATCCCAGATATGACAAAAGCCAGCCAGTTTTGCTGCTTTCCTGCCTATGGTTAAGGAAAAGCAAATCTTGCTTCAGTCCCAATCTTGCTTCCTTCCCAGCCTGCCCGTTAGCCACACGCCAGCAAAGTGAGGCCACAGATGGAACAAGTCCCACTGCAACGCAGATACTTTGTAGGCTCCAAAGCCCAGCTGCACCGGCTCCATCATGCAAGGACAAGCTTCCCTCGGCTTCCCACAAGCAGCCTGGCAATTGCCCCCTCCCTCACCCCCTCTCCACCCTCCACAGCCCCTGCCACCAAAGCCTTGCTAGGCAGTGCCATTTGCTGGGCTAGATAAAAGAGTGACTTTGATTCTTCTTTGCTGCAAATACCAAAGCTGTGAGAAGTGAGAGGAGAAGGATCACACCCGATCTGCTTTAGCTAAGGAGATTGCTGGAGGCCCAGAGAGGGAGACTGGTCCTTGAAAGAGAAACTGAAACTGAACTCCTGCTGCCTTGGTGGTGCATGTGGATATGAATTGGATAGAATCGGAGAGGTTAGAAAGGTCCTCCAAGGTGGTCAGGTCCATCAGTCGTCCAAAATGAAACAAAGTGATGTTGCTGGGCTACAAAAAGGACTAAACCCGCTGCTTTTACGCCAGAAAAGATGGTGAGACCAGAGCACTACTTTAGATCCAATCCATTGAATTAAACAAAGCCTCCCTTTCCATTCCCAGCTGAGAGCTTTAGGAATCAAAGGATGAAGCCCCAGCGTTATTTCACTGGCAGTAAAGGAGACACACCTTTGCAAGTCCTTTGCCAGCTGAGCAAGGGGCTGGGCCACGGGGAGGTGGCGCATGCCCAGATTCTTCTCTCAGGGCAAGTGCCCTGTTTGAAGCACCAGACAAATGTAACAAGCAGTGCCGGAGTGATTTCATACAGACAAAAAGACAAAATGGAACAAACGTGGTTTAATGATAAAGACACATTGTGTCTCAACAAAGGCAAAATGTCAAAAGACGGAGCGTAGCCAACACCAAACCTCTTACATTTGCTGATAAATCTAATACTACTAATAAACCTTGAATAATCCTAATGTATCTTAACTAATATATTGAGGAGATTCCTAATAGGGATTCCTATCATGTCAACTAAGTAATTCAACAAGCCTAGAAACTTAGAAAACAGTCTCTTATTCCTATCTTTCCTATCTAGTCCTATGGACGCCTAACACTTGCTGGCCCTGGACAAGCTGCAGCCTTGTCTAATTTGGTCTTTTCTTCTTGGGGAGAGGCTCTGCTTCCTTCCGAGGGCGATGTCTTCTCCTGTGTTTGTTCCTTTCCTTCATGGTTTCAAACACCCTGGAAGGTAGGAAACAAACCATCCACTGGTCAGTTTAGTAGACACCATTCAAGCAAGGGCCAAGATCTGGGTTTTAGTGTGAATTTCTGTCTTTTTGGGCAGTGGCACATTTGTTAATTGATCAGCACCATGAGTGTGATCTTTCTTGTTCCAGTGCCTTGAAAAGTCTTCCTCCTTTTTTGCTGCATCCTATTTTGAATTTGACCAGCAGCATCAAAGCAAGCTTGGATGGATCTATTCCTACACTTGCATGAACTGTGTCTTGTTGGGGCACGGCAAGGTTTCATGGTGAATGCTGGGTTTGAGCGAAGCTCTTTGGGTTTGAGGTGGCTTGTAAGCTTGGGCACGGCTGCGAGGGGCCATGCTGCAAGTGCCCCCAGCTTGCCCTGCGGTGCCGATGGAAAGGGTCAGCCTGTTTTATTCCAAAGGCGCAGCTTTGAGCAGAAAGAGGAGGAACTTGGGCACCGTTTGCACTGCCCGCAGGGAAAGGGGCCTCCCGCCGAACGGGGCGGCTGGCGCGGTTGGCAGCAGGGACAGTCGGCGCTGCGAGCCCTCTTGCGGCTTCTCTTGCCTGTCTCCCCATTCTCCTTTGTGGGGGAGCTTTTGCTGCTCTTTGCTTGGCCCACACCCTGGAAATCAAAGAATCCTTATCAATCTTTCCTTCCTCTCAGCAGGCTGGAAATCAGGGCATCCAGCAGAAAAATATATCGGCCTAAGCAAATCCTTCCAAACCATCAAGAGCTGAGGAAAGGGCTGCGTTTTTTGCCAGTGGGCTGCGGCGGGCTGCCAAGCCAGAGCTTGGAGGGAAATACTCCTGTTTTCTATGGGCCAAAGGGCTGGGATAAATATGAGGGTATCTAAAGTCCGACATTTCCATCAATGTCTAGGGAATGGGATTTAAATCCAGTCAAATTAGGGAAGACACATGGTTAGGCATTTTATACAACCCAAAATAATCTCTCTCTCGCTATGTGAACCAAATTGCTCTTTGCCGGTAAGGAAAGTTTTAGGGGAGCCTCAGCAGCGGCAGCTGCTTCTTGGGGAGGATGCTGGCATGCTACAAAATCTCCCTGAAAATCTGCAGCATATCCACGAAGGCAGCCCGCATTGCTGATGTCAGCAAGCCATGGGGAATTAAGGGTGTGATTGGAGTCAGCGAGGGTGCCAGCCCTTGAGAAAGCCATCTGTAGAGAGTCAAGGCCCATTTTGGCGGCAGTGCTGCTTTCTTGGCTCAAAGTTACGCTCCAGAATTGCGTCTTTCAGGGCAGCAGCATGAGGAAGCCCTGGGCAGCCTCTGCTGCGCCTTTCCCATGGCATGGGACCATGCCATCCTGGCAAAGCGGCGTCTGGCATGGCTGGCCAGCAGGTTTTCTCCCCTTGCCCCAGTTTCTCCACCCTCCTGGCACGTCTGGACTTTCTTCCCCCTCACCTGAGCAAGAGTGCTGGCAAGTTGATGCTCCTTTTTCCAAGAGTAGTAGTACTCCACACACTGTGCCACGGTCTTAGTCTGGATCTGTTGTCAAGAGAAAAAGAAGGAGTCTAAAGTGGAGTAGGGTGCATTGGGGAAAAAGTCGAATATGGAGGAAACTAGGAAGTGAAATCATGAAGTAAAGGGAGTAGGGTGTCAAATGAAATCAACATGGAGAAAGAGAGGCATCATGCAATGTAGTAAACCGTGTCTTATGCTAGGTGGTAACACACGTCATGCACAGATCAACAACAAATCCATCTAGCACACTTCTTCTTTCCCGCTTCACTCCAGTTATGGCAGCACCAGGTCTTGAGGAAGCAGCAGCAAAGCTGTGCGAAGGACCTGACAGAATCAAGCTTCATCTTCCACAAGAGCTTGGAGAAAAGGGCCGGAGAGGCAGGATCATCCTTTTCACACAGGCCTTTGATGTCCCGTTTTGTTACTACTTGAAGATACTTGGGACTTGAGAAGAGAGAGACTGAAGGCCAGTGTTTGCTACCAGAAATTAGTGAGCATTCCTCCTGATGAACTGCTCGGCTAAAGAATGTCCCGTGGCTTTACCTGCTTGTGGATGAGATGAAAATCCTTGCCGTAGGTGTGGAAAGCCTTTTGGAAGGACTCCTTCTCCTCAGTCCATCTATCAGAGCCTGGCAATAAAAAGCAGCAGGTGAATGGATCCCTTGATGCACGTGAAGCAGATCCCGCTGGCTGCTGACAGAAAATCCTGGCAGGCCCTCCTTGACGTGTGTGTAGGTGTCTGCTCCCTCAGAAGGTAGTGAAGACAGGAGCAGGCATTCCCCCGGGAAAAGGATTGGAAAAGAAGTCAAGCGGAAGGACTAGATGCTGGTGCTTTCCCCAGCCCCCGAGAAGACAAGACCTTGTGCTGCTGTTAAGCACAGTTGGTTGAAGCAGAAACGCTTGCCACAAGAATGAAGGGGACGGCAGCAGCTGTCAGTGAAGGAAGAAGCTCTGCTTTGCTTACTGCGTAATGATAATCAGCCATGTCATGGCCTGGAGCTGTTGGAGGCCCCCCTGAGAGCAACATCTCCAGAGCCTCCTGCAAGATCAAAAGGGGAGAAGGCTTTAGCCACCCCACCACATTCCAAATGAGCCCAAAATCACAGACGCTGCCTTTCAGCTCTTTTGCCTCTTCACACATTCAAGCGACTGTATGCCATGTGGGTGAAACACTGTGATTTGCTCCCAGTGGCTAGTTTTTGCTGCCCAAGCCTTTGATCCTGGTCCCCAAGAGTGGCATTTTGCTCAGCAACCTAATGATTTTGCTGCTCCTGCACCCAGAATGGCCTCAGCTGACTGAGGCTTCTAGCAATTTGCCCTCCAAATGTCTTGGAGAAGCCAGATCTCCGGGCGATTTACAAGGCAGCAGGCTGCAGGAGCTTGCGCCGCCACCGCCTCCAGGAGGGAGATTGACCCTGCTGGAGCCGTCTGGGCTGAGCCCCGGTGCAGCTGGAGGAGACACAGCAGGCAGCAAGTGCTCTGCTCCCTGTTAAGACCCTTCTTCAAAGAGCAGCCAGGAAAGGCTGTCCCAGTGGCCGCGCCTTCTGCATTCCCTGTGCCCTCTCCTCTTCTCTGTGCCCAAGCAGCCGCCTCTTACCGGAACGCTGCCGCGTGCCTGGTGCAGGCAGTGCAGGGCGCGCTCCAGGTGAGCTGCTGCCCCGGCAACGCCATGGGAGCTGGCCACATCCAACAGTTCTCTTACTGCAAGCACAAGAAAAACGCACCGAAAATCAGCCTTGAGGCCAGGCAGGGCAAAGGTTGCCCTGCAAGGCAGAAGGAAAGCCCAGGAGCTAAAGACAGCAGCTAGGAGAGCAGGAAAAGGAGAGTAAAGACAGCGCCAGCTGAACCAAGGGCCCACGCAGTGCTGGCTCTCCCTTCAAAGCAGCTTCTGTCACAAGAAGCGAGGCCCAATCTCCCCTCTTCCAGTGGCAAATGGCCCTGAGCAATTTGGAGAGCAAGATGCTTGCTCCTTTTCCTGCTCTGCTGCAAAAGCAGAGCATTCTCCTTGCCTCTCACACTTCTACACGGGAAGATGGGCCAGACAAGGAGAGAAGCAGAGCCTGCAAAACGCCGCCTTTTGCCCCAAAAGCAGCCTTTTAAAGACCCAAGTATGTCACGGGTGGAAGGAAAGCTTGAAGCAAAGCTTCCTCTGTCAGGTTTTGGCATGTCAGAGGCATCTTCCTCCCAGGGCTTCCAGACCAGGCTTGCAGGCTCTTCATCCTCACTTGGTGGTCTGCTCTGCAGCTCTGGGAGCTCAGCCTGAAAGTCGCTGCCAACATTGATGTGTCTAAAGGAAGAAGGAGGTGCAAGGAAGAAGGGCAAGTGGTCAAGAGAGCCTTTCTGTGGAGCCACAGGCTTGAAGCAATCCCAGCCTGACTCTGAAAGAGCACGTCTCCTCCTGGCCATTCCTCTACTTTGCTGTCCTTTAACCCTAGGCCAAAACTCACGGCTCAATGTGGGCTCTTGCTTTCCTTTTGATTGTGCCTCTCCTTTCCACCTGAAAGAGACCAAAACAATGCTCCCGTTCAAACTCCTTCTGCCCAGGATGTGTCAGTAGCCTTCCTTCTCATCCTCCTCATCATTGCAAAGCCCGAGCTCCTCTGTCCCAGCTCCTTTCTCTTTAGTGTCATTGCCGCCTTTTGGAGGTGGAATTTCCTAGGCAGGACCCTCTAGCAGTCAGCAGCTTCCTCAGGAGGGGAAGCAGAAGGCCATGCACTAGTCTCTTCAGTCCTGGGGCCGCTGACAAGAGCCAGGAGAATGGCCTGGAAGATGTGCCAGGGCAGGCTTAGGTTGGCTACAAGGAAACAGTTCTTGACCCAGAGGGTGCTTGGGCGCTGCAACAGCCTCCCCAGGGAAGGGGTCACAGCACCAAGCCTGACTGAGCTGCAGCAGTCTTTGCACACTGCCCTTGGGCACAGGGTGTGGTTGCTGAGGCTGCCCTGGGCAGGCCCTGGAGCTGGGCTCCGTGAACTTTGAGAATCCCTTCCAAGCCAGAAGTTTCTGTGCTGCTGTGATGGTGTTCCTGAGAAGATGGCATTTCACAGCTGCCCCTAAGCATGAGGCAGAAGCAGCCCTACATGCATTGAAACAATGATCTATGAAGATATTAGAAGAGAATGTATCTAGAAGCGATTGTAACTATGCAAGTCTATCAGAATTGCTGATACCAGATCATTTTTGAACTTGAAAGCCTTTGTTTAAGGAGAAGCGCAGTAAAATGCTTCCACGCCCTGAACGACAGGGATCTCAGAGGAGAAGTGCCACATTCTGCTTTTGAAGCTTTGCAGCAGGTGTGAGCAGAGTCAGGGCATAAGGGCATTTGTAGAGACTGAGCCCCTGAACTGCTGAGCCATGAACAATTTGTTTTGGGGTCACCACAAGAGAGTTTTAGGAGTGAAATGGCTGCTGAGAGCTTTGAATCAGGTCCTCTGTGGACCCGGACCTGCAAGTGCAATGTGACACCTGTCTACGTCCTCTAAGGAAAGGTGTGTGTTTCCCCTGGAGGCAAGATGATGCCTTCAGAAGCTGCAGCCTGCTTTCATGTGGAAGCTGGTCTGGGGAAAGTGAGCCCGCAGCCAGTGTGTGGTGCTTGGTGGGAGAGGCAGCTGGAGCCTCCTGCCCTTGTGTTAGTGCTTTGAGGGCAAAGGGGGATTTTCTTACCTTTGACATGCCAAAGTGCTGTGGGGATGCCTGGCGGCAGAGGTGGAGACGAGGATGTCGGTGCAGAGGCCGAGTGAGGCGCTGAGTGCACAAGGTGGCTGGTCAGGGACAGCCCAGGAGATGATCCTGCAGCTGCTGCTCCAGCGCTGCTCCACCAGCGTTCCACCAACGGCCACAGGAGCAGGAGACAACGACAGTTGCTATGGGCACAGCTCAACATTCCATGTAGAAGCCCAGGGGAGTCATGGGACAGAAGGAGGCCAGGGCCACCTCTGCCCCTTTTACTTCTTCTGGTGCAAGTTTGCCCTGAGAACCTTCCCATTGGGACTTTTCTCCTCAGTCGTCTGATGAGAGGGGCAAAAGCAGTGCAGGGACAGCCCTGGCTGTTCTTGGTGCTTCTCTGGAGGCTGCCTCCAGCTGAATGTGCACAGGAGCCTGGCTCTGTCCAAGGGCCCAGACCTCATCTCCTGCCCTGGAGAAGCAGAAGGACTCCTCCCACTGGCTCTCCTCCAGCTCTGAGAAGAACTAGAATTTGCACGCTGTGCCGCGCAGAGCCATCTCCAAAGCTTCCTCTCAACGTGGAGCCATTCATCCTGCCCCCTTTCTCAAGTCTCCTTTGGGTGCCCAGCAATGTCACTTGATGGTTTCCCTCTTTTGGGGCTCTCAGCTGGTCTCCCACCTCATCACTCCTTCCTTGAAACTTGGAGAAACAGCATGTTTTTAAGGGCAACTGATGGGGACACACACACACACAGGTGCAGCACACCGGCATTTCTGTAGCAACCATGAATGCAGAATTTCTATATCCCTCTTCCAGCTGCCTTGGAGAAGCTAGGTGTTTATCTGCCAAGACTCTGGGATTCCTGTCATCGGGGAACACTACCAGAATTACCTTTCCTCACTGATGGCCCTCACCTTTGTTTTAATGCCTAGATCCCAGATATGACAAAAGCCGGCCAGTTTTGCTGCTTTCCTGCCTATGGTTAAGGAAAAGCAAATCTTGCTTCAGTCCCAATCTTGCTTCTTTCCCAGCCTGCCCGTTAGCCACACGCCAGCAAAGTGAGGCCGCAGATGGAACAAGTCCCACTGCAAGGCAGATACTTTGTAGGCTCCAAAGCCCAGCTGCACCGGCTCCATCATGCAAGGACAAGCTTCCCTCGGCTTCCCACAAGCAGCCTGGCAATTGCCCCCTCCCTCACCTCCTCTCCACCCTCCACAGCCCCTGCCACCAAAGCCTTGCTAGGCAGTGCCATTTGCTGGGCTAGATAAAAGAGTGACTTTGATTCTTCTTTGCTGCAAATACCTAAGCTGTGAGAAGTGAGAGGAAAAGGATCACGCCCGCTCTGCTTTAGCTAAGGAGATTGCTGGAGGCCCAGAGAGGGAGACTGGTCCTTGAAAGAGAAACTGAAACTGAACTCCTGTTGCCTTGGTGGTGCATGTGGATATGAATTGGATAGAATCGGAGAGGTTAGAAAGGTCCTCCAAGGTGGTCAGGTCCATCAGTCATCCAAAATGAAACAAAGTGATGTTGCTGGGCTACAAAAAGGACTAAACCCACTGCTTTTACGCCAGAAAAGATGGTGATGCCGAATTTTTCCCCAAAAGGTGAAAATAACTGTTTAAGAGACTCAGTTTAAGTCAAATAGACTGGAGGTATTTTATTATCAACGTGTTGGAGAAATCTCTAAATGGGTTTCTGAGTTTCCCGTAACACAAGCAAGCCTTTTATACAGTTTTGGATATAGGATTACATCATATCATCATGCATATTCATCTGGGGCGTGGTGTAGGTGGAGCGTGGGCGGGGACATCTCTTTTGAGGATCTTCTTGGTGGTCGTTTCTGCTATCTTCATCATGGGCGGGGGTCTCCTGATGAGTCTTCCTCCTTATACTTTTGAACCTTTCTCCTTATGTGGTCATTTCCCGGTGTAGTTGGCTTAGTCTCCATGGCTTGGCAAGGTTCTTAGGGTCAGTTTGACATCGTTATCTCTGAACATGTTTAGCTCATCGTTCCCCTATCCCTATCTCTCTCTCCTGTCATTTTGTTCCATACCTTAGCGATTTATTGCTCTCTGTGGTTTCTAAATGCTATGCTTTCTTCAAATGCTTCACATTCTATATTTTAACTCATTATTTCTTGGAGGGCTATCTGTTTTGGGGCTTCATTTCCCCCCTTTTTCTTGTAACTTACGAATTCTTTTCGTCAAGTTCTAATCTTATAGGGTGCTGATACGCTCATACTATAGCCTGAATCTCAGACTCTTTAATCATTCATCGATTCCTAGCCCTTCTAGCCCTTCTTTCTCTTACTTGCGAAGTCCTTCTCGAATGTCCCTAATCTTGCTGTGAATCAAAACAGAACGATCAAAAGATTCATGCAACACATTCTCATGCAACACAATTTTCGAACTCTTCTCAACCGTGGCCTTGCTAAAGCAAAAGTTTATAGCCGCCCTATTCTGTAATACTGCATAATTAACACTTTGTACGTCTGTAATTAGTATGTTTGAAACTTCTGTAAATCAATAGTTTAGCTCATTAGCAATAATGTAACAGCAGCGATAAAAGGCATTTTGTGTAGCTTTTCACTTCTTTTCTCCCTTCTCTCTTTTGAGTTTTGCTGTTCCTCACTTTCCTACCCTCAATCTCTGAAGGTTCTCGATGCACTGATCCAATGCTTGGTCAGGATCTCCTTCAAAGGGCCCTACCACAGATGTTTGGGTCAGTGGGACTTTTTCTCTACATCGGGCAGCTACAATGTGAGAATTTCTCCTTATTTCTAGTGCTTTTAGTTCGTGATTCAAACGCCACTTCACAAAAGCAGTAATTATTTGTTCTGAACACTCATACAAATTAAGTCCTTCTCTTCTTGACAAGCCTGTAAATTTACTTAACGCTCTAATCCAGCTACTTTCTATTGCCCATTGGCCACAACACTTCCGACACCAAATTTGCCACACAAGTGCCTGATCATACCAGTAAGTATACCTGCACTCAGCACACTTTAGAGTAACCCAAGCACAGCAAAACATATTACTACAGGCTAAACAGGCTGTACTATTCAGTGGTTCAGATTCGTCAAATTGCGTGGTAAGAACCCAGTCTACCCAATCTCGTGGTGGGTCCGTTAGAGCTATGGCAGCTGGTTCACTATACTGCGCGAGACGCTGGAGGTCCTGGTGTACATTAAAGAAAAGCTTTCTCTACAGTCGTCCTTCTTCATTTCTTGCTGTTATTCTATCCCACCACTCGACGTCCCAGATACGTAAGGCTTCACCCATTTAGCAGGTATCTTGAGAGTCCCTCTAGAATCTAATGATCAGAGTTGTAAAGGTTTGAGGTGGAGTCAGAATTATGATGTCCGCTCCTCTTGTTTGTCTTCCGGAGCTTTCTTGACTCGTGAGTAGTGGATCCACGTAGGTCGTTCCTTAATCTGAATCGCGGTGAAGCCTACCTCTCTTGTAGGGGTTTTCCTAAAAGATTCTTAACATACACTTAATCACTGGGATTAAACGGATGCAATTTGCAATCAGGTTGTTTAGGTTGGTGCCCTATTACCACAGTTGCATTTTTGTCAAACTGTTTCTCCATTGTAATTACATAATCGTAAATGTACTGATTACTGATTTGGTCTATGGCGTTCTCATTTACAACTTGCATAGCATAAGGTCTACCATACAAAATTTCAAATGAACTTAACTTTGATCTTGGTTTGACTCTCAGCCTCAGCAGAGCAGTAGGCAAAGCCTGATACCACTGCAAATTAGTCTTCTGGCATATTTTGGCAATTTGCTGTTTAATAAGATAATTCATCTTTTCCATATTGCTATTTGATTTGTAATGCTTTGTTTATTGCTCTCACTACTTTCGCACAGAAATGTGTACCTCTATCCAAAAAAATGCTCTTTGGTACCCCAAACTGTGGAATGATTTCATTCAACAGTACTTTAGTCACTTCTATTTGTCCTACAAGGGAATGCTTCAGGCCACCCAGAAAATGTATCAGTTAATACCCATTCTCGCAATAAAGGTTCCCAGGACAAACGCGGCAAAAACACAAGTGATAAGGACATTCATGTGCACCATTTGGTTGGACTCTCCTGATTGTACTTCTCACTTCACACCCTTTGGGACACCATGGAAGTCTCCAAGCTGCGCCGTGTTGCCGTATTCGACATCTTGGGCGTATCCTCCAGTGAGCATGCCTGGAGTCACTCTTCCACATGCCTCATGGTCTAACCAGCCACAGTACGGGTCCCGCGAACCAATACATGTCTTTTTACAAGACCCGTGACGCTCACACCGACTCAGGGGAATTCTAACCACGCAGCTGGAGAATGCCACGAACAGAGCATGGTGGTCTCTGTCTAGCTGGAGGGAAATGACTCTTCTGTCTTCCTCACTTTCTGTATTACACTTTGCATAATTATATGCTTCAATCTCTTCCAGTAATATGCTGTCATTCAAAGGAAAAGGCCTGGTCTTTGCCAAGATTTTAAGTACTACTCCAGCTTCGGAGCCAACAAATATGACTGTGTACTTCTGGTAGGGTCCAGCAGCGTGGTCTACAGCAATTGCTGTCAATCTGTATCTGACACGTGCTTTGGTAAACCAGGGCTCCTCAGTGACTGAGGGAACAGCTGAGTCTATCAATGGGTGAGATTTGATGAAGGAGAGCGTTTCGTCTGGGAAATCAGTGGAGGTTTTGTAAGCCTCTGCTAGGCCATGTTTTGCACAGCAGCCAGGTCTTGGCTTTGGTACTTTGTCTTCAGGTACAGCTGTCTAAACAGAGCCAGGAGTCTTTTGTTCTTTAAATCTCTCTTTGAAGACTTTCTCAATGTCATCCATGCTGAAAGCACACACTGCTGAACCAGGAATGCTATTAAGCTGTGTGGTGAATACACCTACAACAGTGGGCACTCCATTGATTTTTATGATGTCTGTGATAGACTGCAAAACATCAAAGTAGAAGAATGAATCCCCAGGAACTGAGCAGTTGAGCCGAGCTTTCAGAAAGGATGTCCAGTGCTTCTCCAGGACCTAATGAGAGCCTCCCATGTCATTTTTGCAGATGCGTGCCACACGGGAATACACAGCCTTGCTTAAAGTGTCGTGCTCTACAGCAATTTCTCGGAGGAAGAAATAAACATAGTTCCCATATTCTATGGCATGAAGGAAGTGTGGCTCTTTTATCCATTTGGAGTCATACTTTCTTGTTCTTAAGGCAGATCCATCCCCCATGCTGCGATAAATAACAGCATCCCTTGCCAGGAAATCTGCTACTGTTGTCGAAAACAAATTTCCATCAGCAAAGAGGGCGACATTGGTTTGTCTGGCATCAAATGGGCATCTTGCCAAACCACTAATTTCCTCTTTATCATACTCTAATGTATTCAACCGATAATATCTGCACACAGGGTTAAATGCATTTGTTCCACAGACAAACACCATCTCTTCATTTCTTGGAACAAAGACTTTAATGAAGTTGTGGCATTCATCTTCGTGTTTGCCTTTCATAGCACAGTTCTCTCTGTCCTGCTGCTTTGGTCTACATGTTAATTCCTTGCTTGGGATAATTTCTGATTTTGGAGCTTCATTTAAGTTTACAGTGTAAACCTGGTCCTTGCCAGTGATATAAAGTGTGTCTCGAATTTTCAACATTAGTTGGAAGTCCAGTCTGTGCTGAGATTCATTGCCTGAATGGCGTCTTCTAAATACTGGATATTGCTTTGAATAGTGATAGTCCACAACGTTGATGGGGTCTTCATCTTCAGGGAAGTTGACGGCCCAGCAGGGGGACAGGCTCAGCAGTGTCACTAAGGCACGGAGCACGGGGAACTTCATGGCTGGGGACAGGTGACAGCACTGCTCAACTACCACTGAGACTGAATGTGAAGATCCTTAAATTGCTGGCATCAGTGTTCTTGTAAACTCTGGCACAATTTCAGATGGGTTATCCTGCCATCTCTAGAAAGGCGCGCAGATCCTTCACCGTCTCTGGTCTAGGCGTCTGGCAGATGGCCTTTTTCCTAGCTACTCTCAGGGATCGCTGTCTTCTGGAGACTTC
Organism: Setophaga petechia; assembly: GCA_024362935.1. Classification (NCBI taxonomy): domain Eukaryota; kingdom Metazoa; phylum Chordata; class Aves; order Passeriformes; family Parulidae; genus Setophaga; species Setophaga petechia. The sequence goes on from JANCRA010000078.1 coordinate 1,129,722, forward strand.
GTATCCCAGGTATACCACTTCTTTTTGCTTTAGCTGTGCTTTCTGTTGAGAGACTCGATATCCTCTTAAACCCAGGAAATTCAACAGGGAAATAGTCTATTCAATGCATTCTCCTTCTGTCATTGTTGCTATTAGGAGGTTGCCTACGTACTGCAGAAGGGTGCCATCTCCCAGCAGCTTTTCCTACTGTTCTAATTCTTTGGCTAACTTTTGACTATGGGCTCAATCCTCTTCCTGTCTTCTATCTTCAGAGGGTATTGTTTTCTTATCACCGGTTTTGCCCCAACCTTAATTTCAACAACAATCGGCGCTGCTTGTTTTTGATTTTCCAGGTATATCAGTAGCCTACACTAATGGGTATGTCTTGCTCAGGATTCGCTCGAAATTGTGATTCCCAGGTTTAGGTTCCACACAACTGATTGTCAGGCTTAGAGCTGTAACCAGTTGTTCCTCATTTACTTGAAATTCCAATTTGTCTTTGTTATACTTTATTATAGCTCCCAAGTTCTCTAATAGGTCTCTCCCTAATAAGGGCTTTGGCAAATTTGGTAAATACAGGAACAGATGAATTCCCATCTGTTTCCCAATTTTGTATTTAATGGGTTTCAAAAAGTAAGCCTTTTCTGGTTGGCCTGTTGCTCCCACAACTTGTACAAATTCATCACTTTTAGGTACTAATTCTTGATTTTAAAACTGAAAAAGTTGCTCCCGTATCAATCAAAAAGTCCAATTCCTTTTTACCTTCCCCTAGCTTCATTTTAACCAGTGGGTCTGCTGGGGTACGGCTTACTGGTCCCCCTCATTCACTGTCCTGATCTGTGGTAGTAGTAGTGGCCATCAGCCTTTCCCTTCGTTGGGGGCATTCTCGCTGCCAGTGTCCCCTCTGTAGGCAGTACTTACATTGATTTGGCCTTACTCTAGTTGGGTGGGGTTGGAGTCTCCCTCCCCCTCCTGCTGGGTTACTTCTACCTCTTCCCCTGGTTCCAGATTCCGAGTAGCCTGTTTTCTGAGCTGCCACTGCTACAGCCACTACTCGAGCTATCCTTCTGTCTTCCCTTTTCTTCTCCTCAATTTCTCTATTATTATATACCTTCCATGCCTCATTCAGTAGTGTCTCTAAGTTTTTATTCGCTGAATGCTCAAACTTTTGTAATTTCTTCTTGATGTCTGAGTTACTCTGTCTCATCATCAATCCTTGCAAGTGCCAATTCCCTTCTTCTGTTGCTGGGTCCAGGGGTGTGTATTGTCTCATCACTGCTCTAAGTCTGTCCAAAAACTCTGATGGGGTCTCATCCTTTCCCTGCCTGATGTCATATAGCATTGACTAATTGATAGCCTTAGGGATCGCATTACGCAAGCCCATCGCTATCAGCTTTCTATACTGAACTAGTCGCTGATAGTGCTCTACGTTGCTCGGGTCCCATTCTGGTTTACTGCTGGGAAAATTATCTTCTAGTCCCCCTGGTAATACTTGGGCATATCGTTTTCCTGTTTCCAACACGAGTTCCCTTTCTGTATCTGTCAGTTCTGACAGCATTACTTCTATATCTTCCCAATCAATATCTAAATTCTTTGCCATTAATTCGAACCTCTTCGCTACTCCCTCTGGATTCTTCCTAAAGTTCCTTGCCTCATCTCTCCAGTTGTTCAAGTCACTCGTTGAGAGTGGCACCTTTACTTTGGTCCTACTCTGTTGTCCTCCCATGGTTATTCCCTGTGTCTGCGTCTTCTGTTTAATCAGAATAATCTCTTTCCCACAAGTACTGTATACTAATTTATACAAACACTTCATTCATGCAATTTCCAATCGCTTCGTCCGTTTCCGACCTGGCTTCTCGCGAAGAACAGGAAATGCGGAGTGGGACTCCCTCTCGCTTCGCAGCGACGCTGCGTCTCATTCACTCTCACACACACTCACACTCTTTTTATCCAAACTGTCCTACCTTTCCGGTCTATCAGAATACACCGCTTTACCACGAGATGTCACTGGCAAGTCATATAGTACAGATATTGGTCAGCTTCGGGTTGTCACACACTCGTAAAGCAGCTGTAAACCAAGGTATGGTTTGCAGATGATATCACAATAAATTCTTACACACAAGGGAGATTACAGTTAACACAAAATACCGAGTCCTTGTCCCGAGATTCAAACTTGCGCCTCACCAAATTACAAAATTCTTGCAGACAATGTAACAATGTTAAACAAAAGTATAACACAAATGTATCTTCTCAAAACCTTATCAAAACCTTATCAGGGAAAGGGGAAAAATTGGACAGGGTCCCGGGCCTGGCTGGATACATTCCCAGGCGTAGTTTGGATACGTTCCCAAGCGTAGCTTAAAGTTTCAAGCAAGGCGTAATTTAAAGTTCCAAGCAAAGCAATGACATTAAAATGAAAAAAGACATACACCTTTTTAACAAATACCCTTTCTTCTAATGGGGACTCGAACCGAACCCCGATTAACAAATACCCTTTCTTACAAACTGTGAGATACCGGCTTCCTCGAATACATGCAATCGTCCGTTTCAATCTCTTTTTTTTTTTTTTTTTCCTCTTCCTTTCTCTTTTTCTTATTCTTTTTTTTGTCTTTTCTTTTTTCTTTCTTTTCTTTTAACACAATATTCAAACAGTTTCCCACACAATAAAGACAAACCAAAAATAGCAATTACCAAAGATACCAATACCAAAAATACCAATTACCAAAGGTACCAATACCAGGGCGTCCCCCGGCTTACCCTTCGGGCGGTCACGTCTGACCCCCGTTTCCCAATAAAGCGCTTTATCCAAAAACCAATAAACAATTAAAATACCTCTTAATTGGAGCAGGAGATGCAGGGAATCCTTCGTCCACCAAAGAGCGCTGGTCCGGGGGGGAGTCTCTTCTGACAAAAAGTCGTCAGGGGCGCCCAGAGGGTCCCCCCGGACCCCGCTCGGGAGGACCCCTTAAGGCCTGGATCTCCTGTCTGGTCCCATCTGGGTCGCCAGAAAAATGATGCCGAATTTTTCCCCAAAAGGCGAAAATGACTGTTTAAGAGACTCAGTTTAAGTCAAATAGACAGGAGGTATTTTATTAACAACGTGCGTTGGAGAAATCTCTAAATGGATTTCTGAGTATCTCGTAACAAAAGCAAGCCTTTTATACAGTTTTGGATATAGGATTACATCAGATCACATACATAATCATTTCTCTGCATGCATATTCATATGGGGCGTGGTGTAGGCGGAGCGTGGGCGCGGACATCTCTTTTGAGGATCTTCTTGGTGGACGTTCCTCTGGCCTTCCTCATGGGCGAGGGTCTCCTGATGAGTCTTCCTCCTTAAACTTTTGAACTTTTCTCCTAATTTGGTCATTTCCCAGTGTACTTGGCTTAGTCTCCATGGCTTGGCAAGGTTCTTAGGGTCAGTTTGACATCGTTATCTCTGAACATGTTTAGCTCATCGTTCCCCTATCCCTATCTCTCTCTCCTGTCATTGTGTTCCATACCTTTAGCGAATTTATTGCTTTATGTGTTTCCCAATGCTATGCTTTCTTCAAATGCTTCACATTCCATGTTTTAACTCATTATTTCTTAAAGGCTATCCGTTTTGGGGCTTCATCGTGGAAGGTAACGCGAGGGCTGACAAGTTGGCTAACCCAGCGTGGGTGGCACCTCAGCCTGATACACTCGCACAGGCCAAGGCATCGCATGGGTTTTTCCACCAAAATGCACATACCCTGCAGAAGCAGTTTCAACTGACGCCAACTAAGGCTCTTGACATTGTCGAGTCATGTGATGACTGCCATGCACTTGCTCCGCCTTTGCCAGCAGGGGTAAACCCCAGGGGCCTTAGGGCCTTGGAGCTTTGTCAGACCAATGTCACCATAATTGCTGAGTTTGGTCAATTCAAGTATGTGCATGTCACAGTGGACACGTTCTCCTCTGCGATGTGGGCTTCAGCTCACACTGGGGAGAAGGCCCGTGATGTCCTCGCCCACTGGAGGCAGGCCTTTGCCGTTCTGGGCATACCTTCTGCTGTGAAAACCGACAATGGTCCTGCTTACGCATCGCAAAAGGTGCGGCAGTTCCTGCAGTTGTGGGGTGTCTCGCACAAGTTTGGTATCCCTCATTCTCCCACTGGTCAGGCTATTGTGGAACGCGCTCATGGTACTCTGAAGCGGGTTCTTCAAAAACAAAAACGGGGAATGCAGGGTGAAGCCCCACACAGTCGGTTGGCAAAAGCTTTGTGCACAATTAATCATCTCACTGTGCCACAGAACTCAAATAACCCTGTCATTTTGAATCACCATCTCTCGTTGCAGGCTGTGGATGAGGCACATCAGCCTTGGGTGAAGGTTCGGGTGCGGAATTTAGTCACCAAACAGTGGGAAGGTCCCTATGACCTTATCGCTTCGGGGCGCGGGTATGCTTGTGTATCCACAGATACTGGGGTACGCTGGGTACCTTCGAAATGTGTTCGCCCTGACCTGCGACCGCAGAGGCAGAATCCAGCCGACGAGCAGGATGGAAACCGTGACCAACCTGAAAGGCATCAGGCGGGTGAATCATTGAGTGATGACTCGGATGCAGATGATGAGAGGGATCACTCCGATGATTCCTCTGCAAATGGACACTGAACATTGTTCATGTTTCCTTTTTTGCATTGTTCATTTTCTTTTCCTTTTTTTCTTTTTTAAACAGAAAAAGGTGAGATGTCACCCTGGCTTTTTAAGATTTTCTAAGCCTTCTGATGGTGACATTCTTGTAGGGAATTTTCTCACACACTTTCTTGTAAATAACTTACTGTTTGCATTCCTTTGATGCAGGAGGAGGAGAGAGTTGATGGACTGCTGGTTTAAGCAGTGTCATTGGAGAGGTGTCATTGTCACCCTCCAATCCGCTGTCACCTTTGTAAAACTATAAATATTGGAGTCAGAAAAATAAACGTCCCTTTTTTCTTTTCACCTTGACAGCGGGTGTGCTTGTGTTCTTTCGTGTCCTACAGCGACAGCCTCCCTCAGCTTCTGCCATGTCCTGTTTGTCTTTCAGTAGTGACTGACACCCTGCCCTGTCCCACAGCTCCATCCTGGCTCTGCAGATGGCTTCCTGGGTGAGCTCACTCCTTATGAGAGACACTTCTGGAGTTCACGTTCTCTTCAGGCCTGCACCAGCATTCCTCGTTCCTGACATCCACACTCTTGTTAGAAAACCGGGTCATTCAGAAGAAAAGGATGCATGGAAAGATCCTCAGATGGAAGTCAGAGAACCTCTATGGCCACCTCAGTATATGGAGGAGGACCAAGGTGTTTCTTCTCCCTCTTTTGTCAACTGAGATTTCTGACCAGCAGTAACAGAGACTCTCCTAAGGCCCCATTAACGAATGCACTTACAGAGCCCTGGGGATGCCAGTGAAGGAAACCATGTGCCATGTAATGTGTGGCATGTATGACCAGAGTCACCAAACACCACCTAAACGTGGAATTGTTCCACCTCTCTAGGACAAGCAGAAATTTAAAGAATTAACTGTGGCCTTAAGGGCAGAAGAGGCCAGAGGAGGAAAACAACTCTGAGGGGAAAAAAGCACCATCTCTGGAGGGGGAAACATCTCTGCCTGCTCGGAATTGGTCGAGGGAACATGTCTCTATTCCTCTCCTGAAAGGGATGCTTTAGGTGACCTTTGCACCTCCAACTGCCTTGGACCAGAGCCAGGAAGATTCATTTATGTAAATGTTAACTAAATAGATAGGTAGGAAGATAGACAGATAGATCTCACTACTATAATCTCCCTTTCCTGTCCTCTCTGTTGCTACACACATCAAAACTTGGTAGCCAGTGGCCTAATCAGCAGCAATCCTGGGATTTCTCTCCTGTTGCTCAAAAATGCACACTCTTGGGGAATCTGGAGCGTGTAGGACCTTATGGAAATGGATCAGACCCAGAGCATTGCACTGGGAACTGCACTCTGTGCATCTGTGCTCGGGTAAGTACTCTTAGACTCAACCACACTGACGGTGCTGAAGTGGCTGGAATCAGAAATGCAGCACAGCCCCACCCAGCTCCTGTCATCTCTGAGGAGCAGCTGGAATGCAAAGCATTGATCTCCTGCTCAATTCCCAAACATAACACACTCCGATTCCCTGGGCTGCTGAAAGTCTCAGGTACTATTCAACTCAAAGAGATCTTTAAGGCCATGCATCAAGGCCTGGAAACCCAAAAGCTCCATCTGCATCAAGTTCCACAAAGGGTGCGGAATGACTTCCAGAGCTTGATAAGGGCAGAAAAGATTGTGCAGAAGCATCCCTGCTTGCTGGAAAAAGAGAAAATGAACAGGGCATTTCCTTCTTGGAAACCCACAAACCACAAGATGGAAGTGTCACCCACTCCAGTGTCTAAAGCCCTTGGATGCAGTGAGGGGATGTTTGGCGGGGAAACAGCCCTTGTGCTGAGCACTGTCATGCAGGGATTGATGGAAGTCTGCCTGAAGGTCCCTCAAGAGGCTCCCATTGTCCAGGCCAAAGCTCCCTGAGCACCTCCTCCCTGGCCTTGTGCTGCACCCCCTTGCCCAGCTCCCCTGTCCTTGTGTGCACACGCTGCAGCCCCTCCATGGCTTTGTGCTTCCCAGGGCCCACAGCTGCACACAGCACTCCAGCTGTGGCCGCAGTGCTGCCCAGCACAGGGCCACGCTCCCTGCCCTGCTCCTGCTGTCCCCCTGCTGCTGGCACAGGCCACCGTGCCCTTGGCCTTCTTGGCCCCCTGGCCACACGCTGCCTCATCTTCAGCTGCTCAAGGCCGCCAGCCCTGCGTCCTTTTGGCCCACGCAGCTCCCCAGCCACAAAGGTGCCCATTGCACTGCAGATACAGCAGGCACCATTGCAAGATGGCCTTCCTTGTCTACCACCTCATGTTCCAAGTAGGTATCATCAAGTTTGATAGGAAGAGGATTCTAAGTCACTCTGTTTATATTAAAATGATCTACTTTAACTGTATTGCTCTTTGTTAAATTTCCCTATCTGCTGTCAGCAAGCATTGTTCTCTTTGCAGAACTAGGTTTTTAGTTCTTCAAAGCTCTGAGATGGAAATTTAAAAATATCTATCTCTGCCTTTGTTATTGTTTTAGCAGGCATGAAAATGGATTTTCTTTCGGCCTTCCTAGCTGGCCCTCTACAGTCTACTGCTCCTGGCCAAGCTCACATCCTCCTCTACAATTCGTAAACACCACAAATATGAAATGTTCCTTTCTCACTCACCTCAGGATCTTCCACACTGCTGAATACACACTTCAAAGTGACCTGTAGTAGGAAGGGAAAATGAACCAGATGCTGTCAGAAAACTGCCTGGGCCTCTGGGATTCACCACAGAACAAGTCAACCCAAACAGAGATGATTTCCCATTTCACAACTTCCCTCCAGGAGACACATTTCATTCACACAGCCAGCAAGGGATCAGGACAATATTCTTCGCTGTGCCTACACTTTGGCATGTTTAGCCAGTAAATGAATACAAACATGATCAAGAAAATGCAAATTGTTCTTTAACACGCAATGCTCCTGTTCTACCAAACACATAAAACAGCTTCTAAATTCCACTCCTTCAAGTCATTTTGTATTCAATCAGTAACATGCACTAGTTCTCATTAACTTGCAGGAAACAGTTGCCCAGAAAAGCTTCCCAAAATCCCCCTGAGCTGTGGCAGTTCTATTGTGGAAGAGCACAGCAGCACCTCTAGGGTTCAGGAGCAGACACTCACTGCTTTAGAGTTTGCACTTCCTTTCAAAGGGAGTAACTATTTTAACTCAGTAAAAGGACAAGTTAGACAGTCAAATCCCTTCATCACAAAACTTAGAAAGAAAGAAGCTTCCCCTGAATTTCGGGAACAACTGCAGAGTTTTTAGAAGGCATTCCCTGAAGGTCTGCCAGTCTACATTTTCAAAGGTGTCTTGCTTGTCCCAGCAAACTGAGGCAATGACAGACTCTGCTGCCACAGACTCTCCCGTGGAGGGAACAGAACCCCTGAAGCTTCCCCTGCAAATGCTGCCCCTGTGGCTACAGACACCCCCTTTTAGCTGAACGCCTTGACAGGAGCTTTACCAAACCAGCGGCATCCTAATGCTCCTTCTGTTTCAAAATCAGAAACTCGGTCACCAAGAAAGAGCAGGAAGACATACAAAAGCCAGGTTAGGATACACCCTAACCTAAGCAGAAGGGAAATCTCTACTTACGGTAGAAGTGTGTCATGTAGTAGGCAGAAAAAGTAATGCCATAGGCAGCAAAAGCTGCCGTGGCCAGATGGTGAAACATGGTAGCAGTGTTGTGGGAGTTCACCACAACACGAGAAAACACAGAGCTCTTGTCAGTGGGCAGCTCCCTGCTGACAAAGGCGCCAACCAGGAAAGTTCTCCTCAGCTGAGCAAGGCCTAGGGCTGCTCTGACACTCAGGCCTTCCGTGCACCAAGGCAACCTTCTGATGTCACTGTGACCAGGTGGCAACCATGCCCTGACATCACAAAGCAAACGCTCCATGTTGGTCTGGGAATTTATGCAAAGCAATAACCAACCTTCCCTACAGCAAACACAAAATGGCTTTGGAAGTTCTCCTCTGACACAAAGCTGCACAAACTCCCTTCATGGGCCAAACCCTGTTGTTCTGGGGATCCAAGAGGAGCTCCAAGAGTGCCCCAAGCACCTACAGCCTGTACCCCAACTGAGCACTCAGATGGGACACAAGCAAAGGAAATCAGACCAAGAAAATGGCCCACAGCATTGCACATGTGAGAAACTACCCTTCCTTTAACTTTTTAAAGGTTTATTAAACCTTAAGAAAGGACTGAATAAGGAAAAATTGCAGCATTGGGAGTCTCCATGACTAGCAGACATGTGTTCATCTACAAAAAGGATGCTCTGCCTTTTATACCCTTAGCTCCTCCAAAAGTTTTGTCTTTCTCTGCTGTCAATTGGTGCAGATTACTTTCTTGCATCTTGACTGGAGGTCAGGTGTTGTTACACCCTGCCTGCTGGTCCCAAAGCAGCCCTCCCCAAATGCCCTGACTCCCGAGGCTGTTACAAGGGGGAGGGGAAAGAGGACTATGGGAGGATATTTTACAATACCATCACTACACATTTGAACATCCACATAACATCTACTTCTTAATTGTCAGAGCCAACCATTGCATTACTCATCTCGAACACACAGAACCAGGAGAGAAGCCACAGTTGGTGTAACAGCTGAAATGCTTCCTAACAAATCTCTCCCCATATTTGCCCCTTTATTGGACATGCCCAGGGCTCTGGTGCCTGTACATCTCTGCCTTTCTTCCCCTTTGGCAGCAGTCAAATTGGCAACTTGTGGGGGAACCAAGGGCTTTATGGGGGCTGCATTGCTCTGCACACACCCAGGCCACCCGTGGCACAGAGCTTTGGTGCCTAAAAGGATAAACCAGCTGGAAAAAGTTTCATTTTGACCTTTCTTACCTGCTAACAGAAGTTGCCAAAATGAAAGTTACCAAGCAGGGCCCGATCCCTGCTGCCAGCTCAGGGTCAGAAAGGAGGCATTACTTTCTTTCAGTGCTGGGTGCATAGGGAATCACTTCCCTAAGCCCTGCATGCCCAGCAATCTCACCTACCAGTTTGTATCTATGGAACTAAGACATATTCAATACTTTGCTGAAACTCCCAGGCTAAACATTACCCCAAATTTATTGACATATTTCAGTCACTTCTCAGAATTTATTGACATCAGAATAGGGGTGTCCTGTAGGTCCCTGGTGGTTGTTGCCAGAGGTTTAGGAGGAGATCCATGCACAAAAGAACCTAAGAAACAACTGGGCTTGCAAAGCAAATGTATTCCATTAGTTGCAGTAGCAAATAATACATACCAACCCCTGGATTCCCAAAAATCCACTGAGCAGGAGAAGGAGATGGAGCGTGGTGCTCGGCAGCAGGGGCAGGTAGGCAGTGCACTTCCAGGACATTCCCTGGATCAAAAAGCTGTGCATCTCATCCTTCTCACCCTTCCAGCTCAGAACCAGGCCTTGTATCTCCTGCTCAGGAGTGGAATTTCCCAGTTACAGCATCGGCTCACACATGGCTGGCTGTGAGATGATGGCTCAGGATGACTCCATGACTCCCTGCCACCAAGGGCTCCATTATGCATTGTTCCCCTTTCCAAGCTTGACTGCCCACCAATTGACCAATACATTGTTTGTCTTTCAAGGGTCAAGGTCCCACCTGTTAAACAAGATACTTTTCTTCATTGTCTTGTCAACCTGCTCAAACATTGATCAAATATGGCGGGGCTTGGGACACGACTCTGGTTCCTGACACAGTTGTTTGGGAAATAATCCCATTCCTCAAACTCTCCTTTGGTTGTCAAGAGCCTCCTAAAAACACTTTCTTCCCTTTGAATTATTCCAGCTACCTTCTTGGCAGGACCACTCTCCTTATTCTCAAAGCCAAGATAGCCACTTGCACACAGTAAGCACTTATCCTGGGTTGGCTGTATGATGCTTTTATCCCAAATCATCTTGTTCTGTTTATGCTGAATAATAAGTTTTGCACCTTTAAGACTTATTGCAGAGTGATGGGGGGAGAGAAGTGCAAAGTTTGTTTGGTTTTTTTTTTCCTCCAGACACTGCTCTCACTCCCCCAGATTCCTCCTCCTGGACTGTTGTTGTCTGCAGACAGACGGCAGGACAGAGCTCTTCCTTTGCTTTTTAGTTAGTGTTAGCTGGCTGAGGCAAAGAAGTTCCCTGGACTGTGGGTTTTTTTCCCTTTTCTTTGGACCTCTTGAAACCTGCTCTGGACTGAACACCCAGGGGAGCACCAGCAGCTCACATTTCTGGCCCACCGGGCCGGGCCTGGCCTGCGACAATTCCAGCACTGGAGGGACTGATCAGAGACTGAGTGAGCTGCAACCCGGGGAGGGGGTTTTCTGTTTGGTTTTTTTTTTTTTTTTTTAGAGTGACAAAGGGTCTCATTGTTTGATACTGTTTTAGTTTTATTGTTTATTAAACAGTTTTTTTCCACCTTTCTCCAAGGTGGTACTGTTTTCCTCCCGGATCAGTTGAGGGGGGGAGGGGCCGATTGGATCTGTTTTTCTCACTGGAGCTACTTGGGGAATTTTTTCCCCAAATTTACTCTGAACCTGGACAAATACATAATTGGCACCCAGTCGTGGGGCTGGAAAAGGTGGAAAAAAGCTCTATTAATTGTGTGTTTGTTGTTGTTAAAGTAGTCAGTAGCCATGCTGCTTGAATCCATAATGTCTCTGGGGGTGAAAGCCTTCATGTGGCTCTGAGCTCTAGACCTTTTTGAGATTTCAATACCTTTCTAATCACTAGGAATATGGTCCATAACACGTAATTTTTGCGGTACAGGGGTACGGATTGGAGTAGCTGTTGTGCTGGCCTTGGTGATGATGATTTATAAAGCATTTACAAAGATACTGGCCTCTGTTTACGACATGTATGGTTTATGGTTCCTTTATCCTACCCTGCATCCCAATTCCAGTAGTACATTTTGGGAATTTATTAGTAATTACACTCAGTCTAGTAATTACACTCAGTCTGTTAGAGGAGGAGCCGAGAATAAGGCTTTCCAGCCTTTCTTTTCCTTCTTCTCCTCTGGATCTGTGATGTCACTTTTTGAGAATGTTCAGTTTCCCCTGAATGTTAAAGAGACCATCTTTCTGGTATTTAATCTGGTAGGCTTCCTCCATGTTGTCTGTAGCCTCTCTAGAGTGAGGGCTGAGATATCCAGAGGAGCTAGTGAGACCCCTGACCCAGAAGCAGATGCAGGCGTGAAAAACCCTGAGTGGTGTGGAGAATGGGAAAATATAGGCCAAACCCTAAAGGAATTTTCGGATCCTGTAGACTGGGATTTTCCATGGGAACAAATTCAGAACCCAGCTGAGGTGGGAGAATACCTATAAGAGAAGTGCCATGACGATTCTAAGGAGAAAAGACTCATTGCAATAAGTTGGGCCCTGGCCTATGCTTATCACACTTTGTTAGATAGTGTAGGGCAGCAGACAGAGGCAGGGGGGCAGGGAGATAAATCAGCTATCCCAGTCACTCAAGCTGTAGCCAACAGCCCAGGCTCGAAGCCAGCAGCCAAACCAGACAGTGAGCCTAAGCCAGCAGCTAAACCCATGGCTGTTGCTACCAGCACTAGAAGTGGGAAATGCACGGACAAAACTAATCGACCAACGGTTGACAAAGATGATGATGGTGATACAGGAGAAGGAACCTCGATGCCTCCTGAGATAAAACCAGGAGTCAAAGCAGTAGGTGCAAGATCAGATGCAAATACTGAGTCCTTTTCCCTGAAGGACCTTCGTGGCTTACAGAAGGATTACACCTGATGACCTGATGAATCCATAATTAGTTGGTTAGTCTGTCTCTGGGATGCTGCAGGCGAGGCTACAATTCTGGATGGCACTGAAGCGAGGCATTTGGGGTCGCTGTCACAGGATCCTGTCATCGACCAAGGAATAATGAGGGGGGCTAATCCACGCAACCTCTGGGAACGGGTCTTGGACAGTGTTGCACAAAGATACCTGTGTGCAGATGATCTTTATATGCAACAAACTCAGTGGAAGACCATAGAGCAAGGGATCCAACGCCTGAGAGAAATGGCAGTGGCAGAGATTATCTTCTCAGATGACGTGACAGCTAAGAACCCAGACTTAGTACCATGCACGTCTGTGATGTGGCGAAAACTTGTGCGACTTGGGCCACATGAATATGCTTCTGCCTTAGCCATAATGAAGAGGGATGAGAGGGATGAGACTGTGCTGGATATGGCAAGGAAGCTCCGAGCATATGCAGATGCTGTGCATGGCCCAACACATGCCAGAATCTCAGCAGTGGAAACACATCTGTAGAAATTAGAGGATGAGATAGAGGAGAATCATAAGAAGGTCAGAGAGGAGATTAAAGAAGACCTTCTCCAAATCTCAGCAGTACAGATCAGAGGTTCAGGTATCCAAGGCAGACGTTTCCCAGATGGTGAGAGAGAGTCCACCCTACGAAATGAGCTGTGGTTCTACCTGCGTGATTGTGGAGAAAACATGGGGAGGTGGGATGGAAAACCTACTGCTGTTCTGGCACGATGGATGTGTGAATTGAAGGAAGCCACCAGAAGGAAAGCAGCTCCAGTTGCCCGTAGCCAAACTGCCAGGTATGATGATGATGACATGTCCAATCCCCTTGAAGGAACATCCAAGACATATGCCCAGGGAAAGAAGGATAACCAGGCTTAGAGAGGCCCTGCCTCTAGCCAGGTAGAGGCCAGGGAAAATCATGTTTTCTGGTCTGTGTGGATTCATTGGCCTGGCACATCGGAACCACAAGAGTATAAAGCTTTGGTGGATACTGGTGCACAATGTACATTAATTCCGTCGAGACACATGGGGACAGAGTCTGTCTCCATTGCCGATGTGACAGGGGGATCCCAGGATTTCACTTTGGTGGAAGCTGATGTGAGCCTGACTGGGAATGAGTGGAAGAGACATCCTACCGTGACTGGCCCAGGGGTCCCATGTATTTTGGGCATAGACTACCTTCGAAGTGGGTATTTCAAAGACCCAGAGGGACTCAGATGGGCATTTGGAATAGCTGCTGTAGAGACAGAGGGTGTCAAGCAGTTGAACAGCTTGCCTGGACTGTCAGAAAACCCATCTGCAGTAGGATTCCTGAAGGTAGAAGAGCAACGAGTGCCAATTGCCACCTCAACAGTGCACCGCCAACAGTACCGAATGAATCGAGATGCTGTGATCCCCATCCACAAAATGATCCGTGAGCAGGAGAGCCAAGGGGTGGTCAGCAAGACCCACTCACCCTTCAACAGCCCCATCTGGCCTGTGTGTAAATCTGAAGGAGAATGGAGACTGACAGTGGACTATCGTGCATTGAATGAAGTGACTCCACCACTGAGCGCTGCTGTGCTGGACATGCTGGAACTCCAGTATGAGCTGGAGTCCAAGGCAGCAAAGTGGTACAACACTATAGACATTGCCAATGCATTTTTCTCCATTCCTCTGGCAGCAGAATGCAGGCCTCAGTTTGCTTTCACCTGGAGAGGCGTGCAGTACACCTGGAACCGACTGCCCCAGGGGTGGAAGCACAGCCCCACCATCAGCCTGGACTGATCCAGGCTGCACTGGAAAAGGGTGAGGCTCCAGAACATCATGACATCATTGGATGGGGGAAGATAGCAGCCGAGGTGTTCGAGAAAGGGGAGAAAATCATCCAGATTCTCCTAAAAACTGGCTTTGCCATCAAGAGCAAAGTCAAGGGACCTGCTCAAGAGATCCAGTTTCTGGGAGTGAAGTGGCAAGACGGACGGCGTCACATTCCCACCAATGTCAACAAGATCACAGCAATGTCTCCACCATCCAGCAAGAAAGAAACACAAGCTTTCCTAGGCGCCATAGGTTTTTGGAGGATGTATATTCCCGAATACAGTCAGATCGTGAGCCCTCTCTACCTGGTCACCCGTAAGAAGAACACTTTCCACTGGGGCCCTGAGCAGCAACAAGCCTTTGCACAGATCAAGCAGGAGATTGCTCATGCAGTAGCCCTTGGCCCAGTCAGGACAGGACCAGAGGTGAAGAACGTGCTCTACTCTGCAGCTGGGAGCCATTGTTTGTCCTGGAGCTTTTGGCAGAAGGTGCCTGGGGAGACTCGAGGCTGACCACTGGGATTTTGGAGTCGAGGCTACAGAGGGTCTGAAGCCAACTATACTGCAACAGAGAAAGAAATCTTGGCTGCCTATGAAGGGGTCCAGGCTGCCTCGGAGGTAATAGGGACTGAACCACAACTCCTCCTGGCACCTCGACTACCAGTACTGCGGTGGATGTTCAAAGCAAAAGTTCCCTCTACACACCATGCCACCAGTGCTACATGGAGCAAATGGATTGCTGTTATCACACAGCACGCCCGTATTGGAAAACTGAATCGCCCTGGGATTCTAGAAATAATTACAAACTGGCCGGAAGGTGAAAACTTTGGTCTCGCTGATGAAGGGGAACAAGAAGTGACACGGGCTGAAGAAGCTCCACCATACAACCAACTGCCAGGAGAGGATACACGATACGCTCTCTTTACTGATGGTTCTTGTCACATTGTGGGAATGAACCGGAAGTGGAAAGCAGCCATATGGAGCCCCACAGGACTGGCCGCAGAGGCCACTGAAGGAGAAGGTGGATCAAGCCAACTTGCTGAACTCAAAGCCGTTCAACTGGCCCTGGACATTGCTGAAAGAGAGAAGTGGCCAAAGCTCTACCTCTACACTGATTCATGGATGGTAGCCAATGCTCTGTGGGGATGGCTGGAGAGGTGGAAAGAGGCCAACTGGCAGCATAGAGGAAAACCAATTTGGGCTGCTGAAGAGTGGAAAGACATTGCTACCAGGGTAGGGAAACTGCCTATGAAGGTCCGCCATGTGGATGCCCATGTCCCCAAGAGTAGAGCTAATGAGGAGCACCAAAACAATGAGCAAGTAGACCAGGCTGCAAAAGTAGAGGTGTCAAAGATAGACCTAGATTGGCAACATAAAGGAGAGTTATTCCTAGCTCGATGGGCCCATGATGCCTCAGGACATCAGGGCAGGGATGCCACCTATAAGTGGGCATGAGACCGAGGGGTGGATCTAACCATGGACAGTATTTCTCAGGTCATCCATGACTGTGAGACGTGTGCTGCCATCAAGCAGGCCCAGCGAGTGAAGCCCCTGTGGTATGGTGGGCGGTGGTCCAAGTACAAGTATGGGGAGGCCTGGCAGATTGACTGCATCACCCTGCCCCAGACACGCCAGGGCAAGCGCTACGTGCTGACCATGGTGGAAGCCACCACGGGATGGCTGGAAACCTACCCTGTGCATCATGCTACGGCCTGGAACACCATCCTGGGCCTTGAAAAGCAAGTTCTGTGGAGACATGGTACCCCTGAGAGGATTGAGTCAGACAATGGGACTCATTTCAAGAACAGCCTTATCAACACCTGGGCTAGGGAACATGGCATTGAGTGGGTGTACCATATTGCCTACCATGCATCAGCTGCAGGTAAAGTGGAGAGGTACAACAGACTGTTCAAAACCACATTGAAAGCATTAGGTGGGGGAACTTTCAAAAACTGGGAGCAGCATCTGGCAAAAGCCACCTGGTTAGTTAACACCCAAGGCTCTACTAACCGAATAGGCCCTGCCCAGTCTGAGCCTTTGCATAGAGTGGATGGAGACAAAGTCCCAGTGGTACACGTCAGAGGTTTGTTAGGGAAGAGAGTTTGGATTAACTCGGCCTCGAATACAGACAAACCCATTTGTGGGGTTGTTTTTGCTCAGGGACCAGGTTGCACATGGTGGATAATGCAAAAAGATGGAAGAACACGATGTGTACCTCAGGGAGATCTGATTGTTGGATAAAACCTATGTGTAAATATCACTGTTTGCTGAATGCTATTACCATTGTCTGTATATAGCTGTATAATGAATGTATAATGCATGTATTTATAGAGTCAGAATTTATATTAGTTTTGGTAATAAGCAGACGATATGGGGATAAGGAGTGGAATGTCCTGGGTTGGCTGTATGATGCTTTTATCCCCAGTCGTCTTGTTCTGTTTGTGCTAAATAGTAAGTTTTGCACCTTTAAGACTTATTGCAGAGAGTGAAGGAGGAGAGAAAATGCAGGGTTTTTTTCCTCCACATACTCCTGTCACTCACCACATTCCTTCTCCTGGCCGGCGGTTGTTGTCTGCAGACAGACGACGGACAGAGCGCTTCTTTTGCTTTTGAGTTAGTTTTCAGCTAGCTGAGGCAAAGAAGTTCCCTGGACTGTGGGTTTTTTTTTTCCCTTTTCTTTGGACCTCTTGAAACCTGCTCTGGACTGAACACCCAGGGCAGCACCGGCAGCTCACATTTCTGACCGGCCGGGCCTGGCCTGCGACAATTCCAGCACTGGAGGGACTGATCAGAGACTGAGTGAGCTGCAACCCGGGGTGAAGGGGGGGGGGTTTCTCAGTTTTTCATTATTTTTTAGAGTGGCAAAGGGTCTCATTGTTTGATATTGTTTTAGTTTTATTGTTTAATAAACAGGGGGTTTTTTTCCACCTTTCTCCAAGGAGGTATTGTTTTCCTCCCAGACCAGTTGAGGGGGGGAGGGGCCGATTGGATCTGTTTTCTCACTGGAGCTACTTGGGGAATTTTTCCCCAAATTTACTCTAAACCTGGACAAAGGGGCAGGAATTGGGGCTGGGGTTGGAGTTGGGGCTGAGATTTGGATTAGAGCTGGGATTGGGGTTAAGGCTAGACATGGGATTGGCTTTAAGGCCTGGGGTTGGGATTGGGTCTGGGGCTAGACGAGTCTGGGACTGGGATGGGATTAAATACAGAACTGTGAGTGTGTCTAAATGTGGAGTGAGATTGAGACCAGGATCAGGGTCAGGTATGGGACTGAGCTCACCCAGAGTGGGACAGGGGGGATGTCACTGTGGGAAGTTTTGGTGAAAATCCTGGTTTGGAGAAAAACAAGTTGTGAATGCCGTAGGTTGGGGATTCCTCCCACCCAAGTCCATTTCTAGAAGTTACCTGATGTCCACAAAAACGTCCAAAAATCAAGAAAGAATTTAAAAAAGCCACCAGGAGTGTCCCATTTCCAGTCCCATCCCTCTGGGGTTCTGATGGTCCCCCATCTCAGGACTGGGGATCCCATGGGTCCTGGGGATCCTCCCTCTCCAGGGTCCTGCTTATGGATTCTGGAAGGTTTTGGAGTCCCAGGGTCCCCCTCTCCAGCCTCCCCTCAGTCCAGCCACTTGTGGTTCCCCCTTATTTCCACCACCCTGTCCTGGTTTAGGGCAAATTTGGTTGAAAATCCCCAAAAGGAGTTTCCTCTAGAATGCAGATTCAGCCAGCCCCACCCTCAGCCATTTCGGGAAATATTTCCTTGGAGAAAAGTGGAAAAAAACTTTATTTAACAGGCAAAGCATTCACCAGCACAAAAATTGAACAACATTAATCAATAAAACCTCCTGCTGCTCCAAAATAGATGACAAACTCTGAAAGTCCCTCCTTGGGCTGCAGCTCCTTATCAGTCTCTTATCAGTCTCTTATCTGTCCCTCCAGCGCTGGAAATGCCCCAGACCAGGCTCAGCCAGGTGGGCCACAAGTGCAAACTGATGGTGCCCTTTGGGTGTTCAGTCCTGAGCAGGTTTAAACAGCACAAAAGAAAAAGCACAGCTGGGGGAACTTCTCTGCATCAGAGAGCTAAAAACTAACTAAAAGCAAAGGAGAACTCTGTCCTGCTGTCTGTCCATCCAGAAGCCGGAATGCGGAGGAGTGAGTGCAGTGTCGTAAAACAAACTGCAGCTTTCTCCTCCCCACCTTCACTTTTAGAACCAGCCTTAAAGGTGCAGAACTCATTTCTGGGCTAAACGGACCGATGGGGTATGAGCATCATGAAGTCACCCCAGGACACGCCCCTGTCAGGGTCAGGGGGTCCCGTCCCCGCCTCATCTCCGGGCTGCCGGGGGTCCCCCAGCTCCGGTACCGCCCCTTCCCCTCTCCCCGCCCCGGGGGTCCCCCGTTCCACAGCCCCGGCTCTCACGGGGATCCCCAAACCAATGTCCCGCCCCGTCGGTACCGGGCCATCCCCACGTGGACCCCCCGGGACCCTCCCGAGGGGCGATCGCGGCTCCTCTGCCCCCGAAAAAGCTCCTCTAAGGGAGCCCGGAGATATCCGGGGCTCGGGTCCGGGATCTGCCGGCTCTGAACACTCTCCTGGAGACCCCTGCCTGGAGTTATTTGGGAATTTAGCTACTTGAGCTGGGCTTCTTCTGGGACTTAGCAGCCTTGTGTTCCTCACCTTGGAGTGAATGAACCTTGTCAGTCTCACTGGTATCATTTGTTCCCTTTCCTCCCATGATTTTAACAAACTTTTCAAGGAAGGACAACAAAATTTTTTCTTTATCACTGGCCACCCACAACAGCCATTTTCCTCATAATTTCTCCCATAAGTTCCCCAGGAGGAAGGAGAGACTCTGTCCAAGTTCCCAAGAGTTCTTCCAGAGAGAACCACAACCTCCTCAGAGGAGGGATCCATTGTCAAAGGAACTGGGAGTCAGAGAAGAGTGCCCTGAACTCACTGTGTAAAAATAATATTGCAGTCTGGTTAAAAAAAATTTTAGAGAGATGCCTCTGCCTCAATTAAGGTGCTAACAAGACCAAATCCAAAGTGGATTTTATTGAACAGTAAATGTGAGGTAGAGAGAAAGAGAGATGGAAAGAAAGAGAAAAGGGAGGCAGAGCAAGGAAGTGACAGGGACAGAGACCTCCCCTGGGGCAGGGCAAGTGTGACATTGTCCCCTGTGTGTGTGGCCTTCCCAGGGTGGGGGTTTTACACCTGAGCCAGTTTGGGTAAGGGGGGTGGTGTTCACCCCCCGAGCAGGGATTACCCCACTGTTTCAGGTTGCAATGGAAGATGTAACCAAATGCATGTTTGCAATCCCCATCTTCATCAACTGCTATAAACAGGTGGGGCAGTGTTCTTTATCTCTTCCATGACTTAGCCCTGATAATGCCCTCCAGGGGAGAGATCTTCTGTGAATGGGCCATGGGGTGTCACTGCAGGACTGATCAAATTCCATCATCCCATTGTGGGATGCTCCGCCCAGGGGGAGGATCCAAGCATTCCTACCTGGATATAAGCTGAGCCTTGCAACACCAGGAGCAGCTTGCCTACTGGATTCCCACAGGACAAGAGCTCCGGAACCACCACTGGACCTTCAGAGGCAGACCAGACCCTTCTACAGGATCACTGCTTGGACAGAATCACGTTCATCACTCCAAGAGGACTGCAGAAACCATTTAATGAGACTGCTGCCACCACCCTGAGCAACAGGGTGTCAGGTTATATCCTGACTCTGTCAGTTTAAGGCAGTGTTTCTGTATCACTGCCTTGATCTCCATTTTCTTATTAAATTGTAATTCTGGTTTAGACCCTGTCCAGGTTTGCCTTCAAACCAGTACAAAATTCAATGTACTCATCCCTTGTTTTCCTCCCAAAACAGGATTTCGCATCCCCAAAACTTTGCCAGATGGAAGAGGAGACTGCGAGGAAAAGGAAGGAGCCCCAGGACACCCAGGCAGGTGAGAAGGAAGTCAGTGCCCCTTTCCCCCTCTCTCCTGCTCCATCTCCCAGCCCAGCACGGCCCCCAGCTGCAGGACAACCCCGGTGCCAACCCCGTCCTGCTGGGGATGCACTGGGGGGATCTCCTTTCCCTTCCCTCTGGCACGGAGGTCAATCCCATCCTCTCCTTGTCCTTCCTTTCCCAGACAAGGAGCTGAGGATGAAGAACAGGGAGGACAAATCCGCAGGGCAGAGCCTCATCACCCACCAGCAGATTCACAATGAGAAGAGGCCCTTCTGCTGCCCCGACTGTGGGAAGCGCTACAAGCGCAACTCCAAGCTCGTCATCCACCTGCGCATCCACACAGCAGAGAGGCCCTACGAGTGTCCCCAGTGTGGGAAGAGGTTTCAGACCAGCTCCAGTCTCCTCCTGCATGAGCAGATTCACTCTGAGCAGAGGCCCTATCACTGCCTCGATTGCGGGAAGGGCTTCAAGCACAGCTCCAGCCTCATTAGGCACCGGCGCATCCACACCGGGGAGAGGCCCTACGAGTGTCCCCAGTGTGGGATGAGCTTCACCCAGAGCTCTCACTTGACCAGACACCAACAGATTCACCAGTAACGGAAGCCCTGCAAATGCTCCAACTGCAGGAGGAGCTTTATGCCCAGTTCCAGCTTCATCCCCCATTGGAGAAACAATTGGTCAGAGCCCTGGTGATCCATGTTCCCTGTGATCCATTCTGGGAAGACACCTGTCCCTTTTCCTGCCCCTGCCAATGACATGATGTGGGATGGAAGAACATGAGGGTCTGGCCATGGCCGTGACATTACAGTCACTGCCACCTCAGGGCATTGCCAGAGGCAGGAATGTGACTCTCTCTCTCCTCCTGAGGAGAAGGGTGTCCTTTCCAGGCAGGGGAAATTGTGGCCAGGAAGAGCCAGTGAGTAGTTTTATGGTTTTCCCTGTGTGACAGTCTGTCTGAAATATCCTTCATTTTTGCCTCACAATTGTCATGGAAGACCACTGAAAAGTTAAAACTGTTAAGCCAGTGGGGAGGGGAAAGTCACATGATTGTCAGCTTGTTTCCACAGGTGTTATTTGCATAACACGCCACGCTGAACACACAGGGGGCATCCTGCCCCTTCTGAACAATGGACTCTCTCCCTACCTCCTGGCCTGCCTGGCTTGAGCTCTGGGTGGTCTCCCACAGAAGACCCCTCTCATCTGCCCTCAACCATTGTGACAGACAAGCAGAAAAGGCCTCTTCATCAAGGAACCAAGACAAGAAACTCCCCGTGCAAGAAAACCCCCACTGCACCTTCCTCCAGACACTGGGACTGAACTCCCCCCCTCTGCTTGGGGGAGTTGTGCAGTGGAGGGGGAAAAGCTGCCCAGAACAAACACACCTGTGAGCACTGGGCCATGAAAACAATGGTCTTTGCCTGTTGCTTGGCTTGGACTCTGTGTACCCACCTACTCTGTTCTTCCCCCCACCCGGGAGACCTTTGTTTCGGCTTCTCTTCCCCCAACGAAAAATCGTATAATTGGAGCCCTGGTTAGCTGTCTTTTTCCAGATCTCCCCAGACATGGCCTGGCAAACTTTCGACAGCTGGACCCTTGAAGGACAAGAGCAACACCACGCTTTGGTAGCTATACCCATTCCCCCTTCTTTCCTCCCTTTTCCCCTTTTCTTCTCCTTTTCCTCCCTGATTCCCTCATCAATGCACTACTGTTGTGGTTATTTCAATAAAGAGAACTTGTTGATTTTGTTGCTGCAAATCCCCTGTGCCTTGGCTAGTTATTTTTGCACCTAAAAATCACCTTGTCATCTGTCCACTGGGATGGATCGCGACACCCTGTAAACAGTTTTATTTATCCTTTCTGTTATCAATATTGTTCCTGTTTGTTCCTTATCTCGTTGCTATTCCCAGTAAATTGATCTTATCCCAGCCCGGGATCTTTGCCTTTAGTACTTTCCATGGGAGGCGGGAGGGCAGCGAGGGCAGTGCGGTTTTAGCGGGAGCAGGAAATTGGGGAATCCCATTCCTGAACCCCGGCCTGTGGAAACCGAGCATCCCAGCTGGTGCCAGCCCTGGTGGCCATAGCAACGGCCTTGGGAGCGGGTCCCTGGCTGGGGCTGTGGGAAGCTCTTCCCTCTGGTGCCCAGGGACAGGAGTGGAGGGAACGGCTGCAGCTGAGGCGGGGCAGGCTCAGGTTGGATGTCAGGAAAAGGTTTTTGCCCAGAGGCTGCTGGGGCCCTGCCCAGGCTCCCCAGGGAAGGCTCCCAGCTCCAGGGCTCTCTGAGCTCCAGCAGCATTTGGACAGCGCTGCCAGGCCCAGGCTGGCATTGTTGGGGTGTCCTGTGCAGGGTCAGCAGTTGGACTGGAGGATGCTGATGGGTCCTTCCCAGCTCAGCCCATTCTGTGGTTCTGGGATCCCATGAGCCTGGGGATGGGGCTGCCAATGGTTGCCATGGCAACGGGCTCTGGCTACAGGCCTGAGCTGGTGTCCATGGCAACCACCCCTGGCATGGGGTCTCCATGGAGCTGCCAGGGGACTGACCATAGCAACAGGGGGCTGGTGATGGTTGCCATGGAAACTGACCATAGCAACAGGGGGCTGGTGATCTGGTGATGGTTGCCTGGTAATGATCAGATTTGTCAGAGGCCTCAGAGGGGTTCCATGGGGACTTTCCAAGAGTCTCCAGGCTGTTCCAGAGCTGGAATGTCACAGGCACAGACAGGGGCTCCATGGAGACCTCCCAGAGCTTTCTGGGGATGGTAAAGAGCCCTGTGGTCAGAGGCAGTCACAGCCATTCCATGGTGACATCCCAGGGCACCTTGGGCTACAAGGGCACCGATCTGTCACAGGCACTCACGGGGGCTCCACGGTGACATTCCACGAGTCCCCAGGCTGCCAAAGAGCCGGTATGTCCCAAACACTCACAGGGGTTCCTGTCATGGGCACAGTGGGAACTTCAGGCAGCGTTTATTACAGAAGCTCCTGTTGGGTTTCAAGGTGCAGAAATGAGCCCCAATAGCCCCCACAGATCCCCAAATGTCACCGTTGAATCAGAGATGACACAGACTCAGATCAGAATGCTAAGGCCTAAAAGCCACTGGTTTTTTTAATCCTCTTCTTTTGTATGTTGGTTTGTTACAGGTGGACCTCACTGGTCAATTAATCAACACATTTCCCGTGATTACCTATTTAGGACAACACTCTTCAGTAAACAACTTCATGAAATAAACAACTCTTTACAAGTATTGTCAGGGCACCAGTTTTACGTTGGTCCCTTCTGGGGGTTCCCTGGCTGGGGGAAACGCTCCTGTAGCAATTCTGTGCCAGGTAAAAGGAGATGCACAGGAATTTTTCAGTTTTCAGATTCTTGTTTATCATTATCTTATGTAGTTTTGCATGCTGTGCTCACCAGGTTCAGCACGTTGGAAAAACACCTCAAAATGGCCCCAAAATGTATGGTTTTAAGGTTTTTTAAAGTTGTCTCATCCAATTAACTCTTAAAACGTACATTATTTCTACGTATCTACCCATAACTCCTTGACTTTCCACATAACCTCTTCACTGTGCTTTTCTTGACCAATCACCCTGTGCCACCAACACTGCAGAAAATGGAGCAGATGAAGAAGACAGCATCTACACTCCAATTCCTACATCTTGCTTCCTATCTACACCATAAGAAACCTCCCAAAACCTAAATTTCTCACCCAAGTGACATACTATACTACCCTCTAATCTATTTCTCACTTGGTTAATTCTAATCTGTCTCAAAGTCATGGAAGTCCTCTCCATGGGCAAAGGTTACAGGCAGTGTATCTCTGGGGGTCAGGACCCTTAAGAGCAGACAGAGAAATATTCCCTGTGCCCTGGATTCCCACATACTTAACATGTGAAGTTAACCCTTTAACATGTGAAGTTACCCTAAAATGTTCCAGGAAAGTAGGATTAAAAGGAGAAGAAATAGCAAACAACAAAAAGACAAAAAATCCATAGAAAGACACAGACATAGATACCAAGTGCTTATGTTCCAGCATTGCTAACACAGGAGCCCCAAGAGAAGGCAGAACCCAGAGCCTGGGCTGGCTTTGTGCTCTGGCTTTTAACCCCCTGGGTTAAACCCCTGGGGTGGGACTGCCAGTTGCTTGTCCAATCAGAGTCAGGGTAGCACTAGCTGCTAGTGTGTGATTGATTGACTAACAGCTGGGCCAATCAGAGCTGAGTTAACATCACCCCCTGCTGTGTGATTGGTAGCTCTGCCAGGCCAGGGCTGGGGGCGGGGCTCTGTCCCACCACAAACCAAGGCCTGACCCGGCCCTGGCCCCACACGGGCATTCTGAGCATCCCAAGGTGTCTCGGGACATCGATCTCATCCAGCCTCTGACAGCGACCACGGTGACACTGCGGAACCTCATGGAGCCATGGGTCAGTTGTGACAATGGAGATCCAAGGAAACTCTGGTGAGACTGTGGAATCCAGGAATCATGGAATCAAGGAGACCATTGTGCAAATCATGGGCCCTGTGGAAGCAAGGATCAGTGATCAAACTATGGTTTGATTGTGATTGATTTAAAATAGAAACAAGGAGCCATTGTTTCACAGCAGGGCTGTATGGGGCCAATGGACCCTTGTGACTCTGTTGGGGCCTCATGAAACCAAGAAGCCATTGTGACATTGCCAGACCTCATGGAATCAAGGAGACCATTGTGACAGTGCTAAGACCCATGAAGTCAATGGAACATGGAACAGATCTGCCTGGTTTGGCCTCCTGGGTGCTGTCTGACAAGTCCCACTGAATTTGGCATGTCAAGGGCCACTTCCCATCTGAACATGAAGCACTGGGGCATGGCGCCCAACGTGGGGCTCGAACCCATGACCCTGGGATTAAGAGTCCCATGCTCTACCAACTCTCTAGGCTCCCATGGCTGAAATCAGGATTCCACCTCTAAAATTCCCTATATCCAAGGGTTTCTCCCAAACAAAATCTGCTAATACTGTCAAGTCTGGCTAGCCTCAGCCTCTGGTGACTGCCTCTCATCTGCCCCTGCACCACTGGGGCTCACTTATTTCCTTCCTATGGAGACCATTGTGACACTGTGGAGCATTGTGGATGCCAAAGGGCATTGTTACTCTTTAGGAACTTGTGGAACCAAGGGGATCATTGTGACACTGTGGGTACCATGGATCCAAGGGGCCATTGTTACATTGTGGGGTCTTGAGGAACCATGGAGACCATTGTGACACTTTGGGGTCTTGTGAAATGCAGGGGACATTGTGCCACTGCAGACTACCATGGATCCAAAGGACCAGTGTGACACTGTGGAGACCCATGGAACCAAGGACATCATTGTGTCTCTGTTGGGCCACATGGTCCCAAGAGGCCAGTGTGAAGCAGCAGGGCTTTGTGGAACTAAGAGACAATTGTAGCATTTCAGGGCCTCATGGAGACAAAGGACCATTGTGATCTTGCAGGGCACCATGGATCCATGGAGAACATTGTGGTATTGCAAGGCCCCATGGAATAATGGAGACCCTTGTGACACTATCGGGCCCCACGGAACCAAAGGAACATTGTGACCCTGCAGGGCTTCATGGAGGGAAGGGGCCAGTGTGACACTGTGGGAAGTTGTGGAAACAAGGGGATCATTGTTGCACTACTGGCCCCAATGGAAACAAGGGACCATGGTGACACAGAGCGGCTTCATGGAACCCAAAAACCATTAGGACGCTGTGGGGCATTGTGGAACCATGGAGACCATTAGGATCCTTAAGGACTTGTGTAACCAACAGGCCGTTATGACACCTGAGGACATCATGGAAGCAAGGGAACCATTGTGGCACTTCAGGGCCCTGTGGAACCAAAGGAACATGAAATAGGTGTGGCTGCCTTGGCCTCCCAGGGGTCACCTGACAGGTCTGGCTGACCTTGGAATGTGGAAGGCCACTCCCATCTGCCCCTGAAACACTGGGGCTCTGGGCTCTTCTTTTTATGGAAAAGTACTGTCCATTTTTTCCAGGCATCCATGGCCAAAATTAGGATTCCACCTCCAAATTTCTGTGTATTCAAGGATTGCAGCCAGACTAAAGTTGCCAGGACAGACAAAACTGGCTGGTCTTTGACTCCTGAGGGGCAGCACTCACCCATTTTCCAAACACTGGAAAGGACTCTGTGCTTTTCTTTTTATGACAAAAACCCCATCCCTCTTCTCCAGGCACAAATGTTTTAAAATGGGACTCTGCATTTGTAATTTCAAATATCCAAGGGTTGCTCCAAGCCAACCTGCCAGGACAGACAGGTCAGGCTTGCCTTGACCTCTGGTGGTTTCTGTTCATCAGCCCCTGAAACATGGGGGCTCTGTGGTTTCCTTCCTATGGAGACCAATGTGACATTTGGGAGCCTTGTGAAATGAAGGAGCCATTGTGACACTGCAGAGCACCATGGATCCAAGGGACCATTGTGACACTGTGGAGCCTTGTGGAACCAAGGACATCATTGTGGCTCTGTTGGGCCGCATGGTCCCAAGGGGCCAGTGCAAATCAGTGATGTGGGAGTTAGCCCAACTGTAACTCAGAATCAGCCAGATTTTACCCTGGAAGAATTTGGCATGAGTTTCAAGCCTTGGGAATCATTTGTTTAACTTAGGGTGAGTTTGAGAGTTCTCCAAAAAGCCTTTAGTGTTGCTATGCTAGATTATCCAGGTTCTACTCCCCTATTGGTTACTTGTTTCCCCTATATGGTTATTGTTCTAAAGTGTTCTACCCCCAAGTGTACATGTTGTTGCTATGCCTTTGTCTTGGGTATTCTACCCCTCATACTGTTCTCGACTTCTCCATGTTTATTGTTTTTCATCCTGGTATTAAAGTTCCTTTTAAACAATTCCATTGATCCTTCTCCTTTTCATTTTCACCACCCTCACCCTGAAGTCAGGGAACCAGAGAGGTTTGTTCCCGCCCACCCTCATTGTGACCTTTGGTGCCCGAACAGGGACCATGACATTCAGGGCTCCCTGTGTCAGTCACGTCAGCTGGGGTTAGCTGATGGATAGGCCAGTGCTCCCCAGGATTCTGGATTGTGCCAGGCGTGGTGGATTCATCGTTGCTTAAAGGGACCTCGGCCAGAATCTGCAGGGACAATGACAGTTTCACCTGCATAGGATAGCAGGTGGGTTTGGGGAAACGCAAGTCATTTATTGCCCATTTTGCCACTGTGTTTTTACAATGTGAACCCAAATCCCACTATTGATTCGGTGTGTTCTGGTGTCTGTTCCCCCTAAGGCGAAGAAAGAGAAAAATGGGAAGCCAGATGTCCTAAGTAGAAAGAAGCATATATGGATGCTTTATGTTAATTCTCACTGATCATGACAAAATATTTTCAAAGAATGAATTAAAATCAATCATGTGGTGGATCATTAAAAATTTTCCAGATGCCCCTGAGCCTGACTGTCCTCCCTCGAATTGGCTCCTCCACTTCCTGCTACCACAACCTTCTCTTCCGCCCTGAATGAACCTCCAGACTCCACCCCCACAACTGTGGGTCATGCCCCCACTTTCAATCATTCCACCTCCACGCTGGACCATGCCTCCAGAACTCCACCCTGGAAGTCCGCCATCCTAAATCAAGGCCCTTCCTCCCCAACACCTGACAAAATGGCAGAGCCCTTTGCCTCACCCTCTGGACACAATATAACCCCATGGTGAAAAGAACTAACTGTCACACTGTTTCTAATCCAAATGTTTCTGCTCCAGGTTATTCTTCCTCCCCAGAAGACAGTTTGGACTCCTCAGAGCCACCTCACCCCTCAACCCCAGAAAATCCCTAGGAAAGGACACGGAAAGAAGCAGTTAAGGAAGAAGACTGGAAAATAGTCTAAAAACTCCTTGTTTCCCCCATATGTTATGAAAGAAGGGGGCAGAATCCCAGCTATCAGCCATTGGTTTACGGGGAAATCAAGGATCTGTGTAGGGCAGCAAAAGATCATAGGAAGGACTTACCTTGTTTTAATGGCCTAATGAGGGCCATGTTTACAGCACATGTCTTAACCCTCTATGAGTTAAAATACATTATGACCATGTTGTTGTCACCTACAGAATACACCCTGTGGGAAGGGGGATGGACATGTTTACAATATTGATTAATAGGAGACTATGCTAATAAGGAGGCAAGGGTGGAACTGACAACCAACCATCTAGCTGGAGAAGGACAACACAGCCTACCAGATGATCAAGCAGCAGATATCCCCAGAGAAGTATTGGATGATATCAAAGAGATGGCTTTGAAAGCTTTAATCCAGCTATTGGATGGTAGCACCACCAGTTTGGACTACCTTGGGTGGCTGCAGCTGAAGCTTTAGGACAATTAAACCATCTTGGGTGCCTGTTAAGGAAGCAAACCAATGCTACCTCCCTCACATTGAGTGGCCTGCTCTCAGACACAGAGACCATCAGACATGCCACCTTGCAGAACAGCCATAGAATTTTTACTCTGGGCACATGGGCATGGCTGTGTAGACTCTGAGGGATGTGGTGCATGAACCTCTCCAGCCACAGTGAGTCAATCCACAAGAGCATTCAGGTACTGGAGGAAGAGTTCAAGAAGCTTTAAGTGGAAAAAAAAGACTGGTTCAATAAACTCTTGCAATCCAAGGGACTAAACAGTTGGATGATGCCGAGCTAAAACAGGACTATTATTTCTCTTAGTGGTTGTTGTTGTATTGTTAATTGTCCCTTGCTTGTTTTGATGCTTTTAGAAAGTCTTACAAAATTCTTTCAGTTCCATCTTTGTTGTAAAATAGAAAGAGGGAAGATATCCAACATAGGCACCTCATGGACTCTTTGGAGGAGAGAATTGGAGGTCAGGATGGCACAAAAACCTCTCAGAGACTCAGTGTGGGAAGGAAAATTTTCAAAAGTACCTAAAAGTATTCTTAAATACATAAAGTACCTTAAAAACCTTGAGTATCTCAAAGTATTAATGAGTCCCACTGAGTGTCAGTACAAAGCTCTCCAGGGACTCATTAAAGTAGATAATTGGGGCCATAATTGCACAAACCTCTTACAGAGTCTGTATCAAAAGGGAAACACCAAGTACCTGAAAATAACTGGAGTACCCTGAAGCATTAATGAGCCCACTGAGTGTTGTTACTGACAAAGCCTCTCCAGGGACTAATTACAGCAGATAATTGGAGGCCATGATTGCACAAACCTCTCAGAGACTCCAAGGCAAAAGCCAAAGCCAAAGTCCTTTGAAAAAGCTGCAGTCCCTGCAGGGAGCATTCAGGAGCCCCCAGGGCCATTGCTGAGCAAGGCTCCCCAGGGACTCCTTCCAGCAGATCCTTGAGGCCACTGGGATGTGGGCTGGGGGGGGATGCTGAGGGCAGGACAAGGGGCTGACAGTGCCCAGCCTGGCTGGGGCTGTGCCAGGAGGCCCCAGGGCCTCAGGACAAGGTGTCTCCTCCCAGCCCTTGGTGGCACAGACCCTGCTGTGGCCCAGGGCACCAAGACTTGGCTTCTCTTTGTCCCCACCTGTCATCACTGCCTGCAGTTCTCTGCTCTGCCTGGGGCCTGGGGACACTTTCTCAGTTGTGTTCCTCAGTGGGACCCATTAAAAGTCCAAGAAAGTTTGGAGTTGGATTCTGACTTGGAGTTCTGCAGAGGTTTCTTGAGGTCCCTCTCAGGGACTGATGTTCAGGGCCTGAGCACAAAGCCCCAGAGGCTCATTCAAGTCCTTGTGCTGTGTCTGTGCTGCTGAGCTGGGCTGGGCTCCTGGCACACAGGCAGCTCCTGGTAACCAAGCAGAGCTTCAAAAGCACATTTCTCTTGGTGAGCAGCTCTTCTGCCAGCCCAGCAGGGCTGGGGCACTGCCTGCAGCCACCCTGGGCACAGCACAGAGGCACAGAGAGCTTCAATCAGTCAAGGCTGGGAAGGTGCTGAGAAGTGCCTGGGGCACAATCACTGCCAGCCCTTGGCACAGGAACCTCTGGCTGCAGGACAATGCAGCTGCAGCTCCTGCAGTGATCTCCTCAAGCTGGAACATCCCAATGCCTGCAGAGCCTGTGAGTACATTCTCTGATTGTCTCTTGTGCAGAGCAGCCAGGGGTGCCCAGGGCTGTCCTGCAGAGCAGGGTCCTGCAGCCCAGGGCGCTGTGCTGGAGCAGGGACTCTGCTGCCTGCCAGGGACAGCTCTCAGCCAGCCCTGGCAGCTGCTCCCAGCACTGGGGGACAAGATCTGGGTGGCAGGAGACAGCTGGTAAGGCTTGGAAGTGTTCTCCTTGTGTGGGGAGGATGCTGCATTGTTCAGGACTGCTCCCAGCACAGCATTTATCTGCAGAAATTAGGTTATACAGGGAGCATAGCAGGGCAGTGGCTGCATAAAAGGGGATAACCTGCTTTTTCATTCTACTGTCCTGGGTTGCTGGGATGGAAACTGCACACAGATATTAATCTCTCAGTTCAGGCTGAGAAAAATAAAAGAAATTTCTCTGAGGTCTTAATAAACCAGGCAGTGACAGAAATCAGTATAGGGCCCCTCACAGGCAATATCAGTGTCACTTTTCCAGCCTCCTCAGGGTTGCTCCGACTTTGCCATCAGAGCCTGCAGAGCCAGAGCTGCCCCCGGGCAGTGCCTGAGCTGGGAGGGGTCTGCAGGGCAGAGCTGAGCCCCCAGGGCTGGGCTGGGCTCTGGCAGCACTGGCAGGGCCCAGCCCTGGGCACAGGGAAGCAGCTGCTGGCAGGGACAGCTCCAGGCAGCAGAGCCCTGGGCAGGCAGTGGGGGTGAAAGTGCCCCCAGGCTGTGCTGGGATATTTCAAGTCCTCTCTAAACCCAACTATCCCATGAATACTTTTCTTTCAGATCCCCATGCCAAGGCACAGCAAATGTCCAACAGCAGCTCCATCAGGCACTTCCTCCTGCTGGCATTGGCAGACACGCGGCAGCTGCAGCTCCTGCACTTCTGCCTCTTGCTGAGCATCTCCCTGGCTGCCCTCCTGGGCAACGGCCTCATCATCAGCGCCGTAGCCTGCGGCCACCACCTGCACACGCCCATGTTCTTCTTCCTGCTCAACCTGGCCCTCAGCGACCTGGGCTCCATCTGCACCACTGTCCCCAAAGCCATGCACAATTCCCTCTGGGACACCAGGGACATCTCCTACACAGCATGTGCTGCTCAGCTGTTTTTCTTTATGTTTTTCATTTCAGCAGAGTTTTATCTCCTGACCGTCATGTGCTACGACCGCTACGTGTCCATCTGCAAACCCCTGCACTACGGGACCCTCCTGGGCAGCAGAGCTTGTGCCCACATGGCAGCAGCTGCCTGGGCCAGTGCCTTTCTCAATGCTCTGCTACACACAGCCAATACATTTTCCCTGCCCCTATGCCATGGCAATGCCCTGGGCCAGTTCTTCTGTGAAATCCCACAGATCCTAAAGCTCTCCTGCTCATATTCAAAACACAGGGAACTTGGGCTCATTGCTCTTAGTGCCTGCTTAGCTCTTGCCTGTTTTGTGTTCATTGTTTTCTCCTATGTGCAGATCTTCCGGGCTGTGCTGAGGATCCCCTCTGAGCAGGGACGGCACAAAGCCTTTTCCACCTGCCTCCCTCACCTGGCTGTGCTCTCCCTGTTCATCAGCACTGCCATATTTGCTCACCTGAAGCCCCCCTCCATGTCCTTCCCATCTCTGGATCTGGCCCTGTCAGTTGTGTACTCGGTGGTGCCTCCAGCCCTGAACCCCCTCATCTACAGCCTGAGGAACCAGGAGCTCAAGGCTGCAGTGTGGAGACGGATGACTGGATGCTTTCAGGGACATTAAACTGATAGGCAATTCTTGTTGGTTTCATTTTGAAGGTTTTTTTCTTTGTTTTTGGTTTTTCATATTGTGCACAAATAAATGTCACTATTTGTTCCATTTCTCATTTTGTTTCTCTCCACCTTCCCTGTGGCCACAATCTGTGTCAATGAGGGGCTGTGCTCTTGGCAGCTTTAAAGCAACTAAAGGATCTCCCAGCAAAGTATTCTGCAGAGATGCTCTTTTGTTGCCTTCTCTGGAGCTGCAGCAGCAATGTCTGTGTGCAGAGCTGGGGGCAGATCAGTGCTGGCCCAGCAGTTGTGCCCAGCAGCAGCAGCACTTGGTGTTGCCAGTGCTGCTGCCGTGGCCCTGCCCCGCTGCCCTGGTGGCCCTGGTGTTGCTGCAGGGCCTGAGTGCTCTCGGGGCCGGGCACAGCCTTGGGGGTGGCAGTGCCGGGGCTGCAGCAGGGACAGGCCATGGGCACTGCTGGGGCAGCGCTGACGCCTCAGGCCAGGCCCTGGGGGCTCCAGGCTCCTTGCCCAGGCTCTCTCAAGAACACGGCCAGGCCAATGCTCAGCACAGAAAACCCCCGTGAGCAGCCCCAGGCTGGCCGTGGGCAGGCTAGGGGCAAACAGCATGGCTGGGGCTCTGCAAGGGCCCTGGGGCACACGGGAAGGAGCAGCAGAGCAGGGGCTGATTCATCCCAGTGCGCTGCACAGCCCAGGGCAGCGTCCCAGAGCGTCCTGATGGAGATGCCAACAACATCTCCCCTCTGCAGCCCTGACCTCTCCTCCAGCTCACACAGCTGCCCCATCCTTGCAGGCACAGACACGGCAGCACTGGCTCAGCAGCCCCTGTTTGCATTGCACACAGCAGGCGGGAGCACCCCCATGCTGGTGCTGTGGGGACATGAACCTGAGGCAGCACAAATGCCATCAGCCCCTGGGGCCAGCAAGGGCTGGGGGACACCAGGGAAAGCACTCAGCCTTGTCCTGGCCTCTGCACTCAGCCAGAAAGTTTGTTCCCATCAGCTGGGAGTTTCCTGTCCCACTGGAGAAGCTGTTGCTCAGAGCCAGGGCTGCCTGGCAGCCACCCCCAAACTGCCCTCAGCATTTCCTTTGCTTCACCTTTGCTTTCTTTACTCTTTCAGCTACAAATTTCTTCCTCTTGCTCACTGCACTGGGCCCAGAACTGGACACAGCACTCGAGGTGCTGCCCAACCAGTTCTGAGCACAGGGGAAGAATCGCTGCCTTGCTCCTGCTGGCCACACCATTCCTGATCCAGGCCAGGAGCCATTGGCCTTCTTGCCCACCTGGGCACACTGCTGCCTCATGTCCAGCCTGCTGTCCATCTGTCCCTGCAGGTCCCTTTCTGCCTGGCTGCTCTCCAGCCACTCTGTCCCCAGCCTGTAGCGCTGCAGGGGTTGTTGTAGCCAAAGTGCAGGGCCCGACACTTGGACTTGTTAAACCTCACCTTGTTGGATTTGGGCCCTGGATCCAGCCTGTCCAGGGCCCTGTGCCGAGTCCTCCTACCCTCCAGCAGATCCACACTCCCAGGCAACTTGGTATCAGCATCGTTCCATGAGGCCCCAGAGTGTCCCAATGGTCTCCTTGATTTCATGAGGCCTCCCAGTGTCACAATGTCCCTTTGGCTCCATGGGACCCCTTAGTGTTACAATGGCGACATGGTCACCCAAGACCCTGCAGTGTCACAATGGATCCTTGGTTCCATGAGGTCTGGCAGGGCAGCAATGCTCTCCTTGGTTCCACAGTGTCACAATGGCCTCTTGGCCCCAAGGGCCACCACGGTGTCAAACATGTTTCCTTCATTCCAGGAGCCCTTGAGGAGCAGCCCTGGCCCCTTGGTTCCATGGGGCCCTGCAGTGTCAGAATGTCCCCATCATGACACCAGGTCCTGCTCTGTCACAATGCTCTGCATGGCTCCACAAGGCCCTGCAGGGTCACAGTGGCCTCTTGGTTCCATGAGGCCTCAGAGTGCCACAATGAATTCCTTGGTGCTGCAGTGTCACAATGAGGCCTTGGTGACACAAGATCCTGCAGTGTCACCAGGGACCCTTGGTTCCATGGGGCACCACAGTGTCACAATTGTTCCCTCAGTTCCCAGAGTCCTTGCAATGGAGCCATGGCCCCTTGATTCCATTGTCCCCAGGCTCTCCCAAGGGTTCTCCTTGGTTCCGCAGTGTCACCATGGACTCCTTGGTTCCACAAGAACCCCAGAGGCCGGCAGAGCCCGGGGCAGGGCTGTCTGTGCAGCCCCACAGCTGCCAGGGGCTCTGCAGGAGCTGGCAGAGGCTGCCCAGCAGGGAGGCCATGGGGCACAGAGCCCCAAGGCTGCTGTGGGCACCACGGCACAGGGGCCGTTCCCGGCCGCAATGCTCCTGGCCTGGGCTGGGCCTGCACAGGGGCTGGGCCACCAGGGCTGGGCCAGCACAGGGCCACAAAGGGGCCACACAGCCGCTGCCGGGGTTGACAGCAAGGCCAGGCACACACAGGGAATTGCTGAGCATGGCCTGTGCTGGCCAGGCCTGACTGTGCCAAAGGCAGAGCTCAGCTGCCCTTGGGTGCTGCAGCAACACTCCAGACCCCAAAGAGCCTCCATGGCTGTGCTGGAGACCAAGGCTGCAGCAGGGAAATGCAGGGCTGCTGCAGGATGGGGAGGGCATTGAATTCCAGCACACACCTCAGCTCTCCGATGATCCCGGCACTATGCTGGGCCCTGCTTCAGACTGGAGCAAGAGTGACATGAAATTAGAACTAAAATGTCTATGTCTTAAATCCTTCCTGTATGGCAATCCCTTGTGGATGGTGGATATATCAGATGTTGCTGGGATATCACAAGAAGAAGAGGAAAAAATTTAGATGTTTCTTAAATTTTATAATGTTCACATTTTTCATGTGTGCCGCGAAGAGAAACCTTTCTGTGCCTCTGAGTGTCACCAGTTGCTGACCCCTCAAAGGACACAAACCTGATGAGTTGTGGTTCCCACTATAGGGCTGCACTTGGACCTCCCTCCATGCCCAGAGCAGAGCCTCCTTGTCCCAGAAAGTCCCTGGCAAAGGAGGGGTAAAGTAAACCATACAGGCTGTGGGGATCAAGTGCAGGACAGAGGCAGGGAGAAGAATGACTTTTGCATTTGATGGAGCTGTGCCTTCCCTTGGCTTTGCTGGCTGACAAGAAATGAACATCCCTCTGTGTCTCGGGCAGCTCCTTCTCCAAGGAAAGCAGGTGGGAGTTGGAGCCAAGGAGCTGAAAGCTGCAGGTGCAGCCTGGGCTGGAGGGAGCTCAGATTTGCACAAGGCTGCTCTGAGTGCCAGGGTTTGGATGGGGGAAATGGTGGGGTGGGGGTAGGGACAGAGTCTGATTGATTGTCAGCCATGAAGGGTCTTGATTTTCATATCTATTCCAACTGCATGAGGAGGTTCTTGGATTCAATGTCAATTGGAGACTGCACATATCGATTTATGAACAGGGAAAGAAACCTAAACAGAACCTAAAAAATGTTTTCTCACTATCTTTTTAAATATAATACATTCACTTAGACCACACTACTGAAATCTGTCAAATTAACCTCAAAATATTTGAACACTTAAATCAAATTATTCCCAGAGGCATGGTTTGTTAAGGTGTTTCAATGTCAATGAGCCCTGGGACACTGAATTCCTGCACTCAAGAGCTGAAGGCTGAAGAAGCCTCTGCAGCAGGAAAATTCAGCAGCAGCCTCCAAGGTGCTGAGGATGTCAGCAGCCCCCACTGAGGCCATCCCTGCCCAGAGAGCGTGGGGGAATGGGCAGACAAGGAGAGCGTCCCTGGGGCTGGGGCAGCACAACTCAGAGGCACCAGCGGCTCCAGCTGGGCAATGGAGTGTGGGATGTGGCTGGGAAAGCCCTGCCTGGGCTGGGCCAAGCAGGACACACAAGCCCTGACCCCCATCCACCAAACAATTCTCTCAAGGAGACATTTAAAAGGAATTAAAATTGTTTGTGTCGTCTGAGTTGGACTCACTGGAGAAATACCTAACAAGAGATTCTCAGGAGCTCAAAACAACAAAACAGCCTTTACTGGCAACTTCAGAAAATCTGAGAAACTTTGGATAAAGGTTTAATAGGACATTCAATCAACAAAAACCACTGCTCAAAGCATTAATTTGGCTTATTTAACTTCACAATCTAAAGCAATGCCAAAAGCTCCCCCCTCTTGGCTCTCCCCATTTCGGGATGCCGGGGCTCTTTGGGCTCCCGGGCTCCCTTCTCCCCTCATTCTCTGCTCGGGGCTGCAGCGGCTCCAAGGAGTCCCCCCTGCCCCTCTCCAGGCTCTTGAGGCTCCTGCAATGGCGGCACTCCCCCTCTCTGGGCTCCCCACTTTGGGCTCCTGGGGGACACAGGGCTCTGCTCCTCCAGGCTGCCTCTGCCGGCAGCCGCCACCGCCACCCCCCGATGTCCCCCTGAGGGGCCTTTTCCGCTCAGCCTTGGACTCCTTCATTCTCCAAACATCCCCCCAAAAACCCAACTGGGAGTGACTGGGAGTGACTGGGAACATGCTGGAGGGAACTGGGCTACACTGGGACATACTGGGAGGGACTGGAACAAAAGGGAGGCTGAAAGAGAGCAACTGGAACCATGTGGAGCACAACTCGTTCATACTGGCAGCGACTGAGAGCACACTGGGCTCAGATTTGGATCATACTGGGAGGGACTGGACTAATACTGGGAGTACCTGAGAGCGACTGGGAATACACCCTGCACATCATCCCTCATACTGGGCCTGACTGGGAGCAACTGGGAGCACGCTGGCAGCAAATGGCATCATACTGGGACTGACTGGGCTGATCTAGGAAGCAACTGGAACCATGCTGGAGGCAGCTGGGACCATACTGGGAAAGATTGGAAGCAACTGGGATTATACTGGGACCACACGGGGAGGGCTGGCATGGGACTGGGATCAAACTGGAGCTTACTGGGATCATATTGGGGTTGAAAGGGAGCGACTGGGATCACACTTTGGGATATACTGGGAGGGACTGGGACGATGCTGGGGGAAACTGAATCTACCCTGGAGGCAACTGGGCACGACTGGGACCCTGCTGGGAGGGACTGGGACTTGGGTTCTTGGGACAACTGCGATCATAATGGGAGGAACTGGGAACATCTGGAATTATGCTGGGAGCAACTGGGATCACACTGGGATCACAGTGAGAGCAGCTGAGTCCATACTGGGTTACACTGGGATCTCACTGAGAGCGACTGGAATCATACTGGGATTGACTGGGAGTGGCTGGGTTTGTGGATTTTGGGGGGTTTGGATTTTGGGGATTTTCTTGGCATTTTGAAGGGGAGTTTTTCTGGGGGTGTTTGGGGGTTTATTGAAATGTTTTGTGGTTTTTGAATTTTTGGTGTTTTACTGGGATTTTGTTGGGATTTTTTGGGATTCTCAGAAATTCTGGGCTTTAATTGGGATTTCTAGGAGATTTTGGGGGGATTTTATTGGAATTGTGGGGGCATTTAATGGGATTCATTGAGGATTTTGGGTTTTTGGTGGGATTTGGGGGTTTTGTGAGGGGGTTTTATGTGTGTTGCCAGGATTTCGTTGGGTCTTGAGAATGATTTTGTGGGACTTTTGATGGTTTTGGGGACATTTTTGGGGGATTTGCAAAGTTTAATCAGGATTTTGAGAGTTATTGGGATTTCAAAGGATTTTGTCGGCTTTTGTTGGGATTCAAGGGTGCTCTAATGGGATTTTGAGATATTTAATTGGGATTTAATGGGTTTTATTGGGACTTTTCAGGGTTTTAAGGAGATTTTGGGGCCTCTCAACCCTTCCCGAAACGCGGGGGATAACCTCTAAGTCCCCTCAGACCACCCATATTCCCTTAAAAATTAGAATAGGATTCTCCAAAACTCCAGAGAATCCCACAAAATCCCAGTGGAACCTAAAAAATTTAAAAGTACTCGAAAAAATTTCAATAAATCCCTCTCCCAAACAACCCACAACCCCAACAAAATCCGCCAAAATCCAAAACAACCCAAAATCCTGCAACCCCTCAAAAACCAAAAATTCAACCAAAAAACCCACTAATTCCCCCCTAAGCTCTAAATAAAATCCTCCAAAGCCCAAAAAATGCTCCAAATCCACACAAATACCCCCAATCCCCCCCAGACTCAGCGGGGCCGTCCTGGATAAGGGGGCACCGGCCGGTGGAACAGGAGCCACTTCAGGGGGCCCTCGGAGCTTTTTGGGGAGGGGGCACCATGGGAGACCCCCCAAAAACCGGGGGGGGGGGGAACCCCTGCTGTGCCCCCTCCCCCTGAAACCCCCAGACCCCGGTTCATGGTGGGCCTGGGACCCCCCGGGACCCCCAAATCTCCCCCGGGACCCCTCCAGGAGCCGCAAAATCCTTGGAGCTCTCCCAGTGTTGGCTCAGAACCACCCTGGACCCCAAAAACCTCCCCAGGACTCTCAGAACCGCCCCATTTCCCTCCAAAATTCACCACAGACCCACCTGAGACCCCCCTCAAATCCATCAGACTGCCCCAAGTCCCCCTCAGACATCTCAATACCCCCCAAATCTTATGAAATCCCCTCAGACTCCACCAAATTTCCCAGACCCAGCCCAGAACCCTCTCGACCCACTCCCAACCCCACAGTTTCTATTGCAATCCTCCAAAATCCCCTCAAACCCTCCCAATTCCCCTCAGATACACCTAAACCCACCTGAGAACCCTCCAGACCCTTTGAAGCTTCCCCCAAAGCTGACTAAAGCTCCCTCAGACCCACCAAAGCACTCTCACAGCCCTCATTCCCCCCAGGCTCACCACACACCCCCCTATTTCCCATAAATGCCCCAAAAATCCCCAATTTCCCGTCAGACCCGCCCCAAACCCCCCCACTTGTCCCCAGCCCAACCTCAGCTCCGCCACAACCGCTCTCCCCTCACAAGGTGCCGCCACGCGCTCGGGCTCCCCCAGCCAATAGAAGCGCGCCCCGCCGAACCAACCAATCATGGCGCTACACTTTCTCAAATTACCCAATCATGACGCAGCTCCCCTCAGCAACGCCTGCCTCCCCCAACGCCGCCCCAGCCAATCACAGGCGAGCCAGAAGCGGCGCCCCCTCCCCCACCGCCGCCGGGACCCCCCGGGCTCGGGACAGGAGCGGGAGGGGCCTGAGAGGGGATCGGGGGGGGGCGGGGGAGGGTCCGGGGGGGTCTGGGGGGGCTTTGGGTCGGGGTCTGGGTGTTTGGGGGGGTCTGGAGGGTCCGGGGAGGGGTCCTGGGGCATTGTGGGGGGACGTGGGGGGTGCAGATGGGTCCTAAGAGGGGTCTCGAGGAGGAGGTTGTGGGAGGGTCTGGGGGGGTTTTGGCGAGGGGTCGTAGGAAGGTCTTGGGAGGGTCTGGGGGTGTTGGGATGGTCCTGGGGGGAGTTTGGGGAGGGCTCTGGGGGTTCCTGAGGGTGTCCTGGGAGGGTTTTGGAGGTTTTGGAGAGGGGCTTTGAGGGGGTTTTGGAAGGATTTTGGGAGAGGGTCTGGGGGGGTTTGGGGAGAGGTCCTGGGGGGATCTGGGGAGGGGCTGGGGGAGCCTGAGTTGGGTTTGGGGAGGGGTCTGGAGGGTCCTGGGTGGGGTCTTTGGAAGGGTCTGTGGGGTCTCAGGGAGGTCCTGGGGCAGATTTGGGGGTCCGGGGGGGTCCCAGGCCCACCCTCAACCTTTGGGGGTCTGGGGGTTTCAGGGGGAGGGGGCACAGCAGGGGTTCCCCCCCACCCCGGTTTTTTGGGGGTCTCCCATGGTGCCCCCTCCCCAAAAAGCTCCGAGGGCCCCCTGAAGTGGCTCCTGTTCCACCGGCCGGTGCCCCCTGATCCAGGACAGGCCCCAGTGAATCTAGGGGGTTTGGGGGGATTTTGGGGACCTCTGGGAGGATGTTGGGCGGCTCTTTTGGGATTTGGGGAAGTTTGGGACATTCGGAGGCCTTCGGAGGGGCTTGGGGGGCGTTGTAGGGATTTTTTTTGGGATTTTGGGGCAATTTTGAGGCGATTGTGGGAGGGTTTTGGCGGATTTGGGGGGGCTTTTTTAGGTTTTGAGGGATTTTGTTGGGAGTTTA
The DNA here is from genome assembly GCA_024362935.1 of Setophaga petechia. Lineage (NCBI taxonomy): Eukaryota > Metazoa > Chordata > Aves > Passeriformes > Parulidae > Setophaga > Setophaga petechia. The sequence goes on from JANCRA010000078.1 coordinate 1,169,726, forward strand.
GGGGGAATTACTGTGTTTTTGGAGAGAATTATTGGGTTTGGGGGGATTACAGGATTTTCTTGAAAGTTTTTATGGATTTGGGGAGTTCGTATTTTGGGGAATTTTATTGAGCTTTAGGAAGGGTTTCATTTTTGGGGGGGGTTTATTGAAATTTTTGGGAGTTGGTGAGTTCCACTGGGATTTTGTAGGATTCTCTGATATTTTGAAGCATTTTATTCTGATTTATAGGGGCTTTGGGGTATATTTTGTGGAATTTTGGGGGGCCTTGTGTGGTCTGGGGGGGCTTTGGGGTTTTCCCCGGGCTTGGGGAAGGGCTGAGAGGCACCCAAATCTCCTTAAAACCCCTGGATATCCAAATAAAACTCATTACATCCCAATTTAATGTCACAAATTCTAAAACACTCTAGAATCCCAATAAAAGCCCACAAAATCTCTTGACATCCTAACAACACCCCCCATAATCCCAATTAAGCCCCACAAATCCCCCAAAGATGTCCCCAAAACCACAAGAAACCCCACAAAATCTCCCACAAGACCCAAAGGAATCCCAGCAACACCCAAAAAAGACCACAAAACCCCCACAAATCCCACAAAAATCCCCCCAAAACCCCAAAAATTTCCTTTAAAAACCCAGACCTCCAAAGAATCTCACTAAATGCCTCCACAATTCCAATAAAACCACCCAAAATCCCTCAGAAATTCCAATATAACCCCGAAAAATTTAAGAGAATCCCAAAAAATCCCCACAAAACCCCAGTAATCCCCTCAAAAATTAAAAAAAAACCCAAAAAATTTCAATAAACCCCGAATCACACTCAGAAAAACACCCCCCAAAGTGCCAATAAAACCCCCAAAATTCCCCAGCTCCCCCCAAACCCAATCCTTCTCTCCCAAACCCCAATAATCGCCCCTGCACTCCCAACAAACTCCCCCAGCCCAAAGCCCCAAATGCCCCAGCCCTGCCCAGCCCTCCCTGGTCCCTCCCAGTCCCGCCCAGGCCCGTCCGGGGCCGCGGCCAAAACTCCCCGGAGCGAACGCGGAGGGCCCGGAGCGAGCCCGGAGCCCATCCCGGGCTGGGCCTCAGCCTCGGCCCCTCGGGGGCATTTGGGGCCGGCCTGGGCAGGGTTAGGGTGGGCTCCGATCCCTGGCAGCCATTCCCAGCCTGTCTGGGGGATTTTAGGCCCCTTTGGCTGATTTGAGGCCGAATGTGGTGGGTTGGAGGGGGGATTTTAGATCCCTTTGGATGATTTGGGGCCCATGTGGGTGAATTTAATTTTGTGTGAGTGATTTAGGGTCCCTTTTTTTGGTGATTTTGGGCCCATTTGTGTAGGTTTTTTGCTTCTTTGCGTAATTTGAGGTCAAGCCAAGTAATTTAGGAGGAATTTAGGTCCTCTTGTGTTGGTTCTGTTATGAATAAGAAGCTTGACTAGGCCAATATTCAAGCAGCAATCAATTTATTAATTAATATGGTAAAGGTTGAGCAATACAGTGCTGGGTACAGTGGGGGAAGTTTCCCTCCAACTGCACACCGATAATTGAGGCTTACAGGTATTTATGGGGGTACTCATCAGCTTTCTCAGCAGTTTCTATTCCAATTTTTACTCATCAGCAGTTTCTATTCCCAATTTTTACATCACAATTCTATACACTCTTGTGATTTAGTTTTTCTCAGGATGCATCCCAAAAGGAGTATCTCCAGATGATGGGGTCCGGTTTCCAAAAGAAGAAAGACAAATCCCATCTGGTGCAGTCCAGCTCCCCAGATGTGGGTCCACCTTTTAATTACAAGGACTATAAATCTCATAACAGTGATGTCCAGCTTCCCTTGGTTGAAACCATAAATCCTTGAGGTGATGTTCATCTTCCTTTCTCAAGCTGTTTTTCTCTGCTTTATTAAGGCGTGAGATAAGCATATTTCCTTTCTATATATTCCAAAGCTATAGTTTCAAGGATACCAGCAATATTCTAAAATTCTACTTCAAAAGGTTATTATTGCAGAACTCTTTAAGGATTAACTACAAGCAAAGAGCAACATCCTTAACGCTTTAATTCCAATGCTCCTAAATCAACCAAGGTTAATTGCAAACAAAAGATAGGTTCAAAGCCCTTCTGCCATGCTTTACTTTCCTCAGTTATTATTAGAATTTGCAGCTGTCCCATGGTTGGTCTCCACACATATCACAATCACAAATACCCACATTGCCTGTATGTACCTGACACCAAACGCAGCTTTGTATTTCACAAGAGGCTGAGAGAGCACGGGCAGGCAGCTCTGAACAGTGCATATTCTATGGCTCTATGCAGATATTTACTTTGTGTGTTTTGTTGGTTAGCAGTGCTGTATTAGTGTGAAAAACGCCAATCACTTGTTGTTAAAATTTTAAAAGTTTAATAGTAATAAAATGGTTATAAAAATAGTAATACAATTAGAGTAATAATAATTTGGACAATTTGAATTAGGACAATATGAGACAGTAGAGACAAAGAGTTATGGACATCCGGGTACCTTTTTCTGGGCATCACGAGCCCGAAAAAGGACACCCGTTAACAAAGGATTAACCCTTAAAAACAACAGCCTGTTGCATATTCATACACTTCATACATGATGCATAAATTCCATTCAAATACAGGATTCTGTCTGGTCAGTGTCAACTTCTTCCTCTGAATCGTAACAGCGCCTTTGATGTGGGAAGAAGTTCATTTCTTCTGATAAGAGGGCAATAAATTCTTTTTCTCTGAAAGATCCAGGTGTCCTGTGGCTGCTATCTCGCTGTGACTCCTTTAAAAAGAGTATCCTACATAGCATAGTTTCTATTGTAGTATTGTTTTTTATAACCTAAAACTATATTTAACACAGTACTTAAGAGAATTAATACAGCATTACTTTCTAACACAACACATATAATATTCCTTTTAATATTTGTGAAAAGCCAATCATAAAATACATGCATTTTTCACAGCCAGGATCTCTTCCCCTGGGAAGTTGAGACGCCTCACAGAAAAATGTAAATAATGATTATCTGATTGCTTCTTCTTGTATTCTGCTGCTTTAGAATGTGGTAGGTGAGTCTTTCATTGGTTCCATGTGAGTTGTGTTTTCTTAATGACCAATCACAGCCAGCTGTGTTGGACTCTCTGAGGAGTCATGGGATTTTATTATTCATTCCTTTCTAGCCTTCTGATGTAGCTTTTAGTTTTCTTTAGTATAGTTTCCTTATATTATATTATATTATATTATATTATATTATATTATATTATATTATATTATATTATATTATATTATATTATATTATATTATATTATATTATATTATATTATATTATATTATATTATATTATATTATATTATATTATATTATATTATATTATATTATATGCCTCCTGCCTGCCTCTGCCTGCCCACACAAAGCCTTGGGCTGCTCCAGGCTCCTGCTGGGGATGTGCTGCACCACAGTCCTGCCCTGCCAGAGAAATTCCTTTCTCTTTGGGTCCTGTCTGGCTCTCTCTATCTGCCCTTTGCATCAATTCTTTCTTTCTCTGGCTGTTCTCCATTATGCCAAAAGGATCCACCTTCTCTCAAACCTCCCTTCAGTCCCTCCCAGGTCTCCTCTGCTGTCCTCAGTCTCCACCCCACTGAGTGCAGATCTCCTCTGTCCCTGTACATGAATTTGCTATTTCAGAGGATATCATTTCTTCAGGCCTGAGCTGTAGTGAGGGATAACTCCCAACCTACATGGACATTTAATTCTACCAGCGTGTTGCTTATTACAGTCACTAAATGTGAATTACAATTTACCCATTTCCATAAAACCCACCCCAAGTTCCCAGTTTCAATCCTTGTTTTCTCTGTCCCTGCACCCGTGAGCCAGATGACTTCATCTTCTCTTCCAAGCATTCCTGCTGGGAAGGCAGCCCCTGCATGCCTTGTTCCTGTGCTGAAAGTTGACAGGCAAGGGAAAAATTGAAATAACCTTTTTGGTATCAAGGCCAAGGGTTTGTGTGGGCAGGCAGAGGCAGGCAGGAGGCAGAGCTGTCAGCAAAGGAAGGGCCCAGCCAGGTGGGGCAGCCGGGGGATGCCGACAGCCTGCAGGGACAGAGGTGCAGGGCAGGGACACCGTGGCACAGCCTGGGCTGCACAGGGCACAGGGATGGGCAGCAGCTGCAAGACAGCCCTGCCAGAGCCAACTGGGGCAGCACTTTGGCCATGGCTGCTGGACCTGGGCCTGAGGCCACGAGGGGACAAGTGACCCTTGCAGGCCTGGGGCCTCATTGCCTCCTTGTCCCTGCTCAGCAGCCTGGCAGGGGCTGCCCCATGCTCCTGCCCTTGGCATTGCCCATCCCCACATGCCAGTGCCCATCCCGGGAAGAGCCCTGAGCAAGGAGGGAGGGACAGGATCTGCCTGGCCAGGGGCTGGGGCTCAGGCCTTGGCCCTTTGCATTCCTGACATTACAGAGCTGGCTGTGACATCATAGAAGGCAGCTCTGTGACATCACAATGTGGGTTGTGACATAGTGTATGATATCACAGAGCAGCTGTGTGATGTCACAGAGAAGGCTCTGACATCACAGACAAGGCTGTGACATCATGGGGTAACTGTGACATCACAAAGCTGTTATATGACATCACATAGCAGCTGAATGCCATCAGATGGAGGCTGTGTGACATAACGGAGTGGTTGGGGACATCATATGAGGCTGTATGAAATCACAGGTGCCCTGTGACTTCACAGATGGCTGTGTGACATCATAGGAGCTGTGTGACATCACAGGTGGTCTATGATATCACAGGGGTTGTGTGACATCACAGGATGGCTGTGGGACATGACAAGGGGGCTGTGACATCAAAGGAGCTGTGTGATGTCACTGACGAGATCAATCCTCCCTGCCTCCCCTCTCACAGTTTACCCCAGAGAAATCCAATCCTGCTCATGCTCAGTGGGGTCCCCTGGCCCCCCGGGTCCCCCGACCAATGTCACAATGATCCCTACATTCCCTGGAACCACACACCTCTATTCCATGTGTGGAATGCCAGCTGTGTGACTCCATGGAGTGTTGGGATCATTGTGACACTGAGAGGCCCCATCAAACCAAGGGTCCACTGTGACATCAATGGAACTGTGGAGGCCATTGTGACACTTTAGGTTGCTGTCATGGTTTGACACTGGCACAATGCCAATGCCCCATGAAAATATACTCCCCTGGTGTCTGCTGTGAGATGGTACCCAGGAATAAGCAAAACAGGCTCCTACTTAGGGAAAAAAGAAAAAAAAACTTTATTAACTAAAACTACAAAAACTAAACCATAAAGGAAAGAAAATAAACACAAGGAAAATGAAAACTATACAGAAACACTCCACCACTTCCTCCTCCCACCAAATTTCCAATACATTTACATTTCCCACAAATATCCACACTCGGTCTGACACCACCCTTTAGACAATCGAATCTTCAGCTCATCAAGAAGTAGACGGAGTCCCTTTCCCGTACCAGGAACCTTTTTTCACAATCAGCAGCCGCCCGGGAAAAAGGAAAAAAAAAAGTCTTTCGCTGCTATCATGTGATTCCTTCCTTCCTTCCATGCAAAGAGATGCTCTCACCATCCCTTGCATGGGACAGAGGTGTGCTTCAGGGTAGATCTTTGGACCTTTTAAGGATGCTTCGTCTCATTCCAAGCAGAGCACAGTCTCATCTCTCATCTCTTGGGACCTCTTGTCCCCCCCATATTTATTAACCCCCTGGGGCCGGGGGTTCTCCAAAATCCAAAAACTGAACTCTCTTAGCTCTGAGTCTTCGCTTTCCCCCCTGAAATGCAGTCTCTGTATCACCAGGAGTCAGTTCTTGGTTTTTTTACAACGAGAAAAAGCGTTCAGGAAAAACCCACTCCAATCTTTCCTCCATTCCTTCAACATCTCTCTCTTTGCCAGGCCTCTCACTAGTCTATTTCTTCCTTTATCCTCCACTCTTATCCTTCTCTAGGAAAAGGAGATGTTCTTGTAAAGTTTTCATTGTCCACAAAAGGGTTAAAAGTTCTCCTGAGCGGCCGGGCTGCCCACTGCCTCCTTCCCCCCCCTTTTCCTCCTTCTCGGCCGTGCTGCCTGCCGCCGGGACATGATATCAGGTTTCAAGGTAACAAGCACAGGCTGCCTTCTCTCTCTGTCTCCCGGGGAAGGGGGGAAGAAATACCTCTCCGTGCTCCTTCCATCCTTCCACCTTTGGGCCACCCTTGGGCCAGGCCAGGCCTCTCTCTCACGGCCGCGTGGCTTTCCCCTCCCCCGCCCAGCAGGAGACACCGGGCGGGGGAAGGTCCGACCTGCTCCCTCGCCGGAACCAAAAGGGCCGAGCGAGCAACTTCCCTGCTCTTTTAACCCCTTGGATTTTTTTTGTGGTCTCAGAGGCGTATCCAAATGTCTCACTGGCCAGAACAGATGCCCATCTTAAAATCCGGACAGCCACTGGCCACCAAAACACAAAACAACACATCCCAGATGTCCCACTTCCGATCAAACCACGACAGTTGCCATGGAGCCAAAGGTCCATTGTGACATTGCAAGGCCTCATGGAATTTTTGGGACCATTGTAACTCTTTGAGGCCTTCTGGAACCTAAGGGCCATTGTGACACTTCAGGGCCCCATAAAACCAAGGGAACACAGACCAGATCTGGGAGGTTTGGCCTCCCAGGAGCCGCCTGATTGGTCAGGCTGACTTTGGCATGTTGAGGGTCTCATCTGCTATTGAAACACTGATGCTCTGTACTTTCTTTCATATGGAAAAGAATTGTCCTTCTCCTCCAGGCATGCATGGCCTGAATCGGAGTTTCACCTCCAAATTTCCTTATATCCAGAGATGTTTGCATAGGAATATTAACAGGACAAGTCTGGCTGGTAATGGTTCCACAAGGGTCAACTCTCATCTGTCCCCAGAACACTGGGGAAGACTCCATGCTCTCCTTCCTTTGGGAAAGAACTGTCCTGCTTCTCCAGGAACCCATGGCTGAGATTGGGCTTCCACCTCCAAAATTCCCTTAATCTAAAGACTGCTCCCAGACAAAATCTGCCATTCCTGACAAGTCTGGCTGGCCTTGGCCTAGTGAGGCTCTCACTGGCCTTTCAAACACTGGGGCTCTGTGCTTTCCTTCCTATGGAAAAGAACTGTCCTTCTCCTCCAGGTGTTCATGCTCAGAATTGGGGTTCCACCTCCAACATTACCTGTTTTGAGAGACTGGAGGAGATTGTTCGCTCAAAACATTCCATGTATGGAGGAGGAAGGGGCAGGTCCAGCCCTGCCCTGCCCTGGAACCCCAATCCCCCCAGAGCCTCTATCCCAGCCCAGCAGTGGCTGCCAGTCCCTGGCACAGCACAGGCAATGCTCCACAGCCACCTCTGCAGCCCCAGCCCAGCTCCTGAGGGACCAAATGAGCCCAAGGCCAACCTGGGGGAGGGGCCCAGGAAGACCAAGGGGTATTGAAGGCTGACCATAAGGCAAGCACCCATCTTGACCCTACCTCCTCTTGGAATTTCCATCTGAACAGTGCTGGAATCCAGGAGTTGGTAGCTGTGTGTGTACGCTTCTTTAAATCTTATTTTTCTCTCTTTCTGTGTCTACTTGTAATTTTGTCCTCTTGCAAATTTTGATTAACTAAAAATTGAACGGGACTTGAGATTGTGAAGTTAAATAAGCCAAATTAATGCTTTGAGCAGTGGTTTTTTTTCGATTGAATGTCCTATAAAACCTTTATCCAAAGTTTCTCAGATTTTCTGAAGTTGCCAGTAAAGGCTGTTGTGTTGTTTTGAGCTCCTGAGAATCTCCTGTTGGTATTTCTCCAGCGAGTCCAACTCAGAGTACACAAAGAGTTGTAATTCCTTTTAAATGTCTCCTTGAGAGAATTGTTTGGTGGATGGGGATCAGGGCTTGTCTATTCTGCTTGGCCCAGCCCAGGCAGGGCTTTCCCAGCCACATCCCACACTCCATTGCCCAGCTGGAGCTGCTGGTGCCTCTGCGTTGTGCTGCCCCAGCCCCAGGGACGCTCTCCTTGTCTGCCCATTCCCCCACGCTCTCTAGGCAGGGATGGCCTCACTGGGGGCTGCTGACATCCTCAGCACCTTGGAGGCTGCTGCTGAATTTTCCTGCTGCAGAGGCTTGTTCAGCCTTCAGCTCTTCAGTGCAGGAATTCAGTGTCCCAGGGCTCATTAACATTCAGAGCACCTGAACAAGCCAAGCCTCTGGGAGTCATTTGATTTGTGTTCAAATCTTTTGTGTTTTATTTGACTGATTTCAGTAGTGTGTTCAAAGTGAATTATTTTTAAAAAGACCGTGAGAAAACATTTTTTAGGTCCTGTTTAGGATTTTTTCCTGTTCATAAATTGTTGTGTGCAGTCTCCAATTGACACTGAATCAAAGTACCTCCTCATGAAGTTTGAATAGGTATGAAAATCAAGACCCCTTATGGCTGACACTCAATCAGACTCTGTCCCTACCCCCACCCCACCATTTCCCCCATCCAAGCCCTGGCACTCAGAGCAGCCTTGTGCAAATCTGAGCTCCCTCCAGCCCAGGCTGCACCTGCAGCTTTCAGCTCCTTGGCTCCAACTCCCACCTGCTTTCCTTGGAGAAGGAGCTGCCCAAGATACAGAGGGATGTTCATTTCTTGTCATCCAACAAAGCCAAGGGAAGGCACAGCTCCATCCAATGCAAAAGTCATTCTTCTCCCTGGCTCTCCACTGCCCCTGATCCCCACAGCCTGTCTTGTTTCCTTCATCCCTCCTTTGCCAGGGACTTTATGGGACAAGGGAGCTCTGCTCTGGGTATGGAGGGAGGTCCAAGTGCCACCACTGGAATTGGAACCACAACTCATCAGGTTTGTATCCTTTGAGGGAGCAGGAAGTGGTGAGACTAAGAGGCACAGAAAGGTTTCTCTTCATGGCCAACATTAGAAATGTGAACATGATGAAATTTAAGAAACATCTAAATCCTTCCCTATTCTCTGTGTGACATCCCAGCAACATCTGACATGTCCACCATTGCCATACAGGAAGGATTTAAGACAAAAACATAAGAAGAGGTGATATAAAACTGAAAACTACAACTAAAATGCTGACAAAGTTGGTATTTAAACTTCTGAAAGATTGGGCAACTCCCTGAAGCTCAAAGTTTGAAGCCAGTCAAGGGAAATGCATTGGAATGACGAGAGAAAAGCCACAGGAGGAAATATGGGAGCAAGGGGAAGGCCATAGATCCAGCTGCTCTAAATGAAGAGATGTCCTTAGACATGTCCATTTAAACAGGAGAGCTGGAAACACCTGAAGGAATAGAGTAATGAAATATTAGAATGAATATTGGTGGCAATGGTAGAGGAGAAGATCAGTATTTCTTCCCCTGCCATCAGTAGAAGAATCCAGTAGTTCCAGGAACTGCTTGCTCCTTGTTGGAATACAGTGACATTTCTTAAAAGTACTCAGATGATAAAGTGACCCAGATAATAAAGATTCGCTTATGTATTACGAAACTAACAGGTATTAACACCTGTTCCCCTTTCCAGGCAGACATCAGTTGTGTGCCCATGGACAGGCAGTGCCACTTGTGCCCTCAGGTGCCCAGCTGGGATTGGATCTCTCCGAGAGCACCTGAGGGAGAGCAGAGCACCTTGCAAGCTAAAGGTCCCTGGCAGCCCCACAGGGCTCCTGTCCCATCAACATCTGCTCTGCTCCAGTTTGAAACAGGGCCCAGCATGGTGCTGGGATCATCAGAGAGCTGAGGTGTGTGCTGGAATTCAATGGCCAGCCTTGCTCATTCTGTGATTCTCTGGAACCAGACATAAAGCCGTTGTGAGAGCCTGGGGACAATGGAACCAAGGGACCATTGCTCCACTGCAAGGACTCTGGGAACTGAGGGAACAATTGTGATCCTGTGGTGCCCCGTGGAACCAAGGGTCCCTGGTGACACTGCAGGATCTTGTGTCACCAGGGCTCCATTGTGACACTGCAGCACCAAGGAATTCCTTGTGGCACTCTGAGGCCTCATGGAACCAAGAGGCCACTGTGACCCTGCAGGGCCTTGTGGAACCATGCAGAGCATTGTGACAGAGCAGGACCTGGTGTCATGATGGGGCCATTGTGACACTGCAGGGCCCCATGGAACCAAGGGGCCAGGGCTGCTCCTCAGGGGTCCTGGAATGAAGGAAACATGTTTGACAATGTGGTGGCCCTTGGGACCAAGAGGCCATTGTGACACTGTGGAACCAAGGAGAGCATTGCTGTGCTGCCAGACCTCATGGAGACAAGGATCCATTGTGACACTGCAGGGCCAGGGGGGACCTAGAGCCACTGTGACACCGTGGGGACCAAGAATCCAAGGGACTTTGTGACACCAAGGGGTCCCATGGAACCAAAGGGACATTGTTTCACTGGGAGGCCTCATGGAATCATGGAGACCATTGTGACACTCTGGGGCCTCATGGAACCATGGTGACACCAAGTTGACTAGGAGTGTTGATCTGCTGGAGGGTAGGAGGGCTCTGCACAGGGCCCTGGACAGGTTGGATCCAGGAGCCAAATCCAACAAGTTGAGGTTTAACAAGTCCAGGTGCTGAGTCCTGCACTTTGGCCACAACAAGCCCTGCAGCACTACAGGCTGGGGACAGAGTGGCTGGAGAGCAGCCAGGCAGAAAGGGACCTGCAGGGACAGATGGACAGCAGGCTGGACATGAGGCAGCAGTGTGCCCAGGTGGGCAAGAAGGCCAATGGCTCCTGGCCTGGATCAGGAATGGTGTGGCCAGCAGGAGGAGGGCAGTGATTCTTCCCCTGTGCTCAGCACTGGTTGGGCAGCACCTCGAGTGCTGTGTCCAGTCCTGGGCCCCCCAATTTAGGCCGGACCTGGTGGGGCTGGAGCATGTCCAGAGAAGGGAAACAAGGCTGGGGAGGGGTCTGGAACACGAGTCCTGTGAGGAGTGTCTGAGGGGCTGGGGTTGTTTATCCTGGAGATGAGAAGGCTCAGGAGAGATAAGGCAGTGTCAGGGCACAGGTTGGACTTGATGATCTCCAAGGAATTTTCCAACCTTGCTGATTCTGGGATTCTTTGAAACCACCCTTGGAGCAGTTGCAGGATGAGCCCTGGGCCTCCTCTTCAGCAGCTCCAGCAGCCCAGATCCCTCAACTTCTCCTGCCAGCCCCAAAGCCCATCCTGTCAGTCCTGCAGAGCCTCTGCAGCTCCTTCTCACTGCCCAGAACAGGGAGCCCCAGAGGCAGACACAGCAGCCCAGATGTGCCCCCCTGGCTGGGGTGCCTCTGGCAAGGGAGCAGCAGCAGGCACTGCAGGAGCCTGCAGACAATTCCTGCAGCACTTGTAGGATGATCCTGCTGCCCAAGGGACGTTCCCATGGTGCCAAGTCAGGAACTGCAATGGGGAGTGGGGCCAGAGAGAAAAGGGGCAAACAGGGATGGGCTGTTTGCAGGGGAGGGAACAGGGGTGGGCAATGGGAAGAAATTTGTACAAGGGAAGAGTAAAGAAAGCAAAGGTGAAGCAAAGGAAATGCTCAGGGCAGTTTGGGGGTGGCTGCCAGGCAGCCCTGGCTCTGAGCAACAGCGTCTGCAATGAGACAGGAAACTCCCAGCTGATGGGAACAAACTTTCTGGCTGAGTGCAGAGGCCAGAACAAAGCTGAGTGCTTTCCCTGGTGTCCCCCAGCCCTTGCTGGCCCCAGGGGCTGATGGCATTTGTGCTCCCTCAGGTTCATGTCTCCACAGCACCAGCATGGGGGTGCTCCCGCCTGCTGTGGGCAATGCAAACAGGGGCTGCTGAGCCAGTGCTGCTGTGTCTGTGCCTGCAAGGATGGGGCACCTGTGTGAGCTGGGGCAGAGGCAAGGGCTGCAGAGGGGGGATGTTGTTGGCAGCTCCATCAGGACGCTCTGGGACGCTGCCCTGGGCTGTGCAGCGCACTGGGGATGGATCAGCCCCTGCTCTGCTGCTCCTTCCCGTGTGCCCCAGGGCCCTTGCAGAGCACCAGCCATGCTGTTTGCCCCCAGCCTGCCCACGGCCAGCCTGGGGCTGCTCACGGGGGTTTCTGTGCTGAGCATTGGCCTGGCCGTGTTCTTGAGAGAGCCTGGGCAAGGAGCCTGGAGCCCCCAGGGCCTGGCCTGAGGCGTCAGCGCTGCCCCAGCAGTGCCCATGGCCTGTCCCTGCTGCAGCCCCGGCACTGCCACCCCCAGGGCTGTGCCCGGCCCCGAGAGCACTCAGGCCCTGCAGCAACACCAGGGCCACCAGGGCAGCGGGGCAGGGCCAAGGCAGCAGCACTGGCAACACCAAGTGCTGCTGCTGCTGGGCACAGCTGCTGGGCCAGCCCTGTTTTGCCCCCAGCTCTGCACACAGACATTGCTGCTGCAGCTCCAGAGAAGGCAACAAAAGGGCATCTCTGCAGAAAACTCTGCTGGGGGATGCTTTCATTCCTTTAAAGCCACTGAGAGTGCAGCCCCTCATTGACACAGTCTGTAGTCACAGGGAAGGTAGAGAGAAACAAAATGAGAAATGGCACAAACAATTACATTTATTTGTAGATAATATTAAAAAAGTAAAACAATGGAAAAGAACCTCTAAAATGATTTCAACAAGAAATCTCAAATATGAGTTTTATTATAAGTGATTGGTGGAAATTGGACAGCAGTTTAATGTTCCTGAAACCATACAGTCATCAGTCTCCACACTGCAGCCTTGAGCTCCTGGTTCCTCAGGCTGTAGGTGAGGGGGTTCAGGGCTGGAGGCACCACCGAGTACAGAACTGACAGGGCCAGATCCAGGGATGGGGAGGACATGGAGGGGGGCTTCAGGTTGGCAAACACTGCAGTGCTGAGGAACAGGGAGACCACAGCCAGGTGAGGGAGGCAGGTGGAAAAGGCTTTGTACCATCCCTGCTCAGATGGGATCCTCAGCACAGCCCTGAAGATCTGCACATAGGAGAAAACAATGAACACAAAACAACCAAGTGCTAAACACACACTGACAGCCATAAGCCCAAGTTCCCTGAGGTAGGATTTGGAGCAGGAGAGTTTGAGGATCTGTGGGATTTCACAGAAGAACTGGCCCAGGGCATTGCCATGGCACAGGGGCAGGGAAAATGTATTGGCTGTGTGCAGCAGGGAATAGAGAAAGGCACTGGCCCAGGCAGCTGCTGCCATGTGGGCACAAGCTCTGCTGCCCAGGAGGGTCCCGTAGTGCAGGGGTTTGCAGATGGACACGTAGCGGTCGTAGCACATGATGGTCAGCAGGGAAAACTCTGCTGACATGAAAAAGACAAAACAAAAGAGTTGTGTGGCACATTCTGTGTAGGAGATGTCCCTGGTGTCCCAGAGGGAATTGTGCATGGCTTTGGGGACAGTGGTGCAGAGGAAGCCCAGGTCGCTGAGGGCCAGGTTGAGCAGGAAGAAGAACATGGGCGTGTGCAGGTGGTGGCCGCAGGCTACGGCGCTGATGATGAGGCCGTTGCCCAGGAGGGCAGCCAGGGAGATGCCCAGCAAGAGGCAGAAGTGCAGGAGCTGCAGCTGCCGTGTGTCTGCCAATGCCAGCAGGACGAAGTGCCTGATGGGTCTGCTGTTAGACATTGGCTGAGGCTGCACATGGGGACCTGTTGATGGAGAAAGGACAGTGTAGGGTTAGAGGAGATACCTGTAACCAAAATCAAAGCCATTTCCCATACACAGTCCTTTGTAACATACAAAGACACACTTCTGTGTTTAAGGGTTCCAGGGTTTTCTTTTTAAGCTCCCCCCATATCTCTCCTGGTATTCTTGGATATCAGAAACCCTCAGCATTTCTGTTGCCCTCTGGTAGGACAGAGTGAGTTCCCTGAGGCAAGATGAAGAGTGGAGAGTGAGGGGAGATGGTCTGTCACTTCATTCTGTTTGGAGTTTCTCTGGGCTTTCACTTTTCTCAAATGGAGGATGTTCACATTCCCATGTTTCTCCTAAAAACAGCCAGGTGCTGCTGAGAGTAGATGGATCCACTCCAGCTCAGCTCCACATTTGTAACCAAGGATTCATGTGTCTCATTTCACCAACCCAGAAGCATTTTCAGTGTCACAACACCTCTGCCTTTTCCCATCAATTTTATAACTTAGAGATGCTCTAAGACAGGTTTGCACCCTGGATTGAAGCTCCCAGCTTGGACTGAAATCTCAGGGACACTTCCAAGTGTCCTTATGATGGCACTGGATTGAGGGAGATGCAGCTCCTTCCCTGGCTGCACTGACAGCATTGCCCAGAGCCGGGCACTGGGGACAGCGTCACCCTGACCCAGCTGTGCCCCCTGCCAGAGCCCCCAGGGCCGGGCAGCTGCTCCCAGCCCTGTGCTCTGCAGAGGGAACTGTGCCCGGGGCTGCAGAGCTGCCCCACGGCTCTGCTGCAGCTCTGCCTGCACAGGAGGGGCTGCACGCCTTGGAGCCCCGGCCCTGAGGGCAGAGGCTTGGCTGGGGCACAGGAGGGAGGGGGCTTGTTCAGAGGGAGGGGCTGCACTGGAGGGATCCTGTGGGCATCTCTAAACTCTCCCTGCCACAGCATTGCTGGGTTTTGTTTTCTCTCATTGCCTGATCTTCTCTCTGCTTCCTGGAGATTTTCCTCCTGCAGGTGTTTCCCTGTGCCTGATCTCTCCCTGCCAGCACTCACAGACCCCAAATCTCTGTGCACTCTCCTTGGCCTGACAGAACCCTGCCTGTTTGCAGGGCACTGACTGGGGATAGGTTCTGTTTGCAGGTGGGAGAAAGGACAGCTCAGACTGAGCCTGATGGCTCCAGCAAAGGTGATACTGCTGCTGTCCTTGGGCAGAGTGGCTGAAAGTACATTAGGGATCTCCTGTGAACCTATTGATCACTATAAGTAACAGTTTGGATGCCTCAGAAACTTTTCAGAATTCATAACTAATAATTAATAATCAACATTTAATAATAGTCCCCTCTCCCTGCCATTCTCCAGTAGTAAGAAACAGATTATAAAATCTTTGAAAATTTCCTAATTTTTTTCAAAATCCTTCTCTTGGACATATTCTATGACTGATCAGAACCCCTCAGCATGTCAGAGTTTCTTAAGAATTTCACCTGCCCTGCCCCAGAAATACTCAAGAGTTGTACTCACAGGGTCTGGAGGCATTGGGAGTTCCAGCTTGAGGAGATCACTGCAGGAGCTGCAGCTGCATTGTCCTGCAGCCAGAGGTTCCTGTGCCAAGGGCTGGCAGTGATTGTGCCCCAGGCACTTCTCAGCCCCTTCCCAGCCCTGACTGATTGAAGCTCTCTGTGCCTCTGTGCTGTGCCTGGGCTGGCTGCAGGCAGTGCCCCAGCCCTGCTGGGCTGGCAGAAGAGCTGCTCATCAAGAGAAATGTGCTTTTGAAGCTCTTCTTGCTTACCAGGAGCTGCCTCTGTGCCAGGAGCCCAGCCCAGCTCAGCAGCACAGACACAGCACAAGGACTTTAATGAGCCTCTGGGGCTTTGTGCTCAGGCCCTGAACATCAGTCCCTGAGAGGGAGCTGAAGAAACCTCTCCAGAACTCCAAGGCAGAATCCAACTCCAAAATTTCTTGGACTTTTAATGGGTCCCACTGAGCAACACAACTGAGAAAGTGTCCCCAGGCCCCAGGCAGAGCAGAGAACTGCAGGCAGTGATGACAGGTGGGGACAAAGAGAAGCCAAGTCTTGGTGCCCTGGGCCACAGCAGGGTCTGTGCCACCAAGGGCTGGGAGGAGACACCTTGTCCTGAGGCCCTGGGGCCTCCTGGCACAGCCCCAGCCAGGCTGGGCACTGTCAGCCCCTTGTCCTGCCCTCAGCATCCTCCCCTAGCCCAGATCCCAGTGGCCTCAAGGATCTGCTGGAAGGAGTCCCTGGGGAGCCTTGCTCAGCAATGGCCCTGGGGGCTCCTGAATGCTCCCTGCAGGGACTGCAGGTTTTTCAAAGGACTTTGGCTTTGGCTTTTGCCTTGGAGTCTGTGAGAGGTTTGTGCAATCATGGCCTCCAATTATCTGCTGTAATTAGTCCCTGGAGAGGCTTTGTGAGTAACAACACTCAGTGGGGCTCATTAATGCTTCAGAGTACTTCAGTTATTTGAAGGTACTTGGTGTTTCCCTTTTGATCCAGACTCTGTGAGAGGTTTGTGCAATCATGGCCCCAATTATCTGCTTTAACGAGTCCCTTGAGAGCTTTGTACTGACACTCAGTGGGGCTCATTAATACTTTGGAATACTCAAGGTTTTTAAGATACTTTGGGTTTTCCTTTCTACACTGAGTCTCTGAAAAGTTTTTGTTTTACCCTGGCCTCCAATTCTCTCCTCCAAGGAGTCCATGAGGAGCCTGTGTTGGGGATGGCCCTGAGTGGGACCCATTCATGCTTTGAGACACTTCAGGTGTTTCATCTGACTTTGACTCCTGGAAAGGTTTGTGCCATCTCCTCTCAGGCCCTGAGGTTCCAGGACTCATCTCCAAAAGCACCACGGTCTTCATTAGGATCAAGCAAGTCCTGACAAACCATGGCTCTGCCTTGATTTCCTTCTGGTCTGGTCCATTAGGAAGGTTTCCTTCTGCAGTTATGGAGAAATATTTCAAAAAACTTCTAGGAAATACGTATTCCTTTCTTAAAGGGTGTCTTTCATTACTTTTCTTGTTGCACAAGAGGTGATTGCAGCATTCAGTGTCTGATACTGACCCAGGGTCACTCTTGAGGAAGTCTGGCCTGGTCAGAGCAGCTGTGCCTTGAGGTCCTTCCAGTGTGGACGACCTTGCTCCACATTCCCCAACCCCATCCTTGCCTCTTCTCACTCACCTGGAACTTTCTTTGCTTGGAGAACTGGCTTCACTCAGCTGAAGAGGGATTTTGACTTTTTAATTTTTGAAGCAATCTAAAACTCCAGAGTTTCCCTACTGAAAACAGACACCCTCATCAAGTGTGTGCCAAGCCCAAGGTGTCACCAAGAGCACTCCAGACCTGCCTGGGCCAGCTGTGAGGGTGGATCATCATCCCAGCCTGCACTGGGCCATTGCCAGGGACTGCTGCCATGGACACTGCACAGACCCCACTGCTGGGTTTGGGTGCAGGGCAATGCTCATCAGCTGAAGTTTCCTTGGAAACCACCTTGTTGTGGTCTGTGGTGGCTGTGGATGCAACCTCCCCCAAGAATGTCTTGTGCCAATGGGCAGGAGCCACAAGAGCACCAGGGCACACACAGACATAGAGACACACAGAGACATACAGACATACAGACACACAGACACACACAGACACACACACACACACAGACACAGACACACACACACACAGACACACCCACAGACACACACACACACACACACATACACAGCAGCAGCTCGGCAGTTGAGACACAGGAGCGTCCAGGCATGGAGTTCTATCGAGGGGTTTTTTGGGTCAAATGCTCCTGGGGTCCAGGGGTTAAAGGCAAAGACAAAGGAGGGTTTAGGGTATAAATACAGGAAAAGAGGGGCTGGAGGAGAGCATTAAGAATCTAAGAGTTTAGGGGTGGTTTACAGGGAAAGGGACTGATAGTAAATGCCAGGGTAGATAGGCAGGGACATCAAGTAATGGGAAGACAGGGAAGGGAGAACTCTCTAGAACATGAACATATGAGGGTAATAGGGATACGAAAGGCTAATGGGCCAATAGGAAGGAAATAAATGGAACAAATTACCATAGTGTTGCAGAGCACTATGGGGGAAGATTCTTTCCTCCCCCTGAGCTGTGAGGAACACCCGGAGCCTAAGGTGCATCTCTCCAGGGCATTGCTGTTGACCTCTCCCCAGTGAGCTCACAGGTCTCCAAACACACACAGGAGATGTCTGGGGCCATTCATCATTTCTCTGCTCTCCAGCACTGAGGCAATCGACTCTGGCTGCAGCTCTGAGCTCGTGCCCAAGGCATCCACCCCTGGCAATGGGGCTCCATGGAGCTGCTCTCAGGAAACCCCCAAGAGCTGGGGAGTGCTCCAAAACCACCTCAGAAACGTGAGATACCTCAAAATCTCTTCAGAAATGTGCAATATCCAAAAACTCACTCAGTAATGGGCTCCCCCTCCCTTTATCATCCCCAAACTTTGGCTGTCTCATTCCAGACCCCAGCCCACCACCCCAGTCCCAACTCCAACCAATCCCACTTTTGCTGGACATCAAGACTCCCTTCCCAAGCTGTATTTCCCCCATTTCCCACCTCTCAAACCCCATCCCACCCATCTTGCCCCACCCAGTGCTCATCTCACCCCTCCTGATTTGCATCCCACTTTGCCCAATCTCCTTCCAACCCCATTTCACCCTGAGGGGCTGTGGAATCAAGGAATTTTGGGATTGAGTAGTTTTCAGGGGCATTGAGCGGTTTTGAGCGGACAGATCAATCCCTCTCATCTTTTGGAGTCCCAATAAATAAAGATAATTAAACCAAATACCCCAAAACTCCCCCATATCCTCCTAGATATCTCCTGGAATCCAAAATTCCCCCAAAACACAAGTCAAATGTGAGGTTTTAGATGCCTTTGATGAAGTTGTTTATTTTTACCCCAGTTTTCTGTGTTTTGAAGGGAGAGAAATAAATCAAAAGATAATTAGAGGCAAAATAAAAGGAACACCAGCCACTCCCCACTGTGTATCACAGGGACTGTGGGTCACCAGGGCTCTGACCAATGTGGGTCCTCTGATGGGGATGGAGCTGGAGCAGTGCATGAAGCTCTTCCTGCAGTCAGGGCTCTCACAGGGCTTCCCTTACCGGTGCCTCCGTTGGTGTCGGGTAAAGAACGAGCGGTCTGAGAAGCTCTTCCCACCCTGGGGACACTCGTGGGGCCTCTCCCCGGTGTGGATGCGCCGGGGGGTGACGAGGGTGGAGCTGTGCCTGAAGCCCATCCCGCAGTCGGGGCAGCGGAAGGGCCTCTCCTCGGTGTGAATTTGTTTATGTACAAGGAGATGGGAGCTGGTGTGAAACCTCTTCTGACACTCGGGACACTCGTAGGGCCTCTCCCCAGTGTGGAACCTCTGGTGGACAACCAGGTCGGACCTGTGGCTGAAGCTCATCCCACATTCCAGGCACTCATAGGGCTGTTCTCCAGTGTGGATCCTCTGGTGGCAGATCAGGTTGAATCTCTTCCTGAAGCTCTTCCCACACTCCAAGCACTCATAGGACTTCTCCCCATCATGAAGCTGCTCATGGACCACCAGCTCTGAGCTCTGGCTGAAGCTCTGTCCACTTTCCTGGCACAGGGTGGGTCTTTCCTCCTCAGAGCACCCTGGGCTGGGTTTGGAGACCCTCCTCCTGTGGGATCTCTGGGACTTGTCCTCCCCATTGGATTCCTGCACTGTGGAGCCACTCAAAACTGCCTCTTCCATGAGCTTCTGACGTGGGGATTTGTCCTCCCTGGTCTCCATCCTCAGCTCCTTGCCTGGGGGAGGAAGGACAAGGACAGGATGGGATTTGCCTCCGTGCCAGAGGGAAGGGGAAGGAGATCCCCCCAGTGCATCCCCAGCAGGACGGGGTTGGCAGCAGGGTTGTCCTGCAGCTGGGCGCCGTGCTGGGCTGGGAGATGGAGCAGGAGAGAGGGGGAACGGGGCACTGACTTCCTCCTCACCTGCCTGGGTGTCCTGGGGCATCTTCCTCTTCCTTGCAG
Source organism: Setophaga petechia (assembly GCA_024362935.1). Classification (NCBI taxonomy): domain Eukaryota; kingdom Metazoa; phylum Chordata; class Aves; order Passeriformes; family Parulidae; genus Setophaga; species Setophaga petechia. The sequence continues at coordinate 1,189,344 of JANCRA010000078.1, forward strand.
CCTCCTCCTCCATTCAGCCAAGGTTTGGTAATGGGAAATCCTGGTTTGGGAAAAAACAAGGTGTGAATGCCTTGGATTGGGAATTCCTCCCAACCAAATCCATCTCCACAAGTCATCTGGTGTCCATAAAAACTTCCAAAAATCAAGGGTGAATAAAAAAAGCCACCAGGAGCGTCCCATTTCCAGTCTCTTCCCTCTGGGGTTCTGGTGGTCCCCCGTCTCAGGGTGCTGGGGATCCCATGGGTCCTGGGGATCCCCCCTCTTCAGGGTCCTGCTTAGGGATGCTGGGGGATTTCAGGGTCCCCCACTCCAGCCACTTGGGGGTCCTCTCTCTTCCCACCACCCTGTCCTGGATTAGGGCAAATTTGGGAGAAAACCACCAAAGGGGTTTTCTCTAAAAAGCAAATTCAAGCAGTCGCTCCCCTAACCGGTTCGGGAAAAGATTTCCTCAGAGAAAAGGGCAAAAACTGTTTATTTAACAGGCAAAGCATTCACCAGCACAAAAAAATGAACAATACTAAACAATAAAACCTCATGCCGCTCCAAAAGAGATGACAAACTCAGAATGTCCCTCCGTGGGCTGTAGCTTGACTCACTCAGTCTCTTATCAGTCTCCTATCAGTCTCTTATCAGTCCCTCCAGCACTGGAAATGCCATGGCCCAGGCTCAGCCTGGTGGGCCACAAGTGAGAGCTGCCACTGTTGTTCTGGGTGTTCAGTCCAGAGTAGTTTAAACAGCTCCAAAGAAAAAGAAAAACCACAGTCCAGGAACTTCTCTGCCTCAGCGAGATAAAATCTAACTAAAACCAAAGGAGAGCTCTGTCCTGCTGTTGGTCTGACTACAGACAACTTATACCTTAGGTTTTAAGTTTTTCTGTTCTGTTTTGGTGAAGCCAATTATTAAATGAATAATAATTTTTGAGAAATAAAAGAATTAAAAGACATTTAAAAAGGGAATCGCAGAAGTTAATAAATAACCTGAAAATACACTGTTAGGGAGAACTTTGATCAGATATCTAGATAAGTTAATAAATAATCTAAAATACACTCACAGGAGAAACTTTGGAATTAGAATATTTAAAGAAGAAACCAATATTTGAAAAAGAAAGCAGAAGTGAAAGCCAATAAGTTAAAGTGACCTGCCAAGCCGTTAGAATCAAGCCAAGTACAACAGTAACTTCTGCCAAGCCATGGAAAGATATGCCAAGAGTAACCGGAAGCTGTCCAAATTAGGAAAAGTTTAAAATTTAACTAAAGAAGACCAAGAATTCCCGGAAGACTCCGCCTATACTCCTGCCTACCTATGAATATGCATATAATGAGTGATGTAATCCATGTTCAAAACTGTACAAAAACCTGCTTTTGCTGTTCATAACTCAGAAATCAATTTAAGGATTTCTCCGACGCGCGTCGTAATAAAATACCTCCTGTCTATTTGACTTGAACTGAGTCTTTTAGGCAGTTATTTTCGCCTTTTGGGGCAAAATTCGGCATCATTTTCTGGCGACCCAGATGGGACCAGACAGGAGATCCAGGCCTTAAGGAGTCCTCCCGAGCCGGGTCCAGGGGGGACCCTCTGGGCGCCCCTGACGACTTTTTGTCAGAAGAGACTCCCCTCCGGACCAGCGCTCCTCGGTGGACGAAGGGTTCCTGCATCTCCTGCTCCAATTAAGAGGTATTTTAATTGTTTATTGGTTTTGGGATAAAGCGCTTTATTGGGAAACGGGGGTCAGACGTGACTGCCCGAAGGGCAAGCCGGGGGACGCCCTGGTATTAGTACCTTTGTAAATTGGTATTTTTGGTATTAGTATCTTTGGTAATTGGTATTTTTGGTTTGTTCTTATTGTGTGGGAAACTGTTTTAATATAAAAGGACAATTGCATGGATTCAAAGAAACCAGTATTTCACAGTTTGTAAGAAAGGGTATTTGTTAAAAGGTGTATGTCTTTGTTGTTGCTTTGCTTGGAACTTTAAATTATGCCTTGCTTGAAATTTTAAGCTATGCCTGGGAACGTATTTAAACTATGCCTGGGAACGTATCCAGCCAGGCCCGGGACCCTGTCCAATTTTTCCTTTCCCTGATAAGGTTTTGAGAAGATATATCTGTGCTATATTTTTGTTTAACTTGTTTTGTTGTTTGCAAGAATTTCGTAATTTAGTGAAGCGCGAGTTCGAATCTCGGGACAAGGACTCGGTATTTTGTGTTAACTGTAATTTTTTTTTGCGTGTAAGAATCTATTGTGATATCATCTGCAAGCCGTACCTTGGTTTACAGCTGCTTTACGAGCGTGTGGCATTCCGAAGCTGACCAGTATCAGTACTATACGGCTTGCCAGTGACATTTCGTGGTAAAGCAGTGTATTCTGATAGACCGGAAAGGTAGGACAGTTTGGATAAAAGAGTGTGAGTATGGGTGAGAGTGAATGAGACGCAGCGTCGCTGCGAAGCGAGAGGCAGTCCCACTCCGCATTTCCTGTTCTTCGCGAGAAGCCAGGTCGGAAACGGACGAAGCGATTGGAAATTGCATTAATGAAGTGTTTGTATAAATTGGTATACAGTACTTGTGGGAAAGAGATTGTTCTAACTAAACAGAAAACGTAGACACAGGGAATAGCAATAGGAGGTCAACAGAGTAAGGACGTAAATATGAAAACTCCCTTAGGATGTATCCTAAAGCACTGGAAGGACTTGGGAAGGATTCCGGGGGGAAAGAGTAAAAAGAGTACACAAAAAAAAAAAAAAAAAGAGTAAAAGTAAAAAGACACTCCTTTAATATTGTACACAGTGGTGGCCATTGTATAAGTTAGATGACAATGAGAAATGGCCGACGGAGGGAACAACTAATTATAAAATCAACCAGAGTGGCAAAAAGAGTGCGGGGTAAATGTAGCACCTCAGGACCCCCTAGTACTAGCCCTGGAAAAAGATAAGAAAGGTTCAAAGCCTAAAGAACGTTGCTGTGATGCATGTAGCATTGGGCAACAATGTCTTAAGTTAACAAGAAAGGATAGTGGAAAAGAGAGCGAAATAAGCCTGTGGGAATACCATCCATTCGCCCCAGGACGGGAAGGGCCTCTTCCCAGGCCAAAAGAGGAACAAAGGGATCCTAGCCCATTAAAGGAACTGGAACGATGGTGGAAATCTAAGTTTGAGCACAGCCCTCAGAAGCTAGACAACAGTTGGGAAGAGAGTAGCCCATTAAAATTGGGGATTGACGAGAGGAAAAGCAGCCCGCAGAGACCAGATAGTCCACAGGGGTCGGGGAGCTACAAGGATGCTGACAGCCCACCCAGACTAGAAGTCAAGAGGGAAGAAGGCAGTCCACATGGAGCAGAGAGCCGAGGGGAGACACGCAGCCTGCCCGAACTAAGTCCATGTGGGGATAGTAGCACACCTAAGAATAGAAGTTTATGGAAATCAGGGGAGTAGTAGGAAAAGAGTTAACAGAAATAGAAGGTGAAAATGAGGAACAGGGAAAGGGAAAGAGAAAAGAGAAGAGGAAGAATAGGGAAGACATTGAGGCACAGGAAGAAGATCCCGGGGAGGAGATCAGTCACTCGTATTATACCAGATCTGTGGCACGGAGGGAAGCAAAGCAAAGAGAGGAAGGGAACCATACGATAGCTCCTCTCGGACAACTTATGCCAATGGTAGGGGAAAGGACTAGAGTAAAGGTGCCATTCTCGACGAGTGATCTGAACAATTGGAGGGATGAGGCAAGAAACTTCAGGAGGAATCGAGAAGGAATAGCGAAGAAGTTTGAATTAATGGCAGAGAATTTAGATATTGATTGGGAAGATATAGAAGTGATGTTGTCAGAGTTGACTGATACAGAAAGGGAAACAACACCTGTTAGGATTAATGATGGGACAGAGTAATCCAGACATCAGGAAGAAATTACAAAAGCTTGAACATCCAGCAAATAAAAACCTGGAGGCGTTGCTGAATGAGGCATGGAAGGTATATAATAATAGAGAAATAGAGGAAAAGAAAAAGGAAGATAAGAGGCTAGCTCGAATAGTGGCTGTAGCAGTGGCAGCTCAGAAAACAGGCTATTTGGAATCTGGAACCAGGGGAAGAGGTGGAGGTAACCCAGCAAGAGGGGAAGGGAGACTCCAACCCCACCCAACTAGAGTAAGGCCAAACCAATGTAAGTACTGCCTACAGAGGGGACACTGGCAGCGAGAATGCCCCCAACGAAGGGAAAGGCTAGTGGCCACTACTACTACCACCGATCAGGACAGTGAATGAGAGGGACCGGTGGGCCGTACCCTAGCAGACCCACTGGTTAAAATGGAGCTAAGGGAAAGTAAAAAGGAATTGGATTTTTTTTTTTTTTTTGATTGATACAGGAGCAACATTTTCGGTTTTAAATCAAGAATTGGTACCTAAGAGTGATGGATTTGTACAAGTTGTGGGAGCAACAGGCCAACCAGAAAAAAACTTACTTTTTGAAACCTATCAAATACAAAATTGGGAAACAAATGGGAATTCACCAGTTTCTGTATTTGCCAAATTCACCAAAGCCTCTACTAGGAAGAGACTTACTGGAGAACTTAGGAGCCGTAATAAAATTCAACTAAGACAAATTGGAATTTCAAGTAAGTGAAGAGCAACTGATTACAGCCCTAAGCCTAACAATCAGTTGTATAGAACCAAAGCCTGAAAGTCACAATATTGAGCATATCCTGAGTGAAACATATCCATTAGTATGGGCTACTGATATACCTGGGAAATCAAAACAAGCAACACCTATCATTATTGAACTTATACCTGGAGCGAGGCCGGTAGTTAGGAAACAATGCCCACTGAGGTTAGAAGATAGAAAGAGAATTGAGCCCATAATCAAAAGGTTTTTAGAATTAGGGTTATTGATAGAATGTGAATCAGATTTTAACACCCCAATTCTGCCAGTAAAGAAACCTAATAGAGCTTATAGATTAGTCCGAGACCTGAGGGCAGTAAATGAGATTTTGGGAATCAATTAGCTAAAGAATTAGAACAGTAGGAAAGGCCGCTGGGAGATGGTACTCTTTTGCAATACGTAGACGACCTCCTAATAGCAACAGAAGAAGAATGCATTGCATGGACCATTTCCCTGTTAAACTTTCTGGGTTTAAGTGGATATCGAGTTTCTCAACAGAAAGCACAGCTAGTACAAGAAGAAGTGGTGTATCTGGGATATGAAGTTTCCAGAGGACAGCGATCCCTGGGAGCAGCTAAGAAAGAGGCCATCTGCCAAATGCCTAAACCAGAGACGGTGAGAGATCTGCGTGCCTTTCTGGAGATGACAGTTTGGTGCCGGCTATGAATCTACCAATACGGAATACTCGCCAAACCACTCTATGACTTACTGAAAGAAAGTAAAGGGGTTCTAGTTTAGACTCCCGAGGCAAAGGGAGCCTATAAGAGACTGAAACAAGAACTCATGATAGCACCAGCCCTGGGTCTTCCAGACGTGACAAAACCATTCTGGCTGTTTTCTCATGAGCGACAAGGAATAGCCCTAGGAGTCCTGGCACAACATTTAGGACCCCATAAAAGGGCTGTGGCCTACTTCTCGAAATAGTTGGAGGAAATAAGTAAAAGATGGCCTGGCTGTCTGAGAGCAGTGGCCGCAGTGATAATCAACATTGAAGAGGCCAGAAAGCTCACGCTGAGCCAGAAAATGACTGTGTTAGTGTCTCACACTGTGTCTGCTGTGTTAGAACAGAAAGGGAATCACTGGCTGTCACCTTCTAGATTCCTAAAGTACCAAGCTATCTTAGCTAAATCAGATGATGTTACTATTCAGGTAACTAACATTGTGAACCCAGCTTCATTCCTAGAAGGGAAGACTTCAGCAGAACCCATCGAGCACGATTGCCTGGAAACGATCGAAGCCGTTTACTCCAGTCGCCCGGATCTCAAAGAAGAGCCATTCGAAGATGCAGACGACTGGTTCTCAGACGGTAGCAGCTTCGTAAAACAAGGAATAAGAATGGCTGGTTATGCAGTAACTACCACAGAAAAGGTAATGGAGTCAAACCCTTTGCCTGCAGGGACCTCAGCCCAGAAGGCAGAATTGATAGCTCTGACTCGAGCCCTGGAATTGGCAGAGAACATGCGAATAAATATTTGGACGGACTCTAAGTATGCCTTCTCCGTTGTGCACGCTCATAGAGCTATCTGGAAAGAGAGGGGACTGTTGACTACTCAAGGGAAAACAGTCAAACATGCAGAGGAAATTCTACGATTGCTAGAAGCAGTCCAACTCCCAGCACAAGTGGCCATAATGCATTGTAAAGGACACCTAAAAGGTAACACTACTCCAGAAGTTAGGAATAGAAAGGCAGATGCAGAAGCTAAATTAGCTGCTGCAAGGACCAGAAAGGTAACAGCTCTAATACCAGGAGAGCTAGATGTAAACCTCCAACCAAATTATCAGGAATCAGATCATAGATAGATTCAAAGGAATAAAGGTAAACTGTTAGACAGTGGATGGAGACAATTAGAGACAGGACAGTTAGTAATACCAAGGAACCTAATGTGGCAGATTGTAAAGACAGAGCATGAAAAAGCCCATTGGGGTAGAGATCCGCTTTACCAATATTTGCAAGCCAGGATAGCAGGACCGAAATTATTTACTACTGTAAAGCACGTTACATCCCAGTGCGAGCGGTGTCTGAAAAATAACCCGAATACGGGAACCAAAGTACACCAAGGAGCCAGAAATCTAGGTAAATTCCCAGGTGAAGTATGGCAAATTGATTTTTCTGAACTCCCAAGAAAAGGGGGGTATCGGTATTTGTTAGTATTAACTGATATATTTTCTGGGTGGCCTGAAGCATTCCCTTGCAGGACAAATAAGGAAAGAAAAGTGACTAAAGTACTGTTGAATGAAATTATTCCATGGTTTGAAGTACCGAAGAGCATTTCTTCGGACAGGGGTACACATTTCTGTGCAAAAGTGGTGAGAGCAATAAGCAAAGCATTACAAATCAAATGGCAAACAGCAAATTGCCAAAATATGCCAGGAGACTAATTTGCAGTGGTATCAAGCTTTGCCTATTGCTCTGCTGAGGCTGAGAGTCAAACCAAGATCAAAAAGTTAAGTCCATTTGAAATTTTGTATGGTAGACCTTATGCTATGCAAGTTGTAAATGGAGACGCCATAGACCAAATCGGTGATCAGTACATTTACGATTATGTAATTATGGTGGGGACACCAACCTAAACAACCTGATTGCAAATTGCATCCGTTTAATCCCGGTGATTGGGTATATGTTAAGAATCTTTTAAGAAAACCCCTACAAGAGAAGTGGGAGAGACCTTTCCAAGTGCTGCTGACTACCTTCACCGCGGTTCGGATCAAGGAGCGACCTACGTGGATCCATTACTCACAGGTCAAGAAAGCTCCGGAAGATAAACAAGAGGAGCAGAAATCATGATCCTGACTCTACCTCAGACCTTTACAACCCTGATCATTAGACTGATAAGTATAGTTCTTCCCCAAGACTCTGCCCTAATAGACCCATGGTCTAATGCACACCAGTGTATCCACCCGAAGTTGGAAACGGAATCGAAGAGACCCTATTTTGAGGCTTATGCCTTATGTAACAATCAGCCATACGCAAGTAAAGTATGAGATCAGCCCCCCTTGGTAGCATACAAAGGAGACCAAATCCAAATTAGGTGTCGAGAGCTTGACCCAGTAGAAGGAAAAACAAGGCGGCTAGTATTAACAATTCAACCCTTGATGGCAGCCTCTGAACATAACCTAATCACCTTTAGTCCAGTGAAAATGGGCAAGCCCACTGTCTAGATTCAGCAAAAGAGCCCAATTTTATGTCAGTAGAGTGACTTCAGGGAAGATCCACCCGGATCACAACCCCGAAACTCAGTAATTTATACAGAAGATCCGCTTGGAGAACTACATCCTCAAAACATAACCCTTGACCTACACCCTCTTCTCTTTTCTGCAGGAAAGATTATAGTATCTAGTGGTCCTAAGGAAAGGAAAGCACAGTGTGAGATAGCATTTAAATTAGATCAGTCGATGACGTTCACATGTGAAAGAGAGTTGAAAACGCTGGAACTGGGTTTTAGCTTCCCTAAGCGTGCTGTCGGATAAAAATAATGTCCTGACCAAAGTAGAACAAGTAGACCAGCATCATTGGTAAGATATCTTTATAAGATACTCCCCAACAGCTACACAGGTCTTTAACTACCTGGTGCACCCAATGCTAATAGTAGTTGTAGTTCTGTTACTATTAACTCTCACAAATATTTGTATGTAGTGAAGACTAAGAATCATAATGAAAAAGACCCAAATGATTTAGGCTATGGTACGAGCGTATCAGCGCCCTATAGGATTAGAATTTGACGAAAGAATTCGTAAGTTATAAGAAAAGGGGGGAATGAAGCCAATTATTAAATGAATAATAATTTTTGAGAAATAAAAGAATTAAAAGACATTTAAAAAGGGAATCGCAGAAGTTAATAAATAACCTGAAAATACACTGTTAGGGAGAACTTTGATCAGATATCTAGATAAGTTAATAAATAATCTAAAATACACTCACAGGAGAAACTTTGGAATTAGAATATTTAAAGAAGAAACCAATATTTGAAAAAGAAAGCAGAAGTGAAAGCCAATAAGTTAAAGTGACCTGCCAAGCCGTTAGAATCAAGCCAAGTACAACAGTAACTTCTGCCAAGCCATGGAAAGATATGCCAAGAGTAACCGGAAGCTGTCCAAATTAGGAAAAGTTTAAAATTTAACTAAAGAAGACCAAGAATTCCCGGAAGACTCCGCCTATACTCCTGCCTACCTATGAATATGCATATAATGAGTGATGTAATCCATGTTCAAAACTGTATAAAAACCTGCTTTTGCTGTTCATAACTTAGAAATCAATTTAAGGATTTCTCCGACGCGCGTCGTAATAAAATACCTCCTGTCTATTTGACTTGAACTGAGTCTTTTAGGCAGCTATTTTCGCCTTTTGGGGCAAAATTCGGCATCATTGGTGTGCAGCTTTTAGTTTTATATTAAGTGTTACTGGGATCTTTTCACAGGGTGGTGAAGACAAAACAATCCTGTTCCAGCTGGAGACTCAAGGACAATCTCTTCAAACTTCAGGCCCAAAGCATAAACAACATGAAAAGAGGAGAGCAGGCAAGCAAGCAAGGAGGATGAAACTTCATAACTGGAAGCTATTAATTGGGCAGTTAACTTCTATATGCAAATAGACTAAAACCTTATAAAAATGTGAGATCACGTGACTCTCTTTCACTCCTGTCTTGGAGCCATGCAGGCAGAGTCAGCTGTGGCTCTGGTACTGCCAGAGTGTGGCCTTTGAAGGCACTTCAATAAAAATCCACTTTATTCCTCTTAGCTTTGTCTGGCCTCTGTTCCAGCTCCTTAAGCCATTGCAACAGTCCAGAAGCCAGAATGTGGAGGAGTGAGTGCAGTCCCTGAAAACAAACTGCAGCTTCTCCCTCCTCCCCTTCGCTCTCAGAACCAGCCTTAAAGGTGCAGAACTCATTTCTGGGCTAAACAGACCGATGGGGTACGAGCATCATGAAGTCACCCCAGGACACGCCCCTGTCAGGGTCAGGGGGTCCCGTCCCTGCCTCATCTCCGGGCTGCCGGGGGTCCCCCAGCTCCGGTATCGCCCCTTCCCCTCTCCCCGCCCCGGGGGTGCCCCGTTCCACAGCCCCGGCTCTCACGGGGATCCCCAAAACCAATGTCCCGCCCCGTCGGTACCGGGCCATCCCCACGTGGACCCCCCGGGACCCTCCCGAGGGGCGACCGCGGCTCCTCTGCCCCCGAAAAAGCTCCTCTAAGGGAGCCCGGAGATACCCGGGGCTCGAGTCCGGGATCTGCCGGCTCTGAACGCTCTCCAAAAAATCCTCCTGGAGAGCCCTGGCTGGAGCCGGGGCGAGCTCGGCCTCCGCCCTCACCTGCGGCTCGGGGCTGGGGGCGATGCTCCCGGGCAGGGGGGCTGCAGGCTCAGCGTGCGGGCGCTGCGAGCGCCGGGATTCTCCCGCTCTGCTCCTGTTCCTCCTCCTCTCCCTCCTCTTCCTCCCGCATTTCCCCCGCTCCCAGCCCCGACCCCCCTTTCCCACCCCTCTGCCCCGCGGCCGCCGCAGCACCGGCTGCTGGGTGGGGGAGCCCCCGTTCGGCCCCAGGGGTGGGCAGGGGGCTCGGGGACCCCCCCGGGGCGGATCCGTCCCCCGGCCCGAGCCCCAAATTCCGCTCCGGGGCCGCCGGGCTCTGCGGGTCCGCCTGGCAACCGGTGAGTCATCGGCGAGAAAAGCTCTGGTTGGCTGGAAATTGTTTAGGGCCTCCTCTGATTGGCTGGAAATATGAAAGGCGCTGCACCCTGAGGGGGTCCCTGGGAGCTGCGCGGTCCGGGCCGGAGAATTTTCCTATTTCTTTTTGTTCTCTGAGACCTTTTTCCGATTTCTTTCTCTCCCTCTGAGAACTTTTTCCTAATTCTTTCCCTCCCTCTGAGACCTCTTTCCGATTTCTTTCTCTCCCACTCTCCTCACCATTTCTTGTTGAGTTCCATCCAAGTTCAATCAAATCCGCAGGTTGCCCTCCCACGCTCTCATTTTCTCCTTCACTGGGGCAGAGGCGTCCCTCCCTCGCGAACTCGTAACCCATGGGCTGGGTCCCTTCCCACCCCAATTGTTCCAGGATTCTGTCGGGGACTCTCTTCCATTTCCTCCCTCCCTCTGCTTCCACCTGGAAAGGTGTTGGAAAATGCCCGGCAAAGCCACCTTTGCTGTGTGCTCTGGGAGCCCCCAGAGCTGCTGGACCTTGTCCCCTGGCCCTGCACAGCTCCTTGGGAGGCACGGCAGGAGCAGCACCCTGGGAGCCTCGGGAATGCCCCTCTGGGATCCACGGCACACACTCCTAGGGGCTGGAATTCCAGTTCCCAGCCAGAAAAAGATGTTCCTGCCCTGGAAGGCAAAACTTCTAAGAAGGAGCCAAAGGCCAAGTGAAGCAAGATTCTACAGTGACATTTCACTGCCAGCCTTCAGAACTTCACCCATGGTTGTTGTAGCTCATGGACTGGGAATTAAATCAGGGCAGGGTCTTTGGTGGCAGCTGCCCTGGGTCAAGGGAGACACTGAGAGAGAAACAGAGCAGGGAAAGAGAGGCAGGAGAGAAAGGAGGACACAAACACAATCAGCTAAGAAGGTGGCACTCTGGAAAACAGAACTGGAATTGACTGAAAATGAATGGGAAAGAAAGAAATAATTTTCTAACTTTATTTCCTATCAAAATACAAATTCGTCCCCTTCTCACAAACCTCCTCCTGGTGTCGTTCAGCACGGCTTGCAGAAAGTTTTTCATTCTAAATGGATGTTCCAGGCTGCTGCCACAAGGAAACAGGGAATGGGGATTTTCCTGCTCCTGCGGAGTTTCACATCCTCAGCTGAGGAGAGGAGGAGGCACCAGAAGAAAAGGGCAACTGAGAGGGGGGGAATCTCTTGTCCTGTCTGCAGCTGCTCCCACAGGGATATGAGGGCTGATCCCAGAGCCCCGAGGGTCACAGTCAGGGCTGCCCTCAGGGAATGCTCACCTGGTATTGAGGGGCAGCGTGGGAGCACTTGGATCTTGGAGAGCCCAGCTGCCCCCCATGTTTGGAGGTGCCTGAGGAGGGCTGGGACGATGCCAGGGACATCCTGCAGTGACATCCCCCCTGTCCCGCTCTGGGTGAGCTCAGTCTCAAACCTGGCCCTGATCCTGGTCTCAATCTCACTCCATGTTTAGACACACTCACAGTTCTGTATTTAATCTCATCCCAGTCCAAGGCTTGTCTAGACCCAGATCCAATCCCAGCCTCAGGCCTTAAAGCCAATCCCATGCCTAGCATTAATCCCAATCCCAGCTCTAATCCAAATCTCAGCCCCAACTCCAAGCCCAGCCCCAATTCCAGCCCCTCCCTAAATCCTCAGCCCCAAACCAAATCCCAGGTTCTGCCCTTCTGGGGCTTTGGGGGTGTCTCTGTCCCTGTGAGCCCGATGATGTTTGGGTGGGGTCACAGCAGGGCTGAGAGGGACAGAGACCCCCCCGGCCTCCCCAGGGGTGAGAAGGTGGGAGAGCCCCCCAGCCCCAAGCAGCCTCAGCGGTGAGAGGGACACAGAGCCCCTGGTCCCCAGCCCTGCACAGGCATTGCCTGAGGCCAGAGGGATGGAGACCCCCAGGCATCCCCCAGGCCGAGGGGAGAGAGACCCCCGAGTTCCCCTGGGCTGAGAGGGACAGAGACTGCCCCGAGCACCCCCTGGCACAGGGGTGAGAGGGAGGGAGACCCCCCAGGCATTCCCTGGGGTGAGAATGATGGAGATACCCTGGGGAATGGCCTGGGGTGACAGGGACAGGGACACCCCCTGGGGAATGGCCTGGGGTGACAGAGACAGGGACACCCCCTGGGGAACGGCCTGGGGTGACAGGGACAACCCCTGGGGAATGGCCTGGGGTGACAGGAGCAACCCTCCCAAGCACCTCTGAAGCATCCCCCAGGGCGAGAGGCACAGAGACCCCACGAGCATCCCCCGGGCACTGCACAAAATAAACTCGGCAGAAATCAAACTTGACTCTGCATAAATCACTTTGAAGAATATTTGCTCTTCCCGCAAGTAACTTCTGTTGAAAGCGCGAACAACTCCCCAACATGAATAAACTGACAATCCAAGCAGTGATGTGGCAATTCCAAGTTTCATTGGTTCCTGCACAGCTCCAGCTCAGCTGCTGGCAGGTTCTGATAAAAGGAAAGAGGAAATTTGGCCCAATACAGATATTGTTAAAAGGAAGAGAAAGCTCTGTGTAGCTGTCACAAAAGTTACAGGGGCAATGAGAATAATGATTCTCACATTTGGCCAAGCCTCTGAGACTTTAAATTCATGAGTTATTTCAGAATTTAGCTACTTGAGCTGGGCATTCTGTAGGACTTTTAGCGGCCTTATGTTCCTCACCTTGGGATGAATGAACCTTGTCAGTCTTGCTGGTAACATTTGCTCCCTTTCCTACAGTGATTTTACTAAACTTTTCAAAGAAGGACAACAAAATATTTTCTTTACACTCCACACCCTCAATGGCCATTTGTCTCATCAGTTCTCCCATAGGTCGCTCACAGAAAGCTGCGTCCAAGTTTCCAAGAGTTTTTCCAGAAAGAACCAAAACCTCCTCAGAGGAGGGAGCCATGCTGTTGTCAAAGGCACTTGAGGTAAGAGAACAGTGCCCTGAACTCACAGTGCCAAAATAATGTCAAAATCTGGTTAAGAAAATTTTTAGAGAGATTCCTCTTACCCAATTAAGGTGCTAACAAGGCCAAATCCAAAGTGGATTTTATTGAACAGTAAATGTGAGGGAGAGAGAAATAGAAAGAAAGAGAAAAGGAGGGAGAGCAAGGGAGTGACAGGAACAGAGACCTCCCCTGGAGCAGGGCAAGTGTGACATTGTCCCCTGTGTGTGTGGCCTTCCCAGGGTGGGGGTTTTACATCTGAGCCAGTTTGGGTAAGGGGGGTGGTGTTCACCCCCTGAGCAGGGATTACCCCACTGTTTCAGGTTGCAATGGAAGATGTAACCAAATGCATGTTTTCAATCCCCATCTTCATCAACTGCTACAAACAGGTGGGGCAGTGTTCTTTATCTCTTCCATAAGAGGACTCAGCCCTGATAACGCCCTCCAGGGGAGATATCTTCTGTGAATGGGCCATTGAGTGTCACTGCAGGACTGATCAAATTCCATCATCCCATTGTGGGATGCTCCGCCCAGGGGGAGGATCCAAGCATTTCTACCTGGATATAAGCTGAGCCTTGCAACACCAGGAGCAGCTTGCCAACTGGATTCCCAGAGGAGAAGAGCTCCATAACCACCATTGGACTCCAGAAGAAGACCAGACCCTTCTACAGGATCACTGCTTTGACAGAATCACGTTCATCACTCCAACAGGACTGCAGCCACCATTTAATGGGACTGATGCCACCACCCTGACCAACAGGGTGTCAGCTTATATCCTGACTCTTTCAGTTTAAGGCAGTGTTTCTGTATCATTGCCTTGCTCTTCATTTTCTTTTTAAATTCTAACTCTGATTTACACCCTCCCCAGGTTTGCCTTCAAACCAGTACACAACTCTATGTACTCATCCCTTGTTTTCCTCCCAAAACAGAATTTCCCATCCCCAAACCTTTGCCAGATGGAAGAGGAGGCTGTGAAGAAAAGGAAGGAGGCCCGGGATACCCAGGCAGGTGAGGAGGAAGTCAGTGCCCCTTTCCCCCTCTCTCCTGCTCCATCTCCCAGCCCAGCACAGCCCCCAGCTGCAGGACAACCCCGGTGCCAACGCCGTCCTGCCAGGGATGCACTGGGGGGGATCTCCTTCCCCTTCGCTCTGGCACGGAGGCAAATCCCATCCTGTCCTTGTCCTTCCTTTCCCAGAAAAGGAGCTGAGGATGGAGAACAGGGAGGACAAATCCGCAGGGCAGAGCCTCATCACCCACCAGCAGATTCACAATGAGAAGAGGCCCTTCCGCTGCCCCGACTGTGGGAAGCGCTACAAGCACCACTCCAAGCTCGTCATCCACCTGCACATCCACACAGCAGAGAGGCCCTACGAGTGTCCCCAGTGTGGGAAGAGGTTTCAGACCAGCTCCAATCTCCTCCTGCATGAGCAGATTCACTCTGAGAAGAGGCCCTATCACTGCCTCGATTGCGGGAAGGGCTTCAAGCACAGCTCCAGCCTCATCACCCACAGGCGCATCCACACAGGGGAGAGGCCCTACGAGTGTCCCCAGTGTGGGATGAGCTTCACCCAGAGCTCTCACTTGACCAGACACCAACAGATTCACCAGTAACGGAAGCCCTGCAAATGCTCCAACTGCAGGAGGAGCTTCATGCCCAGTTCCTGCTTCATCCCCCATTGGAGAAACACTTGGTCAGAGCCCTGGTGATCCATGTTCCCTGTGATCCATTCTGGGAAGACACCTGTCCCTTTTCCTGCCCCTGCCAATGATATGATGTGGGATGGAAGGACATGAGGGTCTGGCCATGGCCGTGACATTACAGTCACTGCCCCCTCAGGGCATTGCCAGGGGCAGGAATGTGACTCTCTCTCTCTCCCCCTGAGGAGAAGGGTGTCCTTTCCAGGCAGGGGAAATTGTGGCCAGGAAGAGCCAGTGAGTTGTGTTATGGTTTTCCCTGTGTGACAGTCTGTCCAAAATATCCTTCATTTTTGCCTCACAATTGTCATGGAAGATCACTGAAAAGTTAAAACCATTAAGCCAGTGGGGAGGGGAAAGTCACGCGATTGTCAGCTTATTTCCACAGGTGTTATTTGCGTAACACGCCAGGCTGAACACACAGGGGGCATCCTGCCCCTTCTGAACAATGGACTCTCTCCCTACCTCCTGGCCTGCCTGGCTTGAGCTCTGGGTGGTCTCCCACAGAAGACCCCTCTCATCTGCCCTCTACCATTGTGACAGGCAAGCAGAAAAGGCCTCCTCATCAAGGAGCCAAGGCAAAAAATTCCCTGTGCAAGAAAACCCCCATTGCACCTTCCTCCAGAGACTGGGACTGAACTCCCCCCCTTGCTTGGAGTTGTGCAGTGGAGGGGGAAAAGTTGCCCAGAACAAACGCAGCTGCAAGCATTGGGCCATGAAAACAATGGTCTTTACCTGTTGCTTGGCTTGGACTCTGTGTACCCCCCTATTACATTCTTTCCCCCACCCTGGAGACCTTTGTTTCAGCTTCCCTTCCCCCAACTAAAAATCGTATAATTGGAGCCCTGGTTAGCCGTGTTTTTCGAGATCTCCCCAGACGCGGCCTGGCGAGCTTTTGACGGCTGGACCCTCGAAGGACAAGAGCAACACCACGCTTCTTAAAATGTGCATTATTTCTACTTATCGACTGTCACCCTGGTTTTTTAAGATTCTCAAGGCCTTCTGATGTTGACATTCTTCTAAGGAACTTTATCACGCACTTTCTTGTAAATAACTTGTTGTTCACATTCCTTTGATGGAGGAGGAGAGAATTGATGGACTGTTGTTGTAGCCAGTGTCATTGGAGAGGTGTCACTGTCACCCTCCAATCCTCTGTCACCTTTGTAAAACTATAAATATAGGAGTCAGAAAATAAAACTTCCCTTTTTTCCTTCACCTTGAAAGAGGTGTGTGCTCGTGCTCCTTTGTGTATGATAGTGACAATCGACTAATAACTCATCCCTTGACTGTCCACATAACCTCTGTACTTTGTTTTCCTTGACCAATGACCCTGTGCCACCCACACTGCAGAAAATGGAGTAGATGAAGAAGAAGACAGGGACTACATTAAAATTCCTCCATCTTGCTTCCTATCTACACCATACGAAAAATCCCAAAACCTAAATTTCTCACCCATGTGACATACTATACTATTCTCTATTATCTATTTTACACTTCAGTAAATTCCAATCTATTGCAAAATTTTGGAAGTCCTCTCCAAGGGCAAAGGTTAAAGGCAGTGTTTCTCTGGGAGTCAGGACTCCATAGAGCAGACAAAGAAATATTCCCTGTACCCTCAATTCCCATACATTCAACCTAAAAACCTTTAACTTTAAAGATTTTAAGTTTCCCCAAAATGTTACGGGTAAATAGGATTAGAAGGAGAAGAAATAGAGAACAACAGAAAGACAGAAGATCTATAGAAAGACAGACACATAGGTACCAACTGTTCTGATGCCAGCATCACCAACAGAGGAACCCCAGGAGAAGGCAGGATCCAGACCATGGGCTGGCCTTGTGCTCTGGCTTTTAACACCCTGGGCCTTCATGGGCCCGCCCCTGGGGTGGGACTGCCAGTTGCTTGTCCAATCAGAGCCAGGGTAGCACCAGCTGCTGGTGTGTGATTGATTGATTGATTGATTGATTGATTGACAGCTGGGCCAATCAGAGCTGGGTTAACACCACCCCCTGCTGTGTGATTGACAGCTCTGCCAGGCCAGGGCTGGGGGCGGGGCTCTGTCCCACCCCAAACCAAGGCCTGACCCGGCCCTGGCCCCACACGGGCATTCCGAGCATCCCAAGGTGTCTCGGGACATCGATCTCATCCGGCCTCTGACAGTGACCACAGTGACACTATGGAACCTCCTGGAACCATGAGTCAGTTGTGACAATGCAGGTCCAAATACACCATGGTGACACTGGGGAACCTCATGGAACGGTGGCTCAGTTGTGACAATGGAGATCCAAGGAAACTATGGTGAGACTGTGGAACCTCATGGAATCAAGGAGACCATCATGCAACTCAGGGGCCCTCTGGAAGCAAAGGTCAATGATCAAACATTGGGGCCCACAGAAACAAGGAGCAATTGTTTCACAGCGGGGCCGCATGGAGCCCAGGGACCCTTGTGACTCTGTTGGGACTCATGAAACCAAGAAGCCATTATGACATCGGAAGACCTCATGGAATCAAGGAGACCATTGTGACAGTGTGGGCACTCATGAAATCAAGGAAACATGGAACAGGTCTGCCTGATTTGGCCTCCTGCGGGCTGTCTGACAGGTCCCACTGAGTTTGGCATGTCAAGGGCCACTTCCCATCTGACCATGAAGCACTGGGGCTCTGTGCTTTTATTCCTGTGGGAAAAAACTGTCATTCTTGTCTAGGCGCCCATTGCCAAAATTGGGATTCTCTGTCTAAAATTCTGTATATCCAAGGGTTGTTCCCAGACAAAATCTGCCAATACAGTCAAGCCTGGCTAGACTTGGCCTCTGGTGACTGCCTCTCATCTGCCCCTGCACCACTGGGGCTCACTTGTTTCCTTCCTATGGAGACCACTGTGACACTGCGGAGCATTGTGGAACCAAGGGGCCATGGTGACACTGCAGGCCCTTGTGGAACCTGTTCCACTGTAGGAACTTGTGGAACCAAGGGGATCATTGTGACCCTGCAGGGTACCATGGATCCAAGGGGCCACTGTGACACTGTGGGGCCTCGTGGAACGAAGGACATCATTGTGGCTCTGTTGGGCCGCATGGTCCCAAGGGGCCAGTGTGAAGCAGCAGGGCTTTGTGGAACCAAGATACAATTGTAGCATTTCAGGGCCTTCTGAAGCCAAAGGGCCACTGTGATCCTGCAGGGCACTGTGGATCCATGGAGATCATTGTGGCATTGCAAGGCCCCATGGAATCATGGAGACCATTGTGACCCTGCAGGGCCTTATGGAATCAAGGTGCCATTGTGACACTGTGGGAACTTGTGGAACCAAGAGGATCATTGTGGGACCAATGAAACCCATGGAACCAAAGGGGCTATGGTGGCACAGAGGGGCTTCATGGAACCTAAAGACCATTAGGACACTGTGGGGCCTTGTGAAACCATGGAGACCATTAAGATTTTAAAGACTTGTGTAATCAAGGGGCCATTATAACACCTTAGGGCATCATGGGAGCAAGAGATCCATTGTGACACTGCAGGGCCCCTGTGGAACCAAGGGAATATGAAATAGGTGTGTCTGCCTTGGTCTCCCAGGGGTCACCTGACAGATCTGGCTAACCTTGGAATGTGGAAGACCACTCCCATCTGCCCTGAAACACTGGGGCTCTGGGCTCTTCTTTATATGGGAAAGAACTGTCCATCTTTCCAGGCATTCATGGCCAAAATTAGGATTCCACCTCCAAATTTCTGTGTATCCAAGGATTACTGCCAGACAAAAGCTCCCAGGACAGACAGGTCTTGCTGGTCTTTGACTCCTGAGTGCCAGCACTCACCTGTTTTCCAGATACTGGAAAGGGCTCTCTGCTTTTCTTTTTATGAAAGAAAAGCTTTTCTCTTCTCCAGGCACAAATGTCTGAAATTAGGACTCCGCATTCATAATTTTGAATATCCAAGGGTTGCTCCAGGCAAACATGCCAGGACAGACAGGTCAGGCTTGCCTTGGCCTCTGGTGGCTGCCTGTTCATCAGCTCCTGAAACATGGGGGCTCCGTGGTTTCCTTCCTATGGAGACCAATGTGACACTTGGGAGCCTTGTGAAATGAAGGGGCCATTATGGCACTGCAGAGCCTTGTGGAACCAAGGACATCATTGTGGCTCTGTTGGGCCGCATGGACCCAAGGGGCCAGTGCAAATCAGGAATGTTGGAGTTAGCCCAGCTCTAACTCAGAGTCAGCCAGATTTTACCCCGAAAGAACTGGGCATGAGTTTCAAGCCCTGGGAATCATTTGTTTTACTTAGGGTGAGCTTGAGAGCTTCCCCATAAGCCTTTAGTTTTGCTATGCTAAGGTGTCCAAGTTCTATTTCCCTATTGGTTATTTGTTTCTTCAGTATGGTTATTGTTCTAGAGTGTTCTATCCCCAAGTTTACATGTTGTTGCTTCCCCTTTTCTCAGGTCTTAGGATCCTGCCCTTGTACAGTGCTTGACTTCTCCCTGTTTATTGTTTCTCACCCTGTTATTAAAGTTCCTTTTGGGTGATTCCATCAAACTCGCTCCTTTGCATTTTCACCACTCTCGCCCTGAAGTCAGGGAACCAGAAAGGTTTGTCACAATCACCCTCATTGTGACATTTGGATCTCAAACAGGGACCATGACATTCAGGGCTCCCCGTGCCAGTCACGTCAGCTGGGGCTGATGGATAGGCCAGTGCTCCCTGGGATCTTGGACTGTGCCGGGCCCAGGGGATTCATCGTTGCTTCAAGGGACCTTGCCTGGGACCAGCAGGGAAAATGACGGTTTCACCTGCATAAAAGTGCAGGTGGGTTTGGGGAAATGCAAGACATTTATTGCCCATTTTGCCACTGTGTTTTTACAATATGCACCCATGTCCCATAATTGATTTGGGGTGTTCCGGTGGCTCTTCCCCATAAAGCAGAGAAAGAGAAAAATGGGCAGCCAGATGTCCAGAGAGAAAGGAGCATATATGGATGTTTTAATTCTCACTGATCATGACATAATATTTTCAAAGAACGAATTAAAATCAATCATGATGTGGATCATTAAAAATTTTCCAGACGCCTCTGCTGATGAAATCCATACCACTGAGTTTTGGGACTCAGTGGGAGTTAAATTGTACAACCTTTCGATCAAAAGGGACCACATTGCTCCCCACATGCTTCCCATCTTCCACACCATCATTGCGACCCTTCACCAGCAAGAAGTGTGTTGAAAACTCAATCCATTGGTCACTCCTAACTCGGGACCTCCCCTCAAACCTGCCTTTCTCAGACCTTCCACAATGGTACAAGATGGCAATGGCCACGCTGTCTTGGAGCATCATGCCCGGGAGACTTAAGACGGAAGGATCCTGAATGTCCCTTGGGAGCTCGACCATCCTCCCTCCATCTTGGCTCCTCCACTTCCTGCTGCCACAACCTTCTCTTCCGCCCTGAATGAACCTCCAGACTCCACCCCCACAACTGCGGGTCGTGCCCCCACTGTCAACCATTCCACCTCCACCCTGGGCCGTGCCTCCAGAAGTCTGCCATCCTAAATCAAGGCCCTTCCTCCCCAACACCTGACAAAATGGCAGTGCCCTTTGCCTCACCCTCCGGCAACAATATAATCCCATGGTCAAAGATACTGAGCCCAACTGTCACACTATTTCTAATCAAAATGTTTCTGCTCCAAGTTATTCTTCCTCCCCAGAAGACAGTTTGGACTCTTCAGAGCAACCTCACCCCTCAATCCCAGAAGATCCTTTCTGGAAAAGGAAGAAGACTAGCAAATAGTCTCAAAATTCCTCATTGCCCTAGTATGTTATGAAAAAAGGAGGCAGAATCCCAGGTATCACCCATTGGTTTACGAGGAAATTAAGAATCTGTGTAGGGCAGATAAAGACCATGGAAAGGACTCACCTTATTTAAATGGCTTAATGAGGGCCATGTTTACAGCACGTCTTAAATCCCTATGATTTAAAATATATTATGACCATGTTGTTGTCATCTACAGAATACACCCTGTGGGAAAGGGGATGGAAGAGTTTAATAAATCAATTAATAGCAGACTATGCTAATAATGATGCAAGGGTGGAATTGACAACCAACCATCTAGCTGGAGAAGGACAACACAGCCTATCAGATGATCAAGCAGCAGATATCCCCAGAGAAGTATTGGATGATATCAAAGAGATGGCTTTGCAAGCTTTAATCCAGGTATCGGATGGTAGCACCCCCAGTTTGGACTACCTTGGGTGGCTGCAGCTAAAGCTTTAGGACAATTAGACCACCTTGGGTGCCTGTTAAGTAAGCAAACCAATGCTACCTCCCTCACATTGAGTGGCCTGCTCTCAGACACAGAGACCATCAGACATGCCACCTTGCAGAACAGCCATAGAGTTTTTACTCTGGGCACATGGGCATTGCTGTGTAGACTCTGAGGGATGTGTTGAATGAACCTCTCCAGGCACAGTGAGTCAATCCACAAGAGCATTCAGGTACTGAAGGAAGGGTTCAAGAAGCTTCAAGTGGAAAACAAAGACTGGTTCAATAAACTCTTCCAATACTGAGGACTAAAGCGTTGGATGATGTCTAGCTAGAACAGGACTGTAATTCTCTTAGTGGTTGTTGTTGTATTGTTAATTGTTCCATGTTTGTTTGAATGCTTTTAGAAAGTCTTACAAAATTCTTTCAGTTCCATCTTTGTTGTAAAACAGAAAGGGGGATGATAGCAGACACAGGCTCCTCATGGACTCCTTGGAGGAAAGAATTGGAGGCCAGGATGGCACAAAAACCTCTCAGAGACTCAGTGTGGGAAGGAAAATTCTTAAAAGTAATTAAAAGTACTCTTAAATCCATAAAGTACCTTAAAAACCTTGAGTATCTCAAAGTATTAATGAGCCCCACTGAGTGTCAGTACAAAGCTCTCAAGGGACTCGTTAAAGCAGATAATTGGGGCCATGATTGCACAAACCTCTCACAGAGTCTGTATCAAAAGGGAAACACCAAGTACCTTAAAATAACTGAAGTACCCTGAAGTATTAATGAGCCCCACTGAGTGCTGGTACTGACAAAGCCTCTCCAGGGACTAATTACAGCAGATAATTGGAGGCCATGATTGCACAGACCTCTCAGAGACTCCCAGGCAAAAGCCAAAGCCAAAGTCCTTTGAAAAACCTGCAGTCCCTGCAGGGAGCATTCAGGAGCCCCCAGGGCCATTGCTGAGCAAGGCTCCCCAGGGACTCCTTCCAGCAGATCCTTGAGGCCACTGGGATGTGGGCTAGGGGGGGATGCTGAGGGCAGGACAAGGGGCTGACAGTGCCCAGCCTGGCTGGGGCTGTGCCAGGAGGCCCCAGGGCCTCAGCACAAGGTGTCTCCTCCCAGCCCTTGGTGGAACAGACCCTGCTGCTGTGCCCCAGGCCACCAAGACTTGGCTTCTCTTTGTCCCCACCTGTCATCACTGCCTGCAGTTCTCTGCTCTGCCTGGGGCCTGGGGACACTTTCTCAGTCGTGTCCCTCAGTGGAACCCATTAAAAGTCCAAGAAACTTTGGAGTTGGATTCTGCCTTGGAGTTCTGGAGAGGTTTCTTGAGGTCCCTCTCAGGGACTGATGTTCAGGGCCTGAGCACAAAGCCCCAGAGGCTCATTAAAGTCCTTGTGCTGTGTCTGTGCTGCTGAGCAGCTCCTGGTAACCAAGCAAAGCTTCAAAAGCACATTTCTCTTGGTGAGCAGCTCTTCTGCCAGCCCAGCAGGGCTGGGGCACTGCCTGCAGCCAGCCCGGGCACAGCCCAGAGGCACAGAGAGCTTCAATCAGTCAGGGCTGGGAAGGTGCTGAGAAGTGCCTGGGGCACAATCACTGCCAGCCCTTGGCACAGGAACCTCTGGCTGCAGGACAATGCAGCTGCAGCTCCTGCAGGGATCTCCTCAAGCTGGAACATCCCAATGCCTGCAGAGCCTGTGAGTACATTCTCTGATTGTCTCTTGTGCAGAGCAGCCAGGGGTGCCCAGGGCTGTCCTGCAGAGCAGGGTCCTGCAGCCCAGGGCGCTGTGCTGGGGCAGGGACTCTGCTGCCTGCCAGGGACAGCTCTCAGCCAGCCCTGGCAGCTGCTCCGAGCGCTGGGGGACAAGATCTGGGTGGGAGGAGACAGCTGGTCAGGCTTGGAAGTGTTCTCCTTGCGTGGGGAGGATGCTGAATTTTTCAGGACTGTTGCCAGAATGGCATTTAAGTGCAGAACATTTACAAGTAGATTATACAGGGAGCACAGCAAGGCAGGGGCTGCATAAAAGGGAAAATCCTGTTTTTTTCATCTACATCTCTGGGTTGCCTGGATTGGAAATTGCACAGAGATATTCATCTGTCATTCCAGGATGAGAAAAAAAATATTTCTCAGATCTTACTAAACGAGGTTGTAGCAGAAATCACTACAGGACCCCTTAGAGGCAGCATCAGTGTCACTTTTCCAGCCTCCTCAGGGTTGCTCTGACGTTGCCATCAGAGCCTGCAGAGCCAGAGCTGCCCCTGGGCAGTGCCTGAGCTGGGAGGGCTCTGCAGGGCCCCCAGGGCTGGGCTGGGCTCTGGCAGCACTGGCAGGGCCCAGCCCTGGGCACAGGGAAGCAGCTGCTGGCAGGGACAGCTCCAGGCAGCGGAGCCCTGGGCTGGCCCCCCAGGCTGTGCTGGGATATTTCAAGTCTTCTCCAAACCCAACTATTCCATGATTACTTTTTTTATAGATCCCCATGCCAAGGCACAGCAAATGTCCAACAGCAGCTCCATCAGGCACTTCCTCCTGCTGGCATTGGCAGACACGCGGCAGCTGCAGCTCCTGCCCTTCTGCCTCTTGCTGGGCATCTCCCTGGCTGCCCTCCTGGGCAACGGCCTCATCATCAGCGCCGTAGCCTGCGGCCACCACCTGCACACGCCCATGTTCTTCTTCCTGCTCAACCTGGCCCTCAGCGACCTGGGCTGCATCTGCACCACTGTCCCCAAAGCCACGCACAATTCCCTCTGGGACACCAGGATCATCTCCTACAAAGGATGTGCTGCACAGCTCTTTTTCTTTGTGTTTTTCATGTCAGCAGAGTATTTCCTCCTGACCATCATGTGCTACGACCGCTACGTGTCCATCTGCAAACCCCTGCACTATGGGACCCTCCTGGGCAGCAGAGCTTGTGCCCACATGGCAGCAGCTGCCTGGGCCAGTGCCTTTCTCAATGCTCTCCTTAACACAGCCAATACATTTTCCCTGCCCTTGTGCCATGGCAATACCCTGGGCCAGTTCTTCTGTGAAATCCCGCAGATCCTCAAGCTCTCCTGCTCCAAATCCTATCTCAGGGAACGTGGACTTCTCACTGTTACTCTGTGTTTGGTATTTGGTTGTTTTGTGTTCATTGTTTTCTCCTATGTGCAGATCTTCAGGGCCGTGCTGAGGATCCCCTCTGAGCAGGGACGGCACAAAGCCTTTTCCACCTGCCTCCCTCACCTGGCTGTGGTCTCTCTGTTCATCAGCACTGCCACATTTTCTGTCCTGAAGCCCCCCTCCATGTCCTCCCCATCCCTGGATGTGGCCCTGTCAGTTCTGTACTCAGTGGTGCCTCCAGTCCTGAACCCCCTCATCTACAGCCTGCGGAACCAGGAGCTCAAGGCTGCAGTGTGGGGACTGATGACTGGATGCTTTCAGAAACATTAAACTGCTGGCAAGTTTCTGCAAATCATTTGTAATAAAAGTCATGGTTTATACTTTCTGTTGGTTGTCTTGTGGGGTATTTTGTTCTGAATTTTAGTTTTTAATATTTTCAACAAAAAAAGTCATTGTTTGTTCCATTACCCATTTTTTTCTCTGTGTCAATGAAGTGCTGTGCTCTCAGTGGCTTTAAAGATCTAAAAGATCTCCCAGCAGAGTTTTCTGCAGAGATGCCCTTTTGTTGCCTTCTCTGGAGCTGCAGCAGCAATGTCTGTGTGCAGAGCTGGGGCAGATCAGGGCTGGCCCAGCAGCTGTGCCCAGCAGCAGCAGCAGCACTTGGTGTTGCCAGTGCTGCTGCCGTGGCCCTGCCCCGCTGCCCTGGTGGCCCTGGTGTTGCTGCAGGGCCTGAGTGCTCTCGGGGCCGGGCACAGCCCTGGGGGTGGCAGTGCCGGGGCTGCAGCAGGGACAGGCCATGGGCACTGCTGGAGCAGCGCTGACGCCTCAGGCCAGGCCCTGGGGGCTCCAGGCTCCTTGCCCAGGCTCTCTCAAGAACACGGCCAGGCCAATGCTCAGCACAGAAAACCCCCGTCAGCAGCCCCAGGCTGGCCGTGGGCAGGCTGGGGGCAAACAGCATGGCTGGGGCTCTGCAAGGGCCCTGGGGCAGACGGGAAGGAGCAGCAGAGCAGGGGCTGATCCATCCCCAGTGCGCTGCACAGCCCAGGGCAGCGTCCCAGAGCGTCCTGATGGAGCTGCCAACAACATCCCCCCTCTGCAGCCCTGGCCTCTCCCCCAGCTCACACAGGTGCCCCATCCTTGCAGGCACAGACACGGCAGCACTGGCTCAGCAGCCCCTGTTTGCATTGCACACAGCAGGCGGGAGCACCCCCATGCTGGTGCTGTGGGGACATGAACCTGAGGGAGCACAAATGCCATCAGCCCCTGGGGCCAGGAAGGGCTGGGGGACACCAGGGAAACCACTCAGCTTTGTCCTGGCTTCTGCACTCAGCCAGAAAGTTTGTTCCCATCAGCTGGGAGTTTCCTGTGCCTCTGCAGACGCTGTTGCTCAGAGCCAGGGCTTCCTGGCAGCCACCCCCAAACTGCCCTGAGCATTTCCTTTGTACCACCTTTGCTTTCTTTACTCTTCCTGCTACAGATTTCTTCTTCTTGCCCAGCCCTGTTCCCTCCCCTGCAAACAGCCCATCCCTTTTTGCCCTTTCCTCTCTGCCCCACTCCCCATTGCAGTTCCTGACTTGGCACCATGGGAACATCCCTTGGGCAGCAGGATCATCCTACAAGTGCTGCAGGAATTGTCTGCAGGCTCCTGCAGTGCCTGCTGCTGCTCCCTTGCCAGAGGCACCCCAGGCCAGGGGGGCCATCTGGGCTGCTGTGTCTGCCTCTGGGGCTCCCTGTTCTGGGCAGTGAGGAGGAGCTGCAGAGGCTCTGCAGGACTGACAGGATGGGCTTTGGGGCTGGCAGGAGAAGCTGAGGGACCTGGGCTGCTGGAGCTTCTGAAGAGGAGGCCCAGGGCTCCTCCTGCAACTGCTCCAAGGGTGGTTTCAGAGAATCCCAGAATCAGCAAGATTTTAAAGGTCCTTGTAAATCACCAAGTCTAACCTCTGGCCTGACACTCCCTTGTCTCCCCTGGGTTTCTTCTTCTACAGAATAAACAACCCCAGCTCCCTCAGCTGCTTGTCTCAAAACTTGTGCTCCAGACCCCTCCCCAGCCTTGTTGCCCTTCTCTAGACATGCTCCAGCCCCTCCATGGCCTTCCTAAATTTAGGGGGCCCAGAACTGCAAACAGCACTCGAGGTGCTGCCCAACCAGTGCTGAGCACAGGGGAAGAATCACAGCCCTGCTCCTGCTGGCCACACCATTCCTGATCCATAGGAGTGCCAGGGGTTGGATGAGGGAATTGGTGGGGAGGGGATGGGGACAAAGTGTTATTGATTGTCAACCATAAATGGTCTTGATTTTCATGTCTGTTAAGAATGCATTACAAGCTGGTGGGGATTAATAGAGCTTGGACATTGATGATATCAATCCATAAACAGGAAAAGACAACAGGACAAAACAGTTCCCTCTGCATTTTTTCCATTACAATATATTCACTTTGAATATATTTCCTAAATGTGTCTAATTAGTCACAGAAGAATTGAAAACTTAAATTATTCCCATGGGCTTTTCTTGTTCAGGTGTTTTGAGTAAATGTTTATGAGCTTTTCGCTTGGAATTCCTGAAGTGAAGAGCTCAAGAAAGAAGAGGCCTCTGGAGGAATAAAATTCATCAGCAACCTCCAAGTGGCTGAGGATCCATCCCCATCAGAGCAGCAATGAACAGAAATGGGCACAGCTTTGTGGCTGCCCCAGCTTTGGCATGGGCCCTGGGCCTGGAGCAGGAGCAGCTCTGGAGGGCGCCAAGGCCAGGGCTCTTGTGCTGCCCTGGGCAGATGGGATGGCAGCAGGGGCTGCAGAGCTCTCAGCACCTCAGCCCGAGGGGAGCAGGGCAGCCAGGGAGCCTCCTTTGGCCTTGGCCAGGCACCTTCCCCATGGCTGGGGCTGAGGCCGTGGGGCAGTGGCCAGAGCAGCCTGGGCTGAGCAGAGCTGTGGGGCCAGAGCCGGCTGGGCTGGGCTGGGGAGAGGCCCTTGGTGCTGGCCAGAGCTCAGGGCAGCTGGCAGAGCTTGCAGGGAGCTGGGCTGGGCTCAGAGAGCCTGGCCCAGAAACCATCAGTGTCCATCTCAGCCTGGCTGAACGTTCAGGGACCAAGAGGAGCAGACCAGGGTCTGCAGGTTCTCTGTGTGGGAGCTGAGCTTGTGACCCCTTGAGCCCTTCCAAGTGCTGGGCCTGCACCTCCAGCTCCAGAGGAGATGTGACTGATGGGAGCAGAGACAAATAATTCCTGCTGGATTCTTTCTCGTGTTTGCTTATATAGGTGACTTGGATCCATTAGTAGAGGAGGAGTTTTGTGCCAGAAAACATTGGTAGAGTGGTAAGAATAATATTTTTTAGCTGAAAATAA
This sequence comes from Setophaga petechia, assembly GCA_024362935.1. NCBI lineage: Eukaryota > Metazoa > Chordata > Aves > Passeriformes > Parulidae > Setophaga > Setophaga petechia. Next base: position 1,216,944 of record JANCRA010000078.1, read on the forward strand.
TATTTAATGTATAATATACAAAGAGAAAAAAAACCCACGTATGATCTGAAGCACATATGAGTTTTTCAGAGGATCAGAGACTCATTGATGTTCCAGCAGTCAAACCTGCTCAAATACTTTCCTCAGAGCTTCCTTGAGATGAGAGGTGACCACCAGAGGCCAAGGCCAGCCAGAGCTCTCTGTCCTGGCAGCTTTTGTCTGGGAGAACCCTGGCATATAGGGAATTTTTCAGGGGTAATATCAGTTTTGGCCCTGGGCACCTGGACAGATGGATGGTTCTTTTCCATAGCAAGGAAAGCATGGGGTCCCAGTTCTCCAGGGGGTTATGAGAAGTAGTCCTCAACATTCCAAGATCAGCTGGGCCTGTCAGGTGGCCCCTGGGAGGCCAAGCTGGCCAGACCTGTTTCATGTTCCCTTCGTTTCATGGTGCTCTGCTGTGTCCCCATGTTCTCCTTGCTTCTGAAGTGCTGCAATGGCCCCGTGCTTCCATGAGGCCCTGCAGTGTCACAATGGCCCTTTGGCTCCATGAGGCCCTAAAATGCAGCAATGGCCTCTTAGTTCCACAAAGCCCTGCTGCTTCACGCTGCCCCTTTGGGACCATGCAGCCCAACAGAGCCACAAAAATGTCCTTGGTTCCACAAGGCCCCACAGTGTCACAATGGTCCCTTGGTTCCATGAGGCCTCACAGTGTCACACTGGTCTCCACAGAAAGGGAACCTCACAGCCCCCATGTTCCCTTGTCTGTGACACCCCAGCAGTGACAGCCCCAGTGTTCCCTCCCTGGAGATGTTCCAAGGGAAGCGTCCAGAGCCATGTCCACTAATGGAACTGACCAGCCACTGACCACTGATGAACTGCAGTCACCAGGGGCCAACACCAGACAGATCTCTCTGTCCTGGCAGGTTTGTCTGGGATCAAGCCTTGGATGTTTGAAGTTTTGAATGTTGAATCCCAATTTCTACCCTTTTTGGCTGGAGGAGAAGGCCAGTTCTTTTCCATAGGAAGGAAAGCATGGAGTCCCTGTGTTTGGAAGACAGATGAGAGCCAGCCCTCAGGAGGCCAAGACCAGCCAGACCTGTCCGTAATGGCATCTTTTATGTAGGAACAATCTTTGGCTATAGGACTTTTGGAGGTGGAATCACAATTTTGGCCATGGGCATCTGGAGAAGAAGGATGGTTCTTCTCCATGGGAAGGAAAGAGCAGAGCCCCAGTGTTTCAGGGCAGAATAGAAGCGACCACCAGAGGCCAAGGCCAGCCAGAGCTGTCTGTCCTGGGAGCTCTTGTCTGGGAGAAACCCTTGCATATAGGGAATTTTGGAGGAAAAGTACCAGTTTTGTCCATGGGTGCCTGTGCAGGAGGGAGAGTTCTTTTCCATAGGAAGGAAAGCACAGAGTCCCAGTGGTTGAAGGCAGGTGAGAGCAGGCTCTGAGGAAGTCAAGGCCAGCCAGGCTTGTTGGTAATGGCAGTTTTTTGTCCGGGAGCAATCCCTGGATACTGGGAATTTTGGAGAGGGAATCCCATTTTGGCTATGGATGCTTGAATGAGAAAGACAGTTCTTTTCTATTTGAAGGAAAGCCCAGAGCCCCAGTTGCTGGGAACGGCAGAAGAAACGCGGGGCTTAACATAAGCCATCAGCAAATCTCGCACTTTATTGATAGGTACACATATTTATATTGGTGTTAATGAAGCTCATACATATTGCAAAAGCAAGCTCATTATTGGTTGGTTACTTATCAGCCAACTACGCCTACTTCTACATTCTCGTAGTTATTCTGCTGAAACTGTTCTACACATTTCTGCCAAAGATTTTCCTCCCTTTCTCAATGTTGCACCAAGGGCACAATGTCCTTGCCTGTTATTGGACACTGACTACTGGCTCCTGTACTTGTCTCCTTCTAGCTTAGCCAGTGGTACTATGTCGACGTGACCCTTCTCAGATAGCCAGGTGTCCACAAAGCTCTCCACACTTCCCCCGTTTTCTGTTGAACAAGCATAGTCTGATTAAATGCAGCAGATATCATCTTTTGCACCATATTCTGTAAGCACATGCAAAAGCAAGGCAAAATTAACACTACTAACAGGGCTACAATGCCCACTATAATGCTAACCTTAACAATAGAGCATAACCATGATCCTAAGCCTAAAGATTTGAGCCATCCATTAATACCAAAGCCTGATTCTACTTGCAAGTTTCCGGTTAAACTCCGCAACTCAGAGAACTGGGAGTGAATGGACTGCGAATGGTCTGAAGGGTTCTTCCAACACATGCCCTCAAATTCTTCACAGCCATGGCCTTGTACAAGTAAAAGAAAGTCAATTGCAGCTCTATTTTGAAGCGTTGCATGGCGAATAGAATCAACATCAAGCAAAAGGCTAGAAAGTGCCAAAGAGGTGGCATTGGTTTGTTTCGCAAGCCAACATCTTAATTTATTTAGGGTGGCATGGGCACCTGCGGCTGCCACCCCTGGAGTCAGAAAGGATGCTGCAATTATGGCCCCTGGGGACCAAAATCTTACATCATCTTGGCAGTCAGCAGTAAATGCGTGGGCCATTCTTTTAATTCGATGATGGCGGCGGCGCATATTTATTATAATGGACATATTGGGTGTAAGCAGAGACAGCTGTCCAATTGTACATGGCCCCCCATGCAGCATCGATGGGACACCGGGCCAGGCACGGTCCCCACAGATTAAGTAACCTGCTGGCAACTGGATAGGGTCATTAGATGAGATTGACACTTTCTTTGTGGTATAATTGCACCAAGCAGGTGCATTACGATAGACAGCCATGCTGGAAGTTACAACAGTGGAATGGTTCTTGGCTGAAAGCTGGCTGCTGTGGTTAAAATTAAGGCATGCATCTGCCATCACTGAACCTAACAGTTTCAATTCTTGGGGTTCCTGCAGCGCTATGGGAAAATGAGAAATCCACTGATCCCATTTATCTACACTTGTTCCAGCATCATTGGTATTGCAGGTGGGTGCACCTGAGGGACATGGCCAGGGATCCGCTGGTAACCCAACCAAGCAAGTTGTAAATGGATTACCTGGAGAAGATAATGATAGGCAAATGGCCTCCTGATTAGTTAAATTTGCCAGGGTGACCCAAACGTTAGTCTTGGGCTGAGGTGGGGCCCACACGCCTTCGGCAGCACCTGCACTGTCTGTTAAGAGGGTGAAGGTTAGTAAAGCAACAGCATAAATTTGCCACATGTTACTTTCTAATGCAAGGTGAGGCGACTTGGTTCCGAGGAAACGGCACGGCAACTTAAACTCTCCAGGGTCACTCGGGCCAAGAACACACGCAGACACCAGTATGGTGGACGGTTCAAGACTTTTATTGTCCCGCCTCGTCGGGTTTTATACTCTGCTAGTTCTTTCTCTACGTCAGGGGGTCTTACCTTACTGTAATTGGTTAGTAAGGGGTAAAAAGTTACAAATGTTAGGGGGGACTACATTCTTGGGTGATCCTTTATCACTAGGCGTTAGGGGGAGAGCAACTCTACTGCTTTTCGTGACATCGCGAGATTTTCCGAGCACCTAACCCTATCTACTACATCTCCCCCCCCCTTTTTTATAAATGAACGAAGTAGTCATATACATAGGTACTGAGATGAGGCATGAGGTTTTTTACAAAGAAAGGGGTTTGGTAAACTTGAGTAGAAAATCTTGTGACTGGCAGTGTTCCTTGGTCGAATTCACAGGAGTTGTTGTCGACTTATGAACAGGATGTTGGCCCGTTCCAGGCGGGTCTGAATGAATGAGACTAGCTTGTTCAGCAGGCACGGTCCGAAGGTGACAGCTAAAAGCAGCATTGCTAATGGACTTATTAGGGTAGAAATCAGAGTGGTTAGCTATGGTGATCGATTGAACTAGGACTTGAACTAACTCTGTTGGGCTTCTTTGTCTTTCTACTTCTGAGCTAGTCTGTTTCGGAGTTCTGCTATGGAGTCTCTCACGACTTTCATGTGGTCTGCATAGAAGCAGCACTCTTCTTTCAAGGCGGCACACAGGCTCTCTTGCTGCATGAACAGGAGGTCTAGACTTCGCTTGTTCTGCAAAACTACTTCTGAGAGTGAGGAGACTGCCTTCTTTAGAAAGGAGATGGATTTCTCGATCTTCTGCAGGTCCTCGTCGATTGTTGCTTGCAGCTGTGACAGTCCTTGATGTTGGGTCGCTAAGGCTGAGACTCTTGTGGCCGTTCCGACTGCTCTTAGGCTCAGCAGCATTGCGATAGTTATACCTGTTACTATTTCTCTTTTGTGAAGCTGGCTGGGTTCTTTAAAAAGGGGGTACACTTCTTCATCTGCGTGGTACAGGATCTTAGGAACAATCAGAACTTGGACACAAAAGTCGTTAGAGTCATCGAATTTGGCAAGGAAGACACAGGGACTCACTCCTGATTGCTGGCAAACTCACATCCCAGATGCGGATGGGACTACTCACTTATTGTTTTTCTTGTTGGGTTTGACAACTTCGGTGCAGATGTTGCTTTTCTGCTTAGCTAGGGTTGCATTGCTAAAGCATCTGCCTTGGCTTGTGACTTGACTCAGGGTGATTCTTTTGTGGGGGGTGTCTCATCTACATTGGTTGGGTGCATCTGCTGTGGAGTAACTGAAGGGAGTGTTTAGAGCGACTCCTTCGTAAAAGGGAGGTTCGACATCGTAACAAAGCCAGCAGGATTCGGTTAGGTTAGGGTTAGACTCGTTCAGGGATAGGAAGGTAGCTTCTAGCATACGAAGGATTGGGTCTAAATCTCACTCGGCTAAACGGTCTATTTGAAAGGCTTCTACATGGCCGGTCGGGATATCAGTGACCCTTGTGGGTAAGGCTTTGGGGTGGGTCGCGTTTCTCTTTTTCGACACACTTTTAATCACTTTGTTGGGTCCAACCGCTCAGGGTGCCGACGGTTGGAGTTTAATAATTCGCACGTTCACTTTTTCTTTTGACCCTTGAAGGACTACTGTCTATGTTCTGCCTGTTGCTCAGCTAGGGTGATGTGGCTGTAAAACTGTCATGTTGTAGTCTGTGCATTTCCGAAATTTGGGGATTTTATGGCGATATCAATGGAAGTTTCCAGGAATGGAGATGGGTGTTTTGCAACTGGTGGGTGCTCAGGTGAACTGTAAGAATTTGTCGGGGTCTTGTGGATCTCACTTAGGCCCCGACGGTCTGGCATCTGTGACAATGGTTTCGCAGCTCCAGTGCCCACAGTGTCTTCACCCTGGGTGATTGCAGTAGCTTTTCCCAGGGTTTGAAGCTGGGCACCAGTAGGATAGGTACATGTGTGTGGCGTGTGGGGAATGGGGGTCTACCTTTGGTCGTCCTGGAAACGGGTCGGTGATGCGGAGCACGAAGGATGGGGTGTTCGGTGTGGTGATTTCTTTGAGCACCTTGTCACTACTAAGGTTTTGCATGACTTACCTGAATGGCCGATGGGGGTAATGGTCTGGGCTGGCTTGCTCTCTGGCAACAAGCCTCAACAGCAAAATCACACAAAAACACTGTTGATGCTTGGGTCTCACCCGTGCGTGTCTCTCGGGTGCTGCCTGACGGCTTGGTGGTCTGTCGCTTACTTCTGGAATGGGGATGTACGCGTCACGAGGACGTCCCACAAGCATGTCCTATAAACAGAAACTCACAACTCTCATCAGTCTCATTCTGCTCGTTATGGAGGTCCGGCTTAATTGACTTAAGTGGACACTACTTAGTTTTGCTGTCTTTTTTGACAGCTGCGTACCCTTGCCCCGTGAGCATCAACTTCTAGCCCCGTTCCCATTTGCCTAGCTTGTTTCTAATTACAACTTGCGGGCTTTCCTCTAGCGTTCGAGTGACTCAGTGTTTTTGAACGGGACTGTTTGCTTCATCTCCCCTAGGGAATTGGTTCAATGCCAGCAGAGCGGTTGCCAGTATACATGCCTGATCTCCTGGGGGAATGGCATTGGCAAAGCCCTCTGCTTTCACCAACACTTCTATCTTGGTTTTCAGGGTCTGATTTGCTCTCTCGACTATGGCCTGCCCGGTACTGTTATACGGGATACCTCGCACTAATGTGATGCCCCACTTCGAAGCGAACTCTTGCACTGGTTTAGAAATGAAACTGGAACCGTTGTCAGTTTTGATCTGTTTAGGGATACCAAGCCAGGCCATGGCCGTCAGCCAGTGTTGAATTGTGGCCTTGGAGTTTGTTTTGGCGTGCTGTGTGGCTATGATCATTCCGCTATAAGTGTCTACTGTCACTGCAAGCCATGCTCGAGGCTTCAGCAGTTCGCACCAAGTGAAGTCCGACTGCCAGATTTCTGAGGGCTTGAGACCTCTCGGGTTGACCCCGTAGGTCCACAGGGGTGACTTCTGGCAATGAGGGCAGGTGGCTACCACATGTTTCGCGTCCGCTGTCGGGATTCCGCATCTCTTTGCCAGTGCTTTGGCTCTGATGTGGAGTGACTCGTGCAGTTGACAAGCTTCCTGCAACGTCCAGACGCCTTTCGCTGCGGCATCTGCTTTGTCGTTGCCAGTCTGGAGATAACCTTTGACTGGGTCGTGGCTGTTGATGTGGATGACTGACACGGTGCCCTGCCGTGAGGACAGTGCTTCTTCTAGCATTAGGGCTGCTGCTGATGTCGACACTCCTGGTCCTGCCATGGCTAGGCAGAGCCTTGCCACGAATATAGAGTCTGTTACAATGTTGAGGTGTTCTTCTTGGAAGAGTCCGCACGCCAAGATGACTGCTGCTGCCTCCAGCTGTTGCACCGACAGTGTGGGGTCACACGCTTTGACGCAATGCCATTGCTCTCCTGCCTGCCACACTGCTGCTGCGGTTGAGGTCGTGGAGGAAGCGTCTGTGAAGACCGTTGGTCCTGGCTGCGGTCGGTCCTTGACTTTGGCGGCATGTCCATGTCGACTACGGTCAGCAGCTTAGTCCAGGGTGGCTTGGAGGAGTAGAAGATTTCTCCTCCGAAGCCGGTGAGAGCGAGGGCTAGGTACTCCGATATTGTGGTTGACTCCGTGGTCGGTTGCTTGCGGAGAGGGAGGTGGATGCTTGTCGGCTCTGTTCCTAGGTGTCTCAAAGCGAGTTTCCTGCCCTTCATGATGAGGTTGGCGATGCATTCGATTCCTGGGGAAAAGGCACGGGCTGGTCTTCTGAGCACCACCCATTGAATGGGTCGGGCCTTTTCAGAAGGTCCTTGGGCTAGTGCTACCACTTTGGTGTAAAGTTGATGTATAGGTCCAGTGGCATGGCTGGGTTCCACCTGCCGAGTGTGCCAGTGGCCATCTGGTTTCCGATGAAGTCGAGGGAGCTCATTGCCTGCGGTGTCAGCTTCTTGGGATCCCAAGGGTTCTTTCCTTTCAGGAGGTCATATAGAGGATCCATGACCTCGGGGGGAATCAGGACGATGTTGCGAAGCCACTGCAGCGATCCCACCAGGCGTTGCACGTCGTGGAGTGTCTCGATGTCTCGACAGACTTTCACCTTGGGGGGTGTCACGTGGGAGTTTGTGATCCCCACTCCCAGGAAGGTCACGCAGGGTCCTCTCTTGATCTTTGCGCTCGCAATCTCGAAGCCGTTGGCCTGAAGGGTTTCTGTGATTGTGGACACCAGGTGATCCACTTGGCTCGTCGTTGGGGCTGCGACTAAGATGTCGTCCATGTATTGGATGATGGTTGCGTCGGGATAGGAGTGTCGGACTGGCGTCAGTGCTTTGTCCACGGTGATTTGGCATATGACAGGGCTGTCGACAAGACCTTGTGGAAGCATTCTCCATTGGAAGCGAAGGTTGGGCCGCTCGCCGTTTCGAAACGCCACGGAAAAGGCGAACCGTTCTCTGTCCTCGGGGTGCAGGGGTATTGAAAAGAAACAGTCCTTGATGTCCAGCACTGCGCATGGCTGCCCTGCGGGGATGGCTGAGTTCGCGGGGAGCAGTGTCTGGACTGGACCCATGGGTCGGATCGTCTTGTTCACTTCTCTCAGGTCATGGATGAGGCGATAGCCTTCTCCAGACCTTTTGGGGATCACGAATTCAGGGGTGTTCCACAGGCTGACGGAGGGTTCTATGTGACCCTTTTGCAGTTCGCGGTTGACCAGTTCCAGCAGGGCTACCATTCGAGGCTCTGCCAAGGGCCACTGCTCGACCCACACAGGGTCTGATGATTTCCAGGTTAATTTGATTGGCAGCAGGGGGTGCACAGCAGTGGCCCGTAGGATAAATTTGTGATCCGGAATCCTAGCAAAGAAAGAACATCCCTTCCCAACAGGGGTGGAGAATTTTGCAAAATGTAGGGGTAGATTGCTACTGTCTGTTCTGGTCCCTCTTTTGTGTGGAATGTCAGAGCCACCAGCTGGGTGCTTTTCCATGCCCGGGACTGCCCTCCCACTCCGTTCACTGGAGGGACTTCTTTGAATTGCCAATGTGCGGGCCAATACACTGGGGCAATAATTGTGCAGTCTGATCCCGTGTCGGCCCAGAACTGAAGCTCTATGATGTGGGGATCCTGGCTGCCGTAAAGGCGGCAAGTCCCCCGCACCAGCAGGGGCTCCTTCCCTATTCTCATGGCCAGGGCCACCCAGGGATCCCGCGCTGGGGTGTCCCCTGCTGTTCCTGCGACACCGGCGCGGCTTGTGGCGGTGGGGGGAGTGAAAGCATTACTGGTGGTGTTGTGTAGTTCTGGCATTGTGCTGTAGGTGGGGATGTAAAAGTGACTGCTTCCTGTAGGAGTGTGGGGTATGAGGGTCCCATGCCCCACTGGGGGTTGCTGTAGCTGGGCCGTTGCACATTCCAGGCGGGAGGGGGCTGAGCACGGCCCGGCCACCCCTTCCCTCGGCCGTTTCCCTGAAGCCTGGATCTGCATTCCTTAGCTAAATGCCCCTTTTTCCCGCATGCCCAGCATGGTCCGCTAGGTTCTCCCTGGCGTGGTGGAGCAGCTGCTGATCGGCGCCTTGGCTGGGGGCAGTTTACTGCCACGTGACCTGCCTGGCCACACATAAGGCATACCATCATACTGGTTATTGCGGTGTGAACTGCTGCTTGGATGGGAGTAAGGTGTTCCTCCTTTGCCACGTGTCTGATCATGTCTGCTATGTTGGCCCCAGGTGGCAGTGATCTTAGAATGTCCTTGGTGGCTGAGTTGCATTGCTGGCGTAGGCAATCTGCCAGCACGGGACCCTTTGCCTCTGAGGGTAATGAGGAGGAATCTAACGCTGTCTGAAGTCTGTCCACAAACTGAGTGAAGCTCTCACTTTCATTCTGTCTTATGGTAGACCACTGTGAGGGTTTGGCTACTACTTTGGCAGTGGCACGGATGGCTTCTCGGGCAGCCCGAGTGGTTATTATAACTTCATGGGCCCTTAATCTTTCAGCCTGGGCCTGGGGGGTGATCATAGTAGGGTCTCTACCCATCAATCTCTGTATACTGGAGCCGTGTAGTGGATGGTCAGGTCCCGTTATCTGGGCTAGCTCCTTTGTGCATAGATCCTCCCACTCTTGTTTAAAAACAATCATTCCTGCCCCATCAAAGATCATTCTGCACGTCTGTTTAATGTCAAAGGGGAGCATGTCATCCCCCCCAAAAACGCCGTCAATGAGTGTGGTAACCATGGCGGAATTAATTCCCTTCTCTGCAATCGCTTTAGTAATTGCCTGTACATCTTTTGGATTCACTGGAGAATAGGTCCTTCTTTGGTTTTCGCCTGCCCCCCCCACACGGACAGGGAACACTAGCTTGGCTGAAGGGGTGTATTTGGCGCAGGCTATCTTTATTTTTGGCCAGTCTGTGAGCGGGGTCCGGTCTTTCTCTGATGACCCCTTCACCCATGTGGGAGCGCTGCGACTAGAGATCTTATATGCTGCTGCTCTCCCTCTGTCAAGGCTAGCATCCGAATCGGAGCTGTCTGACTCCCTCCCGGACTCGTCCCGGTCCGAGTCTGAGCTGGAGTCGGATGTGGAATGACCGTGCACTTCCGGGCCGCTCTGCTTTTCCCTCGGGCTCCGACCCCGCCCCCTCCTGCGGGGGGCGGACCGTTCCCTCCCCCTGGGGTCTCCCCGCCTCCTGCTGGGGCAGGTCCTTGCCTTATATGGGCTTAATTTGAATAGAGCGCTCTGAGTGGTCTCACCCCTCACCGCGGGGACCGTCCCCCCTCCCCGCTCTCCCGCGCATGCGATGTTAAGTGGGCTGAGTCCATTTCCGCCCTTTGTCCCCTCTTCTCTTCCGCCCTGACCATGCGGCCGGACGCCATCTTGGAGCCCATACGGCAGCAGAGAGATTGCATCGGTCCGGGCGGTTTCTGACAGTCCCGCCGCTTCCCGTGCCTCCTCTGTCAGCCCCCCCCAAAAACACTGCGCCCGTTGCCCTGCCTCCTGTGTCGGGTCGGCGATCAGTGGGGGGGGAACGGGTGGAGGGGCCGCGGTTTTGTCGAGAGGCTCCGAGGTGGGGCTGGGGTCCGGCGGGCTCCGCGGGGGGGTTGGGGGGACTCCCGGGGGTTTTGGGCTCGGGCTCGGGGGGAGGTGGGATGCACTTAGCTCCCGCACATCCCCGTCTGCAATCTGATCACTTTCCATAGTGGTCTGTGTCGCTGCTCCCACCCCTAGCTGCGGAGTGGCTATTAAACTTCTGGCAGCTTTCCAGACTTCTTGTTCTTGTCGGGCTTTTTGCAAAGCCTGGACGATCCTGCCCCATGATTTTAGGGCTTTCCCCGAGCCTGAACACATGGTGTCCTCAGATAGGGTTTTCGTACATTTATCCCACACCTCCGGATGTAAAATATCAACGGGGGCTTCTATAGCCCCCAGCTTAATCAATCTCTGCAATGCGAGAGTCATATCCTTAAGCTTACAATCGATTCCCCATTGTGCATGCAATTCACTGAGTACCTTTGCGATCGCTTCCATGATTCGAGGGCGTCCCCTCCGCCGCACTAGGCCCGCTGTGCGGCCGCCGTCCTCTCTCCAGGTGGATTCCCGTTCCCCGGGCGCTGGTTCGATCCCGGGTGTCGGCACCAATTGTTGCCTTAATGCAAGGTGAGGTGACCTGGTTCTGAAGAAACGGCACGGTGACCCAAACCTTCCAGGGTCACTCGGGCCAAGAATACATGCAGACACCAGTATGGTGGACGCATCAAGACCTTTATTGTCCCGCCTCGTCGGGTTTTATACTCTGCTAGTTCTTTGTCTACGTCAGGGGGTCTTACCTTACTGTAATTGGTTAGTAAGGAGTAAAAAGTTACAATTGTTAGGGGGGACTACATTCTTGGGTGATCCTTTATCACTAGGCATTAGGGGGAGAGCAACTCTACTGCTTTCCGTAACATCGCGAGATTTTCCGAGCGCCTAACCCTATCTACTACACCTGCCAGGGCCATCCCAGCCGGCTCTTGCCACGGTCAGGAGGGAGCAGGGAGCAAGGGGATCAGCCCAAAGCTCCTGGCCACCAATGGCCCACGTGGCCCTGAAATCTCAGTGTGCTCTGCCCCCGGGAGCAGAGCCCTCCGCAGCCGGGGCAGGGCTTGCAGCTCCCCCCGGCAGCCCCCGCTGTCAGCCCGCTGCCCTCGCTCACCGGTGCAGATCAGCTGCAGCTCTTGCCGCTGCCCCCTCAGGTGCCGCCCGGCCATGCCTGTGAACACAGAGCCTGTCACGGCGCCGGCGGCACAGCTCCCTGCCAGCGGCGCTGCCGGCGCTGTGGCCACACGGGCTGCTGGCCCGGCAGGGCTCAGCCCGGCCCTTGGCGCACGCTGCCGCCCAAGGGCACGGCTGCCAGAGGGTGGCAGCAGCAATGGCCAGGCCAGGCGGGGCTCCACGGCGCCGGGCCCAGCTGGCGCTGCCGGGGCAGCAGGCGGGGCTGGGGCCGAGCTGCCGCGGGCCGGGCCGGGCGGGGAGGGAGCACGGGCTCTGGGCTCACCTATGAACCTGATGGCCGCCTCTCGCAGGGACTCCTGTGGGCTCTGCAGGTAGCGCAGGGCCCGGCGCAAGTGCTCGGCCGCTCTGCTCCTGTCCTCTGCCAGCTGCAGAGAGCGGCAGGAGGGAAGGGTTGGCGCGGGCTCAGCCCCTGGGCCGGGCGCTGCCTGCGCCCAGCCCCGAATTCCCCTGGCCGCACAGCCCTGAGGCACGGCCAGCAGCCGCTGGCCAAGGGCTCCCGAGGGCAGGGGGCAGAGGGCCGGCTGCTGCCCGGGGAGCCGTGGTGCCGGCCCGCGGCCCCGCCGGGGCTGGGCTCCGTGGGCACCTGGCTCGGGCCCACGGGAGCCTGGAGAAGAGCCTGTGTGGCCTCTGGCTGCTAGCCCCGCACACTGAGCACCGCCCTCAGGAGCCTTCTCCAGGCTGAGCCTGGGGATTCTCGGCTCTCCTTACCAGGCCCTCGCCAAACCTCCAGGTCTGATCCACCTGGAGCATTTGTTCGATATCCCTCCTTTTCAGGAATCTGGCTGCACAATGCAGTGTTTCCCGGGAGGCCTGGAGAGTAGCAGAGAGGCACAGATGGCCCCACAGTCCAGGGCACAGGATCATTCTGGTGCCACAGCCTGGAGGAGGCTGCAGCCTGCAAGGTACCAGGGCAGGAGGCAGCCCAGCCCCCTCCCAGGAGGACAGCGGGTGGCCAAAAGTCCTCACCTCAGCAACAATCTGATTCTCATCATGGCAGCGGAAGGAGAGTGGGAGCAGGCTCTGGCGCACGTGGGGCTTCAGGGCCTTTTTTCCATCTTTTGTTAATAACTCCAGCATCTCTTAAAAGACACACATTGAGCTGAGTTGCACCTGGCTATCGTCCTGTATGAAAGGAAGGGCAAAAGACCTCAGCATCAGCTGCTTCAGACCCCACAGGGCACAGGCCTGCACCTCCACAGGGCACCAAGTGTCCGGGCAGCAGGCAGTGGCCGTGGCTGTGGGCACAGAGCCTTACATGGTCAAAGAGTGGCAGGAGCGCCTCAGCCAGCTGCAGGGCGATGGGGGTGGGTATTGGGGCACCATTATCCAGAAACACATATCTCAGTAGAAGAATGGTCATCCTGATCACGTTGCTATCATTGTCCTGCAGGAGCTCTACAAGACTTTCACTCAGGCTCCACATTTTTTCAACCTGTGTGGAACACAAGTTTGTGAAAGGCCACCCCGCTGCCGCAGGGTCCAGAGGCCAAAGGCCTGTCCCGAAGCACTGGGGCAGCTGAAGCGGGAGGCAGGAGAGCTGGGAGCATCTGCCCCAGCGCCCCAAGCCCAGGCAAGGCCAAGCGAGTGCGATGCCCAGCCCCACGCTGCCTGCACGGCTTCAGCCACTGCCCCCTTCTCACCATCAAGGGATTCTTGCGCAGCACTACGCTTCTGAGTGCCAAGTGACGCCTAGCCCTGTGCTCGCTCTGCAGGTTCTGTGCCATGACCTCCAGAACACTGTCACTGCATTCCCTCAAGTCCAGGCACTGGAGGACCTGAAAGGCACAGGGCAGTGACAGGGAGCCAGCCGGCAGGAGCCCAGAGCCGCACAGGGCTGGGCCCAGGCAGCAGCACAGGGCACGGGCACTGTCCTGGCAGCTGTGCCTATGAGAGGGCAGAGAGCTGGGAGGCAGGTCAGTGAGGTAGTGCACCTGGAGAAGGCACGGGGAGACCTGGAAAGCTGCCAGATGGAGCAAAGTTTCCAGCTTCCCCAGAAAAGTGCTTCCCTTTCCACTGCACTGCCATGGCCTCAAAGGCTCCCAGACACCAGCAAGTGTGGCTCGGGAAGCAAGGTGACTCATGGGGGAATTGAAGCCTGGCCCCAGGCTGCTTACTTGTTCTGGCCTGGAAACAGCCTTCTCCACGAGCAAATGCAGCAGGGCATCACTGGTCTTACGTTGGAGGAGCTCAGAGTGTGCTCTGAGCCCAGTGCCCATGGTGTTGGTGTCTTCCTGCTGAATGCTCTTGGTGAATTTGCAAACGAGATGTAGGAGAAGGGCAGGATGCCGGGGATGTTGCATGGAGTGCTGCACACATGGTGCTGGGCTGAGCAGGGACAGCAGGCCCAGCCCAGGTGGGGGTGGCTGCAGGTACCTGCGCTGTGCTGCGGAAGCGGCCACGGCTGGATTCCTGCTCCTGTGTGCGCTCCAGGGCTGCACCTGGCAAAGAGCGAGCGCAGCCAGAGCTGAGGGGCTGCGGGAGAGGCCGGAGAAAACAGGCCAGCCCTGCGCTGCCCAGGCAGGGAGAGGCCCAGGATGGCCCAGGGGATGGAGCACGGCCCCTGCGGGGTGTCATCCTGGGCCCTCTTCCGTCCTGTCCGTGGGCATTTCCCCAGGGGATTGCATGGCATGGCATGGCATGGCATGGCATGGCATGGCATGGCATGGCATGGGATGGCATGGCGCCCAGTTGGCTGCAGGCTCCAGCCCTGCAGCCCAGCTCTGGCACTCACCCTTCTGCGGGGCATGGAATGGCACCACCTCCTCTGTCTCCTGTGCTGGGGAAGCTCCAGGGCCTTCTTCCTCCTGCTCCTCCTCCCCCCAGGCCATCTTGGGCACTCTCAGGGGTCTCTGCTCCATGCCGCTGACTGGAGCTACTTGCAGGAGAGATGCTTTGGGAAAGCTCCGGGGCACCAAGTCCCACGCTCTGCCCTTGAGGGCAGCTGCAGAACAGACGCTTCGGAAGGCCGTGGGTCACCGAGTCTCGTGCTCTGGCCTCGAGCTCAGCTGCCGGACCAACGCTGTGGAAAAGCTCCGGGTCACACGAAAACGAGTGCACTGTGCGGGGGCTCCTCACAGCACTGCTCTGTCCCGTTGTGCCCCTTTGCCTGTTTCCAGCACCCGGGCAAGCTTCTATTTCCCACGTGTCACAAAGGGGCCTTGGAGACCAGGATCCGTTCCATGGCACAGTGTCCGTGCTGCAGCGTGCCACCCAGAGCCCTTGCACACACTGCCTCCCGCCTTGGGGCCGCCCCCAGCCCAGCCAAAGTGGCCCAGCTTGGAAGGAATGCCTGGCCCCAGGTGTCTAAGACAGCCCGACAGGATCTTTAGGAAGGGCTCAGAGCATCAGCAAACGCCGCCTGGCTTAGCGGGCTCAGTCCTATCTCCATATCTTTCCCTGAGAGCATTTGAATTTCTAAATGAGAATCATTTGAAGGGAGGGGATTGACATTTTCCATTTCAGAGAAGCCTTCTGCCTTCCTGAGCAGACACTTCTCTCTTCAAACCAAGACAACTGTTTATCATCTTGCAGATGCGCAGTTGCTGGGCAGCCCCGTTTTACAGCAGGGACCTGGAGAACCATTCCCAGCAACTGGGAATGGTTCTGGGCAGCAACTGGGAAGATCCTAGCTGGTCCCTCCACCCATGGATGAGGTCTTCAAATTTGCCCCGAAAGTGGGTCCAGCTTTTATAGGCCAAAAAGAGCAAGGGCAAGTGACTTGATGATATTTTTAGCCCAGATAGCCCTGCTGCTGATGCCACACTTCACTATCAGCAGGGGACACAGCTAGGCCAAAATGCAAAGCCCAGATCTCTTCCAGGAGCCTTTCTCCTCAAATACCCTTCAAACAAGCCTCCATGCAAGTCAGTTAGGAAAGTTTCTTCAAATGATCCATTGCTGGCACATAACTACACAGGGTTATGGGAAAGATTCTAAAGCAGCTGCTGTGGAGTCAAAGAGCCAGCACTAAGAGTCCCTGTCATCTATTTGTAGCTAAATCCCACTGTGGGGGATTTCAAGGCATTTGGAACGAGCTAGAGAGTGGACTTCTGAGTTTTTGAGATGATGCCATTGCTTTTTCTTCTCTTCTGCATAGACAGGATGGGTGAGTTTGGCTCGCATCTCCATTACATGGCTCACAACGTCACAAGACTTGTACTTACAAGAACTTTTAAGGATTTGTTGGCCAATAAAACATTGCCAACAAGTTTATTATGTTTCTGACCCACTCCTTCAGTATTTTATCTCATGAACTTGTGCTACAGTGTAAGCTTTCTCAGCCAATTCTGTTCTGACACACAAAACTCCAGCACTGTAGTGTAAACTTCGTGTTTACAGTTGTTACTACTTTTATTTTTCCTAGATCTTAAACTCTAAAATGCTAAACTTTCCTCCACTTAGCTTTGGGTGTCTGCTTTATACTACAAATCCACATTCTCGCTTGTAGCACCTGAATTTGGAAGCCCTTTTCAAGGTCTCAGCACAAATCCTGTGTTTAATTCTAAGCTTTAGCTTACAGGCCCAAAGATCTGAGACCTCCCTGCAGTGGGGGCTGCTGACATCCTCAGCAACTTGGAGGCTGCTGCTGAATTTTCCTGCTGCAGAGGCTTGTTCAGCCTTCAGCTCTTGAGTGCAGGAATTCAGTGTCCCGGGGCTCATTAACATTCAGAACACCTTAACAAGCCAAGCCTCTGGGAGTCATTTGATTTGTGTTCACATCTTCTGTGTTAAATTTGACTGATTTCAGTAGTGTGTTCACAGTGAATGCATTATTTTTAAAAAGACAGTGAGAAAACATTTTTTAGGTCCTGTTTAGGATTTTTTCCTGTTCATAAATTGATATGTGCAGTCTCCAATTGACACTGAATCAAAGTACCTCCTCATGAAGTTTGAATAGATATGAAAATCAAGACCCTTCATGACTGACACTCAATCAGACTCTGTCCCTACCCCCACCCCACCATTTCCCCCATCCAAGCCCTGGCACTCAGAGCAGCCTTGTGCAAATCTGAGCTCCCTCCAGCCCAGGCTGCACCTGCAGCTTTCAGCTCCTTGGCTCCAACTCCCACCTGCTTTCCTTGGAGACGGAGCTGCCCGAGACACAGAGGGATGTTCATTTCTTGTCAGCCAAGAAAGCCAAGGGAAGGCACAGCTCCATCAAATGCAAAAGTCATTCTTCTCCCTGGCTCTGCCCTGCACTTGATCCTCACAGCCTGTCCTGTTTCCTTCATCCCTGCATTGCCAGGGACTTTCTGGGACAAGGGAGCTCTGCTCTGGCTGGGAAGGGAGGTGCAAGTGCAGCCCCTGGAGTGGGAACCACAGCTCATCCAGTTTGTGTCCTTTGGGGGTCAGGAAATGGTGGGACTCAGAGGCACAGAAAGTTTCTCTTCATGGCCAACAGACCACAGTTGAACAGGACACAATTTAATAACAATCACGCTCTTCCCTGAGCTATGTGCAATGTCCCAGCAGTGTCTGATGAGTGCACCATCCACAGGTGATTTCCATACTAAAATTAATTTTAGACAAATGTGGTAATAGATATAACACAATTAAGTTCTTATATCAGGATGCTCATCCTGGTCTGGGGGCAAAACAGCTCAGGCAATTCTGATTTGCAAAGCTGCCAGTGGTGGATGGAGAAGGGAGGTCAGGCTGCTCTTGGTGTTGAGGAAATGCTGAAACCAGCCTGACTCATTTCATCTCCTCCTGTCCTGGCTGATCTCCCCTCTTTCCCCTTCCACCCATTGGCTTTTGTCTCCCACCAGGCCCCCCGGTGAAGAGCCTGGCTCTGTGTTCTCCATCCCCTCCTGGCTGGCACTGCCAGGCTGGGATGAGGAGCCCCTCAGCCTTCCCTGCTCCGGGCTGGACAAGCCCAGCTCCCTCAGCCTCTGCTCACAGCCCAAGGGCTCCAGCCCCACCTTGGAGGCCCTTCCCAGACCCCGCTCCAGCTGCCAGACATCTTTCCTGCCCTGGGCAACCCAAACCAGGCCACAGTGACCTGGATAATCCCCGTCCTCAATGTCCTGGTCACACAGCCCTGGCCCCTTGTCCCCATGTCAGGCTCTGGGGTGGATCCTGTGGAACATCCTTTGGTGCAGGCTGTGGCTCCAGGTGGGCCGGGGGGATCCCGGGGGACAGGGACCCTGCTGGGCATGGACAGCATTGGACTTGTTGGGAGAAACTGTGAGGGGGAGCTGGGGCAGAGTGACCAACCCAGTGACCTGACACAGCCCTGCTGGGATGTCACACAGCCCCTCTGGGATGTCACAGCCTGCTCTGGGATGTTACATCCCATTCTCCAATGTCACACAGATGGTCTCTGATGTCACAACCAACTATGTGACGTCACGGAGGCACTCTATGATGCCACAGCTGCTCGATGACCTCACATAACCCAATCTGTGATGTCACAGCCCACTCTGTGACCTCATGTTACCAGATGATAAATTGTCTCCACCAGCTGAGCTGACACCTGGAGCTTGTTCTCAACAACCCCAGGCCTATGGAAACCACACAATGCCCATTGTGTGAAAAGGGGAACTGAAAGTTCTCCAGCCTCAGTGTCCTGCCAGCTCAGCCAGGTCCACGGGAACACTGGGGTCCACGGCCACCAGGGACCACCAGAGAGGCCCCCAGGACAGAAAAGAAGGGGAAATATGTTAATGATTTGGGGGAAATTATTATCATAAGTATGTTTAGTCAGGGACAATATGTGTGCACATATGAATATGTGTGCAAAATACAGAATATAAACAGAAACTTTCCTGTACTCAGCTTGCAGGGCTTTGAGAGGTACTATCCCCAATGCATCCAGCTGAATAAAGAATGCTGCTACTTAATGCTACATTGGGATTTAGGAGTTTTCTGTTTTACCAAATTTTTGGTAACATTCCCACAGCCAAGGAAAGCTCTGTCTGCTGCTGTTCACAAACAGAGAAGGGCTGGTGGCAGATGTGGGGCTCAGAGGCTGCCTGGGCCCCAGTGACCATGAAATGTTCTGTGGAAGAAGGAGGGACAGTAATAGAACTTCTACACTGGAATTAGGAAGGGCAGACCTTGGCCTGTTTAGGATGCTGATTTGGGGAGTACCGAATGAGGTCCTGATTTTTTGAAGGGAAACAGCCCTTAAAACAAAGGGGTGCAGGGAGGATAGTCACATTTCAAGAAAGTAATCTTAAGGGGGAAAGAGCAGCCTGTCCCAGCGTGGCAAAAGATGAGCAAGAAAGGAAAATGACTGGCCTGGCTGGCCATGGAGCTTTAGTGGGAACTCAAAAGAAAAAAAAGAACAGCAACTCAGGAAGTGTTTAAGGATGTCATTATATGATACAGAATGAAAAGTTTAGAGTTGAAAGGTCAGTTAGAATTAACTTGGTAGCATCAGTAAAACAAACCACCAAACATATATAAAATAATTCATACCAAAAGGAGGTAGAAGGCGAACCTCTTCTTGTTATTGGATACAGTGGGGAATATAGTAACTAAAGATAAGGAAAAGACCAAGCAACCTAGCCTCATGTTTGTCTCAATATTCAATATTAGGACAGGTTGTCTTTAGGATAAGTGTTCTCCTGAGCTGGTAGATGGTCACAGGGAGTAGAACAGCCCCCTGGAATCCAGGAGGAAGCAGTTGCTGACCTGCTGAGCCACTCAGATGCTCGCAGGTGTATGGGATCAGATGGGATCCGTCCTAGGGGGATGAGGGAGCTGGTGGATGAGCTCCCCAAGCTGCTCTCCATCATTTACCATCAGTCCTGGCTCAGCAGGGAGGGCCCAGAGGACTGGAGGTGCCAGTGTGAGCCATCCCCAAGAAGGGCTGGAAGGAGGATCTGGGGAACTCCAGGCCTGTCAGCCTGACCTGGGTGCCTGGCAAGGTTATGGAACAGATCACCTTGAGTGCCATCACAGGGCACCCACAGGATGGCCGAGGGATCAGAGCCAGCCAGCGTGGATTTAGGGGTGGCAGGTCCTGCCTGGCCAATCTGGTCTCCTTTTATGAGCAGGTGACCCACCTGTGGATGCAGGAAAGGCTGTGGATGTTGTGTGCCTGGACTTCAGCAAAGCCTTTGACACTGTCTCTGACAGCATTCCCTGGAAAAGCTGCAGCCCACGGCTTGGGCAGGTTCCCTCCTCACTGGGAGATTTAAGAGCTGGCTGGAGGCTGGGCCCAGAGAGTGGTGGGGATGGTGCTGCACCCAGCTGGTGTCCAGGCACTGGTGCTGTCCCCAGGGATCTGTGCTGGGCCCAGTCCTGTTTAATATCTTCACTGATGATCTGGGTGAGGGGATCGAGTCCCCCATTCACAAATTGCAGATGGCACCAAGCTGGGTGTGAGTGTGGACCTGCTGGAGGGCAGGACAAGAAGACACAGCCTTAAGCTGCACCAGGGGAGGCTCAGGCTGGACAATAGGAAGAAGTTCTTCACAGAAAGAGTGAGTGGGAACTGGAATGGGCTGGCCAGGGGGGAGGTGGCAGAGTCACTGTCCCTCTCCAGTGGCACTTAGTGGCATGGTCAGGGTGACAAGGCAGTATTAGGGCATTGGTTGGACTTGATGATCCCAAAGGTCTTTTCCAGCCTATTTGATTCTGCCATTCTGTGATGACTGGGACACTCTGGGGCCATTGTGGCACTGCAGGGCCTCGTAGAAGTGGGGAACCATGGTGACACTGGGCATCCCCATAGAGCCAGGGGTCCATTGTGGTGCTGAGGGGCCAAATGGAACCAGGGAGTGCCCTGTGACACTCTGGGTCCTCGTGGAACCACAGAGGTCATTGTGACACTGCAGGGCCTTGTGTAACCAAGGGATTTCACCATTTTGACACTGCAAAACCAAGGAGACCATTGGGACACTCCAGGGCCCAGTGAAACCAAGGGGCCGTTCTGACACTGCGGGGCCTCATGGAACCAAGGGGACATTGTGACACTGCAGGATCCTGTGTAACCAAGGGACTGCTGTGACACGATGGGGCCTCAAGGGATCTGGAAGATCGTTGTGACATCGTTTGGCCTTGTGGAAACAAGGAGTCCATAGTGACACTGAGGGGACTTGTGGAACCATAGAGACCATTGTGACACTGTGGGACCTCATGTAACCTTGGGGCCATTGTGACACCCTGGGGCCCCTTGGAACCAAGGTGCAACTGTGGAACTAGGGTGCCAATGAGAACATTGTGACACAGTGAAACTCCATGGAACCAAGAAGTCCACTGTCACATTTTGGGGCCCCATGGAACCAAGGAGATCATTGTGACAGTGCAGGGCCCGGTGTAACCAAGAGGCCATTGTGACCCTGAGGGGCCCCATGGAACCCAGGACATCTTTGCAAATGACACCAAGCTGGGTGAGTGGTAATCTGCTGGAGGGTAGGAGGGCTCTGCACAGGGCCCTGGACAGGCTGGATCCAGGGCCCAAATCCAACAAGGTGAGGTTTCACAAGTCCCAGTGCCGGGTCCTGTACTTTGGCCACAACAACCCCTGCAGCACTACAGGCTGGGGACAGAGAGGCTGGAGAGCAGCAAGGCAAAAAGGGACCTGCAGGGACTGATGGACAGCAGGCTGGACATGAGGCAGCAGTGTGCCCAGGTGGCCAAGAAGGCCAGTGGCTCCTGGCCTGGATCAGGAATGGTGTGGCCAGCAGGAGCAGGGCTGCTGTGCCAGCAAAGATCTGCCCCCAGCTCGGCACACAGACATTGCTGCTGCAGCTGCGGAGAAGGCAACACAAGGGCATCTCTGCAGAAAACTCTGCTGGGAGATCCTTTAGCTTCTTTAAAGCCACCAATACTGCAACCCCCCATTAACACAGTCTGTGGCCACAGGGAATTAGAGAGAAACAAAATGAGAAATGGCGCAAGGAACGACATTTCTTTGTGGACAATATGAAAAATCTAAAACAAAGGAAAATAACCTCCAAAATGAAACCAACAAGAAGTATCAAAACCAAGTTTTATTACAAGTGATTTTCAGAAATTCACAAGCAGTTTAATGTTCCTGAAAGCATCCAGTCATCAGTGTCCACACTGCAGCCTTGAGCTCCTGGTTCCTCAGGCTGTAGATGAGGGGGTTCAGGGCTGGAGGCACCACCGAGTACAGAACTGACAGGGCCAGATCCAGGGATGGGGAGGACATGGAGGGAGGCTTTAGGTAGGTAAAAAATGAGGTGCTGATGAACAGAGACAGCACGGCCAGGTGAGGGAGGCAGGTGGAAAAGGCTTTGTGCCGTCCCTGCTCAGAGGGGATCCTCAGCACGGCCCTGAAGATCTGCACATAGGAGAAAACAATGAACACAAAACAACCAAATACCAAACACAGAGTAACAGTGAGAAGTCCACGTTCCCTGAGATAGGATTTGGAGCAGGAGAGCTTGAGGATCTGCGGGATTTCACAGAAGAACTGGCCCAGGGCATTGCCATGGCACAAGGGCAGGGAAAATGTATTGGCTGTGTTAAGGAGAGCATTGAGAAAGGCACTGGCCCAGGCAGCTGCTGCCATGTGGGCACAAGCTCTGCTGCCCAGGAGGGTCCCATAGTGCAGGGGTTTGCAGATGGACACGTAGCGGTCATAGCACATGATGGTCAGGAGGGAAAACTCGGCTGAGATGAAGAACGTAAAGAAAAAGAGCTGTGCAGCACATCCTGTGCAGGAGATGTTCCTGGTGTCCCAGAGGGAATTGTGCATGGCTTTGGGGACAGTGGTGCAGATGGAGCCCAGGTCGCTGAGGGCCAGGTTGAGCAGGAAGAAGAACATGGGCGTGTGCAGGTGGTGGCCGCAGGCTACGGCGCTGATGATGAGGCCGTTGCCCAGGAGGGCAGCCAGGGAGATGCCCAGCAAGAGGCAGAAGTGCAGGAGCTGCAGCTGCCGCATGTCTGCCAGTGCCAGCAGGAGGAAGTGCCTGATGGAGCTGCTGTTGGACATTTGCTCTGGCTGCACATGGGGACCTGTTCATGGAGAGAGGACAGTGACAAGTCAGGAGAGGCTGCTTTGGGCCAAACCTGGGCCATTCCCTATAGATTGTCTTGCTGGGACTCACCCAAACTTGTTCCTGCTCTGGGAAAACCTTCACCCAGGTCCCTGCCTGGGCTCCAGTTGTGCTGGCTGAGGGTGCCAGGAGCAGCCAAGCCTGTGCATGGGGGCACCCAGGAGGGAAGATCAAAGCCTGGAAGGGCACAGCAAGGGGATCCCTGGCTGTGCCCATGATGGGATCTCAGGGACAGGGCTCAGCTCATTCCCCTTTCCCATGGACTGCTTTGCCCACAGCCCCACAGGTGCCAGGGAAGCTTGGACACCCCATTCCCATGGACAGCCCTGCCTGGCAGGAATGCCAAGGGCAGAGCCTGACTCAGCTGCTGCAAATGCCAGAGCCTCCCTGAGAGCAGCAGATAACAGTGACAATATCAGGGCAGGGCAGAACCAAGAGAAGATGTTGTGGTGCTGTGCCTGAGAGGGCAGGGCAGAGACAGCCGGGCACTCAGGGCAGTGTTCCCGTGCCCAGCTGTGCCCGGCACCTCCCACACACCAACAGTGCCCTCCTGCCCCCAGCACTGCTCTCTTCAGCCCCCTCTCCTTCCCTGAGCATCTCCCTGGGCCTGGACATTCCCTGCTGAGAGGAGCCTTGTCCCTGCCAGCGCTCACAGAGCCCATCCCAGCCTGTGTGCCCTGGCCCGGCCCTACAGAATCCTGCCTGTGTGCAGGGCCCTGCTGGGGCAGGCTCTGTGTGCAGCTGGGCAAGGGCAGCTCAGGAGAGCCCTGCTGGGCCCTGCAGAGGTGATGCTGCTGCTGTCCAGGGCTGAGGAGTGGCTGAGGGCCCTTTGGGAGGCTCCCAGCAGAGAGACTGAGCACCCAAAGTTACAGTTCTGGAGTCTCTGTAAATGTTCAAACATTCCTTTGATGATCCTGTGTGTCCCTTTCAACTCAGAATGCTCTGTGATTCTGGGATTACAATTCATTTTCTGCTTCTCTCATCCCCCTGTTGTTTATAATCCAAAGAGAAAAAACCCCTTGCAACAGCATTAGAAC
The DNA here is from genome assembly GCA_024362935.1 of Setophaga petechia. Lineage (NCBI taxonomy): Eukaryota > Metazoa > Chordata > Aves > Passeriformes > Parulidae > Setophaga > Setophaga petechia. The sequence continues at coordinate 1,240,584 of JANCRA010000078.1, forward strand.
AGTAAAGGAAAAACCAGACATTTATTGGAAGCTTCCGGGTGTCTCAGTGGGGATGGGGCACACCTGGGGCCTGATTTCAACAATTTATTAAGGTTGATTAATTAGGATATTTAACAGGAACATCCAATAGGAGATTCAGTTGCCCCAGTTACACACCCCTGGCTCAACCTGTTGGAATAGGTCCAAAGGCTTCTTTGCCTTCTCTTTTTGTTATGACTGCTCACATTCTGGTGAAAAAATGAAATGATGTTGTAGGTTCTCTTCCTGATAATAAAACTATTTTATAATAGGACTGATAATAGGACTATATTTCAGGAATGTATTTAGGCAATCAGCTTATTGTTCCAAAATCTAAGAGAAAGTTTAGGAAATATACTAGAATTAATTAAGGATTATAGTTATAAATGTATATAATAGCAGTTTAATAGAGTTAATTAAGGGCTTAATAGAATAAACTAAGGATTATAGTAATAGTAATCTAATAGTAATTTACAGAGCTACAAATATATGAAAAATGTAAAAAAAAGAAAAAATCTTTTTGTCATCACCACAACTTTCCCATCCTTCTTCAAGAAGGAAATTGAAAACACTCTCAGGAATGCTCCTGATTGTCCCAGCAACCCCAGGCTTACCTTCTTTGGGAAGTGCCCTCCAGAGCTGTGCCCAGGCTGGTCTGGAGCTGGGAGCAGCCCTGCCCCACCCAGCCCCTCTCAGCAGCAGCCCCTGCCCTGCTCAGGGTGGCTCCTTCCCCCCAGAGCTTCTCCCCAGTGCTGGGAGCAGCTGCCAGGGCTGGCTGAGAGCTGTCCCTGGCAGGCAGCAGAGTCCCTGCCCCAGCACAGCGCCCTGGGCTGCAGGACCCTGCTCTGCAGGACAGCCCTGGGCACCCCTGGCTGCTCTGCACAAGAGACGATCAGAGAATGTACTCACAGGCTCTGCAGGCATTGGGATGTTCCAGCTTGAGGAGATCACTGCAGGAGCTGCAGCTGCATTGTCCTGCAGCCGGAGGTTCCTGTGCCAAGGGCTGGCAGTGATTGTGCCCCAGGCTCTTCTCAGCCCCTTCCCAGCCCTGACTGATTGAAGCTCTCTGTGCCTCTGTGCTGTGCCCGGGCTGGCTGCAGGCAGTGCCCCAGCCCTGCTGGACTGGCACAAGAGCTGCTCATCAAGAGAAATGTGCTTTTGAAGCTCTTCTTGCTTACCAGGAGCTGCCTCTGTGCCAGGAGCCCAGCCCAGCTCAGCAGCACAGACACAGCACAAGGATTTTAATGAGGCTCTGGGGCTTTGTGCTCAGGCCCTGAACATCAGTCCCTGAGAGGGAGCTGAAGAAACCTCTGCAGAACTCCAAGGCACAATCCAACTCCAAACTTTCTTGGACTTTTAATGGGTCCCACTGAGAGACACGACTGAGAAAGTGTCCCCAGGCCCCAGGCAGAGCAGAGAACTGCAGGCAGTGATGACAGGTGGGGACAAAGAGAAGCCAAGTCTTGGTGCCCTGGGCCACAGCAGGGTCTGTGCCACCAAGGGCTGGGAGGAGACACCTTGTCCTGAGGCCTGGGGCCTCCTGGCACAGCCCCAGCCAGGCTGGGCACTGTCAGCCCCTTGTCCTGCCCTCAGCATCCCCCCCTAGCCCACATCCCAGTGGCCTCAAGGATCTGCTGGAAGGAGTCCCTGGGGAGCCTTGCTCAGCAATGGCCCTGGGGGCTCCTCAATGCTCCCTGCAGGGACTGCAGGTTTTTCAAAGGACTTTGGCTTTGGCTTTTGCCTTGGAGTCTGTGAGAGGTTTGTGCAATCATGGCCTCCAATTATCTGCTGTAATTAGTCCCTGGAGAGGCTTTGTCAGTACCAGCACTCAGTGGGGCTCATTAATACTTCAGGGTACTTCAGTTATTTTAGGATACTTCATGTTTCCCTTTTGATCCAGACTCTGTGAGAGGTTTGTGCAATCATGGCCCCAATTATCTGCTTTAATGAATCCCTTGAGAGCTTTGTACTGACACTTCGAGGAGCTCATTAATACTTTGAGATACTCAAGATTTTTAAGGTACTTTTTGCATTTAAGAATACTTTTAGGTACTTTTAAGGATTTTACTTCCCACACTGAGTCTCTGACTGGTTTTTGTGCCATTTTCACCTCCAATTCTCTCCTCCAAGGAGTCCATGAGGAGCCTGTGTCTGCTATCATCCCCCTTTCTGTTTTACAACAAAGATGGAACTGAAAGAATTTTGTAAGACTTTCTAAAAGCATCCAAACAAACATGGGACAATTAACAATGCAACAACAACCACTAAGAGAATTAACAGTCCTCTTTTAGCTAGACATCATCCAACCCTTTAGTCCCTTGGATTGGAAGAGGTTATTGAACCAGTCTTTGTTTTCCACTTGAAGCTTCTTGAACCCTTCCTTCAGTACCTGAATGCTCTTGTGGATTGACTCTCTGTAGCTGGAGAGGTTCATGCAACACATGCCCTCAAAGTCTAAACAGCCGTGCCCATGTGCCCAGAGTAAAAACTCTATGGCTGTTCTGCAAGGTGGCATGTCTGATGGTCTCTGTGTCTGAGAGCAGGCCACTCAATGTGAGGGAGGTAGCATTGGTTTGCTTACTTAACAGACACCCAAGATGGTCTCATTGTCCTAAAGCTTTACCTGCAGCCACCCAAGGTAATAGGATGGAGGCTGCTATTCTTTTGTTTTACTCCAATAGATGACATTATCTTAGCAATCAGATTCAAAGTAGTGTGTAGATCTTTTTGCTCTGTTTCTCTGGTCGTGAATAATTTTCGTGTTTGGTGCTAGCAAGGTAACCCTCCTCAAGCTACAAGGTCCACCTTTGATGTGTAAATGTACACCAGACCATGCTCTAACCCTGCAAATAGGAAACACACCCTGCAGCAACTGGAGTGGGCAGCTACTGGACCAAGAAATTACAGAAGAAATGTAATTACACCGTTGGCTTTGGTTTTTGTAAGTGGGATGTTATGGGAAGATGTCTCTCCTGATTGTTTCTTTTTTTCTTGTAATTTTGTGTCTTTCACCCTCTTCCTATCTCAGACGGTAATAAAACCTTAAACAAAAGTCCATTTTTACAGAGCTGACAATTTGTACCCCCTGAGCTCAAGTGGTGCATGCAGAGGCTTCTGGGTCTAGTAGTCCCAAGCATCGACAGGGCTGCACTTCCATTTGCCATCAGGATTGTCACCTCGCGTACTGCAGATGGCATCCTCAGTTATTGGCCAGACATCTGTAGGCAACCCCACTGGGCAGGTGGAGAAGGGGTCGTCAGGGCTGGCGACACACAGGCACAGGGGGTCTTGTTCCATGGATTTTGCTGGAGTTATCCATACGTTGTGCTTTGTGTTTTTGAGGGCTACCCATCCACTCGCGAGGAGCATGGTTGCAAACAGGCTGAGGAATGTGAGTAGAAGCTTCTTATGTGTCATCTTCAAAAGAATTGTCTAGTCCAGGTGCTAGAGTCACTGTCTGGTGGGTTTTGTCTTGGGGTGGACTTGGGGCTTCCTTTGAAGAATCCACACTCAGTGGCTGCAGGTAGGGTTTGATGTTCTTAGCCAGGATACACCAAGGTCCTTTATCACAAATGGTCTCATTGTGGCAATTTGGCCTTCAGGTCCTTTGATGTTAATAAGTTCTGCACTTTGGAGACTGTCACTGTCACCTCCCATCTCAGACAATATTCCTGCAGTAGCTGTGAACGCCCAGTTAGGAGCCCACTTGGAAAGTGAGATACCTGTCACATCTGCTCCTATGTCCACAAGCCCTGTCAAAACAATCTTTCCATTGTTAAGTTCCAGAGTGCACATGATTTTCGATTGATCGTGATTTACCACCTAGGTCCACATTCCTAGTGAAGTGTCCTTGGCATTCTGTTTGGGGAGTATTATGGCTTGTGCAATTGTCAGTTCTTAGGCTATAAAACAAGGTGGGTTTGGAGACAGGGCCAGCCCTGTCATTTCTTTTTGTGAGGCCACTGATAGCATGGATGGCAATACGAAAAATCCTTCAGTCCTGGATTGGCAGTTTCCTAAGATTAATAGTTCATAGGGCCAATCTTTGGGCCCCAATTGTCCTGTCAATATTGCATGGGCAAAATAGTCAGTTAAAAAAACAGACTTCACACGCACCAAGACAGGAGACAAACTTTGCCCCTGGTGGTGTTTGGCAACTGGGAGATGAGGTGCTGCAGTTCAGTGCTACATGGTCTGTAATGGGTGTTTGAGCTACTTGACCTTCGTCAGTTGTAGGCATCGTTGGCTTGAACATTTGCAAGGCTGCCTTGCACTCTGGTGGTAGTTTTTTTGAACGGCATCTTGGTGTAGTTACCTTTTGAGAAATTCCACTTAATTTGATCTTGATTTCTGTTAGGGACTGGATAGCCCCTTCCCCTCTGGAGACAATCTTTTCTAAAATGTCCTGTTGACCACACCAGAAACATATTGTTGGGCCCTGTAGATGTTGCTGGGGCCCCTTAAAGGGGAATTGCATGGCCCCTAGGGCTTCTGCAACTCCTTGCCTGATGGCCTGGGCTTGTACAGCTGCTACGTGTTCTGTTGTTCTGAGGTGATTACAGGCCTCAACCATCTGCAGGACTGTGGGTTCTGGCTCTAATGGAAGGGCACACAGCATTTTCTTACATTCCAGATTGGCAGTGGCTACTCCCAATGATTTTAGTAATTAATTTTGAGTCTTTTTATCCCGGATTGTTTCTATAGTGCCTGTTTAGGTGATCAATAAATTTCATGTAGGGCTTTCCAGGTTCTTGTTTTATGTTTACATAGTCCAAATTGAGGGTGTTACCATCCGGTACCTAGATTAAAGCTTTCAAAGCCATCTCTTTAATATCATCCAATACTTCTCTGGGGATACCTGCTGCTTGATCATCTGATTGGCTATGTTGTCCTGCTCCAGCTAGATTGTTGACTGTCAATTCTGCCCTTGCCTCATTATTAGCATAGTCTGCTATTAATTGATTTAGTGAACACTTCCATCCCCCTTCTCACAGGGTGTATTCTGTAGGTGACAACAACATGGTTATAATATGTTTTAAATCATAGAGGGTTAAGACGTGCTATAAACATGACCCTCATTAGGCCATTAAAACAAGGTAAGTCCCTTCTATGATCTTTAGCTGCCCTACACAGATCCTTGATTTCCTGCAAACCAGTGTCCGATAGCTGGAATTCTGCCCCCTTCTTTCATAGCATACGGGGACAACGAGGAGTTTCGAGACTATTTGCCAGTCTCCTTCCTTTCCCAGGGATCTTCTGGGATAGAGGGGTCAGGTGGCTCTGAGGAGTCCAAACTGTCTTCTGGGGAGGAAGAATAACTTGGAGCAGAAACATTTGGATTAGAAATACTGTGACAGTTGGGCTTAGTATCTTTGATAATGGGGTTATATTGTTGCTGGAGGGTAAAGCAAAGGGCACTGCCATTTTGTCAGGTGTTGGGGGGAAGGGTCTTGATTTAGGATGGTGGACTTCTGGGGTGGAGTTCTGGAGGCATGGCCCAGGGTGGAGGTGGAATGATTGACAGTGGGGGCGTGACCCGCAGTTGTGGGGGTGGAGTCTGGAGGTTCATTCAGGGGGGGAGAGAAGGTTGTGGTAGCAGGAAGTGGAGGAGCCAAGATGGAGGGAGGATGGTCAGGCTCAGGGGCATCTGGAAAATTTTTAATGATCCTCTTCATGATTGATTTTAATTTGTTCTTTGAAGATATTTAGTCATGATCAGTGAGAATTAACTTAAAGCATCCATATATGCTCCTTTCTACTTTGGACATCTGACTTCCCATTTTTCTCCTTCTCCGCCTTAGAGGGAACAGACACCAGAACACACCAAAACAATTATGGGACGTGGGTGCATACTGTAAAAACACAGTGGCAAAATGGGCAATAAATGTCTTGCATTTCCCCAAACCCACCTGGAATAATATGCAGGTAAAACCGTCATCCCTGCCGATCCTGGCCGAGGTCCCTTGAAGCAACAATGAATCCGCCAGGCCTGGCACAATCCCAAATCCTGGGGAGCACTGGCCTATCCATCAGCTAACCCCAGCTGACATGACTGACACAGGGAGCCCTCAATGTCAGGGTCCCTGTTTGGGCACCAAATGTCACAATGAGGGTGGCTGTGACAAACCTCTCTGGTTCCCTGACTTCTGGGCGAGGGTGGTGAAAATGAAAAGGAGCAGGATCAATGGAGTTGTTTAAAAGGAACTTTAATAACAGGGTGAAAACCAATAAACATGGAGAAGTCAAGAATAGCATGAGGGTCAGGATCCAAAGACGTGAGACAAAGGTGAAGCAACAACATGTACACTTGGGGGTAGAACACTCCAGAACAATAACCATATGGGGGAAACAAGTAACCAGTAGGGGAGGAGAACTTGGACAAATTAGCATAACAACATTAAAGGTTTATGGGGAACTCTCTAGCTCACCCAAAGTTAAACAAATGATTCCCAGGACTTGAAACTCATGCCCAAATCTTTTGGGGTAAAATCTGACTGACTCTGAGTTACAGCCAGGCTAACTCCACACCTCTGCTTTGCTCTGGCCCCTTGGGACCATGTGGCCCAACAGAGCCGCAATGATGTCCTTGGTTCCATGGGTCTCCACAGTGTCACACTGGTCCTTTGGATCCATGGTACCCTGCAGTGTCACAATGTCCCCTTGCATTTCAGAAGACCCCAAAGTGTCACAATGGTCTCCATGGTTCCTCAAGACCCCACAATGTAACAATGGCACCTTGGATCCATGGCATCCACAGTGTCACAATGATCCCCTTGGTTCCACAAGTTCCTACAGTGTAACAATGCCTATTTGGCATCCACAATGCTCCGCAGTGTCACAATGGTCTCCATAGGAAGGAAACAAGCAAGCCCCAGTGGTGCAGGGGCAGATGAGAGGCAGTCACCAGAGGCCAAGGCTAGCCAGACTTGACTATATTTGCAGATTTATTTGGGAGAAACCCTTGGATATAGGGAATTTTAGAGGTGGAATCCTAATTTCAGCCATGGGAGCCTAGACAAGAAAGACAGATCTTTTTCATAGGAATAAAAGCACAGAGCCCCAGTGTTTCACGGTCAGATGGGAGTGGCACTTGGCATGTCAAATTCAGTGGGACCTGTCAGACAGCCCCTAGGAGGCCAAACCAGACAGACCTGCTCCATGTTCCCTTGATTTCATGGGTCTCCACACTATCACAGTGTTCTCCTTGATTCCATGAGGTCTTGCAATGTCACAATGGCTTCTTGGTTTCATGAGCCCAAACAGAGTCACAAGGTTCCCTTGGTTCCATGTGGCCCAGCTGTGTTGCCATGGTTCCTTGTTTCTCTGGGCCCCAAGGTTTGATTACTGACCCTTGCATCCATAGGGCCCCTGAGCTGCACAACGGTCTCCTTGATTCCATGAGGTTCCGTGGCATCACCATGGTGTCCTTGGACCAGCATTGTCACAACTGACCCATGGTTCCACAAGGTTCCGTAGTGTCACCGTGGTCACTGTCAGAGGCTGGATGAGATCGATGTCCCGAGACACCTTGGGATGCTTGGAATGCCCGAGTGGGGCCAGGGCCGGGTCAGGCCTTGGTTTGTGGTGGGACAGAGCCCCACCCCCAGCCCTGGCCTGGCAGAGCTGTCAATCACACAGCAGGGAGTGATGTTAACCCAGCTCTGATTGGCCCAGCTGTCAATCAATCAATCACACACCAGCAGCTGGTGCTACCCTGGCTCTGATTGGACAAGCAACTGGCAGTCCCACTCCAGGGGCGGGCCCATGAAGGTCCAGGGGGTTAAAAGCCAGAGCACAAGGCCAGCCCAGGATCTGGATCCTGTCCTTTCTTGGGGTTTGTCTGTTAGCGATGCTGGAATCCAAGCGGTTGGTAGCTATGTGAGTGTCTTTCTATGGATCTTCTGTCTTTCTTTTGTTCTCTGCTTCTCCTCCTTCTACTCCTATTTACCTGGAACATTTTTGCGTAACTTAACATCTTAAGGGTTAAAGGTTTTTACATTAATTGGGCTAAGTTAATGAAGTTAGTGCTATGATAAGAATTTTATGTTGAAGTGGATGTTGTATTAAACCTTTTGCCAAAGTTTCTTGACAGTCCATATTTTGCCAGTAAAATTTTGTGTCATTTTGACCTCTTAGCTCATTTGGTTAGAGCATGATGCTGGTATCACTGAGGCTTGGGTTGAATCCTTGTGTGGACCATTCCCTTAAGAGCTGGACTTGATGATCCTTGTGGGTCCCTTCCTACCAAGAATATTCTTTGCATCTGGCCACGTTGAGAATAGCTGGTTGGTGTTTCTCCTGTGCAACAAACTCAGTCGAGGAACCTTTGGTTACCCCCAGCATTTCAGTGTTCTGGGGTGTTCCAGCCCTGCAGGCTCACAGTGGCCTCTTGTTTCCATGAAGCCCCACAGTGTCACACAGGGCCTTTGGTTCCATGGGCCCCAAGAGTGCCACCATGATCCCCTTGGTTCCACAACTTCCCACAGTGTCCCACTGGCTCCTTGGTTCCACAAAGATCTGCAGTGCCACACAGGTTTATGGCATTTGTCCTTGCTGCCCCTCACATCCCAGTGCCCCACAAACAGCCCCGAGCCACCCGTGAGGGACAGGCCCTGCTGTCCCAGGCTGGGCTCAGGGCTTGGCCTTTCTGCTTCCCCCAGCCAGCCCAGGCCTTGCTCAGCATTGCTGTTCCCTGCCCAGAGCCTTTGGTTCCCTGCAATCCTGGCCTCAAGGATCTGCTCTCAGCAGTCCCTGGGGAGCCTTTGGCAGTCCCTGCCCTTAGTGGGGCCCAGCCATGCTCCAAGGGACTTGGAGTTTTGCTTCTGACTCCTTGAGCAGCTTCTTCAGCCTTCTCTCAGTGCCTGAGGGTCTTGGACTCAGTCCCAAATCCACCATGGGACTCAATAAAACACAGCAAGACCTTGGTGGCTCTTTGTCTTCCTTCAATGGTCTTGAAGTCTCCAGTGCTTGAACAGCTGATCGGATTCAGATTGGAGTTCTGTTAAGGAGGAAGACTTCCAAGCGCGCCTCATGACTTTTTTTTGTTTATTAAATGAGTCTTTTTTATTTTCCAGTTCAGAGAAGACTGATAGAACCATTCCCTAGATGATCTTCATGCTGAATGTCTCCTTAGGAAGTCTGGGCACAGAGAAGAAGGAGCCCCTGAAGGGCTGATCCTGTTTGGACAAGCTGCTCCTCACCCCCAGCCTCACCATGTCTGACATGGCCCACCTAGGACTGACATTCCTGTGCCCTGCAGCAGAACCTTGTCCCCTGAGCTCTGCAGCTCCATGTCCCAGCCCATTGCACCGTGTCCCACCTGCTCTGCTCAGGGCTCTGCCTGCACACAGGCCCAGGAGAAGTTTTCCTGTTGGGAAGGAAAGAATGGAAAAGCCTGAGCAGGTTTCCTATACAACAAACCACTCAGGAACCACCTGCTCAGTCCAGGCTGCTTGGAATGGTGTCACCTTTCTACAAGCGACAGTGTGTGCAGCAATGATCTCTGGAAGCAGAATTCTCTGAGTCTTACAGCTGAATTCTCTGTCCCTGTCCTTTCCCTGGATCTCTGTTGCATGTTATGAGTAGAAAATCTGCCAATTTTTTTTAAAAGGTTGCAGAGTTAAGAGGTTGGGCCAGCTGCGGCCGGGGTGGAGAGTTCTAACTGTTATTGTAATCGCTGGTCGTTTTTGTTAACTACCTGTCCTTGATGGTTAAGAATTCCTCCTTTTGTTGAGTGGCACCCTGCTGCTCCCTAGAAGATGACACCCAGATGGTGAAGGGACATCAAGTCGACATGCAAATGACATCGGATCCAGCATGCAACGGGAGAGACCCCTCACCAAACATAGCCAAAAACCCCTAAAACAACAAGCCAACACAAAATTAAGAGATCAAAGTGATGTCTAGACGTGAGGAGCAAAGTCCTGGGCCTGCAGAGATGCTGAGACCCTTTTTTGCCCCTTGCCCTAGCCACGGAGGACCTCGGCTAGAGGCAGGACCCTGAAAGTCAAACCAAAAGAACAATCAGGATTTCCCAATGCTCTCGTGAGGACGGAACCCCCAGCTCTGCCCACAGACCAGTGGACAAAGCTGCACTCTTCCTCCTCCTCTAAGTCACTCCTGGGAGCAGTGGTGGCATGAACGTGGACCCGTTGGTTCTCCCCCCCGAGCTGATCACTTTTAATAAAGGCATTAAAAAGGAGAATGGTCTTCTGCCCGTGTTTATTTCAGCTGGGCACTTGTCTTGGATAGCCACACCCCAAGAGGACACCAGGACTGGCCATCTTGGACCTCCAGGACAGCTGGCTATCAGGACCAGAGAAGATTGGCTTAGAGCCAGTGACGCGCAGAAGCGCTGGACTGGTGAGAAATCCGGTGGCGGGAGTAGGGGGTGAGCAAGTGTGTGTGAGTGAGACGAGGGCCGGCAGCTCAGATCCTCGGAGTGAGTGGGGCCCTCCCAGTACCGCGGTTTCGGACCCCCGCGAGGGGCCCAGCCAGGAACAGGGGAAGCGAGTGGAATCAGCATGAGTGAGTCGCCTCCTAAGGGGTAAAGAGGGCCCCGCTCCGGGCGTGCAGAGGAAATAGTGTGTGAGTGGCACGCACCCCAAAAGTCCTGACAGAGGGAAATCAGGCAGACTGCAAGTCCTGAGAAGGATTTGGGCAAGCTCACAAGCCCTGCAGGAAAATTAAGTCCTGACAAAGGGGTCAGGCACGAATCCCGGCGAAGGAGGCCGGGGTTTGTTTTTAAGTCCTGATAGGTAAGTCCTATTTGGACTTACATTGGGAAGTTAGGCAAACTAGAGATCAGGCAGTAGTTTTTTGTAAAATCCTGAGGGGTCAGGCAGATGTGAAGTGCGGTGGAGGAGGCTGGAACTCCTCAAATAGGATTTTTTCTTGAGATCACCTGTCAGTACATTTTTTTTGAGTAAAGGCACCTTTGTGATTTTTTTCTGTTGAGACCCAACAAAATGGGAGGATGTAATAGTAAGAAGAGAGGCGAGAAATTGAAGAATATATCCCCCCACAGTCCCTCAGATGAACTGCTAGAGATAGGATTCTATAGAGCCCACAGAGAAATTGGATAAAGTTAAGATGATTCACTACTGTGTAGAAGTCTGGCCAGAGTTAGATGTGCAAGGAGGATGGCCGTGGTGTGGGACAAAAGACAAGTGAATGTATCAACAACTGAGTCACTATCTGACAGCTCGAGAGGATACCAACCCTGAGCAACTATTACATGCAGCTTGCTGGTTAAAGAGTGCTATTGGGGATGAAGGTGTGCGAATTTGTAAGGTGCAGAGGCAGAAAGAGGGGAATGAAGGGGGGGATGCTGGAGTTAGAGAGAGTAGTAAAAGGTGGAACCCCCTAGACTATTTGCCTCCTGATGCCCCTCCACCTTATCATCCTCTTCCTCAGGCACCTCAAATGGCAGATCCGGCTTTTCCCCTGGCTGCCACCCCATTACCGCCCCTTCTAATTCCTTCTTCTACCTCTTTGTCTTCCTCTATGAGAGACCCAGTATCTCCCCTGGTGTCCACTCCCTCACCACACCCTTCAGCTCCTCCAGTTGCTTCTGCATCACCACGAGTGCCAACTCCACCTGTTGCACTCTCCACCCCTGCTCCAGCTCCAATTAACCTGGACTCAAGCTCTTTTCCCCCTCCTACTGCTGTCCCTTTACCTCCTCCTAATTGGACATTCATCACATCAAATGCCCTCAATCCCACACAATCCCTTATGGGAGAGCCTATAGAAAACTTAGAACATGATTGCCTTGAATTGATTAGCCCCCAAACAAAAGTAAGAGAAGATTTAGAAGATCAGCCTCTAGCAACTGGAAGGATCTTGTTCAAAGATGGCTCTTCGAGGGTAGTAGATGGAAAAAGAGCTTCAGGTTATGCCATCATAGATGGAGGAACTTTACAAATTGAGGAAAAAAAGAAATTACCCCAAAACTGGTCGGCCCAAAGTTGTGGAATATGTGCCCTGAAAAGAGGATTAGACTTACTGAAGGGAGTGGGGAACTATTTATACAGATTCCCAATATGCATTTGGGATAGTTCACACATTTGGGAAAATATGGGAGGAGCGTGGATATCTAAGCTCAAAGGGAAAAAGCTTAGCCCATGAGAACCTGGTCAAGCCGTATTAGAATCTTTACAGGAACCAACAGAAATAGCAGTGGTCCATATAAAAGGGCAGTAAAAAGGAGACAGTCTTGAAGTTAGAAGAAACCGACTGGCTGATCAGATAGCAAAGGAAGCAGCTTTAGAATCAGGGGATCCAGTGAAAGCTTTTACCACATCTGAGGGGGGAGAAAGAAGAGAGGAACCCATATTTAGTGAAAAAGAATGGGAAGTTATAAAAGAATTAAAGTTACACCAAGGGCAACGAGGGGAGTGGTTAACCTCGGATGGATGGGTGTTTTTAAACAAAGCACTTGCTTGGACAGTGCTAACAGAACTACATAAATTGACCCACTGGGGAGTCCAAAGACTATGTGATCATTTCCTAAGAAATAACCTGTGCATAGGCGTATACGGCCTGGCAAAAGCAATTACAAAAGAGTGTTTAATTTGTCAAAAAGTAAACCAGAAAGTTATGAGGAAGGTAGCCCCTGGAGGGAGGGAATTAGCTCCAAGACCTTTCCAGGGCTTACAGATAGATTTCACTGAGATGCCCCCAGTGCAGGGATACAAATATTTACTGGTTATAGTAGATCATCTCACCCTTGGATGGAAGCCTTCCAGACTAAAAGGGAAACAGGCCAAGTTGTGTCAAGAGTAATCCTGGAGAACATTATCCCCAGATGTGGAATGGTGAACACCATAGACTCAGACCGAGGTCCACATTTTGTGGCCTGAACATTGCAAAATGTAATCGAAACTTTAGGAATGGAATGGAAATTACATACTCCGTGGCACCCCTGGAGTTCTGGGAGGGTGGATCGGATGAACAAAACTCTCAAAAATGTATTGACTAAATTGATAGAAGAAACAAAAATGAATTGGCTAAAGTGTTTGCCCCTAGCGCTTTTGCACATCACAACAAGACCCAGGTCTGATATAGGGATTTCACCCTATGAAATGATGTTTGGACTGCCATTCTTGTTAACACTGTAGCACAGGAGACTATTTGGAAGGAGAAGAAGCTACCAGAAAATATTTAGAAGTCATTGGAAGAACCCTGGAAGGACTTAGAAAAAGAGGATACCTCCCCCAAACCTCCCCTCTTGACACAAAAGTACATAACATTATCCCAGGAGATTAAGTTTTGATAAAATCCTGGAATAGTGGACCATTAATGCCTAAATTTGAAGGCCCCTTTCAGGTGCTCCTCACCACTAATTCGGCTGTGCGGACCAGAGAAAAGGGTTGGACCCACATCACGAGAATAAAAGGACCAGTCTCACCTCCAGGCACTGGAAAAGGATTCAACATCAGTTTCTCCCTGTGGCATTGGGCCAGAGTCCACACCACTCTAACCCCCCAACTCAGGACAAGATTCAACAACATCACGAGTTTTTTCACCTGAGTATACCATTATAAAAGGACCGAAAGACTTAAAGTTGACTCTCAAAAGAAAAAGACTGATGAACTGATTAAGAAAAGAGTTTGGTATCAGAACCATACCATATCTTAAAGTGTTATGAGACAGTTCTGTGTTTAAAAGAATAACCCAGAATTTAGTGTTACAGAGATGAAGGGAAAACAACAATGAAATCTGAAAGCAAGAATAATAAAAGAAAAAGTTATTTTAAGAAAAGGGAAGGAGTACAGTATGCCAGTAAGAAGAATGGTTTGTAAAAGGTATTTAGCAGTAAAGAACTCTGCTACCCAGTGGATCCCAAGAGATCCAAATAGATTTTGGTCTGTTGAGGAAAAAATGGGAACAAATGCATTCACCATGAAGCATATGAACTTTATGAGTGTGCTGAAAAAGAGATAAACCCCTTTTGGGGAATGAAAGAAATTTCTAAATATTGGGAATGTCCAACAGAAACTAAGAACACATTTTGGGGGCCCCTAAACACCTATTTTGGATCTGTGGTACTACAGCATACACTAAATTGCCAGGAGACTGGTCTGACAGTTGCACCATTAGAATGATAAAACCAGCTTTCTTTTTATCACCTAAAGAATCTGGATCAAGTTTAGGAATTCCTACATATGATGATTTAAGAAAAAAACCAAATGGACAAGGTGAAGTGCAATAGAAATTGGAAGAATCCAAAAATGTAAGAGTCAGGTTTGGACCCCAAGAAAAATTATCGAGACTTATGGCCCAGCCACCTGGGCTCAAAATGGGTCCTGGAGTTATCGGACCCTGATATCCATATTAAACAGAATCACCAGGCTTCAGGCAGTATTAGAGATGAAGAGAACAATCATTAGAAACATCTCAAATGAAATAAAAAAACTAGCATATGTAAGTAACCAAGAACTGACTCCTACACTTGATTCCAGTTGGTAGGATAACCTATGCGCTTTCAAAGGAAATTGGTGGAAAAAAATAACTTTCTTCACTGTGTGTACACTTGCTGGTTTGCTCTTTTTACTATACTTACTTTCCTGCTTCATTAAATTGGTAACATCTGCTGTGCCTGCTGTTGCAGGCCAACCTTGAGATCTCTGAAGAAATTAACCTGAAGAAACCAGAAAAAGTAATCAAGTAACCATGATTACCAGAGTGCTCAAGAAATGTATAATCAATACAAAAAATTAAAGAAATTCTATGCTCATGAGTCAGAAATTGCAAGTTGATGCAAGCTTAAGGCCGATCAAATAAAAAGAGGAGGACTGATATGAGTAGAAAAGTTGCCCATTTTTTTAAAAGATTGCAGAGTTCACAGGTTGGGCCAGTTGCTGCCAAGGTGGAGTTCTAACCGTTTGTTGTTGTTAATAGTTAACCTATTGTTAATAGTTTTTCAATAACTACCTGTTGTTGATGGCTGAGAATTTCCCTTTTTGTCGAGTAACACCCTGCTGCTTCCTGGAGGATGGCACCTGGGATGGTGAAGAGGAGGGGACATCGAGGTTGGCATGCAAATGAAGAAACCCCTCAGCAAACCTAGCAAAAATCCCTAAAAACAACGAGCCAACATGGAATTAAGGGATCAAAGTGATGTCTAGACATGAGGAACGGAATCCAGTATCTGCTAAGACCCTTTTTACCCCTCACCCTAACCTAAAAAGATGTCGGCTAGAAAGAGGACTCCGAATGTCAAACCAAAAAAGCAGGAATCTCTCCATGCTCTCATGAGGACTGAACCTCCAGCCCTGCCTGCAGACCAGAGGACAAAGCTGCACTTTTCCTTCTCCTCTGTGCCACTCCTGGAAGCAGCAGCGGTGTGAGCACGACCCGTTGGTTCTCCCCACCCGAGCTGATTTTTAATAAAGGCATTAAAAGGAGAAAGATCTCCTGCCCTATTTATTTCAGGTGATGCTCGTGGGGCAGGGGGTGCTGCAGAATCACCGTGCGGGCGGTGTGAGCGGCGGGATTCTGCTGCTCCTTCTCCTGCTCCTCTTCCTCTTCCTTGTCCTCCTCATCATTGTCCTCTTCCTTCTCCTTGTCTTTCTACACCTTGTCCTCCTCCTCCTGCTCGTCGTCCTCCTCATCTTCCTCCTCGTCCAGGGCCTCCTCCAACTCCACCTCCTCCACGTCCTTGTTCTTGTCCTGATCCTCTTCCTTGTCCTATTCCTTCACCTTGGCCTCCTCCTCATCCCCCTCCTCATCCTCCTCCTCTTTGTCATCATCCTCCTCGCCCTTCTACACCTTCTCCTCCTCCTCCTCGTCGTACTCCTCTTCATGGTCCTCCTCGTCCAGGGCCTCCTCCAACTCCTCCTCCTCCACGTTCTCATTCTTGTCCTCGTCCTCCTCCTTGTTCTCCTCCTCCTCTTTTCCTCCTCATCCTCCTCCTCGTCCAGAGCCCCCTCCTACTCCAACTCCTCCACGTCCTGGTTCATGACCTTGTCCACCTCCTGGTCCTCCTCCTTGTCCTATTCCCCCTCCTCCTCCTCTGTCTCCTCCTTGTCCTTGTCCTCCTCGTCCTCACCCTCCTCCTCCTCGACCTTGTCCTTCACCTCCATGTCCTCATCCTCCTCCTTCTCCTCCTCCTGCTCGTCCTTGTCAACCTCCTTCTCTTCCTTCTCATCCTCATCATCCTCCTCCTCGTCCATGGCCTCCTCCTACTCCACTTTCCCTACATCCTTGTTTTTGTCCTCATCCTACTCCTCCTGCTCGTCCTCCCCATCTTTGTCTACCTCAACATTTTACTCATGATCCTCCTCCTCGTCCTCCTCCTAATCTTCCTCGTCCTTGTCCTTGCCCTCCTCCTCCTGCTCCTCCTCTGCATGTGTCCTTGTCATCCTCCTCGTCCTCCTCCAAATCCTCATCCTCCTCCTTCTTGTACTCCACCTCTGCCTCCTTGTCCACCTCCTCATCCTCGTCCTCATCCTCCTCGTTGTCCCCCGACTCGTCCTCATTATCATCCTCCTCCACCTCGTCCTTCTCCTCGCCCTCTTCCTCGTCCTACTCTTCCTCGTCCTCCTCCTAATCATCCTCCACTGCGTCATCCTCCTCCTCCTCCTCCCCTCCTCCTTGTCATCTTCCTTCTCCTTGTCCTCCTCCTCATCCTCCTCCTCAACCTCCTCCTCCTCCTCCGGGTCCTCATCCTTGTCCTCATCAGCCTCCTCCTCCTCATCCTCCTCCTGTTCCTCATCCCCCTCCACCTCCTCCTCCTCATCAACCTCCTCCTCCTCATCCTCCTCCTCATCGTACTCCTCCTCATCCTCATCCTCCTCGTCCTCCTCATCCTCCATCTCGTCCTGCTCGTCCTCCTCATCCTGCCCTCCTCCTCGTCTTCCTTCTCCTTCTTCTCCTCCTCCTCCTCATCCTTCTCCTCCTGCTCCATGTCCTTGTCCTCCTTCTCCTTCTCGTTCTCCTCCTCGTCTTCCTTTTCCTCATCCTGCTCCTCGTCCTCCTCCTCATCCTTGTCCTCCTTCTCCTCCCCCTACTCATCCTTGTCAACCTCCTCCTCTTCCTCCTCATCCTCATCATCCTCCTCCTCATCCATGGCCTCCTCCTACTCCACTTTCTCCATGTCCTCGTTTGTGTCCTCATCCTACTCCTCCTGCTCATCCTCCTGTCTACCTCAACATTTTACTCATCGTCCTCCTCCTCGTCCAACTCCTCCTCATCCTCATCCTCCTCCTCCTCATCCTCCTCTTAATCCTCCTTGTCCTTGCCCTCCACCTCCTCCATATGCGTCCTCACCACCCTCCTCCTCTTCCAAATACTTATCCTCATCCTACTCCTCATCCCCTGACTCATCCTCATTATTGTCCTCCTCCTCCTTGTCCTCCCCCTCGTCCTCCTCTTCCTCATTGATCTCCTCCTCCTCATCATCCTTCTCCTCATCGTCCTCCTCCTTGTCATCTTCCTCCTCCTCCTCGCCCCCCTCATCCGCCTTCTCATTGTCATCGTCTTCCTCCTGCTCCTCCTCCTCCTCTTTGACCTCCTTCTCGTCCTCCTCCTCATCCTCCTCCTCGTCCTCCTCATCCTCCCCGCCTTCTCCTTGTCCTCCTCATCCCCTCCTCCTCGTCCTCCTCATTCTCCTCCTCCTCCTCCTTGTCCTCCTCCTCCTCTTCCTCCTCCTACTCCACGTCATCCTCATCCTCCTCCTTATTTTTATCCTCTACATCCTTTTCCTCTTCGTCCTCCTCCTCCTTGTCCGTGTCCTCCTCCTCCTCCTCCTTGGCCTCCTCCTTCTCCTCCTTCTCAACCTCCTCCTACTCTTCCTTTTCCCCATCCTCCTCCTCATCCTTCTCCTTGCCCTCACCCTCCTCCTCTTCCACCTTGTCCTCCTCCTCCTCTCCTCCTGCTTCTCCTCCTCGTGTTCCTCTGCGTTCTCCTCGTCCTTCTCCTCCTCGTCCTCCTCCTCTTCTTCCTCCTCCTCCTCATTGTCTTCCTCCTCCTCCTCCTGGGCCGCCTCATCCTCCTCCTCATTGTCCTGTCCTCCTCCTTGTCCTCCTCCTCTGCCTCCTCTATGTCATCGTCCTCCTTCTCCTTCTGCATCTTGTCCTCTTCCTCTTCTCTTTCCTCCTCCTCCTTCTCGTCTTCCTCCTTCTCCTCGTCCTCCTTCTCTTTGTCCTCCTCCTCCTTCTGCTCCACATGATTCTCATCCTCCTCCTTTTTTTCATCCTCTTCCTCCTTTTCCTTTTCCGCCTCTTCCTCCTTTTCCTTTTCCGCCTCCTCCTCCTTGTCCTCCTCTTCCTCGTCATCGTCCTCCTTCTTCTACATCTTGTCATCCTCTTCCTCTTCCTATTCTTCCTCCTCCTCGTCCTCCTCATCCTCCTTCTCCTCATATGCTCCTCCTCGTCCTCCTCCTCCATCTCTTTGTCCTCCTTCTCGTCCTCCTCATTGTCCTTGTCCTCCTCCACCTCCTTCTCTTTCTCGTCCCCTTTTCCCCTTATCTCTTTCCTCATCCTCCTCATCATCCTCCTCATCCTCCTCCTCGTCTTTGTCCTTTGCACCCACTTCCTCCTCCACCTCATCCTCCTCCTCCACATCCTCATCCTCCTCCTTGTCCTCCTCCTGCTTGTCCACCTATTCCTCATCCACTTCCTCCTCCTCTTTGTCCCCCTCCTCCTTGACGTCCTCGTCCTTCTCCTCCTCGTCTTCCCCTCCTCCTCCCCATTCTCCTCCTCGTCCTTGTCCTCATCCTACTCCTCCTCCTCCATTTTGTCCTCCTCCTTCTTCTCCTCCTCCTCCTGCTCATTTTCCTCCTCCTCCTTGTCCTCATGTTCCTCCTCCTCCCCTCTTTCTCCTCGTCCTCGTCCTCCTCCTTGTTCTCCTCCTTGTCCTCGTCCTCCTTGTCCTCTTCATCCTCTTCCTTGTCCTTGTCCTCCTCCTCCTCCTTGTTCTCGTCGTCCTTGTCATCCTCCTCGTCCTCCTCATTGTCCTCCACCTCATCCTCCTCCTCCTCTCCCTCTTCCTCCTCCTCCCACTCCACATCATCCTCATCCTCCTCCTTGTTTTCATCCTCTTCCTCCCCTCCTCCTCATCCTCCTCTGGCTTCTCCATGTCCTTGTCTTCCTCCTTCTCATTCTCCTCCTCGTCTTCACCCTCCTCCTCCTCCACCTCGTCTTTCTCTTCCACATCTGCATCCTCCTCCTTGTCCTCCTCTTCGTCCTCCTCTTCTTTGTCCACCTATTGCTCAGCCACCTCCTCCTCCTCTTTTTCTTCCTCCTCATCCTTTTCTTCCATGTCTTTGTCTTCCTTCTTCTCCTCTTCCTCTTAAGTCCTTGTCAACCTCCTTGTCCTGCTCTTCCTCTTCCTCCTCATCCTCATCGTCCTCCTCCTAGTCCTGGGCCTCCTCCTACTCCACCATCTTTACATCCTTGTTCTTCTCCTCCTCCTCCTCCTTCTCTACCTCAACTGTTTACTCATCATCCTCCTCCTCATCCTCATCGTCCTTCTCTTTGTCCTCCTCCTCCACATCCTCGAGCACCTCCTTGTCTTCCTCCTCATTCTCCTTGTCCTCATCCTCCTCCTTTTCCACATCATACTCATCCTCCTTCTTGTCCTCCACCATCTCCTCCTCGTTCCCTTCCTCCACCTCCTCATCTTCTTCCTCGTCTTTCTCCTCCACCTCCTCCTCATCATCCTCCTCATCCTCATCCACCTCCTTCTCCTCCTTATCCTCCTCCTCCTCCACATCCTCATCCTCTTCCTCCTCTTCTTCCTCACTCTCCTCCTTCTTGTCCTCTTCCTCTGCCTTCTCCTCTTCAGCCGCCTCCTCCACATCCTCGTCCTCCTCCTCCTTGTGCTCCTTCCTCCTCCTTGTCCTTGCCCTCTTCATCCCCGTCCTTCTCCTCTTCGTCCTCCTTCTCCTCTTTTTCCTTGTCTTCCCCCTTTTCCTCGTCCTCCTCATTGTCTGCCTCCTCGTCTACCTCCTCCTCCTCTCCTCCACATTCTCGTCCTTCTTCTCCGCATCCTCCTCCTCGTCCACAGCCTCCTCCTCCACATCTTTGTACTCATTCTCCTCGTCCTCCTCTTCCTCGTTCTTTTGTTCATCTTCCTCATCCTCGTCCTCCTCCTCCTGATCACTCTCCTCATCCTCCTAATCCTCCTCCTCCTCACCTTCCTCTTCATCCTTGTCCTCCTTGTCCTCACCCTCATTCTCCTCCTTCTCATCCTCTCCCTCCTGCACATCCTCATCCTTGTCCTCCTCCTGTTCCTCCTCTTTCTTCTTGTCCTCCTCTTTCTCATCCTCCTGCTCCTCATCCTTGCCCTTCTCCTCCTTTTCTGCCGCCTCCTCCTACACATCCCTGTCCTCTTCCTCCTCCTCCTCTGCCTCCTCGTCTACCTCCTCATGCCCCTCCTCCTCTACTTCCTTGTTCTCTTCCTCCCCCTCCTCCTTCTCCCCCCTCCACGTCTTCGTCCTCCTCTACTTCTTTGCTCTCTTCCTCGTCCTTCTTGTCCTCGTCCTCCTCATCCTTGTCCTTATCTTCCTCTTCCCTCTCCACCTCCTCTACTTCCTCCTCCTCCTCTTCATCCCCTTCCTCCCCCTCTTCCTCCTCCTCATCCTCGTCATGTCCCTTGTTCTCATCCTCCTCATCAACAGGATGGGAGTTTTTCCCCTCCCTCTTTTCTGTGGGAGGATGAAGCCCAGCTGCCCTTTTCTTCTGGTGCCTCCTCCTCTCCTCAGCTGAGGATGTCAAACTCCAGAGGAGCAGGAAAATCCCCATTCCCTGTTTCCTTGTGGCTGCAACATGGAACATCCAGTCAGAACAAAGAACGTTCTGACAGCCCTGCTGAATGACACTGGCAAGAGGTTTGTGAGAAAGGGAGGAAACTGTATTTTGATAGGAAATAAAGTTACAAAATTATTTCTTTCTGTCCCATTCATTTTCAGTCAGTTCCAGTTCCGTTTTCCGGAGTGCAACCTGCTCAGATGATTGTGTTTGTGTCCTCCGTTCTCTCCTGCCTTTCTCTGCCTGCTCTGTTTCTCTCTCAGGGTCTCCCTTGATCCAGGGCAGCTCCCACCAAAGACGCTGCCTTGATTTAATTCCCAACCCACGAGCTACAAAAACCATGGGTGAAGTTCTGAAGGCTGGCAGTGAAATGTCACTGTAGGATCTTGCTCCTCTTGGCATTGGCTCCTTCTTTAAAGCTTTGCCTCCCAGGGCAGGAACATCTTTTCCTGGCTGGGAACTGGAATTCCAGCCCCTGAGAGTGTGTGCCATGGATCCCAGAGGGGCATTCCCAAGGCTGCCAGGGTGCTGCTCCTGCCGTGCCTCCCAAGGAGCTGTGCAGGGCCAGGGGACAAGGTCCAACAGCTCTGTTGGCTCTGCAGTGCCACAACAGCCCCTGGTTCCATGAGTTTTCACACTGCCAGCAGCGGTTCCTTGGTTCCCATGATGCCCTGCTGTGTCACCATGGATATTTGGTGCCATGAAGTTCTTCAGTGTCACAATGGCCTCCCTCGCTCCATGAGCTTCCAGAGTGTCACAATGGACTCCTTGGATGGGTAGTGTCACCATGGACCATTTGCTCCATGCAGCCCCGCTGGGTCACCATGGACTCCTTGGTTCCACGAGGTTCTGGAGGTGTCTCCATGGTCTCCTTGGATCCACAGTGTCACAATGGACCACTGGATCCACATGGCCCTGCTGTGTCACCATGGCCCCTTGGTTCCATGGCACCCCAAGGTCACAATTTACTCCTTGTTTCCACGTCGCCCCCTCAGTGCCAAAATGGCCCCTTCGTTCCATGAGGAACACAAGAGTTTTGTACAAACATTGAGCAAATCCTGCTGAACACATCTGGGAACATCTGTTTGCATTCAAGAGAGAGGTTAAAGGTGAGGATGCCACCAGCAGCTTCCATCTTCAACAGAGATCCAGGGAAAGGACAGGGACATAGAATTCAGCTGCAAGACTCAGAGAATCCTCCTTCCAGAGATCATTTCTGCTCACACTGTCGCTTGGAGAAAGGTGACACCATTCCAGGCAGCCTGCACTGAGCAGGTGGTTCCTGGGTTCCTGAGTGGGGTTTGCTGTACAGGAAACCTGCTCAGGCTTTTCCATTCTTTCCTTCCCAACAGGAAAACTTCTCCTGGGCCTGTGTGCAGGCAGAGCCCTGAGGAGAGCAGGTGGGACACGGTGCAATGGGCTGGGACATGGAGCTGCAGAGCTCAGGGGACAAGGTTCTGCTGCAGGGCACAGGGATGTCAGTGCCAGGGGGGCCATGTCAGACATGGTGAGGCTGGGGGTGAGGAGCAGCTTGTCCACACAGGGTCAGCCCTCAAGGGGCTCATTCTTCTCTGTGCCCAGACCTCCTAAGGAGACATTCAGCATCAAGATCATCTAGGGAATGGTTCTATCAGTCTTCTCTGAACTGGAAAATAAAAAAAGACTCATTTAATAAACAAAAAAAAGTCATGAGGTGCACTTGGAAGTCTTCCTCCTTAACAGAACTCCAAACTAATTCAAATCAGCTGTTCAAGCACTGGAGACTTCAAGACCATTGAAGGAAGACAAAGAGCCTCCAAGGTCTTGCTGTGTTTTATTGAGCCCCATGGCAGATTTAGGCCTGAGTCCAGGACCCTCAGGCACGGAGAGAAGGCTGAAGAAGCTACTCAAGGAGTCAGAAGCAAAACTCCAAGTCACTTGGAGCATCACTGATCCCCACTGAGGGCAGGGACTGCCAAAGGCTCCCCAGGGACTGCTGAGAGCAGATCCTT
This sequence comes from Setophaga petechia, assembly GCA_024362935.1. Lineage (NCBI taxonomy): Eukaryota > Metazoa > Chordata > Aves > Passeriformes > Parulidae > Setophaga > Setophaga petechia. Next base: position 1,263,349 of record JANCRA010000078.1, read on the forward strand.
GAGGCCAGGATTGCAGGGAGCCCAAGGCTCTGAGCAGGGAACTGCAATGCTGAGCAAGGCCTGGGCTGGCTGGGGGAAGCAGAAAGGCCAAGCCCTGAGCCCAGCCTGGGACAGCAGGGCCTGTCCCTCACGGGTGGCTCGGGGCTGTTTGTGGGGCAGTGGGATGGGAGGGGCAGCAAGGACAAATGTCATAAACCTGTGTGACACTCCAGATCCTCATGGAACCAAGGCGCCAATGTGACACTGTGGGGCCTCATGGAAACAAGAGGCCACTGTGAGCCTGCAGGGCTGGAACACCCCAGAACACTGAAATGCTGGGGGTAACCAAAGGTTCCTAGACTTGAGTTTGGTCAGGAGAAACACCAATCAGATATTCTCTACATGGCCAGATGCAAAGAATATCCTTGGTAGGAAGGGACCCACAAGGATCATCAAGTCCAGCTCTTAAGGGAATGGTCCACACAAGGATTCAACTCAAGCCTCAGTGATACCAGCAACATGCTCTAACCAAATGAGCTAAGAGGTCAAAATGACACAAAATTTTACTGGCAAAATATGGACTGTCAAGAAACTTTGGCAAAAGGTTTAATACGACATCCACTTCAACATAAAACTCTTATCATAGCACTAACTTCATTAACTTAGCCCATTTAACCTAAAAACCTTTAACCCTTAAGATGTTAAGTTACACAAAAATGTTCCAGGTAAATAGGTTTAGAAGAAGGAGAAAGAGAGAACAACAGAAAGACAGAAGATCCATAGAAAGACACTCACGTAGGTACCAACTGCTTGGGTTCCAGCATCACCAAAAGAGGAACCCCAGGAGAAAGCAAGATCCAGACCATGGGCTGGTCTTGTGCTCTGGCTTTTAACCCCCTGGGCCTTCATGGGCCCACCCCTGGGTGGGACTGCCAGTTGCTTGTCCAATCAGAGTCAGGGTAGGCACCAGCTGCTGGTCTGTGATTGATTGACAATTCAGCCAGTCAGAGCTGGGTTAGCACCACCCCTGCTGTGTGATTGACAGCTCTGCCAGGCCAGGGCTAGGGGCGGGGCTCTGTCTCACCACAAACCAAGGCCTGACCCGGCCCTGGCCCCACACGGGCATTCCGAGCATCCCAAGGTGTCTCGGGACATCGATCTCATCCAGCCTCTGACAGTGACCACGGTGACACTGCGGAACGTCATGGAGCCATGGGTCAGTTGTGACAAAGCAGGTCCAAGGACACCAGGGTGACACTAGGGAACCTCATGGAACCGTGGCTCAGTTGTGACAATGGAGATCCAAGGAAACTATGGTGAGACTGTGGAACCTCATGGAATCAAGGAGACCGTTGTGCAACTCAGGGACCCTATAGAAGCAAGGATCAATTATCAAACAGTGGGGCCCATAGAAACAAGGAGCCCTTGTGACACAGCGGGACCGCATGGAGCCCAGGGACCCCTGTGACTCTGTTGGGGCTCATGAAACCAAGAAAATTTTGTGACATTGAAGGACTACATGGAATCAAGGGGACCATTGTGACAGTATGGAGAACCATTAAAAAAAAGGGAACATGGTACAGGTCTGCCTGGTTTGGACTTCTGGGGACTGACAGGTCCCCAGGTCTGGCAGGTCCCACTGAATTTGACATGCCAAGGACCACTCCAATCTGACCGTGAAGACTTGAGGATCCTTGCTTTCCTTCCTATGGAAAAGAACTGTCTTTCTTGTCTGGGCTCCCATGGCTGAAATTAGGATTCCACCTCTAAAATTTCCTATATCCAAGGGTTACTCCCAAACAAAATTTACCAATACAGTCAAATCTGGCTAGCCTCGGTCTCTGGTGACTGCCTCATCTGCCCCGGGGCTCGGTTGTTTCCTTCCTATGGAGACCACTTTGACACTGCGGGGTGTTGTGGAGCCAAAGGGCATTGTTACTCTGTAGGAACTTGTGGAACCAAGGGGATCATTGTGACACTGTGGGTACCATGGATCCAAGGGGCCATTGTGACATTGTGGGTTTGAGGAACCATGGAGACCATTGTGACACTTTGGGGTCTTCTGAAGCGCAGAGGACATTGTGACACTGCAGGGTACCATGGATCCAAGGGACCATTGTGACACTGCGGAGACTCATGCAACCAAGGACATCATTGTGGCTCTGTTGGGCTGCATGGTCCCAAGGGGCCAGTGTGAAGCAGCAGGGCTTTGTGGAACCAAGAGGCCATTGCTGCATTTCAGGGCCTTGTGGAGCCAAAGGGCCGTTGTGATCCTGCAGGGCACCGTGGATCCATGGAGAGCATTGTGGAATTGCAAGGCCCCATGGAATCATGGAGACCATTGTGACCCTGTGGGGCCCCACAGAACCAAAGGAACATTGTGACCCTGCAGGGCCTCATGGAAGGAAGGGGCCATTGTGACACTATGGGAACTTGTGGAACCAAGGGAATCATTGTTGCACTACTGGGCCCCAATGGAACCAAGGGGCAGTGGTGATGCAGCGAGGCTTCATGGAAGCAATAGACCATTATGACACTGTAGGGCCTTGTGGAACCACGGAGATCATTAAGATCCTTAAGGACTTGTGGAACCAAGGGGCCATTATGACACCAGAGGGCCTCATGGAAGCAAGGAGCCATTGTGAAACTGCAGGGCCCCGTGGAACCAAGGGAATATGAAATAGGTGTGGCTGCCTTGGCCTCCCAGGGGTCACCTGACAGGTCTGGCTGACCTTGGAATGTGGAAGGCCACTCCCATCTGCCCCTGAAACACTAGGGCTCTGGGCTTTTCTTTTTATGGAAAATAACTGTCCATTTTTTCCAGGCATCCATGGCCAAAATTAGGATTCCACCTCCAAATTTATGTGTATCCAAGGATTGCTACCAGACAAAAGTTGCCAGGACAGACAAGTCTGGCTGGTCTTTGACTCCTGAGGGGCAGCCCTCACCTATTTTCCAAACACTGGAAAGGGCTCTGTGCTTTTCTTTTTATGAAAAAAACCCCATCCCTCTTCTCCAGGCACAAACGTCTGAAATTAGGATTCCACATTCATAATTTTGAGTATCCAAGGGTTGCTCCAAGCAAACCTGCCAGGACAGACAGATCAGGCTTGCCTTGGCCTCTGGTGGTTGCTGTTCATCAGCTCCTGAAATATGGGAGCTCTGTGGTTTCCTTCCTATGGAGACCAATGTGACACTTGGGAGCCTTGTGAAATGAAGGGGCCATTGTGACACTGCAGAGCACCATGGATCCAAGGGACCATTGTGACACTGTGGGGCCTTGTGGAACCAAGGACATCATTGTGGCTCTGTTGGGCCACATGGTCCCAAGGGGCCAGTGCAAATCAGCAATATGGGAGTTAGCCTGGCTGTAACTCAGAGTCAGCCAGATTTTACCCCAGAAGAACTGGGCATGAATTTGAAGTCCTAGGAATCCTTGGTTTAACTTAGGGTGAGCTTGAGAGTTCCCCCATAAGCCTTTAGTGTTGTTATGCTAAGTTGTCAAAGTTCTACTCCCCTATTGGTTTATTGGTTACTTGTTTCTTCTATATGGTTATTGTTCTAGGTTTCTGCCCCCAAGTGTTGTTGCTTCCCCTTTGTCTCAGGTCTTAGGATCCTGCCTCTCATACTGTGCTCGACTTCTCCATGTTTATTGTTTTTCACCCTGTTATTAAAGTTCCTTTTAACGACTCTATTGATCCTTCTTTTAATATTTGCCACCCTTGCCCCGAAGTCAGGGAACCAGAGAGGTTTGTCACAGCCACCTTCATTGTGGCCTTTGGTGCCCGAACAGGGACCATGACATTCTGGGCTCCCTGTGTCAGTCATGTCAGCTGGGGTTAGCTGATGGATAGGCCAGTGCTCTCCAGGATTTTGGATTGTGCCGGACCCAGGGGATTCATCGTTGCTTCAAGGGACCTTGGCCAGGATCTGCAGGGACAAAGACAATTTCACCTGCATAGGATTGCAGGTGGGTTTGGGGAAACGCAAGTTATTTATTGCCCATTTTGCCCCTGGGATTTTACAGTGTGCACCCAAATCCCATATTGATTCAGTATATTCTGGTGTCTGTTCCCCCTAAGGCAGAGAAAGAGAAAAATGGGTGGCAAGATGTCCGAAGTAGAAAGGAGCATATATGGATGCTTTATGTTAATTCTCACTAATCATGACGAAATATTTTCAAATAATGAATTAAAATCAATCATGTGGTGGATCATTAAAAATTTTCCAGATGCCCTTGAGCCTGACTGTCCTCCTCGAATTGGCTCCTCCACTTCCTGCTACCACAACCTTCTCTTCCACCCTGAACGAACCTCCAAACTCCACCCTCACGACTGCGGGTCATGCCCCCACTTTCACTTATTCTACCTCCACCCTGGGCCATGCCTCCAGAACTCCACCCTGGAAGTCCGCCATCCTAAATCAAGGCCCCTCCTCCCCAACACCTGACAAAATGGCAGCGCCCTTTGCTTCACCCTCCAGACACAATATAACCCCCATGGTCAAAGACACTAAGCCCAACTGTCACATTATTTCTAATCCAAATGTTTCTGCTCCAAGTTATTCTTCTCCCCAGAAGACAGTTTGGATTCCCCAGAACCACCTCACCCCTCAACCCCAGAAGGTCCCTAGGAAAGGATCTGGAAAGAAGCAGTTAAGGAAGAAGACTGGCAAATAGTCTCGAAACACGTCACTGACCCCATATGTTATGAAAGAAGGGGGCAGAATCCCAGCTATCAGCCATTGGTTTACAGGGAAATCAAGGATCTGTGTAGGGCAGCTAAAGACCTTAGGAAGGACTTACCTTGTTTTAATGTCCTAATGAGGGCCGTGTTTACAGCACATGTCTTAACCCTCTATGAGTTAAAATATATTATGACCATGTTGTTGTCACCTACAGAATACATGCTGTGGGAAGGGGGATGGACATGTTTACAATATTGATTAATAGGAGACTGTGCTAATAATGAGGCAAGGGTAGAATTGACAATCAACCATCTTGAGAAGGACAACACAGCCTACCAGATGATCAAGCAGCAGGTATCCCCAGAGAAGTATTGGATGATATCAAAGAGATGGCTTTGAAAGCTTTAATCCAGGTATCAGATGGTAACACCCCCAGTTTGGACTACCTTGGGTGGCTGCACCTAAAGCTTTAGGATAGTTAGACCACCTTGGGTGCCTGTTAAGTAAGCAAACCAATGCTACCTCCCTCACATTGAGTGGCCTGCTCTCAGACATAGAGACCATCAGACATGCCACCTTGCAGAACAGCGATAGAGTTTTTGCTCTGGGCACATGGACATGGCTGTGTAGACACTGAGGGCATGTGTTGCATGAACCTCTCTAGCCACAGTGAGTCAATCCACAAGAGCATTCAGGTACTGAAGGAAGGGTTCAAGAAGTTCCAAGTGGAAAACAAACACTGTGTCAATAATCTCTTCCAATCCTGAGGACTAAGGGGTTGGATGATGTCTAGTTAAACAGGACTATTAATTCTCTTAGTTGTTGTTGTTGTATTGTTAACACTTCCAGGTTTGTTTGGTTGCTTTTAGAAAGTCTTACAAAATTCTTTCAGCTCCATCTTTGTTGTAAAACAGAAAGGGGAAGATACCAAACACAGGCTCCTTATGGACTCCTTGGAGGAGAGAACTGGAGACCAGGATGGCACAAAAACCTCTTGGACACTCAGTGTGGAAAGCAAAAACCTTAAAAGTACCTAAAAGTATTCTTAAATCCATAAAGTACCTTAAAAACCTTGAGTATCTCAAGGCATTAATGAGCTCCACTGACGTTCAGTACAAAGCTCTCAAGGGACTTGTTAAAGCAGATAATTGGGGCCATGATTGCACAAACCTCTCACAGAGTCTGGATCAAAAAGGAAACACCAAGTACCTTAAAATAACTGAAGTACTCTGAAGCATCAATGAGCCCCAGTGAGTGTTGTTACTGACAAAGCCTCTCCAGGGACTAATTACAGCAGATAATTGGAGGCCATGATTGCACAAACCTCTCAGAGACTCCAAGGCAAAAGCCAAACCCCAAGTCCTTTGAAAAACCTACAGTCCCTGCAGGGAGCATTGAGGAGCCCCCAGGGCCATTGCTGAGCAAGGCTCCCCAGGGACTCCTTCCAGCAGATTCTTGAGGCCAGTGGGATGTGGGCTAGGGGGGGATGCTGAGGGCAGGACAAGGGGCTGACAGTGCCCAGCCTGGCTGGGGCTGTGCCAGGAGGCCCCAGGGCCTCAGCACAAGGTGTCTCTTCCCAGCCCTTGGTAGCACAGACCCTGCTGTGGCCCAGGGCACCAAGACTTGGCTTCTCTTTGTCCCCACCTGTCATCACTGCCTGCAGTTCTCTGCTCTGCCTGGGGCCTGGGGACACTTTCTCAGTTGTGTTCCTCAGTGGGACCCATTAAAAGTCCCAGAAACTTTGGAGTTGGATTCTGACTTGGAGTTCTGGAGAGTTTTCTTCAGCCCCCTCTCAGGGACTGATGTTCAGGCCCTGAGCAAAAAGCCCCAGAGGCTCATTCAAGTCCTTGTGCTGCGTCTGTGCTGCTGAGCTGGGCTGGGCTCCTGGCACAGAGGCAGCTCCTGGTAAGCAAGAAGAGCTTCAAAAGCACATTTCTCTTGATGAGCAGCTCTTCTGCCAGCCCAGCAGGGCTGGGGCACTGCCTGCAGCCAGCCCGGGCACAGCACAGAGGCACAGAGAGCTTCAATCAGTCAGGGCTGGGAAGGTGCTGAGAAGTGCCTGGGGCACAATCACTGCCAGCCCTTGGCACAGGAACCTCTGGCTGCAGGACAATGCAGCTGCAGCTCTTGGAGTGACCTCTTTAATCTGGAACATTCCCAATACCTGCAGACCCTGTGAGTACAACTCTGTGTATTTCTTGTGTGGGGGAGGTGAAATGCTCATGAAAGTCTGACATTCTCATGGGTTCCAATCAGTCATAGAATATTTCCAAAACAATGAATTTAACAAAAATGAGGAAATTTCCAAAGACTTTGTATTCAGTTTCCTACTATTGGAGAATGGCAAGGAGGGAGGATAAATATTAAATTTTGCTTATATATTATTGTTATTTTTTTAATTTTTGACAAGAGCCTGAGACAATTGAACTGTTACTTTTAGTGATCAATAGGTTCACAGGAGATCCCTAATATGCTTTCAACCACTCTGCCTGTGGACAGCACCAGCATCACCTTTGCTGGAGCCATCAGGCTCAGTCTGAGCTGTCGTTTCTCCAAGCTGCAAACAGAACCTGCCCCCAGCCAGTGCCCTGCAAACAGGCAGGGCTCTGTCAGGCCAAGGAGAGTGCACAGAGATTTAGGGTCTGTGAGTGCTGGCACAGAGAGATCAGGCCCAGGGAAACACTTGCAGGAGGGAAATCTCCAGGAAGCACAGAGAAGATCAGGCAAGGAGAGGAAACAAAACCCAGCAATGCTGTGGCAGGGAGAGTTTAGAGATGTCCACAGGATCCCCTGCAGTGCAGCCCCTCCCTCTGAACAAGCCCCCTCCCTCCTGTGCCCCAGCCAAGCCTCTGCCCTCAGGGCTGGGGCTCCAAGGCGTGCAGCCCTTCCTGTGCAGGCAGAGCTGCAGCAGAGCCGTGGGGCAGCTCTGCAGCCCCGGGCCCAGTTCCCTCTGCAGAGCACAGGGCTGGCAGCAGCTGCCCGGCCCTGGGGGCTCTGGCAGGGGGCACAGCTGGCTCAGGGTGACGCTGTCCCCAGTGCCCGACTGGGCAATGCTGTCAGTGCAGCCAGGGAAGGAGCTGCATCTCCCTTCATCCAATGCCATCATAAGGACACTTGGAAGTCTCCCTGAGATTTCAGTCCAAGCTGGGAGCTTCAATCCAGGGTGCAAACCTGTCCTAGAGCATCTCTGAGTTATAGGATTGATGGGGAAAGGCATGGGTGTTGTGACACTGAAAATGCTGCTGGGTTGGTGAAATGAGCAACGTGAGTCCTTGGCTACAAATGTGGAGCTGGGCTATGCTGGATCTGTCTGCTCTCAGCAGTACCTGGTGACATTTTAGGGGAAACATTGGAAGGTGATCACCCTCCATACGAGAAAGGTTAAAACCCAGAGAAAGCCAAACAGGTCAGAATGACAGACCATCTGCCCTCACTGTCCACTCATCATTTTCCTCATAGAACTTGATCTGTTCTCCCTAAGTGCAGCAAAAATGCTGAGGGTTTCAGATGTCCAAGAATACCAGGAAAGACATGGGGGAATTAATAAAGAAAACAGCAGATCTTGAAAATATTAAAGACCATGTCTGTGTGTTCCAGGGGAGTGTGTATGGGAAATGGCTTTGATTTTGTTTGCAGGTATCTCCTCTAATGTTTCACTGTTCTTTTTCCATGAACAGATCCCCATGGCCAGCCTCAGCAAATGTCCAACAGCAGCTCCATCAGGCACTTCCTCCTGCTGGCATTGGCAGACACGTGGCAGCTGCAGCTCCTGCACTTCTGCCTCTTGCTGGGCATCTCCCTGGCTGCCCTCCTGGGCAACGGCCTCATCATCAGCGCCGTAGCCTGCGGCCACCACCTGCACACGCCCATGTTCTTCTTCCTGCTCAACCTGGCCCTCAGCGACCTGGGCTCCATCTGCACCACTGTCCCCAAAGCCATGCACAATTCCCTCTGGGACACCAGGGACATCTCCTACAAAGGATGCGCTGCTCAGCTCTTTTTCTTTATGTTCTTCATCTCAGCAGAGTATTTCCTCCTGACCATCATGTGCTACGACCGCTATGTGTCCATCTGCAAACCCCTGCACTACGGGACCCTCCTGGGCAGCAGAGCTTGTGCCCACATGGCAGCAGCTGCCTGGGCCACTGCCTTTCTCTATTCCCTACTGCACACAGCCAATACATTTTCCCTGCCCTTGTGCCATGGCAATGCCCTGGGTCAGTTCTTCTGTGAGGTGCCCCAAATCCTCAAGCTCTCCTGTTCCAAATCCTACCTCAGGGAATTTAGGCTCATTGCTGTAAGTGCCTGTTTGGTATTTGGTTGTTTTGTGTTCATTGTTTACTCCTATGTACAGATCTTCAGGGCTGTGCTGAGGATCCCCTCTGAGCAGGGACGGCACAAAGCCTTTTCCACCTGCCTTCCTCACCTTGTTGTGCTCTCCCTCTTCCTCAGCACTAGTATGTTTTACTACCTGAAGCCCCCTTCCATGTCCTCCTCAAGCCTGGATCTGGCCCTGTCAGTTCTGTATTCGATGGTGCCTCCAGCCCTGAACCCCCTCATCTACAGCCTGAGGAACCAGGAGCTCAAGGCTGCAGTGTGGAGACTGATGACTGTATGCTTTCAGGGACATTAAACTACTGGCCAATTTCTCCAAATCACTTGTAATACAAGTCATCTTTGATAGTTCTTGCTCTTCTCATTTGGGGGATTCTGTTTCTGTGTTCTACTTTTTCCATATTGTCCACAAAGAAATATCATTATTTGTGCCATTCCATATTTTGTTACTCTCCAAGTCCCCTGTGGCCACACGTTCTGTTGTGCGCTCTTGGTGACTTTAAAGGAACTAAAGGATCTCCCAGCAGAGTTTTCTGTAGAGATGCCCTTTAGTTGCCTTCTCTGCAGCTGCAGCAGCAATGTCTGTGTGCAGAGCTGGGGGCAGATCAGTGCTGGCCCAGCAGCTGTGCCCAGCAGCAGCAGCACTTGGTGTTGCCAGTGCTGCTGCTGTGGCCCTGCCCCGCTGCCCTGGTGGCCCTGGTGTTGCTGCAGGGCCTGAGTGCTCTCGGGGCTGGGCACAGCCCTGGGGGTGGCAGTGCCAGGGCTGCAGCAGGGACAGGCCATGGGCACTGCTGGGGCAGCGCTGACGCCTCAGGCCAGGCCCTGGGGGCTCCAGGCTCCTTGCCCAGGCTCTCTCAAGAACACGGCCAGGCCAATGCTCAGCACAGAAACCCCCGTGAGCAGCCCCAGGCTGGCCGTGGGCAGGCTGGGGGCAAACAGCATGGCTGGGGCTGTGCAAGGGCCCTGGGGCACACGGGAAGGAGCAGCAGAGCAGGGGCTGATCCATCCCCAGTGCGCTGCACAGCCCAGGGCAGCGTCCCAGAGCGTCCTGATGGAGCTGCCAGCAACATTCCCCCTCTGCAGCCCTGGCCTCTCCCCCAGCTCACACAGGTGCCCCATCCTTGCAGGCACACACACGGCAGCACTGGCTCAGCAGCCCCTGTTTGCATTGCACACAGCAGGCGGGAGCACCCCCATGCTGGTGCTGTGGGGACATGAACCTGAGGGAGCACAAATGCCATCAGCCCCTGGGGCCAGCAAGGGCTGGGGGACACCAGGGAAAGCACTCAGCTTTGTCCTGGCCTCTGCACTCAGCCAGAAAGTTTGTTCCCATCAGCTGGGAGACACTGTTGCTCAGAGCCAGGGCTGCCTGGCAGCCACCCCCAAACTGCCCTGAGAATTTCATGGCTTCACCTTGGCCTCACTATTGCCTTCTTTCTTCTTTCCTGCTACATATTTCTTCCTGTTGCCCAGCCCTTTTTCCTTCCCTGCAAACAGCCCATCCCTGTTTGGCCTTTCCTCTCTGGCCCCACTCCCAATTGCAGTTCCTGACTTGGCACCATGGGAACGTCCCTTGGGCAGCAGGATCGTCCTACAAGTGCTGCAGGAATTGTCTGCAGGCTCCTGCAGTGCCTGCTGCTGCTCCCTTGCCAGAGGCACCCCAGGCCAGGGGGGCACATCTGGGCTGCTGTGTCTGCCTCTGGGGCTCCCTGTTCTGGGCAGTGAGGAGGAGCTGCAGAGGCTCTGCAGGACTGACAGGATGGGCTTTGGGGCTGGCAGGAGAAGCTGAGGGACCTGGGCTGCTGGAGCTGCTGAAGAGGAGGCCCAGGGCTCATCCTGCAATTCCTCCAAGGGTGGTTTCTGAGAATAAGAATCAGGAAAGTTGAAAAAGTCCTTGGAGATTATCACGTGTAACCTGTGCCCTCACTCCATTTTTTCGCCCCTGAGCCTTCTCTTTTCTAGGATAAACAACTCCAGCTCCTTCAGCCTCTCCTCACAGGACTTGTTTTCCTGACCCCTCACCAGCCTTGTTGCCCTTCTCTTGATATGGTCCAGCCCTTCCATGTCCTTCCTAAATTGAGGGGCCCAGAACTGGACACAGCACTCGAGGTGCTGCCCAAGCAGTGCTGAGCACAGGGGCAGAATCACTGCCCTGCTCCTGCTGGCCACACCATTCCTGATCCAGGCCAGGAGCCATTGTTCTGTCCTGGGGGTCTCTCTGGTGGTCCCTGGTGGTTGTGGACCCCAGTGTTCCAGTAGGCCTGGCTGAGCTGGCAGGACACTGAGGCTGCTGAAATTCCAGTTCCCTTCTCACACAATGGGCATTGTGTGGTTTCCATAGGCCTGGGGTTTTGGAGAGCAAGCTCCAGGTGTCAGCATACCTGGTGGAGACAATTTATCATCTGGTAACATCAGGTCACAGAGTGGAATATGACATCATAGAGTGGGGTATGTGAGGTCATTGAGCAGCTATGACATCCTATACTGCCTCTGTGACATCAGAGAGAAAGCTGTGAAATCACAGGTCAGAGTTCTGACATCACAGAGTTAGCTGTGACATCAGAGACAGCTGTGTGACATTAGAGAATGGGCTGTGACATCACAGAACCAGCTGTGCCATCACAGGTCAGTGGTCTGACATCACAGGGCAGAATATGACATCACATAGTTGGTTGTGACATCAGAGACCATCTGTGTGACATTGGAGAATGGGCTGTGACATCACAGAGAAGACTGTGACATCCCAGAGGGGCTGTGTGACATCCCAGCAGGGCTGTGTCAGGTCACTGGGTTGGTCACTCTGCCCCAGCTCCCCCTCACAGTTTCTCCCAACAAGTCCAATGCTGTCCATGCCCAGCAGGGTCCCTGTCCCCTGGGATCCCCCCGGCCCACCTGGAGCCACAGCCTCCACCAAAGGATGTTCCACAGGATCCACCCCAGAGCCTGACATGGGGACAAGGGGCCAGGGCTGTGTGACCAAGACATCAAGGACAAGGATTATCCAGGTCACTGTGGCCTGGTTTGGGTTGCCCAGGGCAGGAAAGATGTGTGGCAGCTGGAGCAGGGTCTGGGAAGGGCCTCCAAGGTGGGGCTGGAGCCCTTGGGCTGTGAGCAGAGGCTGAGGGAGCTGGGCTTGTCCAGCCCAGAGCAGGGAAGGCTGAGGGGCTCCTCATCCCAGCCTGGCAGTGCCAGCCAGGAGGGGATGGAGAACACAGAGCCAGGCTCTTCACCGGGGGCCTGGTGGGAGACAAAAGCCAATGGGTGGAAGGGGAAAGAGGGGAGATCAGCCAGGACAGGAGGAGATGAAATGAGTCAGGCTGGTTTCAGCATTTCCTCAACACCAAGAGCAGCCTGACCTCCCTTCTCCATCCACCACTGACAGCTTTGCAAATCAGGAAATGTTCAGGCTGTTTTGCCCCCACTCCAGGACGAACATCCTGATACAAGAACTTAGTTGTGTTTATAACTATCGCAGAATCACGTTTGTCTAAAATTAATTTTAGTATGGAAATCACTTGTGGATGGTGCACTCATCAGACACTGCTGGCATGTTGCACATAGCTCAGGGAAGAGTGTGATTGTTATTAAATTGTGTCCTGTTCAACTGTGGTCTGTTGGCAATGAAGAGAAACTTTCTGTGCCTCTGAGTCTCACCATTTCCTGAGCCCCAAAGTACACAAACCTGATGAGTTGTGGCTCCCACTCCAGTGGTGGCACTTGCACCTCCCTCCATCCCCAGAGCAGAGCTCCCTTGTTCCAGAAAGTCCCTGGCAATGCAGGGATGAAGGAAACAGAACAGGCTGTGGGGATCAGGGGCAGGGCACAGCCAGGGATCTGGGGTGGTTGTGAGCCCAGGGCAGGACCTGGCACTTGACCTTGGTGAACCTCATCCAATTGTCCTGGGCCCATGGACGGCTCCAGCCTGGCCAGATCCCTCTGCAGAGCTTCCTGCCCTCCAGCACAGCCACACTCCCACCCAGTTTGGGCTCACCTGGGAACTGACTGAGGGTGCCCTCTATGGCCTCATCCAGAGCAGCAATAAAGAGATTGAACTGACCTGGCTCCAGTCCTGAGCCCTGGGGACACCCCTGGATGTGACTCCATTCCTCAGTTGCTCTGAGTGCCAGGGGTTGGATGAGGGAAATGGTGGAGATGTGTTTCAGGAATGCAAAGGGGCAAGACCTGAGCCCCAGCCCCTGCCCAGGCACATCCTGTCCCTCCCTCCTTGCTCAGGGCTCTTCCTGGGATGGGCACTGGCACGTGGGGATGGGCAATGCCAAGGGCAGGAGCATGGGGCGGCCCCTGCCAGGCTGCTGAGCAGGGACAAGGAGGCAATGAGGCAATTCCTTTTCTCATTCTTATGATTCTTACTAAATTTTCTGCTACTATTTCTTCTTCTTCATCCTCATCTTCTTATTCCTATTCTCATTCTTATTATTCTTACTCAATTTACTACTACTATTCCTTCTTCTTCATCTTCTTATTCCTAGTTTTTTTTTTTTTTTAATTTTTGGAATATTTTGTGTAAGTTATTTTATTTTTTTTTTGTTTGTTTGTTTTTTGGTGGGTTTTTTTTTTTTTTTTTTTTTTTACTACTACTATTTCTTAAACTCAACTTTAATTTGTTTTGGAGGGATGGTATGAGTCCAAGTCTGACAGTCACATCCATGGAGCAACAGCTCCCATCTGCGCCCATTCTTCAGGGATATAATCCCAAAGGACCAGCACGGAATCCTTTCAAGATGAGAGGAAATGGCCTTTGATGGCACCGGGGGAGGTTCAGACTCAATATCAGAAGGAATTTTTCTCTGACAGAGGGGTGAGGCATTGGAAGAAGTTGCCCAGGAAGGTGGTGGAGTCACTGTCTCTGAGGCGTTGAGCAGTTGTGTGGATGTGGCCCTTGGGGACGTGGTGTTGCAGTGATGATGGTGCTGCCAGGGTGCTGGTGGCACTGGGTGAGCATCAGGGTCTCTTCCCACCTTGATGACTCTGGAATTCCCTGCTGGGCACTCTGGCACCAATTGTGTCCCACTCGTGCTGTTAGGGCTGGTCCCAGCAGTGCCTGTGGGTGCTGGGGAGATGCTCCAGGTGGGCCGGGGCAGCTGAGGCTGCGGGGCCATGTCCAGGCCGAGGCCGCCCGTGTGGCTCCCTGGGGCACCATGCATGGAGCAGCTGCCGCCATCGGCCGGCCTGGGCTGGGCAGGGCCGTGGGCGCTGCTCCTGCAGCTGCCGCGCCAGGCAGGGCCAGCAGAGCAGCGCCCGCAGCGCCCGCCTGAGGCAGCCGGGCCGTTTGCTCGGGGCAGCCGCTGCTGCCTGCGGGCCTGCGCTCCCGGCTGGCCAGCTGAGGCGCCGCCAGGGCTCTGCGGGGCAGGCCCCGGGCTCTGTGGCCCTGCCTCGGGCCCCTGCTGGCCCACTGAGCCTTCGCTGCACAGGGAGGGAAGCGAGGCACACAGGGACTCTGCTGCCTGCCCCTCAACCCAGACCTCCTGAGGGACGGGCAGTGCCAGCCCATCTGCCGCAAGATCTGCCGGCCTTTGGGCCCTGCCTTCTCCTTCGGACAGCTCCAGGACGCTGACTTCATCCCAGTTATTGTCTTCCTCCTTGTCCCACAGCAAGGGAGTGGGCCCCAAGCTGAAGATGCTGTTACCTTCACAGCAGTCCTGTGGCAGGTCTGTGCTGCTGCTGTCTTCCTCCATGGAATCCTCTCGAAGTTCTCTGAGCTCTGGTTCACTGCAGTCTTCCCAGCTGGAGAGGTCTTGGGAGCTGCTGAACTCTCCTTGGGACAGCTCTGACTCTGCCTCACCTTGGCACTCTTGGCAAAGCTCAGTCTGGCTGTAGGATTCCCAGTCTTCATCATTGCCAGCTGAGGTCCCCTCCTCACTCTCCTTCTCTGCCAGCACTGAGCCCTGCTCTGCCTCTTCCAGCTGCTCCCTGGGGGTCTGGGCTCCCAGTGGGCTGGGTGAGGGGCTGGGGGGGCAGCAGGGCTGTCTGGAGCAGGGACTGGGCTCTGTGTCCCTGCTGATGGCACCTCCTCCCTGGGGGCAGGAGAATGTGCCTGCTTCTCCCAGCTGTTCACACTTCCTTCCCCTTGCCGGCTCAGTTTTGGCTCAGCCCCCTCCTTTTCCATTGGGGGCAGCTCCTGGGCTGTTGCCCTTTGTTGCCCCTGGTAGGGCTGTTGCTGTGCCCCATCTCCCCACAGCACCCTCACAGCCGCCTTCCACTGGTGCAGCTCGTGGGCACTCCTTGCTCTGCGTGGGGACGCTTCCTTCGCTGCCATTGCTGGCACCCACTGGGAGAATTCACAGCTTGGCGCCTCTTCTCTCAGGCCAAGCTCTCGGGCCCCAACATCTCCCCACTTGTCATCTCTGTCAGGTTTCTTGTCTTTTTCCAAGATGACAAACGGTCTCTCCTCCTCCTCCTCAGTGTCTGACCGTAGTCAGGCTGAGGCACCCACTGTCCTCACCAAGTGCCCGCTGAGGGCCTGGTCTTGCCCCCAGCTGGGCAGGGGGCTGGGTGACTGGAAGGAGTTGAGCTTTTTCTTGTTCTCTTCCATCTCTGAGCTCCTGTAGCACGGACAGATCCCGGGAGCTGCTTCCTTCTACAAGAGGAGCTCTCACGGGACTGGGCACCCCAGGGCCCTGCGCCCTTTATACACCCCCTCAGTCATGGTGGGGCTCTCTGACGTGACAATGGTCTCTGGGCACCACCATGTCCTGCATCATCAAGGGCCCTGTGTCACAAAGGGCCACACCCAGCGCCCCTTCAGCAGCTGAGCCCACTGGAAGCTGCATGGAGAAGCCCCTGGCCTTGGGCACTTGCAGCCCTTGCTGTGCCCAGGCTCTTCCCGCAGTCCCACCGTGCACCCACTGTGTCATTGTTATGAATCTGAACGAGGCCACTCTTTCTCTGGAGAAAGAGGTTCTCGTTTAATTAAAATAGCTGCAAGGAACAGAGTACCCAGGATAAGCCCAGGCACCCACACAACAAGCCAAAACCAGAACAGTGCGCTACCCCAAGTGCACAGGGCTCTCCCCAGAAATACAATTTCCAAAAAGAAGAACGTCGACCCAAGCGAACTCCCCTATTTATAGCCCCCTTTGAGTCCAGGATTGCTCCATTTTGGATCTGCATAGTCATTGGTCCATTTCCAGGCTTCTCATTGGTCTATCACGCTGTTTACTCTGGACCAGTCATTTCTGCAGGGCTTCAATTGATTGATCAGATCTTCCATCCAATCCCTCTTTGACCTTGCCTTGCCCCGCCAGACTGCCCTCCTACCAAACCCTGGACCCTGCTCCTAGAACATTCTAATAACCCCCCAACCTCGTAACATAGTACAATTAATATAACATAATTAATGCAATGTAATTGAACTGTACCCTAATTTAATATAACTTTTAATTATAACACAAGCAGGCAGTTTAACACAAGCAGCTATTTCACTAAGCTTAATTAACAACAGAAATAAAACCAGTATCTTTAGAACAAAGTTACTTTAGCATCACAAATATAAAATCCATTTTAATATTTGCAAAAAGCCATTATTATGATATTTATCCATAACACGGTGAAGGAGCCCTGGACCAGGCTCTGGCCCTGGGGGACACGGGGACGCTGCCGGGGGGTCCCTGTCCCCCTGTGCCACCCCCAGGGCCCCAGCCCCCCGTCCCCGTGTCAGGCTCTGGGGTCGATCTCATGGAACATCCTCTGGGGGAGGCTGCGGGGCCGGGGGCGGGGGGACCCGGGGGGACAGGGGACCCCGCTGTGCACGAGCAGGGTTGGACTGCTCTGGGGGGAGCTGTGAGGGGGGCCGGGGCAGAGTGACCTCCCCAGTGACCTCACACAGCCCCTGTGATGTCACACAGCCCCTATGATGTCACACAGCCCCTGTGATGTCACACTGCCATCTATGACATCACACACCCTCTGTGATGTCACGGAGCCCATGTGATGTCACACTGCCATCTGTGATGTCACACCACCTCCTCTGATGTCACACAGCCCCTGTGATGTCACACAGCCTCCTGTGATGTCACAGGGCACCTGAGATTTTATATAGCCTCATGTGATGTCCCCAACCACTCTGTTATGTCACACAGCCTCCTGTATGTCATTCAGCTGCTGTGTGATGTCACAGAGCAGCGTTGTGATGTCACAGTTACCCTGTGATGTCACAGCCTTGTCTGTGATGTTACAGCCTTCTCTATGACATCACACAGCTGCTCTGTGATATCATACTCTGTGTCACAACCCACATTGTGATGTTACAGAGCCACTTTCTATGATGTCACAGCTAGCTCTGTGATATCACACCCCCTCAGTGCTGTCACACAGCCCACTCTGTGCTGTCACACAGCCCCTTGCTGACATCACAGCTGCTCTGGGCCTCTATGACACAGCCCCAGAGGTGCTGCTGTGACACAGCCCCCTCTGGGACATGCCACAGCCCCTGCCAGTGCTGAGCCCCTGTGAGCTCTGTCTGTGCCCTGCTGGTGTCCCTGAGGGGCCCTGGCAGTGCCCCAGCCCTGCTGGGCTGTGCACAGGAGCTGCTCCTGGCCAGAGCTGTCTCTCTGCAGCGCTGCCCTTGCCAGGAGCTGCCTCTGGACCAGGAGCCCGGCCCAGCTCAGCAGCACAGACACAGCACAAGGACTTTAATGACCCTCTGGGGCTTTGGTGCTCTTTGCATCAGACTCAGTCCCTCAGAGAGGGCTCAAAGACTTTTCAAGAACTCTAAATCAGATTCAAAGTGCAACTTTCTTTAACTTCTAATGGGTCCTGCTGATGGGACGCATGGTCCCACTGGTCACAACTCATGTGAAAGAGTCCCCAGGTTCCAGTCAGAGCAGAACAGTGATGACAGGTGGGGACAAGCGAGGCAAAGGTGTCTCTTGTGCTGAGCACACCTGGATGGGTGTCAGGAATGCAAAGGGCCAAGGCCTGAGCCCCAGCCCCTGCCCAGGCAGATCCTGTCCCTCCCTCCTTGCTCAGGGCTCTTCCCGGGATGGGCACTGGCATGTGGGGATGGGCAATGCCAAGGGCAGGAGCATGGGGTGGCCCCTGCCAGGCTGCTGAGCAGGGACAAGGAGGCAATGAGGCCCCAGGCCTGCAAGGGTCACTTGTCCCCTCGTGGCCTCAGGCCCAGGCCCAGCAGCCATGGCCAAAGTGCTGCCCAAGTTGGCTCTGGCAGGGCTGTCTTGCAGCTGCTGCCCATCCCTGTGCCCTGTGCAGCCCAGGCTGTCCCACGCTGTCCCTGCCCTGTGCCTCTGTCCCTGCAGGCTGTCGGCATCCCCCGGCTGCCCCACCTGGCTGGGCCCTTCCTTTGCTGACAGCTCTGCCTCCTGCCTGCCTCTGACTGCCCACACAAAGCCTTGGGCTGCTCCAGGCTCCTGCTGGGGATGTGCTGCACCACAGCCCTGCCCTGCCAGGGAAATTCCTTTCTCCTGGTGCCAGCCTGGGCCTCCCCAGCTGCCCTTGGCATTAATTCTTTCTTTCTCACGCTGTTTTCCACTATGTCAAAAGGATCCACCATCCCTGAAATCTCCCTTTAAACACTCCACTCCATTGAGCACAGAGCTCCTTTGTCCCTATACAATGCTCATGTGCCCAAGGCCTTCAAACCCCTCCTTGGGACATCTCTGGTCCCTCTCCAAGATGCCTCCAAATGAAAACATTCAGCTCATAGTCTAAGAAAATCACCAGAGGACAGGGCCAGCCTGACCTGTCTGTCCTGGCTACTTTTGTCTGGGAGCAATCCTTGGATATACAGAATTTGGGAGGCCAAATTCTAATTTTGGCCATGGTCCCTGGACAAGAAGCCCCGTTCTTTTCCATAGGAATGAAGGAACAGAGCCCCAGTGTTTCATGGACAGATGAGAGGTGACCACCAGAGGCCAAGGCCAGCCAGAGCTGGCAGGTTTTGTTTTGCAAGATACCCTTGCAAATAGGAATTTCTTTAGGGAGAGTACCAATTTTGGCAATGGGCAGCAGAAAAGTCAGACAGTTCTTTTCCATAGCAAGGAAAGCACGGAGCCCCAGTGCTCCAGGAGCTGATGAGAGGCAGCCCTTGACATTCCAACATCAGCCAGAGCTGTCAGGTGGCCCCTGGGAGGCCAAGCCAGCCAGAGCTGTTCCATGTTCCCTGGGTTCCATGGGGCCCCACAGTGTCCCAATGGTCCCTTCCTTCCAAGACGTCCTGAGGTGTCCCAATGCCCCCTTGGTGACATGAGGCCCTGAAAGTTGGAATGCTCTCCAAGGTTCCATGAAGCCCCTCTGTGTCACCATGGCCCCTTGGTTCCATGGGCTCCAGTGGTGCCACAATGATCCCCTTGGTTCCATGAGGTCCCCACAGTGTCCCAGTGATCTCCACGGGAAGGAAAGAACCCAGCCCCAGTGCTGCAGGGGCAGCCACCAGAGGCCAAGGCCAGCCAGCCTTGATGGTACTGGCAGATTTTGCCTGGGAGCAACCCTTGGATATACAGAATTTCAGAGGCGGAATCCCAATTTCAGACATGGACACTGGAGGAGAAGGATGGTTCTTTTGCATAGGAAGGAAAGCACAGAACACCAGTGGTGTTTCAGGGGCAGATGAAAGGTGGCCATCAGAGGCCCAGGCCAGCCAGACCTCTCTGTCCTGGCAGCTTTTGTCTGAAAGCAACCCTTGGATTGTGGAAAGGGCTAACAGCAGGCCTGTTAGCTAAAGCAGCGAGAAGAAGCTGAGAAGTAAGAAGAAGCTGATAAGGAGCTCTCTCCAAGGCCGTAACCAAGGAGATCGAGAGAAGAAAGATAAGAATACCTTGCAGCTGGATGAAGGAATGTTAGAAAGATAGGTGGAGTCACTGTAACTTTAACCAATAGCATTATGTTGATTTATTGTGGCCAATAGATCAGGTAGAAGAAGTATCAACAATTGAAAAGTGTATAAAAGTTAGCCATGTTAGAAAATAAAGTGTTGCCAACTGAGACTGCTTGTGGTCTCTGCTTTATGTCGTGACCGCCTCGACAACGACATATGGTGACTGCCGACGTGATAAGGACATAGGCGGTGGGGCCCGGACAAGGTCCTAGCAATTAGCAACCGTGACCCACTGGGACGTAGTGGGGGAGGCGGCGTTGGTGCAGCTGAGAGTGGCAGGTGAAAGCTACAGGAAGGTCCGGACCTGATATCCTTCAAGACACCTGGAAATAGGTGAGCCACCAACTAGTAATAATGGGACATAATTTATTTAAAGAGGAAGAGAATGTTCTAGCTACATGGAAAATTTTGTTAAACATTAAGGGAATTAATACGTCAGACTATGCACTTCGCAATATATTGTTGTGGGCTAAATCACAGGATCTTGGCACTGATCCCGACACAGCATTTAGTGTTAAGGCATGGAAAAAGGTCGGGGACAGACTGTGGGAAGTTATCCCAGTGGGAGATAAAACGGCTGTCGATCTAGCACTTACCTGGAACTCGCTCTTTGAGGCATTATAGGAATGGAAAACAGAACAAGAACAAACAGAGCGGGATGAGGACGAAGAGTTGGAGCTGTTAACAGAACCTTATGGGGGGGCGAGGCAGAGGGGGCCTCTAATGGGGAAGAAAGTCCGAGTGCCATGCAAGTTTCTGGGAAAGTTGCCAAGGCTTCTGGGAAAGCTGCCAAAACTTCTGGGCAACCTGCCAAAGCATCTTATCAGACCTCTAAACCTCTTTATCTCACACCTGCGCAGCAGTTCACGATGGTGCATGTATATGCTACACCGCTACGCCAGTTAGCTGAAATGTCTCTAGCAGAGGGAGAAACCCAGCCATCTGCCCCCCCGCTTCCCTCCACTTTAGTCCAGCCGTCTGCCCCCCCGCTCCCCTCTGAGCAGCTTGAGCAACCTGCCAGGCCCTATCCTCCGTTACCTGACAGTGACAGCAACAGGGAATCAAGTGATGAGTCGCCTGCAGTAACACCTGAGCTGGGGCAAGGAGCTCGGGTCCTTTCATCTTCTAAGAGCTCTAGTCTTACTGCCCCATGGACTTTGCCTCCATGTCAAGTAACTGTGCTTCCTCGACACCCTCAGGAGTTTTGGGAATTTGTCAGGAGAAAAGCAGCTGAAGAAAAGAATTGGGACATCATAGAAAGATTAGGTACTCCAAGAGTACCTCAGGAGAACAGTGCTAATGCAAATGTTGCTTGTGATAATCCTATGGCTTTTCCAGTTTTTAAAGCAGTTCCTGGAACAGGCACGCAGCCAATCGCAGCAGCCAGTACACAGTTTCAGCCTCCAACAAAATATCAAGTTAGAGAATTTGTGCGGATACAGCACATGTTGTGTGGGGCACATAGAGCTCCTAACCAGTCCGGTTCCACAGAAGTGACAGAAACAGTATTTACCAGATGATCAGGCTTCAGATGCAAAAGATGGACATGTAGAAAAGCTGTCCAAAATCAGAGTAAAGTGTGAAAGCACCAGGCTTTTGCTCAAGATACAGATAAAAGGGGAAACCAGTGCAAATCAATGTTGTTACAAATATGATATAGATGGAAATCTATTGTGAATAATGCCTCTCAGGGAGGGAAATGACCATATAAAGATAGAAGTGTTAGTCTTGATTCAAGTACCTGAAATGTCTCTGAAGACAGAGCATTTAAGAAATATCAGTCAGATCCTATTTGTGGGGTCATCAGTTAATTCTTCAATGGTTCAGAGTTTTGTTGGTATTGAGTTTGTAACCTTTGTTGGTTTGAATTTTATAGGTGATACTGATAAATAAGGATTGTTATTAATACTGCATAAATACTTTTAAAAGGTTGTCATAAGCCCTTCAAACATTTCCTGTTGATAAGTTGATTATATAATGAGAATTCTCAGAATTTATGATAAGAATTATTAGCAAGGTATTATATTATTTACAGCCAGCTTTTATGTGTTTCACTATCTTTTTGTGTGATTATCTACAAGATGTATGTCTTCAGAATCTTGTCTTATATTTCTTGACTACTCATGGTTTTTGGGTTTCTTTTAAATCCAGATTGCCATTTTCGTGGTTTTCTTCAGTTATTATATCTTCAGTTTTTATAGAGGTACTGCATGCCGAAAATTCAAGAGTTTTGCTGTGTTTGAAGAATTTCTATCCTGACAGAAGTTTCGGAGGGATTCATCTATCTAATGGTTTGATTGATCTTTAATCCTAAGGTTTCCTATTCATAATTGCTGTTTTTAAGAGTCTTGTTTTAAAATGTATTAAGTGATATCCATTAATTAGAGTTCGAACTCTGGCCAAGTTCTAGCTCTACTTGAATGGAATGATTGACAATCAGCCCAGATGTTTTCTGCATCAAAAACTATTCAAGTCCTTTTGGCTTGGCAATTTGACCATATATGATAGCTGAGCCTCTTTTCAAAGGGAGTTTGGAGAAACCTGAATCCGGACATGAGTTCTCCAGTTCTCTGTTGTTTTAAGGTTCATCAGCTGTCGCAGACTCTGGGATGACAGTTCAGTGTTGTAGTGATTGATAATTGTGTGATTTCAGATGTGTTATTGGTTATGTGTATTATCTGATTGATTTCTGTTTGCTGTTATCTTACATTTCCCTATGTAATATTGCATAGAGACTGAAACAGAGCAGATGAATGTTTTATTTTCATATAAGGGCACATTTTTCACCTTCAAGATTTTGAGATAATCCTCCAGTCCCTGCAGGGATGTGGATTTGTTTGTGTTTTAGCAGGTGCAGAAGTCCAGGTAGATCTCAGTAAACAATGTGAAACTTGATCAAGTGCGTGAAAATGCTGACAAGAAGCATGAGCAAGAAAACACTGACCATTCCACAAGCAAAAAAAAAAAAAGATGCAGAGATGTGGACTGTACAGAGATTCCAACCTTTGTGCTTCACCCACAGAAGATTGTGGACTTTGGGTTGCTTCATGGATGAGAACCTTGCAGTGATACCCACAGGTGTCACTGGAACTTCGCCCCAGAGACAGGACTTTTTAATAATTGGTAAAAACAGAAGCAGCATCCTTGGACTTGTCATTTATCCTTCAATCATTTCGGCAAATCAGAATGAAGAGTTGACAGTTTTAGCTAAAGCTCTTCGACCACCACTGGCTGTTCCAGAGAATACCCTGGTAGCCAAAGCTCTCGCTTTGCCACCACATGCAGCAGAACAAGGCATGCCGGTGTTTGATCAGCAGGACTTTCCCTCTGGAGACCATGTCCATGGAATTCTCCAGTGTTTGTCATTCAGAAGAAAACTTCAGACTCATGGAGACTGCTACATGACCTCAGGAAGATCAGCAAAGTCATCGAGGACATGAGACTGCTTTGACAGGGACCTCCTTCACTCTCAATGATTCCCAGATTAGCCACTTGTGATCATTGATCTCGAGGATTCTTTCTTCAGCATCCTGCTCCATCCAGATGATGCTCCTTCACTTGCATTCTATGTCCCAAGCAACAGCAGAGAAGAGCCCTTTGCAAAGGTACCAACACAACAGGAGCTGCAAGAAACTTGTGACTGTGTGATTGCAGAGGTGCAAAAGACAGGACTGAAAATCAGTGTTTAAAAAATTCAGGAGATCACATTGTGGAAATACCTAAGATGGAAAATCTCAGAGCAAAAAAACGAAGACCACAGAAGATAGAAGTCATCTCCAAAGTCAGCAATTTGCATGACCTACATCAGCTGCTCAGAGAAATCGACTGGATGAGACCAACCATGGGGATCACAAATGATGACATCCTAGAGGCTCGATCTTTTGAGAGAGGACAATTTGACAATGACATCAAATCTCCCAGAACTCTTACACCTGAAGTGCAGAAAGAACTCGAGAAAGTTACAAAGGTCTCCAAAGACAATCCTCACAGACCTGGAGATGGCATTCCAAATTACCATAAAAGCAAGGACAAGGTTGCTGACAATGTCAGGCAGGAATTTTTCTATAATTCATTTACTATTGAAGAAAGATTATTTTAACTAGGCAATGCAGAAATCAAAAGGCTTGTTAATAGCATTGTTAAAGTAGCGAGGCATTTGCATGACTTGTTTTCCAGATCACAGATTGCTGAAATCAAAAATATGTAACAGGGAAAAACAAAGAATAAGTGAGGAACTTACTTATTAGTCAAGATAGCAGTATTCACTAATGGTTCTAGAAAAACTCACAAATCAGTAATCATGTGGCAGAATTCAGTCACAGGGGAATGGGACTCAGATGTAAAAATAGTCCAAGGTTCACCATAGATTGTGGAATTGGCAGCAGTGGTCAGGATCTTTCAATTGTTCCACCAACCTCTCAAATCGGATCACAGATTCAGCATATGATACAAATATGGTCAGGTGGTTGGAAGGTTCATTTTTGAAAGAAACAAGCAATGACATTTTAAATTCATACTTATTATGTATGAAGGCACTGCTGGAAAACAGAGAGCACAAACATTTCATCACTAACATTAAGGCATACTCATCCCCTCCAAGATTTTTAGCAGAAGGGAAAGCCCAAGCAGACAAGCTAACCATGCTCATTTCACAGACTTTACTAGATATTTTTGAGCAAGCAAGGTTGAGCTATGCATTTTTTCATCAAAATGCACAAGCACTGATGGAATCCTTTCACATCTCAAAAAGCCAGGCAAAGGAAATCGTTAGTGCTTGCCCAGACTGTCAGCTTGGGCAGCCACCTGCATCCACAGGAGTGGTCAATCCGGGAGGATTGCAGGGCCTCCAGCTGTGGCAAGTGATGTCACACAATATCCATCTTTAGGAAGCTCAGAAATATCTAAGTCTCAATTGATACATTCTCAACAGCTCCTTTTTCAAAACCCGATCCACCAATTCTCAGGCATTTTTATAACACTACCCAGGCAAAACTAAGGGAGAATCCTTTAGTTTTGATCAGAAATCTAGAAGTAGGACAGGTTGAAGGTCCTCTCAAACTAATCACGTAGAGCAAAGATTTAGCTTGTGTTTCTACAGGATGAAGTCCAAAGAAAGTGTTGGCGAGACTCGTGGAGCCCTACAGGACTCGGACACAGGAAGACACGGATCCCGGAACCGGAGAGGCAAGCACGCAGACAGAGGCAGAGGACAAGACTGTGAACATCTCCTCGAACAGCACATAAAGGGTTCAAGGACTTGGGGTTTCTCTCAGGGGCTTGAGTGTCATGGCATGGAAAAAACTTCTCACAAAGAGTGAAGCCATGAGCTTGAGATTTGATCAGGTATTGCTCATGTGCCTCATTCTTCCATCTATTGCCTTAGGCAATGGAGGAGATTTATCCATGGTCCAGCCAAAACAAAGTGTTTGGGGGGCTTTGGCAAATGCAGCAGGTTTGCATGACATCTGCTTGGCATGTTCAGGGCCAGGGAGATCGTTCTCAATGTATCTGGTGGGTTTGCCAGTGAATGAATGGCCAATTCCAAAAAATACTTCTATAAAGAATTCACAGGTCATTTCAAATCCTGTGGATGAGTAACATCTTTGGACACAGTTCTTCCCTGTGGCTCCTTTTGAACCTGAGGAACTGGAAATTCTTGGGTCAGCAAAAATGAATTTTTGTATACAATTTTGAACTTTTGAAAGTGACACAAACAGAAAATAAGACAATGTCACTCCAAAATCATCATTTTTATAGGAACGCATCTGCTTGGTGCAAATACACCAAGGTGACAGCCAAAGCATCCCTCCAAGTTTCAGCACAATTACCACAGGGAATTTTATTTTTATCTGTGGAGACAAAACTTGGCCTGCTATCCCTGCAAATGTCAAAGGTGGTCCATGCAGCATTGCAAGAGTTTCATTGCTAACACCTGATTGGAGAATTTTGAAAGAGTAAACACATAAAGAGAAAAGATCAGTGGAACAATACAGTCCAAATTGTGATAGTAATGTACACACATGAGACAAGGCTTGGAGAATTGCAGTTGCAATTTTCTCCCCACAGGCAGCATCAGGGGTGGCCTTGACTCAGTTGGATCATATGGGTTGCTGGCTGAGCAAACATGCTTGAGCTGTTTTTCTTACACTGAGTGAAATGCTTGAGCTGTTTCTCTTACACCCAGTGAGATTCTAACAGACATCAGCAGTAAGATGAGCAACTCTCCAAAACAGAGCAGCAAGTGACTATTTGCTGCTGACACATGGATACAGGTGTGAAGAATTTGAAGGGATGTGCTGCATGAACATGTCAGATCATTCAAAATCAATTTATGAAAACATCAAAAAGTTACAAGAAAGTGTTAACAAACTTGGGGAGGTCACTAGATCCTGGATGATTGATGTGGTTCGATTTTTTTTTTAACCTTTCACCATTGTGGAAGGTACCTTTAAAGGTAGGTTATTACATTTTGACAAGGCTTGTGGTTCTTCTGCTCATCTTACCATGCATCTTTGTGTGCATGTAGTGGGCCATGAACAAAGTTGCAAAGGGGGTGTTTTTGGTGCAAAGAGAGGGGAGAGATGTCGGGACTCAGGACATCCCTCTGGCTGTCCTGAGCAGCCAAGACCCTTGCCAGGGGTCTCAGAGACCCTGGCACAGAGCCCAAAATGCCTCTGTGAGTTTGATTATAGCCCATGGAGCAAATTACCAACCTTCTATGAAGATCAGCAAGCCACAAGAGTTTAAGTAGAATATTAGTGAAATTATCACGGGGTGAATTATGCATTTTGGGATTTTGGTACAGGGGGGTTATGGAGGCAAGATGGAGGGAACTGGGTGTGTCCAGCCTTTCTCCTTCTTCTTCTTGGCCTCCATCTTCTGTAGTGATGTTGGCACTTACAGATTGGTTTAGAGTAGAAGCTCACTGTCTAGCATAGGTGATGGGTATTGGGGAGTAATTGTAAACATTGCACATGTAGTTTGTAGTATAAAGACATAACACCACCCCAGGGGCAGGCAGAGTGCCTGTGGCTGCCCTGCTGAGCAGATCTCTGCTGGGCAGAAAGAAAGCAAATTTTTTAGATAAGAATTAATAAACGACCCTGAGACCGAGAGATGAAGAGCTCTGACTCCTTCTTTAAGCGCCGGGCTGGGAAAAGAGACTTTGGAATTTTTCTCGGGGTCACTCTGACAAGCTAACGATCCCGACAATTGGGGACTGAGGCACTTTCCAGCACAGTTTTGGATCTTGTTGTGGAGGAATCCTGGGGATTTTCTGTTCCCTGTGTGGAGATCTGGTTCTCCTTTGTAGAGCTGTCTCTCCTGGCCGCGTTACCCATCCTTGGTTGGCCCTTGGCAGAACTGCCCCTCACATCTGGGGCCTTGGCCTAAGGGGAGAGAGAAAAGGGAGGGAGAGCTGAGCCCTGAGACTCATCATCCTGGAAAGCAAAATGGGGGTTTGTTCACCAGCAGAAGAGAGAAGAAGTAAATAAGTCCACCTGCCCATGGACTTGGTCTTCCTTACTGATGTTTGCTTTGCCTAGGACTCCCCTGCTCCCTCAGGACCCTCTCCTCAAAGGAAGTTGAGGGTTTCAGTGATTTTTTCCCTCTTGTCTTGCAGAACTGCTCTGTCTCCAGCAGAGCTGTCTCTTTTGTCCCACCCCTGACAGAAAGCAGACCTGCAGACACGGGGCCCCATCACATCTTCACAACCTCTCCACAATGATCCTTTTCCACCCAGCCTGTCCCCCATGCCCCCATCAGGCCTGGTCCCTGCCCTGGCACCTTCTGCAGCACCCACCAGATTGTCTCCCATGGCAGCAGCTCCTGGTGCCACGATGGTGAAGGGCTCCACACGCTCTGCAGGGCCCAACCTCTCCTCTGGGCACTCGAATGTGGAGAGCACAGCAGTGCGGGGAAGGGAGGCCCTTTGGGATGCAGTCCCAGATGTTCCTGCAGCTAAAACAGAAGAGAAAATCCTGCTCATCCTTCTGCCACCTTCATCCTCACAACTCCTTCTTTAAAGGCATTGAGCTTTTGGCAATGGGGTTTTTCACTTCTGTGAAGCACAAGTGCTTTGTTATGCCCAGTAGAGTGAGCAGTGTGAAAAATGCCAATCACTTGTTTTTAAAATTTTAAAAGTTTAATAGTAATAAAATGGTTATAAAAAATAGTAATACAATTAGAGTAATAATAATTTGGACAAATTGAATTAGGACAATATGACACAACAAATATAAAGAGTTATGGAAGTCTGGGTACCTTTTTCTGAGCAGCAGGAGCCCGGAAAAGGACCCCTGTTAACAAAGGATTTACCCTGAAAAACAACAGCCTGTTGCATATTCATGCACTTCATACATGATGCATAAATCCCATTCAAACACAGGATTCTGTCTGGTCAGTGTCAGCTTCTTCCTCTGAATCCTAACAGCGCCTTCGAGGTGGGAAGAAGTTTGTTTCTTCTGATAAGAGGGCAATAAATTCTTTTTCTCTGAAAGATTTGGGTGTCCTGTGGCTGCTATCTCGCTGCAAGCCCTTTCTTTAAAAAAATATATCCTACACAGCACAGTTTCTATTTTAACATTTTTTATAACCTAAAACTATATTTAACACACTACTTAAGAGAATTAGTACAGCATTACTTTCTAACACAACACATATAATATTCATCTTAATATTTGCAAAAAGCCAGCCATAAAATACGCATTTTTCACAGTGGGCTCCCGAGCAGAGGCAAGAGCTACAAGTGGGACCAGGAGAGAAACCTCTCCCGAGTGACTCAGCTGAAGGAAACAATGGCCATGAGCTGCCCTGTCCTGGACTGTTTATCATGATTTCCAGGCTGGAAGCTCTGAACAGACTTGGACACAGAGCACTCCCACTTTCTGCCCATCTGAGGGATGGTGGTAACCTCCCCATCCACACAGGTGATACAGAGTCATTGTGGAACATCATCAGGGGCCTGGACAAGGCTCTGTGCCATTATCACCTGTGGGGACACAATGCTCCAGGGCCCATGAGCATGGCAAGCTTGGGATCTGAGCCTTGCAGGGTTTTACCTGCTCGTTGGTTGGCAGCTTCCCATCCCTCAGGATGTCCCAGATCGTGGCCTTTGGGTGTGTGACCTGCACGTCCAGGCCCTGCACCCTGACATGCTCATCTCTGACTGCCCCTTCTGCACCCTGGCTTTGTGTCTCCAGCTGAGATGACTGAAGACTCCTTTGGCCTCCATGTTTTTGTTTAGCCTCCTTCACCTTCTCCTTAGGCTCCTGACCTTTGCTTTCAGCTGAAGGCTGGGCCCCTGCCCTGGCCTTGAACTTTGCCTGTTGAGTCTTCAGCCTCTCCTGTGCTTCCCAGTCCTCCAGCACCTGTGGGGGCAGTGTCCCACCCATGGCGCGTGGAGGCATCAGAAAGCTCTTTTGGTGCCCAGACCCCAGAGCCATCTGCAGGATCTTTGTGTGTGTAGGGAACAGAAACCACAGCAAGGTTCCTTTTCTCATCTCACACACTCAACAAACTCCATTTCTGTCTTCTCCCTCCTTCCCAACAACACCAACTATTGAAGTCTTCCCACAGTGAGTCAGCAGAGCTGGCCTTGCCCTGGGGATTGCCTCCATCTCCCTGGCACAAGCCTGGCAATGCTGGAGTGCTGTGAAGCTTGGGCAGCGTGTCCATGGGGACCAGACCTGCCTTCTCACCTTCTCCTCCTCAAGGTTCTGCTCATCAAAGTCCAGGCAGTAAAACTCAATGGGGAAGGTGCACGGGTTCTTCACCACCACTGTGGCCTCCACGCCATCGCTGCCCACCAGCACCCGTCCCATCTTCAGTGCTGGGTGCTGAACTCCAACCGTGCCTCCAGACCCTGTCCTGAGAGCTGCAGCTTTAAGTAATTGCTGCTCCCACAAATGTTGAGCTTCAGCTCATTCTTGTAAGACCTCTGAAAAGAGAAAAGTGCAGAAGAGTCATCCATGAAGTCCCAGGTGACAGGACCCCAAATACAAAGCTTGCCCCAAGGTCAGGGTGTTACCAGTCCCTCCAAGGCGAACGGAAACCAGATATTTGTTTATGCTAAGGACTACATAAATTATAATAACCAAGTATTTATTTATTCTAGGGACTACATAAATTATAATTACCAAATATTTATTTATGCTAGGGACTACATAAACTATAATCACCAAATATTTATTTATGCCTGGGACTACAGTGTCTGTGTCCTGGGTCTGAGTAACTGGCATGAACCCTGGTGTGCACTGAAACTGGGTATTTGGTATCAGATGGATGTGCAATGGACTGTCAGGCGTTTTCACCTCGTCATGCAGGAGTGCAATGCTCATGGGAAGGGCCCTCAGGGCTGCAGTGTCCAGACATGGCCCTGGCACTGCTGTATCAGGCAAACACCAGCTCCAGCAGAGAGGCAAATGAGCTCTTGCTGGCCAGATAAAAGGGTCATCTTCCTGCTTAGTGTTGGGCTCTGGGCCAAGCCAGACACAAGATGGTTACAACTCTCAAGCAATTAAAAGAACCCTGGGACTGTTTGTGAGCACGGAAGCACTTGTGTCCATGCTGGGACACACTGCCAGTTCCTCAGACCCAGCAGCCACAGGCAAACGCCATTTTTGGGAATGCTTTGTCCTTTCAGTTGAATCCCCAGCTGCACGGGAATGTGCAGGCAGGCCAGAGCCCCGGGGACTGCTGGCAGCACAGCACTACAGGTGACTGTCCTGCCGTGCTCAGCAAGGTGTCTGGGGGCTGTTTTGTCTGTCAGTCCTGCAGCAGGATCAGCCCAGGCTTGGCCATTCCAGGATTATCCTCGGCGAGGGGGCAGCTGCTCTGCACCGAGTGCTGCAGCTGCAAATGCAGCTAGGCAAGGGGGAGGCTGAGGGCAGCTGGGCACATCCCCCCATGTGCCAAGAGGCAGCCTCAGAGCCCTGATGGTCCCTGTGCTCTTTGCTGTGGTCTTACACCAGCTGTAATCTGATCCCCAGACCCTGGGGAAATGGCTTCCTTTCCCATGGAAAATGTTTGGGGCCACTCTGTTTGGGGCCACTCGCCCTGGCCAACAGTGGGGTGTCAAGGGAGAAATTGGCAAACTTTGCTGGATTTCTCCAAAACTAAAGCTGCCAGCAACTAGGACCCTGCAAGTCCTCAGAGCCCCAAAAGCCACCTCTGAGCTAATACCCAGACCCTGGGGAAATGACTTCATTTCCCATGGAAAATGGGCATTTCAGAGCACATCTCACGGGAGAGCTCTGTGGGGTGAACCAAGCCACGCTGAGTACGGGGCTTGCAGAAAGCTCCCTGTGAAGGCAGAGCTCCCACCACACTCTCTGCACCAGGCCCTCAGTTCCAGATCGCCCTGACAGCCTCCCGGGCTGACACCTGCCAATCTCACCTCCTCCTTGGGTGTAAACTGGATTTGTAAATCCTGCCACCGTCCTGGATCAAGGGTTCCTTGGCAGGGTGTCACTTCAAAGGGACAGGGCTCATCCTCCAGCGCCTGCTGCTTCTGACCTACATTTTTGTTCTGGGCACAGAAACCAATTGTGTGAGGTCTCCTCGTACTCTGAGACACTGACACGGTGCTGAGAGCCCCACAGACAAACCAAGCGTGGCCCCCATAGCCTAGAGCTGGAGGGAAAACCTCACCCAGGGCAGGCAGATAGGGAGCTACTGTCCTCAGAGGAGGAGGAATGGGTGAAGATGGCAGAAAAGCAAAGCATCTGCTCATGGAACAGGTCCAGGCAAACCCAGTCTTGATCTAGACCCTCAGAAGCTTCCTCAAACACGCTGCAGACCCAAGTGCTCCGGAAGCCACAGGAGC
The DNA here is from genome assembly GCA_024362935.1 of Setophaga petechia. Lineage (NCBI taxonomy): Eukaryota > Metazoa > Chordata > Aves > Passeriformes > Parulidae > Setophaga > Setophaga petechia. Next base: position 1,295,025 of record JANCRA010000078.1, read on the forward strand.
AGAAAGGGCAAGAGACACAAAGAAAACCTAACCCAGAAGTTACGTTGTCACTAGACATCTGTCATGAAAAATCTTTTCTTTAGGATTTTTCCTCCTGAGAAGCTGAGAGGCCTCAGGAACAAAATGTAAACAATGGTTATTTGCTGCTGTGGAATGCAACAGGTGGATCTATGATTGGCCCATGTTAGTTGTTTCTAATTAATGACCAATCAAAGCCCAGCCGGCTCGGACAGAGAGTCCGAGCCACCAACTTTTGTTATCGTTCCTTCCTATTCTATTCTTAACTAGCCTTCTGAAGAAATCCTTTCTTCTACTCTTTTAGTATAGTTTTAATGTAATATATATAATAAAATAATAAATCAAGCCTTCTGAAACATGGAGTCAGATCCTCGTCTCTTCCCTCAACCCGAGACCCCTGTGAACGCTGTCACACTACGTGTTCAATGTCCCCTGTGCTTTACCTCCAGAGCAGGCTTGCTGGCAGTAATGAACCATGTGCAGGGCACCTGGAACCAGTTGTAGAGCCGGATGGTCTCAACCTGGCACTGCCCAACGAGGGTGTCAGAGAACTGCAGGGTTTTCTTGCAGAGCTCGAGCGGCACTTCCAACACGGTGGCGCGGAGGCGGATGTGAGACGTGGGGCCTTTCATCACCTGAAGAAGGACAGAGAGTTCAGCAGAGGGTGCAGGTGACATCTGCTGCTGTGCCCAGCCTGCTGCCTGCCCCAGGAGCTGTGGTACCTCTATGGGCAGCAGCACATCCACAGCACCCTGGGGCTGCTGGGCGCTTTCAAAGCGCACGTCAAACGCCACGCTGCGCCTGGGGGGCAGGATCTGCATCAGGCCTAGGTCCACGCTGAAACCTTGAAGGGATGAACACAAAGCAGCTGAGATACACTGTGGGAATCCACAAAATCAGACGGTTTAGGGAAAGCTGCAAAAGGCAGGCCTCAGAGACAGCAGAACTGTGATTAGAGCTAAACAGCAGCCATGAGATAGGTCAGTAGAAAAATTATTTAAACTGTAGAAAAGCAAAGACAAATAGAACAATGGTCTGTGTATTAATGCTTGTCTAGAATAACTCCCTAAGCTACAGAAAGCTTATCCAGCAAGATATTAGGAAGTTTGAAGCTTAATAATGGAGCTCTGTGCATGGTGTTATAAGGCTTACAAGCAGGTATTGTATTCAATATAAGCAAGCATTGTTTTAACCAAAGGTACGTGTGCTTATGGTGATTGGATAGAACTACTGTCAATGTGCTTTTGCTTTGTGTAATTGGTCAAAAACTTATAAAGTAAGTTGTAACATAAGTTCTTGGTCTGATGCCTGGGATGTGAGCTGCTGGCATCTTCCCATTGTCATCACCATGTAATGAGACTGATGCTGGAAAATAAACCAGCTCAAGGCAGTTCCACAGCAGCCCCATCCCGTTTGTGGTCAGTAAATAGCCCCTGGCTGGCATCAATACACCAGAAACACAAAATGTGTCCTAAGCACGTTAAGGCCTTACAGGTGTCCTGGCTGAGAGGTCTGGGAAAAGCCCAATGCTGTGCTGTGACCTGGACAAAAACTCAGAGTGCCCCTGAACACCCCTCAGACACAGTGAGCCACTGTGTGAGGGAAGGGCAGCCTTGCCTCAAGGCCTCCTTTGGAAGCCTCTTTTGATCCACCAGAGGATCTCACAGGCTGCTTCCTCAATAAAGGCTGAACACAAGTGCTGTGACAGTGTGAACTCCAACTAAAGCTCTTCCAAAACACAGCAGACCCCACTGGTTGGCAAAACGAGCCCACAGAGTGCCCAAAGAAACTTGCTGCTCATGGGAGCCAAGGGCAGAAGATGCTGAGAGGTGCTGAGCCCATCTGCCCCTGCACTGAAGCATTAGGGCACTCATAGGCAGGCCAGGAGAGGTCCCTGGGCATGAATGGCCAGGAGAATTCTGCCTCTAAAGCTCCCAGCAGGGGCACTGAGAAGAAAAAGCTCCAAAACCTCCCCAAGTTCAGTGGCTTAAGCCAAGTTGTCTGAGACACCTCCTTCAAGGCCACAGGAGGCGTCTTCAGCACTGCTTACCTGTGCCCTGCAGGGCAGATACATCCACCTGGAAGAACACTGGGATCTGCCCAGGGTTGGTGATCTCCAGAGTGCTGCTCTCAGTGAAACCCTTCAGGACAGGGCCCATGTCCAGGACATACTCGGGCAGCTCAACTCTGCAAGGAGGATTGGGACAGTCCTTAAACCACAGCCTGGCTACACGCCCAAGGGGACAGCCACAAATAAAGTGGGTATTTCCTTATTCACTGCTGTAAAAACTCAGCTCAAGCCCATGAAACCCATGGCCTGACCACCTGGCAAAGAGTTTGGCAAGTCAGGAGGAGTGCAGGTCCTAGGTTTTATCAGCTACTAATGGTACCTGAAAATAAAATTATTTAAAAGGGACACTGGCCACAGCTCCTCCACAGCCATCAAAACCCAGTACGGCTGAGCCCACTTGCTCTCAGTGAAACTGCTTAGCCTGGTGTACAGCCTGAGCCTGGAATTGCTTTGGGGCCTAGGAATGAGATTTGCCTGCACAGGAAATCTCCATTGTTCTGCAGCCAGATCACATGAGCTGTTCTGCAGAGCATCTTCTTCCTGAATTGAAGCCTCCTGTGCTTGTGCTGCATCATGATGGTGCAAAGGGACCCACCAAGTCCCCTAGATAAGCCCTGGCACCCCACCAGGGTTCAAGCCATCTGATTTGGGGTGTTCAAGGGTTTGCTGACACGTGCACTTCCCTTCTCCTTTTGTTTAGTGTACTCTGTTGGTTGGAACCAAGACATCAGCTGGGAGTTGTCTCTTTCAGAGCTGGGCAGCAGGGACAGAATTGAGGCTGTCTGGAAGGGCTTGGAGGGGTGCACTGGGTGCCCCCAGCTCTAGGGACAGAGCCCCACAGCTGTGGGGAGCTGAGCAGGCCAAAGCTCAGCGTGGGGCTGGGGAAGGGAGGACACTGCACTGCTGACATGCAGCGTGTCACAGCCAGCAGGAGCAGAGCCCTGTTGGAGTCCAGGCTGTTCCCAGCTCTGCAGACCCAGGGAGCTCTCAGGAGAAGGGGACATGGCTGGGTGGTTTGCAGAGATAACCAAAACTCCACAACTTTTGTGAAAGTTGTAAAGCTGGTATGTTCATTACAGCGCTGGACGCATGTGGGAATCGTTCCCCTAAAATGACATGTGTACTTCTGGGAACTTCAGGTCCTTTTTTATCCCCCTCTCAAATACATATGCATACAATTTCACAACAGGTTCATGCATATTCATTTTTACGAATTTTGCATGACATTTGCTGCTAATTCTTTATCAGAAGGAATTCCTAGGTCAGGTTGACCTGCTCTCACAGCAGTCTCTGTCTCTCTCTATCACCTTCTGTCTCCCTCCCCCTTATCTCTGTCTTTCGCTGAAGCAGTTTCTCTGAGCCTGGGCTTTTAGAGTCAGACTACACATCAAGCTACATATTTAAAGATGTACATTCCACCTAAATCAAAATGGATTCCTGCCCTGGAAAATTTCTACTCTGCCTCACTGGCTGTTCCCCAAGGGGCACCTGGAGATGGGGATGGGAGTCCCTACTCACTTGACAAGGCTCTGGCACAGGTGTTTGGCAGGGAACCCGCACTTCTGGGGCTGGGATGTGAGCTTTTCCTGCAGCTCCAGAGCAGCCTTCTCTATCAGCATCCTCAGCGTGCTTATCTGCAGCTGAGTGTTTGGCTGAGGAAAGGGAAGACAGGGGCTGGTTAGCAAAGGTCCTTCCTGTGGGAATCCACAAAATTAGAGGATTTTGGGAAAGCTGCAAAAGGCAGGCCTCAGAGACAGCAGAACTGTGATTAGAGCTAAACAGCAGCCATGAGAAAGGTCAGCAGAAAAATTATTTTAAGAGTAGAAAAGCAAGAACAAATAGAACAATGGTCTGTGTATTAACACTTGTCTAGAATAACTCCCTAAGCTACAGAAAAGTTTATCTAGCACGACGTGAAGAAGCTTGAAGCTTAATAATGGAGCTCTGTGCATTGCATTTTAAGTCTTACAAGCAGGTATTGCATTCTAAATAAGCAAGCATTGTTTTAACCAAAGGTACGTGTGCTTATGGTGATTGGATAAAACTACTGTCAATGTGCTTTTGCTTTGTGTGATTGGTCAAAAAACTTGTAAAATAAGTTGTAACATGAAGTTCTTGGTCGGCTGCCTGGAATATGAGCTGGTGACATCTTCCCATTGTCATAACTGTGTAATGAGACTGATGCTGAAAAATAAACCAGCTCAAGGCAGTTCCACAGCAGCCCCATCCCATTTGTGATTTGTACAGAGCCCCCGGCTGGTGTCACTTCCCAAGGCCCAGCTTGCAGCTGGGAAAGGATCCCACCCTGCTCCTGTTGGGAGGGGCTGTGGCTCCTCCTGTCTGGCTGCTCAGTGCCTGTGACACCTCCTGCTCTCTCAGCCAGGACCTCATCTCCAGGGAAGCAACTCCAGCATCTCTGCCTGCCCAGACACCGTCAGCAAAGGTGCTCTGGCCAGGCAGACAGACAAGCCAGGAACCCTCTAGAGCTCCAGACACTTGCCTGCCCCCAGCCAGGACCAAGGCAGCTGGGACAAAAACTGTCCTGAAAGGGAACCAGGACCAAGCCTCTGGAGATGAGCAGGGCCAGCACAGCCCCAGGGCACAATCAGGCAGGTGCTGTTAAGGTCTGTAAACCTGGCAGGGCTTGGGTTGGGACCAACAAACTGCCCAGCAATGACCTGCATCTCCCTCAGAGCACCATCAACTCCATCCCTGGAGCATGGCCTTCAGCATCTCTCCCTGGGGTAGCCAGCAAGCTGCTGCAGCCCCAGAGGAGACCATGACCAGAGGGGCAGCCCTAGGGCCAATGCTGAGGTGACACCTGGTTGTCAGTGGGCAGGGAGGTCCCAGGTGCCATCGGGGCACCAGGAAGCTGCTGTGGGCTGCAAGGGGCTCAGGTGACCTGGAGAGGGTGGCATGTGCCAAACGGGGCTGCAGCTGTTCTTACTGCAATGCCAGAGCCAAGCAAACAGGGCTGCAGGTCCTGAGTCTTCAGGTTCCAAGTCTCTGAGGTCTGAGTCTCTGGGGTCTGAGTTTTCAGGCTCTGAGACATCAAGGTCTCACTCTTCGGGCTCTGAGTCTTCTTCTGAACAACTTGTAATTTATTCCTCTGCTTGTACTCTTGCAGGTATTTCATGGGCTGTTTCAATGGCTTCTCGTCATTTTCATTTTCTGAAGGAAGAAAACATCCACAAAGAGAAGTGTGAGCAAAGTGCCAGTCCCATTGAAGCTGGGAAGTCCCCACCTCCCAACATTCCAGAAAGAAATCCCTCAAGCCATCTATGGGAAGTGGATGCTGCTGCTCCTCTCTGAATCCTCGTGTTCGCTCCCACCCACCTCCCTCCCCACCGAGGAGCATCTCATCCCCTGCAGTGTCACACAAACCCAGCCCTGCCAGAAGCCCTGCCAGCCTCTCTCACAGCCTTCCCAAGCCTGTCAGTCCAGCCATCACCCTTCAGGACCCTGCCAGATGTGCTGGCAAGCTGGTTCCTGGGACAAAGCCCACGTGGGATCCCCTGCTCAAGACTCATGAAGCAACCAGGGGGCTTGACTTGGTCTGGGAGTCCTGCAACCCTCCAGGCCTGGTGGAGGTGAGCATGAGCTGCCCTATGGGCCTGTGGTGGGGAACAAAAGCAGAGGGGCCCTTCCTGGGGGCAGACAGGCAGTGCCCACCTCTGAGGTTCCAGGGCAGGTTCACACTGATCATGGGGCAGGTCGCTTCTCCTCTCAGGCAGATATTTTCTGGCTCCAGGTCACCCACTTGGAGCTGGTAAATCCTGCTGAAAGCTCCTGGTAATGCCGGCAGGTAAGAGAATTTCAGCACTTGCTTCTGGCCAGGTGCAAGGAAGCCCTGCAGGGACAGGAGGAGAGGGAGGGAATGCATCAGAGTGTTTGATGGGGGTGGCTCAGGGGACAGACAGGTTCTCATCTAGAAGGAACCATCAGAGCACATCACCTTAGTGATAAAGATATTACAATGCTGGCTTTCACAACTGCTAGAGTAAATACTATGTGGTTTATAATGTTGACTTTTGTAAAAAGTTTCACTAAAGTTAAGAGTTTTTTTAATGCAAATGTTGTGTTGTGAGATACCAATGTTGGTGAAGAGTTGTTGTAATATTAACATTTAACCAGTGAAGGAACAGAAACCTGTTGAATGTGTTGAAAAGTAACAAATGGCCACCACTAGGACAACTGCACATGCTCCAAAAGGGTGGGACAGAGGAGGAACTAGGTTAAAATGTTTGAATATGTATAACCATTTGTAAATATGTTGATACAATGCCCAGGGTGTATAAAGGGTGTTGCTGTGTTGATTGCTGTGCCTCTGGCTGCAGCCAACCACCCAGTGCTGTTACTTCTGCTTTTATTGACTTTGTCCCCTATTGTCTCTTCTTTCTTTCTTTAAATTTTAACTGAGGAATGCCCTTCCCTTCTCACACCATCTGCCTTCCTCGTGCCCAAAAGGTCGAGCCTCTGACCCTGGGGTGCAGTGAGTCCTCTCCAGGGCTCACGAGGCTGCAGCCCCAGCACAGCCCAATGTGAGCACAGCTCTGCTTCTCCTGGGGTTTGCCCTCTGCCAGCAAGAGCCTGCCTCAGCAAAAAAGGCTCTGCTGCTGCTGCTGCTGCTGCTGTGAGAGGGAAGTCTCTGCTCTCAGCAGGGCCAGCAGCTCCTCTCGTCTCCTGTAGGGGATGATTTATTAAAAATATGGATATTGATCTAGTACCGATATCCAACTGTGAGGGACAAAGACTCTCTAACAGTTTAAAGTTAGAAAGTGTGTGTTTGTTGTGGGATAGCTCCCAAATACACACAGCAATTTACAGGTGATTACAGAGTGCTTTTATCTATACAAGTACTGAATACCCAAAATACAAATCCATATTCATAACTTTGGTACATCCCAGTCCTCGCTTCGTATGGTAATTAGTTCAGAAGCTATTAAGCATGGTAATTAGTTCAAAAGCCATTAAGCATGGTAATTAGTTCAAAAACTATTAAGCATGCATAGTTTGTTCCTTGAAATGGGTCGGTGGTCCCTTTTATGGGGAGGGGACCCAAAATGAGGAAGTAAACGAAGTCTTCCTCGTTCTGACCTTTCCACCTTTTCAATGCAAATATGACAAATGAACCCTTGGTAGAACTCCCATTCCCCATCTTCAATTGGTTTCAGAACAGAGGAGGGCCACAATTGTCTGATGTTCCTAAAAGCTATTTATCAGCTCTATATTCTTCATTATAAACCCAGCCAACCAAACATTATGTTGACAAGCAATCAATTATTAGTTAACTACTAACTCTTAACTTCATCAAGGCCTACCCATTTATTTTGATTAACTCCAATAAAGCTTATTTCTAACTAAAACCTCAGCTCCTATAAAATCCCTAAATTCTTTAAGGTTTATGTCTCAGGAACAGGCATGAAGAATTGGGAAAGCCAATCGCTTCCTGTTCCCCCTGCAAGGAGGGACAAAGGCAGGAGCGCTGCTTTGGCTCAAAGACATCCAGGCAGGGCTGGGGAGCTTGGACAGTGCTGGGATGCTGCTAATACTTGTGTTTGTGCCTTATTTTCATCCAAGAAATCCATCAAAAAGAATTCTCCTCTGCTGCCCTCACAGCAGGACAGGGCAGTGACCAACACCCTTGTGCCTCCCGCCGGTGTCTGCCCTGGGACAGCAGAGCCACCACCCACCAGCCCAGGCCATGGGGAGTCTGTCAGGAGAGTGTGGGAATCTGTAAAATCAGAGGGTTTTGGGAAAGCTGCAAAGGCAGGCCTCAGAGACAGCAGAACTGTGAGCAGAGCTAAGCAGCAGCCATGAGTTAAGTCAGCAGAAAAATTATTTAAATGTAGAAAAAGCAAGAGCAAACAGAACAATAGCCTGTGTATTACTGTTTGTCTGAATAGCTCTCTAAGCTGCAGAAAGTTTATCTAGCAAGGTATTAAGAAGGTTAAAGCTTAATAATAGAGCTCTGTGCGCTGTGTTTTAAGGCTTACAAGTATTGTATTCTAAATAAGCAAGCACTGTTTTAACCAAAGGTATGAGTGCTTATGGTGATTGGATAGAACTACTGTCAATGTGCTTTTGCTCTGTGTGTTTGGTCAAGAAGCTTATAAAGTAAGTTGTAACATTAAGTTTTTCGGCCTGCTGCCTACATTGTGAGCTGCTAGCATCTTCCCATTGTCATAATCATGTAATGACACTGATGCTGAAAAATAAACAGCTCAAGGCACTTTCCATAGCAGCCCTGTCTCGTTCATGGTCTGTAAATAACCCCCCTTGCCAGCGTCAGAGAGCACTTGTTTGACCTCCTCTGCCCCCAGCAGAAATTGCTTACAGCCCTCTCTCTCTCATGGCTGGGTTTGGATTTTCCCCTCTGACTTTTTTCTCCCTTTCCCCCCACTCTTTTTTCCCTTTAACACCCTCCTGGGCCACCTGGCACAGGGCTGGGGTCATCACTTGTGCTACTTACAGTGCTGGGCTTGACCAGAAACACACCAGGCAGAGGCTGGTCTGCAGGGCACGGGCTCAGCACCCAGCTGAATTCACTCCTGCCAGTGTTCTCCAGGCTGATCCTGCTGTGACCAACTTCATTAAACATCTGGAGAGAAGGCACAGCAGAGGGAAGTTACAGACCCAGGCCTGCTGCTGGGAATCCCCTTCCTCTCTCCGGGGCTTGAGAACAGACACATTGTGGGAGCAGGGAGGAGATTGGGGCACTTGGGAACCTAGGGAAGCCCCAGGCACAGGGCACTGCACAGCCCCAGGGACCTCTGGCAGCACACAGAGCTGGGGTAACAACCACGTGAGGGCCAGCAAGAAATGAACCAGGGCACACAGGCCCTCTGCACTCTGAGGGGGCACCAACAGCCAGGAGAAACAGGGACAGCACTGAGGCATTCCAGGAGAAAAGGCACCTGCATGCAAGCCTTGGCAAGCAACAGGGGACTCACACAGGGCAACACAGACAGGGCCAGCAGCTGGAAATATCTGTGGGCTTTCAACTGGAAAAGAGTCAAGTGGGGATTATTCTGGGACAGTCTCTCCAACCAGAGTGACTGGAAGCCCAAATTCTTCCCTTGATTATTTGTGGATTAAGCAAGAGCTCTAGGCAGGAGCATCTCCTTGGAGGTCAGGCTTTAGGCATGGACCAGCAGAGGGATGTCTCAGAGCCAAGGCCCTCAAAGCATCCCCACCGGGACCCTGCCTGGCCCAGGAGGCAGTGTCAGGTACCCTGAAAAAGAGGCATTCCCAACATTTTTGTGTGGGAATCCACAAAATCAGAGGGTTTTGGGAAAGCTGCAAGAGGCAGGCCTCAGAGACAGCAGAACTGTGATTAGAGCTAAGCAGCAGCCATGAGATAGGTCAGCAGAAAAATTATTTAAACTGTAGAAAAGCAAGGACAAATAGAACAATGGTCTGTGTATTAACACTTGTCTAGAATAACTCCCTAAGCTACAGAAAAGTTTATCTAGCAAGATATTAGGAAGTTTGAAGCTTAATAATGTTGCTCTGTGCATTGTGTTTCAAGGCTTACAAGCAGGTATTGTATCCTAAATAAGCAAGCATTGTTTTAACCAAAGGTACGTGTGCTTGTAGTGGTTGGATAGAACTACTGTCAATGTGCTTTTGCTTTGTGTGATTGGTCAAGAAGCTTAGAAAGTAAGTTGTAATATTAAAGTTCTTGCTCTGCTGCCTGGGATGTGAGCTGCTGGCATCTTCCCATTGTCATCACCATGTAATGAGACTGATGCTGGAAATAAACCAGCTCAAGGCAGTTCCACAGCAGTCCTGTCCCGTTTGTGATTTGTACAAAGCCCCCAGCTGGTGATATTTTTGGAGATGGCCATTTCCAACCAGCCTGGATGCCTGTCGCTGTAGAGCGGACACGGCACAAAGCACCAAGACTCCATCAGAAGGGTGCACGAGAGGGATTTATTATAGCAACATGTTGGTTTCATAGTTTTTCAAGAGATTTACATTTACAGAGCAGGCACATTCACTGCCCATTAGTCATAAGAAAGAAACAAAGTCCTCAATAGGTGAGCAAGGAGCCACATCATTCTGGGGGCCAGCTAAAGTCTGTATCTTTCAACTTTCTCTCTTCCATCACGCTGTCATAGGGATAGCCTTGGTGTCTTCCTCAAGAGAGACACGGGGCTTTCCTTATCTTTAGGAAGCCTTTGCTGGCTCACAAGAACAGCACAAAATGCCTTTCCTACATGTCCCTCAAAGTTTGCACTTCCAAGCCCCAGAGCCAACAAAGGGGCTGGGTGTGGGAGTGTCAGGGGGTAGCACGGTCAGGACAGACAGAGACAAGAGATCTCTGAAGCCAGGTCGTGGAACTTGTGGTTTATTGCAGAGGGCCTGGGTGCAGGGGCCTTTTGGAACTTGGGGTTTATTGCAGAGGGCCTGGGTGCAGGGGCCTGCTGGGAGCTGCCAGCCACAGCTCAGAGCAGGCCCGAGAGAAGAGAGGGGTAGTGAGGATGAGAGGGTAAGAGAGTAAGAGGGTAAGAAAGCAAAAGCAAATGAGAGTAACAGGGGCAAGAGAGCAAAAGGCAAGAGCGCAAAGTTCCCGTTACAATACAATAAATCATCTTCTGTGTTGAATATTCTGATTCTCACTAACCAATCTAGTACAAGATACAAATCCTATAGCATTTATAGACAGCCTTTAAGAATCACTACATTACCATACTGTTTTACATTTTAAACCTTAAAAATTCCTCTTTGGACCCCTTCTGCCAAGCTGGCAGGGTCTGCTCTGACTCTTGGACCTGCCCGCAAGCAGAGGGAATTGTTTCATCAAAAGGGGATCACCTTCAGCAGGCCACACCTTTGTTTTCCCATTGTTCAGTAACTAAAGGATCTCAAAGCTTGCTTTCATTTCAATCTCGCTTCTAGTTTCTATATTCTCCAAATCTTTTGCCAGACAATCATATTTATAAGGCCTTCCTGTTTCATCTTCCCCAACAGCCGGGAAGGGGAGCCAGCCCTGGCTCGAGGCAGGCAGGAACCCGCTGGCCGTGGTTCTGAGGCAAGGAGCTGTGCCAGGGGCCATGTGTGGTACCTGCAGGCCACAGTTGATCTCCTGGAGGCTCAGGGAGTAGCTGGCCCGTGAGGCAATCGGCTCCACCTCGTAGCTGGGGCCTCCCTCCATGCGGCACAGCGCCCTCGCACCGGCCATGGTGTCCTGGGGGCCAGAGAAGCTGAAGGAGACCTGCTGTCCCTGTCCTGGCTGCAGCACACCCGACTGCGGCACGGTGCTGAAAGCCTGCAGGGAGGACAGCAGAGACTGAGTGTGAGAATCCACAAAATCAGAGGATTTTGGGAAAGCTGCAAAAGGCAGGCTCCAGACAGCAGAACTGTGATTAGAGCTAAACAGCAGCCATGACATAGGTCAGCAGAAAAATTATTTCATCTGTAGAAAAGCAAGGACAAATAGAACAATGGTCTGTGTATTAACACTTGTCTAGAATAACTCTCTAAGCTACAGAAAAGTTTATCTAGCAAGATATTAGGAAGTTTGAAGCTTAATAATGGAGCACTGTGCATTGCATTTTAAGGCTTACAAGCAGGTATTGCATTTAAAATAAGCAAGCATTGTTTTAACCAAAGGTACGTGTGCTTGTAGTGGTTGGATAGAACTACTGTCAATGTGCTTTTGCTTTGTGTGATTGGTCAAGAAGCTTAGAAAGTAAGTTGTAATATTAAAGTTCTTGCTCTGCTGCCTGGGATGTGAGCTGGTGGCAAGCAAGACAGATTCCCTCTTACCTTCTCCACTTCCAGGGGAGTGTGCGCTGCATCCAGGGAGGACGAGATTCCTGCCAGCCCTGCTGGGAGCTGAGGGTGTTCAGGAGTTTGTGCAGGCACCTGAAAAACAAGACATTTTCTGTGCCAGGAGGAAGAGACAGCCACTTTGCAAAGTGTCAGGTTATGAGACAGCTTCAGTGTCACCCTGGTTTTTTAAGATTTTCTAAGCCTTCTGATATTGACATTCTTGTAGTGAACTTTCTCACACACTTTCTGTAAATAACTCATTGTTTTGCATTCCTTTATGGAGGAGGAGAAAGTGGATGGACTGTTGGCTTGACCAGTGTCATTGGAGAGGTGACACTGTCATCCTCCAATCCACTGTCACTATTGGAAAACTATAAATGTTGGAGTCAGAAAATAAACTTCCCTTTTCCTTCACCTTGAGAACAGTGGTGTGAGCTTGTGTTCTTCCGTGTCCTACAGTGACACTTCAGGGCCAGCAGTGCAATGCCAGCCCTTGGGTGAAAGCAGAGTCCTGCAAACAGGGAGTCTGGCTGCCTTGGGAAGAGGCTCCATGGAGATCAGGACTCATCCCAGCTTGCTCTGGGAAGGAAACTGGAGGTCTGACCATCATGATGCAGATGAAAGCCTCATCTTACATTGTGAAGGAAACCAGGCAAAAAAAAATCCCACACTCAGCACAGGTCTGTAGGATCTGAGCAGGCCTCTCCAAGGAAAACTCTCCTATTTCTCCCTCACACAGCCCATACCCAGCCACAGGTCCTGCTGCCCATGGGCACAGCACAGCAGGGCAGCAAAAAGGGAGGTCAGCACGAGCATGACCTAGTGCTGGCAGGCTGGGGAGGCAACACAAGCACAAGGTGTACAAGAAAATCTACCTCTGCTCCTGGAGATTGGGCAAAATCCCACGATTCTCTCAGGGCTGTGGCTGGCTCCTCCACATTTCTAATCCTGAAGCGTCTCCTTAGAGATGCCGAGGAATCCAAACTGGGTCTCTTCCCCTTTGGTGGTTGGGGTTGGAATTTAGATGGGTAAGGCTCACATCTGGAAAAGAACAGAGCTGTGAACAGGGACTGCAGTGGGAGGCAGGGACACCTGCACGAGCAGCTCCTGGTCAGGATGCAGCCCCTGGCTGGGTGCTGGTGCATTGAACTGAGAAATGGTTTGACCCAGCCCTTCCCAACCCAGGCTGGAGCAGGTCTGCTCTAAAGGCAGCCCAGGGATGACACTGAGGTGCTGCAGCAGCTGCACCTGCTTGCACTGAGCAACTGCAGAGGACAGGGATGAATGTCACAGACATCTTTTGTGAAAAATCCTTCCCTTAGGATTTTTCCTCCTGAGAAGCTGAGAGACCTCAGAAACAAAATGTAAACATTGATTATCTGCTGCTGTGGAATGCAACAGGTGCATCTGTGATTGTCCCATGTCAGTTGCTTCTAATTAATGGCCAATCACAGCCCAGCTGGCTCGGACAGAGAGCTGAGCCACGAACCTTTGTTATCATTCCTTCTTATTCTATTCTTAGCTAGCCTTCTGAGGAAATCCTTTCTTCTACTCTTTTAGTATAGTTTTAATGTAATAGATACCATAAAATAATAAATCAAGCCTTCTGAAACATGGAGTCAAATCCTTCTCTAAGCCTTCTGAAACATGGAGTCAGATCCTCATCTCTTCTCTCATCCTAAGACCCCTGTGAACATGGTCACAGATGAACACCTTGTGGGGATGCCAAAAGCACAGTGGGAGAGGGAAAGACAGAGAAGGCAAGCAAAAAGGTGAGATTTGAGGAAAAAAGGTGAGATTTGAGGCACTGAGCTGCAGACCCAGCCAGTGATGAGCCAGCACAGCAAACCCCAGTGTCCAACACCAGAAACTCTGCAGCTCCACCAGGGATTTATCAGGAATGTTCCCCTGACACTGCTGGGGGGTTGGTTGACATTGTGCAACCCTCCCAGGTGACTCAGGTCACATTCCCCATTTTCAATTGAAGCTCAGGGTAACTCTGCTGGTGTTTCTGATGCCACGTGAGGGACACAGCTGAGCCATGCCTGCCTGTCACCCTGCTGAGCTGCAACTGCCCCCCACAGCCAAACATGACCTGGATGCTCCCTTCCCAGACAGGCATTCAGGGCCTGCAATCACCTGCTCCCCAAAGAATCACTGCCTTTAGCTTTGGAGCTTGTGACCTAAGGCTGGGTTTCATTTCTGGATTAGGGCAGTCTCATCATAACCCCCAAGAGATCCCTAATCATCCACTGCACTGTCTTTAGTTTTAATGAATGGTTTGAGGCAACTTCCCAGGACCATGGTGCCCAGGCAATGCCATTTTTCACTCTAAAGTAGAAACTCTCAGGGAGGCAGGGAGAGGAGATGATGTGATGAACAAGTCCTGCTGTCCAGCAGTACAGAACCCATAAGGGACATGTTGCAAGGGAAAAGTCAAAAAGAGCAACAGGTGTCACAAAAAAAGGAGTGGTGTCCACTGAAAGGTGACCCCTGGGAAAGAAATCATCCTGGCAGTAAAGGAGTTGTCTCAGAAAAGGAGGAAAGGGAAGGGAACAGGATGCTCAGCATCAGCCCAGGCACTGGGGAGCTCCTCCTCTGGTGTTGGGACTTTCTGGGCATCCTCCAGCACAATGCCAGGGAGGAAGGCGAGGAGCAGAGAGCAGCTCCTGCAGAGAGGACCCATCCCAAAGCAGAGGGGCCAGAAGGGCCTCCAGCAGCACTGGGGGAGCTGGGACTGGGAGCCCTTCATCAAGGTGGACACGGCCTCAGGCCACAGAGGTCTGAGAAAGAAGCTTTCACCCCAGCTTTCCTTCCCAGGGAAACCACTATGGGGGCTGTGCAGCACCAAACTGGTGGAAAACCAATCCCTGAGCATCCAGCCTGAGCACAGCTGGTCAGTGTTATCTGTCAGATCCCAGGCAAACAGCTTTGTGCTTTGCCAAGCACATAAAGGCCACCAGTGTAAGAGCCTGAATGCGGGATGTGGGACTCCAGGCAGCTCTCCAAAATGCAGTTTATTGTATCCAACAGGTTACAGTAGTCCAGGGTCGTGGGTGACAGAGCCTGTGCCTACAGCTGTCAGGTCCAGCTGCAGGCAGGCCTGGAGACCCTTTAATTTTGGTTACAATGCATTCTATACTTTTCTTTGCTGAGCATCTTCATACAGAAGAACCAATCTATACCTTAACTTTTGCCTATAGCCAATCATAACTACTATCATTACCATATTCATGCTACTATTCTCCAATCACTAAAAGTTAGTACATTACATTACAGTTTAAGCTAACAGTTGTTTTTTAGTTTTCTTGCAGTGGAAAATTCTGAGACCTTTTTTATACTTGCCACATCAGCAGGCTTGCTTGCCTGTGCTATCTTCTTGCTTGGTAAAAACATCTTCTTGTTTTAGGTGGGTTTATCCTTTGTTCTAAGCCATAAAACCCCCTTCTAACTAACACACCCTTTGCCTCCTTGGTTATCCAGTAAGACTGGCTCAGCAATTCTTTTCTTCTATATCAAAACTTGCTTCCATCTCTATTCCCTCATCAGACTCTACATTTAAAAATCTTTCTGCCAAGCATTCATATCTGTGAGACATTCTTGTCAAACTTTCATCCTTCCCAACACAGCAGCAAGAAGAGCTTTGAGGAGAGGGCCAAGGTGCACATACCTCAGCCTGCTGCCCTGGCTGCTGGAACAGACTGACCAGTGGTGCTGCACAGGGAGGCAGCTGCAGTTGGTCATCTCCAGAGAACGCTTCTCTTCTTCTCCAGTGCCACCCACCAGGCAGCCAAACTCCAGGGAGCTGGGCTGGATTTGGAGATTTGGGGAGTGGGCTTCTCCCCAAAGGCTGGCACGGGACACTGGGGAGGTGTCACTGAGGGAAGAGGTCTTGGTGTAGGTAGAGCCTAGGAAAAGGACACAAATGCCCATTTAGGCACCAATTATGGCATGACTCCTGCTGTGAATATCCTGGCAGGATGAAAGTGTGATTGGAGTTTAGCTCTTTGTTATCTGAACTACAGCTGCATGAGGAATTAATGGTCACTGAGTTCCCTTGGACACTGATTCCAGCCTGCAGCCTTGGCAATGCCTACTCCCAGCCCTGCTGAACACTGCAAGCTTCTCTCCCTCTGATGGGGAGGAGCTCCCTCCCCTGCCCCAAACCAGCACCAGTGATCTCTCAGGGATGAGTGTGCACCCAGACCCAGCATTTACTCTGAGAATTCAAGCTGTCAAATTCTCTGTTCAGCCTGCCAACACTCCCACCCTTTTCAAGGTACACAAAGGGTGAGTCAACATAAGCTCACAGCCCTGCTGGCCACTGGGATTGCTGCTGCCTTTCTTGTTTCATTTATTCAAAAGGCAATTTAACGAGTGCCTCAGTGCTGGTGCAGGGTAGGGAAGAAGCAGCTCAGGAAAGGCAATTTGTTTTCTTAAGAAGTTCATGAACTTCATTGTTATGGGTTTAGGCTTGGTAGTGAATGTTCCCCTTGGTCTGGGAAGGGGGATAGGGGTTTTGGCTCTGAGAGTGGCGTGGCCTTTCCTTTCCTTTCCTTTCCTTTCCTTTCCTTTCCTTTCCTTTCCTTTCCTTTCCTTTCCTTTCCTTTCCTTTCCTTTCCTTTCCTTCTGCCTGTGATCATAACTACACCGAAGGGGAAAACCAGCACTTGGCAGGTTGGAAACTTCTCTTGTTGTGTTGTTGTTTGTGCTGATATATTCCAGTAAAGAGTTGTTATTCCTTTTCTCATCTTTTTGCCTGGAAGCCCTGCAATTTCAAAGGGATAATAATTTGCAGGGCTCATCTTTCCATTCCAGAAAGATTCCTGCCTTCCTTGGCAGACATCTCTCTTTTAAAGCAGGACGGGGACACCAGAAAATTTCTATTCCTTGGTTCTATTGGATCTCACAATGGCAAAATGCCCCCTGAGGCACCAGCAGCCCTGCAGTTCACACCCTGAAGAGGCTGCTGTGGCAGACCATGAGTGAGGGATGCTTTTATGTTCAAGTGCTCCATTTTGGAAGGCACAGATCAGGGAACACTCACCAGGGGAGATGTCCCCAAAGTCGAGCTCATTGACCTCAAAGTGTGAACTCGGTCCGGTGACACAGCCCCTGCATGGCCAGGACACAGGAGAAATGGTTTGGTTAAAGGGAATTAAAGCAAAGCTGTCATGGCTCAGGGGTGTAAAACCTGGTGTCAGAGCACTGTGGGTTTCCAATGAACACAGCACCATGTGCTCAGCACAGGGCCCTGTGCGCAGGAGGCACCTAAAGCCAAGTGGCACCAGCAGCCAACAGCCACTGATGGGCTTTGGGCACAGGGCAGGCAGGAAAAGCCCCTGAGCTGCTGGTGGTGCCATGAAGGACTCTGAACAAACACCCACTGAGGCTCTGTGCCTCAGTTTCCCCACCTGTAATGTGAAGGACATAGAGGTGTCCCCAGAAACTTCGGTAAGCAGCCTTTCCTGCTTTGCTCCTTCTTAGCTGGAACTGCTGCTCCCATGGAGGAGCTTTCTCAGGATTTTGACCCACACAATCATGACAGACAGAGTTCTGAGACATGAAGCCAGGGGAGCCCCAAACATCCTCTGAGAAGAGCAGCAACAGTACTACATAGGGGACAGATGGATCCTGGAGGAAAGAACCAGCTTGTCATAAGTGCACCAGCTGGCACAGCCAAGAGCAAGAGCTTCAACAACCAAACTTGGCTGTCCTGAATGGAGCACAGCACCTCACCTGTCCTTGAACTCTCTCCAAAAGTCACCAACATCCACTGAAATCAGCACTTGAAGCTGCACAACACTCACCAGCTGATTTCATGGTTGATGCCAATCAATGCCCACTCTGCCCTTTGGTTCAAAATCAAGGAGCAGTGACCTGGGCCTTGTGTTGTACTCACAGGACTGCCCCTGGCTCTGCTCTGCACATCTCAACAAGAGACACCTGCCCTTGCTCAAGGAGAAAGCTGCTCATGCAATAACATCCCATGAGCAGTTTGGGGGAGGGACAGAGGAGAATCGATTATTTGATGGTGAAAGGTTCCCTCTTGATTTCCAAAGAAAACCAGCAGCACTTTTCCTCCAAAAACAAAGCCAGCAGTCTTGTTTCTCTACTATGGGCAGAGCTACTCACAGCTTTTCTCTTGCTCAGGAATTACTTTCCTGCTTTTTTTAATCCATCTCCCTCATCTCATTGGTACAATCGACTGCAGTTTGCTTTCATTCCTTCACTGCCTTGAGCCAGTGCCCCCCAAGAGCAGCAGCCCAGCTCCAAAGCTGCAGAGCAGCCAGCATCAGCTCTCCTGCTCACACTGCATTATCCTGCAGCACATAGCTCAGGATAGCAGGGCCCAGCCCAGTGCTGCTGTGGTGCTGAGGACTGAGCTCTGCCTCCCCTGTGATCAGCCCTTCTCCCTTGTGCTGGGCCAGGATTGTCTCTTGCCATGTGCTCCAGACTGCAATGCAAGATGTTTTGAATTACCATCTGTATGGCAGATTACCTTTGTCAAGTGGGCAGTTTGCCTTATCTCTCTCTTTGAGTGACCACAATCACTCCTCCCTCCAAAGGGGACATCTGCTGATAACAGCTATTGAATGTCACTGCATGGCTGATAAGAACTGTAACACCCCATTGGGAGATGCTCCGCCCAGGGGGAGGAGCCAAGCATTGCTACCCAGATAGAATCCAGAGGTTTTTGGGACACCAGCACGGCTTTCTCCACGGGATTCTCCAGAGAAACAGCAGCTGCCTCTTCTCCCACTGGATCTTCAGAGGAAGAATACATCCTTCTCTACACATCCCCCTTGCTCCAACAGAACCACCCCTGACACTGCAGGAGGACTGCAGCCACATTTCCAATTGGATTGCTACCAACACCCCACACGGTGTCAGGTTGGGTTCTGACTCTGTCAGTGCTGTTTTAGTTCACTGCATTCTTGATTTTATACTTTTATCTTTTCTTCCCTATTAAAGAACTGATATTTCCTGCTCCCATATTTTTGCTTGAGAGCCCCTTAATTTAAAATTTACAGCAATTCAGAGTAGTGGGGAGGGTTTACATTCTCCATTTCAGGGGAGGCTCCTGCCTTCCTCAGCAGACTCCTGTCTTTCCAAACCAAGACACCATGGCCCCAGCCCATGGATGGTGCCCAAGTCCTTGGGACAGTCCCTGCTGCACATTCCCTGACTCCCACATCAGCCCTTTGCTGGCTGTGCAAAGGAGGCACCAGAGCACCCTGTGCCTGGTGTTTGTGTGAGCCACTCTGAGCCACCCTGTTTATGTGGCTAAAACAACATCCTAGATATCTGTTTGTGTGTTCTTGTGAATCTGTATTCCACCATATTTTAGTAATGTTCTTGAAGTTTTTTAACTTCATCATCATCACCACTTTTACTACACTATGCTAACTGTACAAATATTACTTGAGAAGTTTACATTTTAGAAATGAAAAACATGTGAATTTTTAATCAAATTACTTACTCTTTTCTTGATGAACCATAACACCAGAATACTAGCAAAAACTACTCATGGAGTTTTTTTTTCCAAAATAAAACAACCTAAAAGTGAATAATTAA